>LR991060.1:9187828-10545459 GCA_905163555.1 Notocelia uddmanniana | reverse complement strand
TTATAACCTAGGAAAAAGTATATTAACGAAAGGTAGCCCAGCCCTATCCGAAATATGATCTAGACGAAATTATACTAACAATAAAGTAGCCTAGCAGAAATATTACAGAAAAAAGCATACTAAGGAGAAATGTTTCTGTCTAAATTTATGATGTAAAGTCCTGTAATAAGACACAGTATACACAAATAATAAGAAAATATGTTAATATCATCAAATCATGTAGGTATGCATTACCTGGAAACATGTATCTCTAAAATATCCACATGCACACGTAAGAAAAATCACAAAAATATCAATAAAATAATAAATCAATAAATGCAATTAACCGATACTGCTTCCTTGTTACCAATATCAATCCAGGAAATAATTATGCAAAAATATTGATAACTTGAAATATGAACTGAATAATACTTTCAAGTTCAAAAATCCAAGATTTATTTTAGTTACAAATTATCAGTGAGATACGCCCACTGAATTTCTGAACCAAACCTTGAAGTCATTAAAACGTGAACTTTGAAAGTAACCACTTTGAAGTAGGAATATAAAGTCAATAAAACAAAATATATTAATACTATTTCCCAAAAAATGTGGTTGTACTTCAATGCTTACCAAATAATAAGCTGATAAATAGACTAATAAACTATCACAACACGATCGATCACAACCTACATTATGACGTCATGATGATGACTGACCACGTGACGTCATCAAACCCTTTAAGAGCTATATGTAAATCAGAAAAAGCTCAAAAGTGACAGAATACATAATGAAATTTCAAAATATCCTGAAAACAAATGATATAAAGAGCAATCTTAAATAACTAACATGCAAATAATTTATTAAAATTAGGCTAATTGAAATGTGATCTACTTTTTCCTATCTTTTAGAAATGCTATTCATACCAGCTGGAAACATGTTTTATAGGCGCTATTCATTCAAGCCGAAACATATTCAACAAAATAATAACCAATTTAAAAATAATAAAATAAAAAGTAAAACTTAAATCAATGGGAAGCTTAAACATAAAACTTGTCCGAACATTGTCCATCACAACAGTTTAACATTTCTCACTTGAAAAACCTCAGACCTTCGCACGAACATCAAATTGTGCCTGAAAGGCAAACAATTATGATAATTATCGTTAATAAAGATCCTGGTCACGGCACCAAATTGTAACAACCCCTAAGGGGAGAACTTTAATGAAAACTTATGGAAAGTCAAGGAAAAGTCTAGCTAAAAGCCTAACTAAAATTTCCCTAAAGTTCCTAAAGTATACCTAAAGCTTTATACTTACTTTACCAGAAAATCTGAAAACCATGATTTTCCTCAAGTTGCTAATACCTACTGAAGCTCTGAAGCTTTTATTAAAGTTTCTCAGATCTAAATGATAGGGTTCCTACTATAGGGAAAGAAAATAAATCAAACAAAAAGTTGAGAGAGAGAAAATAAGCAAACAAAACATTTATTTAATAAAAATGAATTTACTCGAAACTCGAATCTAATAAAGTCCGGGGAGAACTTTATTAGACATCCGCTTGATTACTAGGCCAACCTAGACAAGGGAAAACAAGCGGACACACAAAAACCCTTGTTGCCATAAAGCTAATACAATTAACATAATAACAGACAAATTATTTACATAAATTATGAGTAATTCTTGTTAATTACAATATCATAAGAAACACTAATAATTGAAAGATTAATGGCATGATCATCTAGTGACATATTTAAGACCTTGTTATAAACGTAGTAACCATAGTTCACTGAGGTGTGAGAAATGTATAAACAATTGAGAATCGGACAATGTTTAAACAATATTACAACATAACCTAAAATTAGGATAAGCTTGCCTAAACGAATAACAACAATATCCTATAATATCCTATGAATATCAATTACTAACCATGAACACAATATTATGAAACCTATAACAAACATACTAGAGATTAAAACATTATTCTCATGAGAATAATAAAAGTAATAGAACAACACTAGAAGAAAATAATTCTAAATTATCAACACAATGCTATATGAAATAGAACAAGTTTAGAATCTAGCCCTACTATTATAGTACCGTCGTTGGCTGTGTGATCAGTAAAGGCTTAAATAAATTGCTTGGAATTAAATGAAGGCAAGTATAAATGATCCGAAGTAGTCATGTAGTACCTAGAAGATTAAGTGTTTGGAAAAAATGGTAGAAAATAGTTAACGGAGCAAAATAAGTTATTGTAGCACATATAGTTAAACGTGGTAGCAGATAAACGTAGGTAAATTCCTGTGAAACATATAGTAAGAAAAACCTTAAAACTAAATTTGCTATGTCGAGATAGCATTAATGTTTCCTACAAAATAGGATATAACAGGTAAAGTCTGGCTTCTTACCAAATATGGCGTAAATCTCAATCTAAAAGATATGAGAACATTGTAAATATAAAATAGCTGATTGCACGCAACCATAAAGCCACAATTTCTCATAAAAGTACCATGCATAAGTCATATAAACCACCAAGCCATTTCTGGACATGATGAGGCAACTATGTCGAGGCAGAAGTCTCGCGAAGGAACCTGAGCCTCAAGCTAGCCGCTTGGATATGTCCCTACCTAACACCTAACACGAGCAATCAGGGTATCCTCGCAGTTGGTACAGGCACAAGGCACATGACCGAGACTATGAGAGTTATGTGACAATAGTGCCTGATGAATGAACATATACATGGTAATAATAAGAGCGTAGCCCATAATATTATGAGACCAGCCATTTTATAATGCATAAAAGCATAGGCAAAGTAAACTGATCTAAATTAGAAGCCAGTTGGAATACATGCATAAAGCATAAGTAGTATATACTACTATGATCCACAGATCAGCTGAAATATAAATATATTATAGTGGCACTCTACGAAGGAGGCCTACGTCCAGCAAGGGACGTCAATCAGATCATATGATAATGATCAATCAATGTTACACAACTGTGATCTGAATTAGAAGCCAGTTGAAATAAATGCATAAAGCATTAGTAGTATAAACTACTATGATCCACAGATCAGCTGAAATATAAATATATTAGTATGGCACTCTGCGAGGGAGGCCTACGTCCAGCAAGGGACGTCAAACAGATCATATGATGATCAATCTATTACCTCGTACCCAAATATTGTGAAAACAAGACAAAGCTGTTACTATTCAGGTTTAGCGTCCAAATCGAATCATACAGTCATCCCATAAGCTAAGTATCACTACTGAGTTATGCAACCGCAAAGCCTCAGCATTGACCAGCGTTCTCACGACAGCAAGGAGTTTTGCTCGAGTCTTCAATAGACTGTATCGCCGTTGAACTTTCACATCCCATCTCGCCCATATAGTAGAGTATATAAGGGTACATATATATTGGGGTCTTTAATGATCAGTTTCAGCAAACGGCAATACAGGTTTCTCGTCGGACGGATCTAAAAGGTCTTGTAAGAATCAAAGATTCCGACAAGCAGTAATAGAATCCGTACCTAACCGGGTCAGCAGCCCTTTTCAAAGCCCGTCCCGTGGATTCAGACCAAAGAAGAAAGCCTGTCGTTAAGAATCTGTAAAGACTGTCCCTAACACCCATTGATGATAGTATTTCATCGATCTGGAGGAAAACCGTTCTTTAGCAAAATAGTTATTATTAGGTATATTTGGGTACTACATGTACAACCAAAACCTCTCGTCATAGACTGGAACAAACCAAACATTATCGTATCAAACGATTGGCAGTCCAGGCTGTGACGTTACCTCATTGCTGGAAATAGCCACGGATAAGGTCCATTGCGGCCAGTTCCAACAACTACAATACAACCAAAACCTTTTGTCATAGGCTGGAACAAACCATACTTAATCGTATCAAACGATTGGCAGTCCAGGCTGTGACGTTACCTCATTGTTAGAATTAGCCACGGATAAAGTCCATTGCGACCAGTTCCAACAACTACAATATAACCAAAACCTTTTGTCATAGGCTGGAACAAACCATACTTAATCGTATCAAACGATTGGCAGTCCAGGCTGTGACATTACCTCATTGTTAGAATTAGCCACGGATAAAGTCCATTGCGACCAGTTCCAACAACTACAATAAATTAGTAGTAAAATATGTAAGTTGGTAGATAGGTATAGAATACTGAAACAGTACCTACTCGTAACACGAGTAAGTATAGATGAAAATATTAACGTAATATGAATTACGTGTGACAGACTATGCTGTAATTGGAAATCAAATTCCATCAAGATAAACACTTATAAGTCAAGATCACTCAAGACATTTGTCGTACGTGAAATATGGTTGTAGAACAAAATCAGATCACACAGCCAACGATAGCATTTTAGGCCTGTTGTAAAGACAACAATAATTATGATAAACTAACTCAACTATGCTTGAATACAAAAGAGGAACGGTCATACAAATCGGATGTGCGTATGTTGAGGTATGGTGTGCCTCAAGGTAGCGTATTGGGGCCACTGTTATTTTTACTATACATCAACGATCTCCCTAGACATGTCAAGCACCCTATAGTTTTATTTGCAGATGACAGTACAGTTATAATTGAATGTAAGGATATTAATAATTATGAAATGGAAATTAATGATACTATAAATGATATAATAAAATGGCTTAATGATAACAATCTGATAATAAATATTTATAAAACTAAAATAATGCACTTTCGACAAAACACACCCATGCTGCCTGTAAATTGTAATTATCAAGGACTCGCTATTGATCCAGTTGAAAAAACAAAATTTCTGGGACTAACTATTGATAGCAAGTTGTCTTGGAAACCACACACGGAAGAAATTTGTACAAAGCTAAGTAAATATGCATACGCGCTTTACAGATTATCGAAGCTGGTAAGCATTGAAGCAGTAATTGCCGCATACCATGGTTATGTTGGGTCAACCCTCCGCTATGGTCTTATATATTGGGGGAATTCGACCAACAGGGAGATCGTTTTCAAAGCACAAAAACGGTGCATAAGATCAATGTGCGGTCTGCATCAATTGGATAGCTGTATTCCATATTTTAAAAAAATTAATCTGTTGACTCTACCTTGTCTCTTCATATTAGAAACTGCTGTATTTGTAAAAACAAACTTGAATTTATTTAAACAAGTGTCACAAATATTTAACAGAAATACGTACCGTGCCGACAACCTTTGTACAGTATTTTCTCGTACTGCACTAATGCGGAAAAGTGTATTCTGTCTGGCTAGCAAGATTTTTAACAAAATTCCAATAGCTCTAAGGAAGAAGCCATTGCCCTTGTTTAAAAATGATTTGAATAAATTATTAATTTCAAAATGTTATTATTCGTTGCCAGAGTTTCTTGGTGACACTTTATATTAGGTTGTAAGTAATTGTATTATATATACGCATGACTTATTGACATAAAAATATGAATAGATTTTAAAAATAATTATGAGTTTGTAATACGCGCAATTTAATTTCGAATTTAACATGACTACTATATTTGACGGCTAAATTTAATGTATAAAAAAGAAACCCTTTGTACGCCGTAAGGTAGAACATAGCTGAACATTATCAATGTATTTTCAACATCCTGTATACCTATGATTCACAAATAAAATATTTTGATTTGATTTGATTTTTTGATTTGATTTTGATATTTAAATTGCCAGAGAACATAAATAAGTACCATAGATTGGATAATAAAATCTAGAATAATGATGAAAATATTGACGTAGTATTAATTACGTAGTAGACAGATTTGCAATTGGAAACCAAGTTCCATCAAAGATAAATAAACCAAGATCACATAACGCAACGGTAGCATTTCGGCTTGCTATAAAGATAATATCATTTATGCCATTTAAATTGCAAGAGAATATAAATAAGTACCATAGCTCACACAGTCAGAAAGTTTTGCGAAACTTAGAAAACCATCCAAGGATCTCTTCATCTGTGCGTGTACAGCCGTGTTCTTCAAAGCCGTCATGCCGGAACAATTCCCATATGTAGTAGTTGAAGCCTTGATCAACCAGCTCGATGTTGCAGCACATCTTCGTGACCGTCTTCTGGCAGTGGTAAGGAAAGCCGTTGATTGCCACTCAGGGTTGTAGGAGATAACCCAGAGATAGAATGGTATGGTGTTCAGGAACCCCCTCACAGGTTGAGCATTGGAGGTATGGCAGATCGTCATGGTACAGGTGTAGTTTGCGATGGTCTTCATTGGTAGTCAGTTTGTTCGCAGCGCTGGAAACTTCTGGTAACATATGGTAATGTGCGCAGGAACGCCGTTGGATATAACGTTTGATGGATGCTTGGCGGATGTCACATTGTCATGGCACAGCAGTAGATTGATGGTGGCCTGGATCTGGTCTTCGATTATCCACATGGTATCTTCTGAATATCAATGATGTGGCTGGCACGCTATCCTTCTCTTAAAAAGGTTTCATTTCGCAAAACCTTCCAAACGCCCGAACTATGGCATAGAAATCTACTAGATGTAATAATCAATTGAATGTTAAACACTAATTGAACCCTACTTATTTAACTACCTACATTAAAACAACCAATAAATACCCTACACTAATAATGCAACTACAACATTAACTGCAAAACCTATGAAAATATACAAAACCTATTCAAGAATTCGTAATGAATGTGTTGGATATTAATAGTTACATTTATCGTGTATAATTTATAAATTGTAATAAAGTTCAGGCAAGGTTATAGAAACAAAATACGACTAGACACATAAATCACCCAAATATTTTAAAGGAGATAATAATTCAATACGAAACGCATAACCACTGTAAATATATCACGAAATGTAAATCAGACGCTACGTATTACATTAAAAAATGATACGCCGAAAACACATCAAAGAATTAATAAATCTCGTAACATTAAATTAACACTGATCCGATACTATAATCAACATGAACATTACACACTCATTAAGACCTACTCCCGTTTGCTACCGTCATTGTATAAAAAGTACGAAGTTATGATCCATGATCAAGGCATAATAGTTAAGATAAGATTCGATAATAACCAGCTTGCATGAATAGCACCTACGCATCTCAATAAATGAAATAGTACACACAAAATCCGCCACCATAATTGGTAAATTATTAGCATGCACAATAAATGTAGGTCGAATAAAAGACTATTTATTTATTAAATCAGGTAGTAATCAAACGCCGCCGAAGTACCTCTCATATAGCAAATATGTGGATAACGCAGTTGTTAAATAAGGCAATACTACACTCGATAGAATAAAATGCATCTTTAATAGAGAAATTAATAAACTGCAATTCTATTATCATTCATTTACAGGAATGTGATATGCTATATCGAATCCTCATACATATCTTCCACCAGAGAGTTATCTGGCCAGGTAAATATGCATAATTAACCGTATTAGTCTCCGGACTGATTTCCGTAACGACAAATATGGTTCGATTATTGATAAAGCATGTCAGAAATTAACAAATTCAAAATAACGAGGCTATGCTAATCCCGAATCATCATACATATCTTCCACCAGAGAGTTATCTGGCCAGGTAAATATGCATAATTAACCGTATTAGTCTCCGGACTGATTTCCGTAACGACAAATACGGTTCGATTCTTGATAAAGCATGTCAGAAATTAACAAATTCAAAATAACGAGGCTATGCTAATCCCGAATCATCATACATATCTTCCACCAGAGAGTTATCTGGCCAGGTAAATATGCATAATTAACCGTATTAGTCTCCGGACTGATTTCCGTAACGACAAATATGGTTCGATTCTTGGATAAGCAATACCTAAATAACGTCTCACTTCAGTAAAACAAAATTAAGAAAGGAACACGAACTTACGCTTGCAGTTTATCTAGACAAATAACGGAACACTAATATTATCACCAATATTTGCTATACGAGGTTTTAAGACATTCGCTGACAAAGAAATCCCTGTGAACAGAAAGGATTATTCACACACATCCTAAATATCCTAACACAGTGAAAACCCTATCAGAGTCCCTAGCCAAGACACTTTAAACAACTCACATAAAGACACTCCTGAAGTACCAAGACTAATGTTACTTGTCGCTCTGGTGAAGGCAAAAAAGTCCCCTAAAAACGTTGTGAATCTCCTTATATACCCCCCTCATCCGATCATCAGCGCCACCAATATGACGCGATCACTATGTTTTTCCGTAAATTTGGAGGGAACGATTCTCATTGGTTTTCAACCTAAATCTGAAATACTATTGGTTGACAAAACTCGCAAGTTCTCCTACTCGACACCAGACACCTCCACTCTCGCTATACCTTTTAAAACCTCACTAAAATAAAAAGTCACCTATGCAGAAATAATTGCTTACTTTATCGTAACTCTCATTTTAGCTGGGTAAGCATAAAGTCAGGCGAGAGTCTACCCGCTCAAGCCGGCTCGGCAGCTATTGCTATTCGATTAATAACTTCCATCAACGAGACTCACAGCTCACGCCTAGTATATCTTGACACCGAGATCCGTACTAACAACTCGTAGTCGGAGGTCAGACCTACACTGGTTCGCCTAAGGTGAGTCATTTTTACTTCAACTTTAGCGCTGTGAATTATGTGCTCACAACTACCCGTATAAATTAAGATGGCTACAGATATCGCTACTTGACCTACCAAATGACGTACTTTTGACACGGTTGGATTATTATCTCTTGTCAGTTAAGCAACTTGTCGCTAGATGGCCCTGCCTGGCCTAAATAAACATTAACAAAACTTTGTTAAAGCTGTTCTAATAATTATATTGATAATACTATTCTGAAATAAAATAAAAATACATTAAAACTTGGAAGATTTTATGAAGAAATAGTAAATAATCGAACCTATTAAAACTTAATTTAAAGCCCATTAACTTTTACCATGAAAACCTTCATCGATAATGAAAATTCAAGAAAATAAAAAAGTTTTTCCAATTTTCCCGAAGCTTAGAAGCTTTCATGGGTTTTCATAAGGCTGAGGGATGTCGTTCTGTTACACGGTGGCCGGCAAGGTGTTACACAGGGAACCTGCCGCAATGTTTTCAATTTCGCGAAACAATTATTCCGCCATGTCATCAATCGGATTCCGGCTTTGATTGCGCGGCAAATTCGTTTTGTTTGTACACAAAAATTGCGATATAAAGAGCTGCCACATCATTCCCTTTTGGTTTAACGTAGATTGCTTCCAAAATGTAATATTGTTTGCAATTCATTTTGAACAGGCGATTGGTCACTTTTATTTCATTTATTTTGTTATTTGATACTAACTTAATATTTTTTGTACGTTTGCGTTGGCAGGCAAGGCTGAAAAAAAAATAGATTTATAGATCCAATAAAAAATTATCCGTATCGATATATAGGCGACAGGATGTTAATAAATTGGGTTGCGTACGTTTAGTGCTGATAGTGACAGGTAGCACGACACACAGGCAATTTTAGAGATAAAAATATATAGTACATTTTAGTGTTCACATTCCATACCTAGTCAGCTAGTTTTCACACGTTGCCGTTTAAGTTACATCATACATTCACCATTTGAACGAAATTCGTGGAAACCGAAACCAATTTTAGATATCGTTTGCACACCTTTCCCTTAGAAATTACAGACGTATTGAATTGGGATTCGGTTTTATATTTTGGTGCTGTTTTTTTACACGCGTAATGTCCAAGGCTAATTTCATGCCATTTCAGGTTCACATCCTGATAAATGCTTGTTTTGCATTATTTTTCACACTTCTTCGATGTGTTTGTTAATGTTTTTTTTTTAATCAAGTGGTGTTACCTGGACGAATGTGATTTTACTCTATTCTATTCTAATTTCGCATTTGGGTTCAGTGCAACATCAGCAAGCTCAGCTGTCAATGTCAACCGTAAGCTAAGTCGGTACAGCTTCTTTATTGTGCACTTGATTGGCGCGGGATGCGCAGTAACTCGGCGCAAATGTATTACTGAAATTATACCGATAAGTAATACAAAATAGGCGGCATCAGTATCTTGCCGTAAAAGTAGAAAACATTGCATAAGTAGTATAGGTACAGGCTGCGCTGCGCTAAGTCAGTATGTAACCTAACGAGTGATACGTATACAACAAAATATTAAAGTGTGTACATACAACTCAATAGTGTTGGATAAATGTACATTCCCATCTGTGCCACCACCTTATTATTTAGTTTTATTGATCGTTGTCACAGTTCATATGACGGTGTGACTTCTGAAAAATTTGAAGCGGAATTCTTCAGATCACATGCTTAAATCGTGTCTTAATTAGGCAATAAGCAGATACTTATCTACACAGTACCTATTTTATTAAGTCTAAGTGAGCAAATTGTCTAATATCATAGAGTCTATCACGCCAGACGTAACATATAGGTACAAGTTTATTAGAGTTTTGTTGATACAGGCAGCTTACTTATTTTCTCGTTCACTGCATTTTACAATTGAAATGTGGATAAAGTTAGCAAGTGTAGCACCAGGAGATTGATTTAAACTTGACTATTGTGCGAAGAAATCATTATGTTTACGGTTTTCACCCAATTTCCAATATTTTTTCTTAACTAAGTTTTATAAAAATCTTGTGTATGTACATGAATGCACAACGTCATTCAAAGTTCTCGGAAGAAAGAAAGGTACAACGTTCATCTTGGCTCTTTTTACGTGGCGACGTAATCAGCCTGCTGCCTCTAGCTAATCTTGACGTAGGTAGTGTACCCTAGGCATAGTTGGTCGACATTATACTCTTTCCGTGTTTGTATTATCATACCTTCTGTCTATATGGAATGTTTACTTTAGCCACAGATCAAAGAATACTAGTACTTTAGCATAAAATTTTTCATAGAAGAAACATAATGTAGGTTCACTGGACATTTTAAGTTATAAATTAATTATATAATAAACTAGCTGTTTCCCGCGACTTTGTTCGCGTCTTCGCTCCTATTGGTCACAGCGTGATGTTATATATAGCCTAAAGCCTTCCTCGATTAATGGACTATCCAACACAAAAATATATTTTCAATTCGAACCAGTAGTACCTGAGATTAGCGCGCTCAAACAAACAAACTCTTCAGCTTTATAATATTAAATAAATAAATATTGGACTTAGTCCCAAACTAGCAAAGATGGGTACTAGACGACGATATATGTACACACTTATATAGATAAATACATACTTAAGTATATAGAAAACATCGAATACCCAGGAACAAATATTCGTGCTAAATGCACAAATAATGCCCTGGCCGGGATTCGAACCCGGGACTTCTACTTTCGGAGGCAGTGTCACTACCAACTAGGCTAAACAGGCCGTCAATTAAATTTAGGTTAGATTTTATTAATCCAGAAATTACATAAAATATTTGGTTCATCCATGGTTATGTTAGTTATATCAATAGGTAATCAAGGGCACACTAACTTGGTAGTTTATGCTGAAAAAAAAAGACCAATTTGATTAATATCGTACAGTCATCGATCACTAAATTGGGTATGGCATTGATTAAAATGGATTTAATTTGACTTCGTAGAATGACATAACATTAATTACCAGGAAATCGATCAAAGGATATCTGTCTCCGGCCCCCGTACCTTTTAATCTTCTAAACCATAATTAAACCAAAACAATTCCACTCTAAGTCTAATTCAAAGTAATCTGACCTTGATCAAAATGAGATGTATTATTTCAACTTCCAACGAAAATAAATTGTGTTAAATTAGGTGTGGTACTTCATCCTAATTTCAATACCGCAAAGATTGATGATAGCACAGAAATGAGTTCAATAATGTGCTTTCATTCATCACTCGAGTTTATTTTTCTTTGGTGTGGAAATTAAACTTGATGGCGTCAGAAGGCTCGCGGTCTTAAGTGGTCCTGGTGTTCATACCGCAGGACAGAGGGCCTATTCCAAGAAATGTCATAAATTGGAATCGGTTTTATGTTTGTCGCAGTAGCTAGTTCAGGTTACGCTACGTTACGCGTACACAGAAAGAAATTGCGTGATGAATTTCAAAACTAAATTACTAATACTTCTAGTGGAACACTCACAGGCACAGGATGGGCAAAATATAAGAGGCACAGGTACAACTTTGATTCAATATAATTTAAAAAATAAGTGTTGGTTGCCTTTTTTTTGTTGTTTTAGAATACTTTTAATTAAATCAAATTTGGATGGAAATTAAATCGGCCAAATGTACTATGTACTGGCTGGCTGGCTTAGGTCAGTAACCGTTAGTACTAGAAAGCTGTAGTTTGGCACTGTAGTGTGTGTAGAGTAAAATATTTAAAAACCTTACTGGTAAAGTGGGGATGCATTTTTTCCATACCTCGTGTGTGTATGTGGATAGGTCGCCATAGGCCATATTATTGGATAGGTCGTTTAAAAACTTGACAAGCCTAATCCCAATAAGGTCTAGTTTCTCCCTTGGGTTGGAAGGTCAGATGGCAGTCGCTTCCATAGAAACTAGTGCCTTCTTGGGATTAGGTAGCGGACCCCAGGCATCCTTCAGGATGTCACTGTACTGGAAATAACGTTAGGAGGATGATAAGGGCGTTTAAAAATATTGTCGGTTTTTCTTAAGAAACTGACAAGACCTTGTGTCTTATTGTGCTAACGCTTCATAAAAAAAACTATGTTATGAGCCCTCTATTCTTAACTCTAGAAGAATCAACACAATTGTAGAGTCTGGCTACTGAAATATTACCCATATTTTAGGAACTATAGTTTTGATACTAGAAAATATTTTTGATTTTACCTATCTAAGGAAATAAGTTAAATAAATATACGTCGACGTGCACTCAAAGTTAACCCACATAATTTCTACCACTGCGTACAGTATAGCCAACGAAAAAAACCTAGGTATGTTTACACTTTCTCACCATATGTCATTGTAAGAAGGCGAAAAATGATATGTAGTCTAAATAAGACCTAGATCGATGACACCATAAAATTAATCCATCACCAAAAAAATTACATAAGTACAGTCAACAGTAAATACATATGATCATTCTAGTACTTTGTCGCGCTAGCGTAACAATACTGCGACAGTTGGGATGCGTCAAAGTAGTGAAAATGACAAAATACTAAAGTGATTATCTACTTTTGCCGTTGGCTGTACTATGCCAAATTTCAACTAGATCGGAAGCCGCGATACTTCAATACAATACAATTTTAAAATTATAATGGTTGTTGTTGTATGGGGCCATTTGCACGGTAATTGTTATCATGCGATATACTCAACATATCACGATCCGTATCACGTCAATATTGTTTAATATTTAAGCACAATCCCGCCCGTGAAATACTGCCCGTGCGGCGTCGACTCGCGCTGCTCGACCAAAACCCACGAGTAGTGGGCCCGGCGTTTTATGAGCGCCTACCCACCAGTCTCTGAAATGAAACCTCTGACGATAAATTTGGGCACCAACTTAAGAAATTTTTATCCTCTAAACCGTTATATTCCGTAAAGGAATATAACAAAGAACTATTTAATGAATTTAATGATTGATTATTATTTAACTATTATTATTGTGTTTTTATATTATTTTGACATTTACCATTTTTATTATTCTGTTGATATTCTGACATTGTACCTTTTTGACATTATTTAGTTTTATTATCCTTTTATTATTTTGATTTGACATTACCTAGGATATCCTAGACATGTATACCTACATTTAAGACATTTTTTATTTTATTTCATTCACATGTGACATTTCTTATTTTTCTATTATATTGTTTTTAAATTATCAAATTATTATACCTATAGACGATCTTTTAGTGAATCCATTTTATTTTTGATGTAAAATAATAATGTTATTTTCTAAGAGAAATAAATGAATCTATCTATCAATCCACACAATTTTGATTCCCGTGATAATATTGACATCCTAGTCTTGTGATTATTAACTTTGTAAAGGGGTCCACTCACCATGGCCATGGCCCATTGGCCATTACACTAAGGTCTAGTTTATAGTGATTTCTATATTATGCATACTCTCAGTGTAACAATAAGTGATAAACTTAATAAATAAATAATGGTAGAATTACAAAATTGGTCAATCAATGTTGGTATTTGACATTCAGTGAGTTTCAAACGTCTGTTTATGTGACATGTGACCATTGGGTTACGTTACTTTAGATTAGGACTGTGGTTAGGTTAAGTAGGTATAAACATGGGTTAGGTTAGAGTAATGTTGCACCGGCGCGATGGGACAAGTAGACAATATTTTATATTTTTATATCAAATTACTACAGACCAGTCTCTCCACAGATTTCCACTAAATATTGGTTTTCAGTAAGTAGCTCCTTACGCTCAAATGTTTTGATTTTATTGATATTTTCCAGAACTTCTAGTTTATCCGTTTCTTCACATAATTGTTCGGTTTATGAGATTCAGCTATTAATAAATTCACGTAACTAATCAAGTTAAAGGGAAATGTTAGAACTAGTACATAAAGTACCAAAATATTTATAGAGCACCAACCTACTAAATTTTTAAAAATCATAGACATTTGGTACTAGCCAGACTCTACCTGTGCCTAAGAGTAAGTCTGTATTTGCAAAAAGAAATTAAACATCTTCTCTGTGAAACCATGTCATTGTAAAAATAAATAGTATGGAATGATTAAATTGATTTAGCTATGATGAAACTGAAGCGCTGCTTAACCTAGGGAATTAAGACTTAACTTAAACAACATTGTATACTGATAATAACATAATAGACACGATACCACACGTAAATTTTGGTGACCTTAAGGGTCAACATCCAGCATAATACTCTCTATAATACATTTGCCGACCTCCATTCGCTTGATATTGGCATTAAAAGAATCGTGAGCTTTGCTGCCAAAAAATACGCCAGAATAAGAGTGTATATCCAGTATGTATAAATTCAGACGGCATTATATCGAATCGCATCAAAAGAAGCGATGATTGGTATTTGGATAATCTCAAGATTTTAGAAGTAATGCACTTAAAGTTGGTCATGTCTACCAGTAAATTATGTTATTTGACTTCAATTAACTACTTATATAATGCAACCACACTTTTTTTTATATTTATACACACACACACATACTCTTTATTGCACACCTCACTTAATAAATCATCATCTACAATAAGAATTAACAAAGATACAAAGAGACAGAGGTAAAACAACAGACGGTCTTATCGGTAAAGAGCGATCTCTTCCAGACAACCTTTGGGTAATGGAGAAATGAAATGTAACACTGAGTAGGTATTGTATTTATCATATGTTACTTCTATTGACATTTGCAACCACACTCCTTCGTGCTCATCATCAGCAAGTCGATTACTACGATTCCTAATTTTCCCATACAATAAATTATAGTTAAATCTACCTTACATACATTTGAATTCGCCCCTCTGGACGCAATGGTGAAAACTCAGCATACCACCACTTAAGGCACTTAATGCCTTAAATTTCTTTGCTCCGCCAACAGTCGGAATTGGTACGAAGTTGTTAATTGTCGTCCCATCGGCATCGGGCCGCTAATTGCACGCCGGACCGACTGACGGACGTGAGCCGCTAATCTGAAAGCAAGTTAGCTGTACCGCGCGAAATTTGTCTAATCAACATCACTGCGCCGCTGGTACGTGCTAATTCGGAACTGAGCGGCCCGGATTGGGACTAAATGTGTTTACTACTAGTATAAGGTTTTTCTTACAGATCTAAGTTTGAAATAATCAGCAAAAATAAACTTAGGTTTTTGACCAATATTATTTTCAATTAAAATACTAAGATATATTTTTATCAACAAAAAAGAAATACTTAATTCAACAATTCTCAAAAAGTAAAACAACCTATAAAAAAACACTTACAGATAAAATATTTGTCACAGGTCACCATGGGGTGGGTAAAGTGCCCAAAAAGGCTGGCCGCATTGCCAGTATTGCCACGCTGGATGGCAATGCTTATTCTTTGTGCGAAATATTGGCCAGCCCTATGATCACCAATGGTCTCCATTAAGCGCGCCGTCAAATCTTTGAAAATAAAATCAACACTAATAATGAATTAACCGGTGTATTATGTTTTGAAGCCATTATTATTAAAAAATAGACCACATTGACCTCTCTGTATTTTAGAATTACTCTTAATGATAAACTGAGGATCCTCCGCCTAAAGTCACATAAAGTTTCAAAAGACCGAATTTTAAGAACAATGCTATGAAAATGAAATAATTTATACCGTAAAGCTTTACTTCAAAAGACTCTTTCACTCAAAAATAAAGCGTGCTATACCTAAACAAGGTGGAACATTGTTTTGCATTACAAAAGAAAAAAAAAACACCTAAAGGAAAACATAAAGCCACACTTTATTCGCAGAATACTTATTCAAATGAGGCCGTCCCTTCTAAGTTTGTTTTCAATCAAAAACTCGCACAGCTTTGTCCCGCTAAACTTTATAAATGAGGCGATTATCCTCTCACGGAGGTCCTGGGCGATAGGTGTGCCAGTCGGCATCTTGTGGCTACACGGCCACAGTACTTGATGCACCAGCAGTAGCGCCAGCCCACTGCTAAATACTACTCTATCAATAATAGATAGGTTGTGATAACCGAATTAATCGTCGGTAGCATATATCCTCAGCATCATTTTCACTTATCTTTCGTTATGCGAGGAGGAGTGATTTCTTAAGAATATAATTTCTTCTCGAATTTATAATCTAACGAGAGCAATCTATGATTTAGCATTATAAAGAACCTCCCGTTATTCTGGATTCGAAAGTGACTTTTGAACAGTGTTATTAGTAGAGTGATGTGCAGCCAAGAAATTTCCCACTTAGGGTGATACTCTACATTTAATTGATTTAATTAAATTCGATTTAACTGGTATTTTAAGATTTTCTCATTTCTCGTGGTATTTTTATGTGTAGTAGGAATGATATTTGCAACACTTATGAGCACTGTATGATGCGCGTGTTTATCAATATAGGTGTGTGTAAACGGCAGCGTGTGTAAAGAAAACGTTATAGAATTAGATTTTTGTCAGTTTTGTTATTGTGAGTACCTATTTTAAAGTCACCTAGACCCAGACCTTTTTAAGGCACGAGTGAATAGGCATCTTCTGGGTGAGCTCGCTTCATCGTCGGCCTCATCTTTGCCCCCTGGCTAGCCATAGACCATTTTTAATAAAAAAAAGTCAAATGTCAAAGTCAAAATATTCTTTATTAAAATAGGCCTAGGCAACAAGCACTTTCAAAGAGAAATTTATTGATGCTATTATTATTCCTTAAAATAAATATTGAATTGCTGTAGACAATCATGTCAAAATAAAAATAAAAATATTATGTATTTAAATTCACAATAGGATCTTCAAAACATAAATAATAATAATAATATAAATGTGTATTAAATATGTAGATATCTAGGCAGTTTCTATTTAGTGTTTCTATTTTAGTTATTGACATAATAAGGAAAAATGCATGACGCTTTTCACAATGCTATTAAAATAACAATTTGGTGCAATGTTTTAAACATTTTAATATTAACGCGACAGTAAAAAAGTAATCCTAATGCCAAATTCAGATTTATTTTTATATATGTGCACGTATCTAATAGATTGTGGAGCGTTTTTGACATAATTATAAAGTGGACATTCTACCAGCAAAAAATGCTGAGATGCTGAAAACTATGCAACAAAACAAAAACAGCTAGGCATATTCTTTTCTCTCAAGCGTCAACTCACGTACGTTATCACGTGTAACTGACGTTTTGCCATCTAAATTTAGTAAGCAGAAATAAAACATTCATCTTTCAGTCTTAGCGGGACTAGAGTATATCATGGACGTGCAAGGACTAATAGACCGGTGTGCAGTACTGCAGTCGAGTGTAATGCCGTCACCCGCTGGCTGCACCGCGCTGATAAAACCCCGCTAGTATTCACAAAGCTTTACCTCATTTCAGACAAACCAGTGTAAGACAGATATCCAAGAATGTGTAGTTGTTACAGAGATCGTAACAAAAATATACTGGCGGTGAGCGATGACGTGAAACAAAGCTGTGAATAGCATACCCGGTCACCTGCCGCATGAAATGCACCGCTTTTTAACTCTCCACTAAGTCCCTTAAAAACTTCATCCCTCGAACTTTATTTATGATTTAGTCGTTGACAACTAAAATGACAAGTTTAAAAGTTATTTCATTAATGTGACCTAGTTCACTTTAGCATCTCGGTGTTTGTATAACAATGTTGTTATGTTAATCAGCGGGAGTATATAACTTCTAATTAAATATTTAAATATATTTATTTATTTTAAAGAGCGGTTCTATCTACAAGGCCTCTATTTAACTTTAGTTTAATGATAGCTGGTGTGATAGCTAATCCTGTGTATGTTGGTGATGTCACCGGTAATCTATAAAATTTTGCCTCATAATAATATCATATTCGACGGACGGCCTGCTTAGCCTAGTTGGTAGTGACACTGCTTCCATCAAAGCTAGAGGTCCCGGGTTCGAATCCCGGCCAGGGCATTATTTGAGCATGTAGCACGGATATTTTTTCCTGGGTCTTGGATGTTTTCTATGTATTTGAGTATGTATTTATCTGCATAAGTATGTATATCGTCGTCTATATAGTACCCATAATACAAGCTTTGCTTAGTTTGGGACTAGGTCGATTTGTGTAAGATTTTCCCCAAATTTTTATTTTATTATTTATTTAGTATATAATATCATTTAATATTATTTTATTGACCGAGCGAGCGAAGCGATAGAAGCGTCTCCGTTTCAGCTTTCGACAAAAAATCTTTCGTATGTCTGTCTGTCTGTCCGGATGTTCTCCTCTACAAGTCGCATTTCTCAAATGATTCTTGTAAAATTTTGTGAGCAGGTTCGATAATTATATAGATTTTTTTATCGAGTCAGTTTTTAGAAATTTAAATAATTTTTTTTTGCGAGGTCTACAGCTCACCGAGCCACTAGTAATATAATGGCCATGTCACCAAACTGGCTATTTCACAAGTTGCCAGGTTCCGAATTTCACGTTCGTAAAAAATGTTAATCCCCATGCGAGGTGGACCTGTTGTTAAAAAAAATGGTTTTAGATTTCCTTAATTAAGTATCGAATACTTATTCACCACTCTACAATACATAATTACGTACATGTAGTTATTATATACACTCAGTCTGTCATCGTATACGCATAAACACAATTAAAAAAAAGGGACGTGTAATAAATTATTAATTGCGGTTTTCAACGAATAAACAAAAAGTCGTCCTATATTAATTTAATCTTTTTATTTAAAGTCGGTCAATTTATCGCGTCGACTTACCTATTCCTGAATTCTAAAAGAAAGTAAAAGAGATAGCACCAATAAGCCTCGCCTATTCTTTCTAACAAGTTACTTACAATGCCTTTTAAGTAATATTTAATGAAGGGGCCGTCGGTCGACATTCACAGCCGCAACACAATTAGAAAAGATCAATATCAATCGTCTTATTTATTCAAAGGTACGTTCAGCACGTAGGTATCAATTACGGCCGGCCGATGTTTTCTACGTTGGCTGAAAACTACCTATTAATATAGCAGTCTGTCCTGAAAAGTTTATTAACTACCTTGTCGATATAATTTGAGTTGATGAAATGGTCTTAAAGAAGTAATAAATGGAGCATCTACTTACAAAAACTATCCTTTATACAAGTATTTAACTGCTTTAATAATAGGTTCGTTTACCTGGAAATGTAAAGTGAAACTCTGAGAATATTCCAATCTCTAGTCTAGTAAGCATCACCAACAGCAGTCTGTAAGTGTGTTTAAGCATAATGAGAGCGAAATCACATCCTTTAAGTGCGCGTAGCTCATTTACGATTATTCCAGCCCCAGTTGAGGCTGCGGTGTTTTTGCATATTGTTATAACACACAAATTCATTAATTGCGTGCAAGATTACTACTGCGCGTACATAAAATTAAGAAGCCACGTTTGAAAGCTGTTATGATGTTGGAGCAAAGAATAATCTTGCGACGAAACGCGCAGAGCTAAGCTGAGTTTGACGACGATGCTCATAAAACAGAACTGTTTTATTGCTGTTGCTACCCACCTGTCGTGAAAAGGTAGAAACCAAGTTGCAAGGATAAAATACCAACAATGTTAAGTCACCGCTCTTTCAATAAAAATAATATTATCGTTTGAAATTTTGACGTGGTTTTGGCGTTGTGCGCGACGAAACATTTTATATCGGCGCTAAAAACGTTTTGCTTTTAGATCACAGGTGACTTAGTTGGTTTTATTTTACGGCTTTCGCTTTGTTATATGCTTTCTTTAGTTTGGTCATTTTATAATAGAACGCGAACATTTTATGCACAAACATGAGCTCAGCAAGACTCTTTTGTGCACTCGTCGTTTATTCATGCATATATGTTGCGGTGAAGTAATTGGGTGAATTTTACACTAAAGTCAAGCTCAAGAGGTAGGTAACTAGATCACAGATAGTCGAGAAAATCCAATTATCGCCTGCACAAAGGGTCACGAAACAATCTAAACTAAGAAAATTAATCTTCTGAGTCTAGAGAGGAGCACTGTCTGTGCAAACTTAGACAATGGATTTATAGTTCATCGATTTGGGTCCATCGGAAGCGGGGTGTGACGGGTATCATACCGAGCGCACTAACTTTCCAAGAAATCGCAGCCAAGTGGTTTTAAGTGTCAGATTGCATGCGAAACTGTTCCCGCAGATGATGTTACGAGAGATGGGGTCGCTGCGGCGAGTTATCGTTAGGTATGCCATTCTTTGTTACTGGTATAACTAAAGTGTGCTTGGTTTAACAAAATGTCTAGATTTGTGTATTAATATTTATGACACGTAAAAAATCTAGAACGAATTTCACATTTCCGTTACGTTTTGTCAAGTTATTTTTTATGGTATTATAATGTGAAGCACATTACTTTTACGCACGTTAATATAATTGAAACTAAGTCTTATAAAACGAGACTTATCATGTGGGTATAGTGATATTTACCAAATGCGGGTAGTTTGAAAACACTAATAGCTAGAAGATATTGGTATCACTGGAGTCAATCTTTACTCGACCTATGATGTGCAAAACTTTGACAAAATCTAATTACATTTGATAATTTCCCCGTTATTTAGTTAAACAAACGCGTGAAAATCGTGAAAGATAAAATAGATAAGTATTTATAATGTAAGCGATGCAGTAAAGTCTACTTGGTAAGTGGGTATAAAACATTCCTAGTAAGACGACAATATTAGTTTTGCGAACACTTTACAAATTCCATCGACATCCCCCTCTCGGGTTCAGAGTGAGCTCACAGAATTTTCGCATAAAACAATAAGATTGACGAATGATGAAGACGTTCGCCAAATCGACTAAGCTGAAAAACCGTTTACTGAAACGAGCCGTGCATTGCAAGAAAAGTAGGTAATATTATAAAAATTGAACGCAAAATTTCTTGGCAATCCGAGTCTCGTTGAAAATGAAGCAAATAGAGTAAGACGGGCTCGCGATTGCGTCGGCCTAGCGTTCCACTACAGATTTAAGAAGGCAAAAGTTACAATTTTGAATTTTATATTAGAAATATACTACGAAAATCATTATTATAAAATTAGGCGTAGTTACTCACAATTTAACTTGAATAAACAATGTAGGTAACTCCGAGTAATCATTCTAGTGGCGAAGGACTATATTAGATACATTAAGATTAGATTTCGTAACCGTCGCACGGGCGGATTAAAGTTACTTATTTTGCTTCAATACTATTATTAGGCTAATAGAAGAAACTTTTAAAGATAGCAGAGTAGGATATGCTTTTGGGAACAGAATTCATAAAACACGAATGGAGATAGCAGTTTCAATACTGTTTTGGCTACAACAGATTATTTATTCATTTCACGTTTAAAATAAAACACATTTATGAACAGCTAAACATACCACGCTTCGGGAAATCTATCGCCGAAAGAGTGAAAATAACTGCTTCCCCCTGACAATAAGGTTTAAATTAAGTTTAAATTAAAAAAATATTATGGTCGCAATTCGCAAATAATACATTGTCGCGTGTTGCCTTGATCTTCGGTGATATGCTGGGGCACGTTTATTTGGGAAATTGGCCGGTACATGTACCGATTTGTAAATACGGTACAACCTATGATGGTGAGGCTGGCGGGATGAATTTTTCACATTATTGATGATGTCACTACGTTCAAGCCAAACAACGCACTGGACACAATCACGAATGGTTGATTCCAATCTATTCATTTAAATAATAAAATGTGAATATTTTATTGCGCAATTCAGTCAGCTTTATTGCTGAATAAATCAATAGCGTAGATGAATATTTAAGTGAATTAGCGTCAGTTTTAATCTGTAACTCGGGACATTCAAGCGAAAAAAATATAGTCACTTATAAGTACATTGACGAAAATTATCATAAATATTTATTTATATATGTATTTTTTGTTAAATGTAATGTTTACAGTGAAGAAAAAGCGATCACGCTACGTGTAATATTTAACAAAAGACGTTCGAGAGGAATACTCCATCGTCGTATTAGTATTAGGTATAGGTAAAACACTTAAGCAAGTTATTACATATACATTTTAATGACCGAAAAAAAACAAACATATTTTTTGTGACATGATGAAGTAATTGTATAATTTAGGTATACATACAATTGACAACATTTCATTTCTTAAAGCAGGCATTTTTCCGATGAAATCAAATCATCAGACTCATTCATCGGAAAAATGCCTTGAGAATCTTTTGAAATTGATTTGTTTATACGAATTGCGATGTTTTGGAGAATTTAAAAATGTGGTTTCATTTAAGTTTTTATTACGAAATTGCAATATTTTGGAGAATTTAAAAATGTGGTTTTACTTAAGTTTTTATTCTCTAATAAATAAAATAAATAAAATAAATTTTGGAGAATTTAAAAATGTGGTTTTACTTAAGTTTTTATTCTCTTATAAAAATTTAAGTAAAAACACATTTTTAAATTCTCCAAAATATTGCAATTTCGTATTTTATAACTATTTAGTATTTTAAATATTCACGAAAATGTGAATAAAGCCTACCATCGTCGTAACGATGTCACAAAGATGTATTGTGTCAGTCACAGCGCACAAAAAGGACAGCAGTACACTTTCTTAAGTAAATCTGTCTGATTTGTTACGCTGTGACGACGCCTTACTTGTCACTTGCTGTCTTTTAGAATGAGATACTTTTGAAATTGATTTATATATACGAAATTTCAATATTTTGGAGAATTTTTAAAAGTGGTTTTACTTAAGTTTTTATTCTCTAATAAAAACTTAAGTAAAACCACATTTTTAAATTGACTAAAAGATTTCATACTACTTGGAAATTTGAAATGTTGTCAATTGTTAACAAAAGTTCCAACTGTATAAATGAAAAAAAAAAGAAAGAAAACAGTAGCGCAAAAAACTAACTACGTACAAGCGAAATAAACCAAAAAAACCAATGATAATATGAACTGCCATCTCGTATTTACACAAAACATGAAATTTTAATCCATTCACCTCTAATATTAGGTAGTTAATAGTGTAACGGAATCATACCATTGTCTCCGAGTGAAGAGTCACCCCTCATTTAAATAAACAGAAAATTTCCTTAAACGAATTAATTAACGTGATATTTTCTTGAATTAAATTAAAATCAGCAGAGCTGCATTCGTGAGATACGCTCGGCTGGGCTCGTTTCCCTCTGTCACAAATTTTATCTCTACCTGTTTTAGTTATTGCTCCTTCACGTCTCGTTCCCATTTTTCTTATTTCATAGTACTTGAGATTATTTTATTTTATTTATTGTGGTTTACGATTTTCACGATGGTAGTTTATAGAGTGGATCAAATGTTTGTATGGCGTCAACTACAATAAGAACGGTACAGAAGACAAAAATGGGCGTCAAATCAAAGTACGGTCAATCAATTTGACTTCTGGGCCACTTCGTACCTTGTCACAGTAACAGCTATCAATATGAAAGCTGCTAGAGATCTCATATTATATAAGATACGAAGTGACCCAGAAATCAAATTGGTTACCTGTACAAAGATATCTGCTGAGCTCTGGAAACACTGTATATTAAAAAACTTAAAAATGACGTCATAGTTGAGGAGCTCCGTAAGTATGTATGTGAGGGCTTTATGGAAAAAAGAGTAATTTTATTTGCTGTTTTGTTCGCAAAACACGTATAGAAAATAGCTTTTTCACAATTTATTGCTTATGGTAAATTTAACTTTTTAACTCATAACTTTTTTAACGTGTTGATCATATTTAAAACGGTAATACATAGCTGGACGATGATATAAATCGTAACATAAGATGAGTCACCTACCCTGTTGTTTAATTCTCGATTGCTTGGGCTTACTTTTAATATACCACGTCGGTGGAAAACATGCGTACGACCATCAGGTAAGCGGTCATCGCAGGCTATGGGCGCCTACAACTTCAGGGTTGTCGTTGGAGACCATCATCATCATAATCCCCCTAGCGTTTGTCCCGTCTTACGACGGGGCCCACTTTTCTGATCTCTTTCTTCCACTTCGCTCTATCCTGGACATCCTCAGCGTTCAACTCGCAGGCGTTCAGATCCTTGGCCACGATATTGAGCTATCGCAACCTGGGTCTCCCTCTTCGCCGCGCTCCAGGCAAAGCAAGACCGAAAGCTTTTGAGCAAGAACCCTTTAAACAAAAAATACTTGAAATACTTTGTGTCAATAAGACGTCATTTCTTTATTAGCGCAATTAGAAATCGACAAAGACGGCACTTTGCTTTGAGAATGACACAATTATGGGAGTTAAAAAATTTATGTAAATTGTGAAATTCACGCGATTAGAATCGACGAGGTACAAGTAGTTGGGAAGCATTTCTTAAATTCCTTTAAGAGTTAAATAAATTTCTGTGTATGAAAATAACCACGTAATTGGTAATCAAGTGAAGTATCATACGATATGAAAAAAAAACACAATATATATTTTATAAGCGAAATTAAAAAGAGAAGAGTGTACAGGTAAATAATCAAATAAGGAGATTTTTTTTATTTCCACAAGAGCAAGAACGATTTATCCAGTATGTGAGTATCGTCGCCGGGTGTTAGTCCGAACTGTCATCCGGTGCGTTCGGCCCGGCCCGGTTCGCCGGCGCCGGGCGCAGCGCCCGTCACTCCAGCACATTTAATATTTTAGCCATTCGCCTCACGCCCCGTCTTCAGCGGCCGTCCTGATTGCCGCTAAATTGAACTAAAAACTTCTTCAATGTCCCAAAATGTTTCAATTACATCCCAAATATTTTATCAAAATGCAATTAAATTTAAATACCATTGTCATTTTGTTTTATCCTTCGATATCGGTGACCAACAAAAATGTTAACAAATGGCTGAAACAACTTGTCACTCGCTCGTAGAATCAATGTCGTATTAATACAAAGGGGCGAATTTCGGCTTTAATTAAAACCAGGAAGTGATTTCAAAATGTTGTCTGCATTTGGAGATTAAATTTAAACTTTGCACAATTGTAAGTAGTTTGCATTGTAACAATTTATAAACCCGGTGTAGAACTACGAATAGCGTTAAGATGTTTTCAATAGAAGGTTAACAACGGGATGTAAAGTTTCGCAATAGTGCGCTCCCGGATCGTGCAATTATTGCCAACCCAATCCTAATTGAATTCTTAGGTTAACTTTGCGTTTAAAGTTTGCATAAAAGACGCCTTGCAAATTAATAATTTCCTCGCAGAAGGTTGCTATTCTGTTACATTTCCAAGAAGTTCGTTAACTGTAACCTTTAAAGAACCTAAATATTATGCTTCACAATCAATCTATTTTTTTTGTAATCCAGAATGATTTTAGTTTTGCTCTAAAAAAAGGCCTTAATAATCCAGTTCATACAGTTTTAAACCAAAATTACTACCAGATTTTAAAACTGGCCCAAATCACTCGTTATTAAAATTGCCCGTGTAAAGTTGTTAAATTTCCATGCCAAATATGATGCGAGCGTTTCGTTAACACGCACGTCATGTCTGGAAGTTCCGTCGATGTTTCGGTCGACTATTCGGAATTTAAAATGGATCCGTTTATAAAGGCATTTTCTAGGTTTCGCATTTCCGATGAGGGAGCGGCATCGGCAGGGCAGGTGAGTGACTTGTTTGCCGGCGCAGCACGAGCAAAACGCCGAGCAGTTTAGTCGACGCCCGCACCGCTCTCTATAAATCACCCTGCGATTGACGCCTTCCTACGGGGAGTGATCTATTCTGCCCGCCATGATACAGCTACACTTCTAAGGATTTTTCTATTCTTGAAGCTTCCGCTGAGTTGAAACTGTTATGAACAGACGTAATTGGATGGGTAATCCACTCAAAGGTTTTGAGTGTACGAGATAAAATTGCCTTGAACATTTCTAACTAGTGATGCAATTTAAAGAAGCCCGAGATTGACTTTGCACTTTGAGTATTCTGTAGTTCTGAGTAGGAATCTTTTCTATTTTCAGAGAAAAGAAGTAGTCAATATAAATGTATAGTTATTGAATCATTCACGATAAAATTTCGTAACCATGTTACCTTCCATGCTGTTTGATTTTTTTATGCAAGAAGTTCATTGCATTTTCTCTCCCACTATACAAAGGAGTATAATAATGAAAGTAAGGAGATAGGTACAGAAATATACCAATATAGCTGAAAAAATTACTAGGTGGCGGATGTCCACCCAAGTCTAAATACTCCTCAATACGTGAGCTTTCTTACAAGACTGTAATCAGGTCCTGGATTATCTCTAAAACCATGCGCTAAAGAACGAGACAGTCTAACAGTGATAATGCAATTTATCCACTTGCGTATTTTTGTATGTTGTTAATGTTTACACTCTCCCTCCTCATAAATATAGTAAACCGCCACCAGTAATGACAAACCTAATATGCAAGAGAATTTAATGCATTACCTTTAATAGAGCTACTCGTTCTTTAGTGGAATAAGAAAAGAAAATTGGTCTATTGGACCTATTTTACCTAAAATTCCGTAAAAATTGATTTGTCTCTATCTATCACTTGGACATCTGTGATACTGCAAAAGAGGCAAAACACATTTTAGTTACTTAACACACGTTCGTTCAGTTTCATGAATAAGGGTTAGTTTAAAATGTGCATGTTTCAGTATAAGCTCTTGTAAAAGTAAAGTGACCGGGGTTGAACAGGCAACGGCAGTACGTTTAATATTTTGGCAAGTCGTCTCACGCGCCGTCTTCAACAGGCCCTGATTGCAGTCCGATCGAAATTATATTTCACTGCCACATTCAAAGCTCGCTGGACAAGATTGCCTTCTATAATATGGCTAACATCGATGCTATTACGGATACGGTATAGCATTGTACTTTTAGAATGCAAGTGCTTTTAAAGTAAGTCTCGGGAGAAACCACTTTTACAAGTAAAATATAATGAAATTTGTTACACAATTTAAAAAAAAATTACAATAATAATATTCATTTCAAAACTACAATGATTAACAAACTTATGTCATTAAATGAAAATAAACTTACGGACATTATCAAAATTTGAAGGTTATATTGTAGATTTATTTCATACCTCAGAGTTATGTATAGTCTCTGAGCGTCAAAATACAATTAATTAACAATAATTATTCTTAAGTTTTCAGAGATGTACATGGTCTCCAAGCCTCAAAATTAAAATAAGTATAGAAAAGCCACTTTTTTAATATTGTTAGAGATCTATAAGGTCTCTAAGCCTCAATAACAATAAAACTAATCGAGAACAGGATGATTTCTCTTGTTAATCCATAATAAAATAACACTAGTTTTAGGGTATTTAATATGCCCTTGCAAGCATGAACAAACCGGACCGGACTCCACAAACAGCACCCGATCACGAGTATGACGCGTATCTCAGCCATCGCCTCCCTCAACCATCTGTTAGGGAAGGTGTCGGCCCGATCAACGACAACCCATACAAATAAAGTCATATAAAGTAAGGTGGATTTGGCTCAGGTTTTTAGGGTCCCGTAGTAAACAAGGAACCCTTATAGTTGTCCGTCCGTCCATCTGTCCACGGCTTAGCTCAGTAACCTTTAGGTACTATTACTGTATTATAGATAAAGATATCAATTACGCCAATAAGATGGTAGAATAAAATTTGGAAAAAAACTTTTACTTAGGGTACGTGGGGATGCAATTTTTTCCCTTGGAAAAGCCATCGGAGGTATCGTTAGATAACTCATTAAAAATCAATGTGGCCAATCTATAACCATTTTTAGGGTTCCGTTCCTCGAAAGGAAAAAACGGAACCCTTATAGGATCACTTTGTTGTCCGTCCGCCTGTCTGTCAAGACCCTTTTTCTCAGGAACGCATGGAGGTATCAAGCTGGAATATATATCAAATACTTAGGTCTACTGGACCTTGGAGCTGCAAAAAAATCAAACTTGCAAGCCAACGCAATCAAAAGATACAGCCGTTTATGCCACAAATTTTCGACACTCGAAAGGGAATCAAAATCTACAGGGTACTTCCCGTGAACTCAAAATCTTGAAATTTGGTACGAAGCAACAGCACTCCGGGACACAACAGGGACCCGGGTACGTCCTTAAACTACGACCAAGATCACCGGGGGATGGGCAGCAGCATCCTTGGAGTGCGGTGGATATACTGCGATCGCCAACCCGCATGCCAAGCGTGGCGATTATGGCATTTACCCTCTATGAAAACGACACAAAGGCCACGGCCCCGAGGTTCCGGCGGCCCCCGGTGCCCTGATTTTGGTAGCGGCCAGGGTACTAGCGGGGTCAGGGGTGCTAAGAATCTCCGGCGAAGATCCAGCTACCACTGCTGGCCCTGGCAACGTACAACACGCGTACACTGCGGACCGACGAAAAGATAGCGGAACTAGAGGAAGGACTGAGCAAGTTGCGTTGGGATGTCGTGGGGTTATTTGAGGTCCGAAGAGAGGGGGAGGACACGTTAACCCTAAAGTCCGGCAATTTGCTCTATTTCCGGGAGGGCGACCAACAGTCCCAGGGAGGTGTCGGGTTCATCGTCCACAAGTCCCTCGTAAACAACGTGGTGAAGATCGAGAGTGTGGCTAGGGTGGCGTACCTTATACTCAGAGTATCAAAGAGATACTCGTTGAAGGTCATACAGGTGTACGCGCCGACCTCGGCACACTCCGACGACGAGGTGGAGCACAGAACAAATAAATACTATAGAAATGGTAATGGGCGGGGCACGCGTAGCCGCATATATGATCGGATTTACATGCACCTGTCAAACGCAGTCAAAAGGCAGTTCAGTTCTCAATGGACTGCGAATGAGGAATTATACCCTTTTAAAAATATAAAAATGCCTTGTTGTGCAATTTTGTCGTACAGACAACGAATCTACAACCTAAAGGATCAGCCGGGAGTGATTTCTTTTCACTGATAAGCACTTAAATAATTGTTTTTTGGAAAACATTGCGATGGATTATGACATTCGCCATTACTCCGTTATATTGAGAGAATCGGTATGGATGCTTGACATTGCTTGCTTGCGAATGGCACGGATTAAGGAACTACCGTAATGTCACCGCAATGTATCGCGCTATTCATGCTCCTTTCCGTTTGTCATTTTATCCGAGCAATTGGTAGCAGGGCTAGAGTGGCACCCATACCTAATGTTTTTTGACATTGGAAATGTCTTTTCGTTCGCTCCAGTATAGGGTCCCATTTCACGAAATAGTGCGATCCCCTTATATTTCAGAGAGTTGTGAAGGTATGATATTCAAACAAAGCTCTTAAGACGCGTATTTACGAGATGTGTAAGATGCAAAGAGAATTATTTGAGAAAGTCCAGAACGAAAAAAATTTTGGCTGAAATAGTGAAAAAAAAATTCAATTTCCTCCGATTTTTTCATTTTGGCACTCGATATTTTGGAAACGACGACTGATATCAAAATTTTGATCAAAACTCCTCTGGACAATTTAGTCGGCTACAATTTGAGCCTAAAACAAAGACGATCGGGTCAAGGGTTTGCGCTGTAGCCTAACCTTTTTGAAAGAAGTCAAAAAGTCAGAACGACTATTAGTAGATAATATATATATTTTTAAATCAACACAATTGTACAATTGTAGTTAGTTTTAGTTTTATATTTCAAATTGTTTAAATGAAACATGTATTGTTTCTATAATAAATTATTATTAATTATAGTTCGAGACAACAATAGCACATTATTGCAGTGCCCGGGAAATAGCAATTCGTGGATAAGTCAATGATGTTTTGGAAGACCAATATCTTCCAAAACCTTGGCAAATAAAATAGTTGATTGAGATTGCATAAAACAAGCCATTTTATTCTAGACAATTTATCGACCCTTGCCTGCGGCTCGGGTCGATATAAAGTAGAGGATAAAATGAGTTTTATACATGAGTTATACATCTGCTTTTCACTTCGATTGCGAGAAAATTAAACAAATAATCAAGGTTATGATATCATATAATTTATCTTTCTCCTGAGGCCTAGGGTGTCATGTTGAATTCGACTTTGAAAATTCTTGTTATAGTTATAGTCGGAGTTTGGAGGTCGAGTTAATTTGAAGTCGCCGTTATCTTGCGTGAATATTAGTAAAGTGGCAAATGCCTTTTTATGTGGTTACCGTAACTTGGCTGCGCTTTAAAAAATTGCCAATTTAATAGGAATTTTGTATGTGAGCTATGTTTATATATTATATATCAACCAAATTGGCATAACGTTAGCAAATGTAATGCATTTTTTTATTTTGTTGAGTTCATTTTCAATGTACCTTGATGGTCATGTAGTGCACGAGATCTGTGATTTTTTTTTTATTACATAGGTGGCAAACGAGCAGACGAATCGCCTGATGGTAAGCGATTAGCGCCGCCCATGGACTCTCGCAACACCAGAGGGGTTGTAAGTGCGTTGCCGGCCTTTAAGATGGGAGTACGCTCTTTTCTTGAAGGTTTGAAGGTCGAATCGGTCCGGAAATACCGCAGGCGACAGTTCATCGATATTGATCGACAGTTGTTCGAATTTATCGATTATGTTCAAATTATGTTTTAACTTGGGCACGACAATAAATAAAAATATCTAATAATTTCTACATGTCATTATATAACATAACTGATGGTATAGTCCGATAGTTATTTGTCATAGTTTTAATTTAAAATAACATATTAACTACTAACTTTGCAGTTTGCTTATAGAATAGACCAAGAATTTTTTTTATTAAGTATATTACGCGCAAGAACTCTTGCCCACATTATATAAATGTAGGACCTGGACAGGGTCCTCGGTGGAATAATGAAGTCTTCTTTAGTAATCTTCTTATTTATTTATATTTAATACGTCTTACTTCGTTCAGCTCATCATTCACACTGCGTCATCCGTCAACACGTTCGCCGTTCCAAACTAATTCAAACTCCATTCGAACGTACCTTATTCATCATCTAGCAGCCAGCACTTTACACAGCTATCAAAAAGTACCAATCCCACACTCGGCCAATCCTGCAATCATGATCTGGACCCTCAGTCATGCACCTTCAGACACCGCACTTACCCGTCACCAGCAGTCACATCTTACTTTCATCTACATGACACACCCTATCTACATCGTCTTATATATAACACATCAAAACTTAAAAACACACATAAATAAATCATAGGAAACTCCGAATAGCACCTTCTTTTTGAAGTCTTTGCTTCTTGGCTTGGGGTTGGAAGCGGTGAAATTCTCGTAGCACGCACTCAATTTTAACTCCTCCTGCACTCCGTCGTCCTCTGCTCTGTTGGAATTGTTGTGACGTCGTCGAGCACTCACTTGTAGCCTCTGTTTTAGCGTTCTATCATCGTACATTTTGCCATTAACGTTGTGCACGTCTTCGCTCTGCAGACTGGATCGGATGGAATCATCACAGGCACTCCTTTGCTCCTTCAACGGCACGAATCCTTCTTTCTTCTCCAGAACAACAGCGTTAACCCCGTTGACATCGTCACATTGGTTATCGTGTATTTATTTAGTATTGACATTGTTACTACATGTTTTATTTACTTGGTCTGAGGTTTCATCATATTTGGGATTCTCGTTCACCTCTTCCACATTTTCACCACATATGTTTAAATATTGTCGATTTTCTTCAACCTGGTGTACGTCAATGTCATTTGTCTCTTGTGCTTTTTTGCATTCTGTCCTTTTAATCGGCTCAGTCAAACTTGACACTGTTTGTGCAGTAGGATGCGCACTGTGTTTGAACACATCGTCGCTTTGAACGTGACCAATTTTATGGTTTTCAGGTACACAGCTGAAACCACCGTCCGAAAATTCCTGAAGCAATGCCTGTTTTAGATCGTGGAACGTCTCGAAAAGGTCTTCCGATCGTAACCATAGCGCTGCCGTGCCACTTAGGCGCTGCCTTGTAATTATAAGTAATTGCTTCGCAGTCCAGCTGTACAGTAATGACTTCGACTCTACATTTTGAATAAAACTCTCCACATTGTACTCGTCGTTCGCCGTAAAAACGGGTACCGTCAAAACCTCTCTGTATCTCTCGTTCATTAAGAGCATGATGTATTAGTCTCCGTCACGTCGTCGTCTTCTAGTCTTCCTCGTCGTCTTCACGTCGTCCTCGTCGTCTTCACGTCGTCCTCGTCGTCTTCACGTCATCCTTGGTCTTCCTCGTCATCTTCACGCCTTTCCCGTCGCCTTCACGTCTTCTTCGTAGTTGTTATTTGTTGTTGTTTGATCTCTTATTCATCCCGGACGAGCCCCCAACTGTAGGAGCTGGACAGGGTCCTCGGTGGAATAATGAACTCTTCTTTAGTAATCTTCTTATTTATTTATATTTAATACGTCTTACTTCGTTCAGCTGATCATTCACACTGCGTCATCCGTCAACTCGTTCGCCGTTCCAAACTAATTCAAACTCCATTCGAACGTTCCTTATTCATCATCTAGCAGCCAGCACTTTACACCGCTATCAAAAAGTACCAATCCCACATAAATACCTACATATTGTACTGTAATAGAAAAAGAAACGTATTTATTGCAAATCAAAATTACACCACATTACTATACATCCATTCTGTTTCATTATTGATACGTACAAATTCAGTACATTTTAACTAATCACATTAAGTTTTGTAGACTCAACTTAAAACCAAGTTTTAAATGAACGTGCCTCTATTTAATAAATGTGAAACAGGCAAGTTCGTAAATGGTTATTAGCGTTAATAAAATCCCATCAAAAACATATATGTGAAAATGGCAGCCAAGATCAATATGCGATGCGCGGTTGTCGTCTTCACCGACAAAATAATTGAGAGCTCAAAATGCATAAATTGGTTTTACTGTAAACAATCTAGTGCCAGGCTAATTAAGGCAAATTTTCAGATAATCTGCGGAACTTGGCACCCATTTAGATTTCAATTATTTTGTCGGTGAAGACGACAACCACGCATCGCATATTGTTTTTGTCAAACTTCCCCAAATGGTGCTTTTCAAGAGCGAATACTCGTACACGAGTTACTATACAAAATACCCAAATCGCTATAGGTGCACCTAAAATATTTTAGAGAAGTGTTCAATCGGTTTCTCCAGGACCTTTTAATCAAATTCTGACCTCATAACAATGGGACCACTCCTAAAGTATACAGATTCAAAAATAAAAAGAATTTTCCAAATCGGTTAATAAATGACGGAGTTATGAGGTAACAAACATAAATAATAATAATAATAAAACTAAACTAAGAAAAAGAAAAAAATAAGGTGAATAAAACTAATAAAAAAATCTCTGTTTATCTGTGTTTCTTGTTTCACCTTTCTAGGTCACCTGGAAATGGGTTAGGTTTTTGATTACTAGTCAGTCAGTAAGTGGTAAAAAGGCCGTTTTTTGGACTTTACTTTTATATCTCAATAACTATTTCACCTATACTCGTATTTATGAAATTTGGGGTCCTAGTTGTTCTAAAGGATCTTAATACATGTACCAAATTTCATTTTTTATGTTAAGTAGATTTGGAGTTATTGGGGGGTCAAAAGTGGCTCCAAACGGTTCGTGTAAAATAACACACGGCTGCTGTCCGCCAGTTCCTGGGGTAAACTTGGCTGGACACGCTGTCGCGTGTCTAGATAAGCTTGAACTAACTGGAAATCACGTTGTTTCAAAGCTCCTTAGATTACAGCACCTGTCATGCATAACTTTTTTTTTGCTTAAATTGCTTAAAAGGATTTGTTATGTTATTTGTTACTCAATTGTAAAGTTGCCTCTTTTTCATTTTCTGCTTCTCGATTGATCTTAACCTAAAGTGAATAGCTTCCTTAAATTATCATACCTTAACTTCGAGACACTTATTCGAATATTTAACTAGATCGCATATATTCAATGATGTCTCTGTGATCAATACGGTTAAAACCAGAAGTGATCATCGTCTGGTAAGAGGCACATTGAATATAGGCGTCAAGCTAGAGCGCTCTCGACTAATGAAGTCTACGCTCCGTCCAGCAGCAGTCCAAATCCAAAACTCCGAGTGCTTTTAGCTGGAACTCCAAAACCGTTTTGATTGTCTAGGTGGCGATGTGGACGAATTCAACGACGGGTTTGTGGAAGCTATCCATAGCATTGGGTCTAAGTTCTTTAAGGCCCAACGGACTCACCGAGCCAAGAGGCTTTCTATCTCCACTCAGAGGCTCATCGAGGAAAGGAATTAAATGATTCTGCGGTCTTCAGCCGATGCGATATTATACAGGCAGCTCAATAAGCGGATCTCCAAGTCCCTTACCCGCGATCTGCGCCAATTTAATACAAATCGTATTGAAGAGGCCATCGAGCAGAATAAGAGCAGAGCCAGCTCGCCAAATTGAAAACTGAAGACGGTAGAATCGTTTCATTCAAACCCGAGCTTCTGAATGTGATAGAGTGCTTTTATGGACAGCTATACACGTCAAGTAGCAGACCCGAAGTTGGTCTGGCGGAAGACCCTAGAGCCAGATTAACCCGGCACTATACCGAAGATATCCCGGACATCAGCCTGTACGAGATTAGAATGGCTCTTAAACAGCTAAAGAACAACAAGGCACCCAGTGAAGACGGAATTAAAGCAGAACTCCTGAAGGCGGGTGGCAAACCGGTCCTTACTGTCCTTAGGGCCCTTCAGAAGTTGTTCGACTCCGTTTTACTGGAAGGGAAAACTCCAAAGGCATGGAACAGAGGTGTGGTGGTGCTGTCCTTCAAAAAGGGTGGGGTGACAACGCCTTATTGAAGAACTACCGCCCCATCTCACTTCTGAGCCATGTCTATAAGCTGTTTTCAAGAGTCATTACGAACCGTCTCGCACGCAGGTTAGATGACTTCCAGCCTCCCGAACAAGCCGGTTTCCGAAGGGGCTTTAGCACCGTAGACCACATCCATACGCTTCGTTAGGTTATACAGAAGACTGAGGAGCATAACCTGCCCCTCTGTTTAGCGTTCGTGGACGTCGAGAAAGCCTTCGATTCGATTGAAACCTGGGCTGTACTACAATCTCTCCAACGGTGCCAAGGGGACTACCGCTATATCGAAGTGCTGAAGTGTTTGTACGAGAATGCCACTATGTCAGTGCGACTCCAGGACCAGAACTCGAAACCTATTCCGTTGCAGCGGGGAGTCAGGCAAGGAGATGTTATTTCTCCTAAACTGTTCTCCGCTACAATGGAGGATGTGTTTAAGAGAGATCAACATAAACGGCGAGTACCTCACTCACCTTCGGTTTGCTGACGATATAGTAGTCTTGGCTGAGGCCATGGAGGATTTAAGTACAATGCTCAATGACCTCAGTAAAGCCTCCGAGCGAGTTGGTCTCAGGATGAACATGGACAAGACGAAGATCATGTCAAATGCCCATGTAGCACCAACTCCCGTAACAATCGGACACTTTACGCTCGAAGTTGTAGACGATTACGTATACCTAAGACAGACTGTCCAGTTAGGTAAGTCCAACTTCGAGAAAGAGGTTAATCCTCGAATCCGACTCGGCTGGGCAGCTCGGGAAGCTACGGCACATCTTTTCGTACAATATCCCGCAGTGTCTCAAGAGGAAAGTCTTTGACCAGTGTGTACTGCCAGTCAGTGATGAATACGGTACTGAAACGTGGTCGCTTACAATGGGCCTTATAAGAAGGCTCAAAGTCACCCAAAGAGCAATAGAGAGGGCTATGTTGGGAGTTTCTCTGCGAGATCGCATCAGGAATGAGGCCATCCGCAGCAGAACCAAAGTGACCGATATAACCCTTCGAATCGCTAAACTTAAGTGGCAGTGGGCGGGGCACATCGCACGTAGAACCGATGGCCGTTGGGGCGGAAAGGTTCTCGAGTGGCGACCACGTACCGGAAGGCGTAGCGTGGGCAGGCCCCCAACACGGTGGACTGATGACCTGGTAAGGGTCTCGGGTGTCTGCTGGATGCGGGTGGCGCAGGACCGGTCATTGTGAAAGTCTTTGGGGGAGGCCTATGTCCAGCAGTGGACGTTATTCGGCTGACATGATGATGATGATGATGAACAGCACCAGCACAGATAAAGGAAAAATTGCGAAAACCGTAAATTTTTAATTACATCATATAATAAAAATATTTTTTACGGAACCCTCGGTACGCGAGTCCGACTCACACTTGGCTGGTTTTTTTTATTCAGTAGCAGCAGCTGTTTGACAAAAGAATTGCTTCAAAATTAATATAAAATGGACCATCATCTACAAAGGGCCACGCTTGGTTCCTAGAAACCTGATAGAGCTGCTGATGAACTTAAATTTTTGCAATTTTTTTGTTTGATTCGATCACAACACAAGTTATTTACTTTTAGAATATTAAATAAAAGTTCTAAAATTTCGCAGCTATTCGCGTGGTGCGCTGCAAACTCAAGTATTATAATTAATATTATTCTATGTCTTTTCCGCTCACGGGACAATGGTGTCGCGGACCTTTGGAAGGCGTCCGCGGAGCCGAAGTACCAAGGTACCGAAGTACCAACCGAGTACCACATAGCCAACACGTAGAGACCCTTTTGACAATTTAATGAAATGCAAGGGGTACACCGAACGGCACCAGGGTGTACAGGAACTATTGCTGGTTGATGGAATCTAAATGAACCGGACTATAAGGTGAATATGAAGGCTGGGCTATTGAGTGAGACAACGGACGTCTGCCTAATAAAACTGTCTCACAATTTTATCTCATGCAGACGGTGACTCGCCCTCTGCTAGATGGGCCCCTATAAATAGCGATATTAAAATAAATAAATATCAAGTATTAATATTATTGTTATAATTATTTTTTTACTAGTTTTTTTTAATTTTTATATAATCTAGTTTTAAAATTCTGTTGACCTGTAAATCTAGGACCAGCGGTTTGGGCTGTGCGTTGCTATGTCAGTCAGTCAGTCAGTCAGTCAGTCAGTCAGTCAGTCAGTTTCTTCTTTTATATATTTAGATTAGAAACAAGACTTCAATTTCGTTAAGTTTTGTGCCCTTGAGAGGTCATTTTCCATCTAAATATATAAAACTAGAAACTGACTGACTGACTGACTGACTGACATATCAACGCACAGCCCAAACCGCTGGTCCTAGAGATTCCAAATTTGGTACGTAAGTTCCTTATAAGGTCTAGGGGTGCACTAAGAAAGGATTTTTCAAAATTCAACCCCTAAGGGGGTGAAATGGGGGTCTGAAACTTGTATGGGAAAACAAGATTAGTTGGACTATTTTATTCGAAACTTCACAGGAGTATTTCTAACCATAAGTGAGGAAATACGTGTTTCAGGATTTTTGAAATATCAACCCCTAAAAGGGGGAAAGGTGGTGACAAAATCTGAAAATCGACATGGGTATTGTTTTTATGATATACCGGGTCGCAGATAACGAAAAAAATAATGATTTTAAAATCTCACGTGGAGGACGTGAAACACCATCCCCCCTGTTGGGGTGCGAGGGGGATGAAATGTCTAAATATTAATATGGGTCTCGTTTTTATGGTTTTTTGGGACGTTAATTACGAAAATGGCATTGGTTTTGAAATTTAATATTGTGGACATGGAAACTTTTGAAAGTTTGTGCCAATTTCAAGAAATAACTGACTGACTGAGTGACTGACATATCAACGCACAGCCCAAACTGCTGGTTTCAGAGATTCCAAATTTAGTATGTATGTTCAATATAAGGTCTTGAGGTGCATTAAGAAAGGATTTTTCAAAATTCAACGCCTAAGGGGGTGATATGGGGGTCCGAAGTTTGTATGGGGAATCAAGATTAGTTGGATTATTTTATTCGAAACTTCACAGGAGTATTTCTAACGATAAATGAGTAAACATGTGTTTCAGGTTTTTTAAGAAATCAACCCCTAAAATGGGGAAATCTGGTGACAAATTCTGAAAATCGATATGGGTCTTGGTTCTATGGTTTATCAGGTCGCTAATTACGAAAACAACAATTATTTTAAAATCCCACGTGGAGGATGTGAAATATCATCCCCCCTGTTTGGATCCGAGGGGGTTGGAATGTCTAAATATTAATATGGGTGTCATTTTTATTATGATTGTTTTGGTCATTAATTTCAAAAATGGCATTGATTTTGAAATTTAGTATTGCGGACATTAAAACTTTTAAAAGTAGGTGCCAAAATGCAAGAAAAAACTGACTGACTGAGTGAGTGACATACCAACGCACAGCCCAAACTGCTGGTTCGAGAGATACCAAATTTGGCATGTAAGTTCCTTATAAGTTCTAAAGGTGCATGAAGTGCCGTGAGTTCCCTATGAAGATACGACCTTTTTTGATTCAATGTATTGTAAGCAGTTTTATTCATCAGTGCCGTCCGATACGATTTCTACATAAATCGATATTTTAGCGTCCGAGAGGACTCTTAATAGGAATCCAAGGTACCTAAACTTTGAATAAAGTAACGGCCATATTGATTTTCTTCATTTCCGTCCCGATTTCGTTCAAAATCGATATCTGAGCGTCCGAGAGGTCCCCTAATACGACTCCGAGGTAAAATTTGGAAAAAGTCGCCGCCATATTGATTTTCATTTTTTTCGTCCCGATTTCGTTCAAAATCGATATCTGAGCGTCCGAGAGGTCTCGTAATACGAATCCGAGGTAAAATTTAGAAAAAGTGGCGGCCATATTCATTTTTATCATTTCCGTCCCGATTTCGTTCAAAATCGATATCTGAGCGTCCTAGAGAATTCTTAATACGAATCCGAGGTAAAATTTGGAACAAGTGGCAGCCATATTGATTTTCTTCATTTCAACCCGATTTCGATCAAAATCGATATCCGAGCGTCCGACAGGTCCCCTAATACGAATCCGAGGTAAAATTTGTGATAGTGGCGGCCATATTCATTTTCTTTTTTTTCATCCCGATTTCGTTCAAAATCGATATATGAGCGTCCGAGAGATCTTTTAATACGAATCTGAGCTAAAATTTGGCACTCCATACATGCCTGCATGCAAAAAAGTTTAATGTTAAATATAGGCGTGTGGGGTATCTATGGATTTACTTTTAAAGACGACTTAGAGGCTTCGATATTTTTTTTCATTTAAATCAACCTTTAGATTTTTTTATCGTACGGCATTTATTTACAAACCGTGGGATCTTTGAGAAGACAAGTACGGTTGCCAGTTTTTGTTGCACTTTTAGCACCCTTTGTCAAGTGAGTGGGCAACTTGACTGTTAGAAGTTCGCAAGCCGCCCGAAGGCCTCTAACTTAACGATTGCTGTCGTAGACAGCAGCCGGGATCAACGGTAGTGCCTTCCAAAGCACGAGAGTCAGTTAGTAACCACTCAAAGCGGTCACCCATCCAAGAACTGACCTGCGCCCACATTGCTTAACCTCGCATACCGCACGCGGTAGGCGGGTGCCGCTGGGCCACGAGCGCTCAAAATTTTTGATAGTTTAGATAGATCGGTTGTAACAGACGGACTGACAGTGAGGAGTGCGAATGGAAGTGAGGCCAAATTTTCTTTTTGGATGCTCCAATGGGAACTGGCAAAACCTACCTAATAAATTAAATTTTAGGAAAAATTAATTTTTCACGTGATATTGAATTAGCTGTATTTCTGTACTTCAAAGGACCAGATTTTATGACCGCTGCGCGCTGCTTGGTCGTTATCAGACCTATTGGTGTTACTGTAGTACACAGATACTTTTACTAAGGGCCATTTAAGACATGCTTTTATTTCATCGGCCCTTTCCCCTTCGGCCTGTCGGAAATGTATGATAATAGTTTTCGATCCTTATTTTTGCCAAAATCAAATGAAATTCAACAGTTTGCTGGTTCTCAGAATGTATACTGACTTTTCATCTGTTTATCACTGTTAATGAATCACAATCACCAAACTTCGTATACCGAAACCCCCAGAATGTAACAACTACTTTTCTGGACACCGCATCTAATTCGGTTCAGCCAAACGCGAGATAATCGTTGGCAAACATACGAACCTCTTTTTTGTAGACGGTTAAGAATTTTGCTTAGTACGCGGGTGAAGCCGCGGGCAAATGCTAGTGATAAATAAAGGAATATGTTTCATTTATTAATTATGCACATGTTTTTACAATTTATGACAATTATTCATCGTTATCCCAGTGCAGTTGCATTATGAAGGATGCCTGGGGTCCGCTACCCAATCCCTTGGCATAGGCACTAGTTTTTACAGAAGCGACTGCCATCTGACCTTCCAATCCAAGGGGGAAACTAGACCTTATTGAGATTAGGCTTTTAAAGTGAGTGGGCTGTTAGAAGTACCTACCCAAGCCACCCGAAGTAAAGGCCTTAACTGCTGTCATAGACAGCAGTCGGGATCAACGGCTTAACGTGACTTCCAAAGCATTGGAGCGCTCAGTTAGTAACCACTCAGCGGTCACCCATCCAAGGACTGACCCTGGCCCACGTTGTTTAATTAACTTCGCATACCACACGTGTACCGCGTGCGGTATGCGATGCCAGGCCAGGAACTTTCCGGGGGGCGCCGTGATGAAATGATCGCGATCCCATTGCGCCCCTTTTATCGGCAGAGCGGGTGACGCCGGTGTGTTTTAGTGGGTATGCTTCTTCTGTCAGGATTACTCGGCGGGGGAAGAGAGTCCCACATAACCCCCAAACGGCCTTCCCCTGGAGGTATGCATAAAGCATTTTCACACCGTCAAAAAAAGAAAAGGCCAGGAACGCTCCTAATTTATGACAATTATTACAAGTTTGAAATTGATAGCGTAAATATTTCCTGTGATACTTAGCGATATGACAGATGGACGGATGGAACGAAGAGCAAAGGGTTCTTATTGTACCCTTTTGCTTTTGGACCCTAAAAATATTTGGGTTTAATCACAAGGAAGCAAGCGAGAAATATACTTTGCCCAATCTCTTCTGAAAACACTACGAGAAAAAAGAAAATGAAATAGTAACATGACAACTGAGTTCAATAGGTGAGGGAAAGTCTATTATTGTAACGAAATCAGTGGTTGGGGACGGCACAGTATCCGACGGCGAAACCGAACACAAACCTTTTTTGGTGCTTTTAGAATAGACGCCTGACCTGAATTTATCAATTTGTGACAAGTTCTATTCATTTTAAGGACGAAGGAAGGATAATACATTTTCTATGACTACCGTTGCATAGTTTCGTAACTTTAGTAAATTGTATTATTTTATTGACTCAATTAATAATGATCGCTGAATGCACTGGAGCACTGGAGGCGTATGATGGTTGCCATTTTATCACTTATCGTCGTGGATAAGATATTCGTCACGTTCTGACAAGTAAGCGAGTGCGAGAGTAACGGGCGTCTTTTCCACGTCCGCGGCGGGCGTATTATGGTTGCTATTTTAACCGACTTCAATAAAAGTAAGGAGGTTCTCAGTTCGTCTGTATAATTGCTTTTTTAAGTATGTATGTTCCCCGATAACTCTTGACCACGTTGGCCGATTTTCATAATTCTTTTCTTGTTTCAAAGCAGGTACCCCCAAGATGGTCCTATATACATTTGGTGAAGGTCTGATGATGGGATCTAGGAGAAATCGAGGGAACTCCTCGAATTTGATAGGCACGCATACGCAGATTTCGGTATTTTCTGTAGGTAACCAAGCATCGGCTCACGGAAACCACATATTATGGAACAGGGAAGTAAAAAGTTGGAGTATTTTTTTGTTATAAATTATATCACTTATTGTCGTTAAGATTTATTTTGAACATCTTATAATTCTGTATTATGAGTATGAGATTTATGAAAAAACAATTCTTTGAATCTTTAAATTTACATTGGCTTACGATTTATATTAAGGCGTTTCATTCCTGGATAGACTAAGTCATTCCTGGAACTGGATTGAAAAACGGCTAAGTGCGTGCCGTCCACGTGCAAAGTAGGGTTTCGTAGTTCTATTTATTTAATAATTTACACAATAAGCTTACAGTAAAAACCAAGCGCCTACATTATTAGGACTTAACAATAATTACATTACAGTTATATACCTAAATCTATACATTATACAAAAACAAAGTAAAAAGTAGCACTAAATCTATGACATAAAGCACTTATTTTAGTAAGCAGGCTCTACCAACTGGCTGTAAACACGTCGGCATCCTGCCTCAGCACCAGCTCATTGAGCAGCGCCAACGCACGAACGTGAGTTTGCGCCTGGTGCGTTACTGGTGTGGACATATGACCTGGTAAGGGTTGTGGGTGTCCGCTGGATGCGGGTGGAGCTCGACCGGTCATTGTGGAAGTCTTTGGGGGAGGACTATGTCCAGCAGTGGACGCCTTTCGGCTGACATGATGATGATGATACTAAAGGATGATACTAGAAGACATATTCATAATAGTAAATAAATGATTTCCCAAACGCGCGAAGTTGTATAATGTTAGATATTGGGTTTTAAGGAACCGGAGACCAGGGAAACGGCTATTCGGAACGAATCCATTTATTTGACAAAGTCACACATTGACAAGCGCCTAGCTGCATTCCAAATAGTTAAAAGGCCAAAGGTCATATACTCTACAATCCTCCACCTTAATTAACTATACGTATTTAATAAATAAACAGAAAATAATAAAACTGAAATCTAAACCTCCATCCTACTCCTTATAATTAATTTTAGCCTGCCGCCGCATCTCTCTCTGCAACTTCTAGCGAGCACGCCAGGTTCACCGCTTCCACGAAAGTGATGGTGTTCATCCTCCGCAAAGAGACACTCCTTAAAGACGTCACTTCGTAGATCGCAAATGAACTGGTCGCGTAAATTATCTCTCAGAATCTCTCCGAATTTGCAGTTCCGAGATAGTTTTTTCAATTCCGCTACATGTGAAGCAGTATCCTCGACGGTTCCCTGACGTCTTTGGTGGAACCGATACCTTTCTGCTAATACGGACGGGGTTGATTGAAGATGCTGCCGCATTAGATCGACCGCCTGTAAATGTACGTCAGCGTCGAAGGTTTCTTAGGGTAGCCAAATTCACAAGTAGCTCGTACGCTTCATCTCCCATGGTAGCTATCAAGATTCAAGTTGGGAACCCGTAGAAATTCAGAAACATCGTCGATCAAAAAAACCTTTCCATTCTGTTCACAAATGATGCCCACTGTCCATTCTTGATATCGAATTCATTCAATTTCCCGACTGACATAATATGAACCGAAATTTTCACCCGTACGTAAGAATACGGAATTTACGTTGTACGTTTATATCCTCGTCGCCAATATTAGATACTGGGTTTTAAGGAACCGGAGACCAGGTAAACGGCTATTCGGGACAAATCCATTTATTTGACAAAATCACATCACACATTGACCAGCGCCTAGCTGCATTCCAAATAGTTTTAAGGCAAGAGGCCGTATATACTCTACATATCACATTCTTCTTTCATTTACCTATACAATATATCACTGCTTCTCTTTATTCTAAATATCCTTATATATTGATTAATGAAATCTTGATGTATCAAACTCAACCATGTCAATACATAAGCAGCCTTGATCCGTAAAGCGTAAAGTTCACTTCCCAAACCAAGATCACAAAAATACGAGGTATAAGAAGTAAGCAGAGGATTTTATCAAGGTTTTGCTCATGGTACAAGTACAAGCTGTTAGATCGCGTGACGACCGGCCATGTTTCAGCCCTCCAGAAAGAGTGGCCACGGTATTTGTCTTGCTTTCATTGTACAAAATATTTGAGTAAGCCCGCACACCTAATCACTGGTTGAACAATGCCGTTTCATTCGCGAAATGCGTTGGAATGTTTCCATATTTATTGTAGTCAGAGAAATCAAAGAACACAACTAATTTCATAATTACCATCATCTCTCAGCTTGCACATTGTTTTAAGCAAAACTATCAACACTTTCCCAATAATATTTACGTAAGATGTCCAAAACATGTTTGCTTTTCAACTTATAGATACTCGTTTTTTAAATATTTGGATCATTAACGTATTAAGATCACACTAAAATAATAAAAGAAACATATCAAAAGAAATCACTTTAAAATTACGACTGATGGCGGCTATACGAGTTATTAACGAGACAACGCATAAATTAAATTAATTTCAATGCCGCAGAGAAAGCGTATTGATTAATTCAGAGCCAATTTAATTCAGACAATGTTCCGTTCTGAGACTAAAGCAAACCTGCCAAAATTATTGAAGACATTAGCTGGAGCGTCCCTACAGAGCTGCGAGTCAGGAAATTCAACATGTGTGAACATCCTAGAACCGCGCCGTGCAGTCTCTGCACAGACGTCACTTAATATTAATCTACCTGCATTGTGTCGAAGAGCATTGTCTACTTAGCACACGTTAAGTTACACGGATCGTAAGAAAATATTAGATTTGGACTGGATTTTAGGACATCCGATTTTGATTGGAATGGGATCAAAAGGTAGTATATCATTAGTCTCACAGAAGCAGTTTTAACTAACCTTTGCTGGTCCATTTCTTTTTTTTAAGTTTGTGGTTCGCCCCATTATTTGGTCTTTGCTGGGTTTTTTTGTCATTATTGTGACTCTTTTATGGCCTAATTCTTTCTTCGTATTGTTCGTGTTCAGTTTCCTTTCCAATTCACCTATATTTTTTGTTTGGGCATATTTTCTATTAACACGGTGGGTATTCGTTTCGCTATTTGCGGGATTTCAAAAAAATTGGCCGATTACATTTTTTCTTTATTTTTAAAGTTAAGCTCAATTTGCCATTTTAACACTAGATATCCTGACAAACTTGTATTGCCGGCCAAATATAATACTAAGTTTTGTGCTAAAAACTGTTATCCAGTGGCAATAAAAATATATAATCACATACCAAGTGACATTAGGCAGCTCGCTCTCAAACCTGTCACTACTCTATTATATAATTGGTTACTTGAAAAATATTTTTATTCAGTGCAAGATTATTTTGAAACTTCGTTTTTAATTTCGACATTGCTTTGTATTCATTTAGATAATAATAGTAAATTTGTCAAATTTAATTAGTCTTTAGAAACTTAATTTGTAATTGTTGACATTTAATTTTATTCATTTTATATATATCAGCCGGAGAACGTTCACTGCTGGATATAGGCCTCCCCCAAGCATGGGGGGTAAATGCCATAATCGCCACGCTTGGCATGCGGGTTGGCGATCGATTTGATTCATTTTATAATAATAGTAAATTTGTTAATTTAAAGTAGTCTTGATAGGTTGTTAGTTGTAAATCTTAAAAAAATTTGCATGTCCGAAATTTGGCGAGATGTGCTGATCATGACAAATATGCGTGTTTCATCTAATGTATACCATGTCTCTTGCAAATAAACTTATTCTATTCTTCTCAGAATATGGAATTTTCGTGTATTACCCGTGGTACCACAGCTTTTGTACCACAGGGGGACCACGGGTATTTTTTTTACCCGTTGTCCCACCGTTCTAAACAGTGTTCGTCAGTGGGTCTACGGGTAATTTATTTTCCCCATGGTCCCACGATGCGATGTGTTTAAATGTTCGGTTCTGGCGCTTCGCCGGCCGCTGCCGCGGCAAGCTTGCTTCGCTCGCTCGGCTCGCGCACTTTAGGGTCACAGTTCTACTAACACTCCTCCTCGCTCCGCTCGTCGTCGTACCTAACTATTCTGTAGAAAAAAATTAGTGAAAACAAACATTTCAGTAAAAAATACGAAGATAGACGAACCATGGTGGGACCATGGGGAAAAATAAATTACCCGTAGACAACTGGCGAACACTGTTTAGAACGGTGGGACTTCGGGTAAAAAAAAATACCCGTGGTCCCCCGTGGTACAAAAGAAGTGGTACCAAGGGTATTAATAACCTGGAATTTTTAGGCTCATTCGAGTCGATTCTAAAAGAAGACAAAAAGTGTCCCCGGAACAGTTTTGTTACTGTATAGCGGTAACATAACCGACATAAAAATTGACTATGTAAATTTGGAGGAAACTTTTTTTTTCTAGAATTGATAGTGTTATTGATTCTCAGTTGAATGAGCCCAAAAAGTCCATATTCTGAGAAAAAAAGACATTGGCTCTTTTTTAAATTTCTCAGTAATCTTTTCTACTCGTAATATGACACATTGTTAGGCCAAAATGTTCATTCTACCACTCTGTTATAAAATAAGTGACACTTCCTAAATCACTTATCGGGTGCATAAATCGTTATAATATGCAATCGATGTACAAACAATTTGCGCAGTCTGTAATATCGCCTTCCCGTAGGCAGTGATTAAGTGGACGATTGTTGTGTCCCATGATTTATATAATCAGTTGGATAATATCGTGTAATCGCATATATCCAGTTTAACCGTCCCTGTCTTCGGCATGAGAAATGAGCTGGCAAGCTATATGTTGCTAATTTTGGGACGCATTTAGCGATCACCACTGTGAATGGGAACAGACAGCGATTGTAGGAAGCGCAGAATGAACGGGTGCTATAAATTGTATAAATTACATTTCAAAATAGAATTGGCAATTAAATGCTGGACAGTAAATAATAAATGCGTTTCACTTACAATGCCGGTGAAAATCTTAAAGGTGAAATGATTATTACTAATTTTAGGATATGACAATAAAACGTCAAATAAAAAAAATATGATAATCAAATTTACTCAGTATTTTATTTAATTTTTTTGAAAATATACTTATTCAGTATTTTAACTAGTTTACAACATTTAAGGTTGGTGCCTCTTGAAATGATTTGTATAAATCGCCCGTTTTATTAAAATAATTCAACCTGCGGTTCTACTATTCATCTACTGTTAGACAAGAACATTTTTTTATAAAGAATAGGAACAACTGCAGATGGGAAAAACAAAACACATTGATAAAGATAAACAATAATCGTCATTATTATTTATTTATGTCTCTTAAACCACCCGGGTATGTCCTAAAACTACGGCCAAGACCACCGGAGGATGGGCAGCAGCATCCCTGAAGTGCGGTGGAGATACTGCGATCGCCAACCCGCATGCCAAGCGTGGCGATTATGGCATTTACTCCCCAAGAAATTGAGGGAGGCCTATGTCCTGCAGTGGACGTCCTTCGGCTGAGGTGGTGGATGTCTCTTAATAGTATTTTACCTGTATTAAGAGACAGCGCTCTTCCAGATCATTCAGCATACGAGTATACGAGATACATACAGTAGTTAAGAACAGTTTTTTTATAAAGAAGAGGAATAACCTCAGGGTAACAATAATTGTCTATTTTTTGACACCACCCCCTAATTTAACTACATGTTTTTTTGACGAGAGTCATTATATTACACTGTTTACAGTACCACTCGATACAGTCCTATACGCGTCTCGTATCACACGAGTAATGATGGCGTAATAATGTAGACTGGCGACATAAAGTTCACCGTAATACGGATTTTAAAAGATGTTTAAAGATTCATAAACATAAGCTTTCCACCTCAGTTCGAGTCGTAAAGTTGAGTGTAATGCGTCTGAATATCGTATTACGTATAAACGTATAATATGGCGGTAACTTGGGGCGTTAGGCCGTGTCTCCACACCTGGTGACATGAATAAACTGTGTCACTGTGGTCTAATATTAAGTTTGCTTGTTTATAATGTTGCTCCCCGAAATGCCGTTGTTATGTTTAGGGTTGCCGGGACAAAAATGAGATAAGCCAAATTTGGCAAGTTTAATATAGGGAGTTTTTGCGGGCCCGGAACTTCAAATGAGTTTTTATGGTATGCAAGTACTTGAGCAGGTAAAACAAAGCCCTTTATGGTGACCGCATATATATACATCATATTGAGAATCCTCCCTTTTATATAACTACTCCAAATATATTTAACTTGCAAACAATCAGCCTTTGAATAGCGTCAAACTTGGTTCCAATTGATGCTGACGCTTATGAGTAGGTACGAGTAATATACTAAAAAAGTGATAATGTGATGCTTATTTTAATTGACGTCCACTTTAGCCTGGTTGGTAGTGCCCCTGTCTAAAAGGCTGGTGGTTCCGGGTTTGAATCCCAGTCAGGACGATAATTTGTGTGATGATCGTACATAATTATTCTCGAGTAATGGATGTTTTCTATGAATTTAAATATTTATTTATTTATGTATATCGTCACCAATACGTCATCAATACCCATAGTACAAGCTTTGCTTAGTTTGAGGCTTAGGTCGTTTTGTGTAACGATTGTTCGCAAATAATTATTTATTGTATTTTTGTGAAAAAGGTGTATAAAAAAGAACATTATATTAAGTAGGTACCTACGTAATGAATCCTTGGCAACCATAGTAGCACCAAATTGCACTGGTAAATTTACGTAAATACATTGGAGTCGCGTTTATTCTAAGATTGATTTTAGGACGGGTTACACCAACTTACAATTATAGACTGATCAATTATGGAGCGGGCCTGTCATCCCATTGAAACTTGTCAAACTTTACATACAATCAAATTTTAACGATCACCACTTACGAATGCTTACAAATGGTTTGGTGCAACCCACCTTTACTGTACTACTGTTTAATCTATGGTTCTCCCTGGTTAGGCCTAACTACGAGTACGTTAGCTCTAAATACTTCATTTGACCTTATAGATTTTTTAACCGACTTCAATAGAAGGAGGTTCTCAGTTCGTTCTTCAGTTCGTCTGCATGTTTGCTTTTTTTATGTTTGTATGTTCCCCCACAACTCTTGACCACGTTGGCCGATTTTGATGGTTATTTTTTGTTTTAAAGCAGGTACCCCGAAATTTGTCCCATATAAATTTGGTGAAGGTCCGATGATGGGATCCAGGAGGAATCGAGGGAACTTTTTCGGAATTTTCCGGAAACCACAAATTTTTGGCACAGCGAAGTACAAAATTGGAGTCGGTTTTTTTTTTGGTTTATATTATTTCTTAAATAGTAAACTTTATACGATTATGGCATAATAAACCTAACTTAACCTAATGACTTCTATTTGATTTTTGTATCTAAACATAAGCATTTATTAATTATTTTATTAAGGTTAGAGTTTATATTTTTAAGAAATTTTTATTTTAATTAATACTTTTAAGATTTTTAAACTATAGTATATATGTTAATAGTATTTTTATTCAAAGGAAACTTGAAGAGTTTAATCACTGTTTCGAAGAAAAAAATCTTTAGGTCTATTGAAAAATTAGGGCAACAGTAAGTAGGTCAAGTGATAGGATCACTTAATGTATCCATATTAAAGCAGGTCATGCATGCGAGACGTACAAAAACTTGAAACACAAGTTCCCTAATCCACGCAGGCAACCCTACGTTGTTTGTTTAGCCGGGATCTTGTGTTTGTGCGTTGCGCTCACGCGGGCATATGATACAGTTAGTTATTTTGACAGATACGGTTGTTTTATCGACAACAATACCTAGTTAGCATTTTCACGCCTTGTCAGTTATCAGTTAAATTATTACTTTCATAGGTTCAATAGGTGGATGAGGATATATAGTGGGAAGTTCAGCTGTGAAGGCATTGCAACATAGATTTTTTACATAATTTTTACTTAACTATGTGTTAGTTAATTATGACTACTGAATGTTGCATTTTCCTATGTGTTAATATTTTCCTATACCTATTCGCTATGTAATAATATCTCCAATTAAATATATTTTTTACACATGTTAAAAATATATAATATATTAGGGTACATTGCTTTTACACATATCGAACTAGTCCCATAGTAAGCTCTATAAGGCTTATGTTATGCTACAACTTATTATAGCAGTATTTTTATTAGGTATTAACTATCGATAAATGTTGGCACGTTAGACGAAATAAGAGCAGGAGACAGGTATTGTATTGCTGTTACTATGTTTATTCAAAATATTTACTCACTCAAAGATAAAATAAAAATAAAGATTGTATATGAGATTAAGCAAACGGATTGATGATATGGTATAATCTCTATTCTTGGTGGCTTGAATTTATACTAAGTTTTATTGGGATAAATTAATTTGTGTTATATACAATTAAGTACATATTTCCTGGACTACTTATACATACGTCACATTACTGTTCTCTGTGCTACGCCGGTGGCAAACAAGCATGCGGCCTGCCTGAGGATAAGCAGACACCGTATACACGCTTGTATTTTTATTTACATATAAGTTAAAAATTTAAGAAAATAACAGACAAAAATACGTGCAAGTTCATGTTAAAAAATATGGCATGCACAAAAACGCATTATTTTTAATTGCAACACTTCAAATCTTCAACATGTTCCTCTATTATGTAATGCCAAACAAAACAAAATCCACCGTCTCGAAAACGGCATTTTCGGGTCCCGCTAAGTTTCTAGCTCTCAGTCTGAGCTGAGTGACTTTAATTCATCGCCAGCAACACCATCTGGGATTACTTGAAGCTGTCACGGAGGCACTACAGTCCGAAAACGTCTCGATTGGAAGTTCTGCCTAGTTCAACGGAAGTATAAGTACTAATCATTGTCTTGTGAGCTGTGAACTAAATGAGGTTCGGTCGTTTGATATATTTTATTATTTATTTATTTGAGAATTGCTCTATCAGGCTGATAGAGCTACCTACAAAATCAATTTCGACTATGACATCATGGGTAATCAATATAAACTGAAAGAAATGGATACTTTACCGTTTATGATTTTATTATTAGAGGTGTGTATCATTAAATTAACATTTATAAATACAATATCGATCTCAAATACATATACTTAATTAATAAATCCCTACATAATACAATTTGAAAGTTAAAATTAGAGGATAAGTACTAGAAACTGATTCATATCTCCATTAAAGTTATAACTAACGCAATGTGTCATATACAGATTATTCGACAAATATTTTAGTTTGTGCAAGTGTATCTTACAGATTATAGACAATGCCACTAAGGACCAGAGTTTCTCAAACTTTAGGCAGGAGTTAGATAAGTTTCTGTTTCCACCAGGCCCTTAAATTGAAATGGGTACCAAAATATCTAGTTGCTTTGTTATTAACTGTTCAAAGCTATCGCGGCTATCTTTAGTCGTCGTTTCGGGCTCCAACATTTAATCTAAATTAAGTAATAATTCTTGTTACAGTCATCTTTTAACATTTTAGTGGCTATGTTTAATGTTTAACCACATAATAAAATAAAAAATATAAGCGATTGTATTTTTTATATTTTTCTATAGCTTATAAACAGACAAAACTTTTTTTTTAATTTATTGCCAGAAAAAAGTATGGTACAATAAACATTAATAGTCGTTTCGCCAAACGTGGGGTTTATCGGCGAATATTACACTCACTTCCATTTTATACCACTTTGCGTTATCTAATGATGACCTATCCAAGTAATCCTTATCCTTAATTAGTAGTTATTTTATCTTATCATTTACTTTCTCTATCGTTTGAGGCATTCAATAGCAACTTTTGAGTTTGGTTTTAAATATATTTTTACTGCTACACTCGTCTTCAAAAGTAACGTATAAAATTGTTCTAGGGACTACCCAACGATATTAATTTATCGATGAATTGTACTATCTATATATTTTGGAGACATTTTTATATACCTACATTCCGAAAACTGAGTTAGTATTATATTAGGGTATACTATTACGATGCACAATCATACAATTTACCTAAATTGGCCTTTGTTGTTAGACACTCTTGGTTTCAGTTTATTTAGCATGGAAGTCGACTGAATACCATTAAAATAAATAAATAACTATTGGGGGCAATCGAACACAAATCGACCTAGTCCCAAACTAAGCAAAGCTTATACTATGGATACTACGACGATATCCATACTATTTATATTTATATAGATAATATACATACTGAAATACATAGAAAACATCCAAGACCCAGGAAGCCCAAGAACAAATATCCGTCCTAAATGCAAAAATAATGCCCTGGTCGGGAATCGAACTTCGGAGGCACTGTTACTATACCAATTAGGCTAAATAGGCCGTCAAGTTGTATGTTTTAATGAAACGAGTAATAAAGAGCGCAGTATTAGTTCATTGAATCTTGAAAATACTTCACTCCATAATACTATTTATACTTCATGGTCTTCAATATGATTTTTAAAATAAAACTATTACTTAAAACTACTAGCATAATAGGCGAGTACCAAATTTTCAAAAGAAACGAGACCATTCATTGCTTAGTGGACTCATGGCATATAATTACCTGAGTTATCGAGAACTTGCATAGGTGTACATTAACGTTTACTAATATAGCTATAAACATTACTGATATATTTAGCTATAAACAAACTAGCTATTATTGTTTGTTAGGTACGCCGGCGGTCGGAGATTACTTGACAATGTCATGAGTAACAAAGTTCGTCGGAGTTCCCTCACCGACAACTTCTGGCAGGGCCCTTAAATTGAAACTGAACAACATCTGCACTCGCTTGATAGTTATTACGAAAAATTACTTTACGCTGTAGTTCAACCTCGTTCCTGTGTTGTAGCCAGTGATTGTTGGACTTAGTTGTTTGATACAACTGTTTGATGTTTTTGTCAGAGAAAAGATACTTAATTCCTTGTTTTAATAATTTCAATATTTCACTGTTATCCTCCATTCATTTGTACGAGTAAGATAAGGACTGAATTTTGTTCGTTAGTTAGTCTATGAAATAAGAATAGACAATATAATAAATGTGTTTTAATAATACACATAGGTAATATGAATATTAACTGCAAATAAGCATCCATGGAAAATTTACATTTGGCAATCAAAATTTGTATTCTCTCATCAAAGTAATGTTTATCCAAATTAGCAATCAAATTAATTCTTAATGTAACGGATAACATTTTAAACTAATTAACGTTTCAAGCACACAATACTGTAGTTATAAAATTAAATTAAGCTTTCCCATATTAATTACTAGCAACAATGACAAGATCAGATTATCATACTGTTAGTACTTAAAATAGTTTATTCCTGTTTATAAATATTATTGCGTCAAACTATTGTTCAGGATCGCGGCTCTCTAAATGGACAACAACAGGCAGAGTAAAATACAAATAGCAATTTACATATAACGTGAACAGCCACAGGAAATCGTAAAAGCAATATATAACGATCGTGTATATTATGGGCGAATCTGAATGTGTCAGTGCGTAATTTATCGCGGAACGTGTTTTTTGTGGAGGCCCTCTCTTGACCTCATAAAACACAGAGCCCGTTGCAGGGACGCTGAAATCGGAGAGAGTCCTCGAGTCGAGGCCGGCCCGCGGCGCTCATCGAAAGTGGGAAAAACAACCGATCGCCACTCGACTGAGACGAAGCAGATGACACTTCACACGTCGTCGTGATTTTTACAACATTCCCCTCGACTCTGTGGCGTTTTTCGCTCGCAATTACTTTGATGTAAGCAGGATTTTTTTTTCACGCCGCCGCGTCTGTGTTTTGAGTGTAAGCCTGGGGTTGATAAGTCATGTTTTATCATTTTGAAGGCTCGTTGAGGGCTCGCCTGAAACCTTTGTCTATTTCGTGTACTCTTTCATTAATGAGTTTGAGTTGCTCGAAAGGGAAAAAGTTTGAAATCCCACATAAATGAAGGCCTTCTAGCGATATTCGAATAATTTCCGTCATTAAGTCATAAAATGTCGGTCAGTAATTATACCGTCAGGATTACAAAAGTAAAAAATGTACCTAAAGATTTTTATTTGCCATAAAATTATTAGGTACATTGTGGTTTATACAATAAGTGTGAAAGGGTAACCTAACCGTGTTGTAACTTTGACAATGACAAACAATTTCTGCTTTCTAAAATAGTGATATTTGAGAAAGCGCTATTTATATTATATATATAACATTATAAAGCTGAAAAGTTTGTTTGTTTGAACGCGCTAATCTCAGGAACTACTGGTACGAATTAAAAAATTCTTTTTGTGTTGGATAGTCTATTTATCGAGGAAGGCTTTAAGGCTATATATAAGTAATATCGCGCTGCGACCAATAGGAGCGAGAACGCGGAAGAAGTCGCGGGCAAGAGATAAATAAACAAAAAAATAATATTGATTCACACTCAAACACAAAAAAAAACTAAAAAGACGATTCAAATAAAAAATAACTAAGAGCTACCTATAAATAAAAAATATCCTCCAAATTAGTGCCGACGGGTATTGTGCCCAGAAGGCTGGCCGGATTGCCACGCTGTATAGCGACTTATACGTTGTGCTATGTATTGGCCAGCCCTCTGGTCACCTGTAGTTTTGATTAGGCGCTCCGCTAAATCTAAAACTGATAATGATACAAATATTCAAAATACTCAATCATTAGCATATCAACGTACTTCTTGATATATAAAGTTGTGACAGATAGAATCCTTAAATTGAAGAGTAGACTAAGTTTTAATTCGTAATTCACTGACACACCCAGTTGATTCAGTTGTAATAGGTATTTATGTTTCGTCTTACGAGTAGATTTTGGTTTTTACAACATTTCTATAAAAGTAAAATATAAAACAATACCATCCACATGGCAGTTACCTCGTGTGCCGGGTCTAGGTACTTGCTGACTTTGTCCTTCTCGGCTTTCATGAGGACCTCGTTATGGGGGATAGTGATGTCGACAAGCACTGCCTGGCACTTGTATTGAGTTGTCAGCACGGTAGGTATTAGGCTTATTGCTTACAATAGTCCTGCCCATGATGACAGATCGATCCCAACAGTGTGTGGTACGATCATTTACGAGAACTGGCGCAGGTGTGTACTTATGGTACGGTACTTCGAAGTCCACAAGAACAAGTTGCAATTGAATAATCCTAGCTACCAAGTTATGTCTGTATAATAATAATAATAATGACTCCTCATAGACATGACCATTTGCCAACGAGTCCGGCGAAACAGAGGGACCCTCTCGGCCGCCTGGATTGACTATAAGAAGGCCTATGATTCGGTGCCTCATTCATGGCTGAGGAGGATCTTAGAACTGTATAAAGTGGATGCAGTTTTGAGATCCTTCTTAGTTGCTTGCATGGGGCAGTGGACCACAGTCCTTCGTCAACCTGGGGGAGGAGAGGGCCCCTCAGGCCCGCAGGATTCCATCAGGATTGAGCGAGGTATTTTTCAGGGTGATAGTCTGAGTCCCTTGTGGTTTTGCCTAGCGCTGAATCCGCTCAGTACCCTGCTGAAGGATTCAGGACTAGGTTGCCAGCTACGGAGAGAGGGTGAGGTCATTTCTCATCTGCTCTACATGGACGACCTTAAACTATTTGCACCAAATAAACATGACCTGTTAGAGCTACTGAAAACCACAGAGGTCTTCAGTAGTGCCATCAAAATGGAATTTGGTGCCGATAAGTGTGCGGTCCACGCTACGCCTTCCGGTGGACGGGTGTCCGCTGGATGCGGGTGGCGCAGGACCGGTCATTGTGGAAATCTTTGGGGGAGGCCTATGTCCAGCAGTGGACGTCTTTCAGCTGACATGATGAAGTGTGCGGTCATGCATGTACAGCGGGGGAAAGTTGTAAATTCCACCAATTTACATATTTCTGAGACAATGGCTCTCAGATCTCTCTCCGAAGCAGAAACCTATAAGTATCTTGGTATGTCACAGTCTTTGGGTATCGAGGGTGGAGACATCAAACGGGCGGTGAGGGGGCGCTTCTTCTGTCGCCAGACAAAAGTACTCAATAGTTTTTTGTCGGGCGGCAATAAGGTTCGCGCCTTCAACGCCTGGGTGATGCCGTTGCTCACATACTCCTTTGGCATATTAAGGTGGACTCAGACCGAGCTCGATTTCCTGGATCGAAGGGTAGGTGTACTGCTCACTGCGCACCGTATGCTACACCCACGATCTTCTGTTATGAGACTGTACATCCCGCGGAAGCTTGGAGGTCGCGGCTTCTTAAATGCCAAAGACCTTCACAACCGCGAGGTGTGCAGTCTCAGGGATTACTTTCTAAACAGTGAGTGTGGGATGCATCGTGACGTAGTGGCAGCAGACGCATCTTTCACCCCGCTCTCCATGGCAAACGAGAACTGGCGCAGATTTAAAGTACTAAGCACCGACGACCGCAGGGCGGTATGGAAGAGTAAGGAGCTACATGGGCGGTTCTACATGGCCCTTACGGGGCCCGACGTAGACCTGCTCGCATCGGTGAACTGGCTACGTTTTGGGGATCTTTTTGGGGAAACTGAAGGTTTTGTCTGTGCAATTGCGGACGAGGTTATCATGACGAACAACTACCGGAAATATATCCTGAAGGACGGTACGGTCGACATTTGTCGGGCATGCCGCCGTCCCGGAGAGTCACTCAGGCATATTATTTCTGGTTGTAGTCATCTTGCTAACGGCGAGTACTTGCACAGACATAACTTGGTGGCCAGGATTATTCACCAGCAGCTTGCTCTTTTATACGGTCTTGTAGACTTCGAAGTGCCGTATTATAAGTACACACCTGCGCCAGTTCTCTAAAATGGTCGTGCAACGCTCTATTGGGATCGATCTGTCATCACGGACAGGACTATTGTAGCCAACAAGCCTGATATCGTGCTGACAGATCGATTGAAGCGCCAGGCAGTGCTCGTTGACATCACCATCCCCCATGACGAGAACCTCGTGAAAGCTGAGAAGGACAAAGTCAGCAAGTACCTAGACTTGGCACATGAGGTAACCGCCATGTGGGATGTTGATTCAACGATTATTGTCCCGATAGTCGTCTCTGTGAACGGTCTAATAGCGAAGAGTCTCGACCAACATCTCAAGAGACTCTCGTTAGATGGCTGGGTCAAGGGTCAAATACAGAAGGCGGTACTCCTGGACACGGCGCGGATAGTCCGGAGGTTCCTCTTTCTGTCGCCCTAACCACCGGTAGCTTAGGCTAGCCTCGCTGCCGGCGGCACCCTAGGTTAGGTTTTTTATAATGCTTTTATATTTTGTATGTATATTTTTATATTGTACTTGTATAAATTTATTGTAAAAAATCTAACTTAAGACGAAAAAATAAATAAGGTGAATAATAATAATAATAATTTTATTCAATCACAATTATTACACATTACAAAAACAGCTGTTGATGCCTCTTTTTAAGTAAGTTATACCTGTGTTAAGAGGCACCGCTCTTCATTAATACAATTGTAAAGAATAAGATTAACAAAAAATTAAGTAATCCAAAGATTAGTATGTCACTCTAATATTTATTACCATATATAACCATCACCTCTTTGGCTTAGATGGTAGTGACCCTGCCTAGAAAGCCGGAGGTTCCGCGTTCGAATCCCGGTCGGGGCATTTGTGTAATTAGCACGAATATTTGTTCCTTAGTACTTTATGTTTTCTATGTATTTAAGTATGTATTTATCAATATAAGTATGTATATTGTCGTCTATTATAAGCTTTGTTTAGTTTCGAACTAGGTCGATTTGTATAAGACTGGCCCGCAATATTTTGTTTTATAATTTTACATAAAATATTCATCATCATCATTATCTTCTGCCCACACTCGTCTACTGCTGGACATAGGCCTTCCTTAATTCGCACTACCATACCCGGTCCTCAGCTCTTCACATCCAGCCTCTTCCCGTCACTTTCTTCATTGACTGTTATATTTATAATATCATATACATTGTTATTTAATTGACAAAACAAGGAGCCTCTATTTAGGTAAGTTAATTTGGTCAGTGTTTGTGGCGAAATATCGTGGACGCGAGTATCGGGGCGAGTGAGAGCTTCACGGATCCAAACGTGTGTCGTACGTGGTTGGCTCTCTGCCAGCCGCAATATATTATCTCAAACGAAAAACGCCCTATATCTCTATGAAAATCACACTTTCTTATAACATTTTTCCTCTGAACTGCAGAATACACATTTAACGTGCAGTTTTTATTCACAGGAACAGGACACAATTTTAAAGTAGTCTATAAACGTTAAAACTAATAGTAAGTAATGCACCGGTTCGTTGTTGTTATTTAGTTGTGATTTTATTTCTGAAGCTCACTATCAAACAAAGTTTTCAATGTAATTTAGTCGTATGGCATTAATAACTGCAGTCACTTGAGTCAATTTCTTTATAAGTATAGTGTGATATTTAAATTCATGCCAATATACCTACGACAAGGGTCACATTGTCAACAAGAGCGCTGAAAAATGTTATAGTTTGTCGATGTAAAGCATCCAGTTGAAAACTATGACTGCGGCACACTTTATTTGCTGACACCAGTGAAAATTTGCGTCAGGCTAAGTGCCAAATTTATAACATTGAACTGTACTACGAAAGGTTTTTACGCTAATTGGTTCGGTTGGGCAAGGATTGTTAAAGTTAAAATATGCGATGCGGATTGTTTTCGTTTACATTTTGATTGATTGCTTCATTACCACTGCGAATTCGATGACAGAATATTTTGGTCAAACTATTAAAACATCGTGAGATTATTTTAAAGCAAAAATAGAAAACAAAACTAACTAGAGAACTAGAAAGAAAAAAATATTTACATATTTCAGAAAGGTTCGCGGCTCTATAAAATGGAAATAAAAAATATACGAAGATTTATTTTGTGTAGTAAATTCAACTACATCAGGTTACTTACTAAGTCAAGTGGGATAACATATGTATGTATGTATGTATTGCTTTATTGTTCATAAAACACGGTAAAATGACAAACAAACAAAAAGTGGAAGTACACAGGCGAGCTTATCCCTGTAAGGGATCTCTTCCAGCTAACCTTAATACATACACACACTAACATAATTAGGGAGGGCTTTGGATCTGACTTCAGACACATGTTTTTATTTCATGATGGTCTCGTTAAAAATATGAATAAATTAATACGTCATGTTTAAAAAGCTTCCAAATGATCCCGTTGAGCATGAAAGAGAAAATGCATGAGACGGAAGCAGAAGAGAGAAGAGAGAGAGAGAGCGAAAGACCATAAATAAGCACTTTGATTTTTTATGTTATTTATTTATTTCCATGCCAAGAAAATAAAATTTGGAGAAGTGAAACAAAAACATTAGGTATGTAACTAACTCAACACGTATGTAACAAATTTATATTCATAGTTCTTAGCCAATCAGTGTCTGTTGTGAAAGAGAACGGGCATTTCGGGGCTTCCAGGGCAAGCTCTGAGGGAGCTTTCCTGTAGTATGTGGTACAGGAAATGGCTGGAGACTATATGTTACTAATTTACTCGTTTTTTAGTCGTCATTAAGTATATTTATTTTGCTGTTACAACATGAATATTGCTTATATTATTCAGATTTATTTTTGTAGAATTTGGAAAAATGTAGTAATAATGGTAAAATATATAGATAATTCTTTGGTTAATAAAAAAGTAATGAAATATACAGTACGTACCAATAAAAAGCTGTAACGTCAAAATGGGGTATGGTTTGTATTACCATAACGGCAGTTTCAATTTTTTTTAATTTCAAATTTAGTTAAAACTTTTTCTTTGCAGGCAGTTAAAATTATTTTGAAACATCCTGTGAAGGTAAAGGTTCTAAATGCAATTCTTTTTGACATAATGACATTTCTGTTTGTATCGTTTGTCAGTGATAAGATGGTAAACAAACCATGCAGAAGATTAACATCGGTGAAAGATTTAGAGATCAAAAATGTAAACAAGTCAGTTGCCACCATAAAAAAATAACGTATGCAGTCGCAGTGGGTAATTGAAAATCATTGGAATACTTGAAATAAATTACGGCGTTCAAAATTTAAGCGAAATAAATTTGAATTAATAAAAAGAATAATCACTCTGAATTAAATAGTGTTTTAATAACGTATTGGTGTTAATTTCATAACATATGTAGAGATATGATCCGGTAATGACAAGAGGTGTTAAAAAGAAAAGTCATGTCAGATTGACAGTTGTTTGTTTGTTTACATTTTTGTTCTCTAATTCCATCTCAGACTTTATATAAAATGATTGAATTATGCTTTTTTCTCAAACAAGTTACCTGTTTATGGCTCCCTACATTACTTCTTGGCCGGCGGCCAGTAGTTTTTCGTGTTATTATGTAGCGTTTTTTGATATTTTTGGACTTTTTAAAAGTTTTTTCGTATTATTTTTGTACTTTTCGCCTTTTTTTTTGTTTTCCATGTTGTTTGGTATTTTTTTAATTTTTACGTGTTTTTTGGTATTTTTTAGTTCTTTCGTGTTTTTTTAAATGGTGCTTGTATTTTGTAGCATTTTTGGTGTTTTTATTTAATTTCCGTTGTTTATCGTGATGCTTTGCTATTTTTGGACGTTTTGTATTTTTTTGTTTTTTTTTTACATTGTAGTTTTTTTATTGTTTTTTTTTCTAACATGTTTGAGAAAAGTACTATACAATCCTCGGCCGGAACAGGGATTGCAGGACTCGTTTTATCCGGCATCGTCTACGACTCGGCCGTTTATCCCAAACTCGTCCAGCAATCCCTTACTTCACGGCCTCTGCAGTAATATACTATTTTTCAACCGACAGTAAAAGTTTTACTGGATTTCAATAAATCGTGTATGAAACTTATAATCTAAAATTATGTGGTAATTTTTTTACCTGAAGTTTGGTTACACACTATTTTTTTAATCCCAATTATTATTCTTACTTAGTAGCTAATTTCGCACTGTTTCAAAGTGATGGATGCGACGGGTCATTTCGGCCGGATTCGTCGAGCTAGTTTCCAATTTTATGGTGGTTGGGCAAGTGGCATCGATATCGAGCCCTCGTTCCAAAATGCGCGAAATTTGGAACCCGCTCGCCGGTGGATTTGAACAAATTTAATCGAATAATAAATATCTAAATATTGAACGTATACTCTATTGTCTATTTACATCAGTTTCAGGAATTATTTCATCTAAAGAATGTCACTCCATCTACATAATACATAGTTTGCTCTCGAGATGTGCATTTTTTTATAAAACGGCAAACTAAAGGTGATCTTGGTAGGATTGTTTCTTAATTTTAATAAGACTCTATAACTTACAATACTAACCGTTCACTATTTTTAATCAATATCTATGATCATATTTTGTGATAAGTTCTTATGTTGCAAATTTTAAACAATTATATAAGTACACGCAATTTCAACAGCTGTAAATTATCAAAAACGCTTAAGGAAACTGGAAATGTTTTCAGAGATCGTTTAATTCGTTCACTTATTCGATCTAAAATTAAATTCTTTACTTAAACAAGTAAATCGACAGACAAGCATCTATAAAATGAAAAAATATTTTGCTGCTATGAAGTCATTCTGAAAGCAATTATTATACACATAATTAAGAATTTGCAAACAATCAAGCAATCCGTAGACTAGACAAATTAACCAAACTAAATTTAATTTTTTCAATTAGAGACGCTTCGTTTCACCACCGACCACGACAAGTTGTTGCCTGCTTCTGTCGAATTCCGCACAAAAGTTAGTACATTAAAACTGCCAATTAGGGGCATTTCAAGTCCAAGTTGTTTAAGAATTCGTGTAATTATTCTTGGATGACTTGCCGAGAGCGGATACTTGACAATTCTATTGGCAAAGAACCCTTTCTCAGGGTAATTGTCCGGTCTTTCAGATCGGCGGTTGCTTTAACTTGAGTAAAAATCACGTTTCCGAAAGAAAACCAAATCTCTTCTATACGTTTAAGATATTTGTACTTTTGCATTGCTTTAGACGCATTACTTATGAAGAAAAATATTTAAATGATTAATATTCAAACCATGATTTTTTTTCAAAAAAATCACGCGTTCACTATAGATTTTTTCATGGACTTGACTGCCTAATCCTGTTATCAGATTAGGCAGTAGTTTGAACTGCTTTTCTGGAACCTCACTTTATCCAGTGAGTGAGCCAGTTTCGAAGTTCTCAATACACCCTCTTGTCAGTTAAATAATTGCCGTAATTGTACCATATGCAGTAGCTGACACTGTAATTTTATATTTAACTATACAATGTAAATTGTTTTGAAAAAATGACACCTCGCCGAGTTTCTTACGCCGGTTCTTCTCGTGGCAGAGGTTTATTTTTCCGAACAGGCGGTAGTTTATTGACGTTCATAGTTGCATGTAATAGGCCTAATTTGAAGAATAAACAACTTTTACTTTTTTTTTACATAAAATTAGGGAACGAGGCGTATGATTCACATACGTAATCTATATATATTTTTGTATATTTTGGTTTTACGGCAAGTGAAAGTAAAAAATTAAAAGTAATTTATTCTTAAAATTATGCATATTACATGCACCTATGAACGTCAATAAACTACCACCGGTTCGTAAAAATAAATCTTTGCCACGAGAAGAACCGGCGTAAGAAACTGGGCGAGGTGTCATTTTTCCAAAACAATACACATTGTATAGTTAAATATAATATTACAGTGTCAGCTACTACAAAATAACGATGCTACAGTAGACAACCTATTTTCTCGATAAATTAACCGTGCAGGACACTATCACTGCCAAAGCCACAAATACACAATATTGTTTGTACAATGACCACCCCAAGACAAATACAACTATTTATGTTGGCAATTCCTGAGCCAGGCAGGTGAAAACACTGGACCAAGCCGCCGCAGAGTCGGGTGAAACTCGAATGTGCACGTCAGTGGATGTAAAAGCCCTGGCAGTGGAACTGACATTTTATCCTGAACGCAAAATACCAACACATATCCTTAGTTTTTTAGGCCTAACCTAGTTTCAATATACTGACCTAGACTATAGACTGCGTGAGCGTGGCGTGAATAAATGATTATTGTAAACAATTTTGATGTTATCTATACGTATCTACGTGTAGTGCAAGGGTTGAACGGATCCCGACCGAATTTCGATTTTATGGTCACTGAACAATCTTCAGTCATTGAACGTTTTCCTGACTAGAAAATACTTTCACTTTCAAAAGACTCCTAACTCCCTGTTCGCTTGAGAAATTTTGGATAACCGTCGGATAATGTACGTATGATTTGAATATTCCATAAATAGGTACCAGCATATTCCTAAAATATTTACATCATTCGCTAGCATTTTTTTACACGAAACCTGGAGTTATCTTCCTAATTAATTATACAATCCCGAATCAAATTAATATTACTATATAACAAAAAAAATCTTTGACTTTCAATCATAATTAGTAACAGAGGTGAACAATTATTGTCTACTATTGGTTATGTAGGTGTCAATCTTTGGGAGATTTACCTTAAATACTTGAAATAAGTAATTATTTATCTTTTTGGACACGGCCATGTTGCGGATTTTTAGTAGTAGTAATTTATTTTAATGGTAAGATGTATGTTACTTTGACAACAGACGTTAGAAGTCATTGAATGTCTTAGATGTAAACTAACTTAAGCAAAAGTCAAGGTGAAATATTTCCTGATTATAAAAATAAGTATAAGCCGAAAATCATCCAAAACGATGCCAGAAAGCTTATTGTGAATATTATTAATTATTTAAATCAAAAAAGGGAGAAGGATTGGCTAATATTCCGATACAGAATGTTTTGACATTGGTTGTTGACATGATTAACGGTAGTACTGACATTTCATGTTATAGTAAGTATTGATTAAATTGGTAAGATTGGTTGGATTTAACAAGTAAACTTTTTTCTTATTCAAGCAAGTAAGCAAGTAAGTCTACAATAACAAATATATATAAAAAGAAAATAACGTTACCGTCCTTACCGCCAATGAAAAAAGACCCGATACACTGTCCCGACTATACATAACGTATTTATATTATTGCCATATAACATGCTGTTTGCAGCGACATTTTCTCAGGTCCAAATACGAGTAGGCACTGGTCAAGCTATACTATAATATTACTGTTACTTACTTAATACTCTTCTTTCAAATTAAACACATTATAGTACATTACGATACAAGTGTAGAGAACAGGAAATTCGCAACGAGTGGTGATAAATTAAAACACGACCGAAGGGAGTGTTTTAAATCGACACAAGTTGCGAATTACCTGTTCGCACGTGTATCGTACAACGTTTTACAGTATATATGGCTCTTTAAAGTTTCGACATATGCACGTAATCTGCTGATTACCGCACTCGTGCGGTAATGTAGCACCATATGTACTGTAAATACATTTAATAGCAATGGACCATTTTTTTTAGTAAATTGTTTGCACCTTTATTTTTGCACTTGACTGTACAACGAAATCAAAATAAAAAATCAATCATGTTTAACTTAAGGGGCTCCCAGCTCCCAATGGCCTTTGATCTGTAACCCTCCGTCTCCTTGTGTTTTTTATGGCTTATCGTATTAACAAAAACGAGGTTTACCGAAGTAGTAATTATATGATATTTACTTCAAGACTCACTGTCTTCACATTACGTCAAAAATAAAAATCTCACTTACAGTACGATTACTTTGAGTTTGACAAAGACATATGCTCTTATCCTATTGGATAGTATACTTTAACGCCTACGTAATAGACTTTATATTACAAACATATGATTTTAAGACAGTGTCTATGTAAAAGAAACTCTATCTACCTATACATTAGTTTTAAAGTAGAATATCCAATGGAATAAGAGCATATGTCGGTATCAAACTTAAAGTAATTTACCTGTACGTAGTTAGAGACGTCAATAAAGAGAAGTTATTAGATTTAATATGATTAAGAGACTATATTTGAACAAAACAAAAAAAACGAGGTTTTTGTTCGAAATTCGAGTCTTGAGAATGAAGATAGAATTAAAGAACCAATAACAGTTTGTGCTATAAAATATCTGACGGAGGAATGTACTCAAAAATCGACAAAAATCGTTAAAAAACGCGCGGAGCCCCGTCATAACGAAAACGAGAATCATACCATAAAATACAAGGATTATAATAATGGTAAGGGTGTCTACTACACTACTTCATTTAAAATTCACCTTTAAAACCTAACTAACCAACCTTCACTGTTAAACTCACTGAGTTTGGAAATACTTGAGCCCGTAGGTAATAATTAAAGTGCCTCCGCGATATAGACGTATTTCAGTGGCGCGCTAGTTCCAGTAATATGGTGACTTCCAATTTAATGGTGGTTGAGCAACTGCTGCGTGGCGCACCGACAAAAGATATAAAATATTATAGCAGGCTTGCGCACTACGTCATTACCGATATGCGATACGGGCTTCCGTGCTCTGCAAAAGTAGCAATTTAATGATGCTGCGGATTCATTACTGCATGTAAGACTTTATTGAAATATTTTACACGAACGCGTAGTTTTATTTTCAGGATATTTACTCCCTATCTTTGCCTACACATTATGCGTATTATGTTGGTTATTATTGAAAGTATTGGTACCTGCTTAATGTGAGTTGAATCTGTGATGTTTAAGAAGTTATTTATCTTATTGATTTGATTTTTCTTATCAAATTATTTGTATTGCTGTCTTAACTTCCCATAGTGTGATGATCCTCAATTCAAAAATGTTTATAATATATATTTTTAGCTGCTTAAAAGTAAACGTTCCTTTAAAGCTAACTTGGAGGTGAGCCGACGAGCGAATGTTGTTTTAAGGGGCAAAGTTAAACGCAGTAAACTTAATAAATGGAACACTTGTTAGCCTGGACTTTCTAGGATAAATAACAGCTACCGTCATATTTTAGTGCGCATATGTAAAAAAAGTTTAACACATTTTCTAAATCACGTTCGTAGTTATCTTTTGCTTTTTTAATTTCAATTTTCATAGAAGATTTAGACCGGATCGTTTTCTATAAGAAGATAAGGTAGTTAAGTTCTTGAAACTGAGTACACCTTGTACAAAACAAAAAATGAATTCTGATTTAGAATGATGATTTTTTTGAAGCTAAAGTTTAAAAACTTCAACATATCATAGCCTAGCGTTATTCCCCGTATAGTTGCATCCTTAAGGATGTTTGGGGTCTGCTACCTAATCCCAAGAATTGGCGTAGGCACTAGTTTTTACGGAAGCGACTGCCATCTGACCTTCTTACCCAGGGGGGAAACTAAACCTTATTGGGATTACGCTTGTCAAGTGAGTGGGCAACTTGACTGTTAGAAGTTCTCAAGCCGTCCGAAGTGGCTTAACGACTATCATAGACAGCAGCCGGGATCATCAGCTTAACGTGCCTTCCAAAGTATGGGGGCGCACAGTTGGTAACCACTCAAAGCGGTCACCCATCCAAGGACTGACCCCGCCCGTCATTGCTTAACCTCGCGTACTGCACCCGGTACGCGGGCGCCACTGGGCCACGAACGCTCCAATATAAATAAAAACTTAAATATATATAATTTATAATATACATGTACAAGTCAACCTGTCACAGTGGAAATGAATGTGAAAGCTGCTAGAAGTCGCATGCATTTGTCACTATGATAAGTTACGAAGGGGCCCAGAAATCAAATTAGTTGGCTGTACAAAGCAGGTAGCTGTGGTGAAGGTATCAAATTCTGTAGTTCCAACTAAAATAAGATACTCACATACATATATATGTACATACATCCTGAAAACATTACACTCCTCTTTCTGGGCAATCGTGTAAAAAGGGGACTAACACAAAAGCCCAGCGATATCCCCCAATGTCCGTGTAGTAGTTCTTCGATGTACAAAATCTCCAATCTCTCGAGAAGTGCGGTCGAATAATTCAGGTACCGCTACAACTTGTGTTCGGACGCAACGCAAACGCTACTCGCCAGCCAAATGCTAATTTTATGGTGGTTGAGCAACTGTGCCGAATCTACCCCGCTGTCCTTCGCACTGGCTTTCCAGTATTGCCTAGTAGGCATCATCTAAATAAAATATACATCCACTTTGTAAGGCTGATTTGTATAGACGGGACGTGCACGATACGACTCCATACTTGTTGTATTCTAAATATTTAAGCATATCCATATAGAGCTCAAGACTTAGGCTTAACAATAATGTTATAAATGAAAAGATTTGGCCAAATGCTTCCGCTATGCAGCCCAAATTGTGAACGGAAAATGCAATAAACAAAGTCGTTCCTGCGTCGTAGCTACTTTGAACCGTCATGAAATTGCCTCAAGACGACAAGCCTTCTTATTCATAAATATACTTTCTCACATGTCACCTCACACCTCACCCTTTTATATAGACTGTCAATGAACTGTCAAATGTCATTTGTCAAATTTTGATAGTGAGGACAAGTAGGTATGTGAATAACACCCAAGGATAGCAGCATTCAAATGCCTACTGCCGCCTAATTCGTGCACAATACTATCGTCTGCCAAACAGTCTACTTTTACCTCAGTTGTAGTCCAATCAAAGCAACCCTTAGTCAAAAACAAATAAATTTTAATTTTAACAAATGTGTAAATATCGTAATTATTCTCGTAATATTTACAGAACTTCTGCAGCGTTACAATTCGTACTGAATTTAAATGTGATTAAACTCTTTGATGAATCCCCATTGTTCCAATTTACATAATACTGCAGTATATATACTGTAATAATTGAATTATACCAATGCACGACCCATTACCAACGTTCTCTTTGCTCGCAACAAAGAAGAATAAAAAGTGTAAAATGCGCCGAAGCAGTATGTCCTAGGTGATTAATGGTACAGTCAACATGCAATCGTTACTTTTCATTACTGTTCCGAAGTGCGGACCCTAAAGCCGCGGCCGCCTGGTCAGATTAGAAAAGTTTACTTCTAAACAAGTCGAAAATCGACTTTAAAAGCATGGGGCCAACATTTGGTTTTGCAAGCGCCTCGAAGCCGGATTGAAGGCAACTTTAAATTGGAATGTATCCCGCAATAAGCCTCTCGTGATTGGCCTGTTTGTACTTAATTACCTACTAGGTATTAATCGGGAAGTGGTACACGATGCAGTGGGAAAATAATGGTGTGTGGATATACGGTAACCTTCTATTACTTAACAAACGGCTTAAAAAATACCTACCGGCTTAGTTTTCTCACGCTGAAAGTAATTGTGTGTATCCACAGATACCAAGCAGATGCACCGCTCGCAGTCATTTCGATGTTAAACAGAAGTAAATACGTACAACTAGGTATAGCTGTTTACTTTAGGAACTGGTTAAAGTTATAGTTAACCACGCGATAAATTGCAATGCATTGCAAGCAGGGCTGTCACCGAGCTTACTCGTACTTTTCCACTACAGAAATAAAATTCTTGCACTTAAATTTAATTCACGTTATCATTGTGAGAACTTCCAAAATATTTACCTGTAAATAGATTGTATATTTTAAGCACAGAGACATTGCTGAGAGAATATTCAAAATACGTCTAAGCAGCTAAAGATACCACCTTTACTCTACTAGTCATCTCATGCGAATAAGCCTGAACTGAATATTTTTAACAGTTCCTAAAACCGCTTCAGAACTAATTGGGAAATGGGCAAAGGTGTATTTTCAAATAAACTTTCAGGATAAAGAAAGAGTGCGAATTTTAGTAATAAAAGCTGTTTCCGTAAGAGCGAGGCACGAGAAGACATATTCATAGCAATTGAATGCGAATACGGAGTGGGAATCCTCAGAATATCGGTCTGCCATAGTAGCCCGTCAGTCAGTGAAGCAAAAACTTCCATTTCTATATAGTCTTAATTTGGATCATGATAATATAGCCGCGTTTATTTGAGAACTCTGATTTGGTGTCTGGTATTTCTACGAACACTCAAATTAAAGTTTAAAATTATTTAAATATAAAATTAATTAATTAAGGTATTTCATACGAAGGATTTTGTACAAAATAGTTAAAAAAAAGTATGATTTCTCCATTTTTTTAATTGACTATGTTAAACGTATTAATGAAAAAGGGACCGTATATATGCGACCGCTCTTTATGCCGCTTTTAAAATAATTGAATATATTTTGATCAACATAACGGACGTGGAAAATCAGAATATTCATTTTACAGGGAACCCTATCCATTAGTGAGACTTAGGACGGCGCAGCCGCAAACAAATCTCGCGGATGCTCCTTGCATGTATTTAAGGCAAACATTCGAGACGTTTTAACAAGCCAACATAAATAGAGAAACTCGATACTAAATACTCGAGCTCCCTGTCGAAGCAAATCTCTCGTGACACGATAAACAACCGGAACGGTTCTGCGGAGCGTGCGCTCTCGAACATTCTGCCTGACGACTCCTTCAGTCATTTGAAGGGAACGGCTCTTATCGCCTTACTTTTATGGACTGCGAATCGAAAAGGCTTCGACGTTACAAAACGAGACCCTTCTATTGTGTGAAAGTGTTGAGTGAATGTACCATGAACATTCTTTGTCGCTGTACCAATGCGTAACTTTTTGTACTCGGAAAATAAACTAACCATCTGATGATAAAACTCAACAAATATTCGCGTATTTTTATTTTTTTCAAACTAGCTTTCCCTCGCATGCGGTATTTGCCAGGATTAAAATCATATTCAATTTGGCTAAGTGATTTCTTTACGTGGATGCCAAGGTAATGCCATGCCAGCGGACTCGATGTCGATACTCGGCTTAATATGTTCCACTGCCGAGTACACATATTCCAACAACTACACATATTGTTATCGAACTTAGAAAGTCCATGAATATAGTCAGTGTTTCCATTCTCATCTAACTATTGAACTTTCCGATTCCTATTAAAAGTTTACTGAACATTGTTTAACCAATTTTTTTCTTTCCTTTGCAGAAAGCCTTCGAGATTACTTTAGCAAATTCGGCGAAATCACAGAAGTTATGGTTATGAAAGATCCAACAACGAGGCGGTCGAGGTACGTCTTTATACATTCAATTTGTAAAAATACTCAACTAGGATTTTGGTATTTTACTGTAATCGTCGAGCAGATATTTTCACGAGAAACGGAAAGTAAAGATTTAACTTGTGCTACAAAAATAAGAATTATAAAAAGAAAAATATTTAGTCTTAAGTCTAGTTTTTTGAAGGAATGTTTTGATACACTGGATATGAAGAAATAATGGGTAATAGTTTCTTAATTAACTTTACGGGAACAATAGGTAATTAAGAGTTATTAACGATGTAGTAAGTAATTAAGAGACATTGACTATGTAGGAACGATATATTTTTATTCGTAGTAACCGGCATGTTTTATTCTTAGTTTACTTTATATCAATTATCTACTCAGGCACTATTGGATCTCCTTGCTACTACTACTGACCACGAATAAAAATGTAAAGTGTGCCTAAGGGAAAATTGCTATGCTGTCTGTTGCTAAAAAGTAACAGGGCAGTTCATTTCTGTCACACCCAACTTTGGAATGGCGGCGGTCACTCAGCCAGCGCCACGGCATGAACTGGCCGACTCTCCCGCCAAAAGTTATCGGTTTGCAAATAAGTTTTGTTCTATGTAGAGGCATGCTCGTTCCAAAATTTGCGGTTACCTTTGAATTGTAAGTAGTTAAATGTTAGACTTCAAATTTAGGAACTTAACAATAGAACTCGAATTATTTCAACTGAATTAAGCGTTTGGACGACTAAAATGAGTGAGGATTTCGGTATCCACTTTACAGTTGCTAAACTAAATTCCTACAAAAGCCGTATCGCTTTGGGCATAGCTTAAGTATCTTGGTGCCTATCTCATTGACCCTCGTTTATCTTTCCTAAATCGCTTAACTGATGGTTCGCTTTTATTTATACGATTAGACATTCTAGGTATTTAATCATAGCTTTAACATTAAATTACTAGCAAATATTTTTTTATTGAAATTATGTGCATATGCATAACTTTAGAGAAGAAATCATCATCCTATCCTTCTAGCGTTAATCCCAGTACAATTGCATCCTCAATGATGCCTGGGGTCCGCTACCTAATCCCAAGAATTGGCGTAGGAACTAGTTTTTTACGGAAGCGACTGCCATCTGACCTTCCAACCCAAGGGGGAAACTAGACCTTATTTTTTTTTTTTAAATATTTAAAAGCTGCGACTGCTATTATAGACAGTAGCCGGGATCAACGACTTGACATGCCTTCCAAATCACGGGAGCGCTCAGGTAGTAAACACTCAAAGCGGTCACCCATCCCAGGACTGACCTCGACATTGCTTAACCTCGCATACCGCACGCAGTACGCGGGCCACTGGGCCACGAGCGCTCCATAGAGGTAGATCAACATATTTATCTTGATACATATGTATATTCCCTATATACTGCAACATATATAAAATCTCTGGAATCGCAATAAAACTGATGTCGTTCAGCTATTACAATCACTATCGCACCGCACAACAATCAAGCCACTGTATAAACAAACCAAGTGGCTTAGCAACTCTCTAGACAAGAAATAAGTTGTCAAAGTGTCGAGGTAAAGTTCGTCGGTAAACAGCGTCTCCTGTTAGGTAAATCGTCGGTTTCACAACTCAATATTACCCCGCACCCCTCCCTGAAATAATATCCAGAGAACCGATATTGAAGCGGCTCAGCTGAATCTGAATGCAGCCTGCTAGCTATTACGGGGCTCTGCCTCTCAGCCAAATGTAACGTAAACGTCTTTTGTTTATGCTTATTGGTATATTGGATATAACTGTTTACTCCCTGATAATTAAATGCTTTTGCTTCACAATCGGAACTTGTATCTGCGGAATTTGGTGAATAGAAATATACTCTTTTGGTCATAAGTATGCAGTTCTGTTACGTATTAAGAGATTGATAAGAGTCGAATGAATTATAGTTTGGGTTTGACATTGCATCATACTAAACATGAATAAATAAAATAGTTGCCTTCTTAAAAACGATTACTCTCAGTAATCTAAGAACGCAGAGCTAAAGGCGTGTTTTTTGAAATATGAATTCAACAAAGCCATCTAAATATTATTTATTGGCAATCAGACAGTAATTTATGAAGTGTGAACCCGAGCATAAAAAACTGCTCGCGCCAAAACTCAAAGTTGCAACCAAATTTAACTTGCAACGTTCTTTGGAATTCGTATACCTATCTTAAATCTTCAACTTAGATACCATAAAGTTGAATCATGAAAATGGGGAAAGAGGTAATATCTGAGGTGCTATTTTTTCGGTTTTAAATCTTTTGCGACAGTGTTCCGCGTCCAAGGGAAGCACGGAAGTTTTCAGGTCGACACCTTATCGTTACCGTAAATCAAGTGGACATCGGAAAAGGCCGAGATGTACCGTCGCCTTGCGCCCCAAAGTGATAACAGTTTCAAACTTGCCGTCGTAAACAAAGATATTAATGATGGTTGTGTATCTTGCAAATTATCATTGAATGTTTACCCAGAAAAAATGCTAATGGTTGGGTGTATATAATAAACGTTAGCGTAAAGTGTTATGGAAATGGTTATGGGATCGTCCGGTCACACCTCACAGATTTAGCAAATCGGAAAGGTCCGCGTGCGGCCTCGTATTGTGTTTGTCCGGTGGCACGCACGCGCGAGCCCGCCCTTAATTCTTCAGATCAAAGGCCGTTTAGTTTGCTCGCCACGGAGTTTCCCCAACTACAGCTTATGCAAGCAAAGTAAATCAATATCGAAAGTCAATGAATCAAGAGTAATATATTCGGGTACATAATAAATGTGCGCTACCTGAAGGCAATATCTGAAAAATTTGCCTGCTCGATATTGCTTACAAGGGAGTTTCCTTTCTCCCCAAAATTTAATGCGTCGTTCGCATTTTTATAAAAGAAGTAGGTGGGTAAGTGAAATAATTTGCGGTTGGTGCTTTATTTCCTTTTATTTATTTTAATGGGTGGTCGCTTTTCTTTGTTTTTTTTTTGCGTAGGAGGAATAAGCGTGTTCATTAAGGGCATAGGGTAGGTATTTTATCGTGTAGGTAGCATAAAAATATCTAACCGAAGACGGAAAAGCAATTTAAATTTTGAGGTGCTATTAATTTTCATTACTCTTCAAAATTCATCTGTGGCAGATATCAAACCGCTGAAACGCAACTTTTAGCAAATTATTCTAGTCGTAAAAACAAAACCCTTTATTATAATTTTATGGTCCAAGTTTGTGTAGTTAAGACGCCTATTTCCTGTTGGGGACTGAACAGATGATTATGATTTAGCAATCGCAAAATTTCCCTAATTCATTTGGAGACTTGAAACTTCTGAATTAGCAGAGAATCGTAAATCGGCGAACTAGTTAGGCCCGTGCAAACATGCGGGCAACTTTAGGGTTTTCTGATATACGCCCGACTGAATGGGAATTTATATCATAGCGCGGCTTACAGCGGCTTTGAGCGGGCGCGTCTCCATTCACGCCCGTTTCATTCGTTTCGCTTTCCACTAAAAATCTAAAATCAATAAAGGATCACGGCATAAATGCAAAGATTACTTCGTTCGCCGCATGAAAAATGTACGCCCCATTACAAGAGCCGTCCGAAATAAAACCGCGAATCACTATGAGGCTGTAAGTAGCGCTATAAAAGGGAGATCCTTCGTGGAAATCGCTTGGGCAAATACCTACAGATGAATGGAGCGGTGTTTAAATGAGAGGGATTGGGAGTACTCTGTCGGCAGCGGCTCCGGCGCCCGCGCCGTCGCTTTCTCGTGACTTAAGTCGCAGTAATCTTGAGATGCGTCCTCACTCGGTTGACGAGCGCGGCGTTAAACGAATATTCATCAATCTTTATACTATCACTAAATACTTTAGAGTTCTTTCTACAGTAGGTTTCGGGCAAATATCTTAAATATGTTTGTAATTTATTGCTTTGTATGCGATAAATTTTTCTCAAAATCACAAAGGTGTCATCAATGCCATCATCATAATTATAATTAGGAACTTTACTCGTGTTCAAGTTTATGACATAGTTTCCATGAAAATATCACATTAAATTGTAACAAATGAATCAAAATTATGAAAATATGTGACTTCAATAACTCGAAAAATTTATTATCGTTCAAACTTAAGTCAAAAGTTATAGACTCTCACTCCACCATAACCATATCAGCCCATGGACGTCCACTGCTGGACATAGACCTCCCTTAATGTAATGGGGGGTAAATGCCATAATCGCCACGCTTGGCATGCGGGTTGGCGATCGCAGTATCTCCACCGCACTCCAGGGATGCTGCTGCCCATCCCACGGTGGTCTTGGTCGTAGTTTTAGGGCATACCCGGGTTCACGACTCTCCAGGGTCCAGACTCTCCGGGTCCAGACTCTCACTCATAATGCCCAAATTTAAAATACTTACCTACTCTTACTAAAATTTAATTAAAATTAATCTTCATACGCGAACTTTTTGCGGAGTATATGGTTCAGTAAAAACAAAATTGTATGACAAGTTACTTAACAAAATTAACTTATTTTTCCATACAACAGCCAATAGGGATATAATTATTAAAGTGTAGTACATCGTGATTCTATTTTAATTACTATGAGCCGTTTTGTCGCTAGGCTGTCTGAATTTGACTCTTGTGTTTGCCTTTTTGTGCTCTAATTGTAGTCCCCAAAAACTGGTTCTAATGGCACAGTCAAATAAAGTACTAAAATATAAAATTTAAGAGTTTTACCAGGTACGTACAAATATGTGTTGTAGGTATTTGAAGTATACCTGCTTGTTACTTTGCGTCAAGTTAAGTGCAAAACGCTTAGCTTCTATTTTCTTAGAAAAGAATCTCGCGTCGTCGTGGAGAAGTCTACATTTTAAAACAAAATCTTAACTTATAAATTTTTCGTTCACAACATACAGCATAGCCATATAGTTTAGCCTAGTTGGCAGTGACACTGCCTCCGAAGCTAGAGGTCCCGGGTTCGAATCCTGGTAAGGGGATTTGTTTCTGTGGTGAGCAGAAACATTTATTCCTGAGACTTGGATGTTTTCTATGTATTTAAGTAAACGTATATATCTATTATATCGTCGTCTAGTACTTACTACGGGACTAGTTTGATTTGTGTAAAAAATTGACCTCTAATATTTAGTTTTATTTATTTATTTATTTATACGAGGGCTGTTCCGAAAGTTTTTAGCTGCTCTCACTCTATTCATGCGATATATTAAAATATTATTAGGGGGACATTTTTTTTTTACACAAATCGATCTAGTCCCACAGTAAGCTCAATAAGGCTTGTGTTATGGGTACTAGACGACGATATATTTAATAGATATATACTTAAATACATAGAAAACATCCAAGTCTCAGGAACAAATGTCTCTGCTCACCACAGAAACAATGCCCTTACCGGGAATCGAACCCGGGACCTCTATAAAAAAACAGATATGAGCGGGTGCAAAACATCAAAGTCTAGTTATTAGGTCAAGTGGTGTATCATATGAAAGGACTTGAGTTGGACATTCTAAAACTATTTCTCTTTTTTTATTCTATGGTGGTAAGGGTAGTTTGATTTACATATAAAAATATCATTCCGATTTATCTCCGAAGTTTAAAATGCAATTTTTTAATCTTACATAATATTAAGATCAACGTAAATTTATAAACCTACCTATGGTAGTTTTTTTAATAACCAAAAAAACCTGTATGAACCTTATTTTGTACGAAACCCTAGGTGCGCGAGCAAGACTCGCACTTGCTCTCGTCACGCTAAAAAATCCCTAATATAACCATTGCTGCTACCAACGAAGCATTATTCTGACCGATCGCACACCCATATTGCGATGCTGATGGGCTACGGAACGTGTTACTCTCGCTAACGGACTGAAACGTCGCAAACGTCCACATAACACATCGATTGTACAACATTTTGGCAAAACGTTTGCGGAATAGTTGTGTCCAAAATTAATTTTGCTAATTGATAGAAGCCTTAATCTATTTACGAGCAATTAGATCACTGAATATCTGCTATTTGTAAGGGTTTTGGTGATTTATTTTGCGGTCTAAGCGTATGCTTAATTACATAAGAAGTGGATATTTGCATAAATTAGTGATCATAATATTATTCAGGATCTCAAAGAAAAAGTCAGGCCAGTTTTCTGTCGGCAGTAATTATCAAAAGGGTAAATGTTTCTTCTAATGCCATTTGCCACTTCTGTCTTATGTTGTTGTGTGGCACTTTCATGTCCTCGCCCTCCAAAAACAGAATTACAGCGGCCCAGAGGGAGAGTCATAATAAAAACAAGCGTTAATACCAGTACAGTAGGAGCATAAGATAAAGGTAAGTTAATAACGAAAAAACGGCGTCGGTACAATCTGATCTGATTGTATTCATCACCACACATACTATAAGTACAACTATCAACCATTATTTATTAGTATTAACTGGAGTCCGTTATTAAATATTGAACTTTCTATGCGGTAACGTTCATTACTAGTTCGGTAATCGGTCGGAAGTAGCGCGATGCATAATCAAGTAGTAGAGTCCGCTGTGCTAAGGGGATGAAGTTAGCGGGGAGAGAGGGAGGGACGTGTGGCACAAGTCACTAGCGGTAGACAGAGCGGTTCATCAACGCAATGAAACCAGCTTTCTTATTCATAAGCCGTCTTGCCCTCACCTTTCATCTCACCCGTTTTTATTTGGATGGAAATGTCATTTGTCAAAATTTGTGACCCAGAAGGGTGTTTACGTAACGTGCGTAAGGTGATCTAATTATAATTTTCCATATTAAAAATAACAGAGCTGTTGTACCAAGTTTGACATGTTACGTAATCCACTACAGATTTAGTGAATAATGCTTTCTACCGGCTAAACTCGGAATACGACTAGACCCGTAGTGACTATAAATTATCGTATTAAATGATTGACAAGTTCATGACTGTGAAAGTGAAAGTGAAACTATATTAGACAGAATGAAAACTGGTAGTATTTTGCCAATTGACACGACAGTAGTTAAGTAATACGGTAATTGACTGACACTTCTTCAGGTCTACTTAGTAGTATTCCGAACTTAGCCTATGGGAAAGCATTATTTACTACATCTGTAGTAGATCGTGACTTAAGACGGGTGAAACTTTCAAATTTATTAGGATACTCGTTCAACCCACAAAGACGGGCGCCTTTCTTTCCTGCGCTATGGATAAAGCACAAAAAGTATACAATGGGGAGGAGTGGAATACGGTGGCAAGGATTGAAATATTAATGAAATTTTATCTATCTACGCGACTTTTAGGTCCAGCAAGTCGATTGCATAATATTTCGTAGGTAGGTAAGGTAGATCTATTAATGTCATGTTTTGTAAGAGAAAATGACACATGATTTATCATATTGCTCGTTCAAAAACTTACACTATTACCCCCCAAATTTGGAACAAAATAAATTTAGCATTTACATTAAATAACTTAACCATCAATTTTAACCTAACCTAGACTCTGTAATAAACTCATTGAACTTAAGTTATTTGTTTTTCCACAAAAAATATACTTTTCACGACACCAGCTCTATAATAAATAAACTATTTGTCTAATTGATTCAGCCGATTAATTTTTTCGGCGAATACGATTCCATAAATCAATATCGCTTACCGCTACCACTCATGACTTAAGCGTGTCGTCGTAAAACCATTACAGGAACGTTGTGCTCCACACAGCGCTGGCTTCATTAATCGGCCATCGTAGGCTATCCACTATCGTTATGATATGACGGTAGGCTCGCACACCGGCCATATTTCGGTCTAAGCTCAGCATTCCAGGATGGAAATCGAGTTTGCTGCCACTTTAAGCCTAGAAAGTTCCATTGTTAGATCGAAGAACCAGTTTTTCTGAAGTCAATGACGTCTTTGCTATATTTTCGATGTTGTGAAGATATAATATTAATAACCATTAAGGGGTGTGATCAAATTACATATTCAATATATCCTTTAAATAATGTCATTATATAATTAATCTTATTGTGTTAACTAAGTTTTTAACGGCAAGTAAAGGTCATTTTAAAATTCAATATATAGGTAACCATTTCACTATAATAAGATAACTCACACTTGTAAACAATACCTAAGTGATGTAACTTGAGCGCGACGCGCCAACAAACTGGTTACTGCAGTTTGGCGCATTTAGTGTAATGTGTTTTGAAATTGTTTATACGAATAAATTAAATAAATAATAATTTATTTAAAAAAACATGAACACAGGATATTTAAAACAAAACCACTAAAACTAATTAAAAACAAGGTCTCCAAGATCGGAGCCCTGTGGAAGGGTTCCCATAATGCGGGCAGTGTTCCCCCTTTGGATAGAGCTAGCCCTAGGAACGAGCCAGCCCTACGGTCTCTTGAAACCTCGGCCAGCCTTCGGGATAGTTGCCCGAAAAGTCGGTGGGTACCCATTCTCCACGCACCCAGTGTCTCCACAGCAAATGCCACAAATATATGAGGGTCTGCAACATATAACTACTTTGGAATAAATTTGTCTTTACGAGGTTCCTTATGAAATAATGAGCAATAATAACACATTACGTCATAGTTGTATAAATAACGTGTAACAAACCTGTGAAAGTGTAGGATGACAATAACAAATCATTCGACATTTTCTACCGTATAGTAATTAATCGAAGAGGAAATTATATGCATTTTCGTTGCTCCACGACCGCGAAGCTTCAGCATTCTCTTCAAGGCATAACGCATGAGTAAATTGAGTAAAACTCCTAAAAAAATTTAGTGAAATGAGAAAATAGATTGGCAAGACCGCTTAATATAATGTTTTATCATCTACAATTTGATTTGACCAAACTTTCTAAATGAGTCTATTGAATAAACTAAGTAGGTAGTAAGTACAGCAATCAACATTCCCATTCCAACCCAATCTAGTTATACGAAATTATATATTTTTTAATTCGGTATAAGTACTTGACCAGAAACCTCAATAGTATAGGCACTCTTATTTAGCAAAGGTCAAATAATAAATACATTTGTAAGGAAAGATTCAGCATAAACATGATATTACTAGTACATATAAGATAATATTATACCAAAATATAATGAAACATGTTACTCCCATCTTCGAATATTGCTCGACATGCTTCAAACCGATACGCGGCTCTTAATCATGAACGCTTATCCTGGCTGAATGAGCCAGCGTATTTAGTATAAGTATCTGAATTCCATATGAATTTTCTTTATTAAATAGTAGGTATAATATTATAAACTTCGGATTGTTTAGATCATACTTTTCCAAAATTATCATATCGCGTGAAGTAAGCACTTAGGGCTGACGCAGCCGCGTGCAACACGATGTCGGACAAAGCGTAAGTTCGGATACATTTCGCCGATGGGAGAGCAATCTTCGTGAGTGGTAAGTAGTCGGAGTGATCGCAGCGGACTGTGCAGGGCCACAGAGCGTCGATACACAGACGCAGCACTAAATACGCAATAAAACGTTTTGTAATGAGGGCTAGATCCAACACGAACATTGCATTTCCTTGATAAATATCCAATTATTTAAATTATGGCAAATCAGATAAGTGCAAATGAAATTAAGGAAATCATAAGTAGCCCGGTAGTTAAATAATTACATAACTGCCGAACTACACAAGGTTTCCATAATATCATTTGCACTAATCTGATTTGGCCTAATTTAATATACATTTTTTTTGCCATAGGAATTTAATATCCCTAAAAATCACTTTCCATCATTTTTAGTCAATATAATCCTCATATGCCAAAAACTTGATAGTCATAATTACAACTGCCTTCCCCTTGATTACCATACGTCTTGAGTATGAATTAACTAGCAAGAATTGATAAAAAAAATTAAGATACAATCAAAGAATTTAATTTGTGGCCCCTTTAATATTGACAGTCCTGTCAAACTGTAAAGAAAAAGAAATATTTATTTTACGAAAAACAAGTATATTTATTTATTTTAGGAATACAAGTCTTTGGGTCCTGAGCTAGGAGTCCCTGTGTTAGGGACCCAGTAGAATCACAAGCTTACAATTTCAACATGCCTTTGTACAGAGTATCTTTGTTGTGTGTGTGTGTGTGTGTTATATTTATATTAAAAATCTTATCTTATGGGTAGGGAATTAAATTGACTGTACACGTAAAGTGGGGATTTTCTTTCTCCCTGCCAACCCTGGTCAGCCTGTTTAACCTAGTTGGTAGTGCCACTACCTCCGAAGCTAGAGGTCCCGGGTTCGAATCCCGGTAAGGGCATTTGTCTCGGTGGTGAGCAGAGACATTTGTTACTGAGACTGGGATGTTTTCTATGTATTTAAATATATATGTATTAAATATATCGTCGTCTAGTATATACCATAACACAAGCCTTATAGAGCTTACTACGGGACTAGTTCGATTTGTGTAAAAAAATGTCCCCTGATATATTTATTTATTTATTTTTTCTCGCATAACTCATTATGTGGAGTATTGTTAGATAGCTCGTTAGAAACTGCCTAACATGGGTTTTCGTTCACTATTTTTGATTCAGTAATCCGCTTGTGTGATATTAATTTTTAAAGTACTAATTTTTGTTGGACCGCCCTCTGCCACATAAACGGTTGCTACTGCATGGATATGTGAAAAAATCACTGCAGTTAAGTCAATTATATAGGATATAAAGGAAAAACTATCACAGCTAAGAAGACATTACTGGTTTAACGAGTAATAGCGGAGATTAAGAAATGTACTTACTTGTAAAAGCAAATTCGTACAATTTTCATTAATAAGTACGATATATTGTTAGTTATGTGAAATATATAGCAAATATAAATTTGTGATATTTTAAGCCTGCAAAATGTCACGGGTAGACAGCTACGGCACGCTACACTGCGCGTTGGCCGCTGTTTTATTATTATTTTTTCTCCGTATCAAATATTTTATTAAAACTGACTTAGCTGGTGGAATGTAGTCTGTGGCGGCTAACAATTCCGTTCGTACCACGTCACCGCTCCCGATCGGATAAAGCCTCTGTATGGACGAGCTCGATGCTTATACTAATATTGCAAAAAGATATCTCATTGCAGACCAATAACTAATAGTAAGCAAACTAGTAAGTTAGTCCAACTTACTAGTTGGCTGTAGGATTATCGCGTTTGTTATATTATTATATTTACTACATCACATGGTCAAATAATGAAAGTGAAAATGGATGATGCCTTGTTATGTACTTTGGTGTTATTTTTATATGTCATTTTGTTAATTTTGTCAGTTTCCATACAAAAACGGGTGAGATGTAAGGTGATAGGTGTGCACGAGTCGGTTTGTGAATAAGGGGGCTTATTTGGTCCACTGAAAGAATTTATATATATATATAGATTTAGTCATGGTTATCTTTTACCTGTAATATTTACATTAATATTAAATATAGTCTATGCTATAATTATAAATTTCTCGCTTGGTAAACTTCGGAGATGAAGGGCGCAAAAAAGTATTTTATTATTATTTTTTTACTTCGGATAGGTTTGCGCTTGACCACAAATCACCTGGTAGTAAGCGATATTGTCTAACATTACTCCATAAATTAAAATTAACCACTCTATAGAAAAAATTAACAACGGTTTTAGAATAAGCCCCTTCATATGATTGACTTGACTTGAGGAGCGCTCGTGGCCCAGCGGCGCCCGCGTACCGCGTGTGGTATGTGAAGTTAAGCAATGTCGGGCGGGGTCAGTCCTTGGATGGGTGACCGCTTTGAGTGGTTACTAACTGAGCGCTCCCGTGCTTTGGAAGGCACGCTAAGCCGTTGATCCCGGTTGCTGTCTATGATAGCAGTCGTTAAGCCAAGTTAGAGGCCTCCGGGCGGCTTGAGAACTTCTAACAGTCAAGTTGCCCACTCACTTGACAAGCCTAATCCCAATAAGGTCTAATTTCCCCCTCGGGTTGGAAGGTCAGATGGCAGTCGCTTCCGTAAAACATGTGCCTACGCCAATTCTTGGGATTAGGTAGCAGACCCCAGGAATCCTTCAGGATGAAACTGTACTGGGAATAACGCTAGGAGGATGATGATATGATTGACTTGACTTGAATTTGTTTTTTATCCCCCCTTACAAGTTTTTATGTTTAGTTTTTTAATATACTTGGGTTAGCCTTCTTTACAACTATAACAAATTTTAAATCGATAGCATAAGTAGTTCTTGTGATACAAAGTTCTGACAGGCGGACACCCGGGTTCACACCATAAACCCTTCCGTTGTACCATATTGTTACGAAAGCACAATAGGCTTCTGTAAAAAAGTTATTTAGGTACAAGCTTTTATTGCCTCCTCGCTGAGACGGTTCTAATGAGCCCAAACACGATGTGTTTATCTTGTGTACAGAGGTTAGGAGTTGCTATGGCCACCTTCTGTCTCCATCATCAGATCAGCTCGGTGGTACCGTAATATTGAATTGTCATCAAATTGACATAAGTGTATTAATAAGTAAATAATAATAAGGTGAATCAGTCGATAATAACTAAGTTGGTTTTTGTGTAACATTTTTCTCTTGTGTGGTGCAATAAAGCATATTTATTATTATTATTAATAACTACCACCACCACCACCTCAGCCGAAGGACGTCCACTGCAGGGCATCGGCCTCCTTCAATTTCTTGGGGGGTAAATGCCATAATCGCCACGCTTGGCATGCGGGTTGGCGATCGCAGTTTCTCCACCGCACTTCAGGGATGCTGCTGCCCTCGATCCTCCGGTGGTCTTGGTCGTAGTTTTAGGACATACCCGGGTCCATTTAATAACTAGTCTTTAGACATTCGGTTGCAAGATTTCTTTTACATACAATAACAAGGGCACACATAATAGACGGCAAGTTAAATGAAAGCTTGTAAAAATGATGAAAACGTAACACTTCATTGATAGATTACTACTACTACTAGTCCATCGCTCACAATGCACTTCAAACTGGTATAACACCAATATGACACAAATATTACAAACACAGCCAAAGATATTAGCATATATAACACTTGCAAACGTCGCTTACTAATTGTTACTAAGAATGATTCATTAGTTTAATATCATGCAATAGATTAGACATTTGAATGATATGAATTTACGATTGATGTCATTTTATTCCTAACGATGATCCATATAAAGGATCCTGTCTTAAGACTTGACTGTATATAATCTTGAGCATCACTAAAGGATTACGTCTCTAAATCTGACTTCAAAGCTGCTATAAACACGAGGACAGTTTTGTACAGTCGATAATATTTCATTTCATCTCATTCACACTGCGTCTAGACTTCCAATGGTGGGATTGCTTATACCGCTATAAATATTTCATGAGTTGGAAATATGAGTCCGAGCCTTCATTTTGCGAGAACCACTAGTGAAATTAACAAGTTGTTATTGGCATTCGTCCACGGACGCGTTGAAATAATGTAAAGATGGAGTTGGGCACTTATTTCAAACATACAAATAAAATGCTTAGATATCATTTAATAAAATTGCAATATTACTTTTTATTACACACCTCACGAAATAAAATTGCATATACAAAAGAATAAACAAATATACAGGGAAACTGAGGTATAACAACAGGCGGTCATATTGCTAAGGAGGGATCCCGTCCAGGCAACCTTTTCGTAGTGGTAAAATGAATTACAAAACTGAGTATCATCGCCATCATCATGTCAGCCGAAGAACGTCCACTGCTGCACATAGGCCTCCCCAAACAATAAGTAGCAGGTATAATTATCTTCTTAATGTTTCTATATATAAACAGATTTCCGCTCAATTGATAATAACGCAAAAGATAAAAAAATATAGGAAGCCTGTACTTATTGTTAATTGAAGAACGCAGCAATTAAAAAAACCGGCCAAGTGCGATTCGGACTCGCGCACGAAGGGTACCGTACTATTATCAATAGAATATTAGATACTTATTATAACTTTTTGAAATATAATGTAAATAAAAATATTATTTTATAGAAGTAATGACGTTAAATAATATCAAGTAGAATGTCGGTCAAGTACGAGTCAGATTTTAGTTTTCCCATACATTTTGAGACTCGGCGCCTGATGAAGGCAACGAGCAACTTTTTAAAAGATTTTTTGCATGGGAGCTCCCTTAATTATTTATTTTACTTTGTTTCTTATAGATCATCTGTGAACATTTCAACTGTAAAAATAGCTAGTATCACGGTCCATACAGCCTTTGGGTACGGAACCCTAAAAACTGGGCACCTTTTCGTTTTATACCCTCTCCAATGCTCTTTGGTTAGTGTTACGTATTTCAGATGAAATTGTTGGTAGGCAACATTACCTAAAAGTAATCTGAATTAATTTTATCATTATTTTATAAAGTCATTAAGCTTCACTTCATTACCATTGAAAAATCCATTAAAAGGCCAAAAGTAATGTATGTTATTTTTATACAAAACGAACAATGTAATTAGTTTAGATTTTTAATAAATGTTCGTATTATCGTGGGAATGATAGTCTAAACAACAATATAAAAAGTATATATTTTTAATTGTCTAAAGCAGTAAAGCGTTTAATATACCTACATATGGCAACAAAAACGTACGAGTATTCGCTTGCTTGTAGATTACCTAAAAATGTCTATCTGGATAGTTCAAAAAACGTTTACCCTTACTATTTAAGGCGTAGGGCAAGGCATTCTCCATACAAACTTTTATTTTTTGCTTGTACATATTGGATATACGCAGAACTTGATGCTGAAATTTTACTATTCTTAAAAAAAAACTTCAAGTCATAGCTAACAGAAAAATAAACATATTGATCAAAAATATTAACTGTAGCGCAAACACAAACGAACAAAAACGCGCACAAAGTTTGTATGGAAAGAGCTTGCCTTACCCTTCGCCTTAAGTAGCTAAATTCAACAATTTTATTCGCAATTCGGACATCAGAATTATTTGGTTGTTAAATGTTTATTTTTGAATTGAGTGTGTATGATATTTTTTAATTTGTTAAAATTAAAAAAATAGCAAAATTGACAATACCTATTTAAATAAGTGACCTATAGTAGAAAAATAAATTAAAATCCAACTAAAAGCATGGAAAACATTACACGAAAATTTGTGCGTTATCTTATAGTCACATCTATACATATTAAATATAGTCCGTGTTTATTGCAGATTTTTTTTATTAAAATTGGGATTGCTCTGTCCTATTGCGTTTAAAGGACAACATATAAAAAACCGGCCATTAGCGTGTCCGGCCACCACCAATAAAAGTCCTTTTGTTCGAGCAAGGCAGCTTTCGGTGATAATTCAAAAAACCGGCCAAGTGCGAGTCGGACTCGCGCACGAAGGGTTCCGTACCAGAAAAAAACGCCAACAACTACTCTGTTGTATGGGAGCCCCCCTTAATTATTATTATTATTTTGATTTTAGTATTTGTTGTTATAGCGGCAACAGAAATACACAATCTGTGAAAATTCCAACTGTCTACCTATTACGGTTCTTGAGATACAGCCTGGTGACAGACGGTCGGACGGACGGACAGCGAAGTCTTGGTAATAGGGTCCCGTTTTTACCTTTTGGGTACGGAACCCTAAAAACCGTTGGACTATGTTGTATATTTATTTCATAATTTTAGGCCAAGTGGTTTTGGAATGGTTTTTATTTTTCTAATGTACCCTTTCCCCCATCCCCAAAAGTGGCCCCTATGTTTCAAATTTATTTATATACGTTACACGTCCGTCTTTGTGTCACCGACTTACATATTCGTACCATAATTCAAAACTCAATCGGTCCAGTGTTTTTGGAGCAAATTGGCTGTGACTGACGGTCAGACAGACACAGACGCACGAGTGATCCTATAAGGGTTCCGTCTTTTCCTTTAAGTTACGGGACCCCAAAAAGATCAACGTTAAGTGGTTTTAAGGTATTTTAACGTTATAGAAAACAACTAGGGCCGGATTTCACTAAACTGGCATAATGTCTTATTCTGAAGCTAAACGTTGAATAGGTTTATCTGAGAAGATTGTCGATTGGTTGAATCGACACTAAGGTATCTGATTTCCCAAGTAAAGGAGGAAGCACAATCGGCATCGTTTTGACACGCGAATCAATCACGTGTAATGTGGTCCATTTGTTTGCGTCAAGTATTGCATCGGTTAATCCGCAAACCGCCACGGAAGGCATGTACGCAGAAATGTAGTTATCTGCTGTAATAAGATTCGTGCATTGCAAGATATTTTCAGTTGTGTCTTTACTGATAGCTGTTTTTAACCGACATCAATACAAGGAATGAGGTTCTCAGCAATTGGTCTTCATGATTGTTTTTTTGAAGTGGATACTTTTTTTGCGCTTTGATACGTTCTGAATATTTATACGTTCGTATTTCGCCACATCAATATTTAAATAGAATCTATCAAAGAGAATGCATTTTTGACCATTGTTAATGTGAATAAATAAATAAAAACGTTTTATCCCACTTAACTACAAAAATATCTATATTTAATTCTACAATTAATTCCTTATTTTTTTCCTTTCTGTAGCCGAAGGTTGCACGTCAGTTTTGCAAAAAATGACTCGCATTCGATTACTTCGTCAATGAATAATGGTACTTACAAGTTATGTGAAAATACACTCAATAGTTAAACATTTATTTTCGCATCACAAACGATATTATTAAAGATTTTGCACATGTTGCGTATTGTACCATAGAGTTTAATGTACATTTTGCTCTATGCATATGTCACGTGCAATACAATATGCGTTTTGTACATTTCGCGTGCTGTGGTTTTTTGCCGGTCGCCGTGTTTCTTTTTATGGATTTTGCAATGAAGCGATTATTTACAAATATTTGATTACGTTAAATTGTCAATTAGAAACAATCCAAATGGGCAGAGTATTCCTTAAACGGTAATCCACCGGCTCACTCTGTATTTGGTCGAACACTCACATTTATAAATAAGAGAGCAAACAAAGCCTTTGTAAATAGTTTCACGAAAGTTAAAATAAAAGGCACTCACGCTGCTAGGTTTGAATGGAATATAATATGATTACATGTCATAAGTTTTATGCCCCAAAAGTTGGGAACATTCATCGATAAATCTTTGCGACGCTTGGTGCGATTTCATTTTCGAATTTCAGGAGCGATTGCCTCCACTGTTAAAGTTTGCCTGAAAAATTTTCGCAGACGATTGACTTGCTATAGACGGAAATAAAAAGTTTTGTGTTACAGCAATAGCGCTGTACACTGCGCATATAAATGCAAAACGCGATATCCGATAAGGAATCTTGTTTTACTTGATTGTAAACTATTTTGTCGTCGCAGTTGTAATATGTACTGTGTCTATTCTAGTTGCAGAGTGCTACCTATTAAGTAAAAAAATCGGCAAAATGCAATTGCGTCGAGGTCTTTACCTATTTGTATTAATGATTTGAGGGAATACTAAATCATTTTTTTGAGAAATATGTAATACTACTTGCTCATTAAGTTTAGTCTTGTAGTGTCGTGTTTTTGGTGGTGAGTAAGGTCACTAGTGGTCACCAGTGTACTCAAAGGTAGGGATTTGCTTGTGTCTCTAGCCTGTCTATTTAGCCTAGTTGGCAATGACACTGCCTACGAAGCTAGAGGTCCCAGGTTCGAATTCTTGTATGTTTTCTTGTATTTAAATATATATCTATTAAATATATTATCGTCTAGTACCCATAACACAAGCTTTATTGAGCTCAGCAAGCTCAAATTGCATTAGCATTTGTGTAAAAAAAATACCTAATATGTAATTTTATTTATTTATTCATTATGTCATAAGGGGTGCCGACGCGCTTATTATTCTTCTGGAATCGGAAGCGTCCATAGGCTACAATGTCTGCTTATTGTCAGGGAAGCCGTAGGCGAGGCGCAAGAGATAACATGTAAACCATAGAGTTGCCTTTGTCATATTGGAACCACAAATTCAGTACAATCTGAAGTGTAAAAGATACTACATTCTAATAAAATCATTGACTACGATACGATGCGGTAGGGTTTTGACGATCACTTTGTCTTAGTTAGTAGTGACCCTGCCTATAGGCAGATGAAGCCGGAAGTGCCGGGTTCGAATCCCGGTCATGTGTGTATGTTTAGCATGAATATTTGTTCCTGAGTCTTGGATGTTTTCTATGTATATAAGTATGAATTTATCTTTATAAGTACGTATATCGTCGCCTAGTATAGTACAAACTGTTGCTTAGTTTGGGAGTAGGTCGATTTGTGTAAGATAATAGTTCCCCAAAATTTATTTATTTATTTATTTATTTAAGATAGGTTGTTTTATTACCACGTCGGTGCCAAACAAGCGTACGGCCCACCTGATGGTAAGTGGTAACAGTAGCCTGCAACTCCTGGGAAGTCCCGTGCGTGACGCCGACCCTTCAAAAAATTATACACTCCTTTCTGGAAAAAGAGGTAGCGGGATTGATTATAAAAAAACGAACATGGAATGGTTTCGTAATACGGAAGATTCGAGAGGTTGCCTAAGGGTATTTTATAAAATTTCGGATTTGTAAGAATGACTGTGTATAGTACCTTCAAAAATTCAATCATAATAGTGACTTTGTTTACAACCTTAAGATTACAAAACTTTAGTGTCTCGAGTTCTTGCGGGTATCACGGACAAAATCGTATCGCAATGCTGCTCTTTCACTGCAGCCAACGTGGAGCAATGTGTCTCATAGGGAAAATAAGATTAAACATAAAGTCTCCTTTCTACAAATGCAATGTGAGGATTATTGTGTAGATAAAATACGATGAAAGAAAGAACAGGATTTTGGTTTGAAATGCTGATATTGTGAAACTCAAGCCATACCTGTTTTTTTGTGGTGTGGAAAATTTATTTATAAGGGTTACAATGTTCCTTATTCATTTAAAACTAGCTTTTCTGTTTTTCGCCGCGCAGAACTTGTTGTTGCCTGTGTAGAAAATAATTGATTTGCATTCTGCATAACATTAAACTTCTTCTCTAAAAGGCCTTTACGTGATGGATTTATCGCCTCGCACGTTTCACCCCGTGAATTTCAAACGGAGATAAGATAATAAATAAAAAAATCGCTGTTTTCTGACTTTTTAGGATTCCGTAGTCAACTAGGAACCCTTATAGTTTTTGTCTGTCCGAGGCTTTGCTCTGTGATTGTTAGTGCTAGAAAGCCGCAATTTGGTTTGGATATATAAATCGATAAATCATAATCAAAAATAAATTATTAAGGATATTTTTTTTGCTTCAACCCTATGGTGTGGGGTGTCGTTGGATAGGTCTTTCAAAATGAATATAGGTGTTTATTAAACATTTTTTGATAACGTGAATATTTTCGTAAATAATCACTCCAAGAGAAAAAAAATGTGCCTTTTACTTTGCCCCTCTTTAACTTTTGAACTACGGGTCAAAAAAATATGAAAAAAATCGAGCAAGTAAAGCTTAATAAAGACTTTAAACGAAAACTATAGCGGATATGATCAGTTTAGCTGTTTTTGAGTAATCATAAAAAGTCGTTACTTCTTAGTAAAAGACGTATGAAACGCTGCGAAGGTATTCCCTTTTGCTACTTATTGTTTTTTTTATTAAGTTCATTGGGCAACTACGGAACCCTACACTGAGCATGGCCCGACATGCTCTTGGCCGATTTTTTATGTGTACACACACATTACCAAGCTCGATGCCAAATTTCACTTTTCTAGGTCATCTGGAAGTGGGTTAGGTTTTTGATTTCTAGACTAGGTTTTTTGGACTTCAATATCTCAATAACTATTTCAACTATATTTATGAAATTTGGGGTCATAGTTGTTCTAAAGAAAGAAAGAAAGAAACATTTATTCACAGACACACAGAAGACACACATACATGACAAAAATAAGAACAGAAAATAAAAACGTAGGTACCAATCAAATATAATATGTGTCCCCGCGGCAGTGAAACGGACACCGGCTCAGCATTATGCTGAGGTGCCGGACACCTACAGCGCTGATTTTCAGCCTGTATCGTCAGTGACTCACGGAACGCCATAAAACTATTTAACATAAAATACCTTCAACATAATAATAAAATAGATTTCACAAAAAAAAAGACTATAATAGAAAAAGAAGCGGGTGAATATAAATACATAAATAAGACAAAGAATCTACTTACTACTTACAGCATCTGGATTACGTATAAAAACAAATTAGCTACAAATTAAACAAGAAAAGAACGGTATGTTTTTAGTACTTAGGGCTGGATTAGAATTGGGATTTTTGAAGCGTCAACAATTAGCCTAAGCTTGAAGGTATATCTGCTAGGCGCCCCTGGATAGGAGGTGGGATGTCATTCCAGCACTAGACGCCGCAAACCGAAACTGTCTCGGAAAGCCGCGATTCTGTGCATAGGCACGATAATCAATACCTTGAATCTGCGCGCACTCTTGGACCATTGGACTTTTTTTTTTAAGTACGATGGGTTCTCGTGTTGTACCACTCCAAACAGCAGTGTGGCGAGGTGCAGGCGTCGACGTGCGGGCATATTAAGAAGGTTGGTGGCGTTCAAGTACGGAGTGACATGGGAGCGGGGAGGAACTCGGAAACAAAAAGGAGCTCATGCGTTTTGTACTCGTTGTAAGAGCCTCTCGGAACGACCAACAATACATCCGTCATAGATGACGTCACAACAGTTTCATCTAGAAAATATAATAAGCGATTCACAAAGCTCAACACGCAAATCGACACTAAGGTAATCACGTGTATTCTATAGAACTTTAAGGCAATAGAAGCACTTTAATCGGCAAAAGGATCTTAATACATATACCAAATTTCATTTACTTATGTTAAATTGATTTGGAGTTATTGAGGGGTCAAAAGTGGCTTCAAACGGTTCGTGTAAAATAAAATAACGCACGGCTGCTGCTCGCCAGTTCCTCGGGTGAACTTGGCTGGACACGCTGCTGCGTACTAGATATGTATAGATTATTAGTTGTAGACAGTATCAATGAAAGAGATATTTATATTATATTATTAGAATCAATATTTAGTTAAGACTACGCTTCAGAGTCGGGGCAGGTCTTCGCAACATACTCGTATAACCAATATGAACTTTCACGGTGTTTAAGGCACTATGTGTATAAAAGGGATAATATTTTCATAACACAAAAGTAATTTTAAAATACAATAACAGTTAAATTTAAAACTACTTGGTACGCTTTGGTAATAAAAAATCGTCGGATTCATAGCTCAAGATAGGCCGGCGTCGCGCGGGTTGTATTGTACAACACATTATCATTACTAATAGCTTTTATTATTCCGCAATATTCGACTACAGGGCTAGAGGGGCCCACACACCCGCTAATGGAATAAAAAGTGAGGTCACAAAGTAAAAAGATACACAGCACCTCCCCCGGTACCGCTTCGTGCGAATTTCAACTGAAATTTTTATACGTTCAATCTATTTTGAGCGCCTTTATGTTGTGTCTCACGGTCCCGCCTCCGCACAACAGTTTCGTTTTCAATTATTGCCCACTTGTGGAACGCGATTCGAAGAAAACAAAAAATCTAACAGCTAAAAGTGTTATTATATAGACATGCCGCTTTATTCGATGTTTACTGCGCGTCGGTTGTTACTTGGACGAGATCTGTGATGTTCAAAGAAAATTATTGACGGAACGTGCCGGGATAGAGTGGCTCGCCAGCAACCGGGATATCGCAGAAGCCCTTTGGAACCGCCTGTAACAATTCGATTGCTTTTAATGCCATCCAAATATTGCGTTCCAAATGCCCTCTAAGCCCTGTCTCGCCAAATATACTCGTATTTTAAAGGAGTAATTTTAAAAGACTATAAAAATTATATTGTTCGCTTTAACTTTAATTTGGGGAAAAGCGTTAAGAGAATTAAAATTCCAGCGAGGAAATGAGCTCCGGCAGATAAACGTATTAGCTTTTATGTTCGTCAGAAAAATCCGTGGCGGTGGGTATTTCTTTGGAATTCAGTTTACTTATATAACATCGTATATAGGTATAAAAATATACCTACGTCACATTATTTCATTTTATTTGAGTTAAAAATTGTTCCACTCCCACAGTTTTTGTTATCCATCTTGTTCACTATATGGACAAAAACAATGTTTTTGCAGTAGTCAAGTAAATTAGATAGAGAAAAATATATAAAACCCGACTATATCAAGGTGACGGCAGTCGCTGGGAGGTCAATTTTCAGGCTTCGCGTTTAACATTAGCTCGTTTTTTTTGGTGTTTTTTATTTTAACTTACTCAAATAATATGCAAATAAAAGTAACTAAGCTGGTGATGGGTGGATTTTTAAAGTTACCAAGATAGAGTTATGGAATCAAAACTCAAATGTTTATATTATTAGTAGGCCTCATGGAAACAGTACAATATTTGTAATAAAAAACAGACTAATACCTGGGCTATCCCAATTATTATTGTTATACAGAGATGTCTCGCATCAGGGCATGTTTAGAAATTAGTGTACCCGATTAGCGAGAGTTAAAAGAAGTTGATCAATGTCAGTTTTGTGACGATAGTTACGCACTCAATTTCCATGAAAACTTATCTATATACATTGTCCCACAACAAAACGCGAAAATTTCCATGCTTAATTATCATCACAAAACTGACATTGATTTTTTTTTTAACATATCACGCTCATTGGGTGTGCCTAATTTCTGAAAATACCCATCAACCCAAAAATTACATACTCGGTTCCATGCATGCATTTTGTCGGACTAAATTGCTCTCATCGTTTGTTTGCAGGCAAAATTATAAGGATGCTGGGCTTTCATTTGTAGAATGTACGCGTGGCTAGGTGCATTTTTGTGAGATTACAAATTTTGCGCTTGCAATGTGCAATCTTCAAGTAAATGCCTAGACGGTGAACTCACAGTGAACGGATGGCACAGCGGGGCAAACAGGATGACCTTGAAGGCGTGCGATAATGTCTTAAGAATGTGTAGTTTTAATGTGTTGTTACTGCTTTTCTCCTTTAGACGGCCGTATAGGTGTCAGGAGACACGTGGCCTTGGAATTTGAGATAGTTAGCGTTCCTACGAGTACATACTTTGCATACTGAAGTAACAGCTTGCTGGGGGCTACCCCAGGACCCGTAAATAATATCTTATTTTGCCTTACTTTAATGAACTGGTTATTGATTTTGTTAACACGACGATATTGCATATACTATAAGTTAACTTTGTAACTTTATGGTGTGTATTCCGTGTTTATGACCTATAAAAATAATGTTGTTATTAATATGTATGTGGGGAATGTTGGTAAATTGTGTGTACTGTAACAGGCAGTGCAGTATTAACAAAAAACTGAGAATCGGTATATTTTACAATGTAGCTAGTTAAGGGTCTCCTACACGCTCACGCTCAGCAGGACTCGATTCTCCATACAGACGTAGTTTCGTTCTAATTTTAAAACGCCGTGCTGAAATAACATGAGATTTTGTATACACAATGGGAGCCGCCATATCTAGGTCGAATTGTAATAGAAAAAAAAAATACAGCGAGTTTTTGTTTTTTTTTTGTCTTGTATGAAAACCTTAATAATCGCTGTATTATTTCTACATTATAATTTCAAGCAACAGAAACTAATTTCCAACCTAGATATGCCGGATCCCATTGGGTATACAAAGTTTCATGTTATTCCTGAATGGCGTTTTAAAGTGAGAGCGAAACTACGTTTGTATGAAGAACTACATAAATGTCCCGCGGACTCTTAATATGCAATATAAAGGCGGTTCATATAAACAATGTTGTTATATAAAACTGTGTAATTCAAATTATAATTATATACCTTCGGTAATTAAGCTTGAAAGTTACATTTTTATTATATTAATACCATCTAAATAAAAAAGATAATTATACCAAAAAAATGTTGTACGATTCTACTGCAGTGCTTTAATTTCTACTGTGGTATGAATACGTGTGGCAGCTACCCGCGTAGCAGAATTCATTCCGATGCACATTTTCTTTTCACGTTTTAACTCTTCAGTTCTTTATACTTTGTAATGCTGATTACATTTCCATTGTCACTGAAAACTCGACCATGCTGCGATTGTATAAAGTTGAAGAAGAAAATACGATGTTAAATAAACTCTTATTCAATGATCCGGAGGTAGAAAAACTAGACACTATATTATATTATAAAATAAGGACAATGGACTACTTAGGTACTGTACTGTGTGTTCAAGCTATGCCTTTTCTGTTCTACAGATAGACGCCGTGTTGTTTTTATTTGTCTTATGACAGATATGCGAAGATACAAGTTAAGAGTATAGATGCTTATGCACACAATATACCAATAATGCTGGTAATATTTTGTCGGTACGTTTCAATAATTCCAAAGTCACTTTTATATTTATTCACGTAGATAAATAAAAATGGCACAAGTCTGATACTTTATTTAGTGGAATTATCAGCTTAGTTTGGGACTAGGTCGATTTGTGTTAGATACCTATTTATACCTATGTACCTATTATGGATTATCAGCAATTTGACTACTTGAGACAAATTTTTCATTTCGAGTTATATGACACAAATAACATTTTATGTTTTAAAAATATAACGGTATCGTATCTAGGATAGCTAGCGAAATGTACAAAGTCAGTTTCAGCGCAATCAGACCTAGTAGCAAAAACTCAAATGGATAAAAGTGACACAATTTATGAATATGTTTTTTCTGTGATTATATGAACGAAACGTAAAATGTATGTAATGACTTTACTTTTCTTGAAACAACGTGAATACCTTTTGTGTTGGTCAAAAATTATAACTAAAATATAAATATTATGCATAAATTTGACCTTCATTTGTTTAAACAAGTGGTACCAGTATTATAAAATGCAAGATGCATCTTTAACGTGCTCCAATACATCTTCAGAGCTATAAGGCGACCTGTTATGGACGATTCTTACCAAACGGACAGAAGCTAGACTTCGTATCCAAACGGCAGCGGCAAAGCCGGCGGTAGCCGACCGGCTAGCCGCAACCCTTTCAAATATGAAATCTAACTTCTGTATGGAGGGTTCGAATTCCTTTGACTCTAGTGGGATGCGCGCCGACTCCAGCCGTTCGGTGTGAATCGTCCATTAGGTATCGGTTTAATCAGAATCCACTAAGATGAACAAATAACAAGGTACATTTTCAAACCCTCATAGCTTCGTCCCTAATAATACGAGAGAACCAAAATTCATAGTATAAAAGTTAGGTAGGGAACATATGAAATACACTCTAGCTTTTATACTTTAGATTTTATTAATGACTAAAATACGACGTTTTTGGCCTCCCACTCATTCATCAAAACCTCTAGGATACTTCACAACATCCTAGAAAGCTGAATATAGCATGGAGCCTAAGATTTACATTAAAAAAAACCAGAAAAGTAAATAAATCCGTAGTACCGACCAGTTTGAGGAAGAGAGTACTATAGGAAAGGGACGTTAAATAATGAGAACTATAAATAACTAACTTTCAAAAGAGTTAAAACAGTATTGTAGACCACTGAGTTATCGTCATCAGCCTGTCTGGAGTTGCAGGGGTCCATAGGCTGCGGTGACTGCTTACCATTAGGCGGGCCATACGCTTGTTTGGACGTGGACGTGAATATTTACTGCTGGACAATTGCTTATCTCAGATAACACCGCGCTGTTAAGTTATTCGCTGCCCGCATGTCCAAAAAAGTACCTTCAGTACATACAACAGTTTATATAGAAAACTTATACTTACGATGTTTTTCCCTATCGGTACAGTGCAAGTAAAGCGTAAAAACCGGCCACAGCACAAAGCTTTGAGTGCAAGGAGAAGTGCAGGCGCAAGTGCTCGAAATTCCCGTGCCCTGTAATTTGGCGTTGACATCGCTCACCGAACGCTGCGTCAGGACTTTTAGTCGCAAGACTCAGGCGTCTAACAGTAAGACAATCAGCTTTTACGTGGAAGGGAATGGCAAATATGGAACTTGGAAATTGAGTTCTAGGGACGCCTGGCCAACTGTAATGGTAATATTAATATTACGCGCCTAAAAACGGCATTAGTACAAAACTTACAGTGCAAACGAGTTTGTTATTTCCGTGCCCTGTAATTCAGACTTGAAATCGCTAACCAAATGCTGTCTTAAGCCGCAAGAGACAGGTGGAATAGTAGGATAATCTGCTAACACTTGGGCTGGGAACATGGCTAACATAGGATAAGCCTCAGTAGCATGAAAGTCGTTGTCAGTCTACTTGATACAGTCTGTTTAATCTCTAATAGACTCAAAGGCCATTGATGATGGTAGCAAATACTCGTATGACCATTACCAGTGGCCAGATGATTAGCAATACACACATACACACATTTTACACTCCTTAAGTAATTTTTTTTTTCTCAAGAAGGGTTTCTCGTCAGTTTGATTTTACGTTGGTTCATGTTCTCTGAGATTCTGCCGGTATTCATAGTTTGCTGTGTAGCTGAATAATGTTATAATCTTTTAATCCATTACAAAATAAGTAAGTCGTTAAGCAAGTAGAATTTCTTCTTGCTTAAGGCGAAGGGGTAGGCAAGCTTTTTCCATACAAACTTTGTGCAAGTGTTTCTTCGGTTGTGTTTCCACTCCAGTTACTATTTTTGGTCCATATGCTTATTTTTTGTTACCTATGTCTTGATGTTTTTCTTTTTTATGTTTAATTATTTTTTGTATATTTTTAAAATAATGCATAATTTCAACATCAAGTTCTGCGTATATCCAATATGTACCAACAAAAAATAAAATTAAATGCTGTAGTGCCAAAACTAACGCAAAAAACTTGCACAACATTTGTATGGAGAATGGCTTGCCCTACCCTGCGCCTTAACGACCTAGCTCAGCATTGCAGACACACTTTTACTAGTAATTTCAAGAAAATGTTATTCATATTGTTACTACAATGTTTACTGTATTTAAAAGCCGTTCGATGCAGTAAACGTGATTACGTACGAATAAGAACATCTGCTCTTGTTGCATTTATCTAAGGCTTAAAATAATTTAAGTATCCAATACGATAACTTAGATCTGTGTACCTAATGGACGAAATTAAAATTAATTACTTAATACAGTCGTGGGTAAAAATATTAACCACTTCTTATTTTCCTAAGTAACTTGTATAAAAAAATATAAATCAGCAAAAATACACATTGACGTAAAGTATTAAAAGATAATATAAACATCTAGAAAACTTTAGTAGGTAGCTAATAATATTCGGGTTTGCAATAAAAGGACTAACTGCATTTTAGACGTGCACGCAAATTGCACATAAAAAATGGAATTGAGTAGCTAGTGTTTTTTTTTAAATATTAGAACTTTCTATAATAAAGGATATAGGTAAAATGTTTGATTCAAAATTTGAGTTTTATAAGGAAAACGCGGAAGTGGTTACTACTTTTGGCCATGGCTGTAGATTTAAAAAACTATTTACAATTTATTCTAATCTTCGTATCGTACTAATAACAATGTTAAAATATACAAAATGCAATTAATTTAGGCACAAACTTGGAACATCGTATAAGACATCTGTTCGATTAGTATATTTACTTTAAAAAAAAATTACAACTTTGTCATAATTTAATTAATAACACAGTGAAAAAGTAAAATCGGCTGCTGAATACAAATTAAAGAGAATTAAAAAAAAAAATCATACTTATTTCCAAAATGTACATACTAGTCAAAGTTAACAACTTTAGTTGTTTGATTAGAGGTTTACACGACTTTAAAGGTCCTACACCACATATGGCTCGTATCCATTCTTTTGACTAATAAATACCCTCTTAACATCGAAAGCGTTTCCACAAATTATTAGACCAAACCTCAGTAACGATGTATGTAAGTTTGAAAAACAAAATTAAGACAAACGCGTATATATATTTTTAAGTCACCGATTTAGACTAACATATCTTATAACACCCCGATGAAAACTGAAATAGTGTAAAAATATTGTTAACTCCCAACCACGGTAGTATACTATTCACGAACATGATGAGTATCGATTGTGCGCATCGAAGAGTACCGAACCCGCACCGCAGCGGCAGTGACGATCAATGCAATACATTTTGCATAATTGATGTCCCATTTACGTCTACGGAACACTTATTCATATTCATGAATTTTACAAATTTTTCAATTTGTGCTGCCAGCAAGTGTATTTACAATACCCCCTCGTTTATTTGCACCAATACAATCTCTGTAACAGCCAGGTCTGCGCGCATCGCAAAAGTATAACGGTCTCAAATGTGATATTTTGATGCAACAGCGCCACTGGCGATATCATTGCTCTTACTGCAATCGTAACGACTTAGATTTCATAGCGAACAATTGTCGCGTGTTCTCTTATACGATATTCTATTATGTACTCGTTCAGGCGTGGGAATTGAATGTTTAGAAAGCTAAATGCCACTCAAAGCTTTCCAGTGATTCATAGTACAATGTGTTAAAGGACCAATTAAACTGCCATGATATGTGTGGGAAGACCAAAAAATCTCAAGCAGTTATTAACTGGCAACTCAGTGGCTAGACTAATAGATATGTCAGGCTACATTTGTACATGAAATTAAAACAGCTGATTTAAGTTAGAAGATCATGTCATTGTCAAGTAAGCCGACCGGTAAGTATTACATTTATCTGCAAAAAGTTCTCGCGCCATTGACGAGTGATGATATAAAAAAAACTTTCCAAGTCATAGAAAATCGTTCAAAGGGAAAAATAAATAAAAAAACTGTAACAAAACTAATTCCCAGTCGTAGCAGAGCCTTGGAGGTAATGGGAGATTGTAAAAGGAGGCAATAAAAGCTTAGTATTGTGTGAGAGTACCGCAGGCGAGTCCCTATATTGTGTTCGGGTCCGCGGAGGCTCCCAAGAATCGTCTGACCACGGACGCGGTCAAATTGTACAGAAATGAAATTATCAAGGTACGCTGCCGATTTTCCGAACCAATGAATCAAGATCCAATTCCCTTTTGTAATAGAACATCGTCGCGAAACGCGCCCATGGAGTTACACTGCCCACTCAGTGGACGACTAGGCCGCGGTCACCCTGGAGCACCTTGCATGTGGGACTAAGGTTTTGTTTTCTGAACTAAATTTGAATAAAATGCTTAAATTCGAAAAATCTCGTGTAAGAATATTCTATTAGTTTATATTAAGTAATTACTTAAGCTTAAGTACATGCTTATTGAAATGATGTTTTACTATTATTGATTTCAGTTGTATTATATTTTAAGTTTTTACATGTAGTAGGTAGTACCTTATTATTAAATTTAAAAAAGCGACGACTAAAAATTAATTAACGTACCTACACTTAAAACAATATTTACCTACCACCACCACCATATCAGCCCTAGGACGTCCACTGCTGGACATAAGCCTCCCCCAATTTCATGGGGGGTAAATGCCATAATCGCCACGCTTGGCATGCGGGTTGGCGATCGCAGTATCTCCACTTGGTTTTTTCTCCACACAAGTACAGGTCTTGGTCGTAGTTTTAGGACATACCCGGGTCCATATTATATTTACCTACACTTAACATTATCCTATACACCTGTACTTACTTATAGGATATTTTAAGTTCTAATTGCACTAAAAAGTATTTTCCTTGATAACTTGTAATTTTAATACTATATTTCGCTTTTCCGTACAATATTTCAACCGTTTTCTTTCATAAAACCTTGTTCTGGCTATTACAAACGCAACAACTAATTCTTAGCCAAATAGGTGCAGCCGTTCTATGTGACTTGTCATTGTGGAAGTCTTTGGGAGAGGCCTATGTCCAGCAGTGGACGTCTTTCAGCTGACATGATGATACATTGCGGGAATTTATTTTATTTTTACGATTATTCGTATGGAAGACATGCCGTTATATTTACTTTTGTAGGTGTACGCTTCTGTAACATTATTATCTAATCTTTTTTGCACCTGCTTTATTTGTGTAAGGTACGCAATAAAAAGGTTTGTATTGTTTTAACAAGCAGCTAATTCACATTATCAATCATGAATATATCGTATTATATAATACGGGTATTATTCGCATTGGAAAATAACCCAACATCATAGGAACGCAGCCTTAGTGCGTGTAGAAAATGAACCGCAGGCAACTATTATCACATTCTTACCCAGTGTGTGTATCCAAGGGCCAACACAATGCTTGATAACGAATACGCGTGTAATATTTCCTAGTGGACTACGGGCATGGGTTATTGATGATGCGTTCATTGTAATTATACATGGCGAGTTACTAAAGCTCCTTTGCCTTACCGGTAATAACACACCGTAAATGATAACGAGTAATTTGTATTAAATTCTTTTATTTACTATTAGTTGGTAAGTTACAAAATATATCAGCTGTCTCAGTTACAAATGTTACTTAATAAGTTTTATTAATAAAACTACTGTTTAAATATTAAACAGGTTTTAATGTACAATTCTTAATATGCGTTAGGAACTTTATAGCCGACATTTAATTTTTACCTATCAAAAGTCTTACATTCATATCCACAATATGTAAAGATCTATTCATATATTATATTCAATTCGCGCGTCCTTTTTATTCATACCGAATGAAATGTCTACAAACATTGGCATTTTAGTAAGAATCTCCTCAGTCGTCCCGTAATCTGCGTCGAATTGACTTTTCCGCCGGAGAGCTGACGAGTCTTCGTCTGTAATATCCCATAAACGACCCAAACGTATTGGACCCGATGCTTGGAGGTTGATAAAATTTCGTTGATATTTGAATGCGTTATATTCTTTTCGTTTTATGGCCGACCGTCCCTCCCATATAAATAATCGCGCGGCTGTATCAGTTAGTTAACGCCCTAAATCTATATTACATACCAAAATATAAAACACACCACTCACGCAGTCAAAACAATGTGATAACGAATAATAAAGCAACTTTCTAAATTAGCTACCAAAGTTAATAAAATAACAAATCGAAAAAATAAAACAATTTTCTAGAAAGTTCCACATATTTCCATATCTGCGCGAAGTTGGCACAAAGTAATTCCTCTGGTTTGGAGATAAATTTTACGTTATTTCCTGTCTCCAGGAACTCGAGAAAAATTATCAGGAATCGGCCCTGGCTTCGGGACCATTTAAAATTAATGAATAATGTTATCTGATAATGATTCTGGAGCTTAATTAAAGTTTTCTTTTTTGTCATATTTCCTCACTTTATAATGATGAATATCTAAATTATTTTATCGTGGGATAAGACTTCTTAAACCAACTTCTTTAAATTTTCCTGATCTTTTTTCCTGATAATTGTATTTTATGTTGCCGTAATATCTTAATATAGTGAAGTCCCAGGCAAATTGTTTTAATTTATTAGACTTGTATTTTTAGCATGAAAAAAGACCTTTTAACGAGTAAGTATGTAGTTGACATGATTGTGTAACCGCCGCGGGTATTGATTGCTTGGAGACAGTCTACTAACAACAAACTATGCTATTTTTAGTGCAGTACGCTATGAATAAGATTCGATTTTTATTAAGCCTTATCGTGCCACAAAAGAATCGCTGTGTTTGGTAGGAAAAGGCAAAACGCGAAGCAAATATAAAGAATTTAGATCAAAAAGAGCGAAACATTTGGGAAATCGCGATAACATCATTCAAAGGATGAGGAATGGAGAGCTTTATACGCCTTTGAGTGAGTAAAAATGAATATTTGCGGATCTACATACCGGAGCAGGGGAGATGTAAGCATAACTCCTTGAAGTTGGTGTAGTGTTGGATTTAGATATAAAGTTCAATCCATTTGTAAATCCAAACATAATTTGATTAGTACTAGCAATTTGTTTTCCTAAATATATATTATTTCCCAGCATGGGAAGTCATGTGTGAGAATGATGGCACAAATGAATCTCCTGGTTTTTTTCTGATAAAAAGTAATAATATTTGTACTTAACTGATGAAACAAAAGTTTTTAGTGGTGAAAAAAAATTATTTTTTTAAGATTATGATTTCGTAATTAATATTTTATATAAAAGCAATATCATATCACTCTTTTATCGTGGGATTTATTTAATCGCTATACCTATGTTTAAAATTATATTCGATATTTACACGCTATACTTGTTAATCTTGCATTAAACCGTCCCCTGGCCCGTCACATTAAGCTGTTCAAAAACAAACAAATATTCATTAACGACTACACGTGTACTGAGTGTAAACTATTATATGTTCCGTGCTGGCAAAAAATCCGGCCATGCATGCAAAAGGTGAGGGGGCAAGTAATTGCTGGCAATTTGTAATAGCTGTGTGATCGCGGGGCGGAATGCCAGCGCTAAACTCCACTATTAATTTCGTACATTTGATTAACGAAACTACTTGTTATGCTAATGAACGCTGTGAAAGAATGCACGCCAACGTGTTAACACGACGCCTTGTCGACACGTTGCCGTGCTTGCAATATTTTCCATGTAATTGCTGCTACGAGGGTAAAACTGAAAGTTTCGGGAATAGAAGAAAATATGCAGTATAAGTGAGTTTATTTATTTTTATTGTTTTTCAAAATATTCTCCTTTGTATTTCATGCACTTATGCATGCGTTCAAACCAGTCCATAAAGCACTTTTTGAACTCTGAAGTAGGGGTCGACAAAATGGCTATTTTATAGGCCTCCACTGCTTCTTCTGGCGTCTGAAACCGCTGACCACGCAGTTTGTCCTTGATTCTGGGGAATGTAAAAAAGTCGTTGGGACTTAAGTCAGGGCTATATGGAGGGTGGTCCAATATTTCGACTTTTTCACCGTCCAGGTACTCAGTTGTTGTCCGAGCGGTGTGTGGGCTGGCGTTGTCGTGGTGAAGGATGATGCGACGACTAGGGTTTGTTTTTCGGAGTTCAGCAAAGACGTTCGGCAAACAAATAGTGGTGTACCAATCAGCATTGACTGTTCTACGATCCTCAAGAGCCACAGTAGCTACGTGACCAGATTTAGAGATAAACGTAGCCACCATCTTCTTAGCCGTACTGCGAGAACGAACAACTTTTGTGGGTTTGAGCTCGTCTTCGAAGACCCATACTCGGGATTGGTTTTTAGTTTCAGGCTCATAAGCGTATATCCACGACTCGTCACCTGATACTATGCTAAAAACAGCATTTGAGCGTCCCTTGTTAAATCTTTTCAAAGTTTTGCGGCACCAATTGACACGGACTATTTTCTGCTCGTCAGACAATAGGTGAGGTATCCAACGGGAAAATAACTTTTTCACGCCTAATTCTTCTTTTAAAATAATTTGTATTTGACTCATTCCAATACCCAGGTGCTCTTGAATTTCCCGATATGTCACATGTCGGTCTTCATTTATCAGACGACGCACAACATCGACGTTTTCTTGCGTGACTGCCGATTTTGGTCGACCTTCACGCACTTCGTCGGTGAGGGATACACGGCCACGTTGAAATTCTGAATACCACCTGTATATTGTAGTCTTTGAAGGAGCTTCAATATTAAAAGCAGCAACCATCCGCTCTTCACATTGTTTTTGTGTTAGTCCACTTTTAAAGTCATAATAAATCATAGCTCTGAAATTTTCACGGCACAATTCCATTTTAAGCAGTGACTCGACGACTTCAATAAACAATTGAAACCGAACCATACTTTTTTTTTTCTAAGTGGCCAGTGTGTTGAGATAAGGAAACTTCAGAGATTATAAAAAGGTATAATACATGTTAAAAATAAATTAATAAGTATTCGATTCCCGCCACTTTCAGTGCAAGCCTCGTATGAGCTGGCTATTTTAAATATGAACTTTGCTTGTCAGCTGTCAAAGTCAGCTTAATTACATCGAGTGTCTTTACCTTTACTCAGATTTTTTGCTCTTGAATAAATTTGCTGACTTATCGCCCAGTGTGGGAAGGCTTGAGATTATCAAGGCATCTTCGGAATAAAGGTATTTAAGTACAGTTTATTTTCACCAACTTCAGCTTATAAATTAATAATGAATACGTCTTAACTGCTTGCAAGTTACAATTCTTAAAGTGTAAAGGTAATAAAACATGACGTCAAAGTTTGGTGTAACTCTATGTCTAGTTTGATAGTAAAGTTGTGAAAAGTGCAACAAGTCCACAGAAATTCACTTTAGGGAACAGTGATGTGTAGAGACATGTAAACCGACTCACCAGTTTCTCAGTAATAAAAAGAAGTTTTAAAAATTAATATAATTTTGTAAATTTAACGAGAATTCTGTTATTAGCGTGCAATCAACAACAGTATTTTTGAATAATTTGTTAGAATTGTAGAAATACTGATTACTTAAATAAGGTCATGCAAATAAATACCATACTCGCACATTTAACGAACACTTAGGCCAGATTTGAGCAAACAGAAATATAGAGAATAGTAAATAAAATAAAAATAACTGGCTTTTATTCCCGGCGATTACTCATAGAATATATATATATACCATTCAAATAGAGAGAAATGGAGAGAATTTAAATATGGAAATGTACCGTTAACATTGCACTATGATTAAACTCGAGCGTAAAATTGTAAACATCATTTTAAACTAAATCCAGTTTGTCCCTCAATTACGCGAAGCGCGAATCGGCAGTGACACGTATAGTGATGTCACGGCAGTGATAACATCGTGGCGAGGTGTTAATGGCTGATGGCTATCATAACACGATTTAGCGGCGATTGTTTACATTCGCCGCGACAGCGGGAGGGTTAAGCCACGACCGGTGCTTTGATAGTGCCGTATCGTGAACTGTAAGCTATCTGAAGGTTCGCGATTTGCTTGCCCATGTCTTATATGTCTATGCGACGGCCTGTTTAGCCTAGTTGGTAGTGACACTGCCTCCGAAGCTGGAGGTCCCGGGTTCGAATCCCGGCCAGGGCATTATTTGTGCATTTAGCACGGATATTTGTTCCTGGGTCTTGGATGTTTCCTATGTATTTAAGTATGTATTTATCTATATAAGTATGTATATCGTTATCTAGTACTCATAGTACAAGCATTGCTTAGTTTGGGACTAGGTCGATTTGTGTAAGATTGTCCCCCAATATTTATTTATTTTATTTATATATTGTCCCATAATATGTATTTAATTATTTATTATACTTGTTTAATGTGAGCTTTCAAGGTTTGTAGATCTGGTACATGTATGTAATATTTATAAATTGATTGATATGCCTGCGCGACTCTGCACGCTTTTTATAAAGACATAATAATAATTTTGAAGGTTTATTTTATATCTTCGTTAAACAATGTAACGTGTCAAACATACGCTACGTAGATCTAACTATCATTTATAGTATGGAAATTTACATTTTGATCTACTTTAGGCACGCTCATAAATGTTACGTAATCATCACGCAGGTGAATTTTGTAAATTTGTACGAATAGTTCCTGACATTACACCTTACATACAATCTGTACTTACCTCTTTTTTAAGTAAAGATACTTCATCTATAATAGAGATAGTTAAGACTCCTAAAAAGGTGTAAATAGCTCAACATATTTTAAACCGTTGTTCTCGTTTCAATTTGAAAAACAAAACTAAAAAGCAGCGGGTTGTGAGTGTGTGCTCGGTGTCTTCTTACGTTGTCTATCTCTTTATTTTCGTCACTAAATAATATCTATCAACGTAAGTAAAATAAACCCAAAAATAATAGTTCTTACCTGTGTATGCTTAATAGACATAGACATAGAAGTACTTTATTTATCATCACGTTTTAACACTAAATACATGATAAACATAAGTAAAAAACTAAAAATTAAAACAGACATTACATTAGACATAGTACAGTAGGTATAAGAATGAGTGATGATAAAAAGGGGCTGGACTCAGCATAATGTTGCAGTGAATACACCGCAACGCTGATTTTCAGTCAGACCCTTCTACTGTTTATGAATTACTCTTATATAATACTCGTACGTTGGAACAGTGTTCGAGTTGAAGTTTAAGTAGTGTAGTTATGGTTTACATTCATATTTTGACTGTGGATATATATATAAGGTTATAATATGGTAGCAAATATAAGACTACAAGATAATTAATATAAAAGAAAAAAAATATTATCGGACACGGCTATAATTTGGCATTGAGAATGACGGTAGCACTCGAACGCTCGGAGGTAGTTCTTTTTGTATTTGGATAAGATGTCGCTTTAACTGTAATTTGAAACTGTTTAGGCTATTTGTATTTTTGAGTGGTGGTGGTATATTATTCCAGCACTTAGTTGCTGTGTATTTAAAACTACCCCGAAAAGCGGTAGTGCGGTGATGAGGATTGAGGAACTATAAAATCATGGCTGACTGTTCTGAGGCCATACTCTGTAGATCTATTTGTACGCCAGGTGAGTTTTTTAAACAAATACTCGGGTACCGACGTTTTTAAGACTCCAAACATCAAGAAAGACACTTGGAGTTCTCGTCGAAATGACATTTTGAGGATGCCTGCCAAATTTAAGTAAGGAGTTACATGCGATCGCGGAGGAATCCCAAAACAATAGCGCGCGCAAACATTATGCACTCTTTGTACAATGCGATACGTTCGAGCTAATAGTCGTGGGCCGTATACTACATCCGCATAATTAAATCTAGACAGAACCAAGGAATCGCATAGTTTAGTACGTAAATCTACGCTAAGGAAATCTCGGATTCGATAGAGTAATTTTAGTCTATAAAATGAGGTTCTGGCAACTTCCGCTATATGACTCTCAAAGTGCAGCGCTTCATCCATTAGAATGCCTAGCTAGATTGTGCGACTCTGATACGCACTCCACCTGTATGCTTAGTATAAGTTTTAAGCAAAACAATCGAATACTATTCGATCACGTTAAACGAGCATACTACTGGCGATCCGTTTTGTGAAAACATGCGAGTATGTTTATAAACGAAACTTTCGATTCGATTTGCGTTTAGTCGCAACGTTTTTAGTTTACTTTTGTTTCGGATGTTGGCTGCCTTGGATCGATACGCGATGAAATTACGAAGTACCATTCATTTTGAAGTATTAAGCTAGTGAGAGCACTACATAATTCGTTCGGGTTATATCTGTTTTCATGTTGTTTCATGTCTCAGTGCAAGTGTGAAAAGGATGTAAAATTTCAAGCACCTGTCAAGTCAATGTTGCGAAAACGCGCGAGCAGCGTTTAACGAATTACTAGTTACAGTAGTTATTGAAGAAGTAAAATTTAGATTAAAAGACTGAAATGAAAATAATTAAAACAAAATGAGAACATATTCGACCTAGTTCGAAATGTTGATTGTGGAAAAGTAAGTATGCTGTAGTTATTATGACGCTGTCTAAATTTAATTATTGTGTGCAATAAAAACTTATTTAGAGTTCAAGTCTAAGTATGAACTTGAACTCGTTTTAAACTATAATGAGTCACTCGGAATACTTGAATTAAATGGTGTTTATTCATTTTCAGACATGATAATACAAATAAACCCACCAAGGACGCTCACGGCAGGATGAAAGGCCTCTCGAATAGCGATCTAACCGGTGAAATAAAACGGAAAACGCTAGGTGGATGATGAGGAATAACCATAAGCAACTATCATTTGTCTAAGTTCTTCAGTAATTCAAATAACAGACCCGCTAGGAGTGTGATAAGTGATAAACCTGCTTCTCCAACACTGGGTATATGCCTGTAGATGCTTGGATGCCCATTAAACAGAGGGCTCTCTTTTACAACTCAGTAAGGCTTGAGTTATGTGCCAGGCCTCCAACAGTTCCTCAACCTGACTTATTAATTTTAGCCGCTTGGGTAGTGTCTCACTCTACCCCATTGAATGATATAACAAGCAAACATGCAGACGAACTGAATACCTCCTTCCTTCTATTGAAGTCGGTAAAAATGGGTTCAACATGATGTCACAATGAATTTTAATATTTTATCTTATAGGTAGCAAGTTAAGGAATCAAAGTTTAGCTTCAATTTTGATTTTTAAGTTATAGTTATGTTGTTTGGTTTCTATTGGCCAATATAACTTCAGTCTCTAGAACAATATTCCTATGCTATTGTGCTAAATAACATACAGGTCTATTATCAATGATAATGATCTCTAGATGACTGATATGTATTGAATAACTTCAGTGTCAATTCATAAGATATAATTATAATGAATTAAAATTACATATGTATGTTTCAAAGTTGTTTTATTTAATTTAAGAATAACATATTGGACCCCGGGCATTTAATAATATGGGGAGCCGGAAAGCCAGGAATCACCACCAAAAAAGGAGTCATTAACCAGGAATGCTGTGGGCTGCGGGTAGCCAGAATTTCCTAAAATTAAAAATCAGTACTTAGTAAAATTTACTACCAAAATTAATCCTAAATCCATTATATCAACTTGCACCTCCAAATTTTGGTTTAACATTCAGAATTCTGTATTCTATATACCAAAACTAAAAAAAATGGTATCATTAATTTTGAGTTGGATCTAAATACAATACCTATAAGTTTGTTAGGCTTCTGTGTATTTTTGTGTGTTGTTTGCCTATGGGTTTAAGTGGATTCATGTAGTTTAGTTTCCATTGTTTAGCTTAATTTAAGTATAGCATAGTTGATGGTGAACATAGTAATTATAAATTTGATTTTATTAAAGTACAGGGACATATAATTAATGATATTCCGTCCTAATTAAAGGACAATTTCATTCTTGGTTTAAAATGAATACAAAATTCTATTATCTAATAATATGATATGATACATGGATTTGTTCTTCTTTGTAACTTACTATTTGAACATTTAATTAATGGTAATATTTTGTACAGTTAAAAAGTGTTCTATTTCCAGTGATGTTGTAAATATTTTAAAGTGGTTGCCATCCACACATCCTACAATGCCTGGTATACTATACTATAAAATCTGAAAATTAAAATGTGTATCAACATGCATCACAAAAAATATGCCTTTGACATTTGTATTTTTACAAGTATAATAAAATAACAGACAGTAAGAGTTTTTGGAAAACTTATATATTTATTTAACATTCTGGATGAATCAGGGCTTGGGTTACTTCCTCTGGTTGTGAGTAGGTACTGCATAATTTTTGACATACATTTTTAACCACACCTACAGGACGCTGATATGATCCACATGCATAGAAAAATAGTGCAGTTAACAAATACAAAAATTCGATATTATATTTAAGTACCTAGGTTGTAACATTGTGAGCATATGACAGACATTGTATGATCGTAATCACAAACCTATTATTGCGAGCTTAGGTACTAGCCGAGTTCCTTTGAATTTGCCAATTCTTGACGATAAAGGAATGCTAACAATAATAATTCTATGGTTAAGCGGTATTATTACCTAAATTCGACATCACTTAGATCTTTTACAGGATCGGATAGTACCCGTAAAGCTTTAAGTTTTCGGCGAAGATGTTTACGTTGATTCCGGGTTTGAGCACTCATTTACATATTCCAAGCAAATAAATTACGAGCAAATATGTTTTACGCACAATTCTCGCAATAATCCCTATAAAAAACAAATTCCAACTCTTAAATACACCCTCTCACCGGGCTCTCACTAGCCAAACACCAAGTGAGTAACTTAACTAAAAAGTTCACGTTACTAAACGCTTACGAATGTCAAAATAATAACTTATACTCGCATAAACAAAGAAAATACGATTCGATTTTCAAACGCGCTCACTGAGTTTGAAATACGCGCGTTAATAGTTAGCAATAAACGTTTATACTCGCTGTTTTAGTTTCTAATAGTTAGCACCAGAGGCGCTGTTCAAGTTACCATACAAATTGAGACTAAACGCAAACGCGTTCGTTTGTGTTTATGTTTCGAAAAAACTTATAAGTATACTAGATGTACTGATCGCTCATTAAGGAAACAATTGGTCTATGCCTATCTATCTGTTTTGTTTGATTTTTTGAGCCGAATACCATATATTTTGTTTTGCACGGATTTAATACAAGGCAATTCGACGCTGACCAAGCTGTGACATTATCTATATCTTCATTTAATTTTGCAACAGCTTGACTAGTATCAGGGGGATAACATGATATATAGACTTGAATGTCATCGGCATATAAGTGAAATCGACAGTGTTTTATTACTTCGTAGATATCTGCTGTGTACATAATAAATAGGAGCGGACCCAAATTAAGTATTTGTAAAAAAAAAAGGTACAATGTTATGCATTGTAACTTTATTTGCCGTCTTTTCTAGTCAATAATCACCGATACCTTCACTTTTATTTTAGCGCCATCTAACGTTAATAACGGAAATAAAATTGAAAACTTTGAGTGTAGGATATCTAACTCATACGAGTACAATATCCTCGTGGCGCCCAAAGATTTTTTGGCTCCTCTTTAACTATGACCCGACCGTCCTTCTTATAGGACATAATAGTTATAGTCATATCCGCCCAAGATTTTGAGTTGATATTTGTATGTGTTAGAGTTACCGGTTTAAAGTGAAACTTTCAGGGTATAATTATGATTATATTAGCATGTGATTTTAATTTCAATTAATTGTCTACCTTTTGTTCTTTACAAAGGCCACTGGGCCACAATTACTAGATTAAAAGGAATTATTAATTGATGTAACAGACCAGACACCAAAACTTAGTAGTGTAAACAGTATTAAATTATTAGTGAAAGATAAGTAGCATTTTTAGGGTTCCGTAGTCAACTAGGAACCCTTATAGTTTCGCCATGTCCGTCTGTCTGTCTGTCTGTCCGTCTGTCTGTCCAAGGCTTTGCTCTGTGACTGTTAGTGCTAGAAAGCTGCAATTCGGTATGGATATATAAAATCAATAAAACTGACAGTCGTAAGATAAAATCTAAATTTTTTTTAAGGGTAGCTCCCCCTACACGTAAGGTGGGTAGGTTTTTTTTTGCTTCAACCGTATGGTGTGGGGTATTGTTGGATAGGTCTTTCAAAATGAATAGAGGTGTTCATCAAACATGTTTTGATAGTGAATATTTTCGGAAATATTCACTCGAAAAGAAAAAAAAAAATCATAAACTAGCATAACAAAACCACAAACTAAAAACATTAGGATATTTTTAGTACTAGCTTCGACCCAACCGACTTCACAAAGTATATATTATTTCAACCCAAGGTTTCGCAGAATTTGAGCTCTAAAAATGCGAACTAATTATCTCCATTTAAGAATTACCTATTCATTAGCAACTTTTTGCATAAAAATGTACTCGACAGTCACGGATTATCATAAAAAAATGCGATTTACTTAACACGTGTTCGTGGGCCAGCCATACCGCCGTCCATTTTTCAAAAAATGACATCTGTTAAGTATTACAACCAATGGTAGCATGCCGGAAACTGTTCCCTAATATTTCGTTCAGAAATCGAATTAAATTATTTCTTTAGCCCTCGAAATTTCAAAAATCTATACAGAGTTTATTAATATGGCCTTCTGAAAGGCGCATGGGCAGTAATTGAAAGTTAGTTGAAAAATGTTCTGGGCTGGAGTCGCCATGTTTATTATGGGTTATCAAAAGGCGCGTGGGCGCCATGAGGATATGCCAATAAAGAAGTATTTACTTCAAAAGTAATTAAATCTAATTATTTGTGAAGTAAATACTTCAACTGAAGCAATTGTAGAAAGTGACAAGATTCATTAAAGGCATCATGTAATGTTGCTAAATACAACAAATCAATTTAATAATGTAACAATTATAACGGTTTATTACAAAATTGACCATAAAGTCACGGTAATGGGACAATAAACGTGATTAATAAGCGGTCAATCGCATCTCTTTAATTAGTGCACCATGTAATTTGCTAAAACCATGCAGCAAACGCGTCAAACCAACTATTGACACGGCGGAACGCATCATTATGGCGCCACCGTGCTTGTATGTGTATAGCAAATTACATTCCTGGCTTGACAGTTTTTGACGAAAGGCGGTCAGCCTGAGGGGTTAATCTGAAATCTACATTTTGCATTCCAATTTAGTATTCATTTTATTGGAGTGCAATGGAAATTGAACCTTTTTGAGTGGTTGGAAAAGTTAAGGCGTAAGGCAAGGCGGGTAGCGTTATGCATGTGTTTAATATGAACGGCACACATGCACGCCCAGCCCCGCCGCGCGACCAACTCGAGCAGGTACTCAAGCCGTACACAAGCGAATCCACGGCAAATTAATTTTTATTTTTTTTATTTTTATTACACAAAAAAATACATTTCAATACAAAACTAATAGACGCGCACAGAAACCTATTGAAGGTTTATGCGTGACTCGAATGTATCGCACCGCTCACAACAGTAATATCACAATCCTTATATACCCACGTAATTACAGTATAACTGTATAGTTATTGTAGATACACTCCAGAAACTACACCTCACAGTCAGTTAGCAAATATCTTTTTAATGCGTTCTTGCACGATTTTTTGTCTTTATGGACACTCGTGTGTATATCTTCTGGTATACTATTTAGAAAGTTAGGCAGCATGTACTCCCACGTCCTCCTGCCATATACATTTACATAGTTCGGTAGAATATATCTAGGCTGGTAATCTAAGCTACGTAATTGTTTAAGTCTACATCGAGTTTTTAATGATTTTATTTGATCATAGTTTTCGAGAACTATTGACATGTTTTTTTTAATATTGACATTACTTTGCTGTGTTTAAATACACTGGACTCGTCCTTAAGTTTACTTTTCATATATTTAGGTACAATAGTTTTAAGTATGCTCAATTGTAGCTTGTATATGCAGCTTATGTTGGTTTTGTATGTACGTCCATAGCTACTCAGGCCGTAGCTTATTATTGAATCGGCTAGCGACAAATATAGCAACCTTAATATATTATATGGTATTTTATTCTCAAGTATGTTTATTTTGCCTCGAAATGATCTCAACTTGTTACATATATAAACAGCATGAGGCTTCCAGTTGAAGCTCTTGTCGATGACGAGGCCCAGGTAGGTGTGGTGGTCCACCAGCTCGAGTGGTGCGCACGCGCACGCCGCTGTCTGGTTGTGCAAGCAGGTGTGCGTATGTGCTATGATTACAGATGCTGATTACAGGTGCTATGATTATAGAATAACCGGACCCACATCGTGCGCCCATTTACATAGAATATCGAATTTGCATTGCGCCATCGCCTGAGCCTCGCTTACATTCTTACCGTATGTGACCAAGCAAGTATCGTCTGCAAATTGATATACAGAGCCCTCAGTGAAGAGATTACAAATATCGTTCAGGTAAATTAAGTATTCGGTTGGGCCTAAAATTGATCCTTGAGCTGTTCCTTGTAGCGTAGGAATAGCGTCACTATCCTGTCCGTTTACGCGTACCACGGTGTTACGATTTATTGTGATAGTCACGGAACCAGTCCAGCAGGGGGCCCTGTATACCAATCTGTTTTAATTTTGAAAAAAGCGTTGAATAATTTAGCGTATCAAACGCCTTGCTGAAGTCAATGAAGACAACCAGCACCTGATTCCTATTATTCAAGTGCTGATTGACCTCATTGACGAAAGTAGATAGTAGTTGAGTGGTATTCCTACCTTTTTGAAATCCCAATTGTCTTTCATTAATTAGGCTATTTGTCGTTAGGAAATTCGTTATCTCAAATTCGAAGTACCTCTCAACTATCTTGTCAATGCTTGGCAAAATAGTGATGGGTCTATAGTTGTTCACCTCACTATAAGAACCTTTTTTTATGAATTTGCCTAATAATACCTACTTTCAACGCATCGGGGTATTAGGACGTGGAGATACATGCATTTGTAAGTAAAGGACCATGCGTCAAAGTGGACCAAAAACCAACAGAGCTGGGAGTTAGGTTTTTAAATCTAAATACTATAAGAGAAGATGGACATGGTGCGGTCCCCTTCCCACCTCGCACTGACGGCTGCCGCCGCGCCGCAGTGCTCTCGTCCATTCCATTTGCCCGCGCTCCGCGCTACGATACGCACGTACCAGCAGATGAGCCCCTTATTCTCAATTCACAAAAGAAATATCTCTAAAACGATTGGGTTGTCGCATTTCTGAACAGCATAACACTGCTATTAGCTCTTATTCACTTCGACTGAAGAATAAATTGCGTCAAAATGGTTCTAAAAACAACAAATATGAGAATTAGGTCAATAAATAAAACTTTAAATCTACTATTAGCAATGTATTCACTTTGACTAAAATATGAATGTCTCTGTTCTGCAATGGAACTGAATTTAGTGCCCATAGAATGAAATGAAGTACACGTAAATACCCATTCAATGACGTAACTCTTAGCTCTGTTGGTTTTTGGTCCACCTTCCATACATATATACCTAGTTGCCCATGATCCTTTGAACCATTATTTCAATAATTATTTCTAGTTATAGTACAACAGTTATTTTTGTTCGCAACTGAGATAGTTTCTACTACTAACTAAAACTAGCTAACTGGGCAGACCACCATCACCACTATATCAGCCAAAGGACGTCCACTGCTAGACATGGGCCTAATTCCAAATTCACGGGGGATATATGCCATAATCGCCACGCTTGGCATGCGGGTTTGCGATCGCAGTATCTCCACCATACTCCAGGGATGCTGCTGCCTATCCCCCGGTGGTCTTGGTCGTAGTTTTAGGACATACCCGGGTCCCTGGGCATACTGGGCACTGGGCAGACACAAAAACCCAAAACGACGAAAAATTCAGTATTTTGTTTTCATATAGCAACAATCATTTTGTGCGAGTACGCAACCAAAAATTGCAGACTTGAAGACAGAAAATGAAGACGCCCATTAAAGTTATTCATGTTGCAACATTCGTGATTCGATATCGATTCGATCTCAGGACAGACAGTTCGGCTGAAAACTTTAGAACACGGAAGGGTGAACACGCAAACCGTTATCAACATGGAAATCGGGCGTTTTATGTGTTATGACTCCAAATATCAGTCTCTACCCCAAGACGCATCAAGTCCCTTTATAGTACTAAGCCACATAGCCATTTTACTTACTTACTAGTACACAGTGATATCGAATGCGAGCGTTACGAGGAAGTGCATGTTGTGAACCAATTTGCGCTATTGCTATTTGAAATATCGTATATCAGTAGTATCGGTACACAGAGTTGATATATATATTGGCTAAATATTTATATGTCTTCATTCTGGTTTCAATACTTTTTCCTTAGTCCACAGTGACATATCATTCAAATACAAATCGAAAATTGCCACTTTTCGATGACATTATATATACCTACGCATGTGGGTTGTTGCTTTGTTGATATGGATATAGTATGGTGACCAAGTAGAAAAATGCATAAGTTAGGATAGTGTAAGGTATAGAAATGTGTACTTACCAAGAAAAAAATGATAAGACAGGAAATTGTTATTAATACAAGTGCGCCACCATCCACAGAAGATTTTTTCCGTACCATGTTTAAATACTTAATGTCCAGCTTATCATTAACAGTTAAGGTACTTTCCGTGTTTAATCCGTTAACTCGTTAAGCAAAAAATATATATTTTACAAAATCTCAAACATCTTTGAACAATAATAAAATTCATGGAGACTAAATTGAACGCTATGTTCATGCTATCCAGAGTACAAATTAACTACACGTCTAAACGTAAAATGTAAAATACCTAGCAGTAATATGGACTCGTAAAATTAATTGGCAGAGAGGAACGTTTACCATTATTTATTCCGTCCAGTTTAAAACAGGGCTGTCTCATCAAAGGAGTGGGAAGTGATTTTATGCATTAATTAAGTTCACAGAACGAGATTTACAATTACACGAACTCTTATAAACAAACTTGATTGCTTTACAAAAACTCAAATAACTAAGGCAGTGTCTCAAGTAGAGGTTCATTTAAATATCAAAGACAAAATTCAAATTACGCCGTTTACAATAAAGGCTCAGTCGGTACGGGATTACGGGCTGATGTAAATTTCCGATACTCATTTTGAGGATAGGGTTCAGATGTAAGTCACGATCGTGAGGAGCTGGAGCGCCGTTGATCCCGGAAAAGGTCATAAAGTGTATTTGTTAGCGCTCCTTCGGACGCAACATTGCTTTATAAGTTACAGTAAGTTACAGTTAATACATTCGCTGCGTCAGCGACAAAACCAAACTTACCTACTGTCAGTGCTATAAGAGTCACATACTTCAAGTATGGAGAATCCAGGTTTGCGTTACGACCTAAGTTTTCTCGTATCCTAATTTAATAAGACCCTAAAGACATGGATACTTACCAATTACAAAAATTATCGTCTATAAACAGCTACCGACGCGTTGCCGGGGAATCTGTGTATTCTGAATGTTATAGACACTTTTCAAAACAGTTAATTTTACGAGAACATACTTTCCAAAGCCACATAAGCAATTCTAGTGCTTGGCTGATAAATAATCTATTTAAAATTTCTTTACCACAAAATAATTATTTATCACCATCGTGCATACACGTAAACATAAATACTATTCAACATCATAAACTCATATACAGATGCTGGACTTTTAGTTCTCAATATAGATGATTAATATAGTCGTATCAATTTTTAATAGATGCTAGGTGTATGAGATTAAATAATTTTATTTGACATAATTTTTAAGAAAAAAAAACCGACTTCAATGGGGGAGGCCGGTGAAAGATTATTATACTTAGATGGTGCACTCTTAGATTCCATACAATAAAATAAAAATGGCACATGGAATCCTCCATCAGAACTCAAGCTTGACAAAAGTGTCTTGAAAACCTAGCTTGCTTGACAAACAAAGCGAAGAGAACAAATCGCCAAACGTGAACTACGCGTCGTTGAAGAGTTCCGTTCTGATCATCATCAGCAGTTCACCTTCATCAAATGTCACTTTTTTGAATGAAAATGCTTGATTAGTTCATGAAAATACTAAAATCACTGTTTGTGTGCCTTTCACATTTGAGGAGCTCCCTCGATTCCTAATGGATCCCATCATCAGAAATCGAGCATGACCAAAAATCAATCGTGAAAATAGAACTCGCTTAACAAACACAGCCAGGAGGACAAATCGCCAAACGTTAACTTTTCGCCGTTGAAGAGTTCTGTTCTGATCATCATCAGTAGTTCCACTTTATCAAATATCACATTTTTGGATGAAAATGTTTGACTTGTTGATAAAAACACAAAAATCACTATATGTCTGCCTTTAAGATTTGAGGAATTCCCTCAATTTCTCATGGATTCCATCATCAGAACTGTGTTTTGATAAAAACGGGACTAACTTGGATATATATACTCACAATCAAAAAAAGAATTTTACAAATCGGTTAAGAAATGACGGAGTTATGGAGTAACAAAGATTAAAAAAAAAACCATACAACCGAATTGATAACCTCCTCTTTTGAAATCTTGAAGTCGGTTAATAAAATATAACGATTCATGATACAGACTATTTTTCTGACTTTTACTCAGTATTAAGTTCTCAATTAGCTGTTAAATGAAACTATACGAGTATAGGCATTAATTACAATCTGTAAATTAATTTAATGTAAATAAATTATAATAATCAATATCGCCAAGCGCACGATCTCTAATTAATTAACGTCACACGAGATTTTATTTATATAGTAAAAATTGGTTGAATTTAATAACATTGCACAGCACTATAGTTCACCGGAGAGCGCTGCGTAGTTACGCGTATCTCGGTGTGGTACGGAAAATCGTGCCCATATCGCACCAAAGGAGAATAATTTCCTTTCTAAGTGTTGTGCAAAAATACTTCTTGTACTTTTTAAACTTTGAACTGTAATATGCTTGAAGCAAAAATATTAGGAATATAGATATTTTTATGCACAAGGGAACATAATAAAACCACCTACGCACGAAGCTAAGACAAGCATAGCTAGTTGCCGAACAGGCGGAAAGTCAAATATGGCCAAATATTTCCCGTAACGCAGTGAAATATGTTAACACAACACGAGCTCTTACAAAAAAAACATAGATACAGATAAATTATTTTCGAGACGTTTTTACATCTGTAGTAGTATTTGTATATTTACAATGACACACGTACACGTTGACGTATACAGACACACGTCAACGTGTGTGTGAGGCTCGCTACAGAGGTCACAACTACAAATGCAAAACGTCTTGAAAGTAATTTACCTGTAGTTTCAGAGGGAATTTATAAGACATGCGATTGGGATATTACATATGCAATCTGATTTGTATCTCGGAACATACACATAGAATATTATGGAACACAAATAAAATATCAATTTTAATTCATCAATGTCTTGTGTGTTTGTGGGCCTGTTTAGCCTACTTGATAGTGACACTGCCTCCGAAGCTAGAGGTCCCGAGTTCGAATCCCGGTAAGGGCATTAGTTTCTATGGTGAGCAAAAACATTTGTTTCTGAGACATGGATGTCTTCTATATATTTTAAGTATATATCTATTAAATATGTCGTCGTTTAGTACTCATAACACAAGCCTTACTGAGCTTACTATAGGACTAAATCGATTTGTGTAAAAAATGTCCCCTAATATAATATATATTTATTATTTATTTTATTAATTTAATTATTTATTGAATGTCTGGGATGGCCAATGCTGCAGTATACCATCCAATGTATTACTGGCTTGAAAAGTCAGCTCACAACATGCCAGCGCACGGAAGACGAAATAAAAACGCGAAATCCCATCAAAAATCTAGTTGACATAGCAAAATCAAAACTGCTACCGGCATGTTAAACGTCTGTACAACATCCATTGGCGAGCGATGACATAGTGACGTAACAAGATCGAAATTCGAGCAGTTGCGTACACAGGATCCCCGATAGCGGACGACGTCGACGTCGGTAGTCAGCGTCGCTTTGTCTTGTACACTGACGCTAGCAAACCGAACCACGGAGTTTGCATAACAATGCTTCGAATCTGATCCCTACCTACATACGAAGCATCGGCTATGCATAATCTAGCTGATAGCGATTTTTGGGCGGATACTTCTGTCTATTATCCAATTTTAAGGACCAGTCTGTTGCCCTTAAAATTATTTTTATATAATAGGTATATTTTATATATTCTTATAGACGGTATTTATATTATAGGTCTTTAATATGATTCAGTCATACGATAAATTGATATTTACCACAAAATTCATCCTAGTTTGTACCCTACGAGAAGCGCAGCATAGAAAATATAAAAAAAAAAAACTATACTGGCCCGGTTACAGTTTATTGGGTACTGTAAGTTCTTGTACAGTCGCGGAATTAATAGTTTCGTCAGTTTTCACCTCTATTTTAAGGCCGTTAAGGTCGAAAAGTGACAAACCTTTTCATTCGACACAAAAAAGTCCTAATTTTATGAAATTACATGTAACACCCTACTGGGTGAAATGCTAATAGTATAGGCATTTAAATACGACGTCGGGATAATCTAAACAGGATATTATAAAAAATCACGTGACATTGCATTTGCATCGTTACATAGATTAAGAAAGAATAGCGAAAAAACTTGGATAGAATCTTTCACCTTAATGTTGGGAGTCGTTTATAAGTTTAGATAAAAAAATCTGTACCCCCAGTTAACAACTTTATACTAAAATAATTTATACCAAAAAAAAACGACTCCAATTTGGACTTCGCTATGTCATAATTTGTGATTTCCGTGAGCCAATGCTTGGTTACCTACAGAAAATACCGAAATTGGCATATGCGTGCCTATCAAATTCGAGGAGTTCCCTCGATTTCTCCTAGATCCCATCATCAGACCATCACCAAATTTATATGGGACCAATTTCGGGGTACTTGCTTTGAAACAAAAAAGAATTATCAAAATCGGCCAACGTGGTCAAGAGTTATCGGGGAACACACATACAAAAAAAAAACAAGCAAACATGGAGACGAACTGAGTACCTCCTTCCTTCTATTGAAGTCGTTAAATTTTTTAAAATGAACTATTAATGCCTCGGTGCGTTTTTCGGCGTAATTATTTTGAACATCCTCGCGCAGCATTTATCATTTGTATAAAGGTGAAAAGGGTTTCTCTGTCTCACATTAATTAGTCTTTTACATGTCAAGTCGCTGGTTATAAATCTAACTGAAATATCGTATTTAATTCAGACCGTGATGCGTTGTGTTGTCAGAACTCGCAAATGTTAGCCTCAAAGCTAATCATCTTAAGGCCCTACTACATTGGCTATTGTCGATCAAAATACATCCTGCTCAACCGACAATAACATCTTATTGCAAGTTCGGCTTTCGCATTCATAGGTGGGTCGTGGTTCCCCTCATACCGAACAAGACGTCGCTAGTCACATAATAGTCCTATTGTCCGATATTGAAGATTGTTATCTTGGAATCAATTCCACCTAGTATGTTGGCCACAATTGATTTAAACACTACAAACTTGTCTTGTGATATATTGTCCAATAATTATGTATCATTTACGATGCTTGGTTGTTTTGTTGATTGATTGTTTCAAATGAGCCGGTTGATGAAGTGTTGCAAACAATTAGCTGCAGTTCATTAAGCAGATCATACGCAGATAATATTGTGCATGCTAATACGCTACAACGAGTAGCCTGCAGTAAAGCCTACAGTGTAATGTGTACCTACGAGTATCACTAATGTGCAATTTTTCAGTTTTCCTGTTTTGTAAGTAAGTAGATTGTAACTTTATCAAACGTTTTTAGGGTTCCGTAGTCAACTAGGAACCCTTATACTTTCGCCATGTCCGTCTGTCTTCAGTCCTATGATGCGGGTTTTTGGTGGTTAGATCTTTCAAAATGAATACAGGTCTTCTTCAAACACTCCAAAAGAAAAAAAAATGTGTTCCCCCTCTAACTTTTGAACTATGGGTCCAGAAAATATGAAAAAATAATCATGAAAGTAAAGCTTAATATAGACTTTCAATGAAAACTATAGCGGACATGATTAGTTAAGCTGTTTTTGAGTTATCGTAAAAAGTTTTCACTTCTTAGGAAAAGACGTATGAAACGCTGCGAAGAGATTCCCTTTTGCTTGTTATAGATTTTTTAAATTAAGTCCATTGGGCAATTACGGAACCCTTCACTGAGCATGGCCCGACATACTTACTTAGTCGAATTTTATCAATTTACTATTTATACGATTTACTTTGTATGGAGATTGTGTTAACAAACTGTTTGTCAACGTCACATTTAACTAAAATTAAAATCTCTAAACGGTACTATCCGAAAACTACCTATTCTAATAACATAAACACGTAAATAGCACAACCCTAAATTTCCACCAAGGGACTTTCAGGTGCCTCTAAAAACGCATAGAATTTCAAATAGGGTTTTCATTTTTTCCTCCTGGGGCATCTTGGTATCAGTCAGATGCAAGCCTTGATATGCAAAGTGTGAGGCGAACGAGAGCTTTTTATATTTGCGGCTTCCACGCGGATTTGCATAATATTGCTTCCTTAACATTCCAACTGTGGTACTACGTAACATATTGTATATCTACCGTTTGGGACTGCGATGCGTAATAATGAGAGCTCTATTCAATGAAGTAAACTTTCATATATCCTTAATTAAATCTGTTCTTGTGTTATTGGCGTTTTTATTAAAATTGTTTCGTTTGTATTAATGGAAATTGCTTCCTTTACTGTTTTTCCTTTAGTGTTTAAAAGTTTTGAAAGGCAATATAAACTACATTGTTCGTTATTTTGTTGCAATTGACGGATATTATTTTATTTAAGATCTTTACCTAGCTATTGATTTAAAACGGTCAGTTTTATACGCTGTTACAATAAGCAATGTAATTTATTGAGGTGCGCAATAAAGAGTTTTTGTATTGTATTGTATTGTAAAACAATATCTACATATATATTCATTTATAACTCCAAAAGTTTAAGAATAGTTACTTATTACTTATTCAGTGAATTTTCAAATGAATCGATTAATCGACAACAAGAATGCGTCCACTGGAAATGATGGCAAAGGCTATACGGTGATCGCTTACCATCATAGGTGGACTTGCTCGTTTGGTACCATTTGCATTGTGGTATAAAAAATCTGTCAACACCTTTTTATTAAGAAAGAAGCGTTCGTTGCCCAGCGGCGCCAGCGTACCGCTTACGGTATGCGAGGTTTAGCAACGTCAGCCGCGGTCAACTCTTGGATGGGTGTCGGGTGACCGTTTTAAGTGGTTACTAACTGCCTTGGAAGGCACGTTAAGCCGTTGATTCCGGCTGCTCTTAATGACAGTAATCATTAAGGCTTCAGGCGGCTTGAGAACTTCTTACAGTCATGTTGCCCACTCACTTTAACAAGCCTAATCCCAATGAAATCTAGTTCCCCCCTTTGGTTGGAAGGTCAGATGGCAGTCACTTCCGTACAAACTAGTGCCTACGTCATTCTTGGGATGATGACGTCTTTATTAACAAATATTTAGAAGCAACCAATAAAATCTACAAGAAACAGGCAACCAACTAGAGTCAATCTTTTTAGCTGTTTAACACTTTCAGTGCCATACTAGGTGGGTGCTTGTCTCGTAGGTACATACGGTCTTTCGCATGTTATCGGCTACGAGCGTAGCGCTACGAAATCGTTGGCAGTGAAAGTGTTAAGGTTAGCTTTAGTCACAACAGGCTGACATAATTATATTTTGAAATATTAGGTTTCCCTGCACGTGCCGTAAATGCGACACGGAAAAACGATATATTTTATTTACTTACTGTTATGTATAAATATGTGGGTATGGGTACCATCTTATTTGATTATTATATGTATGCATACCGCTTTTCAGTCGCAATAAAGCAATCAGCTGCGTGCGTGTGTGTTAACTGCGTAGTACTTGCGCTGTTTCATTCCTAAATATCACAATATACCAACAATATGCTTATTTTCTTCGCTAAACAAACAGTTCTACAATCGGCCAAATTGTTTTTCTCTCAAACGTGAGAAGTCAATGAAGTCTGCAGTAGAAGATAGTGGGAGCTGGGCTGTGTCTGATATGTTTGGATAGTCAAATGCGATGGAAATGAGCCCGCAGCGTGCTCTGTTTTAGCACTTCTTTGAATTTGTTAAAAACCTTTTCCTGGTTTTGAACGATGAGGAATGTTTTTTAAAGCTCCGTGCCCAAAGGGTTCCAATGGACCCTATTATTAAGCCTCCACTTTCTGTCCGTTCGTCTGTCTGTCAAGTAGCCTGTGGAATAGGCCTGCTCCCCCCACACAAGAAACGTTACCTATATTTTTTATTACAATGTGTGATTTCGGGGTTGTGGATCAAGAAACAGTTTTCTGACTTGGTATCTGTTAGCCATTTAATAAAATGTAGTGACACGAAACAAACGCATATAATTTTTAATTTATTTTGGTGACAAAAAAACGAAATCACAATAAGCATGGTTACCATTTTCTCTTTGGCGGATATTATGGAGAGTTGACAGTGGGGTAGGGTGACTAAGTTGTATAAAAAGTATTATTTCCCATTAATATTTGAAAAAAGAGAATTAACTGAGTTATAAACCTTCATACCAACTGTGACGTTGTCTACTTTGAATTATTGACCATGTACAACTATTCCGGATCACGACCCCAAAATCATTCTGTATATATGTAAAATGCTTACAGAATATGTATTACTGTTGCCACTATAGTCAACATCAGCCTATGTACGTCCCACTGCTGAGCAGAGGTCTCCTCTCATCGATTAGAGGGCTTGAATGGTAGTTCCCACGGTGGCCCAGTGCGGGTTGGGGTTTTCACATATTCCGCTTAATTTCGTCGCCGATGTATTCAGGTTTCGTTTGTGACAAGCCTTGACTGTACAAACCGGAATTCTAACCCACGACCGCAGCTTGACAACCACATGCTTGATCCACTAGGCCACGGTAGAACATTAACAAGAAAATTATATAAAATTATATTAAAAAAAATATATATACTCGTAAGATGCCTCGGAACCCTCCATGTGCGAGTCTGAATACCAGCTTTTTCTACTTACTGAAAAGGAATCTTCCCGCGACCGTCCTAGCTGAGGAATTAACTACTTCGAATCGAGGTTTTTCCAAGGGAACTAAAGCATGGGGTTCTTAAAAAACTAGACGAGTATACGTTTCTAAAGGGTTGGTAACGCGCATATGACACTCCTGGGTTCCATAGTGACGGTGGCCGCTTACTATTAGGCGGGCCTTACGCTTGATTCCAACTGATGGTGTGGTATACAGAAATATGGCGTTGCATACGAGTTATGTACAGCCTTCTTTTGCGTAATAGCTCGCGTTTTGTACCACTGCACGCGTCACCTGTGCAACAACAAGTTTTAATTTTAACAAGCCAGAGTGTATGGGTGTGATAAATTAAAAACCCTAATACATTAATAATCTATTTTCGTACTGCCATACATAACATAAGGTTTGTGTTATGGGTACTAGACGACGATACATTTAATACATAATAAAACTTTCAAGTCTCTGGAACATATGTTTCTGCTCACCACAGAAACAAAGGCACTTGCCAGGATTCGATCCCGAGACTTCTAGCTTCGGAGGCAGTGTATCGCCAACTAGGCTAAACATGCCGACAAATGGCCGAGTATATGGTTATATTTTAATCGAATTGTGGACACAAACGCCTGGCTTTGGATATATTTCTGCAAAATGTTTAGTTGAAGTGGCGATGTGGCCAGTAAGTACAAGCCAATTAATCTAAAAATATTTCTGTATTCCTAATAAACCCCCAACCCGCATGCCAAGCGTGGCGATTATGGCATTTACCCCCCATGAAATTGGGGGAGTCCTCTGTCTAGCAGTGGACGTCCTTCGGCTGATATGGTGGTGGTGGATGTTGTTATGAATGTGTTATGCTGTGCATGTGCGATATGTGTATCGTTGTAGCCTGAGAAGAAGTTGTATAAAAGACCGAACAATAGCGCGACAAGGTTAAGTCTGATGGATTAAGTGTGTCATAGGAACCGCAAGGAGGGTGCGGGGAATGATCATCCCACTTTGCTTAATTATGCCAACTTTATAGTTTGGTTACGGAACTAAGCAAAGCTATGAATCCGTGCAAAGATCACATGACTTAGCAGCTTAACTTGGTAGACTTGTACTTAATGTAAAACACAACTTAGCATTCTCACGGACGTAAGGGAGTCGCGCGGTCAGTTATGCTTATGCCACTCCTGTAGCTATGGCGCAAAGCGTAAAGCAACCTCTTATTCAGCCGAACCCCTAAAATTAAAACGGTCAGAAATCGCGAGCCTGTCGTTACGTTAGCGCTGACGTCCACTCCAAAGAATCCAATATTCATAACAAAACTTCTTACTCGAAAAAGCAGCGCCCGGCTTCGAAATTAACAATAGTCCGACTTCACTGTCACAAATGTGTCATATAAGAGCAGGTGCTCTTTTTCGTGACAGCGAACGGAGCACGTGAAGATGACGTCATTATTTGCCCCGGGTTTATTTATTCGAAACTTGTGCCCGCTTCGGACGACCACTGTCCACTCACAACCTGTCACTGTATTTTCCTGACCCTTTATTTTCACTTGACAAGAATATTCGGAGCCGCGTCCCCTCGATATTACATTCCGATTCGACTTTTTATTCGTGATACATTTTTCCAATTGTCTCCGTGGCGCGCCGCCGCATTGCGAACTAACGGAATAGAATTTTCAAACAGTTTTGATTGATAAAGGTAGATAGATTTTCGCTTTCTTTGTTTGCGAAATTAGATTCGGGAGGTAGCGTGAAACTTCAGTTCCACTTGATTAATGGTGATTCGAGGGGATCCAAGAAAAGGAACGATTTTATGTCGCCCGGCTTTCAATAAAGCACGAATTACCAAATCGTTTTCTGGCAGTTTTGAAAGTTTTGTCTAAAAAATAAGCGTATTTAGATGGACGAACGCGATATTATCCTATTTACCGAAACAACGCTCGAGCAGAGTTAATATTTGATGTGTTCTCGACTTTTCTCGAATTTAACGCGCCGATTAAACAACGCCGGGCGAAGGATTTTATGTGAATATTTAAAATGCTATATTGGTTCTATTCCGGCAAAGATACAACTGCATTGCTTATATATTAGTCATAAGAATTTTGTTACCTACAGTGATTCAGGTAATAGTGAGCTGGCTAGTACGAGTATATATCTTTAGTTTCCTAACTTAGTTTAAACAGAGAGTAGGTAATATACAGATTGAAAAAATATCCTAAACAAAAATCTTAATTCTAAATCCTTAAGATAAGCTCATATTACTCAAAAGACCCTGTGTGTTTTAAAGAAATATCATTGCATTCACAGATTTCTAAAAAACGTTACACACCTTGGAATCGAACTTGCTCGACTCTGTTAAAAACCGGAAGGGATCTTATTAGGTAAATTGATAGTGTAAATTGTTTAGGTATCTGTATCTGCGATCACCAAAAAAACCGTATTATGTAATATTATTATTATGAAAATATCTTGTCCCTACTTACTGAAAAGTATGGAAAAACAGAATCTGTTTTTTTTTAAACATTTGTTAGCCGTTATTTTCCGTTATTTTACATAAAATATGGTTACCTTTGAGTAATAAGAGCTATTAAGGTTTAAGGTAATTCCCCTCTAAGGCCTATTTTTCCACTCTGCATATAATTCCATAAAACTTAAAGAACATTTAATTTATATAATGTACAGGTACATATTGAAATTGTACTTTGACGAGTAATGTTAGTTTATAATTAAACGCGTCTTGCTTTTACAGCGTTCACTATTTGACAAGTCGACTGCAAGTTTGTTTCTTTTTAATGTCATCCTCAGATATTTTTTTAATAAATCAGGGTCAAATACCCTGACAGTGGGATATTTTTTTTTACTCTGAATAGGTTTGCGCTTGACCACAAATCATCTGATTGTAAGCGATATTGCGGTCTAGGATGGAGCGCGCTTACATAGTAAAAACCGGTTCACTGTCGTCTTGAAGACCGTAAGGTTGTAGTTTTCAGAGAACAAGGATTCCGGCAAGGAGTTCCACAGCTTGGCTGTTCTCACAATAAAAGAGGAAGCGAAACGCTTCGTGCGAGTTTTTGGAACTGCCACCGTAAAGCGATGTCGCCTTGCCGTATCCCTGGTTGTCCGATGGTAGAAGGGAGCGGGGATATCATACTGTGCAGTTCCTCAGCACACTCCCCGAAATGCAACCGATAGAAAACCGAAAGACTAGCAACTTTGCGGCGATGTTCTAAACTGTACAGTCTCGCATTACAAAGAGAGTCTTTTCCTATGAGCTTCTTGGCGCGTTTCTCGATTGCTTCCAACGCCTCAAGCTGGTATTTAGCCGATTCATTCCATAGATGCGAACAGTACTCCATGCACGCTCGTACCTGTGCTTGATATGAAGTAAGCAACTCATTCGGCTTGAAGTACCGCCGCACTTTTGAAAGGATGCCCAGCTTTTTGGCAGCTAACTGAGCCTTAGACTCAATGAAGGAGCCAAAGTTGAGAGTCGCAGACAATGTTACGCCAAGAAGCTCGAGGCGGTCTGTAATCGGCACGGTTACATCTCGGAAAGTAGGAGCCAGATCAAATGGCCTCTTTTTAGCGGAAAACAGACACGCCTGGGTTTTTGCGGCATTGAACCCAACCAGATTGGCATCGTCCCAATCGGAAACTGCCTTGAGAGAAAGGTTCAAACGCTCAACCATGGCTTCTCTGTGAGACGGGATTTCGACCGCACTGGCACGCGCTGTGGATATGTAACTCTCTACGACAGTGCTGTCGTCTGCGTACCCAAGGATTCAGCAGGTCGTTGATGTGCAGCAGAAAGAGAGTCACAGAGAGCACTAGCCCCTGGGGGACACCGGCGTTGACAGCCATTAGACCTGACGAGCAGCCATCAATGACCACTCGAATATATCTATCCCTCCGAAAGTCCGATATCCAAGCACAAAAACCAGCGGGCAGACCGTAAGAAGAAAGCTTGCTTAAAAGGCCATCGTGCCAGACCCTGTCAAAGGCTTTGGAAATATCAAGAGAAACCGCTAGAGCTTCTCCGTACTTCTCAATGGCCTCACTCCAGATGTGTGTGTCGTACGCTAGAAAATCCCCAGTGGACCGATTTCGGCGAAAGCCATATTGGCGATCACTGAGGAGGTCATTAGATTCTAGGTACGCCAGGAGTCTATTATTCAGGATACGTTCCATACTCTTGCAGAGAATGGACGTGATTGAAATGGGCCTGTAGTTAGCAGGGTCAGCGCGGCTGCTCTTTTTGGGCACAGGCTGCACATTAGCAAGCTTCCAAGATTTCGGAACTATACCAGTCCCAAGGGAAAGTCGAACGTCAGCGCAGGAGCCAACTCAGGTGCACAAGTCCTTAGAACAATGGTTGGAATACCAACGGGGCCACTGGCTTTATTCACATCAAGATTGCGCAGCACTCTTCGAACCTCCTTTATTACAACAATAATGCACATTACTCAAATATCTTAACTGACCTTGCAAAAGCAATTTCTACGAATTAAATAACATATGGAATACCTATTTTCAGCCAACATAAATAATCGCTTGGCAGTACCTATGTAAGTTAGGGCACGTACACACGACATTCCGAAATGAAAAACAACAGCTCCATATATAACTCGGGCACTGTTAACGAACAACACTCTTAGTTTAATTTGAAGGTGATTTAATTTACGGAACTCGTAAAAGATTCTTCACACTAAGAATAAGAAGTTCCCAAGGTTTACATTCACACAATCACGAAGTGGGTTAATGAGATTCCCTCAAGAAAAACATCTCGTTAAAGCATACATTATTCAAGCTTTCGGGAAGTTATTCCGCTTTCACGCGTTCATTAGGCACGAGAACAAACTTGCGAATCCCCTAAAATGCCTGACACATCTACTTATCACCCACGCGAACTATTCCCAAGTATTCGACCTCGTCCCGGCTACGAGCCATTATCTTGTTATTTAAATTTATCACTCAACTTTTATCCTCTAAATTCATTGTAACAGGTAATATTTCACAGGTTATTAATTACGCAGCGTCGGCATGCTCACGGTGTAACTCTTATTACATTATGTCAGTTTGCAAATTGAAAAATTCCCGGGGCGTGTGTCCCATCTCTCCGAAGTATTTTGGCAAAATTATTCTCATTCATTAAGTTGAGAAGTGGAGGGCGCGCTCGCGAGATTGTCGACGTACCATTCACTTGTGAGTAACGAGGTGACTTCCTGTTATTAGTTATGTCGGCAAATTGTTTTTCTTACGCTTTTGTGCTCCTTGCTGATAACAGGTTTCAATTATAGACGGGAATAAGACGAGCGAGCAGCCAAGTATTGGATTTACAAAGATAGTTATACATAGATATATTATTCTTCCTTCTTAATTGGTACGGCTTTTATTTTTTCCCGTCGATTAATGTGTGTTGTCACCTTGGGAGTGTTAGAAAAAATAACCAAATTAAATATTTTCCTAAAAATCCACTCGGAACGTTAATTAATTTAATGAATATAAAAGTACATGTATCGTCCGGTGTAAGGGCCAACGAGTGAACATGCGTGTAATAGAAGGCAGGCGGGCCGCGCGTGTCTCTAAGTGCCACTCCATTAATTAAAACTTATTTGTGACGGTACCTAACATGCGCTACAAGGACCCTAATTCCGAACAACATGTGAAATCGCCATGACGTGAACTCTGTGTAACTGACCTACTGGCGAAATCCCTCGTTGCTAATTCGCTTAAACTGTCGTTACGGCTTACAAAGTATTACATTCAATTTATTATAATATTTAAATATTATACGTGCATGTAAAATATTTAAGTATCTAAGGCAATTTAAAAATTCTGATCACATTACAAAGTGCATGCCATATCGCTCCACACAATAATTTTCCGAACAAAGTGGTTCAGAAAATGCGCTGAAGCCTTCAATTTCGACATCCAATACAATCTACGCTAGAGCTGCCGCAAAGATGGAAAATCTCTCAAAAGGATAGCGTTTAGCACGAGACAAAGACTGAGTTAGATCTTATCTGGGGAAGCCCTCTGCCGGACCACTATTTACTTTTTGCAAGGGACCGCCCTACTGCGACGGTCGACTGCCAAGCTGTTCAAAACGTGAGCTGCGCTTTACGCCAGGGCTTCTGTACTGACGTTAATTTGGAATCGTATCGGAACGCGACCGAGAGGATGTAGAGAACATTTCATGTGTTTAACTTCCGCGTACAGAAATGTAAACTCCTCGCGACTTCGAGGCGGGGGCGGCGTGTCCTATAAGTGCCCTAGGCCATAATCCCAAAGTGTTCTGTTGAACGTGTTGTACGTATCACCGCTGCCGTTGAACGAAAATTCCTCCATATAATTTGCCATTGCTTAACTCGGCGTAATGAAGTTTATTCGTCGCTACTTCATTGTGAGTCGTTCGCAGCGAAGGCGGCGAGGAATGTAATCAGTTGCGAACTAATATCGTGTCGTTTGCACTTTGGGAAGCCCCCCTCGCGTATGGAAATGCCTCGTTTGAACCGCCGTTAGTTCTTTTGATTGCTGCCGTCTCTTCTCCTTGTCGAATTAAAGCGGAGGTCGCGCGCGGGTGATTTTAGGAAAATTAAAGGATCGTTTAATTTTCGTCGAGTTCCTTCCAGTTAATATTAGTATGATTGTGGATGCTCCACTAAGAAGGTGATCTCGTTAAGAATTGTTAAATTTCCATCGACCTTATAAGGTAACGATGAAATTCAATGGCTCGAGATCAGCAAATAGTAATGAACACTGAAAATAGAAATACTTACACTCAAGAGCAAATACAACAGATACACGTTGTATCAAATTTCAATACAAAATTACCCGTTTTATTTACTCTTGAGTGCAGGTTTTTAACATTAACAAATTAGTAAGCGACGAGTTTCTAGCCATCAGATTAAAAATAAAACAAAGCGGGAAATATTGTATGTATACTTTTTTTTTTAAATCAATAAAATAAAAATGTTGCAAGATTTATGTGTGTCATTCTGTTTATTTTAAGACACAGTGTAATGTATACGCAGCGGCAAAAATGGCCACTGAATCGTAGCAAAATGTATGGACGAACCAAATTTGGGCCATTTATTCTACCGCTCAGTATATTTAAGACACAAGTGTAATTGGTATTAACCGTTCTTGTGATATAAATAAATAGCAAGCAAGGCTTGTGTTATGGGTTGACGATATGTTTAATAGATATTAATACTTAAATACACAAATAACACTAGAGACTCAAAAACAATTATTCAAGCTTGTCACCCAAAGATTTGATCTGACCGACACACAAAAAACACTAAAGACTCAAAAACAATTATTCAAGCTTGTCACCCAAAGGTTTGATATGACCGGCACACAAAAAACACTAAAGACTCAAAAACAATTATTCAAGCTTGTCACCCAAAGATTTGATCTGATCGGCACACAAAAAACACTAAAGACTCAAAAACAATTATTCAAGCTTGTCACCCAAAGATTTGATCTGACCGGCATTCGAACCCAAGACCGTCGGCTTCGTAGGCAGGGTCACTAACTATTAAGCTAAACCGCAGATTCAACCGGTTGCATTGAAACAATATTTACCAGTAAATCGTTACACCACTTATTTATACCACCACCATATCAACTAAAGGATGTCCACTGCTGGACATAGGCCTCCCCCAAATTCACGGAGGGTATAAACCATAATCGCCACATATTTATATGCCAAAATCGCCACGCGTTTGGCATGCGGGTTGGCGATCGCAGTATCTCCACCGCACTCCAGGGATGCTGCTGCCCATCCCCCGGTGGTCATGGTCGTAGTTTTGGGACATACCCGGGTCCTTATCTATACATATCATTTATAATATAATAACTGACCGGTTTCTAGATGAACAAACTTAAATTGCTATCTGAAATTGTATTCACATAATTTAAGCGCTCCTGATTTGTCGATGCAGAGGTGATAGGATATGAGTGAGAAAACTGTCAGCTGTCAGTGTCAACCGATGTCACTGCAGAACTGCCCCACTTCTGCGCATGGTATTACTCCTGCTCAAACGTAATACTGACAGTTTTTCGTGAAGTTTTTTTTTTAATACCACTTCGGTGGCAAACAAGCGTACGGCCCGCCTGATGGTAAGCGGTCACCGCAACCTATGGACGCCTGCAACTCCTAGGGGTGTCACATGCGCGAAAAGAAAGAAAATTGTGAGAAAATTTCGCATCAGTAAGCTTACGTCAAACAACAAAATATCTTTGACATATCGATCCCGCCCCGCCAAGTCAGGAAGTCCCCTTAAAGTCAACTATTCACATGTTCCAAGATAAGCATAAATAGATAGCTTTCGTACTTATAATTGCTTTTTTAACAATGAACTGTTTGTTAATGGTGGTTTGTTTATTTGAACTACATATTTTAATCCTAATCCATTATATTAGTACACATTTTTCATATCAAAAGGCTCGGTAAAGAGTTAAATAATACGTACTTTGCTTTGAGTGACTTAAGCTACACCCTCAAAGAAAATGCAAAACATATCCGGTAGGAACGAAACCGAAGCATGATATAGCGTGCGGTACGTTCAAGTTCACGCAGAATATGAAAAATGATTTCAAACTTTAAAGAGTGCACGATAAAGTTGAAAATGACTCACAGGACTGGCGTGGAATACTATGATTAATGCATTTTAAGGAACGTTTTAGTTGCAATAGAAGACTTTGACTTGCGGAGCGTGACTGCGCAGTGCGATGCTGCGAGGATTATGCCTTCTACTACGTCGAACGTAAAACAAACTTCATTTTAAAGTTAAAATGATGAACGTATCTGTAATCCAGTAGATAGAAAGAGGCTTAGGAAGAAAATAAGGGTATGTGATTGAATTGCACATATGAAAGGAAACATATTGTTTTATTGTTCGATGGTGTTATAATCGGTCGTAATTAAACTTTCTGTATGGGTCTTAATACAGTTCTAAATCAAGGTAACTTCAAAATTACTTAAGTGAAAAGCACTACTAAGGATGTAAGTAAAATAAATATCTAATCTCAACAAAAAATACTTTGAATTCTGTCATGTGGGGTTTTTGAAGGCCTTAGTATGTCGAATAAGTGTAAAACGCGTAATCCATTTGAAATCTAGTCTGTTTTTAAATTTTTTGACGCATTTCTTTATAGGTTGTCGTAAATTTCAAATGACGCATGTTCGAATCCTGTTCGGAGCACAATTTTTTTTCAGTTTTTTCCCTTTAATTTGAAATGTAGTATTTTCGTTAGTAGATGTTTCTGCTTAATAGGTACAAATTTAGAAGTTGAATATTTTGAAACAATTTTTAACCACATACTTTTCATACACCTTCTATTCGTAAACACAAAAGCATTCTACGAAAGAACCCTATATTGTTAATCTCGCAAAAGTCTCAGAGCTTATCAGGTATAAGGTAAATTGCACAAACATTCCAACAAAAGATATCAGAGGGTAGCACACACAAAACACAACAATAAAGTTGGCCGGAACCGCTGACCATCGCAAAAAGCGCATCGTCCCCGGTGTTCTGAGCACAATACCAACTTAAATTGTTCGTGAAAGCGTTATGCACTCTACGGTTTCAATTTCCTCGCGAACTAGCCATTGCAGATGTTCGGATGACACTCATAAATATGATTTGAAAATCGTTTTATATATAAGTCATAAACTTTTATCCTCACCACTACGGCCCTCGCTCTAAACGGTTCCAGTTAGTTTCCTGCACAAAAGCTGCAGACGTTTTAATATCTGACTGTCTGGCAGGTTAGATATCTGCTAGTGTAAATTTCGTTGAACTAAAACGGCCCTCAGGCACGCTATCTCTGCCGGTCAAATAATGCTGTCCTAATGGGTAACTATTGCCTAATGTATTTTGAACGTCGCAGGTTTCACGCTAGCCCGCCTGAGGTTTCAGCCTTCCGAGAAACGGGTAGACGGGTGCCACGAAGGTGTCTGGCTCGCTCACCTCTCCAGTATATTAAAACACGTTATTTTGTGTTAGGAGTTTTACATAAACGGCATGCAACAGGCAAACTACGGCTGTAACGTGAGTTTTAACTATGTTTGTATAATTTAAGGACTAAACCAGAGTCGATAAGAAAAAAATATGGAAAGTTTATCCGATGACATCTGAACGCAATGTTAAGAAAAACTGACGTACCTGTATCTTTTCCTAGGATATTAAAGAGCTTAGCCACTGAGTCAGTGACAACTTACATTATAAGGGAAAGCAATCAAGTTCAAACGCAAAGAATAATGTTCTGTGTGTGCGCTTGTAATTCCTATCCATTAATCCAGGATGGGAACGCTCCGCTACCCACCACGAATTAATTACATTGCCTACTGGATTTTGAGTGTCTGAAAACTAAACATTCGAAGCAGAAGTAGGGCTTTAGACGAAATTTATTACTACGAGTACAGTTTGTTAAAACATTCAAATTATTTACGTTGATATTTTCAATCCCCTTTTGTGTGACAAATCTAAAAAATTAAAGTTTTATTACAAAACCACAATGAACTAATTTAAATTGTTGACATCCCACAGCGATCTCGCCCGGACTATGGAACAAACACAATATTTTACTTCAATTGCAATATCATATCACATTTCCAATATGATTTGTCACCGAATGCGTCGAATACACCTACGTCATAAAATAATTAAGCGACATAACATCAATATTTATTGAATCCAATGATGGTATTTCAATTAATTAAAATTACCTGTTAATATAAATACATATTTGTTCTGTGGTTCAGAAATAATAGAGGTTCCTCTACAACAACAGTTTACTACACCCTTCCTTGTTTGGGGAAGTTGAATAAGTAACCGTATATTTCAATATTTAGTGATTTGCCTAAAACATGCCGACATATCGTGTAAACGTCAAGCCGAAGAGAATTATCACACTAGCGATTTGCAAGCGACATGATTAGTGAGTACACTCGCAGCGTGTTCGCCACGGTAGGTTTGCGAGTGAAAGCCGGGCCGCACTCCTCCGTTGCGTAAAAAAAATCATGAGTAAAAAAAACGTTCTTGCTTTCTTATTTTGTATCAATGAGATGTCAATTTGGCGCATCGCATAATACAGCTACCGCGATACTACAATCCCAAGAACAACTAATTACCCTTGGCTACCAATGTGTACTTAGCTGAACTATTGTAACTATATGCCAATTATAATAGTTTCTGTCAGTCGTGACATATTACTGCGCTTCCAAGCTGTTAATCTATCAAGTGTCTTGATCTAACACTCAAAGCTACTCTTCAGTTACTGCCATAAATGGATTTACGCGCAAATACTGTATACATAATCAATAAACCGGAATATGGACAAGCTAATGTAATTATTAACTAAGTATACAGATGGCCTCTATCGCGGTATCCTTGTACGCAATCGACAAACAATGCTCGATGCAAACTGCAAACAAAATAAATAAAGGGATGAATTATTTGATGTGTGTTACATTAACGACTATATGTGTGTCTGTAATATACTCGTACAATTTAATGTATAGCATTGATATATTTCGTGAAATTAGACAATTCGACTCCGAGGAACCTTTTTTCTTAAACTCAAAAATTTTAGTTTTAAAATTGATTTCTTGTGTATTTGCTCGTAAATGAACTTTATTCAACAAGTCACCAGCAAGAGTCTAATAGCGTTTTCGAGAGAGAAGACCACTGCCGATACAATTAATTAATAATTATTACAATGATAATACTTAACTTGGTAACTAAATTTTCTAAAATGTGACTAGTCCACATACTTAGAGTGGTAGTGATATTTCGCAACTTAGGTATCTCCTAAGCGTTTTTAACCATTGTTGCCTTTCTTTGTTAAAAGTACGAATGCAGTGTTGGCAAACGTATGTAATAAAATGGCGACGGAATCTAGTTGTGAGAGTTGTATTGGTAACCACATTTATATTTGTTTAAATCGAATCTACATTCGACGTAGAATAATAGACAACGACGCGTATGTCTTAGAAGTTATTGTTCTAAGCCAAAATTTTAGTCATGAAATGTTAAATACCAATGTTAATGATATATTTTTTCAGAATTTTTGATTGCATAGTTTCAGATACTTAGATCCTCTAAACTTTTATCAGAACGTGCAGAGTATATTTAATGTGTTATTCAACTTCTCTTATCTATATTTATAGACAGGGCTCGAAAGTTTTCATGCCGATGACGTAAAAGTGACGTCACACTGCATATAGGTGAATCCAATTGGATTTATAGTAATCATCAATATTTAATCAATTTAATCATTCAATCATGCATGTATGATGGTATTTTTCCAAATAGGCCGTATTTGAAAAAAATATCATCATAAATGCAGAGAATTTAAGTTCATATTTTGATTCAACATTCCTATAACCTGTTATAAAACTTGAAAGAATATGAGTTCTTCGTCTGCTTATTAATTAAAATTCTAAATAGAAAGAGAAATCATGTATAATCTTCGGATGCAATAGGCCGTATTTGAAAAAAGACCATTATAAGTGCATGATTAAATGATTGATGATTAAAGATTGATAATTACTATATCACCAATTGGAAAGCAATTTTACGTCACCGGCACGAAATGTTCGAGTCCTGTTTATAGGTAACTTCATCGCTTTGTATTTTTGTGCGTACGGGGTAATCTCAAAAAACTACCTTGTCATCCGCTTTCAAAAAATATTTCGCCGGTAAGTATGTGTAATAGACTTCCAGGATGGAAATAGATAACAATAATATTGTTTTGCGTTCTTCGTTATACGTGGGCGTAGCCGTGTGAGCAGTCACTCACTTATGAAGATGTATTTACAAACGGTAAATCTTTAGGCACCTTGGCGTTCTGCTATAAGGGATTCAGAATTATAGGTCGTGCAAACAACAACACAAATTTCGAGCACATCACAATAACCCATACCAGACAAGTTACCCCGCCGTTATATTATGACGTCATATAATATATCATCCGTCGTCTGCGATGACAAAGGTCGTAGTTTATCAGACACCAGCCCGAAGCACAATGCAATAGCTGCAAAGCCAAACTTGTAGTTAACACAAGCATAAGTCGCGAGGGTTCTGTACTCCTACTCGTAATAGGGTAGTAGGTTGCTAATAAAATACAAGGAGTGTGTTGCACTAGATAAGCGCACTGTAGTCGAACCAACACAACGAAAAGCTCCACTCCCTTCCCTATCTTGGCCAACGCTGATAGATAGCTGACGAGTTCGTTATATAAAATTATACGAAAATGCAGTGGAACGGTGCAGCGCTGAGATTAGGCCGTCTAAATTCGAGCTTAAATTTTAATCGCCAGTTAAAGCTTACGTGAACGGAATTTGTGAAGAGCCCCTCTTTATTGAACACTTTGGTGCTATACTTAAAATGTTTGCGAATACGTGCCAGGTATACCTACTTAGGTAGTGGGCGATAGGCAGATTTGGAGCGGGTTTGAAGGGCGAGAGTAATTGGTGTGGAGTAGAAAAAACGTTTATTTTTTTACTGGTATTAAATGTACGGATAAACGTTTTGTGAAATGAACTTGCTTGACAAAAATAATACGATTTCACTTCATACGAGTACACACACCGCCGCCGCCGCCGTTGCTGCGATCGCCAACCCGCATGTCAAGCGTGGCGATTATGGCATATACCCCCCGTGAATTTGGGGGAGGCCAATGTCCAGCAGTGGACCTCCTTTGGCTGATATGGTGGTGGTGGTGGAGTACACACACATTTGGTACATTTGGTTTGCATGTACCTATACTTTTTTCGTTCTTCCCAATATTTTCTAAACGATGAGCCCTGCGAATTCATCAACAAAAAGATGATCGTGCAGTTTTTGATTTTTGTTGTGGAAAAATAAATTTCACACACGAACGAACTTTACTTGGACGAAAATTGGATCTTAAAAATAAAAGCATTAAAATGAAATATCACAAATTCTGCACATAACTGATGCAAGAGGGCCGATCAAGAGTAGCGGGCTGTTTTTCACTGGGCCTTATTTTTACACAGCTACGCAGCCGGCCGGCATCGAACGGATTCTAATCAATTTAATTTATCAGGGATCCCCGGAGGCGGCGATTCGCTTCATTTAATGCACGTATTTTGCGGCAGGGCTGATTGTTTTGAACCATTCGGCTGTACGGTCCATTTAGATTAATTATTGGATTACTTACTTAATTTCGGTTCGGATTATGTGGGTAATACTTGCACAGTACCGTTCACAATAGCGATTGCATTTGAAAACTGCTAGCATTTACGACGCGCCGTCCGCTCGCATTGCACCGGCATTAAATCATATTCCGTTCAACTGCGTAATCCAATAGCGAGTTAATTACACCTAACAAATACAAATTGAAAAGGTAACTACGTCAACCCCAGGACTGTAGCGGGAGAGGTCGTAAGGAGTATTAATTATCGTCAAGATTAAATAAGAAGGCGGCAATCGAAGGCCGGAATAAGGGTGGAATTACGACAGCGGCGGCATTTGTCCCGGCAACTAATAAAGGAGACAATATTGCACTCGATACGTATAAATGTGCGAGCAACATTTGGGGCGTGATATTAATTCCGTCGGTAATTGCTATCGGCTCCCTCTGAGCTGCAGCCGTGAGCCATGAATACGGGAGTTACCGCTATTTGTTCCTGACGTTGCGGTTTGGGCTTTTGCCTCAACCCCGTCCTATATTTATTTTCTTGGAGTTTTGTCCAAACACAATAGCCGAGAGGATTATCGGACTCATTTCGATAGTTCGTCCCTTATCTAACGCCGCAGAAAACAATGGGCTCATTTGAAATAACTCTACTCCGGGTTGGGCATATTAATTAACTTTTATCCAATAATTGTGTTTAACAATGCCAGGAAACGAATCAATGGATAATATCGCTTTGTGTATCGATACTAACTGCCAAAACTGCAGTATTGCTGTCATGTTACAAAATTTTAACTACGTCAATAACGGATAAAACTTCTTGATTTACTTAGATAACAATTGATAGACAGCGCACAGCCTAAAAAGCTGACGATATTTATAAGCATGAAATCTATGTAAAAGTCTATGTACTTTAAAGACCATATATTCTTTAAAGTACATAGGGGGTGCAATAGAGGTTGAACCGATGTATGAAATCGTTCATTTGGAAAGTTATAGACACGATCTTTATACACGAGTTTCTTAGTAAAACCCAAAATCGAAGATATTATAAAAATTCATCCCCTAAGGAGGTTAAAAACGTCGAACGTTTGTATGGAAAACACGTCCTGTGGCTGGAAACTTGAAACTGTGGCTAGAAACTTGAAACTTGCTATCCTAAGATATCAGGTTACCTTAATATGTACATCTATCAAGAAATATTTTTATGAAACTTACCCCCTACTAAAAGGGGTGAAATAGAGGTTGTACCGCTGTATGTAACGTTCATTTAGAAACTTTATAAAATTAAGTCTGACTCCGTTTCTTCATGAGTTTCGTACAGAGGTAGATCTTTAATGAAGTCATCGAGAACTACAAGAATGTATTAACATTAAGGTACTATGTGGATTCTGAGTTTAATAAAATGATCTCTACAAGAAACCGTTTGCGGGACTCTAAGCATTGTTCTAATAGCTCTCTTTTGCATTATGAATGCCACTTCAGTGATATTCTAATAACTATTTCCCCATAACGTTACACTGTATCTTAATTTGGATTCGATGAGAGCATGATACATCATTTTTAGCTGTTTAATCTGTACCTCATCCCTCTAACTGCGTAGAACGTAGCAGGTAGAGCTAATTGACTTGTTTACGGATTGTACCTCGAGTTTCCAGGCTAAGCAACGGGTCTATATAGATGCCTAAGAATTTCACACATTCGGTTTGTGCTATTGCGTCTCCATTCAAGCAACAAAATAATTGATATTGCGTTTTCATCTAAGTTCATACTCTAAGGGATTGAAAGTCGATATGGAAAACATGAGATTTTCAAGATATGATAGTTGAACTTTGCTAACAGGCTCCTTTTATATAGTCAAACATGCTGAGTATGGCGATTTCTGAATTCCATCCCAGAAAAGGATTAATAAGTAAGTCAGTAGGTCAAACTGAAGCAAGAAACATTGATTTAGGATAGCATCATTTTTTTCTGAAGTATATCATTATAGAGTTTTATAAAATCTCTTAAAAGGGTGAAAAGCTTATTTCAAAATTCATCCCCTTAGGCAGTTGAAAGGGGGTGGTAATTTTATATTAGAAACAAAAAAAAATAAGAAAGAAACTTGATACTTCTGTAATAGACTGAGCATTAAAATGAAGGAAATCTATTTTTTAGCATTTTTGGAAGTTTATCCTCTGAAAGGGTGAAAAGGGTATTGTAATTTTGTTTGGGAAGCATATATTTAATAAAAAGTAAGTTAAAACTTCGTCTATAAATCTAGCATTAAAGTATAAGAAAAAAATCGTCGTTTCTGAAATATCGTTCTCTGAAGGGGTGAAAAGGGGTTGAAAGTTTGTTTGGCTAATATTTTTATAAAGGAATAACTTGCTACTGCGTCTATAGACATAGCAATAAAAAATAACGAAAATAATTTCAGCGTTTTCAAAAACATCCTCTGAAGGGGGAAAAAGTAGGTTTTTTAATCCACTTTGCATGTTTGAGGAGCAAATATTTTTAAACGATTCAATTGAATCTATAGCAGTTCGTTTACACAGACGTTCGTGAACTAAAACTACATTACAAGTAGTATTGTTTTTATTCGGAATATCATCCCTTAAAGGGATGAAAGGGGGGGGGGGGCGAATCTGTGTAGTAAAACTCTTATTAATCCTATTTATGCCTAAAATAATAGCAATTATTTCCCTAAGGCAATAGCGACTTCTACGCGGCAAAAGCTAGTCTTATCTAAATGCAAAAAAAGAATAACTACCACTTACTACTAATGAATCCGAAACATTCTGACAGATCAGTGAGTTTTATAAATAAAATATATACGAGCAAGTGAGTGCAGAACAAACACGTGTAGAGGTTGAGCCGCAACCAGACTCGTTTAGTTATAACAGAATAACTAGTAGCTGCAGTATCAAAATCTCGCCATCCATAAATTAAGGGCGCGGTTACGCTTGCTACCGACTGAGCCGTTTAAGCTCCATTGTGCATAACCGAAGAGGGACAGGAAACCACAACACAGCTCCCGTTGAACTGACACTGGTGATTCACTTAATGGTAATGCTAATTTACAATGAAAATCCAATTAAGTAAGAAATGACTTCGAAACGCAAATTCGGCAACAGGTTCGTGAAATCCTCACAAGATTTAATGATAGGCTTGAGTGAATTGAGTTCCTCTACCAAGTGGATGAAAATAAGGCTTCGTCTCCTTAAACATAAGTAGGACGTAACTCTATTCGGTAAAGGGCCTCTCCACTGCTACCAAGTATCCGAGAACCCTGACGAGTCTCGTATCGATGAGAAGATCAGACGAGATAGGGAAGATCGAAAGGCCGATGATGGGTCACCGGTAGGTGGTCGCGCCGCATACGGGCGGCTTGATGCGCGGTGCGAACGGAGGTTTTCGTTATTTTCAATTCCCCAACACGAGCGCCCTTCTCTGCATGTTTTTGTATACGAATATGAGTGCCGAGTGTATTAAGTCATGAATCTTATAAAGACCTGCCTGATTTAATACGGTTTCGAGGGTGTATACGACTGTGATGCGAGCGTTTTAGAAAAAAGGGTCTTAACTCAATTTTAGGGATAACTTTTTAGATTGCAAATTTATCTGCCATAATAGAAAAAAAGGAAGCATTATAAGTAATGAAATGAAAAAGTTGATAAAAATTGCGACATTATTTTTAAATAGGTAGTAACTTATAATGAAATTACCGTGGAATTGGAATATAGTCTACGATTAAATGCGGAGGCGCTATTTATGGAGGCGTTATTTTTAACACTTCTCAATTTTGCTTCATCTTGATGATATAGACCTATATCACAAAATTTTGCACATCGCGTCAGCTTAATATTAAACTATTGAACACATAATCGCCACGCGTTTAAAAAGAACACTGACCGTGGTAACTAGGTGTAAAATCCATTTTGATTCTCCCAACAGTCATATAATGACTTGTCTAAAGGCACTGTAGCCGAGCTGTAAGGCACGCCTCTTACAACCTGGAGGTGGCAGGATCGATGTATGTGTCAGTCCTGGTTTAAAAATGAAACTTCTGTTCGAAAAAAAATTTTTTTAATTTAATATGAGCTCTTTGGTAAAGGAAAACTACACGAGGAAACCGGTCTAATTTCAACAAGGTCTAGTATTCCCTGAATATCGGAAGTTCAGCGGGCGTATGATGGTTGCCATTTTATCACTTATCGTCGTGGATAAGACACCCGTCACTCTCGCACTCGCATACTTGTCAGAACATGACGAATATCTTAAAATGGCAACCATCATACGCTTCCAAGCGGGCCTATGATGGTTGCCATTTTATCACTTATCGTCGTGGATAAGACACCCGTCACTCTCGCACTCGCATACTTGTCAGAACATGACGAATATCTTAAAATGGCAACCATCATACGCTTCCAAGCGGGCCTATGATGGTTGCCATTTTATCACTTATCGTTGTGGATAAGACATTCGTCACGTTCTGACTAGTATGCGAGTGCGAGAGTAATGGGCGTCTTATCCACGACGATAAGTGATAAAATGGCAACCATCATACTTTGTTGATGTCAGTCACTTTTCTAAAACTAAATGCCTACACCAAATCTTAGGATTAGGTAACACAATATTGACAAGGCTAGGAGTTTTATTACATTGCTTTATAGGTATTTTACTTTACTATTTTACAGGTATTCTTTGGAATACACATACTTAGACTGAAAGGCAGACAAAGCCTTATTCCGTAGTCACATTTATTTTATTTAAAATGAACTCAATCTCCTGTAGTTTTATACACCTCTAAAACAATAATCAGAAGTATCAGAATATTTGCGGTTCATCGCGCATAGTTTAACTAAATCCCTTTCAGCGTGCAGATAACGCATCTCGCGTATAATCGGAAGGTAGGCGAGGGTCCAACAAGAAAATTGTATTTCCATTTTTACAATTTCAATTTAGTATTAATTCGAGTCCGGGCACGGTCGGGCGCCCCGCCACATGTAAAATATGGATCAGCTAAGTGAAATTAAAATGCTCTATAAATTGTGATTTTTGCGAGTCCTAAAGTGGAGAAGGCTTTTTATTATTTATCGCTTGCAAGCTGCTGGCCGCTTGGTACAAAATACGCTGCGCTATTAACTTGTTAAATTTTATAACTAGTAAAATGCATGCGTGCCTTTTTGTGTTAATTCTGATCTGACGCTGATTTATTTGTAAAATAGATATTCTGATTCAGAGAATGTTGAAACGAATGCATGTTGTATATTGTTGTTATTGTAGTGTTACAGCTATGTATGTTATATGTACCTATGCCTTTTGGTGACGTCAATAAAGCGCTATGTCTTTACTAAATGTAATATTAGAAATCGTCTTTATTGACATTGATGAAGACGGACCTTATATCTGAGATAATTTTATCTATACATCTTATGGTTATCCATATCCTGATCAATTTATGCAGGTATTTGCCATATTAATGCCGGAACCCAGACACCGCTATGCGCTATGTTTAATAAGTGCACCGTATATGCGAAAATTTTTGTTATATGCACGAACAACAAAAATGCCCATCCACACATCGCGCCGGTATGCCGTATCCTTTTTTTCACAATTGTAATCATATCGTTTATTGCTCTATATGTTTATATAAGATGGTCTTACAATATTTTATGTCGCAATATAAACCCTGTAAGGGCACTGCAAAACTAGCCTCTTGTGTAATGGATACAAAGCGAAGATATATTGAATAGATATATACTTTAATCCAAGTCTCAAGAACAAATGTGTTTGCTCCCCACAGAAACAAATACCCTCACCGGGATTCGAACGAACCCGGAAAAGGCATTGCTGTCACATAGACTGGTATGAATAGACAGTAGTACCTGGGTGACCGAGTTGTGCTCGGCACCTGGCCTGTTTTCCCGAAAAATACGAGCTTTCCCGAAGATAAGTGTCAGCTAGATCGATTTTTCGCCCCCGTAAACCCCTGTACTGTGAATTTTATCGAAATCGTTAGAACGTTGTCGAAATCTCCGAAATACATAAATGAATATATACGAGAATTTTATTGCAATCGCCAACCCGCATGCCAAGCGTAGTGATTGTGGCATTTTACCCACCCATGCAGAACGTCATTGCGGCTCTCTTTGGGGGAGGCCTAGGTATGTCCAGCAGTGGACGTCTTTCGGCTGACATGCATGCTTGCTTACAAGAATTGCTCTTAGATTATATTCTTCTTCTTGTCAGTAACAGAAGACCTATGACCACAAGTGAGACGTATGATGATGATGATAAAAATAACGGTTACATCACTGCTGCATATTGTCAAGGATCCTAGGACTAAATCATAAATTGGTCCAAGTGTATGGATAATAAACACTAACGGGTACAACCAATAATTTCAAATCTATGCTGCAATCTTTCAATTTTCATTACAGTGATACTATTATTTGAAGTGCACCGCGAAAATAATATAAAAATAATAGGTACGAGTACGTATTAAATAAATTACCTTACCATCAAAAAATCATTTACCAAGTGCAACCTTAGACGTGGAAGTTATTATTTAAATTTATTTCATTTTACTTATTTAAAAGTTCGCAAACAAACTTGAATGTTGGAACAAAATAAATACAAACGTCGTTAGTGTCGCCGTCGACACAGTTAAAATGTCGAAGTCAGTACAGATACATATTACTTTAAAATAACACTAGTTCTAAATCTTTATAGAAGCCATAGTAATAAACGTTTACGCAGAGGGTGTATATTCTTTTTTTATATACACAATTAGAACGTGTGTAATGGGATTTAGAAGTACCTACTTATACTGCTAAATACACAACGTTTCCTTTTCTCTTTACCATAATCGGTTAGGAAGGAAGTTACCCTTACATTAATAACTATCATCATCATCATCATCATGTCAACCGAAAGACCACCCGCCAGTTCTTCGCCACCAGCACATTAAGAACCATATTATCATAATTCATTCGCAAAATAATAATAATAATAAATATAGGACAATCTTACACAAATCGACCTAGTCCCAAACTAAGCAAAACTTGTACTATGGGTACTAGACGACGATATACGATGATTATATAGATAAATACATACTTAAATACATAGAAAACATCCAAGACCGAAGAACAAATATCCGTGAAAAATGCACAAATAAATGCCCTGGCCGGGATTCGAACCCGGGACCTCTAGCTTCAGAGGCAGAGTCACTACCAACTAGGCTAAACAGGTCGTCTAACTAAACGATAATTAAACTATGACACGCATCATCATCCATTAAATTTAAAGAGGTTTCTGACACTATGTCCTTCTCTACCAGGCTTTGTCGACCGTGTGAAACGAAAGTCCCCGTTTCAGCTTCGACAAAAAATATTTCTTATGTTTCTACAGGTCACATTTCTCAAGCGATTCTAGTGAAATTTTCTGAGCAGATTTGATAATTTTATAGTTTTTTTATGTCAGTTTTTGGAAATTACGAAATTCGTTTTTTTTTTTCAAAATTCGCGTGGTCTACAAACTCGCAGGTCAATTAGTTTATGTAAGCTCCAAGTAATTACCTGTGTACACATTGATTAGTGATAAGTGCGACTCCATGTAAAAACTACTCGCAGAATATATATACCAATCAAAGTGTATGTATACAGGCCATAAAAGGCTAAACTTTAGACGATGGCGTTTCTATAACTCAAATTTTGCTAGATTTGTCGCCTACAATAAGACTTAAGGGTTAATAGGTTAGCTGTTATAGGTTTACTATTTTGTATACAGTATAGTCTAGTAACGAGTTAAAATACTGCTTTTAAAACTATTACTGTGAATCAGCAGTAGGAAGGGGCGCAATCAGAGAGACACCTCCTATCGGTCTGTCTCCTCTCCGCCGACAGTACACACTGAAGAAATTTCTTATTTTGTACTCTACCTGTTACGTACTTTTCCGTAAGTTTAAATTCCTACTGAGATTTCGTTCAGCGGGTAAAATGAGACTGACTGGTATAAAATGCTTCATTGACTCCCATAATTCCCATATCTTTTCGTTTTATTTAAACTGTTAAGTAAAACTTGTAAGTGATTTGATGCGATAATTTTCATAAGACAGGATATAGATTTCATAATAAATCTTATTTTAGGTCAATAACTTAAGGAGATGACGTGTTGTATGTAGTTGTAGCGTGTTCGAATAGACATTAAATATTTAAAATGTGCAACACAAAAAAACAAACGCCTATTCGAACACGTCACAACTACATACAAAAGGTCATTTTCTCAAGTGTTTCACCTATACCTAGTAATCTAATTTTATTATAGCTATGGGTTGGGCGTATAGTCGTATTAACATTGAGTCAAATAAAAAATGAGATGAGCTTATAGATAAATATAGCATTCTGATTTTGTTAACTAAGAAAAAATAATTACATTAATATCAGAATAATTAATACTTAAGCTTCACTTTACACTTTGAAAAATCTCTATGACGTCTGTTTCATGCCAATTGTCGAAAGAAGAGCCTTGTTATTTATTCATCCGTACTGAATAGAGTTTTATATTTAAACTCGAGTGCTTGCCTTTTTTGTAGTATTGTTTTATATTTATAAACTAACCTGTATTTTTCTATTGTTGCAGGGGTTTTGGCTTTATCACATTCGGAGACCCTGGTAGCGTAGATAAAGTATTAGCGCAAGGAACACACGAATTAGACGGCAAAAAGGTAATTATTTCCTTAACCAGGTCCCTTTTTAATTCCTTTTTAGGGTGAGCAGAAGTGAGGTGAATCTGGAGATTGTTCTGTTTATACAAAACAAAACTTTATTGCACTAAATGTAATTGTACAAATGGCGGACTTAATGCCAAATGGCATTCTCTACCAGTTAACCATTAAGCTGTACAGATATTTACGAAAATATGTACTTACATGAAGTACCTAAAAGTAACAGGCGTTACTACTAAGTTGCTATAATATTGAGTATGTACCTATGTACATACGCATAAATAAATTCGTGGAGTACCTAAATATTCAAAATCAAAAAAAAAAAAATCTATATTTAAATATTAAGCAAGACACAATAAATACTCAAAAATCAAAAATTATTGTACCGTTAGCCAATCATAAGTATTATATTATACACATCAGCCTATACCTTGATTTTTTGTGAGATTTTACTGACATACCCAAAGTGACATAAATCGTTTTAGTCGATTCTTCGGCGGAGCGCAATGGCTGTCGATATATATTGTTAGTGCTGACGAAAAATTTCTATTTATGAATAAATTACTCATCATATGCCTTATGACATGATTAACATGATTTAAACAGATCTCGTGGCTATACATATACTCGTAAGCCAATCCGGAAACGACATTTGGGCCCACATGTGTGGCACGCGAATTAAGGGATCGTAACATCCGTAACCACCTGGCGACTACCCCTTTTAGTTGGCTTGCAGGACAGATCTTGGAACCAGATGTTGTCGTGGGTTGCGCGGCCTTATGCGATAGTGGCTCCGATGAAGGCTCCCACTGTCGGAAGTGCTCCTGGCACCTGCGATTACGCCCATATGCACAGGCTTATAACCGCTAACTGTAACTTCTAGTCTTGTTTTCTCGCCGCTGGGCGGCGAAGGTGAAGTGTCCCCTTCGCGGACGCTGTATCTGCATCGACTGGGACGCTTTTTCGATGACGCAGGGTTGCCCAGGGCCAACGGCACCCTCTCGATCTCCCCAGCTTGGCCTGCAGGAAAGGCATGACAATACGTGTGAAGCCACCAGATTGGTTGCAGGCCACTGCCGATTTTCGGATTGTATCGTACATGCGCCTATCGGAGTTTCCAGCTCCGGGTTTTGTGTCAGAGTTATCCATCTCCTAGATGAGTAGCAGAACAATGCTTACAATGCTCGTCTCGCCAATAAAAAGTGATATTGGACAGGATATAGGAGTAGGGAACAGGGAAGATTACAAGGAACAGGAAGTGGGAATGGAATACTATTGCTTGGGAAAACCATGAGCGGCAATAGCAGCTTGGGGAGCTGGGGCCACGTACCCGTATACCTTGCAGCTCTCATCGGACAGATGATTACCTACGTATCTCCTGAACAGGGGATACCGTGCCCCAATATTTATTTATTTAAAGTCACAAACTTACTTTATTTGTAAGGTAGTGTCACTGCGAGCCAGACGGCATAATTTTATCATCAAACTGTGCGGTTTTTAAATGAAATATTCTAAAACCATAAGTGCGGTCGTTTATTACATACATTGGCAATTTATCACGCACTCACTCGCGTCCCTGAAATAGACGAATGGGTCAACTGTTGCGAATGCTTTATTATGGCAAACTATTTCGATAAAACAAATAGTTGCGCCAAATCTCGCAGCAAAAATATAACGGACTGTTACTTATACATATAACGCCTTTTATGTAGATAATAATCATCTTTGTATCTTGGGATTCGAGACACATTACAAGCTCCCATTGCCAGTATTCTGTGTACGGATGGAGAAAAAAGTCGATTACTATCGCTCGCCACGAAATAATCTAGATAAATTACAGCGCCCGTCGTTGTTTACTTTGATTAAATTGTAGTCGACTGGTGGAAGATTAGCCGAAGCCTCGCAAATCGAGCGGGAAGAGAGAGCATTTTCTCAATTTACATAAAACGAACGCGGAAGATCGCAATAGTGGATCTCTAAGTAGGTATTTGTTTACAATGAATGTTTTCATATTCTTTATTATACTGTTGCTGTCTCTGCCTATTCGAAGAACACGAGTAATGCATTTATTGTTAAATAAGGAGTTAATCGTTGCTGATATTTCTATCGGTACTTAGTTGCTTTTATAAAATAACGATATATTAAATTGACATTTGATTAACGTGCAGGTAAGACACAACACACCCACGCATCCCACACACATCTATCTATATCTTTAAACCTGCTAAGTACCAATGAAAATAAAAATAAACTTCATATGATCTGCCCACCCCTCTAATGAATAAAGGCGTGTGTTTATGTATGAACAACAGTTTTTTTGAAGAAATACGATTGCTTGTCTTAAAAAAACCTCTCACAGAATCCAAGGGATTAGATTACAGCTCCAGATAGCGGGGTTTGACTAAAACGTTGTAGAAATAATATTTCGTCACCCTCTCTAAACCAGTATTAATTAAATTATTCACGGCGCCGTACTCCATAATTTGTTTTAAAATATAATTTTGACACAATTTTGTTGTTAAGTTAACCTCTTATAGTCGTTAGGATCAAAACCGAGGTAATAGGTCGAGTGATTTCATGTTTCCATTGTCAAAGTATTTTGGCCATAGATTAAATAAAAAGTCCTCTATGATCTTTGTTCTTGCATAATTTTCATACCGAGTGAGGTAGCAAGGGCGCCATCATGAAACAATACTTAATTCTTAATATTATATTTTAATTTACAGACTGAAATCGGCATTCATATCTAGAACTTGAGTACGCTCTCTTTTTAGGGTTCCGTACCAAAAAAAGGGAAAAATAGCCGTCACATCGCTAAATACATGAACTATCAGGAGGCCATTCTACTATAATTTTTCTACAATTTCTACTATAAACTAACTGCTTGTTTTGGAATACTTGTACCTCACTTCAATTTACTGCTTAGGATTGTAAAAGGGGTTTAATTAGGCTATTAGTTTTTAGTACATTACGATACAAGTGCAGATAACAGGAAATTCGCAACGAGTGGTGATAAATTAAAACACGACCGAAGGGAGTGTTTAAATCGACAGAGTTGCGAATTACCTGTTCGCACGTGTATCGTACAACGTTGTACAGTACATATGACTCTTTAAATAAATAAATAAATAAAAATAAATAAATAAATATTAGGGAACATTATTTAAAGTTTCGACATATGCACGTAATCTGCTGATTACCGCACTCGTGCGGTTATATAGCACCATATGTACTGTAAAATAGATTTGGTAAATATGTAAGTACTATAAATATCCATAAATCGAATAACTTAGTGGTCATTAATTTGTATGAAAAATGTCGCTTAAATACCACTGCGTTTACGGCAATAAATATTAAGGCCGTGCCAGGATAAGCTAAGTGATTCTGCCCCCCTTGAGGTTGGGCTTGTAAATTTTATAGATTGTGTGGCTCTACATTACTCGTCATTGTGCCAAATTTGAGCACCCTAAACGTTACAGTTTTTGTTTAAAAAAAAAAACGAAATTTAATTTTTCTTTGATAATTTTTTTTCTATTCAACCTATTTTAACGAGCTTGGCTTATATTGTACTTTTTAAAAATCATGTCAGCCGAAAGACGTCCACTGCTGGACATAGGCCTCCCCCAAAGACTTCCACAATGACCGGTCCTGCGCCACCCGCATCCAGCGGACACCCGAGACCTTCACCAGGTCATCGGTCCACCGTGTGGGGGGCCAGTACGCCTTCCGGTACGTGGTCGCCACTCGAGAACCTTTCCGCCCCAACGGCCATCGGTTCTACGTGCTATGTGCCCCGCCCACTGCCACTTAAGTTTAGCAATTCGGAGGGCTATATCGGTCACTTTGGTTCTGCTGCGGATGGCCTCATTCGTGATTCGATCACGCAGAGAAACTCCTAACATAGCTCTCTCCATTGCTCTTTGGGTGACTTTGAGCCTTCTTATGAGGCCCATAGTAAGCGACCACGTTTCAGTACCATATGTCATCACTGGCAACACACACTGGTCAAAGAGTTTCGTCTTGAGACACTGCGGAATATTGGACGAAAAGATATGCCGTAGCTTCCCGAACGCTGCCCAGCCGAGTCGGATTCGACGATTAACCTCTTTCTCGAAGTTGGACCTACCTAACTGGACAGTCTGTCCTAGGTATATGTAATCGTCTACAACTTCGAGCGTAAAGTGTCCGATTGTTACGGGAGTTGGTGCGACATGGGCATTTGACATGATCTTCGTCTTGTTCATGTTCATCCTTAGACCAACTCGCTCGGAGGCTTTACTCAGGTCATTGAGCATTGTACTTAAATCTTCTATGGTCTCAGCCAAGACTACTATATCGTCAGCAAACCCAAGATTTATGTTGATGCCTAGCCTTCTCCAGTCCAGAGTCTTGAAAACATCCTCCAGTGGAGCGGAGAACAGTTTAGGAGAAATAACATCTCCTTGCCTGACTCCCCGCTCCAATGGGATAGGCTTCGAGCTCTGGTCCTGGAGTTGGACTGACAAAGTGGCGTTCTCGTACAAACACTTCAGCAATTCGATATAGCGGTAGTCCACTTGGCACCGCTGGAGAGATTGTAGTACAGCCCAGGTTTCGATCGAATCGAAGGCTTTCTCGTAGTCCACGAACGCTAAACAGAGGGGCAGGTTATACTCCTCAGTCTTCTGTATAATCTGACGGAGCGTATGGATGTGGTCTACGGTGCTAAAGCCTCTTCGGAAACCGGCTTGTTCGGGAGGCTGGAAGTCATCTAGCCTGCGTGCGAGACGGTTCGTAATGACTCTTGAAAACAGCTTATAGACATGGCTCAGAAGTGAGATGGGTCGGTAGTTCTTCAGTAAGGAGTTGTCACCCTTTTTGAAGAACAGGACCACCACACCTCTGTTCCATGCCTTTGGAGTTTTCCCTTCCAGTAAGACGGAATTAAACAACTTCTGAAGGTCCCTAAGGACCGGTTTTCCACCCGCCTTCAGGATTTCCGCTGTAATTCCGTCTTCACCGGGTGCCTTATTGTTCTTAAGCTGTTTAAGAGCCATTCTAATCTCGTACAGGCTGATGTCCGGGATATCTTCGGTATAGTGCCGGGTTGATCTAGCTCTTCGGTCTTCCGCCAGACCAACTTCGTTGACGTGTATAGCTGTCCATAAAAGCACTCTATCTCACTCAGAAGCTCAGGTTTGGACGAAACGATTCTACCATCTTCAGTTTTTAATCTGGCGAGCTGGCTCTGCCCAATAGACAGATCTCTTGAAAAAACTTTAGAGCCCTTATTCTGCTCGATGGCCTCCTCAATACGATTTGTATTGAATTGGCGCAGATCGCGGGTAAGGGACTTGGAGATCTGTTTATTGAGCTGCCTGTATAATGTCGCATCGGCTGAAGACTGCAGAATCATCTCATTACTTTCCTCGATGAGCCTCTGAGTGGAGATAGAGATCCTTTTGGCTCTTTGAGTTCGTTGGGCCTTAAAGAACTTAGACCCAATGCTATGGACAGCTTCCATAAACCCGTCGTTGAATTCGTCCACATCGCCGCCTAGACTATCGAAACGGTTTTGGAGTTCCAGCTGAAGATGATTAAATGACCATAATTATATTTTCATTATGTCATAGAAAAAAAAAACAATTAAACTTTTCAGATTTTTTTTTATACTTTCACGTTAGAGACCGCTCCAATTTTTTTACTGGTAATACACCCACCAACGTCCTTTAATATGTATTTTTTTCAAAATTTTGGCTGAGGGAGAACATGGGGATATCTTTACATGAAATGCTTTACATACATTTCCTTAAACAGCTATAATTCAAATCGGAATGATTACAACCTCTTTAGAGAAACGTACATGTTGCATATTATTAAATACTGGCCACTTACATTTCAACTTTTTAAAAAGATAAAAAAAACGTTTTGCAGCAAAAATAACTCCTTTCGATTGTCGTGCGTTAGGAAAATATTTTATTATATTAATTACATGTCAAACGAAAACATCTTACATAAACATTACTTGTATACTTCATCTGACGTAATATATATGCAGTTATTATAAGATAAATAAGTGCAAATGTGCACTACATTTGCACAACATGTCTGGAAATAGTCAGTCACTTATATGGAATGTGGGAGTCTCAGGCAGTATAGTGTATAACGCATGTCTTCAATCTAAATGAACAAAAAAACATAATTATTAGTTTGTATGTATGTACAATAAAGAGTTTTACTACTACTACTACTAATTATTTAAACGACCTATTTAAAGTTAAGTAGCCATTAATTACTATACAAATGCACAAGATGCCTTTTTGACAATTACCTGTTCAAAAATTGGAAGCGTATTATTAAAAAAATCGTATTGTTCGTTTATACACGACCCACGTATTGTTCGTTTATGACGACCTGTTTAGCCTAGTTGGTAGTGACTCTGCCTCCGAAGCTAGAGGTCCCGGGTTCTAATCCCGACCAGGGCATTTATTTGTGCATTTATCACTGATATTTGTTCTTGGGTCTTGGATGTTTTCTATGTATTTAGGTATGTATTTATCTATATAAGTATGTATATCGTCGTCTAGTACCCATAGTAAAAGCTTTGCTTAGTTTGGGACTAGGTTGATTTGTGTAAGATTGTCCCCGAATATTATATTATTATTATTGTATGTCTTTTGCGCTCACGGGACAATGGTGTCCCGGGCCTTTGGAAGGCGTGCGCGGAGCCGAAGTACCGAGGTACCGAAGTACCAACCGAGTACCACGTAGCCAACACGTAGAGGCCCTTTTGACAATTTAATGAAATGCAAGGGGTACACCGAGCGGATGCTGTCCCTGCCCGTGTCATGGGACGCACACAGAGACAGCGCCCGCCTTCCTGTACAGGAACTGTTGCTGGTTGATGGAATCTAAATGAACCGGACTATTGGGTGAATATGATAGACTAATGGCTGGGCTATTGAGTGAGACAACTGACGTCTGCCTAATAAAACTGTCTCACATTTTTATCTCAGGCAGACGGTGACTCGCCCTCTGCTAGATGGGCCCCTAAAAATAGCGACATTAAAAATGGCCTAAGGGGTTACCCTTAGGCCATTTTTACCGGTGCAGAGGGCTGGGGTAGAGAGGCGGCACTGGACTTTAAACATATAGCCAACTCTTATTATTATTATTATTATACACTGAAGTATTGTTTTTATTGCGAGGCAATACAGCGTTTTAACTTTATTACGGAAAACGCGTTGTATAGCAGTCGTTTTTGTCAATGAATTCATATCGTTGTTTTTATTTTCCCGACGCACGACAATCGAAAGGAGTTACTTTTGCTGCAAAACGTTTTTTTTTATCTTTTTAAAAAGTTAAAATGTAAGTGGCCAGTATTTAATATGCAACATGTACGTTTCTCTAAAGAGATTGTAATCATTCCGATTTGAATTATAGCGGTTTAAGGAAATGTATGTAAAGCAGTTCATGTACAGATATCTCCATGTTCTCCCTCAACCAAAATTTTGAAAAAAATACATATTATAGGACGTTAGTGAGTGTATTACCAGTAAAAAAATTGGAGCGGTCTCTAACGTGAAAGTAGAAGAAAAAAAATCTGAAAAGTTTAATTGGTTTTTTTTTTTTTTCTATGACATAATGAAAATATAATTATGGTCATTTAATCATCTTTATAAAATGTACAATATAAAAAAATATCAAAGAAAAATTATTATTATTTTTTTTTAAACAAAAACTATAACATTTAGGGTGCTCAAATTTGGCACAATGATGAGTTATGTAGAGCCACACAATCTATAAAAAATACAAGCCCAAACTCTAGGGTGACAGAATCACTTAGCTTATCCTGGCACGGCCTTTATGTGTTTGTATCACTGAATTCCTTAGGTACTGTTTCAGGAATTGTTTCGAAATACAATTTTTGTACTGTACCTCTAGCCAGCAGTATTTCAGATGAATGCAAAGTGTGTATTCTTTTTGCAAAAAAAAAAATGGCTATTCATAAGTTAATGGCCCAGGAATTAGGTACAGATGTGAAACTCGGGATAGTTGTATGCAGTGGCGGAGCAAGCTTTTTTGTGGACAAGATACCATTTTGCGGTCTCATACCTGCTACAAATTTTTCAGCGCTTTCAAGAGTTTAACTAGTGTCAAAACCTCCGGGGGCGAGGCCCCTGGACCGCGAGGCTGTAGGCGGCGGTGGTGGCTAACGTCGCCTCAGGGGTGTTATTCATCTTCACCCCAAACCTCAACCGTTTTTATATGGAAACTGTCGAGATTTGACAGTTTCCATATAAAACCGGGTGAGGTGTGAGGTGAGGACGAGCCGGTTTGTGAATTACACCCCTGGTTGTATGTAGTAGCACAAAAAAGCACGAGGCCATGCGTGAGGCAGGTAATAAGAGCTTATTAGTGAAAGCTGGTCTGCAAGAATAGGACATGATGTGACGATTCTCTGCAGCACTGAGGGAACGATGGTGATTGGGAATTAAGTTGTCAGACATTGGGTCATTTACCTTATCTTGCATAATAGACAATGAGATTGTTCCGAAACGTAGGTAATGTTTTCCACCATACCAACATATCAGCCGAAGGACTTCCACTGCTGGACACAGGCCTCCCCCAATTTCATGGGTGTAAATGGTAATGTTTTGATTAACTTATAATCCTATTGAAATGTATTCTGGCCATAGTGTACCTAATCTAATCTCAATAATCCTATCCTTAATATCGTTATGAATGTGTATTATACCGTTGCGTCTGTGGTCATAGACTCTGGTCTATGACCACGTCTGCGTCACTAATGTCAATTACAACCGCGGATTTATTTATGTTAGACGGATAGATTACGTCAGAGGTTATAATATAATAGCATAAGATTGAGAATGAGTTTTCCCATTAAATGGTTATTTGTAAGGCCACACCTGCCACACCTGCGTGACGTTTTTAACTCATAAGTTTCTCCCTTTTGTTCACTGCAATTTCGTACCGTCACCGTACTTCGAGCACCGGTATGGCCAGACCTGAAGGCTGCAGTATTATTTGAATTCCAAAACGTAATAAATACAAATATTTTTATAAACCTTCTAAAAATCTACTAAATCCATATAACGAAAACAAGAAAGTTTCGTAGTTCAAAAATATTACCAATCGATATAAAAACTTGTTTCAAAGTCGATCAAAAGCGGTTTCCTAGCGGAAAACTTAATCGCATGTCTTTAGGTCGTAAATTGCCGAGCACTTTTTCGGGAGTACGCCTGAACATTATTGCTTTCTGCGTCATCAATATTTATACAATATTTACGATTGAACAACGGGCGGCGTGCACATGTGCCATTTTCGTTTATGCCACAAATCAGGGGTCACGTCATCGCTATAATAAAAAAAATGTATAATACAATAATAGATTAGATGTTATTATTAGTTAACGGGGCACTACGCTCACGACCAAGGATGTTGTACCACATCCGAAATGTCGAGTGATCTCAAAGAGGTAAATCATTTTAACTATACGCGATTAAGTCCAGCAGTCGACGTCCTTTGGATGATCTGATGATGATGATGAAGTCCCGTTTACTAATATTAATGTGTGCAAGTCTTGTAAGTTTAAATCAATAAAAAATAGTACAAAAAAAGGACAAGTGAGCTAGAACTAGTCGTGTGGAGAGCATTCCGGTCGTTAGTTACTTATACGTTTTCCTGTAATATATAGGTACGACTATTTAAAAAAATATATAGGGGACATTTTTTTACACGAATCAAACTAGTCCCAATAGTAAGGTATACAAGGCTTGTGTTATGGGTACTAGACGACGATACATTTAATAGTCTAGTTTCAGAGGCAGGGTCACTACCAACTAGCTATATATAGGTAAATAGCTATTTCTCTTAAAATAATAAACACATATACACAGTGTGTTAACAGCATGCGGACTTTTCTTTAAGTAGGCCATCATACTTCCTTAACCTAACCATGTCCTTAATTTTATTATGAAACTAAAATTTCGACGTCATATGTACTTTCTTAAAAAAATAATATTGCCAGCAATGTATTGCAAAGTAAATTGACAATACAGTACAAATCACAGTCCTTGGGATCTATTTACTACGACTTCATCGCCTAATGCGGGGTCGAGTATCAAATGGTAAAAACTTTTCTTGATAATTATCCAGTTAACGTCTCTTATTTTTTATTTATTTAATTAAGAGTTGTACCTTCCATCACTAGCTCATCAACAGGGTAAAAAGTGTGTGTCATTAATAAATATTTTATATTTCTATTTCTATTAGGTACATATTGTATTTTTTCAGAAATAAATAAAAGAATTACCTACAAAACACATAAACTATATCAAAAATACAGATAGCCAAAGAGTTGCCAAAAAATTAAAATTTGAGTACCTATTTTAAGGGAAAATAATGTTATTTTCACTTAGTTTAATCGAAAAGTGTGTCATAACATAATAGACCTATCAAGCGGGGATAAAGTAAGACTACATTTACCCCTAGGTTAAATATTACTACACATTTATTATTTACAAAACATTTGAATTTAAGTAGTCAAAATACCTATTCAGAATCCACATCGACAGCCAATCCGAACGGTGAGTTTTTTTTACTCCCTATTTCACATTTATTTCAAAAGTATATTCATAATATTAAAATATTCCCTTCCAACTAAGATTTACAAATGTGTATTCTATAAAACCAATACAGAGAACAGTGTTGTTTATTTGTGGTATATGGTATGTGTGTGTGTGCTGTCACATCACTTTATAAAGATAAAGTCACTTTATATAAATATGTCGTCAAATTATACAACTACGTCGTATACGTCGGTTTATTTAAGACCCTAGTTGTATAATGTATATTATAAATGCTTCTGGGTGGAACGTCAACGATTCTTGCAGTCCGTTCACGAGCTCGTCTCGTAACAAAGTGACTTGAGCGAGAGCTCTTCCCTCCAATCGCTGTTTACCCCTTCCATACCACTACCGAGTTTTTTTTAATGTTGCCATATAAAGAACATTTACCCTAATACTGAGCGTGCTTGCAATATTTAAGGTGTTTTCCCTAAATCATAATTGTAAAATCATGTCATGTACTATTAAGTCTTGTTTTAAATAAAGCAAGTGTTTTAGCACGGCTTGAGTCCAATGGAGCAGCTTACTCCAAAGCCGAGTAGCATTTAACAGTCAAGTTCTTTTACATAGTTAATAGAACTGTTATAAAATTTCCAATAGACTGTTTAATGAACAATGTTAGTTAAGACTATCAGCTTGTTAATGGCTACATGCTATCTACAGCAACCACTGTTCCATCTAACAGTAATTTGTCGTCAACCCAAAGATTGACGAGGTACATTAAGAAAATAGAAGCAGTGTACATTCGGAGACCGTTCAAAGAGTCCAACTACAGCGCACCTAATATATTACATAATGTTACATTAAAAAAAAATGCTAAAACATTTTATTCATTGTATTAAGCGTTTGCTACGTTTTGTTACAAGTGAAAATCGCCGGCACATGTATGATAAAAATACCTGAGTCGTAGTCATTAAAATCCCAGTGCATCTGTAGAGAACGAAAATTATACAGCGCAGCTGTATTCATTTTGAAGTATGTATGTACCTATAGTTAGATTAGGTAGTATGTTACAGGCGCCCTGTAGCCGGGGCATAGAATACGGCTACGGTATCCTCTGCCTGTCGTAAAAGGCGATTAAAAGGCGGTCCTTGGGGTCGCAGTTGGGGGCCGCGATCGTCTATGAAAACAGACGGTGGGACCCACAGAGGTGGGACTCTAGGGCGGTACTGGTGCGTTCCGACGGACAACCCAGAGCCGTCCGAAATGAGTTGAGGAGGACGATCGGGGGGTTTTTAGTCGGTGCAAATCCGATATAATGGATTTTCACCCCGGAAAAAAAAGGTAGTATGTTACAAAGACAACTACATAACTAATTGACATGTTCCCGTAACATAAATTAATTAACTATATTACTGCAAAAAATTACATTCTTAAGTATTTATTCCAAAGGTGGTCTGGAAGAGGTCACTTTAAAGCGATAAGACCGCCTGTTGTTACCATTTTGTTTTAAAAGCTACTGTAAAACTTATCTCTTGTGGTGCAATAAAGAATATGTATTATTATACTTATTCACAACATTACACCACATCGGTGCCAAACAAGCGTACGGCCCGCCTGATGGTAAGCGGTCACCCTAGCCTTTGGACGCCTGCAACTCCAGGGGAAAAACACGCGCGTTGCCGTCCCTTAAAAAAAATATACACTCCTTTCTCGAATAACTCCACACTGAAGTCCCTCGGGAAAACCTCGGCAGGGAGCTCATTCCACAGTAGGAGCGTCCGAGGCAAAACGTTCCTCTGAAACCATACAGTACGTGACCATTTTGGTTCTAAGGAATTCATATGCCCTGCCGACGGCGAGCAGTACGATTGTAGAAAACGACCTTGGGTATCATGTAGAACAGTTTTTTGGAGCACAACGTTTTGTACATTAACACCTAACAGACATACACTAGATAGTGGTTGCCATCTTGAATATATAGTAGAAACCAATCTGAATTTTGGTCTTCACGTAATTAAAATAATCTATAAGGATTCAATAGGCAACGTTCCAGATTCTTTTCATTCTTAAGTATCAAAAGAATTCAGCATTTTGCGTATTACGAGTATATAATTATATACAAAAAATGCCAAATGGCAGGTACTTTTTGGATAAGAAGTTATGCGTCTGAACCAAAAATTAAATTATCGTCAATTTTATCTTTTATCCGTTCTCCATTTTGTAACACGAGGTAAATTGTGAGTTATATCAGATATTAAAACACGATCAAAGGACCATTGACGCGGGTTCTTTGTGTGACAAAATGTCTTCCATCTTGACTAAATAGCGTTTGCAATTTCACGTACCGCAACATCAGATCAAATCGTTGTTAAATTTTTTTTAAACCTGCGGGTGTTACGTGACATTTTCGACTCTGCCTATAATTCTCGATACAATCAGACACTACTTTCGAACATTAGTGGAACTATTTGGAGGAGGCATGTCCAGCAGTGGACTTCCGTCGGCTGACATGATGATGATGAATATTAGTTTCAGAGTCTTGGGAGTCTTTTCTATGTATTTATATTTATTAAATACCCCGTCGTCGAGTACCCATAATTCAAGCCATTTGGTTCGTTCAAGCTTCCTATGGGGTTTTGATTTGATTTGTGTAAGATTGACTCCATAAATGGTTAATTACTACTCTATAATTACGTCCGCATAATATTAATAATCCTCGATATCCCATAATGGTTCAAACTTACGTATAAATTGTCACTCCAGGTGACATGTTTTAAACTTCTCGGGAATTCCTCCTCAGGATGAGTGCATCAGCGGCAACGATGCACTGTACACTAACAATGTGAATCTAGTAGAAATTAATCCGTATTTCGGTCTGCGTGTAATTAAAAGCAGAGTAAATCAGTACACTGTAAGTGTAGTAGTGTTTTGAGTAAGAACTCCTAAAGAGTTCGAAACATGTCGCCCGGAGTGAAAGTTTATATGACTCACGGAAGTTAAAGTTCGAATAATTCACAATGAACCTCCTGAAGGCCAAGAAGGACAAAGCTAGCGTGTACTCGACACACGAGATAACCGCCATGTTGGATGTTGATTAGACGATCTTTGTCCCGATAGCGGTCTGTGCGAACGGTCTAATAGAGAAGAGACTCGATCAACATCTAAAGAGACCCTGTTAAATGACTGGGTCAAGGGTCAGATACAGAAGGCAGTACTCCTGGACACGGCGCGGACAGTCCGGATGTACCTCTCTCCGTCGCTCTAATCACCGATAGCTCAGGCCCGCCTCGTAGCCAGCGGCAGCCTAGGTTAGGTTTTTTTATAATGTGTTAGGTAATATTCATTTTACATTTTTTTTTACTTTTATATGCATATTGTGAAAAACATACCTTAAGATTGAAATATATAATATATACATAGTAATTAATATTATTTTACTAAGTACGTAGTTTTACTAAGGCAACTTATGCACATTAAGACTGTGTTGTTATTTTAAAATTATATCTGAATCAAACATTACACTCCCTTTTTAGAACTCACGTTTCATACAAAATATCAAAATTTTAATAATTTGAACTTGCTGGGCCGTGATGCGGCACAGCGTAACGCTCTAAATCATGAGACGTTTAAATTACAACGTCAGAATATTTCGCGCAAAAATAAAATTTTCACTTACGCGGGAAACGTTCGATGTTTTATGCGGCTTCATAACCGCCGCTCGAAAATATGATGCACTTTGTTACTCGCACGACCGGCGCGTTAACGCAGTGTGACGTTTTGCACCAATTTAACTATCCAATTTAAAATACTAAAAACAGGCATGCTATCAATTTCACACTAACGCAACAAATCTACTTATTGGAAATGGCACAGAACAGATGATTTGCTTGCATACGTGAGAAGTTAGTAATTTCGAACTATTAAATGAATTCTTAATAAACGGATTTAATGCGTAAGTAGATATGAAAGATAATGTAATTTCATAGATGACGTCGTATGACGGCCTGTATAGCCTAGTTGGTAGTGAAACTACCTCCGAAGCTAGAGGTCCCGGGTTCGAATTCCGGCCAGGGCATTATTTGTGCATTTAACACGGATATTTTGTCCCTGGGTCTTGGATGTTTTCTATGTATTTATCTATATAAGTATGTATATCGTCGTCTAAGTACCCATAGTACAAGCTTTGCTTAGTTTGGGACTAGGTTAAGATTGTCCCCCAATATTAGATAAGAGAAGATACATAACAAAAATCTTGGAAAAAACAACCTTATATTTAATTAAAAACAAACGAATGCTCATTGGAGTCGTTAATCTTCGTTGAAAAAAAAGATCGATAACAATCTATTTTGTAATAATTAACACAACAATTCATTTGAATATCCAACATAAATTATCTTCAAACAGTTCTGAATTTCAGTAAACATGCAATTTTGCTAACTTTTTAACCGACTTCAAAATTTCAAAAGATCAATTCGGTTGTATGTTTTTTTTTTTAATGTTTGTTTTTCCATAACTCCGTCATTTCTTAACCGACTTGGAAAGTTCTTTTTTTGATTGTAAGTATATATATCCAAGTTGGTCTCGTTTATGTCAAAACGCAGTTCTGATAATGGGATCCACGAGGAATTGAGGAAACTCCTCAAATCTTTAAGGCAAACATATAGTGATTTTTGTGTTTTTATCAACAAATCAAGCATTTGCATCCAAAGATGTGACATTGGATGAAATGGAACTGCTGATGATGATCAGAACAGAACTCTTCAACGACGAAAAGTTCACGTTTGGCGATTTGTCCTCCTAGCTGTGTTTGTTAAGCAAGTTCTATTTTCACGATTAATTTTTGTCATGCTTGATTTCTGATGATGGGAACCATGAGGAATTGAGGGAACTCCTCAAATTTTAAAGGCAAACATATAGTGATGTTTGTGTTTTTATCAACAAATCGAGCATTATCATACAAAAATGTGACATTTGATGAAGTGGAACTGCTGATGATGATCAGAACAGAACTCTTCAACGACGAAAAGTTCACGTTTGGCAATTTGTCCTTCTAGCTGTGTTCGTTAAGCAAGTTCTATTTTCACGATTGATTTTTGTCATGCTCGAGTTCTGATGATGGGATCCATTAGGAATCGAGGGAACTCCTCAAATGTGAAAGGCACACAAATAGTGTTTAATATTTTCATGAACTAATCAAGCATTTTCATTCATAAAAGTGACATTTGATGAAATGGAACTGCTGATGATGATCAGAACGGAACTCTTGAACGACGCGTAGTTCACGTTTGGCGATTTGTTCTCTTCGTTTTGTTTGTCAAGCAAGCAAGGTTTTTCCATGATTCCATGAGGAATTGAGGGTACTTAGTCTTCTACCATTATAAACATACTTATAGCCATTTTTATTTTATTGTATGGAATCTAAGAGTGCACCATCTAAGTATTAATAATCTTTCACTGGCCTCCCCCATTGTAGTCGGTTTTTTTTTCTTAAAAATTATACAATTGTACTTGAAGGCAGACTGTATGTCTATCATAATTATAGCGTGTCCTTCCAGTTGCTTGAAGATTGGCGGGTGTGTGTGTGGAGGATTGGCTTAAAGGGATGAGATGACATGTGAACAAATATATTTTATTTATTTGTTTTGTATGGACGAGTACTTTTTTGTAGAATTATGTAATTAGTGCTGCTACTTTCACTACTACTATACATTTACTAGTATCAATTGAGTTAAAGATATTACGACTGAACAAATTTAATTACATAATACGTACTTATTCAACCTTTTATATGAAATTGCAGGTGCAATTGACAGCGCTTGTAATTATTGACGACGGCGGGGGAATAAAATATTCTTGATATTCATGTTACTCGTAAAGTGGAAAAGAATATTAATGAGATAATTTCTTTAGGTACTTTTTCTATTCAATAATTATGTAATTGAAAAAAGAAACTCATTATGTTATTAGCATAGAACAAACAAAGATTCTTTAGCAGCATCAAAAATATGCAATACAATTAAAATACAACTCTACCTATACAATATAATACGCTTTTTAATTAATTGTGAAATTGTTCCGATGTGAAATACTTACTTACACAGTTGTAGGAATAATTTATGACCTATTCGAAGTTCGTACTAATATTAATCTTTTATATACGGTTGAATACTTACTGTCTAAAAGTTATAACAGTTTCTTTATGTAAACCGTTATTGAAAGCGTCGGAGTACTAGATTCAACCATATTGCTTTGATAGATACAATCTAGATCCGAGTTCAAAGCAATAGTAGCCATAAAACATGACAGTAGCTCAAGAACAGTTTGGCACGATCATATGTCACCAACCCAAGACACTTCAGCGGAAGCAACAAGACGCCAAAACTGAAGCTACCTTTGGTACACTTCCGATTGCACTTGCTTCATATGACACAAACATCCACAGGGCACTTGAAAATTCCGTGTACATATACTTATTTTGACGACCGCTCCAGCCTATAGTTTGGTGGTGGCTTTGCCCGGTCAGGGTATCTATTTATTATTTTATTTATTTATTTGTACCCTGAGTCTTGGATGTTTTTTTGCTTAGTTTAGGAATAGGTGGATTTGTGTAATAGTGCCCACAAATATTTATTTACTCAGCCTTATGCCCAATATCGTCCTTGCTCTGTCTTTTCAGTATAGTTAGAAAGAGAGCTTTGTATATTGTGAAGTTAGGCACATCACTCCGATCGTAACGTTAACTAGTTGATGAATCGAGTTAACGTTAGCGAGTATAGAAAACGTGTAATTGGCTCATGGTACGAGTAAAATCGAAATCTACTCTAAACTCGTTTATTCGGTAGCGACTGTAGTAACGAAATGTAAGTTTTCGTTAGCATCTCATGGTAGCGGTACATATCTATCTAAAGAGCACATGTAGTTGCGGAAAACCTTTATTGATAAATCAATGTAAAAAACTAATACAAATAAGAGTTTAAAACGGAACGGAAGGTACTGTAAAAAAATAACCGGCCAAGTGCGAGTCGGACTCGCGCACTAAGGATTCCGTACTATATTATATATACAACATTAGACACTTTGTATAACCTTTTTAATTTAATTTTAATAATAATATTTTCTTTTTTATCAGTAAATAAGAACGTTAAATAATATCAAGTAGAATTTTGGTCAAGTGCGGGTCGGATGCAGTGCGAGTTTTCCTATACATTTTAAGAGGGCGCAGTACGCTCGGTCTGGCTCGGTTCTCCATACAAACGTATTTACCCTCTCATTTTAAAACGCCATGCTAGAATAACATGAAAATTTGTATACACAATGGGATTCGGCATATCTAGGTCGGACCATAGTTTCTGTTGCTAGAAATTGTAAAAGAAAAAAATACAGCGGCATTTTGAGTTTTTTACGGCTTGTATGAAAACCTTAATAATCGCTGTATTTTTTCTCCATTATAATTTCAAGCAACAGAAACTATGGTCCGACCTAGATATGCCGGATCCCATTGTGTATACAAAGTTTCATGTTATTCTAGCCTGGCGTTTTAAAATGAGAGCATAAATACGTTTGTATGGAGAACCGAACGTACTGCGCAGTCTTAAGACTCGGCGCCGGATGAACACAACGAGCAATTTTTTTAAAGTTTTTTGTATGGGAGCTCCCTTAAATATTTATTTTATTTTGTTTTTAGTATTTGTTGTTATAGCGGCAACAGAAATCCATCAACTGTGAAAGTTTTAACTGTGTAACTATCACGGTTCATGAGATACAGCCTGGTGACAGACGGACAGACAGACAGACAAACAGACGGACGGACAGCGGAGTCTTGGTAATAGGGTTCCGTTTTTACCCTTTGGGTACGGAGCCCTAAAAGAGTAAATGAAGCGGTAAATGATAAGATAAAAAACGCAATTGAAGTGTACTTAATTTTTGTTTGTTTTGCGTAAATACTGAAATATATAATAAAAGTTATTTACCTATTTATGACTATATGAACACCGTTTGCTTTTCTTCATTATAAAAAGCAAATTTACTATTAATATAATTATAATTTTGTACTACACCATAATTTAACATCTTTTTTCGCATAAACAGTATGTAGTAATTAGGATAAATATACAGCTTTTAATTGGTTATTAAAAAATCTATCAAATTGCGTCATGAAAAGCGTTTTTGTCGTAGGTAAGTTAGGCTTTTTATTTCGAGGCCAATTAAAAATTCCTCTTCCCGCCGGTCGGTGGGTCCGGATGGGTTCCCTTTTGTCGCGGCCGGAACTGTGTGGGGCCCTAGTGAGCCTTAACGAGACTAAACTTAGCTACGCGTATTTATAGCTGGGATTATTATTATTGTGTTCTTCTGCGAAACATAAAGCTTGAAGTGATGTTTATTATTTTATTCTGAAAAGAGAATATTGTTATTTTTGAATTCTATACTATATCCTACCTTTATTCTTGAATTATATTTCTAAATGTAGTGAAAGTGAATAATCATTAGACGTGCGAGGATGTCTAGTTGTCAAGCTCGCGAGTTGTCAAATGTATAAAAACAGCTTGCAAATCTCTGGTGTATATTCACCCTGCTTCGCTGTGAAACGTGGAATGACATAGAATGACTTTATGATTGATATCAAGGAGAATGACTTTAAGATTACACTAATGTTGTGACGATATGTACTTATTTTTTCTCAAAAATGGCTGTAAAAGTGGACGTTATTCGCTACATATGGAAGGGCAAAGTGTACAGTTTATGATCAGTCATAAATTAAAAAAAAAAACAAACATTGCAGGCTCGCCCCGCTCGATTACAATGTTACATAATAAATTGCTTAAATACATAATAAAGTTCCTTTTTAAAAAAAATATAAAGAACGAACTGCCAACTTTTTAAAAAGAACCAAACGATGGCACAGTTCATATATAGCTAATTCAATTCGTATAATTTTAAGTTTTTCGGTGGAACAATACACTTCAGACTCTGTTTAAAAAAATAAAAATTTTAACGTTTACGGAGAGCATAAACATTTTGACGTTTTAAGGTTATGTTACTTATATTTATAAAAGCTAATACTCAGCCTGCAATTGCCTCGCTGCTTATTTTAGTCACTTCTATGTCATTCATAAAACACTACTTCAATGATCGTGTTATTAAAGAATTTAAAGTATCCAGATTTTTTTCCTCCTTTCACTCGATACCATTTATTGTAAAATTCACTTGATTATTATGTCCGAATGACGGCGGCGTCGAATCACGTTCACCTTTAACGCATTTATATCGCCATGATCATAAATTCATATTGTCAACTAACACGTTCCACGTTCTCTGGTGGAATTCCAAAATGCGACAGTGGGCGGTTGTAGGGAATCGTTGTCGCCCATGAAAATAAAATCTTTTCAAATGTAGCCCATTGAAGAATGTTTTCGTGCAGTAGCATACATTTTCCAGGGTACATAAGCGATTTGAATTATTGCATAACTTGTAAACACATTCAGACCAAGCGCTCGGTACGCATGCTTCCTTTTTTCTTTCGACACCTGCAAAAATATGGAGCACACTAGCCATTAGTAACAGTTGCATTTTATTATGTCACCCAGATACTTTAACTTTATTTGCAAAATAATAGAACTGTAAGTACACGTTTCCTGTTGTTTAACTCTTCTTTAAGCTTTAAGTCCTATATATTGTTTTCTTTGTTGAGGTGTGCAATTTATATAATATATTTAAAATACAATACACACTGCCTAACCTTACAAAAACCCGTATAGCATTATCTTAAATTACAAGATTCTGAATCTAAAGTTTCTATTAAAAAATGAAAGTAGTATAGTTAGTTTCTCCTAAGTACGCTTTTTATGTAAGTAGCAGTTAGCACTAGAGTCGGGCGGTTATTCTGAGGCGCTAAGTGATTTTATCGTTGGTGATTACGTTCGGACAAAATTGCAAGCAACATACATTTTGTGTGGCACCGCAAGCACATGGCGTACGTACGTATAGCGCGGACTCGACTTGTTTTTGCACTGGATTACCCGTTTAAAAAAACCGAGCGGCCGGAACACCAAATAAAGGGAAACACTAACCAACGCCCGCGTTATTCTTCCAAAATTAACTCATAACGCCAAGAGCTCGTTGAGTTTTTTTGTCCGTAATCTGCCTTAATGGGCACTGGGCCAGTCGCGTTCGTAAATCGCCTACACGCGAGTACCGCGAAATGGGAATCTTTAAATAGTATACATACATTTTTAATGCCCCGCCACGGTGCGATTGTGGCAACAATTAACGTTATAACGAGTTCATTAATGATGGACGATTTAAAGGCAGTTTTAAAACGGGCAGCTTTTACAGAGCGCCAGATAAAACAAAAAGCGACGCTATGTGGTCTGCTGTAAAAGTAGCGGGGAATTCTGTGCGTAGGAAATATTACCGACCTCAATATAATTTTATTTAGTACACTGAATAAGGTAAACGTAATTATAAAAGTGTACCTAAACAGTTTGACATTTATTAAAAATACTAACTCATACTGAAATTACGAAATCTTTGTGGAATGTAATATGAGGAATAGACTTATGTAGTAGGTAAATATTAGGACTGTGAGAGAAAAACAAAAAGAGTCGCATGTGACTCTCTGAAATAATAAGTTTGAGTCGAGTTCATGTGCCGTGCGGCGCGCTCACCTGACGAGATCAGGGGTCTGGAATGCTTAATATAGAGTCCTTTACTTGCACCCGGTCCCCGAATAACATCCCTCACTACGTGGCTTCACCTACGCTCACATCAACATAAAGCACACATATGGAAGCAAGACTATAATTGAATACGTTTTCTAAATATCAACAATTTGTTTAAAATTATTTCTCGAGCCGATTTCTAGTTTTACATAAATTCATTCCCAAAAACGGTCATACCATTTGTACTAATAATTTATATCCAAATCCGACTGCAGACTATACACACCGCCTAAGCATCTCAGTTCTGTTTACGTTTGGCTGACAGGCATTCATTCTATGCACGAAAAGTTTCTCCGAGTCGTGTCAGTTCGGAGCAAACTTCCCGAGCTCGGACATCAGGAACCGGCGTAGATACAGTTGCACAATAGAATAAAGTAACATCGGAAGCTCGTTGGAGTTACTAAATAATACAGAGGCGGAGTGACATGCGCAGAGTGGAGCCAGCGCTCTAAGTCTGTTTTGACTGCAAATATCTGCGCCGGATGTCTACCGGTCGGCCCGTACAGAACTATCTAGACCAACACCACCACGCAACGAGACGATGTTTTTTCATCGTCAGCTTGTAGTTTTCTTTAAGTCTCAGAGGACTAAGCTTTGTAAATGCTTTCGCAGAGGTTTAATTTCTTGCGACATTCTGATTTGTGCCGAGACTTGGAATAATCTTCGTTGAATATGATGAACATTATAGAATTATTTATGAAAATAAAACTGTAAACGCAAAAGAATCTAACTAGTTATTATTATTGGTTTGAATTTAGCATTCAATCAAATAGCCAGCCAGCTTCTACCGGTTTCAATAACAATTAAACGTTGTGGTGACGTTCGTATAACTCAGAGGGAACAGAGAGTGGTCTTAGTCCCAAGAGTCCTCAAGTCACATTGACTTAGCTAACGTCGTAACACCGGCCTTTATGCAGCTGCTGCTGACAATATTTGAGTATAAACTACATCTACAGCTGAATCTTGAAACAATTATCTCTCAAACCACAAAGAGACTGTTTTAATCTCCTACAATGTTGGGCATGAGGGTCTTTGCGAATGTCTAGACGCGTTATTAATGAACAAACTTACAACTGGTGAATAAATAGCAAGGAAGTTAGCAGGGTTATTTACGAAAAAAGGGCGTCGTTAGAGCCCGGTTACTGTGCTTACAGTGGCCGACGTGAAACAAACAGTGAAGGAAAAGGGCGATGAATAAAATACACGTTAATAGGTGCGTCTAACTAGGTACGCGAAGCACCTACATTAGCGCCCGACGAATGAGCTTTCGACTGATGGATAAGATTACGTCTCTTCCCATCTGCCGCTTACGTTTTCGACGTCGGTATTTAAGAGAAAGTAATATCTGACAAAATGGAGAGAATATATTTCGGTTGCACTTAGGTGTGAGGAGTAGGCTCGAGCCGGTGTCCCGGTTCCCACGCGGCCGCCTGTCTCGTGTTACACCGGGAAGAATTCCACTTTTTTCTTACAGAATTAAACGAGCGATAAAATTCTTGCGACGTCGCATGAAAATGTGCGTTACCCGCCTTGCATATTTATGCGTGCCCCAGTAATGACGTTTGTCGAGCCTCTTCCCTGGCGGTGTCATTACCTACGGCTTGGTCTCGTAGCTTTAAACTAAAGCCGGTTTCGGTAAAAATCTGTGGCATGTATTTTCTGATTATATCACTGCAAATTCAATCAGAATAAAATTATACGTATTTAAAAGTTGCAAAATTTACAACAATGGCATAGTTTAATGCCGCCTCTTAACGCGGCAATTTGTCTACACGGTAAAGTCGCGCCTCGTTAAGCGTGCCTCTGGAGGTGGTTCCCAGCCTCGTATTTCTCTTTCTGTTCAACAAGGCTCATATTAATTCGTCGCCGCGCTGCGGAGGCACTTCACTAGCTTATTCTAAGAATGTGGGTACAATAAGTCGTCACTAAGCATAAACTCCGGCTAAACTGTGCAATATCATTTATCTCGGCTGCGGGGGTAAATATTGTTCTTAATTTAATTCAAGTTAGTGTGAGCGCACGTGGGCGATGGCGCGAGCGAAGCGGCGGCACTTCACGGGCCGCAACTCCGCAAGTCGCACATTGCACATCAAATATTTCAGAGGCAACGGTCCGGAGTATATTCGCAATAGCTCGCCCTAATCTTGAGCCAACTCGAGTGTTGCACCTAGAGCCAAATTCGTTCCAATTAGGCGAAGTTAGAGTGCGCGATGCTGACTCAACACCGAATGATGCGGTCCCCACTTAATACCGCCCGGCGACATTTACGTGTCGTCTGCACGTATATTTTAGTTACCATTTTCACTCAGTATACCTGCATCATTAAGCGCTACATGTGTAACTTAAAGTGCACTACAGCTGCTCCCTAATTTTGACCGAAGCGCCGGATGCTTGTTAATTATTGTGAGATTAAACAACCCTCCTGATTTGCACTCACTGAAAGATAATTGAGCACTTTATAAAGTTTTATACTCGTGGATTTCTCATCCATACTTTAATAATTGATGATTTAAAAATTGGTTGATTAATCACTCATAACAAATCAAAAAAAAAAACAATCAGGGACGTTGATTCTCAGCCACCCTATCTGACATATCGATTTTAAGCTTTCCAAGTATTACCACTATTGATGACAATACAAAAATGTAGTGCTATCAAGTTGACAACGCCAACATTTTTAAGTGGAATTCTTCGTTTGAGAACTTGTGTTAATAGATAGGTACTCAACTGATAGATCCACGAGCTACAAAAAACTCGTTACCTGGCAGAAGTGATTGGGAGTAAAAAGTAGCTCTGACTTGGTCCCGAAACCTTTAAGTCGTTAAACTGTGTGGCCGCGTGACGTTCCTGGTGAACCGATGCGACCAAGGTGAATTGATGATTCAACAAAGATCATATTCGTTCCATCCACACTATAACATATGGGTGTTTTTATTGATTTCCGTTCCTTCTAACATATAGCCGTGTATTGAAACACAGTTTTGCATTAAAAACGATGTAAATACTATGAATTTTATCACATTTAATAAAAGCTGAATATCAAATAACCCACACACAAAAATAACCTCTAAGAAAGTAATTAGATCTAAGTTAGTTTTCATTTTCTTTATATTATTTTGAATACATATACAATGAAAACCGGCCTTAAGAGTTAACGTGGAGTTAAGCAAAAGTTAATATCAAGTATCACAATTCGAAATTCGAATGACACGCACGTCAACATTGTTTAATTTTTAAAGAACTTTTATACTATACTAGGGGTATTAATTAACGAAAATGATTTTTTTGCACCACGTCGGTGGGAAACAAGCGTACGGCCTGCCTAAAAAAGGGCAAAAGCTAGTTAATTATATAAGACTCAAGTCCGCCCCCATATGGAGTATTGCTGTCATCTCTGGGCGGGAGCACCTGGATACCAGCTTGGGCCTTTTGACTCGCTTCAGAGACGTGCTGTGCGAATCGTGGACGATCCCAAGCTCACGAGCAATATTGAAGGAGAAATTTTGCCTCCTTGTGCGTGTTCTATCGCTTATATAATGGGTTGTGCTCCGAAGAACTGTTCGACATGATGTCTACGGCCACTTTCTACCATCGCACCGCTCGCCGTCGGCAGGGCATTCATCCTCACACCTTAGAACCTAAATGGTCGCGTACGGTACGGTTTCAGAGGCATTTCCTCCCTCGGACGCTCCGATTGTGGAATGAGCTCCCTGCCGAGGTTTTCCCGACTGAATACAGTATGGGGTTCTTCAAGAAAGGAGTGTATAAATTCTTAAAGGGTCGGCAACGCGCATGTAACACACCTAGGAGTTGCAGGAGTAATAGGCTGCGTTGACCGCTTACCATTAGGCGGGCCGTACGTTTGTTTGCCACCGACGTGGTATAAAAAAAAAGTTCTTGCAAAAGATAACTTTGTTTCGTGTTTTTGGTGTAAACAAAGAAGTATAACATGGCAAAGATATGTACTATTATTGTTTTCTATTAATATTTCGTGGCTTTTGAGCTGAAAATCCAATAGAATCACCGTTTTGGGATAGGTATTTATTTATCATATTCTCAAAATAACTTTGTTACAATGTCTTTGACCAGCGTGTGTTGCCAGTGATGGCATAATGGTGATAATGGTCACAGAAACGTAGTCGCTTACTATGGGCCTTATAAGAAGGCTAAATTAAACTTATCAAAAGAGCAATGGAGAGGGCTATGCTGGGAGTATATCAGCGTGATCGCATCAGAAATGAGGCCATCCGCAGTAGAACCCAATTATCAGACATAGCCCTCCGAATCGCTAAACTTAAGTGGGCGGGGCACATTGCACGTAGAACCGATGGCCGTTAGGGCGGAAAGGTTTTCGAATGGCGACCACTTACAGGAAGGAAAGAAAGAATGGCCTGGTGAAAGTAGCTGTAATCCACTGAATGCGGGTAGCGCAGGACCGGGCATTGTGGCACTCTTTGGTGGAGGCCTAATACGTCCAGCAGATGATGTCCTTCGGCTGATATGATGATGATGAATATTTTCGCACAACACCCAATATATATGTAAGGTGCACATGTTAAATAATATGTATATAGGAACGTAGTTGAGAGAGAGAGAGACAGCATGAGAGAATAACATAGGTAAGAAAGGGACGTATGTATGGTTTGAGTGAAAGAGATAGAGGATAGATTTAAACGTAAGCGTGATGAGACAGAAAATAAATAATAATGGCCGATCCGTTGTTTCCTTACTTACATGGCGCTGCGGCAAAACAGTAAAATTTTTATAATCGCGAGTAATCAGTTAAAACAGTTCCAAAAATCAGTCATTTATCGAGTATACGTGTAATATTCGAAGAAGGATAGGTGAAATACGTTATATTTCAGAATAAAAAATCGAAATAAGTCTACAATGGACACCACGCGTCTAGAAGATCTAGCAATTTTTACAGTTAATCAGCTAAAAGGCGAATTGAAGACGAGATATCTTCCAACAACGGGGAACAAAGATGAGCTAATCGAAAGATTACATCAGGATAATATTTTAAAGGAGGAAAACGGAATTCTGGAAGAATACAAGATCGAGAGAACAAAGAGATTATCCCAAGAGTTCGAAATCAAGAACTTACAAATGCAACTGGATCAATTAAAACAGGATGAGGTAACAAAACCCAAATCAGGTACGGCAACTTCCGATAACACTTTATTGCAAATATTACATACACAATCCATGATATTGCAACAAATTACTAGCCCATCACAACCTAAACTACAAGTATTTTCAACATCAGACACCAGCCAGGCGATCCCTTTATTTGCTGGCAATAGAACAGAAAATGCTAGTGATTGGATAAAACAGGTAGAGAGAATAGCAAGTTTAGCTAATTGGTCTGATAACCTCACTTTGGTAAATGCTGCGATGAGGCTTAGGGGTCCTGCAAATAATTGGAATAAGGCGATGGGTAAAAATATAGACAACTGGCAGGAATGGAAAGATAAATTGTGCGAAAGATTTTCATACAAGATGTCATTTTCTGAATTTATTACATTACAGGGAAAACGAACACTGCGTAGCACTGAAACCATCACAGAATATATCTATAGTAAGAATGCATTTTTTGTTAAGTCACCGTGTACCATTCCAGAAGCAGACAAAGTTTCATTGATCTTGGAGGGCATATGGGACAGTCGCTGGTCGATTCCTATGGCGTCTCACTGTTGCACAAATGTGGAAGAATTGCTGTCACATGCTGCTGCATTGGACAATATCAGGAAAGTAATGCCAGGAGACAAATTTAATAGACAAGTCACCGTAAGTAACAGTAACACTATCAGTGAACATCAAAAATATAACAAGTTCATTCCAAAATATAACCCTCAAACAGACCGCAAGGAAGATCAATTCTGTTTCAGATGTAGGACTAAAGGTCATGTGTCGTATGATTGTAAAATACCATGGAGCGCTAATAAAGAAACTCCCAATAATAAAGGCAATTTTGAACAAAGATACAACAAACCACAACCGTCCACAAGTGGAAATCAGTTTGCCAGCCGTCAACAAATAAGTTGTGTTCAAGACAAAATGCCTAACGTAACATTAATACCTATAACGCTTAATGGATGTTTACAGTTGAATGCTTTGCCAGATTCAGGATCCGTTATCACGATTGTGGATAAGGATGCATTGCCACAAAATACAGAAGTGTACCCATGGACAAAAGGAGATTTCAAGGTTGCCGGAAATATTCTTACACCCATCGGATGGATATCAGCTCGTATTGAGGTGGGTAAAATTGATTATGTTATGCCCCAAATTGCTATATGTGAAGGATTACCTGTACCCATGATCATTGGTAAAGACTGGCAGTTTGCTGTGTATGCTCGCATAATTCATGAACCCGATGGTAAAATATGCATTATAACTCCAACGCATACTGAGTATTTTCCAGACGTTACAAGGGAAAATGCGTCAATTGCATGTTGTGTGCCAAATAACAAGTCATTGCATCAAATATTACCAGATAACAAACAAAAAGTCTTGGAATTAGTGTCAGAATATGCAGATATTTTCAAAAACGATGAAAGTGATATTGGGAAGTTTCCAGATTTCAAATTAGAAATAAATTTGACTAGTGATAAGCCTGTTAGCTGTAAGCCGTACAGGTTACCTGAGCCAGAAAGACGTTTTCTAAAGCAGACTGTAGAAAAATGGTTAGACCAGAACATATGCAGATTGTCGAACTCACCATATGCTGCACCAATGTTTGTAGTGACACAGCCATTCCATGACACCACACCATACAGACCTGTAGTAGATTATTCCAAAACTATAAACCCTATCACTGTCGTGGACACACAACCAATAGAAAGAATGGATGATATTATTACAACTATTTCACAGTTTGTATATAAATTCAAATTGGATATATATCATGCTTATCACAATATATGTATCAGAGAAGAAGATATTTATAAAACAGCTGTTGTGACCCAAGATTATCACATAGAATTTTTAAGAGTAATGTTTGGGCTTGTAGGAGGCCCATCAATCATGTCAAAGGTAATCAAAGCAACTTATGGATGTTTGTACCAAGAAGGAGTGAGAGCTTACTTTGATGACATCACAGGTGGTGCAAACACTATAGAAGATTTCATTACAATATTGAGAAAAGTATTTCAGGTCACCAGAGAGAAGCAATTGAAGCTTAATAAAGACAAATGCATTTTCATCGCCACTGAAATACCATTATTTGGGAAAATTGTGGGACACATGCAAGAGAAAACTGATCCAACAAGAACAGCTGCAATTGAACAGTATAAGACACTGTCATCCATCAAGGAAATACAATCATTTCTAGGATTTACTGGCACATTTCGAAGATATATAAAAAACTATGCTTCTATAGCCCGACCTTTACAAAACCTATTGAAAAAAGATAAAACGCAAGCTGTAAATGAAAAACAAACCAATAAAAATAAACAAATAAAACTCACAGAGGAACAACAAAACGCATTTTTGACATTAAAGGATCTAGTAATGACAGCACCGATATTATCAAATTTTCAACAGAATGCCGAAACAATAGTTGAAACAGATAGCAGTTATGAAGGAATTGGCGCATGTTTAATACAAATACAAAATGGAGAAAAGAAGGTCATAGAATATGCGAGTAGATGCTTAACGGATGCTGAAACAAGGTACCATATTAACGAGTTGGAAGTAACTGCAGTACACTGGGCAATCGTGAATAAATTCCGAATATACTTACTGGGGATAAAGTTCACCTTAATAACTGACAGTTATTCAACGGCATACATCATAAATAAAGCCAAACTGAATAGGAAGTTTGCGAGATATGTCATAGATTTGGCACCATTTGACTTTATACCTGTCCATAGACCGGGTAAGCAAAATGTGATTGCAGACCATCTGTCTCGATACCCTCTGAGTGAAGTATGTCTTACAGTTGTGAGCAGCAACACAGAAAAACTAAAGTTAGCACAGCAAAAAGATGCTTTCATTCAGCAAATAAAGGCAAAATTGGCTAAAACCATAACAACACAGCATTTAAACCAGATAAATGACTCATTTAAATTATCTGAGGGCATTTTACTACATATAAACAATGACGAATTGACCAATAAAGAGAAAATAGTTATTCCTCAAGCGCTTCGATCATCAATATTAAAAATAGCACATGATGATAACGGCCACTTAGATTTCAACACTACAATCAGCAAAATCAAGAGCAAGTACTGGTGGAAATCTCTACGACAAGATGTTAAGGCATATACATCAGCATGTATGACATGTGCAAGGACCAACAGACGCACTAAGTTGGCATATGGAGTAATGGGAAGACGTCCAATACCAAATACACCCATGCAAGTGATTTCATCGGACCACATAGTAGCCTTGCCCCCAACAACCGCAGGAAACACATATATATTTGTACATATAGACCATGCAACAAGGTATGTTTTTGCTAAACCAACATGCACATTATCTGCACAAAGTGTGATGAATACCATAGAAGATGACATCATATATGTATATGGGCCACCATTGACCTACATATCAGACAGCGCACCTTGTTTTACCAGCCAGTTGACACAAAAGTTTTTTTCAAAATATGGCATAGAACATATACCTACCACACCGTACACAGCTCAGAGCAATGGATTGTGTGAGCGAGCGAACGCTGTAATTGTATCCACCTTAACAAAGTTTGCATTGAATAACAAAGAAGATTGGGATAGACTCTTACCTAAAGTTATATTAGCAATTAATACTTCAAAACAAAAAACCACAGGATACTCCCCATTCTATCTAATGCATGGATTCTACCCTAGAATTCCGCCTAATGAAATACATTTGGGAACAATAATAGAAGACATTGAGAGATGCCATCAATTAGACCTCTTGACAGAAGCCAGAAAACTAGCATTGCAAAATATTGAAAACATACATCTATATAATAAAAAGAAATTTGATTTAAGAAGACTGGAGCATAATTTTGATGAAGGCAGCTATGTTCTATATGAGTGGTATAAACCAACTGACACCAAGCTCACGCCAAGATATAAAGGACCATTTCAAATAGTGAAAAAAATTGGATCAGTATGCTACGAGATACAAGATGTCAACAAACCAAGCGTCAAGAAAATAGTCCACACTCAATTTTTAAAACCAATAACAAACCCGCATAACCTTGATTTAATTTCAGATATGACACCAATTGATGACAACCTTAATCCCAGCAATGACAACACTGATGAGGACGAACCCGATTACAACAATTCCAGACGATATCACGAGGAAGAGGAACACGACTCTACACTCAGTCACACCGGGGATGCCATCACCAGAAATGACCTTTCCAGTGAAGAAAGAAACAGACGTCCATTTGTAACGTCCAGAGGCAGGCATACAAATGTGCCTCAAAGATATATGGTATAAAAAGTTTACAAGCATTTTAAACAGTGTAGTATATTAGCATCTTAATTAACAGTTATATATATGCTCAAATTCCCTAATGTAACTAACTGTACAGTGTACCATCAACATTTTTTGTTTTGTTTTCATATGCACTTGTTAAAACTAACTTCTAAATTCATGTAAATTATGTAAAAACAAAAGTATAAATAGCTTTCCTTTTTTATAAATCTTACATGGCTAAAGCTATAGCTTAAAAATCATATACCAAAATGTGAACAATATTATTTGCTCAAGCAGAGATGTAAATACCTACATTTCTAAACAATAAGTATAAAAAAAGAGATAGTTTACTTTTTAATTCTGGTCGAATGTGTATCAAGTTGCTAATGGATTTTGAATCTTCTAGCATTAACGATAAAGTTGCTTTTCTATGGTTTGATTTATTATACAAATAAATATGTATAATTACTAGTATCATTGTAACAAATGCTTCTTTATAGCACCTAGTATACGCTATTGAGCAATTAAGTTCTAATTGAGAAGTTTATTTCAGCACTATAAAGTAGCAGTTGTTTTATAGATTAGGTATAGATGAATAAAGGAGTTAAGAAAAACAACAGTTTCATAAAGAAATTTATTAATAGTTAATTTAATAGTTACATGACTTGTATAATATTTCATGTTTGTTTTAAACTATAGTCAGAAATAATAATTTGAAAGTAGATTCCATCATAATTATATTTTTGACTATAAAGTTTCATGTTTAAGTATATTTTTTTTTTATTGATGTTTACTGTTAACAAAAGTTTGCTTAGATTCTTAAATAAATAACGCTAAGAACATGTAAGGTGTGAAATATACATATACAAAGTTTCCCTTTGTATATATATATTTCAGAGGGCATGTAAGGTGCACATGTTAAATAATATGTATATAGGAACGTAGTTGAGAGAGAGAGAGACAGCATGAGAGAATAACATAGGTAAGAAAGGGACGTATGTATGGTTTGAGTGAAAGAGATAGAGGATAGATTTAAACGTAAGCGTGATGAGACAGAAAATAAATAATAATGGCCGATCCGTTGTTTCCTTACTTACATATATATATAGAAGATTTCATTTAATTCCTAGTTATTCAGTTTAGTTCTTAGTTAGTTTCATTTAGTTTCTTGTATATTAAGTACCTTTTGATTTACATAAAGATCTATTTACTTTATTTTTTTCGACAAACTGCTAAATCTATGATTTAAAACGTTATTTGACTTCAAAATACAGTTAAGTTACAAAAGTCATCGTAACAAATAGATAACCAAAACGCTTTACCTGTCTTTTTGGAATTAGGGGAAAAAATAACCCATTGATATTTTCCATTGATTGATGCTTTACCTGTCTTTTTTGGAATTAGGGGAAAAAATAACCTCTTAATATTTTCCATTGATTTTTCGGGGTTTGATATTTGAATTTAAATCATATTTTTTACCCCACCATTACTGGTGGGGCAAAAAAAGTTTACACTTCCAATGATTTTTATTTAATCGTATGGCATTTATTTACGAACCGTGAGATTTTCGAGAAGCAGGTTTACACTTTTAGCCGACGATATAATAAGTTGAACGCGGGCTGAGTCGAGGGCAAAAACTAGTTGTATTATATTTAGGTTTACTGCATCAAATAAAACTTCTTATACTCAAATATACTACCTCAAATCCTCATCACAATTCCTCAAAATTGTTATAACATAAAAAATGTCAGCAAAATAGCGTTTTCTACAGCGATAAAACTGTAATCTTTGAACCCGTTAGAGGCACAATAGGATTATGTGTTTAGGGAATTCACACACATTATCCGTGAAAAAGTGAGCAAACGTTTTGTACATCCACTTTGTCGGTGTTCGTGTTCGCCGCGTGAGACACCGATATTGTGTTTGCTTAATATAAAATTTAACATAATCGACTTAACGTCGATGTCATCGCTCTGAGTACATAAAGCTAACATGCTCTTTTCCAACCGTACTGGTATCCTACTAATGTGCTTTCTTCTACAATCTTTTCTTACGATGACAAGCTAAAATTCTTTACGGCGGTAAATTAATCTCGGTCTTAGCAGGTCTATTTTATGGTGTACTTTGGTTTGTTTTGAGATTTTGACATAGGATAAGTTAAAATTTAAAAGCGGTGATGTCAATCTTTATCGCAAAGGGAAGTTGTAGGAAGGGGGAGGTTGAAGGTGGCTAAGGAGGGTGCGCCACTGCGTCGATTGTAATCACGCAAATGGCTCCATATCAAAATGTCACATTCGTTTCGATGTTTCGTTGTCATTTTTGCGCAGGAGTAGTTTGAGAATCTTTATGTTTGTTTTAGAAACTTGCTTTAGCTGTTTGTGAGATGATCGAAGCTTGTTTGCTGTCAGATGAAACAGTTGATTACTTTTATTTTTGCGACTGGCAGCGCTGTGTTGTGTTATACATATATTTATATTTTAGCTTTAGTTTATCTGTAAGCTAATTTTAGGGGGACATCAACTGGCTTAAAACTAAACCACAAACTTACTTTCAAAAATAAAATTGTTCGATTCTCAGTCAGTTGCGTTGCTAACCTGATGGAGGCTTAAATATTTCATAATTAGATGCTATAGAGCTACAAATAGTTGCAGAAAACTAATTGCACAATAAAAGCGATTATTTTCTGCCAACGATGGTGAAATAACGATGCCAGAGGTTCAATATTATTTTTAGGATAAGTGGATAGTACGAATTAAGTTACACGTGACCGGATGCGAGCGTTAGCAGGCCTATGCGAATCTAATTAAGATTTCACGAAGAATTAGAGGATAAGGTATTTAACTCTTATTCTCTCGTAGATGTACCATGCATGCCACATAATTTCCTTCCCTTCTGAATTTAGCATGCTTAAAGCGATACAAAACAATATTATCAGAGAAAAATGCATTACTTTACTTATACGGTCGCTTTGCCTTCGCATATTTAGTTAGAATAATGAATTCAGATAGAAAAAGCGCTTTATATTGATTATCAATTGCAATTGCACTTTCATGGAAATGGCAGTTAAATTTCACAGATGAAATTATATTTAATTAAAAATCACGGGCCCAAAAAATTCGCCAAAAAAATACAAAGCATTAAAAAGCGTTTTGGCATGTTACCTTTTATTTTTCTATCGACGCAGGCTGCCGGATAGCCACTGAGTGCGATCGCTTCCATTAAAATAACTCGTTAAAATTTATCATCGACCCGCTTAATCGCTTTAACGCCACCATCTGGGGTTTTATGATTTTTCTGCTTGCTCTGTGTACTTTCGCGGTCATTTTACAACGTTTACAAAATTGCTTGCGTGGGGTTAAAAGCTTTGCTACATTTTACAAGTCCTCTTTTTGTTTGTGTAAGGGGTTTTTTGTGGCCACATATTAAGTGTTTACATAAATCTTCGAGGTTTCGATAAAACATTAAACAAAACTTTGTACAACTTACAAATAACTTGCTATGTAATGTTGTAAAACATTCTAAAATGTGCTCGCTAAATACCCTGCATAATTAAATTAACCGACAATTTTAATTCGCTCTCAAAATCCATTTTAATCAAATGAGTGAGGTAGATTTTCTGCAGTTGTGGTATTCCGGGGCGCACTCAGAAGATAATTAAATAATTAAGAATGTATGAATGACGCTGTAAAGCCGTTTTGCCTGATATTGTAATAATGCAGTCCTCTTGGGCAAAATCTTTTAAATTATTCTCTTACGCTTGCTTCGTAATTACGTGGACGCGGATGCCTACAGCCCGGGCATCTATTGTGTATAGCGCTTCAAAGATTTTTCTTAATATTTCTTACAAAATTGGACTAAACATTCTATAAACTACGGGGACATACTTGTAGCGTGTTAAACTTCTGCCTTCATAAAAGCCTGTAAATGTAAAAAAATCGTTAAATTATGTTTCAATCCTTCTGTATGCCTCACACTTATTTATATCTGATAACTGAATTGACATAAACTGACTAGCATACACTAGATTGATATTTTCCCTGCTCGATTTAAAAAAAATATTCTAAGTAACGTTACTTTTTTTTATTTTCAAAAGAAATACTAATTTCAAAACATGAAGTGCGCAGCACTCCATGCTACGTAGAAGCGCCAAAATGATCAACGCGAGTGGAAACGAAGCATTTTACGTCTAAAAATGTCAAAGGTAGCTTCTTCAGGTTTATATTTTGCGTTTATAACGGTCAGCGGCGATGCGGCACGAGTAAAAAGACCTGTGGCCGCGGTCGGAGAAAATCTGAGGGCTTAAACAGTGCTACGTATGAAATACTAGCGCTCGGTTACATGAAAAAGACGAGGGGCGAAATCGAGTGACAGGACCGCGGCGCAGGATTTTCAGTTGGATGCTTTTTTGCTAGCTGGATTTTGGGCCTGGACGTTGCAGCCGCGCAAGCGATACGAAATTATCGAACCCACTGTGAGCCCGACGTGCGGTCTATGATTAGTTACTAACGGAAACTCCGCTTTTTTGCTTACATTTATTAATTAGTGTTACATGCTACACATTCTCACAATAGAGTTTAAATGTAAATCTCAAAACCGTAAAACGATATGATTCGCCGGAAAATTCGTTTCCACGTCCATTTTCAACTGAGCTTAATATTAAAACAAATTTACATAATAAAGACTATAATATTCATAAAATGTAATGGTGAATTTTCTTTCCAGATTGATCCTAAAGTGGCCTTTCCCAGAAGAGCACACCCAAAGGTAAGTGATTTATAATATCATTGTAGTTCGCGATAAATTGAAACTCAAACTTGGCATTAGAATAAATAAACTCATTCCGACATTAAATCGCCGCAAAATGGAAACCTTGTACTGCAAAGTTACGACATATTATGAGGGTAAAGCATACCGCTTGAACGCCGCTTGTTTATTTTCAAACATTTACACAAAATATTATTTTAGGCTGGACATAACTCTCGCTTGCTATTAAGATGTTGGCTTAAGATGCATAAATAACTATGGGCTAACAATTTAGTATGCGGGCTGTGATCTTGAGGCCATCCTTATCCTGGATGCGATTCAATCACAGGCCGACCCCTGATTGAATCGTGTAATATAACGTATCAACTCTATTTCCTACGATATCTGTGCACACGGATACTTTTTATTACCTACTATTCAAATGTATATAATAATATTATAGTTGGCACAGATAATCTACTAGCTTATTATTACTGACTACATAGATATCATCAACCATTTTCAGTACGACAGTTTTTCGTGCAAAATATAACATCCATTCCAGAATTGCAATGTTAGCTTATTTATTAATAAATGCATGAAATTGAGTTTAATATCAAAGGCTCACGGCGCCTAGTATTATTCCGTTTTGTTCAACATAGTTGCAAATGGGGCTCCTCAAAGCGACCACGTTAAAAACCGCATAAAATAGGTAATTTTGAATTCAGCTGCGGAATGTTTGAAGACTTATTCGCATGGAGGTTGGTTGGTTGAGTGGACCAGTCATTGTATGTAGGTACAACACAATCATTTTGAAGTCATATTAATGTTACCTATTACCTAATTTGGTTCATAAGAACGTGATTAATTGTATGTCATCATCATCATCATATCAGCCGATGGAAGTCTACTTCTGGATGTAGGCTTTCCTTTAAGAGTCCCGCATACAGCGGACTCCCGCGTCCTTTACCTGGTCATCAGGCCACCTTGAGGGGGCCTACCCACGCTACGTCTTCCAATACGTGGTCGCCACTCGAGAACCTTTCCGCTTCAACGGCCATAGGTTCTAAGTGCAATGTGCTCCTCCCTGTGCCAGTTAAGTTTAGCGATCCGGAGAGCTTGTATTTAATCTTGAAATAAACACGTTATTGCGTAAAAAATAATAATAAATAAAGGTTTATTATTACTATATTTCTTTTGCAAATATACTGATACTATCAAGTTTTAGTATTAACCTAACGTACTTCAAAACCATTTCTAAAATAAATCAACAAAAAGTCAACATCATCATCCTACACCTAATATACAAGTAGGCTGACTGCTGGGCATAGGAAGGAACATATGAATGCTGCTATCGGCGTATATCGTCGGCCTGTTTTTTTAAAGTCTAGTTGACGCTGCCTACGAAGCTAGAGGTCCCGGGTTATAGAATTTATTTCTATGGTGATCAAAAACATTTATTTCTGAGACTAGGATGTTTTCTATGTATTTATGTATATAGCTATTAAATAAATCGTCGTCTTGTACATGTACAAGCCTTATTGAGCTTATCATGGGATTAGTTCGATTTGTGTAAATGTTGTTAGTTATTTCATGAACAAAAAATAGTTTATACGTCATGTAATTAGGTTGTTGACGGAATAAATGAATTGTTCCTTGTCGTTTGTATTGTCTGATGATATATGAAAATAAAAACTTATAATATAAAATATAAACAAATAAATAAATAAGGTAAATAATAATTGACTTTATTGCGCAATAAAAAAATTAAATTATAATTTTAACGAAAATGTCAGACAAGGCAACAACAGGCGCTATTTTGGTGCCGGTACCAGTGCTCAAAATATGGTGACAGTACGGAATCGCAGTAAAGAACGATTTATAGATATTTTGAATGGACTATTTTAATTTGAAATGAATATTCGACCGAGTAAAGTCTGTTAGCGCATTATAAAACCACATTCGATGTAAAGAGCATGACTAGCCGACTGAACTGAATCCGAATTTGATTTATCACATTGCTTCCTGAATTGCACTCCGATGTGCTCCGCACGATCATTCTAACACGTAAAGAACTTCAGTGTGCCTGGAAGTAATTAGGATGTTAAGAGTCCACAGTACGCTCGGCTGAACACGATTCTCCATACAAACGTAGTTCTCATTTTAAAATGCCTTGTTTAAATAACATTAATCTTTGTATACACAATGGGAGCCGCCATATCTAGATCGGAAATTAGTTTCTGTTGCTAGAAATTGTAATAAAAAAAGAAAATACAGCGAGTTTTTGAGTTTTTTACGTCTTGTAAAACCTTAATAATCGCTGTATTTTTTAACAGAAACTAATTGACGACCTAGATATGCCGGATCCCATTGTGTATACAAAGTTTCATGTTATTCCAGCATTGCGTTTTAAAATGAGAGCGTAACTACCTTTGTATGGAGAACCGAGCTTACTGCTGACTATTAAGTTAAGAAAAAAAAATAGCTCATGTGGAAAAAAATATCGATTGGACTCATGTTTGAGTCAAGTCACACAATACCATGTATGAGAATACGGTTTTATTGTATGGATCGATTACCTATATTAAGTTAATTTGCAGTGTGGCAGAGATGGCAGCACCAAATGGCTAGTAATTTAATAAAAAAATGTTCAAGAGATGTAACACTAGAGCTAACACTTTGTATTGTAACTACCTTTTGGATACACATCTTTGAGTTTAATGAACCGGGGTAAATACACCCAGTATCTGCTCTGGTAATTTAGAAAGGAATACCGACTTTCTTGGAATTCTTTGAAACAATTAAACCCTCAGATCATAGAAAGAAGGAGATATGGCACGGGGGCGTGGCGCGTGTCGCCTCGATAAGGTCAGTAAACCATATTGGCGCGCACCGCTCTTTGCGCTGACTCATTCGAGCGGCGATCGTTGTTCACGCTATGGCTCCAGATTTTTTTCGAAATAACGGTCTGTAGCGTGTTTATTTGTAAAAATCGATAAAGTAAACAAAAATACAAAATACGTGGAATAACATACCACTGCTAAGTGCTATTTTAGATTAGTATTTCTATTATTAATGTATTTTTAAAGTTCCTTAATTCACTTTGTAAAATTCACCCTAAGAGCTTCGACCTGCCAGCGCAAACACCTTACGCAGCTTCGAGTGCGCGGGATAAGGCAGTGGCAGTATCTGTATGCATGCAATATTATCGATAATTGATCGACGTTATTACGAATGGTTTTCATTACATTTTCTTTTTAAATATAGTTATTTGCATAACTGAATATCACATTAAAATATAAAAAAGTCTACAGATCGACTATGAATGATGTTGCCATGAAATATTTAAAATAAATTGATTAACGGTCACTGAACTATTATTTAGGATGTTTCTTTGTTACACATAGGTACATTACACATCATAGGTTTGTATAATATCAAAATAGACGAACCCCCAATACAATAAATACGAACCATAGGTTCGTTGGACTCAATTTTTAACTAAAATTAACAATTTGTATTTCTGTATAAACAGTATTTTGATTCACCCTTAAACGAAGTTTATCGTTTTAAAGGTGAAATTCTCATCTCATCATTTTATCGATTTATGCAAAAATGGATGCATGTGCCCATCCCTAACGAGTTCACCGACGCTGTTGTTTACGTGTACGAGTGTATTCCTACAGTTGCTTTTCGTAGTGAGAGTACCAATTAGAGGATTAGAATGCTAGTAGTCAACTGGACGGATGTGTGCGGGAACCCAATATTTACAATATTGTGCAAGTAGTGGAAACGCACACATCTTTAAAAGTGGCGACAGCAGTACTGGACTAATTTCGCGGTTAGGGCATATCTCTTTCTTTCTATGATCTGAGAGTAAACCCCACAGAGAGAGAGAAAAATTAATAGCGCTATTCATAAAGCTGGTCAAATATGATACAAAATTTTAGAACCTTATTTAAATTTAGTAGCGCAAAATATCACATTGGTTTTTGACCTGCTTGTAGATCTTTGTCTCCATAATAAGTCCCAAACAGCCCAATCAAGTCCCCTATTGGCAATAGCAAGGCAATTTGCCATGGAGCCGGTTGAACACTTGTTTTGTAGCTTCTGTAAGTAAGTGTGAGTTATCACTGGTCGGGGCTGGCCGCATTTAATGTAAATTGGCGACCGCTGCCGCTGGCTCGGCCGCATCGCAACGTTTTTACATTCAAGTAGCTGAAACTTGAGGTTTTATTTGTCCCCACTACAGCTAGTTGGGCGGCCTTTCGCTTTTGCATTAGTACTCTTATGTATTTGAGTTTAATTGATAATTTTATGTTATTTTCTTCGTAATGCTACAAATGCTTCAATTTGTTTAAAACTATCTTTATAAGTTTATTGAAGAAAATCATTTGACAGTCATTATTAATAACTTTCAGACTTTTTTTCAATTACAGCCCGAAGCTAATAAAACTAATTTGTTACTAATACTAGGTACACGTTCCAGCCAAGAGCGACCGCAAATTATAAAAAGTCTGCCGGCATGCTAGCTCCTTCTTTCATAATATAGACATTAAACGTGATGGATGGTTTTAAAACATCACGTTGTATTACTCTATCCGAGCCAGTGCGGTGTTGCGTGGCCGGTCAAAGGGGATGCCGGCTATGCGAATTACATGAATACATTAAGGGAGCACTGCCTCGTACATGTTACAGTGTAATGCTCACGAATAAATTTAGAGCATGTTCCTTCATCACAGCACTACCAAACGGCAACTATGTAGGTATGGAAATTCGACGGGGTGTATAGATCGTCCGTGATAACGAGGGGTCTCGGAATGACGGTTGGAATAAGAATCTACGATAGCCGGCGTTTTCGTGCTGTGAACCCTCTGCTTTTTGTGATCTATGGCCCTCATTATAACTAGCTCTGTAGTAAACAGTACTAAAATTAAAGAAATTTACAGTTTATAAGAAAAACCACGAAACTTGCGGCTACCTAATGTTTATAAATTATAATATTGCAATACATATAATACAGCTTGATCGGTTATCGACGTGTGCGAAAGACGTTTTTCATGTCATACTTAAAACAAAACAGGACCTTCAAAAAGGTTGTCTATAATTGCAGTTATTACATGTAACAATTAAACTTGTTTATTTTTATCACGCACAATCCAACAGAAAAAAACACTTCACGATTACATGAACAATAAGAGAATATTCTGTAAAAAATAAAATCGTCTTAAACGTGTGTATTTTGGAAGGTTCCTTACATACATTGTTTATTATAAATTCTACCAATAAGGTAAGTGCTACGATTTTTTTTTGTAAATTGGGAGGCAAAAATGTAAATGATGTCGTATTTTTGCGTAATTAGGCGGTTAATACGCATATATCATAAATTGGATGACGTTGTCAGTAATTGAGGGGGGTTGAAAATTTAAAATTCTGATTATCGTCGGCGCTTCTGCTTTCCCTTCTAGCGCAAACAATGGAAAAAGGGGACACCGCTCTCAAGCGGAAGCTGAGAACAAAACAAACGAATTTTTAATATCGTCTTTATCGATAATTGAGACTCTTGCGAAAACCTCTTATTTTAAAAACTTTTAGAGACTGAAAGAGGAATCGTGAAGGAAAATGGAATTGGAAGAAAAAACTTTTTTCATCTTCTTTGTTTGACATTGACAGTCACTAAACTTTGTATTTTCACAGTGGGTCTATTCAATTTAGATTTGATTCAGTAAACTTAATTTGTCTAGCATCTGGCAGGTGGCTTGTATAATCACAAACTTTTTTGGCGAAATTGCGGGCTTGGCCTTAAGGGGAGGTGCGGGTCGTGGTGGTATATTACAGTGCAGGACCAAGATTTGTGATGCATCGCGGGTGTTGCATACTTGCGGGCGATATCTGTTGTATCTGGATTATACAGGGAATCCCGGAGAATGCGGAGAGGGAGAGGGAACAAAGGCTAATATGTCATCGCGGCCAAGTTAATTGACGCGGTTTCCGCACCGGCGCGGCGGAACGCAGACGTCAGCGTTTCCTTCGCTTACATATTTATACGACGCGCTGACTTGCGTTCCATGAAATAATATCAGCTTGTTTAATTTTTATAGGTGCTGCGAATACTAAATTCGGTTTTAAAAGTTGCTTGAAGTTTCTTTTTCAGCCAGCCTTTTGGAGGCCGTTTAGTGTTAATTTAATTTAATTATTTAATTCAGACCAAAGTTCATATAAAAGTTAGTACACTACGCTTAAACTCTAGGGGTTTGTATAAGTAAGTCAATTATTTATCATTCATTATATAATAAAGAAGAAAAAATAAAATAACAAAACAATGTCAAATGAAAAAACAATTACACAATAATAATTCCGATTTTCCTATACAAAATAAACTATATTAGTTACTTATTATTATTATTTAATACTTTGCGCCTGACCGAAAGGACACTGTACCATATGAACGACAAGACTAAGCGAGCAATATATCTAACACTAATATTATACATAAATGTGAAATTAACTCTTTCTGTCTGTTACCTATACTTTAAACCGCTGAAAATAACCCGGAAGAGGACATAGGATACTTTTTATCCCTGAAATCATACCTTAAAGGGGTGGAAGTTTGTATGGAAGAATGATAACTTAAGTAAATGCCTGAAATAATTGTATAGCAATTATGCTAATTACATTCTAATGCAATAAACGAGTTCTTACTTTCAGTGTACAAGCACTCCCGTGAGTTTTAGACATATTCAAATTTAATTAGTTTTTTCGTTATAGAGGTATTTTAAATGAGTCCTACGCGGACAAAATTGCGACCAAAAGCTAGTATACGAGTTAGAACGGCATTATGGCCAAAACTAGGACCAAGATCACCGGGGGATGGGCAGCAGCATCCCTGGAGTGCGGTGGAGATACTGCGATCACCAACCCGCATGCTAAGCCTGGCGATTATGGCATATACCCCCCGTGAATTTGGGGGAGGCCTATGTCCAGCAGTGGACGTCCTTTGGCTGATATGGTGGTGGTGGTGCTGGACATTAGGGCGGGCTCGAAATATTGCTTGCCATGTCCGTAATACCGGTTTTTACAACTTTTAACCAATAATCGGTATGACCGAAAAGACATTGATTTTTACTCAAAGAAAATAAGTTAACATTGTGGTAATGACAACTCATTCCATCTTCGGATTTTTTATAAAGTTTTCTAATTTTGACGCAAAAATGTACCATTTTCAATTAAAGCCCTTTAAATTAGTCTTCTTAACGCATCGTTCCACGTGGCTACACCCACTTAACGCATTTCTATTCAGGAATCAATGCTTACTCAAAGTTTATCCGCCGTCATTTCAATTAAAAAGCTTTAATCGACCCCGAAACGGTCGCCAAAATCGGTGGCATTTGTAATCACCGTGGCGTGAGTTTATACTCTTTAATGGACTTTGCAGAAGTAGTTCCAACTCTCCTTACGGCTAAGATATTTGAGGAAAAACTACGCCACCTACCGCAGTAAGTGGCGAAGTTGGGGAAGTATGGCGAGTGAGGGCGCGAGACTGCGGCGCGCGGCGCGGCGCGGCGGCGGCGCGGCGCGGCGCGGCGCGCGGTGGGTGCGGCAGGCGGCGCGGCGCGGCGCGGCGCGCGGTGGGTGCGGCAGGCGGCGCGAGCGCGGTGTAGCGGGGCCCAGTTGGCGCGATTTAACGTGTTTCATTAAACGTTTTGTCGGTGTAATCGCAAGTAATTTAAGTGAAGAGAGCCGAGCTTCCGACTTTGTAAGCATTTTGTGTTTTCTTTTTTAACTACTTCGTTTTAACTTTGTTGTTGGGCTTTTAAAAGCTGACTGACAGCCAAATAACAAAGTTCTTTAGAACTATTTAGGGAGGATTTAATGAAATTGTAAGGTTTTATGCGATAGTGCTTCACGGAATCGGTAAATTGGGTGTGGTTGGGCGCATGCAAACGGTACTTTCGTTTCAATTTCTAATGAAAGAACTTGGCCTGAAATACGGACACAAATCGCGAAAATGACACCTTTTACCATACTTAAAGCTTGGTTAGTAAAACATGGGAAACAATATAATGCAGCATAATTGGTTACACAAGAGCAAGCGGCAAGAAATGACCTCTTACTAGAATTCTTCCATTTTTATCTAGAAATTCTATCTAAAAAAAAAAACAAAAAAATCTAAAGCAAATATCAAATAAATAAAATTAAAAAATGAATGAATTTCTATCTAAAGCAGTGAATTATATTAGTGCTTAGTGAACTATGATTTAGACTTACCAGCGCGAGCTGCCTGTCTAAAATAATATAATAATAATAATAAATTTTAATGTGTATACATAATATAAAGATATATCGTCATAATCATTATCAGTCTACTCATACACACGTATCACATCTGGGCACAGGCCTCCTGCTATAAATCTTAATCCTACAATCCTATTAATACTATAAATACGAAAGTTATATGTTTGAATGTTTATCTCAAATCACGCAAATCGGCTAGCCTGGATTTACATATGGGATAGGGAGTAGAAGATTGCGCGGACGGAGTCGCGGGAAAAGCTAGTATAATATAATATTATAAAAGTGAAAGTTTGTGCCGATGCTTGGATGTATGTACGTTCCTCTTAATCTTAAAAACTACTGAAGTGATTTCACCGAAACTTTCCAGCACTGTTGCATAGACATGTTGAATAACACAGGCTATATTTATTTCAAAATGTATCCCCTTATGGGGTTAAAGGTGCTGGAAATGTATGGGAAATAAAATTACTATGAATAAAGAAACTTGAAACTTCCTTAATAGACTAAGCATTAAAATGGAAAATAACTGTTTCCAGCGTTTTTAGGGTTCCGTACCCAAAGTGTAAAAACGAGACCCTATTACTAAGACTTCGCTGTCCGTCCGTCCGTCTGTCACCAGGCTGTATATCAAGAATCGTAATAGACAGTTGAAATTTTCACAGATTGTGTATTTCTGTTGCCGCTATAACAACAAATACTAAAAACAAAATAATAATAATAAATAAGGGGGGCTCCCATACAAAAACCATGATATTTTAGCCCTTTTTCATGGCTACCACTCGCCGAGCTAGATCTCAAGAACCGTAATAGCTAGACAGTTGAAATTTGCACAGATTATGTATTTTTATTGTGGCTACAACAACAAATACTAAAATAAAAATAATAACAATAATTAAGCGGGGCTCCCATAAAACAGAGTAGTTGTTGGCGTTTTTTTTTTCTAGTACGGAACCCTTCGTGCGCGAGTCCGACTCGCACTTGGCCGGTTTTTTAAATTTCTGTAGGGATGATAGTGGAGTTTAAAGTTTGCCTGACACAACACATTTGCTTGACATATCATTCAAAAACTACGTCAAGGTGATTTGTGTACCTGCCATAGCCGCATATGTATTTGTTTGGTTTTATTTACCGACAAGGAAGGAGGTACTCATTTCGTCTGCATGTTTGCTTGTTCTTTTTTTATGTATGTATGAGTATGTTCCACGATAACTCTTGACCACGTTGGCCGATTTTGATAATTCGTTTTTTGTTTCAAAGCAGGTACCCCGAATTTGGTCTCATATAAATTTGGTGAAGGTCTGATGATGGAAACTAGGAGGAATCGAGTGAACTCCTCGAATTTGATTGGCACGCATATGCTGATTTCGGTATTTTCTGTGTAACCAAGCATTGTCTCACGGAAACCACAAATTGTGGCATAGCAAGTACAAAATTGGAGTCGGTTTTTATAGTATAAATTATTGATTTGCGTGTCATTCTAATGCCGATTATTGTCATAATTGACATTAACTTTTGCTTAACTCCACGATACCTTTTAAGGCGCTTTGGAATTTAGTTTTGGTGATAGAATTATTTTGTATAAAACAAAAAACAAAAAAACTTGAATTTTAAAAAACTAAATATCTTTCGTAGTTTCTATAACGAAAGGGAAATGAATAAAAACATTCTGTATATGAAATTGTAACTACGAAAGTTCTTACTTATCTTTAAGCCTTACCTATAAGGCTTAAATGAAGGAGCCTGACTGAACCCTATCTAAAATAGCAAATTAGTACTAAAATCTGGCAGTTAATAAAGGTAAGCTGCTGAATGGGACAGATGCGGCGAGTGACTTACGGGCTGGCTGGGACTCATAACTACCGGCTAGCGGGGCATAAGTCCCGCGACCGCAGAGTGAGCCTGCAACCAACACTGCATATCATTTACCACTAGGTACAAATCCAACACAAAACGAATAAATAAACAGATATTACTTAATAATATTTATAAGAGCTACGTGATTCAAATTCTGATTAAAATATTTGTGGCGAACAGATGGCAGAGTATTGCTCTTTATAGAGGTAGACCGCCTATTATTTGCATTTACTTATATTGATTGTGTCTGTTACAATTGACGTCAAATATTTATTCTACTTTTCGCCTTACCAATGTCTTTGACGTCGACTATACTATATTATTTTTATAGAGGTGTGCAACAAAAAATACATTTTCTTGTTTACACTGTCTTATTCAATTACAGAGTAAGTAAGCCAGTCTTGGCCATGTCACGAAATTGAACAGAAACAGCATAATGCTGGCTTTCTAGTCACCATTGGTCTTTCGTTGGGATGAAGAAAATACAGCTATTAATAGTCCTTCAAACAAAACTACGATTTTAAGAAAAACTGTAGTTCATTTTTGGGATTCTATAGTCAAAAAAATGTATCATCCCCACCTCAAACTTTTGAACCGCGCGTCCAAATAATATGAAACGAATCATGAAAGTAAAGCTTTACAAAGACTTCTAAACTAAATTATTTTGAGCTTAATCGGTTGAGCAGTTTTGAGTTTTCGTAAAAAAATATAGTTAAGATTATTAATTTGGACCATAAAACGATTTAGGACCACAGATCTATAAGTATGTGAAGGTCGGGGAACTACGAAACCCTACACTGAGCATGGCCCGACATCTTCTTGGCCAGTTTTTTTCTCAATTATTCGTGGGTCAACTTTTGCTTACTATTCATTCGGTTATTTAATGTAAACTTGTGGTACTAATATAAATATAATAGCACTTACAGAAGATTTTAAGGGCCTACTTAAGAAACTCGTCGCATGGGGAAGTGAGCGCGTGCGACTGATATAAATTCAATTTCATTTTAGTAAGTAACAAATAAGACGCTTAATAAGACTTGTTATGGGTACTAGATAACGAATAATGTTGTTTTTTTGTAATATAGGTTTTATGGATATATAAAGACTTTAAATACATGCATAGAAAACATCCAAGACTTAGAGACAATAACGATTGTTACAAATATAGGAAGGATAGTTTAAATACTCATATTTTTTGAAGTCGGGACCAAGACAGTTTAAGGTATTTAACATAGGTATTATTTACAAAGTTTAATCATGCAAAGGGTAAGGTTTGCGGTCTAATTCTAAAACAATCGCTCCGACGCCATATTCTGCTGAAAGCAAAAGTTCCAGCAGCACGCTGGAGCAAGGAGCATACTTTGTAAAGAAATTGCATTTAATCATGTTGAGACCTTCTCATAACTTGGCTTTCTCTCGTATATTTTATGAATTCCTAACATACTTCTTGTCAACCTATTACTTTAATACTTTCAACGTCGTACGGGGTTTTTACTCGCACCCCGTTATGACGGATATTATCAAGTCATGTCTCAGACGGTGAAATTGAAACTAAAATTCATTTAACAAAACCAGATGTTTAACTACTTATCTTATTTTGTCAATGCCGTGCAATGAAAACTTTCTCATAAGACAAGGAAAGAATAAGTATGAATTTTTAGATGTATGGTTCTTGGCTATATGACTGATTCTCTGATTTTAGCCACAACATGATTGCTTAGAATTATCTCAATAAAATATTTCTAAAGTTAAGTCTTCCTTTACTTTTTTCCTCAGCCTATTAAAACAATACTATACAGGGTGTGGCCATATGAGCAATAAATTTAAAGGACGCTTCCTTAGAGCATTTGTTTTTTTTTTTAATAAATAGTTATTAATATCACTCCAGTAGAGTATAAAAGTACAAATAAGATACTTTTGCGAAAAAAAATCATTTTTTTTAAATTAAAACCATTTGGAAATAATTGCTGGAGAGCTCAATAGTGTACCGTTTAATTTTTTGCTCCTATGACAGGCCACACCCTGTATAAAACAACAGAATCAAGTTAAAAGGATGGTATTTTACCTCATCGAAACTTTCAGAAGAGTATTATTCATTAATACTCGATAGTCGGATATTTATATAATTGACCAAAAAAGTCAAAACCTCTTCCTCTCCTTAAGTGATGGACATCAAAAAATTAAATAAAACATGTCCATTATCAGTGTTAAGGCTTTATACATATCACGTTTGAGTAAATATGTGTGCTAGTCTTCGGCTCTATAATCTCCGCATACTGCGTCGAGGACCGATACCATTTATTTTAGTATTTATTAGCACGTCTTTAAATACTTTTGCATTTATATGCAATGGTATGTAGGTAATGGTATGTAACTAATATTAGTATGCATATTTAATTCCGTTCAACTGGCATCAATAGAAACAAGGATATTCACAGTTCGTCGAATTTTTTATTTATTAATTTAATCTTTTCTGTTAAAAAGCAGGTAACACAAATTTGATAAAGTGGGACTGAGGATGGTGACCACAGATGACATAAAATCTCCTCAATTTAGTATAACTACAAAGTAGGTATAACTACGCACAGACTTCGATGAGATTTCATTGACATAATAATCAGTTTTTGCCCAAGTTTCGTTTACACATCAATCCATACTAATGGAAGCCATGGAAGGGAGGAATGGGGTCAAACGGGGGGTGGAAGTTTGTACTGATGTATGATATAAAACGAGTTCCACGCTGATAAAGTCTAGCACGAAATAAAATTGGACGCCTTAACGTATTTGAATGAAGTCTATAAAAATTAAAGTTATTTCCGTTTTACAAAAGTTGTGATCATATATATTATATAATATTGCGTCGTTTCTAATCCATCCTATGTTAGATTGAGTTCAGTACCGTGCGTGATATTTCATTAACTTTTAATTAACGCGCATCTACTTAAGCCAGGATTTCGTTTCCACGGAGTTTTCTGTCGTCTGGGTCCTTTTAAGTAGAACTAGAGTTTATCTTAGAAATCTCTATTTGAGTTTGCGAGTTGGTGTTAACGATTAAACGAGTTTACTTACATCTATATTTCAGTCAGAATACAATGACATCATATATTGAAGATGTTAGAATGTGTCTTACCATTGGTTTGGTTTGCCTATTTTACGAAAAAAATGAAACCTCTTTCTTCTTCGTCTTTAGCATTTCTTAAAGCCGCCATGCCTTCGATAATGTTGTTCCACATTAATCCACTGAACTGTGTCATTGACGTCTTAATTTTTAGGCCCGTCACCGGCATACTGACACGAATGTGTAAGTAATCATTTCCGTCTAAATAATAGCTGTATTAATTAATAACTTGAAAGTCAACACCCTTCGCCCTGTCATTAGTTTGAACAGAGACGTAAGAGTATATCAATCATTAGTTACGTTATCGCGTTGGCACACGACGTGCCTTCGCCAACTTCGGGGCCTATGTTTGGGTTATTTGTGTTCCACATTCACCCAACTACTAAATTCGTTAACGTGCATGGAAAGCAATTCGTAAATCGCAATTCGCTGGCCGTTCTAGAACATGTTAAAAATTACACAGTTCTGTTTTTGAACCGGATGTAGCGATGGTAACTGGATTTTGAAACGAGCGGGGATCAGAGGGGTTTGCGCATGCTCAACACCGTTACTTTTCAACCCAAAATTCCTAACCGCGAATTTAATATTTAATCTCACCCTTGTCTAAAACATTTACCGCCGGGCTGTGCGTCCCGAAATACCTTTCCCTATCTGCCGCTAGGTTACATCGGTTAGGTACACTTTTTTAATCGCTCGGCCGCCACTTGACGGGTGGCCCTGATGGATGGCGGCCGGTGCTCGGGTCACGTTTTGTCGTCTTATTAATACTTAAATTGGCCACCAGTGACGAGGACGAAATGTAAAAAGGACAAAGCCACTTAAACATTTTTATTCAACATTAATATTTACGAAGCCCCTTTTTTATAAATAAAAAACATATTTTACACATTCACCAATTTTAATTGAATTAAAATGCACATAGAACGCTACGCTTAAGATTCTTTACGGCAGAATTTTATTTCAAATACTAATTACCGCCCACATCTTCGACGATATTATAGATGCAGCTTATTTTGAAGAGCCTAAATAATTTACTTAACTCGTGACTTCGTAGGTACGCCTTTAACTGAAGGGACACGCGTCAGTGAATAAATAACTTTATAACGCAGCCTCTCAGTTTACAGGGCCCGACGAGACATTATATGTCCGTTACACATAAATCTACTGACTTGCTAAACATGGCTATAGCTAGATGGTAAACGAGGTGTACGTCTCAAAACATATTAGCAAAGTAAGTTAGCAAGCCCAGTCCGCTTGGGTTAATGGGGTGTCATCGCAGATGATGGGTAGCTTGCTCCTGAGTTACAGACTCATCAGTTCGCCGCTCACGACTACCTCTACGCTCTTAAGTATTGACATTCCTTTTACACCGAAATATAACCTAAACTGCGATGGCTTAAAATCACTATTGAGAAGGTCGTTTTTGAAACTGCGCCATATTTATTAGACTATTTAAACTTGGTACATTGAGTAGTCTGTTATGTACAACCAAGAAGCAGTCAAAAATTACGTAAATATTATCTGTATTTACGCATACATTGAAACTCAGTTACAAAGTATTAAACGAAATCGTATTTGGGGATGAACATATGAAAAAATAATTTTTAAGATAAAAAAACCGACTTCAATGGGGGAGTCCGGTGAAAGATTATTAATCTTAGATGGTGCACTCTTAGATTCCATACAATAAAATACAAAAATGGCTATAAGTATGTTTATAATGGTAGAAGACTAAGTAACCTCAATTCCTCATGAAATCATGGAAAAACCTTGCTTGCTTGACAAACAAAACGAAGAGAACAAATCGCCAAACGTGAACTACGCGTCGTTGAAGAGTTTCGTTCTGATCATCATCAGCAGTTCCACTTCATCAAATGTCACTTTTATGAATGAAAATGCTTGATTAGTTCATGAAAATACTAAAATCACTATTTGTGTGCTTTTCACATTTGAGGAGTTTCCTCGATTCCTAATGGATCCCATCATCAGAACTCGAGCATGACAAAAATCAATCGTGAAAATAGAACTTGCTTAACAAACACCGCTAGAAGGACAAATCGCCAAACGTGAACTTTTCGTCGTTGAAGAGTTCTGTTCTGATCATCATCAGCAGTTCCACTTCATCAAATGTCACATTTTTGTATGCTAATGCTCGATTTGTTGATAAAAACACAAACATCACTATATGTTTGCCTTTAAGATTTGAGGAGTTCCCTCAACTCCTCATGGATCCCATCATCAGAACTCGAGCATGACAAAAATTAATCGTGAAAATAGAACTTGCTTAACAAACACAGCTAGGAGGACAAATCGCCAAACGTGAACTTTTCGTCGTTGAAGAGTTCTGTTCTGATCATCATCAGCAGTTCCACTTCATCCAATGTCACATTTATGGATGCAAATGCTTGACTTGTTGATAAAAACACAAAAATCACTATATGTTTGCCTTAAAGATTTGAGGAGTTCCCTCAATTCCTCATGGATCCCATCATCAGAACTGCCTTTTGACAAAAACGGGACCAACTTGGATATATATACATACAATAAAAAAAAATTTTTTTCAAATCGGTTAAGAAATGACGGAGTTATGGAGTAACAAACATTAAAAAAAAAAAAAAAAAACAAAAAAAAACATACAACCGAATTGATAACCTCCTCTTTTGAAATTTTGAAGTCGGTTAAAAATACACAATACGGATATACAATACAACTTTAAAGTGTGTCTAATTCGAAATTATTTGTAACTACAGTTAAATAAATAAATAACAATAATAAGCACTAAGCTTAAAAGCCCTTACCATCACGAAACATTTTAAAATATTTAATATACGGAAAAGAAATAATGAATTTCTTAATAATGAGAGGTAACGAATGTAATATGGATTGATTAATATTTTTTGCACCTTCAGCTTCAATTAAACACCAGAAAGTATTGCTTTTAGCAGAAAATCACATTATATGGAGTGGAGTACTCACTATCGAAGAATTAAGTGTCTTATATTTAAGTGACCAATATACAATTGAATCATAAAATAAATATTCTAATATGGGCGCTTAATCCTTCATCTGAAATGTACCTACTCGATTTTGTTTTACATTAACTAAAAATTAAATATAAATATAATATACTGCTATAAAGATGAGTTGAAACGAAACCAGTCAGGGAGGTATAATAATATTAAAGTCGTATTATACGAGTAACAACTACTTCATACGCATTGAAAAACAATGTAAAAGTTGGCCACAGTAACAACTAACAAAATAATGAATCGCGTTAGAGTCAATGCTGCGTTCAAAGAGTAGCCAGTCGGGTCATATGCTTCAAGTCTTATTCCTCCACTTTATTTGCCTAGTACGTCCCAGGCCAGAAGCTAAGCGGTACTAATGACGTGTCATCGTAAGAGCCCGCCCGTCCGCTCGAACGATCATTGAACACTCCACTGTAATAAGATAAGTTTATCGACCAGAGGTTTTACTGAGCTTCGTGTGACAGTTTCCAGTGGGTATGTTTAAAATGTTGGGAGAAAATTGGAAAAAGTTTTTGTGCGATAGAAAATTCAGGACGTTAAACGGTTTAAAAATATGTTAGTTTAGTTATTTAAAGATAAATATGCAATTGTTCTTGTTGAAACCTCACCCTGATTACAAAATGATGTATAAAATATTATAAGCATTTTATTTTTACTCGCCCATTTGTATTATCGAAACGTGAAATGGCATTGAAACGGTTGCCAAGAAGATAAGACAATCTCAATTCCCAATCCGCGGAGCATAAAACTCGAACCTGCAAAGTAAATTCACCTTTAAAAAGTTGCAATCTGGTGAGGAATAATTTTCCGTGCGATTGCGATGTGATGTTTTGGCGCATCGTTCGACAAATAGCCGGCGCAGTCCGCAGCGCACGGCAAGCGGCGGCGGAGGCGGGCAGGCACCGCTGACTCCACAATTTTCACCGCACACCAACCCACTGGCAACTGCGAAAAAATGTCGAGATTGCCGAAGAGCCTTGGGGTGTCAGCCCGACCGCTACGTTGCAACACGGAGATTGTGCCGTCTGTTTTGTTTGCCTCTTACCGTCTTATATCCGCACAGCAAAATTGTATGAAGGCGCAGTGCGCTAATAAAATTTTTGCTCCTGGAAACTCTCGCGAAATTGGCTCATGAAAACATATCAAAATTCCACAATGTGAAACGCCAACCTTTGATTGTTCTCATTATAAATGTTATTATGGCTTGTCATATTAAATAGGCGTCTTTGCATAATATTATCATTATCAACTCCAAATTGTCTCGAGCCCAGACAGTATCTCCCGGTTATTCAACAAGAAAAAACCTCGAGCAGCATTAATACCGTAAAAGGTAGTTAACGCTATCTAGTTAGTAGTTAAATAGCTCGTTCTCATTCTTGGAAACGTTCCTTAATGTAATAAACGACAAGAGTAGGAAGAACCGCGTGAAAGTTGAGAGCGTATGCTATCTCATGCAAATTACGGCAGATTTATCATAAGACGTCACCGTAATTACGACGTGAGGAGATATGGCGGGCGCGCTTGAACCGGCTCTCCAGAAAAAAAGGCAATTAAAGGGATAAACTGGAGCAGTTAAGTCGAGCGTCACGCTCGCGATATCTCTGGAGAGCGAGCGGTGCGGCGGCGCGGGCCGTGCGTGCTCGCGCCTGCCGTCTTCAGACCCCTGCGAACACGTAAAGGGCGGAGAGCAATATCATAGACTACAGACTAGAAACGGGGGAACATCCGCCACTGACGCTATTGCACTTGAAGCTTTACAAAGCTAAAAGCAATACAGTTATTTGATTTAAACCGGGTGTGTACCACCGCCTTCTACTGGATTGTGTTTGTTCTGGTTTGGCAGATGTCAAAGTTGTATGTTTTGAAACGGAGCCTCATTGTTGTTTGCGTTGTTTGTTTCGCGACGGAAGGTATTAGGTTCACTACATGTTTTAACGTAACGCACGCGATATTGATGATGACATTTTCTTAGAAAACAGCTTGGATTTCACCGTGGCACGGTCTCACATATTAAACATCAAAACAGGTGACAATTATACAACGAAGTGAAAAGGAAATTTAATTAAAATGACACTTGTACAAAATTTAAGAACGGAACCGCCTTCATTTATAATGAACTGCGTAGTTCATCAAAACCATTTCCCTACTGTATGAGCACATTGACGATATGTGACATTCGGTGTTCAGTAATTAATGCAAATCAATGACGGGACGTGCGATTGATTCTGGACCAGCGGAAAGCCGATCAATTACGTTAATGAGTACAGGATCCGTATCGCTGACGATTCAATATTATGCAGGAGCTTGCGTTTATTTACCGAGTAAAAGCCAATCGGCATCAGCCTTCCAGTAGTGCCCACTGATCTGTGTGCACTATTGACATACGCACAATCCGATAGACAGATACTAGTAAAATAGTACATTCACCGATTCGGGTCTAAGAAAAATGTTAGTGCGGGATAATGAATTGTATTTTATGGTACAAAAGGAACCCAATGGATCACAATGTTAAATATCTCAGGAACTAATTATTCTATGAATTTGAACAGTTGTAAACAAGGCTAGGCCACGTGTATGGAAATTAAAAAATGAACATTTGTATTTTTTTTATTACGGATATGAAGGGGCGCGACACATCAAAGTCTAGTTTTTAGATCAAGTGGTGTAGAATATGAAATATCTTGATGTGCACATTCAAAAGTTATTGTTTTTTTCTACCTATACAGTGCTTTAATTTTGATTAATGAAGGAAAATGTTGAAAACAATACCGTCCCCCCTTATTTCGTTGGGTTAGTTATTTTATTCACTAAATAATCTTTATGAACGTAATTTTGTACGGAACCGCCGGTGCAAGAATCAATGCCTTTTTAAAATAAAAAAAAATTTGCACAATCGCGTTTTTCCGGGTTGAAAGGAATATGTTTAAAACTATACTACTTGTCACTGCGGTAGTTTCGCATTTCTCCCTCTTAGTGTGTGTTGTTTGAACAATTTTAGAGCTTCTATGTGGTTTGACTGTGTTTTTAGCATAAATTTACATTTATTTTTGCGTATTTTTACATATCTGTGTATATATGTATGTGTATGACTCTTTTATCTTTATTTATACCTAAAGACATATTATGATGATTATTATTCTTTGTTTGCCTACTCAATATTTTTTGCATCAATTCCACTTCCCAAAGGTTGTCTGGAAGAGATTGCTCTTTAGCAATAAGACCGCCAATTGTCTACCGTTATTTAAGTACTGCTTAATTGTTTTGTTTTTGGTGAACAATAAAGAATAATTGTATTGTATGTTTACATCCTATCTACGGTCAACTAATACGATTTCTGGGTCACTTCGTACCTTGTCACAGTGAAAATCAATATGAATGCTGCTACAGATTTCATACTCGTATTATTATATATTGTGACAAGGTACGAAGTGGCCTAGAAATCAAATTGGTTGACTATAGGTATACCACCATCATATAAGCCCTAGGACGTCCACTGCTGGACATAGGCCTCCCCCAATTTCATGGGAACATGACTATAGGTATACATGTGTGAGTAAGACTTAGGTAAGTAACCGTCCGTGAGTGCATTCAGATTAGGAAGACAAATCGAGATATCAAATGAAATTGATTGAATTTTAAGACGGCGCAGTACGATCGGTGTGGATCGGTTCTCCATACAAACGTATTTAGGCTCTCATTTTAAAACGCCATGCTAGAATAACATGAAACTTTGTATACACAATGGGATCCGGCATACCTAGGTCGGAAATTAGTTTCTGTTGCTAGAAATTGAAAAAGAAAAAAAATACAGCGGTTTTTTGAGTTTTTTACGGCTTGTATGAAAACCTTAATAATCGCTGTATTTTTTCGTCATTATAATTTCAAGCAACAGAAACTAATTCCCGCCCTAGACAAGCTGGATCCCATTATGTATACAAAGTTTCATGTTATTCTAGCATGGCGTTTTAAAATGAGAGCATAAATACGTTTGTATGGAGAACCAAACGTACTGCGCCCTCTTAATAATTTTTATCATTTTTTTTATAACAAATTTGATGTGACGCAGTATTATAAATTGTTATTAAAAAATTTTACCCTTAGCCAATATAAGTTTATAGGCACCAAAACTGTATAGAAATTTAGAACCGCTTCATTAACCCGTTTCCTGCTTTCGACTTACTATTATCACTTCACTGAAGATCATAAGCTCTCCATGATCACGTCGTTCAAACCTATTTAGTAATATTGCAGCATAATTTCGCTAGTATTAAATTGATATCTATACTACACATGGTTGATATCGTAATCCGATCAATGAGGCTAATGAATCCTGGGCACCGTATTGGAAACGATTCAATATTATGCAAATGCTATATCCGTTTGGAGGAAAGCCCCCGATGGTCGTCTCTATTAACGTTGAGCAAGGACAACGACACCTTTGAATATTTTTATAGAAAGAGCTAGTATCTAGGAGAAGTGCTTATTTAATTCGGATACCTGCTTATTTATATAAGCATACGGTCTCCCATTCCAAGCACGATTTTTACTGTATGTTGTGAAGAAAATCATTGATACCACACAAGAAACAAGTGTTTTTTAAATCAGTAACAAATACAATATTTACCTACATAAACAAATATTTTTACGAAGACCGATGTCTTAAGCTGTCGATAAAGAACATTTCTTTTGCATATGCGCTGGACATAGGAAATAACAAATCAAAAAATACATATACTTTAAAAATAACACTTATTGAACGCAAGCATCGAGCAAAACCACATCAGAACGGGAAGCGGACGCAGAATCACAAGTTGCTCACTTGCTACATTCTGCTAACGTTCAATAAACCGTATCAAACAAATAAAGGGCTACCACAGGCACTCTTGCCGGACATAATATTATGTTAGTCATAAAACCTACGAGGATGGAGTGTAAACATGGGCATGGCTTGTGTTGTAAGAAGTAAGAACCGCAATGCACCAAAGTAGGTGACGTGGCTGGTTGTGGCGACACTGACTAGCTCGTTTATCAAAGTCAATATCGACTGTCGACGCTCAGGCACACACATTATAGCGAGCATCTATTACTTACTTGCACGCGTGAATTTCCTAAGCTGAAATTCATTGTGGGTATGGTGTTTGAAATTAGCGGAATACGTACCACGATTTTTACAATATATACTTTGAGTCCCGGGAAAGGACATACGATAGTTTTTGACACTGATTCGCATACTACAGAGTATGACATTAACACTCGTATTCAGAACATATTTATAACGTTGCATTTCTGAGCTTTGCGAGTATAAGGTTATGTTGGTGTACAGTACCTTCAAAGTTGTTCAATATAGGATCTGATGACGAGATCTATGAGGAATCTAAGTCATTTTCTTTTATATGAACACTATACAATATTTGTATCATCATCATCATCCTAGCGTTATTCCCAGTACAGTTGTATCCTGAAATATGCCCGGGGGATAATGAATCAAAAGTAAAATTAATATCGTAGTACGTAAAATAAATATCATCATCATTATGTCAGCCGAATGACGTCCACTGCTGGACATAGGCCTCCCCTAAAGACTTCCACAATGACCGGTCCTGCGCCACCTGCATCCCGCGATTCTTACCAGGTCATCAGTCCACCGTGTGGGGGGCCTGCCCACGCTACGCCTTCCGGTACGTGGTCGCCACTCGAGAACCTTTCCGCCCCAACGGCCATTAGTTCTACGTGCTATGTGCCCCGCCCATTGATAGATCTTTATTTTCTGGTGAAATATAGTTATGTAGTCGTAACCTCTCAAAATGATTATTTCAAATGAGGATCGCGCATCGGGAGATGTGATACTTACAAGCAATCGTGCATAGCCGAACGGGGCGTTTGACAGAACAAAATAACATGTCCAGATACAATACATGCTCAGCTGACACAAACCGAATTTTTCCACTTATACTTACTGGAGTAACAAAATAAGGAGCGTATATACATTTTTAAAGGGTCGGCAAGGCGCATGTGACACCCCTGGAGTTGAAGGCGTCCATAGGCTGCGGTGACCGCTTACCATCAGGCGGGCCGTACGCTTGTTTACCACCGACGTGGTTAAAAAAATGGATCCCCACATCGCATACTAATACGATATCAGTCTGTTGCGCGCAAAAGTTCGGCCGCGTTAAGAGAGCTTTAGGGGAATTACAAAAAATTGGGGTATTCAAATATTTCCTCAGAATATAGACTTTTTTGGCATATTCTACTCAGAATCCCAAACGCTGTCGATCCTAGAAGAAGAAAAAAAGTGCCCCCAAATTTAAATACAAAATTTCGATGTCGGTTTTGTTACCTCTATTTATCTATTCCATTTACATTTACATACATACAACCTATCTCTGTATAATAAATGTGTCGAAAGTAACAAAACTGTTCAGGAAATACCTATTTTTCCTCTTCTACAATCAATAGCGTCATTTATGCTTAGTCGAAAGTCTATATTCTGAGAAAAAAGTTATCTTAGCCCTTATTTAATTCCTCTTTAACGTGTCCATAGGCGCCTAGTAAAATAATTGTGTTTATTTTAATTTAACAGTATATTTAAAAAATGCTACTATGTACTGTATTATGTAATTAAGTACCCATTGAAAAATTCAATGGGTACTTAATTACATAATACAGTTTTTATTGACCCTATCCCGTTATTACGTTGCTAGGTTCTTTAATCTATGCGTCCTAATTTAAAATAGCCGTTTTATTATTGATCTCATACATCGAAAAATCCAGCTACGTAATAAAGAGTTTCATATATTCAAGGGGTAAAAAAGCGGGGGGGGGAACTATGTACTGTACATAGTGCCCCCCATCCCGATTTTTTAATATAAGTATCGTTTAACTTAAATAGTCACAATTGTTTACGTGTGGCTCTAGTGGACACGTTAAAGCCCTCTTAACTCCACGCATGTGGAAGCAGGCCCGGCCCAGCAGTCAATATGATTATACAATTTTAAACTCTCTTTATACACGTGACTGCTAAATTGTATACCTATGCCGTTAGATTATAACCTCGCGAGACTGTAAACTGTCAAAAGATTGTGAAAGTGTTTTGTTTTTCTCCAGCAAGTCGACGAAGCCCCGCTGAGCGGGGTTTCTATTTCCGCTCTGAGGGACTCGAGGTAATGCACGAACCTACCTAGATTCCACTTGTCTAGGACTTTCTTTCAGCAAGTCGCTGTCAAACTAATACATATCTTTCGACAATTTACAATGTCGCGAGGTAGATTATAATCTAACGGTATTTGCAATTTCACGGTGACATAGACATACAGAGTCACGCACAGAGAAGGGTTCCTACCGACACGTCCTAATCTAAATTTAAAACCACTATACAAATACAGTAAATCAAAAAAGGTCGTATCTTCATAGGGAAGTCACGGCAATTACGCCTTTTTGTTTGGGTAAGACAGTTTTTCAGCAATAACTCAAAAACCGTTAGACCTTTCTTGTTCAAACTAAAAATCGTTGAAAGGATTTCTTATTGTACACCATCTTGTTTTTTTTTTTCAGAATTTTAATCGTCATAGTTAAGAAATTAGAGGGGGGGTGGTTAGGAGGGACACTTTTTACGATTTTGACAGCTAATATCTCACCAACGGTTGACTTAAATGGAAAAGTTTTTTAGAAACCTCTATGTCCTTTTTGAAGGCCTATCCATTGATACCCAACACGCCTATGTGCATTAAAAAAAATTGACTCCCTCTTACATGTATCGGGTTTAATTTTTTTTCGTAATTTCACATCATATTTCTGTAGCGGTTCATAGCATACCAAATTTCATAATTGTAGTGCTCATAGTCTCCGAGTAAATCGGCTGCGACATACGGACGGACGGACGGACGGACGGCCGGACGGACGGACGGACGGCCGGACGGACGGACGAACAGTCACGACGAATCTATAAGGGTTCCGTTTTAGCCATTTCGGCTAATGAAATGGTTTTTTTATCGATGCTCTCGCTTACGGTCACATGTCGTCCAATATGTAAAAGCGGGACGCGAATGATCAATCAAAATCCTACTCAACTTCCTTTTTAGCGATGCAAAAAATGGAAGCCTCAGTCACTTGATGAGACCTCCGAATTTGACTTTTAAAAACACAAAAGTTAAGAATGCAAACGTATTCCAGTTGTCATAATTCATGGTTTGGCCGATGTATAAACACGTTCTCCGTTCAATCATCCGGCGTTAGGCGGCGCCGGGGCGAATAAATCAAGCCTCTCACTTTTTCACCTGCCACACACAAAGCTTTCGCACTGAAACTTGATTCGGGTTATTTCTGACGAAATATCAGCCTATTTATTATACTATTGATACGAACGCACGTGCGCAGCGTAAGTTTGAACTTGTTGTAGAGGGATTGAGTGAAAATTGCTTCCCTATTCCTGAAAATGTGCATAGAATTTGATGCTAACCGCCTGGCATTCTACTCGCCGTGTATCGATTCCAAAACTGAAAATTGTTAGCGTTTATAAAGGTTTAGGTCGGTCGACGCAGGAATAACGTTCAAAGCGGTGGCGTCACGAAATTTAATAAAACGCAAACGAAAGATACCTATTCGACGCACGTAGTTTGGATATATCGAAAGGCCTAAACAGACTGAAAACATTTTAATAACAATACAATGATCACAAAGGTAATTTGAATATTCAACGCCTACAATAGCGATAATCAATCTATACTCGGTACGTTTGCAAAAACGTGTCATTATTTACTAATACCTATTTATTTTCATACAATATATAACGCCGTCTAAGATTACGTATTCAACACATCGCACTAATCATATGCAAATATTCACGCCTAACATTATCAGTTTACATATCCGTCTAAAGCAATATATTGATGGGAGAACGCGCTAACGTAAGTAATATCTAATTCAATTATAGCGTAAAAGCGCGTCGCGTATAGGTGATGATAGCACAATCTTGGGGCGCGATCTAGCTAAGGAAGCTGTGAGGTATCTCATTGTGGTGTCAGTAAGTGCCTATTTGAGGTTACGTAGCCACTTACGGCGGCCGATAGCGTAATCCAAATTGACGTGTATTGTGCGTTGCAATACTGCCTACGGAATACAGCGCCGCAAAGCAGACTATTCCGTGAGGCCATCATTTTCGCTGTAAATGGATTTAATGCAAATTTTCTCCAGGGCCGTTTGAAAAGGTGTAGTGATATAAACTCTTTACCCCTTTTGTGAGGATGAAATTGTTTTAAGAATGTCAATAAGAAGAATGGATTTAGTCGGTGCGATTTTACCACACTGAAGTATTTACAAGGCTTCAACGTTTTTAGGCGACCTTCAACAGGCTGTTTACCAGTCGGGTTTATACCATGTCAATATTTAGCGTACCCATTATAAAGTGATGATTGAGAGTTTGCTTAGAGTTGGTAATGTATTTTTGGATTGCCAAATTCTTTTAACTGTCTAATCGAAATGTAAACTAATTGAAAGATGTTTATAATTACGGTAATCATCTTTAAAGATTCAAATCATTGACAGCAAAATTTAAACTATGATTAAAACATCGCTACTCAGCTCTAGTACGAGGTAATCGAAACATTCCAACGAGGGTCTAATAACCGAGTCAAATTTACATAAACAGAGCACTGTCTTGCGGCTGTTATCATTCAATTAAATAAGATTTTGCGATACCGAGACTACACCTCGTTCATTTAAACCCAATTTCTAGTCGCTCGGTGACCGTAAACTCTCTTCTCATTACATTTCAACTTTATGCAATGACGTAGAAACAAAACTTTATTATTTTAACGGCGGTATATTAACGTCAAGCGTCAATATTAAACGATTATCTGATCATAGTAATCAACTGATTGTGGTCTTATTAATCATAACAAAACTAATTAGTTAAATCTAATCAGCAACAAGAATTAATAAGAATTGCTTTTTTTATCTAAAAATATTCACAACTGAGTCTCAACTAATCAAGTATTGTCGAAAGAGCCCGACGTGTATTTTACAGTATTTTGCGTCGACTTGAAACGACAGTATTAACCCAGCAACTTTTAAGGTGACTTCCTCGCTTTTCAATCAATTCATCATACTTTGTCTTGCATCACTACTTACTCGTATTTAGCCATATAAGTTGGAGCTTGAAATGCGGCACGGCTCACATCGCTTTGTCATCGCGTATTATACTGGTAAGCTCTCCAAATACCTACTGCAATATTGTAGTTTGTCAACTCGTTGCTTTGTCTCTGTACGGGCAGACGCAACTGCCAATAACGGAAGAAGGTTCACACTTCAGTAAAGTGATAGCTTTTAGTGCAGAAATATAAAAAAACTCTTGTTGAAAAATGACCGAGTGAAACAAAAAGGCATTCGTGTGTCTTGATTTCTAAATTTCCGACTTTAGGGCTGCTCCTGCTAGAGTTCGCATTTCCCAACTGATTCTCGTCAGACACTGTGAGCGGGCTTAATAATTACATATAAATATTTTTAGGAATTTTGAAATTTGAAAAAATTGGTTAGCGTTAGTTTGATTTATCCTCATAAAGTGTGAATTACACTGCGAGTAGTGATACATGAGCATATTTATGAAATGAAATGTATCTGACGAAATAATTTAACAATGATGAAAACTGGAATTACATAATAGTAGATTTGTACAATATAGTAGATTACGTTTGTTTTTTTATTTCCTTACCCGTACGTATAGGTGAAAAACTTAAGAAAATTACCTGTTGTATGTAGTTGTGACGTGTTCGAATAGGCGTTTGTTTTGTTTGTGTTACACATTTTAAATATGTAATAATGTCTATACGAACACGCTACAACTACATATAATAGGTAATATTCTTAAGTTTTTACCTATACTAGGTATTTTAATAACTTTTTATGAATTACTTACCTGGGGCTTGATTCGTAGAGCACCGTGACACTTGGTGCTTGCTGTCCTTTGGTTATTCTATACGAACACGCTACAACTACATATAATGGGTAATATTCTTAAGTTTTCACTTATACTAGGTATTTTAATAACTTATTATGAATTACTTACATGGGGCTTAATTCGTAGAGCACCGTGACACTTGGTGCTTGCTGGGAAGGACTTTAGAATATGCAACACTGAGTTTAGCGTTCATTTTTTGTTTTATAAATAGTACTCACTATTAGAAAGTTTTTCACAAAATTTCAAGTTGCGGAGACGTACGGTTTAAGAGAAATAAAAAAGTAAAGTTGAAAGTTTCTATACTAAAATCGGTAAATAATACTACGCCATGACAGTCCAACTCCGCCTTAGCTCCGGCGCTGCGGGACGAACAGCCCTTCCGCCTTGGCGTAACAAAGCACGGTCGTCCATGCTCGGCTCCGCAGCTTCGCCTTGCTGGTCACCTTCGGCGACCAGGCTCAGCCGCTCCACCTCGCACGGTTCCCGCGCTTTGTCACGGTGGGCGAGGGCTGCTCTCCCTTCGCGCCTCCGAATTTTTATATACACTCTAGGGGTAGGGCAGACAAGACCACGTGGATAGTGGGGTGCTCTGATTCGGTTTTTGATATACCTAGGCCCCAGTGACGTGAGTGACGTAATCATCTGACTGTCATGGCGTGGTGTTTATTACCGATTTTAGTCATTGACATAAGATATAGAAATAGACACACAATGCCGAACATAAATAACTAAAAATGTGGCGCAAGATGACACAGATGAAACTGACAGTTACATTCCAATAGCTGATAATAACGCTTCTTTATAGTCCGAGTCAAGATAAAAACTTCATAGAAAAAAGAACTTACAGACATTAGCGTCATGTGTCAAATTTGTAAACATAAGAACCAACATGGTAAAAACTTTTTATTAAAATGCCACGGTCGTATACTGGCTACCAATGTTTACTTTATAAATGTCAAAAGTGAACAGTGAGTGAAAGTACCTAATGGAGTCGCTTTGGTTATTTAAATTATTTTTATATTAATAATATTTATGAACAAAAAAAAAATATGTATAAAACATTCCATTACAACATTCACACACATTCTGTGATTGTTCTTTTTCTATGTTAGAGATTAAGATGTTTACCTTCATGAAACTCTTGAGTAAGACTATAGGTAGTTATTTCAAAATTACTGACTTCTGCCATTGGAGCAGCATTTGTAGTTTTACAACTTTTGCTTTGCAAGTCATCGTCATCTATCTCTGACATCTATAAAACAAAGATACCGACTATGAACTTGAAAGATATACTATTTAAGTATATTAACGTTAAATTGATTTTTATTTCATTAATTCATATAACTATATAAAAACGTTTTCCTATCCATGATTTAGTCGTAGTTTGAGTCGGGAACGAACTGACTTACGTTCAAGACAGGTTTAGCAGTTGCAGTTAGTCGATTTAAGCCTTTATTGGTCCTGTAAATGTCGGAAATAGGGAAATAGGCCGAACACACAACACTCGTGTGGCTTGTTGGTTTATAGACTGCGTCACGTTTATTTTGCGCTAAAATAGCGGTCCATTCTGAACGTCGCTGAGGATGTTGTGGAAATCTTGAATTACAACATAAAAAACACAAATTTATTCCTTATAAATTTAATTTAAAAAATATTGACCTAATAGCGACTCCATACATTTTGTTTCTTGGTAACCATTCATTTGAACTAACAAAATTATTTACTCAAAGCCATGAAATTACCAGAACTTTATATAAATTTTGTAACGTTATCAAAATAACTAACCTAAAGAAGTATATTCCGTCTATTTCCTTGTTTTTTTGTAGCTATTAAAGCAGTTTTTCACGGCAGATTTCGTCATTGTTGGACAACTGTCACTGTCTGCGGTCCAAACACGACTAAACAGGAAAGTACCGCCCGAGTCGTGCGGGCGGTACTTTCACGGGGGACATTTTTGTGGGCTGATTGTGAATCTAGTTCTATAATAGTACATCAATGATTTTAGTATAGAAACTGTCCAATTTTTTTTTAAGTTTCCGCAACTTGAAATTTTGTGGGAAGCTTTCTAATCATGAGTACTGTTTATAAAAAAAAAATGAACGCTAAACTCGGTGTTGCATATTCTAAAGTTGAGCCTCAAAATATTATATTTTTGAATTTTCATCATATGTGTGTTAACGTTGTCGAATGCTTTTAAAGGCTTTCAAGTTGATGAACCGTGCAGGTACAATCATTTGTACTTACTCATCAAGACGCGGAGGAAGTCAAATCCGCAGCTATTCAGGGTTGATCTCCTAGCTATGACACCATTCCGCCTTGTTGCTTAGTATCCAAAACTTATGATATTCAAAATTATGGAGCGTAGGGACCACAAAGTACAATATATGTAGGGACGTAAATATACTAACACACCAACTAAATACAACGCAAATCCAATGTAAAACAGAAATCTGTTTTGACGACAGTTTTGACAGTCATATGTGCCAACCTTAGAGTACCCCAGCAAATCAAATAATAATATCACTACGAGCGAGATAGTCATATACTAAATTGAATAAGAGCGACAAAGGGGATATAATATTTGTTGTCGATAGAGACTCACTTGCACATTGCCATATTAAAAATTAAGTACGTGTATTGTTATATGTACGTGTATTAAGATTTAGTGATTACCGCTCTAAAGATTTTAACGAAGGTAGGGGTTAATATCGATCTAGTTTGATCTCATTTTCGGGAAAACTCATATTCTCCGGGAAAACACGAACAAAGCTCGGTCACTCATATATAAATTTGACTTTTATTCAACAAACATCTTATAACCTGTATTTTATTTTATTTATCTATTAGGGTTAACAAAGTGATCACAATAAGGGCTTAAAATATATGTATTAGTAAGTAATTTTATTTATTGTGCCATCAACAACATTAACCACAGCAAGACAGAGGCTATTAGAAAGGGACACGCTAACACAAAGTGAGTCTCGTTCACAGACCAGTAAGGGTTCAGACCGCCAACTCACGAACCAAAAATATAGACCGTAAGCAACCATATTTAATCTGTACCCGCTGGTAGATTTGTGACGTTTATTTTTTTTAATTGTTTAATGACACCGTGGCAACGGAACTTACTGTGAACATCCAACGATAAATATATACAGCTATTTAAATTTAACTTTGTGTAGAAGATCACGGCATTTTCAACTGAACACCAACGTCCGATGTAAAATGAAACTGGTGTTCAATTGCAATACCGTGAACTATGTTGAGCCGTATCTTAGTTAAATGAAATTAAACAAACATTTTACTTATCAGCAGATTTATTTTTTAATGTATCTCATCTCATATCCGGGAAAACGATTTATCTTCGTCCCTTCACAGAGTTCTACGTTTTACAACTACAACACTCGTACATTTTGCAAAATGAGAACTTGCATGCCATGCCACATACGACGCACTTCACTATCTTCCATTTGTTGTCCAAACAATGGTTATTACGCGCTTCCAGGTGAATTTTCGATTAGCTACACATTGTTTCGTTTGTTTACTATATAGTAAACTATCAATACTACAATTTAAATAACAATATTTGCAAAAATGAAAAAAATGTTCAGAGACGACTAGACGAAATGCCGAGGAGACGCCATTTTACTTTTATTTGTCACTTTATTTTGACGTTTGACGTCCAATGGCACTGCCATTATGGCAGTCAAGTCAAGGCAGTAGCCAATCAGAGCTCGGTCTGTCGTCAAAATCTTTTTGACACAATGTGGCGGCTATCATACACGTTTCGTTCTACGTAGATAAACAGCAGCACTACTGAAGAATGACATCTTGAAGCTATGAAAAGCACATAATGTTAAGCAAAAAACAAATCTCTGTGCCAAGGACCTTGGATTGTTAGCCTCTCCTGATACCCCATTTTTCCTTGCCCGTGACCTCAAGAGGGCTAATCTCTTCAAACATTGCTGGACTGGATATGGAAGGGTATACGTACGAAGAACAGACCAATCCCAAATTATACCTATTCATAGTGAAGCACAAATAGAACGCTTAAAAAAAGAAGCGGCCTGCGGATCTACCTCATCGACCAACGCGACCACAGCTAGATGCGATCGAGGGCCCCTCGCGTCGCAAACTCATAGTGCCAACTCCAGCAATGCCGCAATGAACCTTGACCCCGAGCCTGAACCTGTGTCTTATACCAAGTGACTAAATTATTTCATTCCAATACCAGTGATGAAACTTGTTTCTTTCAATCCTAGTTATAATTCTATTTATAATTGGGTTTTAGAAAGATTTATAGCGTTAAGAGGGATTAATTTTAGTATGTTATTTCTGTACGCACACATTCACACTCATACACACAATAAAGACATAAAAATTGGAACACTTTTACCATTATACAATAATACTCAAATACACATATTAAATTTTGGTTTACTTATCCAACTCGACCCACACATTCACTATATGCACTTGTTGCAAAGAAAAAACTCTATAAATTATCTGGCTAGCTTAATTAAACCATTCATCTTGACCTTCGGACTCATTAGTTTATTACATAATGGATAATCAACTAACTATATTACATGACATTGATAATACGGACATTGCATTTTCCGTTCAATGTGACACTCAGGACTTACATAAATTTATTCCTCAAACCAAAAACAATTTGACAATAATTTCTCAGAATATAAGAAGTATTTATAGCAACAACTTTTATGACCTTCAAGCAACTTTATCTCAATTAAGTCGAGATATTGATATAATGATTTTGACAGAATGCCGACTTGATCCTGCGAAACCGATCCCCTGTATCAGTAACTATACATATGTGGCATCAATTAATAACATTAATCAAAATGGCGGTGTTGTGTGTTATATTAAGAGTCAGTATAAATCTACGCATAAGGAAATTATACTCGAACAGGCCTCTTGTGTACAAACAACGATTAATAACACCATTATTCTTGGTATTTATAGGTCTCCATCATATACTAATGCCTCCGATTTCATAAACTCCTTGTGTTCTCATCTAGAGACGATTAAATCCTACAAAAATATAATAATAACTGGTGACTTAAATATAAACTTAATACCTCATACACAGAAACCTTCGCATGAAAATACAAATAGACAAAACTACCTATACATGCTCTCTACTTTCGGTTTACTTCCAGGACATACTCGGCCAACTAGAGGGAAAAATTGTCTAGATCACTTTATGTTAAAAGTTGAGACCAACAATATAATTGCTTATACTGCAATACTTAATACATCGGTGACAGACTACCTCACTATACTGTTGACACTATCAAATCACATAACAAAAAACACCCCCAAACTGCCCCAAAACAGTCGAACGAATAGACTATAATAAAGCTCTCACCGCTTTACTTCAAAAAAACTTGGATGACCTCATACTAAGTTATGACCCGTCCTTTATAATTGTGCAACTTATAAAAAAACTTAAAGAAGCACTAAATGAAAGCAAGTTTGTAAAACAAATCCCAAAAAAACATCGAAATATTAAACCGTGGATAACACCTTGTATTCTGAGATGCATCAGAAACAGGAATAAAATGCAATCAAAATTACGTGCTGATCCAGATAATGAGGTCCTTAGTGTCACCTTCAGACGATATCGCAATTTCGTAACTAATTTACTAAAAAAGGTCAAGAGAAAATATGATAGCGAACAACTGGCTAATGCAACAAAGAACCCAAAAAAAATGTGGAACGTTATTAAATCTATTACTTATCATAAAACTAGTAATAGTCTTCCAAAGAACTACTTGGCGTTGGGCGTACCCCAATTGAATCTGTTAACAAAGTAAACGAGTTCTTTGCGAATATAGGTAAAGATCTTGCTGGCGAAATCTCACAGACTAATCCTTATAATCATCGTAACAGTACCTTGTCCTCCAATTACTCAAATTCATCATCTTTTGTCCTACTTGACACAGACTACCACGAAGTTGACTACATCTTAATGAGCCTGAAAAGTGACAGTGCTTGTGGTATAGACGGAGTGCCTACCAAGTTCCTAAAACTTGCCAGAATTACCGTAGTCCCTGTTATATGTCAGCTAGCAAACCTATGTTTCAGGAATGGTGTCTTTCCTGTACATCTTAAGCAAGCCCTCGTCACACCTGTGCATAAGAATGGAGAGAGAAAAAACATAAAAAATTATAGGCCAATTTCAGTATTACCGGCAATTGCAAAAATTATAGAGAAACTAAATAACGTTCGCCTTACAAATTATTTTAACTAATTTAAAATACTTCCTAACTCACAATACGGCTTCAGACAAGGAAAAAGCACAGAAGATGCTGTTCTGGCACTCACCACATTAATAACAAAGCAAGTGGACAACAAGCAGAAATCACTGGCTATATTTTTAGACCTCAAAAAAGCCTTTGATACTGTTTCTCTCTCTATTCTTGTACGCAAACTCGAGACCATGGGCATAAGAGGAAAACCTCTCGAACTCTTGATTGATTACATTCATGGTCGTAGTCAAGTTGTTAAAATTGGTAGTCACATTAGCGAGGAAAAAGAAATTACCTTTGGTGTCCCTCAAGGGAGCGTTCTCGGACCTACCCTCTTTCTTGCATACATTAACGACTTGACTAACCTGACTATTGATGGAGGGTCGATTTTCTCTTATGCGGATGACACAGTGGTGGTTTTTAGTGACAAAACTTGGGAGTCTGCTTTCGAAAAAGCCGAGCGGGGTCTCATAATTATTACCTCTTGGCTAAAGTTGAACCTTTTAACTCTAAATATTGCCAAGACGAACTACATATGTTTCACGAAATACAAATGCACCCAACCACCAGATACACAACAGCTAAAAATACACTCATGTAGTTCGCTAGATACACATAACTGTAATTGCAAACCAATCCAAAGAGTCTCCTCCACAAAATATCTTGGTATTATCCTTGACCAACGGCTTTCCTGGCATGGGCATATTGAATATATAAATAATAGAGTCCGAAAGTTAATATGGATATTTAAAAAATTAAGATTCGTCACATCTCAGGCTCTGCTTAAACAGTTATATGTTACTCTAGCACAACCCATTATGACTTACTGTATCCCGATTTGGGGTGGGGCGAATAAAACAAAATTTATTGATACAGAAAGGGGACAACGATATTTACTGAAAGTAATGTTTGCTAAACCCTTTAGGTACCCTACTGGTGAATTATATAAGGGCTGTGGGCTACTTACCATGCGAAAACTTTATATAGTAAACACACTACTAAAGTTACATAAGACACTAACATTTAAAGCAACATTAACAAAACGTAGAAGACATGACAAAGTAATTGTGATACCTCCAACTAAATCTATCTTTGCAAAAAGGCAATTTTTTACTCAATCTGCACACCTATATAACAACATTAATAAATCAATCGCTATATATCCCCTCCAACTCCATACCTGTAAAAAATCAATCATTGAGTGGATAAATCACTTAACCTATGAAGAAACTGAATCATTATTATACAATGTAACTTAATTCAATACTATATACACTTTACCCCACTTAAATCACGCACAACATACACACACCCACACACCCACACACACCCACCCACACACACACACACACACACACACACACAGTCACACACACAGTCACACACACACACACAGTCACACACACATTATTAAGTTAATAAGTAGCTAATTAATTTTGTAATAATTAGTTATTCGGTTACGTCTTACCTTTTGCTGGAAGAGCGGTATCTCCTGCCACAAGTACATCTAGTGCTTACTAGGAGATTCCAACCACGATGTATTCTAGAACCATATTGTAACCTAATAAAAATTTTTTTTCAACAAATGGAAGATAGTGAAGTGCATCGTATGTGGCAAGGCATGCAAGTTCTCATTTTGCAAAATGTACGAGTGTTGTGGTTGTAAAACGTAGAACTCTGTGAAAGAACGAAGATATATCGTTTTCCCGGATATGAGATGAGATACATTAAAAAATAAATCTGCTGATAAGTAAAATGTTTGTTTAATTTCATTTAACTAAGATATGGCTCAACATAGTTCACGGTATTTCAATTGAACACCAGTGGTGTTCAATTGGAAATCCGGTGAGCTTCTACACAAAGTTAAATTTAAATGAGCTATATACATATTTATTGTTGGATGTTCACAGTAAGTTCCATTGCCATGAAATAATTTAAAAAAAAGAAACGTCAAAAATCTACCAGCGGGTACAGATTAAATATAGTTGCTTACGGTCTATATATTTTCTTCGTGAGTTGGCGGTCTGAACCCTTACTAGTCTGTGGTTTAAGTGCTCACGGAATATGTTTTTGTGTTTGGATTATCTTTACCAGCTGTTAATTTAGGGTATTAAAATCAACAATAAATGATTTTGATCACCTGAATATTTTATTTCATAGATACTTTCTAAAATACAAACATACACACAAACACCGGATTGCTCCAGTTGACTCTGAAAACTTCACTAGCTTCACTCGTTTTAAAAAAAATTGACACCACAATGAATATACTCGTATACGACACATGTGTTAGTTAATATGAGGCTAACCTATAATTCAACAAAGTCTTCCAATTAATAAACTGAAGCTGTGTGAAGGTACTGGGTTCCCAAATCGATCAACCTATTCATCGTTTCAATGCCCAAGAGTTCAATCCATTGGATAGAATTTGAATACTGCAGCTAAGTTGCAAAGGACCAGTACATTGCGGTCTACCTACATACGCATCTACGTGTTTGCAATGCGTAAATATGCCGACTACGAATTACGACACAGCCCACAGTGAAATGTAACACAGCAACATGTAACTGCTGGTACGCTAGTAAGCCTTAGAAACATTTTCGGCATGGGATTTCTGAGCTTAGTCGATTCCTGCTAATTCAAATAATAAAGTAGCTTGATTTATTTATATGGCAGGTCCCTTAGGAGAGAAAATCTGCGAACCTATAAGCTGCGGTTCTTCCGATTTAAGGAATTTCCTTCGGATGCATGAGATATAAATATATATCTAGTACGGTCACGGACTTTATTTATTTTATTTATTTAAACTTTATTGCACAAAATGTAATTGTACAAATGGCGGGCTTAATGCCAAATGGCAATGGAATACTTTAATTGTTTAGCCATTTAGAGCTCACTTTATACTGGACATTTTAAAGCCAACTATATGCCCAGTATGAAGGGAGCTCTAAATGGCTCAACAATTAAAGTCTGTCCCCCTTATTCATAAACGTCCATCAAGCCTCTATTAGTTAACAAGCCGCTTAAGTTCGTTTGTCCTTATCTGTCACTTTGACATTTATGGTTATGAGAAAGGGACAAAACAACTTTTAGTTAACAGAGGTTTGTAAAGTTTTATGAATAAGGGGGTGTGAGTGTAGTACCTATTTTGAAAATACATAATCCTTTTTAAACCTTAGCTTTAAATTAGAATAGATATTTTACATGTATGTAAATATTATATAATATAAACAGCTTAAGTGGTGTTTGAGATTAGATTCTCATAAGATGTTGTATTATTTATCGTACTTTCCTATCGACTTTAACCCCCATTCGGAACAGAATATATCCTAGTTTATTTGCCGGATCACAAATTAACTAAATATTAGATTTCATCGCAATCAGTTCATTGGTTTATGCGTGAAAAGGAGATACTTCTGCATTTATAATATAATACGAGTGTGGCAAGCATTCGCGTCAGTGGCATTCATTAATATAGCAACATTCAAAGGAATGTGCTGTAAACCAATCTATCTTCTTCTATCGAATATCATTTACAAGTTTCAAAAAGAGATAAGAAATTTCTCAGAATAGTTTTCTAGTTAGCGTTTGTGAGATCTACAAATAGTAGACCTCAATAGCCATACTGGCCACCAAACTCTCATCAGCCTAGGTTTCAAATAGATTGATTCACCCAAAGTTATAAAAATATGTATCCACGACCTTAATCTTGAGTCAATAATGACACGGATACTCGTGTATATTTTTGTAACATGGGGTGAATCGATCTCTTTTTAGTCGACTGTACTGTACCAATCAACTGAAGGTGGCCCCATTAACTGAGTTGCAGTCTCAACTGTCAAACAAACCACTTGTTTTCAGCCCGCCTCCAGACCTAGAATTTGGTTGGTTTACAACTAATTTGGTAGATTAAAATAATTCTTGAACTGAACGCCCCCTCCGGAGTCTTTTCGCTCACATCTGACACAGGGTGGGCCCTGTAACATGAGCAAATATTTAAAAGGATGCTTCCTTAGAGCATATGTAACTCCTTGTGTCCAAAATTTTACTTTATTTTTCGTTTCGGAGAAATTTTGATTTAAAGTTGATCCGAAGTAATAGATCTTGAAACCATGAGATTATAGCGCGTCAATTAGCGCTGTTTTTAATGTACCTACGAGTATTTTCAAGTTATGACTTATGACTCATAACCTGTTATTGCATTTTATGTTTTGGTATTTTTTAATTTTCTTTTTTCAACTTTTTTGTGTATTTATAATAAATGTTATTACTATCATTGCAGAAGAGCAAAAAAAAACGTAAGCTATATTAAAATAAAATAAAATAAACCTGCCAAGTGCTATTCGGACTCGCGCACCGAGGGTTCCGTAATTATATTTTTTTTATATGATGTAACTAAAAATTTACAGCTTTCGCAATTTTTCCTTTATCTGTGCTATAAAACGTTGCATCGTACCAAATTTCAAGATTCTGAGTTCACGGGATGTACCCTGTAGGTTTTGATTTGCTTGCGAGTGTCGAAAATTTGTGGCATAAACGGCTGTATCATTTCATTGCGTTTCACAGTTGAGACTTCGCAAATCAGTTAATGGAGCCACCTTCAGTTGATTGGTACATTACAGTCGACTAAAAAGACATCGATCCACCCCATGTTACAAAAATATACACGAGTATCAGTGTCATTATTGACTTAAAAGTTTGATTTTTTCACAGCTACAAAGGAGAGTAGACCTGAGTATTTGATGTAAGTTCCAGCTTGATACCTCTACGCGTTCCTGAGAAAAAGGGTCTTGACAGACAGACAGACGGACGGAGGGACGGACAACAAAGTGATCCTATAAGGGTTCCGCTTTTTCTTTCGAAGTACGGAACCCTAAAAATAAAAGTTTTTTAAGATTCCGTAGCCAAAATGGCAAAAACGGAACCCTTATAGATTTTTCATGTCTGTCCGTCCGTCCGTCCGTCCATATTTCACAGCCGTTTTACTCTGAGACCATGACCACTACAATTATGAAATTTGGTAGGAAGGTGTACCTATTCTATGAACCGCTAAAGAAAAATGATGTGAAATTACGAATAAAAATTAAATTACACCCCATACATGTAACCGGGGTATATATTTTTTTGATGTACAAATATGAAGGTTTCTAAGAAACATTTCCATTCAAGTCAACCGTTGGTGAGATAATAGCTGTCAAAGTCGTAAAAAGTGTGACCCCCACCTGTAATTTCTAAACTACTTTCTAAATTGACGTGGTGGAAAGTAATAAATACTTTTGACGATTTTTGGTTTGAAGAAGATAAGTTGAAAGGTTTTTGAGTTATTGCTGAAAAACTGTCTTGCCCGAACAAAATGTAAGTGCCGTAATTTCTGTATGAAGATGCGATCTTTTTTGATGTAATGTATTGTATAGTGGTTTTAAATACGGGCTAGTAGGTGTCGGTACTCATAGTGGGTAAATGCCATAATCGCCAGCCTTGGCATGCGAGATGGCGATCGCAGTATATCCACCGTGCTCCAGGGATGCTGCTGCCCATCCCCGGTGGTCTTGGTCGTACTTTAAGGACATATCTGGTCCAGCCGGGGCGCAGCGTGGGTAGCCCCCCTCCACGGTGAACTGATGATCTGGTAAAGGTCGCAGGAGTCCACTGGATGCGGGTGGCGCAGGATAGGTCATTGTGGCACTCTTTGGGAGAAACCTATGTCTAGCAGTGGACGTCTTTCGGCTGATATGATGATGATGATGAGGTGTCGGTACGGAACCCTTATTTGTGCGTGATCCGATACGCACTTGGCCGTGTTTTTCAACTGACACCACTTAGAAATAATTGCTGGATCGCTCACCACAGCAGTGGACCGTTAATTTTTTTGTTTGCTTCTGATCAAGGCCCAACTTGTATAAGAAAAATCCAAACAATTAACTAAGAACAAACATATAAGCACGTATTGAAACGTTTAGTATTCTTGTTTATAAATGATTTCAAATAATAAAACAAACTAGAGGCCCTATTCTTAAAAATATAAAATATAATACATCAATTCTAAATTAATTGTAGAATTACAGAAATTAAAACAAAAAAATGGACCCCTCAGGCATGGTGCCGAGGATGCTGCTGGTACTAGGACCCCACGGAACAAGGGCCACGACAGCAAAAGTGGTGAAGGGACACACTGCCGAGAGGACGAGATCTCTGGAAAAATTCAAAAGACACAAATATAGGGTATATTTGTGCCTTATAAATTTTTCGCCCACTTCAGCTGCCGCATCTACTTGGCTGCTGGTTCCGAGACATCTCGTCCGGCCTCTTGCGATCATCATTTGCCATCCCTGGCTATACCAGTGGGCTCGAGGAGAGCTGGCACGTTAACGGAGGCAAGGGAGAGTAGTTTTTTTGGTCGTTTTCTAATTAGTTGTAAACCTAATATTATTTGTGAAGTAAAAAATATATTACCTTAAATAATAATTGCACTTAGAGCACCTACAAATTTTATTACCTGATTCACTCACGGTTACTTCTTTTTTTATATAAAACTAGCATTTGCCCGCGGCTTCGCCCCCGTACTAAGCGAAATTTTTAACAGTCTACAAAAAACAGGTTCGTATGTTTGTCCACGATTATTTCGCGTTTGGCTGAACCGATTTAGATGCGGTCTCCAGAAAAGTAGTTGTTACATTCTGGGGGTATCGGTACTTATACGAAGTTTGGTGATTGTTATTTATTAACAGATGAACAGATGAAAAGTCAGTATACATTCTAAGAACCAGCAAACTGTTGAATTTCATTTGATTTTGGCAAAAATAAGTATCGAAAACTATTATCATACATTTCCGAGAGGAGAGAAGGGAAAGGGCCGATGAAATAAAAGCGTGACTTAAATGGCCCTTAGTAAAAGTATCTGTGTACTACAGTAACACCAATAGGTCTGTAAACGACCAAGCAGCGCGCAGCGGTCATAAACTCTGGTCCTTTGAAGTACAGAAATACGGCTAATTCAATATCACGTGTAACATTTATTTTTCCTAAAATTAAATTTATTAGTTAGGTTTTGCCAGTTCCCATTGGAGCATCCAAAAAGAAAATTTGGCCTCACTTCCATTCGCACTCCTTACTGTCAGTCCGTCTGTTACAACAAGTTCCTTTTACTGGACCGATTGAATTGCAATTTGGCACAAACTATCAAGAATTTGGAGCGCTCGTGGCCCAGCGGCACCCGCCTACCGCGTGCGGCGTGCGAGGTTAAGCAATGTGGGTGCAGGTCAGTTCTTGGAGGGGTGACCGCTTTGAGTGGTTACTAACTGACTCTCATGCTTTGGAAGGCACGCTAAGCCGTTGATCCCGGCTGCAATCGTTAAGCCAAGTTAGAGGCCTTCGAGCGGCTTGCAAACTTCTAACAGTCAAGTTGCCCACTCACTTGACAAAGGGGTTTCGAAGTTGCACCACGTCCGTAGGGAGTACCCACCCTACACGTGACCCCTGGGTGGTGCTAAAAGTGCAACAAAAACTGGCAACCGTACTTGTCTGCTCGAAAATCTCACGGTTCGTAAATAAATGCCATACGATAAAAAAAATCTAAAGGTTTATTTAAATGGAAAAAAAAATATCGAAATCTCTATGTCGTTTTTAAAAGCAAATCCATAGATACCCCACATGCCTATACAGTAACATTAAACTTTTTTGCATACAGGCATATATTGAGTGCCAAATTTTACCTCAGATTCGTATTGAGAGACCTCTCGGACGCTCAGATATCGATTTTGAACGAAATCGGGACGAAAAAAAAAACAATATTAACGCCACTTTTACAAATTTTACCTCGGATTCGTATATTAAGAGACCTCTCGGACACTCAGATATCGATTTTGAACGAAATCGGGACGAAAATGAAGAAAATCAATATGGCCGCCACTTTTTTCAAATTTTACTTCAAATTCATATTATGGGACCTCTCGGACGCTCAGATATCGATTTTGAACAAAATAGGGTTGGAAATGAAGAAAATCAATATGGCTGCCACTTTTTCCAAATTTTACCTCGGATTCGTATTAGAGGAACTCTCGGACGCTCGGATATCGATTTTGAACGAAACCGGGTTGAAATGAAGAAAATCAATATGGCTGCCACTTTTTTCAAATTTTACCTCGTATTCGTATTAAGAATTCCCTTCGACGCTCAGATATCGATTTTGAACGAAATCGGGACGGAAATGATAAAAATGAATATGGCCGCCACTTTTTCTAAATTTTACCTCGGATTCGTATTACGAGACCTCTTGGACGCTCAGATATCGATTTTGAACGAAATCGGGACGAAAAAAAAACAATATGACTGCGACTTTTTTCCAAATTTTACCTCGGAGTCGTTTTAGGGGGGCTCTCGGACGCTCAGATATCGATTTTGAACGAAATCGGGACGGAATAGATGAAAAGCAATATGGCCGCTACTTTTTCCAAATTTTACCTTGGAGTCGTATTAGGGGGACCTCTCGGACGCTCAGATATCGATTTTGAACGAAATCGGGACGAAAATGAAGAAAATCAATATGGCCGTTACTTTATTCAAAGTTTAGGTTCCACGGATTCCTATTAAGAGTCCTCTCGGACGCTCAAATATCGATTTATGTCGAAATCGTATCGGACGACACTGATTAATAAAACCACTTACAATACATTGAATCAAAAAAGGTCGTATCTTCATAGGGAACTCACGGCACTTCATGCACCTTTCGACCTTATAAGGAACTTACATGCCAAATTTGGTATTTCTCGAACCAGCAGTTTGGGCTTTGCGTTGATACTCACTCAGTCAGTCAGTGTCTTCTTGCAATTTGGCACCTACTTTTAAGTTTTCATGCCCGCAATATTAAATTTCAAAATCAATGCCAATTTCAAAATAAACGACCCAAAAAATCATAAAATCACACCCGTATTAATATTTAGACATTCCAACCCCTCGGACCCCAACAGAGGGGATGGTATTTCACGTCCTCCACGTGGGATTTTAAAATCATTGTTGTTTTTGTAATGAGAGACCCGATAAACCATAGAAACAACACCCATATCGATTTTCAGAATTTGTCACCAGATTTCCTCTTTTAGGGGTTGATTTCTCAAAAAACCTGAAACACATGTTTACTCATTTATCGTTAGAAATACTCCTGTGAAGTTTCTAATAAAATAATCCAACTAATATTGATTCCCCATACAAACTTCGGACCCCATTTCACCTCCTTAGGAGTTGAATTTTGAAAAATCCTTTCTTAATGCACCTCAAGACCTTATATGGAACCTAAATACTAAATTTGGAATCTCTAGAACCAGCAGTTTGCGCTGTGCGTTGATATGTCAGTCACTCAGTCAGTCAGTTATTTCTTGTGGCACAAACTTTCAAAAGCTTTCATGTCCACAATATTAAATTTCAAAACCGATGCCATTTTCGTAATTAACGTCTCAAAAAACCATAAAAACGACGCCCATATTAATATTAAGACATTTCATCCCCCTCGCACCTCAACAGGGGGGATGGTATTTCACGTCCTCCACGTGAGATTTTAAAATCATTGTTGTTTTTGTTATCAGCAACCCACAATACCCATGTCGATTTTCAGAATTTGTCATCACCCCTTTTAGGGGTTGATTTCTCAAAAAACCTGTAACACGTATTTACTCATTTATCGTTAGAAATACTCCTGTGAAGTTTCGAATAAAATAGTCCAACTAATCTTGTTTCCCCATACAAACTTCGGACCCCAATTTCACCCCCTTAGGGGTTAAATTTTGGAAAATTCTTCCTTAGTGCACCCCTAGACCTTATAAGGAACCTACGTGCCAAATTTGGAATCTCTAGGACCAGCGGTTTGGGCTGTGCGTTGATATGTCAGTCAGTCAGTCAGTCAGTCAGTCAGTTTCTTCTTTTATATATTTAGATAGACAAGCATTTGACCGCTGCCTCTCCTGATGCTAATATCTCATTTGCTAAATCACATATTAGGACACAGAATTTCATTGAAAATTACACCCAGATTTCTCAAGTACCTAGTGCATTTTGCTCACCGCCGCTTTCTCGGTGTATCATTTTACATGCATGGTATGATCATCGAAATTGCTCAAAGCACTTCTGAATAACGATGTATTGAATTGTAGGGAAAATCCGGAGCATAAAGACAGGTAGGGAAGTGAGATATGGAGGGCCAGCCAATCAATTCTATTTGCATTTCTGTAGTCGCCATTAGTGAATCTCCCGCCACGTCAAACGCTCACTGCCCAGCATCGAATTTGTAAATTAAATTCTGCCGAAATGTATTTAAAGCGTTTATTAAGTGGGCACCAAGATAGGAGCCATGGTCCTGAATAATAAAGCTTTTGCTTCCTACTCTAAATTGTTATTAACTTACCGATTGCTAAGCTCGATGTGAATTAATTTTGCAGAGATCGTATCACAATTGAGTGCCTACTTGTGATTGATATTAATTGACACTTTACTCTTTGTTGCAATCGATAGTCAGTCATCTTGGTTTTATTTATGAATCTATTTACTACGATTTAAAAAAAGACGACGTTGCTCAAAACTCACAATTAACAATGTCACGTAATCTTAAATTGATGTTCCCAAATAAACACGTACCGCCAATATTTTCTTAATGCTTCAGATTTTTTTTTATTTTTTTTTCTTAGAACTTGATTGTAATAATAACCACAAGAATTTATTATTTCGCCTCATATCAAGTGGTTTGTACAATTTGCAAAAATAGAATGCAAAATTTCCGAAACTTATATTTACACGCACTACCACTTTGCTCATACCTTTTTGTCACAGGTGCATACTACCAGCATTATTTATATTTATTTATTTTATTTTATTTTTATTTATTTATTTAATAACTTAAGTCTATCATTACAGTATAGAACCCAATATTCATGGCGGTACTTGTATTGTAGGTACCACTAAAATTAAATAACCTGTTTTACTCGGATCTGCGGTAGGAAGTAAATATCGTTATTTATATCCACTGGGTGTTCGCCCACTAATTGCGACGGGCTACTCGGTTATTTTCCACGATCACGCTTCTTATTGTTATGATTGCGATATTTAATGCCGCACTCTCAGCATAAATAAGTAGCTCTTTGAAATCTTACGTTTGATGACTATAGGTTATGAGATACATCCGACGTCGTTTTGGTCGGGTTTATCTCATATGTTAAAAATACTAGCATATTACTAGTATATTACTATGAGTGAACTGAGCTTAAACGCGTGACAAAAATAATAATTAACTATTTGAATTGATTCGGCGTTTCTCCTTTAGTAATAGTGATGTGAAAAATAAAATCGGACACGTTTAACTAATTTTAATAATATCCGCCATGATGCAATGGATTGGGATTGAGGGACGTGCATTTCTGTTTAGATATCATCACAACGAATCCACAAAAACTTTAGTAACGCACTTGAGAAAAAAGCGTCCAAAACTCTAGGCTACGGTGTCTCCTTACTATCAGCCTGCTCCTAATGCTTGTCTGCTTCGTATGATAAAATACGTGTACAACCTGTGGTGTGGTTTAGTTTAATAAAACTATACGATAGGGAAATACGGAAATCAAACTTGCACTTATCAGAGGAACAGGCAAATGGCACTCGGGACTTATCGTGATTAGATCGGGGACTGCAACGTGCGACTAAATAAAAATAAAGATATTGATATCCTACTTTATTGTTGTGTACAGTTTCTATTGAATAAACCATCAAGACACCGTATTTTGTGGACCAGAAAAAACGCGCTTCGTGTTGCAGTAAACCTACTTTGGTATACTTGTCTATGCTTAGGCAGGTTACAACTGTCGTTGCCAGATTTTACTGAGAAGACCCGTGTTGATTTATATCTAATATATTAATATCTATTTAAACAAATAAAAGGAGTGTTTCGTGATAATACTGTTTTAATATACAGTTGCCCACAGGTTATGGGCTTTATAATGCACAAATAATGAAAAACTAAAAATATAAAATACATCGTAAAATTTATACCTATAAAATAAAAAAAACACGACTTACAAAAAATGTCAAGATCTGAAAATGATAATATAGAAAAAAACTAACCGGCGCCGAATCTTATCGTGGCTGGAAATTCGGGCTCACAATATTTCTACGAGCTAAAGGTTTGTTGGATTTAACTAAACCAGAAAACAAAAATGCAGAAAAAAAAATCGATGAAAAGCTGGATGCTCAGGGGCAAGCACTAATAATCTCAACTATCGATAGAAAGCATCTGCAATATATTATAACATGCGAAACCACTGCAGAAATGTATAAAACCTTGTGTAACATCTATGACGGGCAAGAATCACGAAACAAATGCAGTTCAATGCAAGATTTCTTCAACTACAAATACCAGTTTCTCTCTGAAATGGATAGTTTAACATATCGCCTATCCAAATTAGGCAGTAAGATCGAAGAAGATATGATAATGTCAAAAATACTATCAGCTCTTCCTGAGACCTACAATAGTTTCGTTACCGCGTGGGAATTGAATAAACTTGAACACACATTTCAAATCAAGAAAAATGAAAATCCTTCAAGCTATTTAGGAATGGAAATACATCATTTAGAAGAAGGTACAAAACTCACACAGAGAAATTACATAAATAATATTTTGCAAAAATATGGGATGGAGAACGCCAAACCCACTGTAATACCGAGTACTATCGATTCGGGACTGACACAAGAAACTTCCCAGGAGAAGGTGGACTATCCATACCGGGAAGTCGTGGGAAGCTTATTGTATCTTTCTACCAGAACCAGACTGGACATAGCTCAGGCTGTAAATCAAGCTACAAGAAAAACTGAAAATCCTTCTAAAGAAGACGTGATTGCAGTGAAGAAAATACTAAAGTACCTGGTCGGAACTAAAGATAAAGGTATAATGTTTAAAACAAACATACCAATAGGCAACATTCAATCGTTTAGTGATTCTGACTATGCAGGTGATACCATAACTAGACGGAGCACAACTGGAACCGTGTTGATGCTTGAAAATGGTCCTATATACTGGTCATCAAAGAGACAGCCTATCGTGGCGCTCAGAGCGTGGAGCGTGGGCTCAACAGAGTCAGAATTTATAGCTGCCGCTGACAGTTGCAAAGACGCTATGCACCTGAAATCCTTGCTGAAAGAGTTAGTGGAAAAAAATGTCAAGCTTATTCTGCATGTGGATACTCAGAGTTCAATACAGCTGATAAAAACCGGCTCCTTCAACAAAAGATCCAAGCACATCGACGTGCGATACCATCACATATATGAGAAGTTTGCTGAAGGCTAAATTGATGTCACATACTGTCCTTCAGAAATACAGTTAGCCGATATTATGACGAAACCTTTGAACTGAACAGGGTGAAATTTCAGAGACATTGTAATAATTTGATCATTTAATTTGAGAATGTTTAAACTTATTATTATGTTGATAATACTGCAATGTCTGTAATTGTTAAACTGTCAAATTGTTTTAAGTAAACAAACCTATAATCTAAATAATTTTAAAGACAGTTTAAAAATTAGGAGAAGGTGTTGCAGTAAACCTACTTTGGTATACTTGTCTGTGCTTAGGCAGGTTACAACTGTCGTTGTCAGATTTTACTGAGAAGACCCGTGTTGATTTATATCTAATATAGGTATTAATATCTATTTAAACAAATAAAAGGAGTGTTTCGTGATAATACTGTTTTAATATACAGTTGCCCACACTTCGTTATATACGCGATACTTTTGCTTTTTGTAATTGGATATTTTTGTTGGTTAATATTGGGAGGTATTCAAAAACGATAGTTTTATGCTGCTTTTTAGGGTTCCGTAGCCAAATGGCAAAAAACGGAACCCTTATGGATTCGTCATGCCTGTCTGTCTGTCCGTACATATGTCACAGCCGAATTACTCTAGGACTATGAGCACTACAATTATGAAATGTGGTAGAAAGGTGTATGCTATGAACCGCTATAATAGAAATATGATGTAAAATTTTGAAAAAAAAAATTGGGGGGGGCAAAAAATTTTGACCCCCTGTTTCATGTATACATGTACTCGTAACAGGGGGTCAAACATTTTTTTTGATGCACTTTGGAGTCTATGGATAGACCTTTAAAAATGATATGGAGATTCCTAGAAAACTTTTCCATTTAAGTCAACCGTTGGCGAGATTTTAGCTGTCAAAGTAATAAAAAGTGTGTCCCCCCCTCTAATTTTCAAACTATGAATTTAAAAATATTAAAAAAATAATTCAAAATCATACCTAATTGGTTTGAATAAGATTTTTAATTTATTGCTGAAAAACTGTCTTTCCAAAATAAAAGGGCCTAAGTGCCGTATTTTTCCTATGAAGATACGACCGTTTTTGATTAAATGTATTGTTTAGTGGTTTTAAATGTAGATTAGGAGGTGTTGGTACGGAACCCTTCGTGCATGAGTCCGACTAGCACTTGACCGGTTTTGAGGTACTAATTCCTACCCAGTCGTCCTTTAAATACGAATTTTATAAAAAAAATGCTAGTATAGTAATAGTAAAAAACAATAGATTTTATAGACATTTTATAATAAACGTTCGTTCAAAAATCTTTGATAGTCGTATGACTCCATTTTTAACCGACTTGAATAGAAGGAAGGAGGTTCTCAGTTCGACTGCATGTTTGCTTGATTTTTTTTTATGTATGTATGTTCCCCGATAACTCTTGACCACGTCGGCCGATTTTGATAATTCTTTTTTGTTTCAAAGCAGGTAGCACTTCCCCCAAGTTGGGGGCAACTTGGGGAAAGCCCCAAATAAACTTGGTGAAGGTCTGATCTAGGAGGAATAGAGGGAACTCCTCGAATTCGATAGGCACGCATATGCCTATTTCGGTATTTTCTGTAGGTAACCAAGCATTGGCTCACGGAAACCACAAATTGTGGTATAGCGAAGTACAAAATTGGAGTCAGTTTTTTTAGGTATACATTGCTTCATAGATAAGTAAAATATTTCGGAGTACCCCAGAGAAGACGTTAATTAGTAATACCGCTACCGAACGAGATGGTCATATTACTAAATTCAATAAGAGCGACAGAGATATATCATTTGTAGATGTTGTTGTAGTTATGCTTTTCTTAATTTGCCTCAATGTCATGTAAACGAAAATAAACGATTACCCGCCCATATTAAAGCGGTAGTTCATGGTTAAGCCGCCCGACGTTTAAGACCAGTTCTGAATTTGGCTGCGTAAGAGCTCCCTGAGCGAGAGAGAGATAGAGAGTGTTTTCTGACCCCCTTGGTGGAACTCATATAGGATCAGATCTCTACAATAGAAATCCTTTCTTATGTCGTCTATGTCAAGTCATGTAAATAACAAATAAATGACATATTTCTCTTGTTTAAATCTTGTTTCAAAAACAATAAGTAAATTAAACCTCAAGTGCTTGTTCTTTATATCGAGACATCCGGATTTTATCTTAGCAATCTGCAAACAAGTAATCAAGAATGCAATGGTTAAAAAATGATTCGTACAAAATACCGAAAACAGCACTAATTACTTGCTCATTTTTGATGATTCGCCAGCATTGCGGCATGCTTGGATGCCTCACTCATATTTCAGAAGGTAAGCATTATTACTGCACAGCTGGTACTTTCGTTTTATTTGCAAGCCCTACCGCTCCTCGCTAAAACCGATTCCTTGTTACTTGATTTCTGCATTTCGAAAAAGCGTAAATATTTTCCTCTTGGGTGCTTTTGCAGCGTCGAAGAATTCTATGGCCGTATCTCCGTGAATACTTAATTATTTCTAGGTTTAATACATTCGAGGCGAGGGGAACTATACACGCTCAGTTTTGATATTCGCTCTTGTCCCCTATTGATATCTGGTTCAAAATTCGCAATACATATTTCAATATTTTATAAAACTCTGCGTGTGTAGCGGAAAACGAAAAACTCATTCATCTAATACAAAATAAAGGAATGGATTGGGCCGCACATCCAACTGTTTTTGTGTGTTTGATGAAAATTGAAACATATTTCGGTTTCTGGTAAAAGCTAAGTACATTCGGGTATTTTCTGTGTTTTTTTCTCTGGTAAGAGATTGCGCTAAGTGATCACATTTCGATATTAAACCATTTTCCGAAGGCCGGTGCCGACTACGTATTTCATTTTACTGAGTAGGTAGGTATCGTGTAGTTTCAGAGACTGGGTTTTTGTTAGCGTTATTTCCCAATATTTTCTAGTGTCAATTTCCTTGTCAAGCTTTTGTGTGCTTCCGTTATAAAAGATATTAATATAAAAAAGACAAGAAATGTTACTATTTTGTATCCACTGGTTTGGTTATCAATTCGGTTGTATGTTTTTTTTTTTAATGTTTGTTACTCCATAACTCCGTCATTTATTAACCGATTTGGAAAATTCTTTTTTTGATTGTAAGTATATACATCCAAGTTGGTCCCGTTTTTATCAAAACGCAGTTCTGATGATGGAATCCATGATAAATTGAGTGAACTTCTCAAATCTTAAAGGCAAACATATAGTGATTTTTGTGTTTTTATCAACAAATCGAGCATTTTCATCCAAAAATGTGACATTTGATGAAGTGGAACTGCTGATGATGATCAGAACAGAACTCTTCAACGACGAAAAGTTCACGTTTGGCGATTTGTCCTTCTAGCTGTGTTTGTTAAGCAAGTTCTATTTTCAGTTTTTTGTCATGCTCGAGTTCTGATGATGGGATCCACTAGGAATCGAGGGAACTCCTCAAATGTGAAAGGCACACAAATAGTAATTTTAGTATTTTCATGAACTAATCAAGCATTTTCATTCATAAAAGTGACATTTGATGAAGTGCTCATGATGATCAGAACGGAACTCTTCAACGACGCGTAGTTCAGGTTTGGCGATTTGTTCTCTTCGTTTTGTTTGTCAAGCAAGCAAGGTTTTTCCATGATTCCATGAGGAATTGAGGTACTCAGTCTTCTACCATTATCAACATACTTATAGACATTTCTATTTTATTGTATGGAATCTAAGAGTGCACCATCTAAGTATAATAATCTTTCACCGGCCTCCCCCGCTAAAGTCGGTTTTTTTTTCTTAAAAAATATTTATGAAGAGGTTCCCTTAGCGAGTGTACACGTGACACTATAATATAATAATAATAATGTAATTTACCACAGTTTTATCAATTTATATATTCCATTCCGATTATTAGGTATTAAAATTGATTGAAATTTTTACCTTATAAATATTATGTACTAGTTATATCAGTTTTTGTTGTAATTTTATGCACAGTGATATCTGAATTCTCAGTTCAAAACTGACCAATTGCGTGTCGTTAAATATGAGGACTTATTTACGATATAATTCGATGTGAGTGAAAGTTTAATACCACGCAAACCGATTCCTGAATCATAAATGATTTGGAAAGCTAATATTACTTTTAAACGTGTTAACGATATCCCACATGGGTTTTGCACGAAAAAGATTGCATGCCCATTTTATGTGTAAGGAAGGTACCATGTGTTTTCAAGATTTTATTCTAGCACTTTTGTCGGCATGATTGATATGTATAGAGGTACATATTACATCTTTTTAGTACGAATGGTTACTAAGCTTGGACCCGGGTATGTCCTAAGACTACGACCAAGACCACCGGGGGACGGGCAGCAGCATCCCTGGAGTGCGGTGGAGATACTGCGATCGCCAACCCGCATGCCAAGCGTGGCGATTATGGCATATACTCCCCGTGAATTTGGGGGAGGACTATGCTCAGCAGTGGACGTCCTTTGGCTGATATGGTGGTGGTGGTGGTTACTAAACTAAACCGCATCCTGATAGACAGATAGATTGGACCCATGGACACGGCGAAACACACATGGCGAAACTTAAAGTTTCGCCGTGTGTGTTTACTAATTACGGAACCCTAAAAATTGCCAAAAGTGCGTTCGTGAATATTCTAGAGTCACAGGCATTTATTATTAGCTTCTTTCATCTCAACAATAAATTATTTTATGCGACATAATTTTATTATGAGGTCACTTTATTTCTATTTTTCCATATACAATGAATACACTTTATTCTGGTTCAAAACAAACCTAGACACACAGAGGTGTGTCAGCCAAGTTCCCAAAGTAAAAAGGCGACTCGCCAGCCGTGGGCCATCTATTTATTATTCGAACTATTCCAGGTCACTATTAATCCCTCAATAATTTGAAATCTATTTGACCTACACACTAAACAATTTCGCGATACTTGTAGGACCATCTTCTTATTACTGAATCTAGAATTTTAATAAAAATACCTATTTTCGCTCACGAGAATTCGGGTTCTCACTATATATTACACTGTTTGATCACTAGGTCATCAAAATGTCTGACTACTTCCAGGTGATCTAGAATATTGAAAATTGGCATCCAGCTAGGTGATTGTGTGTGTACAACGTAAAACATCTAAAAACAAATTTCCGCCATTGTTTTCTTTCTTCAAAATCGATTGCGCCATTAGTGGGTAATGTACGCGACTGCTAATAATTTTATAATAAGCCTATTTAAGTATTTAAATAACCTACAGTAAGAATATACAAAATTATATCCTAACAAAATCGTTAATTTAAAAAGTGACGAGTTCGTACATGGTTTCGCCAACAAAATAAGTGAGTACTAACTGTAAACCAGTTCTATCAAAGCTTCTTAGATCATAACTTCTATCATGCATAACGTACATCAATTGCTTAATAGTATATTACACCACACCTTGCCAAAAAGCAGCGTGCGGAAAAACGCGCTTTTTGGCAAGGTGTGGCGTAATAGTACATTACGATACAAGTGCAGAAAACAGGAAATTCGCAACGAGTGGTGATAAATTGAAACACGACCGAAGGGAATGTTTTAAATCGACACGAGTTGCGAATTACCTGTTTGCACGTGTATCGTACAACGTTTTACAGTATGGCTCTTTAAAGTTTCGACATATGCACGTAATCTGCTGATTACCACACTCGTGCGGTAATGTAGCACTATATGTACTGTAAAATGATTTACAGTACATATGGGCCGGGTTGTCTCAGTAGACATGCTTCCTCCTGCTGGTTCAATGTTTGCATATGAAACATCTGTAAGGGGATTTAATATATGGATGTAGATAAACTAGTGCATGCAATTGTACATAATTAGGCAATAAAACACTTGTCTGATCCTACTTCATTCGTGTTTTAATCCCTCTCGTAACAGTTTTTACTACTATTGTTACCTATGTTATTTGCTACCTTTTTGCTACCAGTGGGTACCTACCATTTTTAACCGACTTCAAGATTTCGAAGGAGGAGGTTATCAATTCGGCTGTATGTTTTTTTTTTTTTTTGTTTTTTTTTTTTAATGTTTGTTACTCCATAACTCCGTCATTTATTAACCGATTTCTTTTTCTGATTGTAAGTAAATTCTTTTTTTGATTGTAAGTATATATATTCAAGTTGGTACCGTTTTTGTCAAAATGCAGTTCTGATGATGGGATCCATGAGGAATTGAGAGAACTCCTCAAATCTTTAAGGCAAACATATAGTGATTTTTGTGTTTTTATCAACAAGTCAAGCATTTGCATCTAAAAATGTGATATTGGATGAAGTGGAACTGCTGATGATGATCAGAACAGAACTCTTCAACGACGAAAAGTTCACGTTTGGCGATTTGTCCTCCTAGCTGTGTTTGTTAAGCAAGTTCTATTTTCACGATTAATTTTTGTCATGCTTGATTTCTGATGATGGGATCCATGAGGAATTGAGGGAACTCCTCAAATTTTAAAGGCAAACATATAGTGATGTTTGTGTTTTTATCAACAAATCGAGCATTATCATACAAAAATGTGACATTTGATGAAGTGGAACTGCTGATGATGATCAGAACAGAACTCTTCAACGACGAAAAGTTCACGTTTGGCGATTTGGCCTTCTAGCTGTGTTTGTTAAGCAAGTTCTATTTTCACGATTGATTTTTGTCATGCTCGAGTTCTGATGATGGGATCCATTAGGAATCGAGGGAACTCCTCAAATGTGAAAGGCACACAAATAGTGATTTTAGTATTTTCATGAACTAATCAAGCATTTTCATTCATAAAAGTTACATTTGATGAAGTGGAACTGCTGATGATGATCAGAACGAAACTCTTCAACGACGCGTAGTTTACGTTTGGCAATTAGTTCTCTTCGTTTTGTTTGTCAAGCAAGCAAGGTTTTTCCATGATTCCATGAGGAATTGAGGGTACTTAGTCTTCTACCATTATAAACATACTTATAGCCATTTTTATTTTATTGTATGGAATCTAAGAGTGCACCATCTAAGTATAATAATCTTTCACCGGCCTCCCCCATTGAAGTCGGTTTTTTTTTCTTAAAAATTATTAATTCTGAGTACAATGTAGTCAAGTATGTCATTGGCTAAGATCTGGCCAAATATTCCAACAAGTGTATAGAAATTAAGGTATGGTAAATTAAGAAAAATACTCACTTTTTGCCGGACTACTTAGCCTAGTTGTACCTTCCTACTGAGTTTCTGTACACATGTAGTGTCACTGCCTTCGAAACTAGAGGTCCCGGGTTCGAATCCCGGTAAAAGCATTTGTTTCTGAGATTTGGATGTTTTCTATGCATTTAAGTATTTATCTATTAAAATATATCGTCATCTGGGACTAGTTCGATTTGTGTAAAAAAATTCCCCTGATATTTGTTTATATTATTTTATTTCCGTTCTAGTCAATCAAATAAAAAAATATGAAAAGGAGAAAACATGCCAAGTCGCACTATAAAACTATTGTAATATAACGAATCATTTTAAGCAATTTGCCCAAGAACTTTATGCATGACAAGATCGGTGATCTAAGGAGCTTTCATATTAGAACTTGGTTTCCAGTTACATGTCACTTGTTTTATTAGCCAAACCATTTACGAGCTTAACATATTTTTACATTTATTTTTTTGATGGGACGTAATATTCTTTATTACAATGGTACACAGTATAAGCCTGAATGACACAAGATCAAGAAAAGCGTGCCGGCTTTTTACCAGACACAATCTCTTGTGCCTGAAGATGGTTGATTCATGTTTGACTATATTACTATCTGCCCGCGTGGCTCGGCCCGCCCAACACAACGAACGCAGACGCAGCCGTGGGACAAATTTGATAGAGAAATTTATGAAAATTTAAGCAAAATCTAAGTTTTTTTAAACCACAATAATACTCGTATTGACATTCCAGTATTGTGATAGTAATAAGTGACAGAGTATAAACTTTCCTCTACTGTACACATGTATACACTAAAACTTGTGACAGGCACACGGACTGACACTAACGTACGAGGGTGGTTAGATAAGTAACTTGTTTCGGATACCGATAGATGGCGTTAGTGTAATCTGTGTAACTATTCACAAAGATTATTTAATCAAGATAATTTATCTGTGGCCAAATGTCATTTTTGGCGGGAATTTTAGATTTGACAGTAGTTTAAACAAAAGTGATCGGAGTAGCGCGGCAAAATGGAGAAAATAGGAATTCGTGGTGTAATTCAGTTCTTTTTTTTGGAAGGTAAAACTGCAAAAGAAATCCATGAAAGGATTTTACCTACATTGGGTAGCTCGTGTCCTTCCTATGAGACAGTTCGACTTTGGGTGAATGAGTTCAAGCGAGGCAGGACAAGCATTGATGATGCACCTCGTCCTGGAGCCCCAAAAACGGCGGTTGTACCCGAAATAGTCGATAAAATCCATGATTTGGTTTTAACCGACAGAAGATTGAAGGTACGCGAATTAGCTGAAGCCACAAACATCTCTTCTGAGCGGGTGCATTTTATTTTGCACAACGAACTGCACATGAAAAAGCTGTGTGCAAGGTGGGTGCCGCGGCTGCTCACTCCAGAACAAATGCGTGTTCGTATGCGAACATCTGCGGATAATCTCCAGGTCTTTGAAAGAAATCCAACAGACTTTATTCGCCGTTTTGTGACAATGGATGAAACCTGGATTCATCACTATATTCCGGAGACGAAACAACAGTCCAGACAATGGGTTGGTCGTGGTGAGCCAACTCCAAAGAAAGCCAAGGTCATTCCATCAGCTGGAAAAGTGATGGCATCCGTTTTTTGGGATGCAATGGGGATTCTCTTAATTGATTACCTTGCGAAGGGAAAAACCATTACTGGGGCATACTATGCATCACTGTTGGACCAATTGCATGCGGCGATAGCCGAGAAACGGCCAGGTTTGGCAAGAAAGAAAGTATTGTTTCACCATGACAACGCACCGGTGCATTCAAGTCGTGTCGGTTTGAACTACGAATTACGGTTTGAACTCCTTCCTCACCCCGCTTATTCCCCGGATTTGGCCCCGTCGGACTATCACCTATTCCCCAAACTCAAAATCTTTTTATCGGGGAAAAAGTTTAACTCCAACGAAGATGTGATACAGGAGGTAAACGCGTATTTCGAGGACCTCGAAGAAACGCATTTTCGTGAAGGCATCGAGAAGTTGCAGAAACGTTGGGGCAAGTGCGTCGAGCTTCGAGGGGACTATGTCGAAAAATAAAATATATACAATCGCTCAAAATTTTTTTTTTCATATCAAACCAAGTTACTTCTCAAACCACCCTCGTAATACCATAAGTATTCTCTTTTTACTAATTATGATACAGAATACTAAAAATTGAGCTAACTACCCTATTCGAAAAATAGTAATATATATAACTACACTGTTTAAGATGCATAAATTGCATATTGCATTCTACGCATCATAAAAAAAATTAGATAAAAAATTGTTTTATACGTTTTTCCTTGTAAACGTTTAAAGCGCGAGCGCAGAGCGTACGTATTATTAACGAAATATTTATCATGCCATTGCATTGAATAGGTATGTCAATTTCATATTATAGTAAAATAAAAAAAATTCAGTTTAGTCAACTATCCTGCTGAACCACCACTTATGGGTTCCTATTATAGTTTAACTTTATGTCAATTTATATTTTCGTTCAATTCTTGTCATCTTTCCCTACATCCATGTAATTATGATACTTAGACTAGATATTATGAAAAAATTGATCGATCGATTTGGATATTAATAATCCTAAAGTTATCTTGCCAATGTATTTATTAATTAATAGTACAACAGGAGCTCCATGAGTTCATACCGCCTTCCCTCTTCTTCCATCGGACATCCAGACGTACGGCTGGCTACCATCCTTACCTGGTCGAAATTCCTCTAATTCGAACCAAGCGCTATGCATCTTCTTTTATAATGCGCACTTCTAAGGTTTGGAATTCTGACACTGGCCAAGAGCAATCCCATCTTTAATAAAAAAAAAAGTACACAAATATTACTAATCTTGTATTTAATAAGAAAAATAAATAAATTATGCAATTATGAAACATGAAATAGGGTTGTATTTATTTTAAGATGCATTTAATTTTCCTCTGTATAAGTTAAACGAATACTCCAGCTTTTAGCACCAGCATTTAGAATGGGAACTTGATAGAAGCTTTCGTAAGCTTGTCTGTGTGATACGACTTAGTTTTTTTACATTAATTTCATTAACGAGGTTCGGCGTCAGTATTTTTGACGCTCAACGTTTGCTTTCAATAAATACGTATTTTCTATTAGCATTACTCAATTTGTGTTCCACCCGACGTCAGTGTAAGCAGAAACATTTCAGAAATGATTTGGATGTCGATGTTTTTTGTTTGAGGTAAATAATTTAAGCACTTTTGAAAACTTTGTACTTTTGTATCTTGATTAACGGGGCTCAATTAGGTGCTTTAAGTTAAACATCTCGAACAGCGCTTTGTGTAATTGTTGACGAATGTTTATGAGATACGTACCTACTTCCCAAAAGTGAACGTAAAATGGATAATTTGGAACTTTCGTAAACTCTCAACTCACTTAAAATCCCTTTGAAATGTATTGTTTTACTAAAAATATATTAACGATGACGGATACTATTTTAATTTTTCGAAGTGCATAATAAAAAGAGGTCCAGTAAGAATCTCTTAAAAAAGAATCTTGAGAAATCTTAGGCACATAATACAATGCCCGGATTTAGACTTAAAATTCAAGATTTTAAATATTACAATGTACTTTGTCGAACTGCAGTGCGGGCTCTGTAAATTCCATTTAGCTAAATAGCTTTCGAGAGAGATAAGAATCTAGCCATACAATGCTTCCCTGCTTCGAGTGGCAAACTAAGAAAATTGAAAAGAGAGTCGCCAAGTAAAACTGCAACGTCGATAGTCCGATTTCAGGAAATCTGAGATTTCGAATTACTAACGTCGTAAAATTTGAGAGGGCGGTAAACACTTTTGAGTCTTTTGAAGGTCGGACAAACTTTTTGTGAGACAATCCCCTCGGTCTCGCAATCTTGCTTTTAATAAGTATATAACGTTCCCGAGATGTACCTGTGAGAAGGGGATTTACATAATCATTACCATATCTGGCGCACTGGCACGCGTATTATGCCCGGGAGGTTAATAATGCTATTTTCTCGCCACGTTTTCACGTTGCTATTTCACGTTATCGACCCTCTTTATCTGCGTCGTCATTGTTACTAGCCACTCGCGGGACGAAGCCTGCTTGCCACTCCAATATTCCATAGCGGTTTCATGGCGATTTACTTAATCCACTAGAATCTAACGCCTTTGGTTCATACAATGGTAAAAAATCTTTATTAATAATTTGCTTAAGTGCTAAGGAGTATCAAGTTGTTATAACATGATTTAAATGCAACAGAACGGTATTCACCATAGACAGAGTTACGGGATCTGTTGAATAGAATGTAATGTAAGTGTTTACCATGTTCGTTAGCGCAACACGGACGTGTGAGACGGTGCGTGCCTTTCGCATATGCGCGGAAGTCAGCTCCACTCGTTTCGAGTCACGGTGCGTCTCTCAAAAATAGATACCTAAGTAAGCGCTCATCCGGATCAGTACTTCAAATTACTTTTTGTATGCCGGAATGAATAGAGGAGTTGAACCGATAAAATTGTTCCCATTTTCGGTAACGAGTATGTCACTTCCAAGCGAAATGTGAACTGGAATTTTAATGCGTAATGCGCTTATTTACAATGCCGAACAGAATAATTTTTGTTCATGTTTTCGGAAGAACAATTTTGTTGATATGCCGGTCTTTAGTAGCAATAAGTCTGTTAGTAAAGGGAACAGTATTCATTTGTACTTACTTCGCGCCCTACCTTCCACTCACCTTGTTTTCATACGTCAGCAATCGTTAATCATACAAGTATGATTTAGTGCGTAGAAGTAAAAGCTACAGAATCAAGTCGCACAATAGCCGATAAATCTGAAGAGAGAAATTATTTATGTTTCTATGTTTATGCGTTATCGCTGTCGCTCGAGATAGCTAGTTCACAAACTGCTGATTGCGCGCCGTGCGACGATATACTTAATAACAAAACTATTACAGAAACTTTATCGTATTTTGACATAGTAATAGGAAAATAATAAGGCTGTCTTGAAATCAGGCTTCTTTTTTGCTGCGAAGGCAAGATTGGTATCGCGTCGGATAAAAACAAAATCTCGTAGAATTTTCACTTGGGCGGTTAAAAGCGCACTTTGTCACAGAAATAGGGAGTTTTTCAGTAGCACAGTTACCTTTATAAGGATTTAACGTCGCAGGAAACGGCCGTCGGAGTATACGAGCGCAGGGGCGCCCTCTCGCGGCTGATAACAGAATTATCCGAATGACGCCATCTGTCTCTTAAATGTGCACCTTAGTTTTGGCCGCTATGGCGATGAGGCAACATTACGAAGGCAGGGTTTAACAAAAACAAATTTAATACTTTTACCTATTTGACAGTATATTTGGTAAAGTTGTGACTGCAGAAGTGTTAAATAAATCAATTTCATTTGCAAGGTCCGTGTATAACATCTACACAAATGAACTTTGTTCCGTTGTGTTTATAATAAACTTTGATCTGTTGCTATGATGATGTCGTTACATTTTTTTTCAGTTATAATTAATGTTTATTGTGATAGTAAATTATACATAGTTCTGCTAAGATTGGTTTAGCTCTATACCCAGGTAAGTATAAAAAAACTAAGTTAAGCTAAGTAAACTTATACTGATCCCCGTACTAGTGTGAACTGTATCACGGTATTATTAATTATGTAGTACATATTATTAGGTAAAACACTGTACGAAACAAATCCTCTGTGAAAATTGCATATCTTTAATGAACTAACTATTTGTATCACTTGCGTCTTCTGGGTTACGGGATAGAAAACAAAACAACTGCATTATTTTTTTATAATAGAACTCGCACTGAAATGCACTGGATATTCAAGAGATCAGCCAATAGCCTCTATGACGTGAGGGATGATCAAAAGGCTGGCTGCGGCTGGTAGTCTTACCTTATGCAGCACAATCTGTTCATGAATGCAGTCTTCTATGCAACCTACAGTCTTACATTGGTTTAGTCCGTATCCAGGGAAACATACGAGTACAATAGATGAATTCCAAAAAGCGTAAACAACAACGAGTCATTAAGCGACAAAATTATTTACGATCACTCACATAATTTCTTTTCATAATCTATTTTAGTAAAATCATAAAGAGTTAGTATATTCATAGCAATGGAAGCCAAGGCATCGCGGTTATATTTGTGTTAACCCTCAGTGTAGCAGTTTAAACCGCATAATGCATTAACTGATTACTACAGCGATCCGTCTTAATGCGTCCGACATGCTCCACCCATCGCCGAGTGCGCAGTACACAGATCGCAGGTCGCAAACATGCCTTAGTCTACTGCCGAATGACAAACCTAATTATATTCACGGTAAAAAAAGTATACGAGCATAGTCGGATGATACTGATGGTGCAATTGAGGGCGCAGTACGCTCGGTCTGGCTCGGTTCTCCATACAAACGTATTTACCCTCTCATTCAGCAACAGAAACTATGGTCCGACCTAGATATGCCGGATCCCATTGTGTATACAAAGTTTCATGTTATTCTAGCCTGGCGTTTTAAAATGAGAGCATAAATACGTTTGTATGGAGAACCGAACGTACTGCGCAGTCTTATTGTTAGTATGATACCTACAAAGTTTTTAAACGCAAATAACGTTGAGCAATAGGTTGAAAGTTGTTTAAAGTTATAGGTACATTATTAAAATGAAATAAAAGTATGGTTTTGGAAAGTGATTAATTACGAATATACACTTTTTATAGAGGAATACCAATCGTTATATTATTACCTGCACATACATCAGCCGTGCAATAACATTCAAAACACACACACGCTATGTATTCAATATCTGTGTCTGTATATTATTTTTAAAAACGCATAGGTACTTACTGTTCTTGAAATCTACCGTGATTTAGTGCTGCTGTTCGCTTGCAGTTGATACCTAAGTCGATTGGTACACAAAGTGTTAACACTTGCCTTGATATTGGAAAAACGTTGGCACAGATGTAGTACACAACACGTCTCTGCTTGGGATGTGACATATTTGTGCTTTTAAGGATATTTGAGTACTTAATAATAAGAACTTTCACAATGCTACGGCATAAGGTTAAGGTATTGCTATTGCTATCAACTAGCTCTCACACATTTGGTTAATGAACACGAATACGAAACGATCAAATATAGTATTAAAAATTTTAAAATGGTAAAAGCGTTGATAAATTGATTTATTTGAGATATAAATGGAAAATTTGACAAAGGTAGATATTAGCACTACGAAATTTAATATGAAGGAAGTTCCGGAAAACTCAATATAAAGAGAAAATTAAGATTTAAACGACACAGAGGCCAAGACTGTATGTATCTAACTGGACGCCACAGCAGCAGCAGTTCCTGATTCCCAAAACGACGGTGCTATAGCTATAGTCAGAACATACTTTTGACAGTTGGCTAGAGCTAAAATGGGAGTAAATGCAAGAGTTTTGTGGAAGTGATACATATGGCCCCTAGTATGTTATGGAGATACTGCGATTGCCAACCCGCATGCCAAGCGTGGTGACTATGGCATTTACCCTCCGTGAAATTAGGGGAGGCGTATGTCCAGCAGTGGACGTCCTTCGGCTGATATGGTGGTGGTGGCTACATATGTGTATGAATAAAATGTGGTCATTTACCTGAAATCCGTTTATGTAAATGACAACATTTTATTCATACACACACACAATTCATGAATAACAATAATAACAAGAACTGGCACCGACTTAAAATACTAAGCACTGAGGACTGCAAGGCGGTATTGAAGAGTAAGGAGCTACATGGGCGGTTCTACAAGGCTTTTACGGGGCCCGACGTGGACCTGCTCGCGTCGGTGAACTGGCTACGTTTCGGGGATCTCTTTGCGGAAACCGAAGGTTTTGTCTGTGCAATTGCGAACGAAGTTATCGTGACGAACAACTACCGGAAATATATCTTGAAGGGCGGTACGGTCGATGGCGGTATTCCTTGGACGTGTGCGGCGTGCGCCGTGGCGCGGATAGTCAGCAGGTTCCTCTCTCTGTCACCCTAACCACCGGTAGCTTAGGCCCGGCTTCGCTGCCGCATAATGCTTTTATATTTTGAATGTGTATTTTACTTTTATACTTGTATTGTAAAAAACCTAGCTAAAGCTGAAAGATAAATAAAGAGAATAATAAAAATAATTTAATCGTTTTTTATTTATTTAATAAACACTGACAGTTTCGACTGTGACGCGTGACGGGCAATCTTTTGCGCAAGCGGTAGAATAAGTTCAAAAGAAGAGGTAATACTCCAAAATGAAGGTGAAAAAAAGAGTCTCAACTCAGAGAGGAAATGCTGCCACAGAGAGGAAATCCTGCCAGTATCTTCGGCACAATGCCGCGGGGGCCATTTATAGATTTAATTTAGTTTTATTTCAGTTTTGTAATTAGTTTTAATGTTATTGTAATTAGTTTTATTTTTGGTAATAAATCTGTTTTTATATAACGTTCCAAATAAATTCATACAAAGTAAAAAGAGTTATCAGTTGATTTTGACATAATAAATCAAAATCCAGAAAAATGCGAAAACCGCGAAACAAATTTCAATTTTAGCTAAACTTACACAAAAAAAATGCTCGACAATGACACAGAATACGCGAGCGACGAGTACCAAAGAGTGCCGACCAAAACTTAAAGAAGGAGATGACCGATGACCGACAAAGTTAAGAAGGAAAGAATACTAGCTAGAAGGTTAGTGTTAACCTGGTCGAAAGCATTTGCTGCCAAAACTACACCAAGGTGATCAAGGCGGAGGAGTAAAAAATTGGAAGCAGCAGGACTATAATGCTGGTATTATTTCAGTTTCTTACGTATTTGCAAGTATTTGATCTATTTGTATGCTGTATTTATGAGTAGTTAGTAGTTTTGATGTATGTATTATTTATGCTAGCTACCGTAAAATGGGGTGAGTATGGTTCGCGGGGGGGTTGGGTTGCGAATCCAGAATTTGTTTTTCACTAGCTACATTAATTCTCGGGCTCAGGTTGCTCTCACAGTAATTTAATTATATTTAGAGATATATTCTTCTTTTCGCAATAATTTTGAAACATAAATTCACTGTCAAAGTGGATGCTCGCAATTTTTATTTGAATTTAACTTTGCTTTTATGTGATGTTTGCCAAAGTAAGTGTTCGTCCACCTTTCGGATATCGTTTATATGTACGGACGCCCGGCCGAAACCAGGCGGGCTGTCGATCGCTCGTTGGGATCATTCAGCCCATTTCCTTGGAGTTGGAGCTTTAGGTTACTGTCCCGGCGACGCTCCCACAGCATCTTCCATTCTTTTTGTTTTCCTGCAGAACAGAAGGACATGCTTAAAGTTGAAATCCTTCAATTCGCTCTCTGCTAATGTATCTCTTGCGAATATATCAAACCGCATTGCTGCGTACATGATACACTCCGCTAGTATATGCTGGCTAGTTTCTTCCTCCCCACAATGTGGGCAATAAGCATCATTGCTGATACCTATTATCTTTAAGTGTCTATTCAGAGTATTGTGCCCGGTGATGATTCCTGTCAGCAATCTCAGATTACTCTTACCCAGTTTCAGCAGATACCTGGTTCTACTGTGGTCGATACCTCTTAACATCATCTTTGCCTGCCTACATCCAGTTGCCTCCCTCCATTCTCTCTCCGCCTCTTTCTCTTTTAGCCTTTCAATGACCCCCTTTGTGACATCCGCCGAGAAAAGAAGGGCCGGTTCTGGACCCATAAATTCCCTTTCCGCCCCTTCCTTTGCCAGCTCATCTGCTTTCCCGCTACTGCCTGGTGTCCTGGCACCCATGCCACCGTAACACCTGTTCTCCTAACTCATTGAGCTCTTTTTTGCAATCTCTCACCAGAGCAGAGTTCACGGTTGCCCTGTTCAGTGCCTTCAATGCAGCCTGACTGTCAGTGTATATCACAACCCTTCCAGTCTGCTGTCTGTTCTCCTTTACTTATTGCGCACACCTAATTATCGCATATACTTCTGCCTGAAACACACTGGCATATCTGCCCAGTGATATAGACCTCTCTTCTCCATTTTGGGTACCACTTTGCCAGCACCCCCAGCTTTCTCGACTTTCTCCTTGATCCATCTGTGAAACAGATCGTCATAGGGTACTCGATTTCTACTTTTCAACTGTCTCTCTCACCTATTTGTATTCTATATTTCTTGTCAAAAATCTCCGGTCTCTGTATTAGGTCATTATTAGCTATCAGCATTTCTAGCTTTGACAGCACCTCCTTTTGTATAAGCTCGTGGCCCTTGTCCACACAGCTTCCTCTCCATTCTTTACATGCTTTCATTCTTTACCACTGTTCCATGGCCCTCTTCTCCACTTCAATTCTTAGTGTCTTCATGCCTAGCATTACCTCCATCGCCTGTGTCGGAGTTGTTTTCTTCGCCCCCGTCACCATCAGGCATGCTAATCTTTGTACCTTATTTAGTTCTTTGCAATATTCTTTTACATGGCTGGTCTGGGGCCAGGCTTGTCCTCCCCAGTGGATAATACCACAGGAATGACACTCCCATCCCCAGCACTTGCGGCTTTTCTTCTGGCCAGTTTCGCCTTTCGCTTCTGGACCTTACTCTCATATTTAAAGAACGGCTCGTTCACCACCGGTGTGACCTCCCTTACGGTTTTCTCCTTCGGTGGCGTCTGCATCAATTCCTCCTCCTCTAGTGACAGGCCACTTAGTTGTACCTGGACATCTAGAGTCCGCTGCCTACTTCGCTCCGACGGTTCTCCTCGCCCCACGGAGCTCGGTTCACATCCTCTCTTGTTCAGCTCGGTCGTAGGCCCGCCCGAAGGCTTAACCCCCTCCCTTACTTCTCCCCTTGCGGGTTTCTTTTCCGCTTGCGCGGTATGTTTTTTAAAGTTAAATTGTTGCTTAAGTTCTCCATATTAAATTTTTTGATCAGTGGGAAGAAAGTTTAAGAATGGCAGCAGTGCTCCCTTACCACCACCCAGCAACATTGACCCCTACGCAATGGCGCCACCCCCTACGCATAGTAATAATATCGTTTATATACTTACATGGCTTATTGGAAACAGAAAAACATAAGTTATATTAGGTCCCGGGTTCGAATCCCGGCCAGGGCATTTATTTGTGCATTTTTCACGGATATTTGTTCTTGGGTCTTGGATGTTTTCTATGTATTTAAGTATGTATTTATCTATATAAGTATGTATATCGTCGTCTAATACCCATAGTTCAAGCTTTGCTTAGTTTGGGACTAGGTCGATTTGTGTAAGATTGTCCCCCAATATTATTATTATTATTATTTTCTTTATTTATAATGGTTTTAACATAGATAACGATTCAACCGCATTTGAGGATTTTTATGGGGAGAGCAGGGATGTACTAAGGGGTGAGCTGGGTCGATAAGGGGGACAATTAGGTCATGAATTGTTGGGTAATGATTTTTTATATAAAAATTAAATTTATGAAGTTATTTCTTAATCGGGCTCTCTATATTCACTTCACGTTATTTGCAGTAATAATTCGTCTTTGCGCCCAGGCGATATACAATAATTTACTTCCATTTTCAAGCAGAGGATCCTAACAAGCTGTACAAGAACTTTCGACTTTCTACTCGAGTGTTGTTTTACATTATTAGCAATGTAGTGTTTGATTTAACAGGTCAGATACTGGATCTTTTATTTATTTATTTATTGTACACAATTACAGGTTATAATTACTATATAGATTCCCCGAGGTCGCTGCCTCTGGGGAGGGTGCCTATAAGGCTGGCCACATTTCCCCGCTGGATAGCGATACCTATCCGTTGACCGAGGAAGTGACCAGCCCTATGGTCAGCAGTATTTTCAAAAAAAAAATTTTTTAATGGTTTTATATAGCCGATGTGCGTCCGGGCTCCAAGGGCCGAGAGTTTCGACCGCGAATGCCGCAAATATGTGGCTATTTGTCAAGCTAGCATATTTCGGGCTCTTGTCAGCGTCAATGTGCCAGCCGTCCTGGAACCTCCAGGCTTGGTCCGTGACGACGGCAAGAGACCCGATGGCATGACGCTTGTTCCGTGGCAGATGGGACGGCCGCTTATCTGGGTTGCCACCTGTGTGGATACCCTAGCACCGTCCCATTTAGTCTCCACGTCTTTGAGGGCGGGCGGGGCGGCAAAAGCGGCAGAAGCTTCGAAGCGTCGCAAATATACTGGATCTTAGGTATTCAAAATGAAAAGTCATACTCGTTATTGTGGATAAAATATGTATAAAACAACTGTTTGTTGTTACTAGGTTTTGTAATAACTGAAAATAATTTAATTGGTTTTCATACCGGTAATGTTATATCTCGTGAATTGGTAAATAAACTAGCATGTACGTGGCCTTCACATATATTTCATAAATAAGTATAACTTGAAAGTCAAATGTTAGATTTTAAGAGTCCACTTGCGAATACTAAAATGGATTGATTTGCCCTATTGCCGTTTTAATAAAAAAATAGATGTAGCTTCAAGTAATTGCCTAACCAATATAGAGTAAACATTATCGGCTAAGTTGACTCAACATACTCAAATAGAAATAAAATCAATCACCTTTTCAAACATAAGGACAATGCAACTTTTTTAAATTGGTTGTATTGTGCTGTCAAGTCGACTGCTTGCCAGGAGCAAGCACATATTTGCAGCTCCATTGTTTACCCCTTAAAGCGATATATGTGTAAGCCAGTAAATATCGTGTCCTGTTTAAAGAAAAATATGTAAAACACGTACCGAGGCGGTCTTTGTTGTTCGCAGACGTATTTGGGACGATGATTTCCTTTCGAGCCAATGAACACATTTTTCCGTTTTGGTGAAAAATCAAGAATGTAGGATGTAGGTAAGAGCATTAAAACCTTGCGCCTTTTTGTGTACTTTTATGGCGTGTGAAGAGGATATTTACGATAGAAATATTCGTTGATGTTTGCTGATAAAATGTTTTCCCATCTTTTACTCTAATGAGAATAAGCAGAGGAGGCGATAAATTGAAATTTATTTTCGCCGCGGAACGCGTGCATATACATAAATATTTATTACTTATTAAAGTCGGTAGCAATTCATTAAAGAGGTTTTACGAGTTATTCAAATGAAATTTATTATCCTGGAACGTTCACCGTCTTATTATTTATAATCCACAAATTAATATATGATAATTGCGCACAGGTAATATATGCCTAATTCAATTGCAGATCGGTAGCGATCGGATCGGGCAGTGTCAATAAACAATCCCAGAGCGCACTACAAAAGTTTACGGGAAGTTTTCTTATACTTAATAAAATGTCTGGTGTTTGTCGAACTTTTCCAGCGCACAAATTATAAGTAGGGAACACAAATATTAGTTGACGCAGGGCCCGGGGCGCTAGGGCTCGCGAGGCGACGGCGGGGCGGGGGCGGTAATCAACCCGGACAGTAATTCGGGAGCCTTAAGGGTGTGATCGGTTGGCGCAGACAAGGGTACAACTAGCATCCTTGGAGAGAAGAAATACTTTAGTTCAACATTTCCGATGTGGTTTTGTTTTGTAGCTCTTCGAGATTAGGCAATTTCTCAATAAACATGCGACCGGCTGGGGCAGCTGCTATTGCTTAGTTTGCGAGACGTCTCCGGAGAAATTAATGTAATGTGGAATATAAGTTGGGCAATCGTAATAAGATTGGGTTCTATGTTTCTGTCTGTTTCATCCACTAGTTTATTTAGGAGCGCGGTGTAACGCTGCACGGGGATAGCTCGGCTTTAACGGCAGCGTCTCGTATTATAGACGCTCTAGGTTTTAAACTTTATCCGTCTTATTCATAAAGGTGACACTTAAGTTGACAGAGCGAAATAAACTTAGAAATGTTACCTACTCCATTATTTCAGATTTATTTGTATGCGCTATACAAAGAAACAAGCTCGATATAAATTAAAAATAATCATCCTGCAACCAAATTAAGCTTGCTTTGAGTCTTTTAAACGCACGAAATAGAGAAATAACGGCTGCCTACGCAACACTGGCAAGTTCTAAGTACACAACCAACCACTGAAGGGTCCTCGAGCCTCTCTAGCCGGCAGACTTCGGATATCCTTGCACCTTAATTACACCCGACCTCGGCACAAGTACGACACGTATAGTCAGCCAAAGATAGGGAAAAATCTGACGACGAAAATTATAGGCACCCTCTGCAGCAAAGCCCTCGTTCATTCCGCCAAATCTAAAATTTTTAATTGCTGCTTTACGCACATGCATTGACAATTTTTTTTTGAAAAGTTTACTGTGCATAATTTTTCAAATAATATTAACGTTCTTACTGAGATTATGTTAAATTAGGTAAATTAAATTTTTGGAAGTGATTATAAAATTAATGAAACAATGTTTATATTGATCAAATTCTTATTATATACCATGTAATATGATACTTTATGGCGAATAAGTGAATCCTGAATACTGAAAAACACCAGATCAAATGAGGGTAAGACATTCCCTGACTAACTCTTGCATAGTTGCCGATTTTACGAAACTTACTACGCTTAATATCTATGGCATATTAATGGAATGACAACCGTGTTCATTATAATTTTTAGATTATCTTAAGTTTATGAAAAAAAAACTTGTGATATAAATATAAATTAAACGGTTAACTGATTAGGCTCTTATAATCTTATTTCTTGTTCTTTCAAATTCGTTTATTAATTGGTGCCCTTTACAAAAAGCGTCAAATTGTGTTCTATGTTAAAGCGTGTAGGGAGTCCTGTAAGCTAAGGAAGATTCAGCCGTGCCGAATACGTAACTCGGGCCCGGCAAAGCCTGTTCTTATCTGGCAACTTTCACATTATCTGCCGTACTCTTCCATAAATTTGAGCCCCTGTCTCTTACTCTTATCGAGTCAAACTACTAAGCGCGTATTTATTTGTTTCTATTTTCCAGCTGATTGGACCTAGCCTCAGCCAACTGGCACGGCCTCAGCCTACCTTTCGAACTTGCTAACCCCTGATTCGGAATCAGTTAATGTAAAAGTTTATTTTTATAAGTAAGATTACACAGGAGTTTGGATAGAAGTTCCCCGAAGCAGCTTTCTTTCAGAATTCTCGCAAAGTATGGAAGGAACGGTGCTCGAGACCGGGTTGCGGGATTAATACTGAATATAAAATATTTTTGGGACTTGGTCTTTGTAGATAGAGTTGTCCGTAAGTAAATTGCGACTGTTGTTTCACCTTTGGTTTGTCGTACACTGCTATACGTGAAACTTATTTTATTGTGTCTTCAAAATTGTTCTGCATTTAAAACAAAGTTTCCCAACTGGCGGTTACTATGGCTTTAGAAAAAAAAAATACTTTTAATGGGTATGTTATCAGAGGCATGAACAAAAAGCACTAGTCAAATAACGATGACGTGACGTGATTCGTTGTCGGGAAACTCGTTCCTTATAAGTAGCTTATTCCTGTTTCATTCACCTAGATGTAGTAGCTCTACCTTTTAAACATAGATAGTAGAATTAAGAATTGGTTAAATGCTGTATTTCAGGTAAACATTGACTTACTTGTCCTCACCCTTCTAACTATCGTGCAAGGTAATGTTCGTGCATTGGCACTAAAACCGTCAGTATTTCTTGTATACCGTGCATGACAAATTTAAGTGTGCTGCAAGCGTGCGTTTCTATATGGCGTGAGCAATAAAATAAATGTCAAGTTTATGCTATGGCCAATGAATTCACGACACATTAAGCTTTGTTAAAGTATGGAAGTAAAATAAGGAAATACCACCCTATAGATTTAATGGCGCACATTCCATATCACCATTTAAAATATACTCGACCACGCCGACTGACATCAAACTGAAAATACTTTTAATTGGAAAACAAATGGACATTAATACATTAGGCTTACATAAACAATTACCCGGCTTAATACAGTTAAACCATTGTATTCCGTTATCGTTTGTACACGTCCAATAGTCGGAATTTATGTACGCTTCCCGATGGAGCTCATAAACATTGTAAAACTTCCGGCAGATGGCGGGCGAGCACCCGATTATGTTGTGCTGCACCACAGGACCCTACAATGTATAACATGACCCTTGCTAAACACGACGCTGGTACCTCCCCACTTATGTACCTATCTACGTCCGCAGACAAAAGCTCAACATTCGTTTGTTAAACCGCCGAGGCACGGGTACGGCGCAGATACATTAAAATTCATGGAGTATCATCGTCCGAACACACTTCCTGTGTTTTTTTTTTCAATACGTAAATAATTTCGCAAACAAAGTTTCAAACCTGAACGTAACAACGGTGATGTGAAAAATTAAATTTGTTCTCTACCAATTTATTGCAAAAGGGGTGCAGATAAAGCGGGTTGTCTGTAATGATTCTTTCATCGAAAAAGTGGAAGAGACTTAATTATTTTTACAAGCGGCAACCACTCCGTCATAATATGCCATTAGTTAACGCTTGAGCGACACGGTCTCTAATTCACGTTTAAAAGCCTGCACTTGAGTCTAAGTCAGCAGTAATTTTGTCTTAGCTGGTAATATCCAGCAAAAATCTAATTTGTCAAAGAGTATGAGGCTACCGGAATCCCTGGTTGAATGACATTCTACTATGCGCGATACAATACTTTAAGAGCAAACTTTTAAAAAAATCCAAGCACTCTTAAGATTTTTATACACAACAATAGCAACTCATGACGAAAATACTTCATAATTACTGAAGAAAAATGAGGTAGCTAACCGAAACAATACTTTAATCGTTGCGGTGCTTCGGGGTTCAGAAATCTGTAAAATGATTCTCACGCCGCGTTACACATTAACTTTTCTTTATAATTTGGTTGCTTTTTACTTATTTTAACATTTTAACTCAACAAGTATTAAGAACACTCTTGTTAGTAACAGTCAATGATGTAACTGTAAATCGTTTTATCAGATTTTTTCGAGGATAAAACCTATTACTCAGGAGGTTTGTTTTGCGTATCAGCGTATTGCGTGCTTAGAAAATGGGGTTTACTACAGCAGATTACAGATATGGGGTCTGGCTAATATATGTATTGTAGGCGATTTGTTTCTCGCTGTCAGAGGCACGCAGGGCGCGGGCCGCGCCAAGGTTCCTCACGCACCGGTGCACCGGCCGTTCCGTAATCAGCTACTGATGGTAGAAGTGATAGGCGATTCATCATCAGTCTAATGATGTGCTAAAGTTTAGTAAAGGTTAAACGGTTGGATGAAGAAAGTATATCTTGCTAACCGAGTAAGAACGATAGCACTGACAGAAAGAGTGCAATCTGCCTCGACTTTTTATATTCATTAGTGAATAGAGTTTTCTGGGTTCCGTAAATGGCAACTCAAACATAACAGTCACATAAACGATTGATAAACCCGGAAATGGACCCTCGGTATTTGTATTTATAATTCAATAGGTGTGCCGTCTCCATATTAAAACTTTGAACAAATATATGAATATGAGCAAGGGTATTGTTTCCGTTACTATTAAATGTAATAAAAAATAAAGTCTTTCCGCGTCGTATACTTTTACGATGAAATTATTTTTAGAGTAAATAATGTCGCCCGATGAAAGTCACGATCAATAAATACTCGTATGTACATTACACGAAATAAAAATTAAATTACCACCACCTTAAAACAAAACGACTCTGAACTGTATAAATCATATAACAACACTTGAAATTACAATGAACATTAACAATAGAACTATACCTGCGAACATCACTTAAACCGCAGCTTAAACTAAACTTAATGGGTTAAGTAGGTGGAGAAAGTTGTAAGCACTTCTCCTTTGAAATATATTTTGGGGCTTCACTGAACCGATGTAAAGAAAGATACGTCTCATGTACGTATATGACGTGACATGAGCCATTGAAGCTACTTCGGCTTTAAACTATAATACTTAACACGAACTTTATGAATAAGTTTTATTGGTTTTAAGATAATATATGTAGGCTGATAGTTATAGTAGTTATATTATTTTTGCATTTGGACGAGTTTTTGATAAATAACACAAGTTCAAAATTTTGGTTACCTTTGTAAGGCACGTTTAAAATATATACATTTAATTGAAGTATCTAGGTAAATTAAGTGACTGTTCAAAATCCAACAAGTAAAAAATATCTCTTAAATTGTACAGTCAAATAATTTATTCTCTCATAAATGTGTACATTAATTCGCCAACATAAGGGACATCATGGGACATATTTTTAAGTATGTTGTATGTATATACCCATATTGATGGACTCGACTGTACTTCCACCGTTCGTATCAGCTTTATGATAAACTGCTTTTTAAATCTCCAAATCAAACCTTTTATGCCCATAAAACGTATGTCAAAAACCAATGAGGTCATTTATGAGACTCCAGTAAAAAAAAACCTACCCACTTCGGCGGCAGTTAAGACTGCTTCACACTTACAAAAGCCTTCAACGTGCGGAACTTAACGTGTTTATCATTTTCGACCCTTGAAGTAATGGCTGCCCGACATTACGTGCCATTACAGGTGTGAAGAGGAGTTAAATTGTAATAAAACCGTGACAGGGAATTATGTTCTCGTACGTAAGTGCGACTAAGTACATATAGCTGCGTCGTAAACTCGAATTATGCCTTTAATCACGCCCGGTTGGCGTTCGAGTTTGCAAGTCGTGAATTCGAGATAACATAAGTGCAACTTATGATTTTATTGCGATTAAAATTTATTAACACCGAAATTTTGTTTCAGGTAAGTTTGGTTACTCGTACAGATGCAAAGAAATGATCGAGATGGTATGTATGACCTTTATAACAAATATTTTGTTGATCAACTAACTTTGTCCTGTAGCTCGTTGTCGTGGTGACTAAACTATGATTTACTCATGTATATATCTATTCACTGAACAATATTTATATGGAAATTGTATGCTTCCCATATTTTTCCTAGAAAGAAGTTACTTTTGCCGACTGGACAGAATAACAAGGAAAAGTTAATTTGGCCAATTATCAATGCAAAAATTACGTGTTTAGATAAATTTTCCTTAAGAATTGGCTAAAACATCTCAGAAAGGAAAAAAGCGACCAAGTGTGTGTTGGATCATGCACATTGTAGGGTTTTTGTTAACAAAATTAAATTTATTGAATTAAATTTGATTCAGGCAACAAAAGGCCCAAGTTTACATATACTAGAGACTAACATACTAATCATTACAAAATATTCTTAAAAACTAAAACATTATTTAGGTGACCGAACAGCATTACACCGTTGCGTATTCAACTCCGGTGTAGGATTCGGTTGGTTGCCCCGAGACCGCCGCAACACGACGCCCTTCGGCCCGAAATCCAGCACACGCTATGGTCCTCTGCAGCGGCTGGGGCACGCAAACCACAAACGAGCTGAAGTGTACGTAGTGGCGTGAACGCAACTAGAACACTCTCAGCAAGTAGCCGATCTTTTGGCGAACATACTCCACTATGTCATGCCATGGTGGAGTAATGCAGGTGTGAGCGTGACACATACAACGCCTGGCTCGGTGTGGCAACTTGCAGACCAGAATTAACCGGCTCTTCTGTACCACATATATTTCGACATCGGTCTGACGGTCGGTATTTAACCCTGCTATTCTGTACTGTAAATAAAAAAATGTCGTATTTTTTGCATGCATGCATCCTCATTCTTAACTCTACTGGAATAACGCTATGATAATGATGATTATATCTTCATAGGAATCTCACGGCTTTTAGTGGCTGATATAATATAATACACCTACTTTTAAAATTTAATTTCAATACACCTTCTAATTTTCAAGTAAAATGGCTTTGGCATACGGACAGACAGACTAGGGTTCCCTTTTTGCCATTTTGGCTATGGCAAAATCATTCATGGTAAAATTATTTATTGATAATGAAACGTACAATACGTATTTAGTAAGATCAAAATTGTTTATACAAAACAGTGGCAAGCATACCATTTGAAGGTATTATAAATAAGACGGTTTCATTATAACAAATGCGTGCCTCGCTTGACAAAGTCTTTACTCGTAAGAATTATACCATTCATCCCTAAAATGGATTCCAAAGGAGGGAAGCAATTTCATTTGTGAAAACCTGCTCCTGCTTATAATCCGTCCGAGGTAATAACATTTCATATTCGTAATAGAATCACTCTGCGTCGCAGGGAAAGTTTATAGTCTCATTTTCATTGTGAGCGTTTAGTAGGAATAAACTTGTAGAATATTTGATGCACGGGCAGAGCGGCCAATCTCCGGCGCTTCTTAACTGACTAATCAACTCTTCAATGACAATTTTACCCTTTGCCATTATTTTATTTCGTGACGTTCGATATTTGGATGTTTTTTCTTTGTACAATTCACATTTTTTGCCACACTACTGCACAAATGGACCCGGGTATGTCCTCAAACTACGACCAAGACCATCGGGGAATGGGCAGCAGCATTCCTAGAGTGCGGTGGAGATACTGCGATCGCCAACCCACATGCCAAGCGTGGCGATTATGGCATTTACCCCCCATGAAATTAGGGGAGGCCTATGTCCAGCAGTGGACGTCCTAGGGCTGATATGGTGGTGGTGGTGGTGCCTGCACAAAATGACATTTTTGTGGTTGATACGGAAAACTAAAATGTAGTTTAAATTGCGAGATTATTCGTATTATTTCCTTGTGTTTGTTTCGCAATGTGTATTGGTTTGGACTTCATGTTTTTTGTTAACATAAAAGCGATATTTGTTGAATAGCTTGATCAGATTCCGTGAATGCTGAACCAACTTGAATTGAAATTAACCTACAAACCACTTTGCGAACATTAGGTACCTACTGAGTGACAGCAAACATACCAATTAGGCAGCTTATGTCGCGATATGTTTACAAGAGCCCAATAGTATTGAGTATACTCTATTTTAAAATGGTATAAAACATAGAATTTCACTAATTTGTTTTGCTCAAAATTAATTGCAATATTATACCACAGATTCCTTTCGATTGATCAAGTAAATCAATGAGGTAAATACGGTATTTGATTTAGTGTTTAATTTGTTGGGGCCCTAATAAATAAAGAAAGATATACTTTTCATAGAGTAACACAAAAAGTGTCTTCAAAGAACGCAAATGTAGTGAAGTAGCAAAACAATCCTACCAAGACTGGGACAGACATTACACGTACTCAATTTGCTTCTCCAAGCGAGTGAGTTCCAAGGAAATCGTTAATTAAAACTGGGGCATCACTTCTAGTGAGGTTTGCTGTCATAAAAGTTCACAAGTACCTATACACACGTAAGATCAGCCTAACTACGTATAGTTGATTACCCATTCCCGACCTTATTCTTAGTTTCAGACGATACTTATTTACATTCACCAGTCCTATGAATTATACATATAATTGTAGAAGTGTCTAGTCTTCTTAACTATAACAACTTTGATTAGTTCCTTGTCATGAAGCGTGCACTTCTAATGAGGGTAAGATTATACGAGTAACAATTCGTAATGAGGGAACGATAAAAACAATCCAATGAGTAAAAATGTATACAATCATGTTAATTTCTAGTGTTGTCTTATTATTTGCAACAAAATACTGACAACAGTATAACACTTAAGCGTAAATTGAAATAACTCTCAGATAAAAGCCGCTCCAAATTGGTAGTTACGTAAATTTCCGTACGAGTTTTGCAAGGATTTTTCACTACACTTCTTTTTATGAAAAACGTGTCTTAAAAATAAGGGAGCCACTCACGTAAAACCCAATAAACTGTAGAGCTTTACGAAGGCAAATCCACATTTTTATCATTTTATATTCGCATGGGCGCGAAGCAACGTTCTAATTTGTCGTGTTATCGAATTCATATCGGCGAGGGGAGCGTGCGTACTGCGTACTGGCTGCGAGAGGTGAGACGGCGCCGAGCGAGTTCTCGGCACGACAAGATTTATGTAAGGACTTTTGTGTTTGTAGTTAAGCAGGGGCGCGGCGGGACGCGGGGCAAGGCTCATCTACATTCGCTTTTACTCGCGCCAGATATCTAACAAAGTATAGAGAGCCCTCCTTTTGTCTATCCTCTCGCATCCGGTACAGTTTTCTTCAACGAAAAGTAGGGAAAAAACGACTCGTTTGAAAATTCCACGCGTACGTAGCGGCACGTAGAAGTTACTTTTTCTTTTTTTGCAATTTCTCGCCATAGACACATCATCTGGCGTGGATGAGTTTTTGTTGGTACGTAGGAAGTCCCTTTGTCTTCGGTATGAAAGTCGGAACTGCTGTAAGGAATATCCAGCGCTCGTCAGTGCCGTGTATATCTATTGTTTTGAGAAAAATCTAAACTTTTGTGCTCGTCTGCGTCTGCGAGAGCAACACGTGGCAACGGCGTTAAGTAATGAAACCTGCTTGACTAATTAAAAACTCATTCCGACATAACCCCCGCGCTCAACTAAAACAGCTTATCTTGTTACATATTTTAGTGGTGTAATTAACTTTTGTTATTTTATAGTAATCTCAGTTTAACGGAAGGTAGGGTCACACATAAAATGTTATGAATTACAGAGGCGCTCGACAGCCGAATATATACGTTGCCGGAATGGGAGTTAACGTAGATTACAACTATTTGGTCAACCCTTAGCGCAGAGTAACAATGCTCCAGAGTAATTTCAATATAGTCGTTGATTTAACCAGGCTGAGGAATGCGAACTAAACACGGCTTAAATGTATTTTAAGTGCCTTTATACTAATGTTAATTTCAGTACAGCCACCATCAAATACATGAGTACTCTTCAGGGTGATTAAGAAGATTTGAACCTGCACTTTAATGTCCAGATAATAATGTCGTGTCCAGGTATATTATGATGGATTCAAAGTTGTTTGCAACATAAATCTTTGTGATTCAAGTAAGTATCAGCAGAATGGTCAATCTGTAACAAGGCTCAAGACTGTTTGTTAAAAAAAAAGTATTTTGTCCTAAAACATGCGTTCTAACTGCTTCAAGTCCAAAGAAAACTGCGGTAGACCAGTCGAAAGATAAAGAAGAAAAAGCTAAAACATATCAAATACGTTAAAGGTTACCAAAAAGTGAAGAAGAGAATCTCTCACGTCATAATCATGATTGCTGTCATAATTATATCTTAACCGTATTTTGTTACCAACCGTCGATTTAATTAGGAAAAGGAATTAACAATGAGAAGATATAACCTACTATACCATCATAGTTACCATTGAAAAAATATATATATAATATATATATTGATTGGTAGTGGGAAATAAGCTGCAGAGCTTAGCACATCGACGCAAAGTAGCATGTCTGTGCGTCTTCTACAAACTGTACTTCGGTGAGTGTGCTCAGGAGCTCCATGAGCTCATACCGCCTTCCCCCTTCTTCCATCGGACATCCAGACGTACGGCTGGCTACCATCCTTACCTGGTCGAAATTCCTCTAGTTCGAACCAAGCGCTTTGCATCTTCTTTTATAATGCGCACTTCTAAGGTTTGGAATTCTCTGCCGGCGTCTGTATTTCCGAGTTCATATAACCTGGACCTTTTTAAGGCACGAGTGAATAGGCACCTTCTGGGTGAGCTCGCTTCATCGTCGGCCTCATCTTTGCCCCCTGGCTAGATGCTGGCCAAGAGCAATCCCATTTTTAATAAAAAAAAAAAAAAAAAAAATTGTCACATCAGCCAAAGGACGTCCACAGCAGGAGGCCTATATCTATAGGCCTCCTAAAGAGTGCCACAATGACCGGTCCTGCACCACCCGCATCCAGCGGACTTCCGAAACCTTTGGAGAGGGTAATGGGGAGGGCTATACTGGGAGTATGCGCAATGGTATCAGAAATAAGGCCATCTGCAGTAGATCCACCACCACCACCATATCAGCCCTAGGACGTCCACTGCTGGACATAGGCCTCCCCCAATTTCATGGGGGGTAAATGCCATAATCGCCACGCTTGGCATGCGGGTTGGCGATCGCAGTATCTCCACTGCACTCTAGGAATGCTGCTGCCCATTCCCCGGTGGTCTTGGTCGTAGTTTTAGGACATACCCGGGTCCACAGGTCCGGGTCCGGGTCTGCAGTAGATCACTTGATCATAATTAATACGGTTAACCCTTAAGAAGGCATCACCAATCTAGAATGCTTTACAATAAACAAAATGCATACACAGAATAGTTGCGTATTGGTGATTCATTTCAAGACAAGTCACTCTTTACGAAAATGCAATCTAATTTAAGCCTTAAAAAGCAGAACTAAGATTGAAATTCTATTGATACGTATGTAGCTAAATCGCTTCTGCCTTCATCAGGTTTAAGAGAAGTAGGGCACAGCGCAACATCATTTCGCTAATATTTTGGTTCAGCACGCAGCCGTACATTAGAAGACCGCATTCAAAATAACACCATTAACTTGCTTAAATTATGAGGTGTTGTGTTCCTGGTGGTGAAGGTCGCCAGAGCTCCTGAGGATGCGCTGTGTTGAAAGTCCCGACACACGTCTCTAGCTGTCTGTCGAAAACGAGCTTGTGATTTTTTGAAGTAACAAGTATTCCTATGCTACGGTACGAGTATCTGCTTACCATCAAACAGACTATAACATTGTAAATATTTTAACAAGCGGAATCTTTAGCTAAGCAAAATTATAATTTCCAACCGGAGTGAAAAATGAATCAACCCGGGCGGGATTTCAACCCACGACCTCTAGAAACCCTCCATCGCTTTTTCCAAATGAATTACCGCCGGTATCGCTTATGGAAACGAATTTTTCAATCAGTTCACTCTTCTAATTAAGCCTTAGGGAGGCTTGTAGCGACATCTACCGCGAAGTTGCAACTTCTGAAATCATAAGGTTAAGGTCATCAGATTGTTTGCCACCGTCCTTTTATACAAAAAAAATGTAACTGTTGAGTTTGTATATAACGACAGTCAAGGGACCGGTGATATCATGGCCCACTAACATAGTGATGCATAAAACAGCGTGATTTAAGTAGTAGGGAAGAGATTTGGAACGTAAGAGATTACACAGAATTGTAATACACGGACTTTTCAGTACTGTAGTAGGTATACAGTTTGTTTTATCCACACGGACCTTGATTATTAGGAGTCAATAAGCTGATTTTAGATCTTCTACATTTAAAGATTAAAAAATGCCTCTTATGGTATGTTTACGATAACAGGAAAATATCGTATTTCATAGTTTCATTTACGGAAAAAGATCTTCTCATATTTGCTTAGTAAAGAGAAATGTGAAGTGTGAAGTTAATATATTGAGAAGTGCTCAAAAATGGCAGGTACAATTTATATTTGCTATTGTGAAAACCGTGACGTCATTGCCTGTATTACTTGATCGCGATTAGAATACGATTAAAGGTGCGGTTAAAGATTTTTCCTTATATTTATGTCAAATTGTATACGAAGCGACCGCTATTCCGATCGTAAACTAATGTCATTATTGTAATAACCCTTGGACTTGTTGAGATTTAATAAATAGTTGCTGATTTTAAATAACTAAATAAATATTATGTGACAAATTTACACAAATTGAAGAAGCCCCATAGTAAGCTCAATAAGAATTGTATTATGGGTACTAATTAGACCACAATAATATTTCATAGATATATGCTTAAATACACAGGAAACATCCGAGTCTTACGAACAAATATTTTTGCTTACCATATAAACAAATGTTCTTACCGGTTGTCGATCCCGGGACCTACAGCAGATTTTTAGGCAGTGTCAATACCAAATAGGCAAAATTGGCCGACAAATTTTATATTTTATTTATATAATAGCGTTATTAAAGAAAACTATTAATTATTGCACAAGCAATCTCTCCATAAAGCAAGCTCATAGCGTGCACAGGGAATAAATGCCGCTACTGACTTCGCCTTAAGCTCTTTGTCTCCCGGATCTCAGGAAGGACAATGTAGCAGTCTTCATGTTATTGCCTCAATTAATCATAACTTTGTGTTAGTGAAATTTCTCTAGTGGGTAGACCATTGGTGCATGAGTTCAGGAAGGCATGAAATTGGATCGCGGAACCTTACTTCGCCTTTCTTAGAACTAGGACAGTGCTGAATTTCCGAATATTTAAGAGTGGAATGTTCGATTAAAAAATAGGGTAATTGCATTAAATTTATTTTTCTTCAAGGTAGGAACAATGAAATGCGAATACCCGCAGCTGGTGAGTAAGTTTTTAAGTTTTATTTATGATTTCCTTATCACAATCTACGACAAATTCAGGGTTGTTGAAAGTGACACGATGCAGGAAATAATGGATTTTGGTAGGCTTTTGATACTAGGTGTGGTATGAAAGATAGTTTTTAAGGTTGTTTGTACGAGTAAATTAGATATTTTGCGGGTACGTTTTTTAAATCAAGTGTGATAATTTCCAAGCATATTTGTGTAAATAAATATTTTGGGATAATTTCAAGTGACTTTTTAATAGACCTATTCCCAAACTACGCAAATCTTTTGTTCTGTGATTGGGATGCAATAAAGATGTACCAAATGCATGTCCTCTTCAACTCATTTATATCTACTAATTCTGTCAAAAATATTTTTTTGGGGCAAGTTTTTTTTGCTGGCTGTACTTTTTTCATATCAAACCACATTTAATTGCTCCTTATTCATCATCTAACAGCAAGTATCATCCAAGCATCATCATCATCATCAGCCCACTGCAGAACATAGGCCTCTACCAAGGTGCGTCACAATCGCCTTCCGCCCTCCGACACACGTCTCTCCACCTGGCCGACAGGCGAACCCCAAGACCACCATTTACAGCATCAAAGAGCTGTTAAGATCTTAAGAATAAATCTTAAGTTTCAAAGAGGCGTTAGTTTTCGAGATATTGGTACTTTAGTATTAATCGATTATACAATTTGCAGTTACAAATATTTAATCTCGAAACTAAAGCAATTTACAAACCCTAAAATTTGATACCGTCCCCGTGTGGTACCTAGTTAGAATCGCATTACCCCCTTTCTTCCCTTGGGTGTAGTAAGAGTCAACTATGGGAACCAGGTTGAAGTTGTTGTGTGCAATGAGCTAGCAACTTGTCTCTGCAATTTCACATTTTCTCCATCTATAAACCTACAATTGCTAAAAGTGCACGGAAATTAATTTTCGTGTGCTCTGCCTACCCCTGTTGGGAATATAGACGTGAGTTTATTTATGTATAAAGATATATAAAATTTGATATTATAAGACGTATTTAGCAGCCCTATTTGTCCACGGATTATCAATTCAATTCAGTCCTCGGTTTCTGGGACAACCTGTATAATATTCACTTAACTACCAGTGGAGAATAACTGCAACTGCAATGAGGAGTAGCTAACGCCTGCTGCTGACTTAATACGACTATAGAATTATGATAATAGTTTTAAAAAGTTTAAGTGTACCAAATTTTCAGTACACCGTGTCCTAAATGGCGCTACGTGCGCTCGTAGACCGGTGCTACGGCTCTACGGCGCTACGGCGTAGACGCTTCTTATTTATGCCTTGTAATAATTTAGCATAGTTTTTGTTAGCGTATTTATCACTTGTGAGTTAATTTATGGACAATTTCACAGATGCGAAGCACCTTTAAGCTTGTTCGGCGAATTTAAAGCAGATGTATTTTACTGGATCCGTGGATAGTTTAGATAATAACTTGAGTAATTAAGATAAATGAGTAAAAAAAATATCATAAAATATTACGATTTAGTAGCTCTAAGCTCGAACAAGCCTTTAGGACGAGAGAGCGAAAAAAATATCAACACGGGTTCTCGGAATTGAAAATATTACATATAATTCAGCAATCATTTTATGTAACAAATTTTATTTGATCCGGTTATCGCGTTAATTGGTATCGTATTTTAACTAGGATTTTGGCACATTTTTTTGTACTTTCGTCAAAATTTGCCAATTCCCCACAGAAACAGAAAGAATCAATTATATAAATGTTCACTCCGTTTGAAAATTATAATTTCGCGCAGCGGGCGACTTCGCTTCTAAAAATATTTACAGTAATTCAACGTCTTACTATCTCGCCTTATCTTATAGCTTGCAGGACTGAATGCTCACGCATGGCGCACCTTGAAATAAAGTTTTCAATTTAGACGGAGAGCCACTTTTTCGTCCCTATGAGGCAACGCGTAAAACAATTCTCGTTGAACTCTAGAGAAGCTCTAAGTCCGCTTTGGAACCTTTTCCAAGAATTTGCGTAGGCATTAGTTTTACTAAATTTCATCTGACCTTGACTGACCAACTCAGAGCAAACACAGACATCAAAGAGAAACTCCTGTTGAGTATCAAATGACGTTTCGTCATCATCTTCAGCCCGCAGTCGTCCACTGCTGGACGTAGGCTTCCCCAAATTCGCGCCCCCACACCCGAACCTCAGCTCTCCGCATTCAACCGTTCCCCGCCACTCCCTTCAGGTCGTCGGTCCACCTGGGAGGTCGTCCCACAGGGCGAGTCGTTCGCGGTCTCCATTCCAGAACTCGTCTGCCCCATCGACAATCGGCTCTACGATAAATAATGTTTCGTGCATAGGTTTTTTTTTTAATCCAGGAGGGTACGACCGGCCAGTGGGCTCAAAACCTACGGAGTGATCACATGATATTTCTAACTTAGGATAAGTAAATCTGAAAATGACAGCAGCGCACTGTAAAGCGTTGCGTACTTATTACGCTGGTTTTGAACCCATGATATCCTGATTGAAAGTCGTGGGGTTCCTAATAAAGGAGTATAAAGGTTTAAAGAGGTAATGCGCATGTGAAAACCCTGAAGTTGCAGGCGTCCACAGGGTGCGGTGACCGCTAACCCGTATCAGACGGGCCGTACGCTTGTTTGCCACTAACGTGTTAAAAAAGGTGGCATGCTTTACCTTTCGCCTGCAGTGGATTCGTAAGTCTGTTTAGTCTGAAACAGAAAAGCTATCTGCTTGATGGCCGTCGGCGGGTGATTGACGGAAGGACTGGTATGGACCATTTTACTATCTGTATTGTGGAGACAGTTATTGCGGGTAGGATTTCGTTTGATACCGTTTTGCTGATCATTTTGCTCTGGATTTACTATGAGCGTCAGACTTCAGAGCAAAATGAAATTGAACGAGAATGGAGTGCGTTTGTCTCTCGGACTGAAGGGGTAAATGACGGTAGTACGATCAAGCGGATTGTCCCGCTTGGACCGTATTACCGCCTAGAAACCCAACGTGTACAGAGGGGCACCATAGGATCGCAAATGGGTAGCCACATTGACTTCTCCCATCTACCGTTGCGCGCTGCGCAGAAACGGTTCAGGGTTAGGCTTTTAATTTCACCGTCCGGGTAGCGTTCAATGTACGAACGCTACCCGGACCCGGGTATGTCCTAAAACTACGACCAAGACCACCGGGGAATGGGCAGCAGCATTCCTAGTGTGCGGTGGAGATACTGCGATCGCCAACCCGCATGCCAAGCGTGGCGATTATGGCATTTACCCCCCATGAAATTGGGGGAGGCCTATGTCCAGTAGTGGACGTCCTAGGGCTGATATGGTGGTGGTGGCGGTGGTACGAACGCTTTCATAATTGAATGAAATGATCACTTAGACGCCAAGTTATCAAAAATTGATGTAACGTTTAAACCAATAAAAACAAATGAAAACAATTCATAATACATTTTCTTCAAGATCTAACACCTTTACTCCGACTTTTTAGTGGTTGTTGGCGTCGTGCACGACGACACACGACCAGTGGTCCTTTGAACGCCAAGAACCTATAAAGTGGTCGTCGACCTATTGAGTGGTTCTTGGCGTTCAAAGGATTGAATATTAGTCACACAATACATGGCGTGTTTTCTCCACCAAGTTCCCAGATTTTAATTCAGTGTGATAAGTGTAATGGTCTTCCAAGTTAAGCAATATAATGTCACGAAAAGTTTAATTAAAACTTATATCAATTAAAAGGATGAACTTTCTATAAGAATTTATAAAATATTTAAATCATTCTTAAACAAAAAAATGCGATAACCTTTTAATTGTAAAAAGCGGCATTCATTGTAAAAAGCGGTATTCATTTGATCACATTAACCTTAATACAGACGACCTTGTTTGATAAAAGCACTTTCACGGTTGGCGGCAATGCACTCATATTTCCGGATTTCATTTCCCCACGCTCACTATATTACACACAGCAAATCCAAATGTCATCATAACGTAACCCTAGCGGTGCTCCCCGTAGATTGTATTAAACAAAAGGGAATTAAATAGCAGACAGCGCGGTGCGCCGAGTCGCGACCAGCGGGCTATATGAACCACTTTATTTCACCTTCTATGCTGTATGTGCTCCTAGTACCCCACATATGTCACACCGCTTTATTCTTACAACATTTTACTTGTAACTAAACTAAATTTGTAACTAAATATGTAACAATATGATTGTAATCCAGTTTTTTGTCACTTACTTAATAATAATCATATGTCATTTATTTTCAAACCGACATCTTCGAGAAGACAAGTACGGTTGCCAGTTTTTACACTTTTAGCACCACTCAGGGGTGGGTCACGTGTAGGATAATGGTGGGTACTCCCTACGGACGTGGTGCAACTACGACCCTCTTGTCAAGTGAGTAGGCCACTTGATTGTTAGAAGTTCTCAAGCCGCCCGAAGGCCTCTAACTTGGCTTAACGACTGCTGTCGTAGACATCAGCCGGGATCAACGGCTTAACTTGCCTTCCAGCGCTCAGTTAGTAACCACTCAAAGCGGTCACCCATCCGAGAACCGACCTGCGCCCACGTTGCTTAACCTCGCATAGTGCACGCGGTACGCGGGCGCTGCTGGGCCACGAACGCTCTACTTCGTTACGTTAGTTAGGTACATATTTTTATCGAATACAAATTTTGGTTCTTACTACTGTCCATTATCATGATTTTCGTCATCAGCCTATACAGGTTGTTTTGATAATTTTTTTACTAATTGCGAGGACAAATTCCTGAGACGAAATAAAGTAATCTTCTTTAAGACACTAGTATCCCAATTCAAATAAATTTCAAAGATATTCAATAATACATTTTCTTTAATTAACATCCCTTGTATAATAAATTAAGATCCTTATCAATTAAACATCGTTGACGTGCGTGACATTCGAATTCCGAATATTGTCATACTTGACATTAACTTCTGCTAAACTCCACGTTAACTCTTAAGGCCTTTTTGCATTCATCCTTGGTGATATACTCAATCATTTTGAATGAAAATAATAATTTTAATAATTAAATATGCTATGTTGGGTTGGGTACACAATGAAGGAAGGAACGGAAATCAATAAAAATATCCTGTATGTCCACAGCTGGGCACAGGGGTCCTCACACTGATAATAAAAGAGATTGGGCAAGTTTGATTAACTAACCCAACCCAAGAATAGTTACTTTATTCAGATGGAATAAAGGAACACTAATAATATCAATACTAACAATCCTTTACACTGTTGATTTACCTCTGTTTCATTGTAAATATTCGGGTGTTTCATTTAATACACGATAAAATAACACACAGTAAACGATAGATAAGTGACCTATCTTGGTGCAAGATATCGGACTGGTAACGTTAAAACCAAAGTAGATAGGATGCTTTGAAATTTTGATGTTCCATTGATTGGTTACCCTAGTACCGACGCTTTCCCAGTGCGGGTTGGTGACTGTATATTATTTAAATTTTAATAACTGATATAATCGCTGTCACCGGACACAGCGAGAAGGACTGTATATAAAGTGATCAACCCAAATGGACCAGCGTGAAAAAGTCGATAATTATGAGAAATATCGAAATCTGTTCTTAGGAACCATCGCATCGATTTAGTGACTTTTAGTCAAAAGAAAGACTTGTACTCAGTTTAGTAATCGAACGCAGTCTTATTGAAAAAATAAAATTTACAGTATTTATATTTCGATTGTGCATTATATTCACTTTCGATATCATGTTTTATAGTACACATTTACTGCTTATCATTATACACAATTGATATCGAAGTAGGAAAGAAAATATTTTTTTTACCATATGACTGGGTTCGATTCCCGAACGGATTATAAGTCTACTATGATTGCAGTTTTTCTTGTCATTAAAATCGACGCCATGGTTCCTAAGAACAGATTTCTCTGTGTTTTATAGTTTCTGACTTCTCCCTAGTGACCCCTTTGGATTGATCACCATATATATTATAATTTTTACACTTGAAAAACTTCTATTGTGTATCTTCCACATATACAAGCTGAAAATATAATTTGTAAAAAATATTATTTGATGTCTTGAAACGAAAAATACTATTTTTACATAGAAATTAATTCAGTACACAATGTATCGGAAGCAAGTTTTAAACTCATATCACTAACGTTTGATTCTCTAAGACAACTCTTGATTGTTTAACAATCCAAACAAATGAAAATAATTACGCACTATTCTCAAAAGTAATTGTTATATTTTTAATGAAAATGCTAACAACACGTAATACTATCGTTATTTATTAAAATATTAGCTCATATGGAAATCACACAAAAAAGTAGATGACAATTAAATAATTTGGTATGGCCAAGATGATTTGAGTTCCGGTTCCGGTGTTCTTAAGCGAAATACGTGCTGTCAATTGCTCCGTACATAATTACGAACTTTTGCGGGAAGAATTGCATAAATCACGGTTAAATAGTGTTACTAAAGTGCCTCCACACAACTCCCATACTACAACAATATAAACTGTGAAAATTAGAAAGTGCAAGTTGAATTTAATCCGATCAAGAAAACCGAAAATCATTTGAGGTTATAAATAACTGTCACCATTCAACAGCAGAAAACGAAAAACGGTAAACGCTTCTGCCAACTTAACCAACTATAAGTTACGTTCAGAAATTACCTTGAAACGTTTAGTTTGCACAGGATGAGCGGAAACATGACACCTGAGATGGCAGCACTGTTTACTAACCTAAAAATTGAACTTGACAAGCAAACACAAGTAATAAATGAAAATGTCACCGCCAATGTTTTGTTTATCTTAGAGGAAAAGTTAAAACCAGTTATCGAAGAAAATAAAATACTCAAGTCAGAAATAGAATTCATGAAAAGAAAGGTGGATTATCTCGAAACTAGTGCAAAAAGCAACAGCGTAATTATCCATGGCGTCAAAGAATCGGAGAAAAACTGTTCCGAATTAGTGGAAATAACTACTAAAATAATGAAGGATATCGATGTCGACATACAAAAATTCGAGATAGCTAAAATACACCGAATTGGGAAGAAACAAGACGGAAAATCAAGACCAATCGTTCTAGCGACGACAAACATTTCTAGGAAAATAGACATATTAAGAAATAAGAAGAAAATGCGTCCCAACACGTACATAACTCAGGACCTAACCAAACAAAAACTAGAAGCTAGAAGGCAACTTCAGATACAGCTTAAACAAGAACTTGAGAAAGGCAACAAGGCCTATATTCGCCAAAACAAAATTATAATTAAAGAAAGCAAACCAAACGAAAATGAGAAGAGAAGAAGATCTGAAACGCAGTCCCCAAAAGAAAAATCATCAGAAATTAATGAGAAAGAAGAACAGTGCGCCAAAATACTGAAAACAAATGCTTTTGACTACATGAGGGCACGTGCATACTCCATGTCGGAGAAGAACACTTACATTAGAGAATAGGATACGGAACCGGCCGGTTTATTTACGAAACAAACACTGAACACAACAAACAAAACTTATTACCCAAAACCCAACACCCCAAGCCGGCCGGTCACCGTGGGGAATGAAGACCACCACCCCCCAACCAATATAACAAGTTACTACCACCAACATCAAAACCAAAAAACTTCTCAAGTTAATAACCAAGAAATTTACATTGCAACACTAAATACTCTGTCCTTAAGAACCACCGAAAGCCTCACTGAATTGACATTAGCATTAACAAACATAAATTGGTCTATTATCGGATTAAGTGAAGTTAGAAGGCTAGGAGAGAGTATTGAGGATCATGGCGATTTTATCATCTACTACAAAGGAGACACACCAGGCCAAAATGGAACAGGTTTCTTAGTAAAATCAAAATTAAGACACTACATTGAAGAGTTCATTGGCATATCGGAACGCATTGTAATACTCAATATGAAAATGCCCCCCAAGAATGAAGAGTGGTCAATTATACAAATCTATTCTCCAACAGAACAAGCCAGTAATACAGAAATTGACACCTTCTACTCTATGCTATCAGAGGCAATAAAAAAGCATGGTCACAGTAACCTCATAGTAATAGGAGATTTCAATGCAAGAACGGGTACCAGAGTGAAAGGAGAAGAGATAGTACTAGGCCCATACTGCTCAGGCAAAAGAACAAGAAATGGTGGGAAGCTTATACAACTGGCATATGAGAATAACTTGAAAATACTTAACACTTTATACAAAAAACGTGTCAATAACAGATGGACTTGGATATCTCCAGATGGCCGTCACAAGAACGAGATAGACTACATTCTTACCAACAGACCTAAAGAATTCCAAGATTGTGGAGTTATAAACAAACTGAACTTCAACAGCAACCACAGAATGGTTAGAGCAAAATTACAGACAAACACATCAAAAAAATGTAGACCTTTTAAACCACAGCAAAATAACATTACGTCACTTGAAGACCCAGAAAAGCTGAAACAAAAGCTAAAAGATTTATAGAATGCACCAAAGAACTAGATACCCAGCACAAATATAATAAATTTGAAAATCTTTTACACACAAAAGAAAAAAGGAAATTAGAAACAAACAAGAATAGAGTAAAGTGGCTTACAAGTGAAACGAAGGAACTGCTGGAAATAAGAGCTAAATTGATATCTATCCCTGAGAAGACATGTAAAGATAGAAAAGACATCGCCGACATAAGTAAAAACATCAAGTCCAGTATGAGAAAGGACCACCAAAAACATAGGCTTGAGCTATTGGAAAGATGTATTCAAAAGACCGGTGGCACTAAAAAAGCTGTTAGACAACTAAGAGAGAAAATAGATTGGATGCCAAATATATCGGATAAAAATGGCAAGCAGGTAAACAGGCGCCCAGAAATAATTTCGATAGCCACAAACTTCTTCCGAGAATTATATACAAGGAAAAATGTCATCCAACCTGTAGATCTGGGTGGCGACAGCAACGTACCACATATACTACTGAGAGAAGTAGAGAAAGCCGTGAAAACTCAAAAGAGAGATAAGGCTCCAGGTTCAGATGGCATCAGCAACGAATTCCTCACAGAAAACATAGACTACCTCGTACCAATTCTTACATACCTATTCAACGAAGTCCTACAGAGTGAGACTATACCTCATCAATGGACGACATCAACCATCACACTGCTACATAAAAAAGGCGACAGAAACAACATCAACAACTATAGACCTATCAGTCTAATGTCTAACATCTATAAAATATTCGCTAAGATAATTCTGAATAGAATAACTAAGATGCTCGATGAGAACCAACCGAGAGAGCAAGCAGGATTCAGAAGCGGATACTCAACTCTTGACCACATCTACGTCGTGAAACAGCTATTCGAAAAGGGAAATGAATTCAAGATCACCTTCTACTGCTGCTTTGTAGATTACAGCAAGGCTTTCGACTCACTAGAACATGAGAAAATTTGGCAAGCACTTAAAAACCAAGGAGTTGAAAACAAATACATTAGAATCCTCAAAAACATCTACGAAAACAGTAAAGCTAAAATCAAACTAGAAAAGACGGGTAAAGAAATAAATATTGAAAGGGGTGTAAGGCAGGGTGACCCCATATCACCTAAACTTTTCACAGCGGTCCTAGAAGAAGTATTCCGACAATTGGATTGGGATGAGTGTGGGTTGTCAATCAATGGTGACAAACTGTCACATTTACGATTCGCAGACGATCTAATAATCATGTCACCATCGAAAGACGGACTCCAAACAATGCTAAATGACTTGGATAGAGAAAGTCGAAAAGTAGGCTTAAGCATGAACATCCAAAAAACTAAAGCCATGACGAACGGAACACAAGAGCCTATTTATGTCAACAACAATCCAATTGAATATGTCGACGAATACATTTATCTCGGCCAGATAATCTCACCACGGGACTTGACCTCTAAAGAAATAGACAGGCGTATCGGAAACGCCTGGAAGCAATACTGGAGCCTAAAGGAGATTATGAAAAATAAAGAAATAAGTATGACCATAAAAAGAAAACTGTTTGATACCTGTATACTGCCAGTAATAACATATGGTTGTCAAACATGGGCAACTAATAAGTCACACATTAAAAAACTAGAGGTTTGTCAGAATTCAATGGAAAGGAGCATGATGGGAAAGAGATTATCTGATAGGATTAGAACTACAATTATAAAGAAACATACAAGAACAAAAGACATAACCATAACTATCAGGAAGCTCAAATGGCAATGGGCAGGCCATACAGTGAGAGGGAAAGAGAAGTGGTCGAACACAATAATGTACTGGTTCACTAGAAATAGAAAAAGGAAACGTGGTAGACCTCTTAGAAGATGGGTCGATGACATAAAAGCCACAGCAGGTGGAGGTTGGACAACAATAGCGAGAGATAGGGAGAAATGGCGACAGTTGGGGGAGGCCTTTGCCTATAAAAGGCATACAGACATATAAAAGGAATATAAAAGGAGAAAAGTGAATTTTATCATTTATTAAATTTCATAATTAAAAGCTATTTATAAAACATGTACTTAAAACAAATATTGTAACTGTCTGAATAAAGGCTTATTATTATATTATATATGATTGCAGTTTTTCTTGTCATTAAAATCGACGCCATGGTTCCTAAGAACAGATTTCTCTGTGTTTTATAGTTTCTGACTTCTCCCTAGTGACCCCTTTGGATTGATCACCATATATATTATAATTTTTACACTTGAAAAACTTCTATTGTGTATCTTCCACATATACAAGCTGAAAATATAATTTGTAAAAAATATTATTTGATGTCTTGAAACGAAAAATACTATTTTTACATAGAAATTAATTCAGTACACAATGTATCGGAAGCAAGTTTTAAACTCATATCACTAACGTTTGATTCTCTAAGACAACTCTTGATTGTTTAACAATCCAAACAAATGAAAATAATTACGCACTATTCTCAAAAGTAATTGTTATATTTTTAATGAAAATGCTAACAACACGTAATACTATCGTTATTTATTAAAATATTAGCTCATATGGAAATCACACAAAAAAGTAGATGACAATTAAATAATTTGGTATGGCCAAGATGATTTGATAATTGAATAGTAAACACTGGATTAACAGCTATCAGTATTTGTTTATTTTGAAAATGTTTTTTTTTTTGGATTAAAACTTATTCACTTAGCCCGAATTTTATAAAGGTTAGTCTACTCGTAGAACATTTATAAAAATCATAGAGGTTTTTTTTAATCCGACTGCTTTTGGAGCTCCATACCAATAAATTACACCATTTTTTTATCTTATACATATTTGCATTAGAATATTGGTAACTCAGTAAATTTTTGACCTCACTTACCAACATAATATCGGGCGGATCATTACAAAACCGACCCTAGATAAACGACCGTTTTACCTATTTAATTACTTTCCGTTTGCAAGCACTGCGTTTGATTAAAATAAAATCGCGATTGTCACACTGCGACTTACAAAACAAACTGATTAGGTGAATCAACACTAGCAGGCGTTTTCGATTACGATCCAGCCGTTGAAACAGCAGTTGATTAATTAGCATAATCTGGTTTGGAAATAAACAAAGTTAATTTTGCATAAACATTTGCCGTTTTAAATTCGAATTGAGTGGTGATTTTTTAAAAGGACGTGAAACTACGTACAATCATTTACACTTAATGATTGTACGGGCGCGGTCGCTGCTCATTATCATTTGTAAATGAGAGAGAAAAAGCAACGGTCGGCCATTAATCAAGAGAATGGAGCAACAACACTGGCTAATACACTTATCAACTTTAATTCAATAATCCGGTGGCGCCGGCGCTGCCCTCGCTGCCCCGGACACTGGACTTTTCGTAACGTGAAAAATAAGTGGGAAATGGAACGCACGACCTAACGGACTAATCCCAATTAATTGCGCACTGTCTAGCGCAGGAGAATTCACCGGCCATTTAATACTTATGTAAGTATATTTTTGTTAGGGTTCATTACTCAAGGCCGAGTTCTTATTAGTCTAGTTAACTTCCAGAATATTTTAGGGTGCGTATTGTTACATTCAGGATTCACTTAGCGATTTTGACTAGGACAGGTCTGTTATAAAAAATCAAATTTCCTTGCAAATACTCATTAAAAATTCATCGGTTTATATTTGTTGGAAAATGCGATTGCCACCGAAAGATTTAGCCATTGGTTGAACTGGGCAGAACGAGTACGTGTTTCTCGTGCTTTCTTGTTGGGTTTTGAATCTGAATGATGGATGTGTCCGGGCAGTTTGCTCCTCTATAGGTAGCTGCATTTGTCTAAGTGTAACAGATGTTGTTCACTCCTCTTGTCGGCCGCTGGCAGTTTCAGTGCGTCGGTAAACTAACAATTTAGACCAGGATTAAGGTTCTACCTGTTCCTTATAAACACTCTGATATGAATCAAACAGGAAGAGAGATATACTAGTGTATGACGCCATACGCTTTTTAATAATGATAGACTTTATCGACAAATACAAATAATAAATAAATATTGGGGGACAATCTTACACAAATCGACCTAGTTTCAAACTATGCAAAGCTTGTACTGTGGGTACTAGACGACGATATACATACTTAAAATAGATAAATATATACTTAAATGCATAGAAAACATCCAAGATCAATTAACAAATATCCGTGCTAAAATGCACAAATAATGCCCTGGCCCGAATTCGAACCCGGGACCTCTAGCTTCGAAGGCAGCGTCACTACCAACTAGGCTAGACAGGCCGTCATAAAACGAGTTGAGACCCGAAAAAGAACTGCCCACAATAATTAAACGTAATTTATATAACGTAACATCACTTGAAAATATACTGCGTATATAAAGAAAAACAAAAAAAAAAGAACTGAGGCGGCGAATTCTATAGTGAATTAGTAAGAATAAGGCTGACTGTTCGTGAAATCGAGATAACAGCAAAAGATTTAAATTGCAATATCAATATATTCAAACGGTTTTGACTCTGATTTTAGGTGTCCTGCGTTTTTTTTTTCGAACTTTTTTTGGGCGAAATTCATTTACCAACCAACTTTTCGCTGATGATTCACTTTGAAAACTACAATAATTAAGAGAACTCTGATATTATGATAGGTATCTTGAAACTAAAATCCACAAATGACCGCGTCAATTGTTTACGATCTGACAAATGACTACACATTTCAAATTCTGATCAAGTTTTTGAACGTTGTAATATTTTAATAAACTTGAGGCAACTTAAATAACACAGAATAAATCTATATCGGTCCCGATTATTTAATCTTTATTGAATACCAAAGTTTGTCAAACTAACAAAGCCACCGGTGCTCCCGAGACAAACTATGTAACTTTGCATAGCAAGAAATTCCGAAAAAAAACGAAAGAAACATTCCCAAAAGTCGTTTCCGTACAAAAGCAAACTTTATATGAACGTTTGGAAAACCGTTACAAAAAAATATGACGTTTGAAAAATTACACGCATTCACAAATCATGCGGGCCCTCTTTTGTGAAAACTTCGGAAGCCTACAAAGGAGTTCAACTCGTTCTTGAGGCGTTAAGTTAGTTCACTGCCCGTATAATTCCAGTTGTTTGTTTTTTCATACTTTGTAAATTAATAATACTACACGAAATCAAAGTACGATCCTTATTAATTAATCGCACCAAAGATAATACGAAAGCTAGTTAATTTATTGTACTAAAATAACTAGTCGTCGTATGGTGGAAACTAACCATATATTACCAACTCCATAATATACCTGAACGAGTGTAGTACGTCCGACAAAAACGTCAAACGTTTTACGAATCGAAATACAAAATGCCATTTGGTGCCGTCGAGAGGAAATGAAGCAATTAATTCAGCAGATGGCGTCGCCGTGCGAGCATTAATCATCGACTAATCGTAACTGCAGTCTTCGATTAAACCGCGCGGCTCGCGGCTGTTCACGCTGGCACGTGTCGCCCTTCCTATCATCTGCCGACACTTTGACGAACCAGGCACCAGAGGTAAATAACTCGCTCCTTCACCCTACTTCCATCATAGACAATAATTAGCAACCACTGAGATGTTCCCAAGTTGCATTGATAACTATCTGATCAGATGTGCTTTGGCATTTAAATTAAGTAGACGGCTAGCAAACTTCGATGAAACACAGATTGGACTTCCACTTTCCCACAATGCCGAAGCATTTTGCTTATCTGAAATCTTAATCCACGAATTACATCAATCAGAAACAAAAGTCTGCTAAACTCAGCTTTATTTAATAAATTAACACCGATACAATCTATTGTCACATCGACGGCCTTTGAAAGTTGTCTTTCTAATTAATTTCTCTTCGAAAATTTAATAATGGCCAAGTGAGGAGAGGAGACAATTAAAAATGGATTATACGTAAAAATTAAACAAGTGGAGTATTTTAGAGTTGAAATCGAAGTGAGAGCTGGTAGATTAAGGGAGTTGCCTGGCGGGATTACTGGACGAGCTAGTGGTAATGAAATTCTCGGAGGAAATGGCGGGCAGGCCTAGTGCTGTAAGCCATGTCCAGGCGGCGGCTGATTGTATTTGATGAGAGTTTTATCTGTTTTGCACTATCGAAGCCACCGATCGCGGTAATCCCCGACGATTTAACTTTGTTACTCAGTTAATTACAGGCTTCGCAGTTAGTTATGGTTATTCTGTTTGTGAAGATTAATTGAGGAAATTAGTAAATCAGATCCTTAATGTAATCGAAAATTACTAAAGCGAATTAACCCGAAGAAAAGGCATAAGACAACTGGGACGCCCGAGGGACTCAGCCCTACGGAGCGTGTCTGACGTAACAGGTACCGATTGTGATCCAATTAGGGCTGGCTGTGCACCCGCTTACGTACTTAAGTGGACGGAACACTGGCCGTTTTCCGACGAGCACTGCTCTGTGGAGGCACAAACCCTCAAAGATCTGATAGCTTCAATGGCTATTGGGTTGAGTTAGTGATACTGATGAGTCTGATTGGCCTTGGAAAATGTTCTTGGCTTTTAAGGCATTTTTGTAGTTATATTTTTGATTGATTATCCAAAATTTATTTTGTAACAAATTGTTTTTATGTAGTTCGGGAACCTATAAATAGTTACACTACCGCTCATACGTAGTTAGGCACCCATACCTTTTTCCATACATCTGTATACAAAAATGTCTTTCAGAAATACACTGCCAAGTCAGAGTCCCTTGATAGTTTTGCGTGCTGCATAGAAAAGTGTAGTATGTTTGTATGAACCAGCAATTAGTAGTTATTTAAGTCATTGCAAAAAGAAAACTACCATATTAAAAGGGGGGTTTCTGGCACCGATTTACGGCTCAATAAGTCAGCTAAATAAAAAATGCAAAATGCACGCAAAACTGTCAAGGGACTCTGACTTGGCAGTGGATTTCTGAAAGTCATTTTTGAATACAGATGTATAGAAATGGGGTGCCTAAATATTTATGAGCCGTAGTGTAGGTACAAGAAGGTCGTTTAATAGTATTTTTTTAATTTGCTTTAGTTTACGGAGCTTAAAATTTTTCGGTTAAAAAACTGTACTAGCTTTAAATTTGATCTACGAGTTATGTGCAAATAAATTCGACCACATTGCGGACAGTAACTACTTTCATAAGTTTTCCAAACTTATGATATCAATTGCCCATCAGTCGATGGGTGCGAGCTCAACTAATATCATTCTTATTTGTAGTAAATAGAACGATATAAGGTACATCATAAATATTTACGGGTAAAAAATATTGTCCATAGTATATCTTAATAGCATGTCTGGTCTTGAAGAGTAGTCTAAAAGGCAAAACTTAACGTAGTGTCAACCCTGCGCTTAGCTCCCTAGAGCGCAGTGTCTCTGTGTACAGTCTACGTCAAATATACGTTTAAATTTGTCGCCTTATCGCAGTGGCATAAAGTGCATAATTGTTAACATACTCGTACTACGTTGACTGTACTTAATTGAAAAACAGTGCTTTATGTGCATCGAAAATTGTTGTGATGCATCCGATATTTTAGCTTGCACTAGAGACTTCGTGTCTTGCATTTATTTAGTGCCTCTGACACTTATGTTAGAACTAAATTGATTTTGAACTTACAGAAATGTTTCTAGTCGTTTGCTCTTACATCAAAAATATTGGAATGCAAAATATTTTGTGCTGTTTTATTAAAATACTAGTTGTATTGTATGTGGTCTAACTGAATCGGTTAATTAATAGTTTAAGTACAAGAGGTATTATTTAAAGCAAATAAACTATTTTACTGTAGAACATAAATATGGTACAAATTAATAAATAGTTATGTGTTCACACATGTTTTGCCAATTTTGCCATTTGAAAAGCAATTACATATTTGCGGCACTTGCAGTAGAAACGTTCGGGCCATGGTCGTCAGACACTAAAGGCATAGTGAAAGAACTGTCTAAAAATTAGTCAGTGTGTCTGGCGACCTAAGGGCAGGTTCCTACTTCGCCCAAAGGCTGAGCATGGCAATTCAGCAGGGAAATGCGGCCGGCGTGCTGGGGACAATGCCCCGGGCTACCTTAAGTTTTATAGAATGTATTTAATGTAAATATTTGTTTGTTAACACTTTTAATAATTAAAATATATAAGATGATGATGTTTTGCCAATTCATGACATGCACATACTTGCAAATTAGGTAATTGTATTTCAATTAGGTAATTAAATTATGTCAATATCCTTCTTTAGGAGTCTCTAGTACTACCAAATTGGTTTCGTTATAAAAAAACGTTTGTAGACTAGAAACATTCAGTCAGTCTCCAGTGTGATGGTTAGCGCTTTAGTTCCTTAAGGGAAAACATTTTAAATTCATTTGAGAGAGCATTAAATATTTTTAACATTCACTAAAGTCGAGTTGTCCACTTATTTGACAAGCCTAATCCCAATAATATCTAGTCTAGTCCCTTGGGTTGGTAGGTCAGATGGCAGTCGGTTGCGTAAAAAGTAGTGCTCGGGTCTATACCCGTTCTTAGAATTAGGCATCCGATCCCGGGCATACATCAAGATGCAATCGTACTGGGATAACGCTAGGATGATTATATATTCTTATAGTCATCAGATAACAACTCATTGTAAAATTTTGTCTGTTTTAGGCAAACAAAGGTTTATAGATATCGGCGGTTTATATATATTAAGTTCGGGTGATACTTAACAAATATACACATTTCATAAGTATAAAGCAATATAATAATAAAAATATAATATTTATTTTAATTAGCTCTACCTTAGGATTTTTTTTTGTTTTTCTCACCTAGTTTGTCTCTTGCACCTACCTGGCTATTTTCTGTTTGTCCCCATGGTTGACTGGTAGAGAATGCCTTGAGGCATTAAGTCCGCCATTTGTACCGATTTAGTATTTGTGCAATAAAGTTTAAATAAATAAATAAAGCAAAAGTAGAATAAATAATTTAAGACTCTGTAACAAGTGACTCTGTGAGTTGTGGACCTCGCAAAAAAAGAAAAAAGAATTTGGGGAAAAAATCTATGTAATTACAAAATCTGCTCACAAAATATCACGAGAATCGGTTAAGAAATGCGACCTGCAGAGGAAAACAGCAAAAAATCTAGAAACCCACCGGCCAGACAGAAAAGCATTGAGAAAGCTGAAACGGAGATCTTCGTTGCACTCGGTGTCCTAAGATTTACAAGAAAGAAAGTTTGATACCAATCGCTAAGATTGAGTATCCACCAAAGATATGCGTATTTATGCACAATATACAGGCTGTTCGGCAGATGGATGGAAATACGTATATTGGGAATAAATGAGGTCATCTGCTACGTGGTCTAGCACAAAAAAAAACGAATTGGGCCCAAAGATTTCTTTAAAGATATTTTAATTTTTATTTTTTAAATTCTTGGTTTTCAAATAACTGAATTCTTAAGATTCTGGAATTAGTCTAGATTGAAATGAAATAAAAATGTTGGCCGTTTAGTCATTTTTAATAATCTGTTTTCAAGATTATAACCTCAATTACTTAAAAAATGATAAAATGGACAAAAAAAAAATATTTTATTCTACTCTTGACTAATTCCAGAATCTTACAAATTCAGTTATTTGAAAACAGAAAATTTCAAAAAAAAACAAAAAAATAATAATAAAAAAACTGTGGGTCCAACTTTTTTTGTGCTTGACCACGTAGCAAATGACCTCGCCTATCCCCAATATACGTATGTCCATCCATCTGCCGAACACCCTATATTTCGGCATATATTTATATGTATTTCGGGATCCTGTCATTAGACCTCCTAACTTTGCCCTAATGTTTTATTAGACCTAATATTTCACTAGATATTTTGCTTTTTTATTCAAAACAGTGAATGTTTCCGGTTTGCTCTACCTTAGGATTTTTTTTTGTTTTTCTCACCTAGTTTGTCTCTTGCACCTACCTGGCTATTTTCTGTTTGTCCCCATGGTTGACTGGTAGAGAATGCCTTGAGGCATTAAGTCCGCCATTTGTACCGATTATGTATTTGTGCAATAAAGTTTAAATAAATAAATAAAGCAAAAGTAGAATAAATAATTTAAGACTCTGTAACAAGTGACTCTGTGAGTTGTGGACCTCGCAAAAAAAGAAAAAAGAATTTGGGGAAAAAATCTATGTAATTACAAAATCTGCTCACAAAATATCACGAGAATCGGTTAAGAAATGCGACCTGCAGAGGAAAACAGCAAAAAATCTAGAAACCCACCGGCCAGACAGAAAAGCATTGAGAAAGCTGAAACGGAGATCTTCGTTGCACTCGGTGTCCTAAGATTTACAAGAAAGAAAGTTTGATACCAATCGCTAAGATTGAGTATCCACCAAAGATATGCGTATTTACGCACAATATACAGGCTGTTCGGCAGATGGATGGAAATACGTATATTGGGAATAAATGAGGTCATCTGCTACGTGGTCTAGCACAAAAAAAAAACGAATTGGGCCCAAAGATTTCTTTAAAGATATTTTAATTTTTATTTTTTAAATTTTTGGTTTTCAAATAACTGAATTCTTAAGATTCTGGAATTAGTCTAGATTGAAATGAAATAAAAATGTTGGCCGTTTAGTCATTTTTAATAATCTGTTTTCAAGATTATAACCTCAATTACTTAAAAAATGATAAAATGGACAAAAAAATATATTTTATTTTACTCTTGACTAATTCCAGAATCTTACAAATTCAGTTATTTGAAAACAGAAAATTTCAAAAAAAAAAAACAAAAAAAAAAAAATAAAAAAACTGTGGGTCCAACTTTTTTTGTGCTTGACCACGTAGCAAATGACCTCGCCTATCCCCAATATACGTATGTCCATCCATCTGCCGAACACCCTATATTTCGGCATATATTTATATGTATTTCGGGATCCTGTCATTAGACCTCCTAACTTTGCCCTAATGTTTTATTAGACCTAATATTTCACTAGACATTTTGCTTTTTTATTCAAAACAGTGAATGTTTCCGGTTTGCTTTGAATATCATCAAATAGAAGTCATTAGGTTAGGTTAGGTTTGTTTTGCAATAATTTACTAATTAAGAAAAAATGCATTAGGTCTGATGAAGCATTTAGGGCTAACGTATTTAAGTCTAACAGCGGAGGACCATGTATTTCCATACTTTTGACACTCAGCCTTCAAGCTTGAGAAGAGTTAAATAAATGATAATATGAATATATGAACTAGGCAGAGTCGGGTCCTTAGTAACTATTTTAACGCTGTGATCTTGCGGATCTCTTTTCCGATCTTGCACCGCTTCCTGCCAGTTGTCAACCTGCCTATCTAACACGATAGCTTAATACCGTCACATTTTGTCTGAAGTTTTAGTACATTTCGGCCATATAACATGCTATGGTATAAGCTACCGTGCTAGGTAGGCTGAAGCTGATGCAGATGAGCCTTGACACTGTATCCCAAGGAATACCTGGGCCGATTAACTGGGCACAACCGCTCGGCCCAAGTATGCTCTCTTGATGGCTCGATCCTCCCCCTTTCCCAGAAGAAGACCGAACCAGTAAAGTTTGCCTACTTTTGCAAATGATATTAGGTTTGGCCACCAACTCCTTGATCTCGGCATTCTTCCTGATCCTCCAAGTGCCGTCAGCAATAAATGAAGCTATCCTTTTACTCCTTATGAGCTACAGAAAATTCATGTGTAGTTAAAATAAACTGAAATTTGAATCGTAGTTCTCAGATTATCTTATCTGGTCTGAAGTTTTTTTTAATATGTAAACTAAGGTTAACTGGAAGAGATTTCTTATCAGGATAAGTTCACCGTTTAATTTTTTTTCTGACATGTTTATTACATTTAGTACAATAAAGTGATTACATAAATAATACCACTAGTATGTCTGATAACCAACCATGTTATAATTTCTATCATTGATAAAGTTACAAGAAAATAATTATCAGCTTAATCATTTTAGAGAGGATAAATTTATATGCTTCACTGCGCTCTCCAAGACCCCAACCCCGTTATCGGCCACATCCGCTTGTACCCACTCTTGCATATTATTTTTGATGTCCCTGCATTCATTCTGTAATGGCCATTATTTTTAATTCCTAACCCTTTTGTTAATCCAACCAATAAATGCTACAACTGAAATAAAAGAACATAAGCCAAAGTAGCGAAGTCAAGTCGCCAGTCTTACTTCACAAGCGAATATGTAAAAGATTTGTGGAACTACATATTAGATCCGTCAACGTCACGCAAGTTTTATTGCAGCATATACGAAACCGCACAATCTCAGCGCAACATCGCAGCGGCTCTTTTCATATCAAAACTCATACCGGCTATTGTTTTACAAGCCCCATACCGGCTACCTAAACAATTTCTCAAAATGGAACAAGGGTGTCTCATACTTTGCATAAAAATGCCGAGACGTCAGGCGTTTACAAATAACGTCTGTGGTGGAGGTAATTTTTGTTTTCCCCTTTACCGAAAGTTATGACACAAATATGAAAACATTAAAATTGAATCGTGGCCAAATATGTTAAGTCGGTGAGGGGATGTAGAAACGGAGTGGCCGGCGAATGCCAATCGGCTATGCTGGTCAAATAACTTGGGTGATGCGCTACGCCGTAGTCTGCAGCGCTACGAGCGTGGCATGTGCTACGCAGCCTTTAGCATGCTACGGGTAAGCTAACGGCACTCGCTTGAGCAGATAACCCTTGCAGGAAAACTTTTATGAAAAAAGAAAAACTTTGTTGAGAGTTTCAGCAGTAATTAGGACGTAATTATTTAAGCTCATTTTGGTTCGGTTTCTTATTTTCTGAAACTGGAATATAGGTACTTATATATTAAAATGAATTTTACATAATTTGATTTACTGCGACGAATAAAATATAGTTTTAAAATTATAGCCTTTTTCTACGAGCAAGGACTGTTTTGATCAATTGATGCTAATTGGGAGGCTAGCGATCGACACCCAGTTTTATTTGTAAGAATATTTCAGACCTACTGCGGTGATAAATCAAACTCGAAACCGTAATGAAAGCGAACGGATCGCGTCGCGAAGAGGAGGGAGGAAAAAATATCACGGAAAAAATCAGGTGCGTCCCCCGCTCGGGTGCCGAGAGAAAAACAGTCGGTCGCGCGTAGGGTTATCGCCGCTGACGTCTTGCACTTCAATGACACACTGACACTTGCATCAAACTTTTACAGCTGTTTATGGTTCAAGATGTACTTGTTGGGCACTAATTAAGATATATTTGCTATTCATTAAAAAAATAAAATAGTCGGCCTTTTAACAGCGTTAGTAAATCATAGCTCAGGCCGTAGCATTGAGCCCTTTTTTGGTAGCAGCAAGTTTAGGAAGTTGAGCGTCGTCGGTGTGCGACTAGGTTGATCGGCAACCCTAGATCGGGTGGTGGTAGGCGGGCAGGGTGTCGGCGGTCGATGCGGGGTGGTGGGGGCGCGGGGCGTGCGCTGGGCGGCGACGCGTGCGCGCCGGCCCCGCGGCGGCGGCGGCGGCGGCGGCGTCACACTACCCGCGGCAGCGTCGCTCGACACACGCCATCCGCGCCCGCGCCCGACCGCCGCTCCACTCGCGCCGCCGGCCCGCGCCGCGCAAACACGTGACCACCCCTACGACTTTACATGACCAAAGTGCTAAAGTCAGTGCTACCTATCGCTACTACAGTGCTACCCATCCACAAGAACCCGACCTGCGCGACTATCAGGGTTAGTATCATCATCATCACGCCACATTCACATCCCGGTGTTCGAGTGATCGATTGGTACCGTTTGAAAAAAAGTTTATTTTGGGAGCGCAAAGTTTGATAAAGTTGGAGTGCGCGCCGCTGCACATTGCCAGCCGCAAGTGGTTCGTATCTGCTGGGTGGCGCCGCGGAGACGCTTCTCTCCTCGATTAAAAACAACAAACAGATCAATCGACCTGTTACATTCACCAGGAACAAATCACATGAGCTAATACACCCGACGGATTTCAATTGATGAACAAGCATTTTGTGTTATACCCGAATATAACGATAAGAAAAGAATAACTACACTATTAGCTCGAAATAAAATTGTGCGATCGCATGCAACAGTGATATTAGCTGTTCACAGTTCAAGTTTACCTACTATTTTCTCAAATTACGTCGGTGGGCCATTTTATGGTAAATTCGAGGGTCGACGTCTGTTTTGATACTGTTTAATTTTTGTCGGAAATACATAGTTTTCGAACAGAGTAACTTTACTTCCGGTATAAAAGCATAGGCATTGTAACGTAGAGTAAATTATACAGCTTTTTTAAATTGTCGTCACTTGTATTTACAGTTTATTTAGGACAACGTTCTATATAATTTAACTAACTTTATAATTGGACCAATACCTTGTTCAAACGTCATATAAATCATAATATAATAAACTACGTAGGAGATATATTCTTGAATGGAGTACAGTATAACCTAGATAAAAGTATGTAACAGTAATGTTTCATTACAGTTCATTAAATATCTTCAGTGAAATTTAATTATTTCGTAGTCATACTTTATCAACGTCATTCGAGAAATGTGCCGCATCTTGTACAAGTTCTATTAATGACGTACTAATTCTAATCATCAACATTGTATTTTGTGTGGCAAATGGATATTGCATTCAACTATTTTAATTTGTGATTGATTATAACTAGAACTGTCATTGAGTATTGTGATAAAATAACACTATAAGACCAACACAATATAATAAACTAAAATTGAATTGCTCGATGCATATTTGATTTGTACAAACCCTTTTTGTGCTATCGATTACCAATTAATTTGGAATGTAAGAATCCATAGTAACCATATGTTAGTTTATAAATGTTATTTGATACTGTCGTTTTGTCCGTAATATTCCTATTGCGTGACCTCTCCCTAAATAGGAGAACATAAAAATAATTGTTTAATACAGTGATGGGTAATGGTAACAAGTGATTTGTGTAACAACGTTATATTACGGTCACAGTTAATGTTGTGATCATGGATAACATTAAATTAAGGTCAACGAAACAAAACTAAATACATGTAGACATTTATAAGGTTTTTTTAGCTTTCCGCCTTTGAAAGTGATGACTTAGCTAAGGTTTTTACGTTATTCCACTAGTCGAGGTCACTTTTTGGCGATTAGACCGCCAGTTATTGTTAATGTTTTAACGAAAGTCTTCTGACTGTTTTCTTCCAATGGTTCACTATAAAGAATATCATTACATTGCCCTAGGAATTATAAGCGATAGGGCTTTTCACGAATGTAATAGACATACTTATGAATCTTCACCACCAGTATTTGCTTTCCAGTGTCTAATCATTCGTGTAATCATGTCACTTAATCATATTACTCACTAACAGATCAGTGACAATATATCTCCTTATATACTTTGCGCGTTAAACCTAAACAAGGTCAAAGAGATAAAAATCTCTTTTTACCTGTTGCATTTCCGAGACGAAATAACTAAGAAGGTCATAAAATAATTTGACATCATAAAAAATAAAGTGAATTTGCTGTTTATAATAAAATTTTACGACTTCAAACTTTTAGTACACTGCAATAATAAACATTAAACGAATCTTGAACCCTGTCTGGATAAATAGAGCTCTCAAGAGTATTGTTAGCGTTTTTGTGATATACTTTATTATCAAAACTACAAAATAGCAATTTTTTGAAATGACAAAGGGTAATTCTGTTGCAAAGCTTTTAGTACATTTTTATACCTGTATTTTGAAAAAGGGAGCACTATATCAGACTTCTTTCTATATTAAAAGGTGTCGTGGCATGCGTTGTGGTGGTCGCATTTATCGACCTTTCTATTTATGCGATTAACTGAATATTTATCTACGAAGATCAATACTATGGCTAAGGAATCTACTGTGATCGCCATACTATAAAAAGATTCCTTGGTTTATTTAAAAAATATTTGTAGGTGCAAACAGTACAATAGGTAGTCTTCATTCACCTTTTACAAACCATCTAGAAGGCTTTACTACTTAATTTAAAACAAAATATATGTACAGAATAGGTAGTTAGTTCTTTGTGATTCATTTCAAGACAAGTCACTTTTTACTAAAAGTGCAATCTAATATCAACCTTAAATCGCAGGACTAAGACTTAAATTCCATTGACACATATTATGGTCGATTAATGACCTCTGCCTTCAAAGAGGTTAATAACTCAATGCATATCAATCGTTGTCGGGATTTTTTTTTATTAAGAATTAGACTGTACGAAGTTAAAATGTTTAATTTATAATACAAGGCAGTACAATATAAATACCTAGTCTTTATTGCCTCAATAAATAAGCCTGTTAATGTACAGAATATGAATTTATGGTTGATCAATGTACAACAGTATTTTTTTCATATAGATAAATAATCATTAACATTTTTTCATTAAATATAAAAAACTATTGTAATTGTTAATAAAATTAATCCTTTTATACCTTACTCAATTCTTAATGCCGTTACGAAGTTTAGTGAAGCTTAACAGCTATTTGGTGTTCTTGTCTCCAGTAATAAGTAAACAGTAATGATTGAAGAGCACGGAATGATGATAGATGAAACTTAAATGTCTGACGCACCTAAGCGAGTTGAGTGAGGGATGTGAGATATCATATTATAGTGGCATTTATGTCACTACAATATAAGGTATTGTAAGAATTAGAAAATTACATTTATATTAAGAAAACCTTGGCATTCGAAATAACTTAAATAATATTATTTCTTAAGGAATTATATCTTCAATAGCTCTGAACGTAATGTAATCAAAATACCTTCACAAAATCACTGAGAGAAGCTTGTTTTAAATAATTAATCGTAGATACAGTCAGCATAAAAAGTAGCTACGCATATGAAAGTGTCAAAAGCTCTTATTGTCTTTTAGTAAAGACTTTTGAACTTTTAAACGCCTAGCTAATTTTGATGCTAACTGTACCTACGACTTTATTTCTCTTTTAAGTAAGTTTATTTAAAATGCATAAAATGATATATGTATTTAGTTAATTGGAAATGTATTTTTATGTTTATGTAAATCACTGAAAATACGAGTTTGGTTTTAAATTTTTTTTCAATAAATACAGAATAGACTTCCAGGTGAACAAGGGTTATTATAAGGATAATTTAAAAAACTAAATAAAAATGTAAAACGTGGGTGGAGCCGCAAAATTAGCTAAACTGTATATTGTATTCAAATAGCAAAACGTGAAAATAAAATAAAAATTCATTTGTTTTTAACAGTTTTTGCTTAGAACGAAACCAGTGTTAAAAACGTTTTAATTAAATCGCGAGTCACACAATCTAACGCTCAAGTCGACGACAAAACTATCAAGAAGCCATTTTTAATTGACCGTTCCATGCAGACTAAACAGGAAACAAGCAACTTAACCTGTTGTTTTTAAATTAATAACAGTTGTTCTTGTTATAATTACTTGTAGTTTGTTCTTATTAGTCGTAGCCCACTGCTCCCGGCGGGCTAGGGTTGAGGTTATCGTTATTAATTCACAACTTTCGGTGTTTACACGGCTTAGACCTCGATATCTTCACCTTTTCACCTTCATACGTCCGGATTGGGATTATTACAGCTACCTATCAATACTTTTAGTAATGCACAACCCTCGTAAGCTGATGTAGGCATATACGGTGTGCCCTAGTGGGTCCAACGTAAGTGCGAATTCGGGATGTATTGAGTGACAGTAAAAAGGGTTCGACTGGATTTGATAAACAGTGATGAAACAGGTAGTAATGACTATACCAAGTTATAAAGTATTGGAAGGAAAAATAATATTTCTGGCATTTACTTTATTCCGCTTTACAAAGTGACAGATTGTAAAACAGTATTTACACTCTAAATATTTGTCATTATTTTTAGGTTACACTAGGGTAGGTATAGGTACTATAATTCAAAGCTTTGAACCTGTATCAAAAACCGTTTTAATATTGCTCGTAGACCGTTATTATTCCATTGTTTCATATACCGGCAATGCAAAATATCTGAAGGTAAATAATATATTATAAGATGGTTGCAAACCATCAAAATACACAAAGTCAAACTACATACATAACATACGAAATTCATAACATAATTTTATAATATATACTGTGACAATTAATCACGTTTATTATCTATACTGATATATATAAACGTTCTAAATACATTAAGTCAAATTATATATAACTACTAACTAAATTCATAAAATAAGTTATCGTTCATGAAAACTGATTTTGTCCGCGGCTTCGCCAGCGAAGTTTCTGTTTTAGATGTGGGTAGCAAAAGTAACCTATCTCACTATAAAAATAAAACCGGCTAAGTGTGTGTCAAACCACGTGCAATGTAGTGTTCCATAACAACTGTCCTTTCGTTACATTTCATAATGACTTAAGACGAAGGGGTAGGCAAGCTCTTTCCATACAAACCTTGTGCACGTTTTTCTTCATTTGTGTTTGGACTACAGTTATTATTTTTGGTCCTTCTGCTTATTTTTCTGTAAGCTAAGACTTGACGTTTCTTTTTAGGGTTCCGTAGTCAACTAGGAACCCTTATAGTTTCGCCATGTCTGTCCGTCCGTCTGTCCGTCCGTCCGTCCGCGGATAATCTCAGTGACCGTTAGTACTAGAAAGCTGAAATTTGGTACTAATATGTATATCAATTACGCCGACAAAGTGGTAAAATAAAAAGTGGAAAAAAATATTTTATTAGGGTACCTCCCCTATACGTAAAGTGGGGAGTGTTTTTTTTTTTCATTTAAACCCTAACGTGTGATATATTGTTAGATAGGTATTTAAAAATAAATAGGGGTTTACTAAAATCATTTTTTGATAATGTTAATATTTTCGGAAATAATCGCTCCAGAAGTAAAAAAAAATGTGCCCCCCCCCCTCTAACTTTTGAACCATAAGTTTTAAAAATATGAAAAAAATCTCAAAACTAGAACTTTATAAAAACTTTGTAGGAAAATTATTTTGAACTTGATAGGTTGAATAGTTTTTGAAAAAATTACAAAAACTACGGAACCCTACACTGAGCGTGGCCCGACACGCTCTTGGCCGGTTTTTTAATTTTAATTATTTTTGTATTTTTTATTTTAATTATTTTTTAAATAAAGCAAAATGTCAACATCAAGTCCTGCGTATATCCAATATTTACAAGCAAATATAAAATTAAATACAAAAAAAATGCCATTTATTTATGAACCGTGAGATCTTCGACAAGACAAGTACGGTTGCCAGTTTTTGTTGCACTTTTAGCACCACCCAGGGGTCACGTGGGGGGCCACCCAAGGGTAACTAACGAATAAAACTTGCACAATCTTTGCATGGAGAATACCTTGTCCTACCCTTCGCCTTAAAGTTCACTAACTTAGGTTTATTTACGATGTGTTTTCAAAACATTATACTTCAACAAAAATAGCACTTAAGACATTACTACCACGTAAACGGATTCTTGAATTGTAAAAGAAAACCCACATTAGGTTTGAACGAGCTATCTAACGTAACCTCAAACGATGGGTTTAGCTAGAAAAAAATGCATCCTCACTTTACGTGTAGGGGTGGGTGACGTAATGAATAATTTAATATTTAATAATATATATAACATACAGACATGGCGGTTAAGGATTCCTTGTTTACTACGGAACACTAAAAAAATCACAGTGATTCTTTATTCCATAGCTACGTGAAAAAAGGGAAACCAAAAGCAACAAACTCACTTTCCCATTTAAAATATAAATGGGGATTTGTTGCCTTCTCTGCCGCGTTTAGCGAAGTAAACTAAATCGAATTTAAGGGGAAGTTTTCCAGCTTTTGATTTTTGGTTAAACATGTTATTGGTATGTCTTTTTTTGGACCTTGTACAATAATAACATTAATTATTACATTCTAGTCGTACCTTTATAGGGTGAGCCCTGTAACAAGAGCAAAAAATTAAACGGTTGACTATTAAGCGGGCCAGCAATTATTTCCAAGTGGTCTCAATTGAAACCTAAAAAGTTTTTTTTTTCTTCAAAGATCGTTTACGTGTTTTTATTACTTTTCTTAAGTGATATTAATGTAAATTAAATTTATTTTTAAATCTGAATAAAATAAAGATAAAAATCAATAAAATATCAAAAATATCCTTGAAAACAAACAATGCAACAACAATTATGACTCATAACTTGATACTACCCCTAACACTACAACTACATTGACTGACGCGCTATAATCCCATGGTGTCAAGATTCACTACTTTAGATCTAAATTTCTTTGAATTGAACAGTTTTTAAACTTTTTCGGATACCAAAAGTTACTGCAGATGCTCTAAGGAAACGTCCTTTTAAATATTTGCTCCAGTTACAGGACCCACCTTGTATATTATTCATTACATTATTATGTGTATCAATTTTATATGTCAAAAGATCGTATTCATTTTGTAACTCGATGTTTCTTTCCATTAATCGTGTTGTGTATATTTGGAACGTTATTCCAGGCATCATTCAGGTTTTTGACATTCTAGAGATATGTATATAAATATTATTAAGGTTTTCATATTCAGTTTTAGATATTTTGCTAGGTAGCCCATATACCGGTTTATCGAACAGTAACGTTATATTTTATTAACAAAATCATTTCGTTTATTGGTATACAAGAACGAAATTTAAACGTTCCGATAAACCTCATTGAACAGGAATGAAGTTCAATAAAAACGGGTTTTCATATAAAGTTGTTAAAATAGCGGTAACCCAAAAACACTTATTTTCGATTTGGGATCAATGGCTAAAACCTGTTGAAAAATACTGGTATCGATCTCTGTTCTATTTTTCATGACATTTAAAGGATAACTTAGGTACTACATATTTATTAATCGTGATTCAATTTATATGGTGCATAGACTTTTCATGCTTTTACGGTATTATAAGTTTCTCTTAAGAGTCCGCAGTAAACTTGGTTCTCCATACCAACGCAGTTTCGCTCTCATTTTAAAATGGCATGCTGGAATCATTTGAAACTTTGTATACACAAGGAGATTCGGTATATCTAGGTCCGAAATTAGTTTCTGTTGATTGAATTTATAATAAAGCAAAAATACAGCGATTATTAAGGTTTTCATATAAGACCTAAAAAATCAATAACTCGCTGTATTTTTTTTGCATTTCAATTTCTAGTAACAAAAACTAATTCCCGACCTATGGCGGATCCCATTGTGTATATAAAGTTTTCTATTATTTCAGCATGGCGTTTTAAATGAGAACGAAATTACGTTTGTATGGAGAATCGAGTTCGATCGAGCGTACAGGGGACTCTTAATAAAATGGATCTGAAATGAAACTATCAATGGACGGAATTAATGCGGTGAATTTATTTAGCAATATTACGCCTTATGGCATATATTTTTTAACTATCTCCCGCACTGTCGCTTACAACCGAGACTTTTTAAACGGATCGTAAAATTTGACGGTGCTTCATAATGGCGCTTTCAATTTTCCGGAGGCAGATTTTGTAAAAAATAAAGCCATTTTGATATTTTATTAGTTCAGCGATTTAAAAAATCCCTTCGTATTACTATAACTTTTTAAAGTATGAATTATTTTATAATTGTATTTTAAATAAAGAAATAAGCTGATGATTAAACACTGATCGGAGATCTAAATTGAGAAATACCGGGCAAACGATGATACTTTCAACGCCAGGAATCCGCTCGGCAGGCGCTCGTCTCATGGACACTTTCCTCTACAAACGGTTTACTCATGTTATCGGCTATGAGCGTAGCGCTACGAAATCATTGGCAATGAAAGGCTAAATTTGTTGACATTCTTTACTTCTCTCGCCGTGCCATGCAGCTTCTGGTAGCGGGAGCAAAAGTGATCTCGAAATCATGTAGTTTAAGCCGTAAAGTGTGATTTTCCTTTTATCCGTTGTAGTAATCTACTTATATAATACTCTTACTGATTGAAAAAAAAAAACTGTCACTTGTACGTTTTTGTAAGTTTCACGCCAATTTCCGTACACTTTGGGCCACATCCAAAGTGCCAAAGCCAAACATACCAATGACAACAATTACTCAGGCTTGATAATGTATTGAAAACCAGACCAATGATATATTTACATGAAATCTATAAAAATATGCACGTTAACATAAAAATAATTTGTGTAAATGGAGCAATTTTTACAATTTCTGAATAAAATATTTCAGTAAAGATAAACTTCCAACATTTGTTAAGTAGACGTAAAATTAAAATAATTAATACTTTTAGCCAAATAATTTACTAAAATATTTTACTAAAATAAAAATAATTATATATTTTACTAAAATAAAAATAATTATATATTTTACTAAAATAAAACAATTAAATTAAAGATACCTTAGCTTAAGTTTCATCTCTGTATACGAGTAAAAGTATTTTCTGCCATAAAAAGAAGTGCAAAGTACTCTTTTTAAAACCAAGTTCTTGACGCCAATAAGTAAAACGACTCGAACGAACACTGCAGTGCTCGCGCGCAGACTCTTTGCATAACTTCACTCTCGTGTAGAAACATAAACTAGTTCTTTTTAACCCTTTTCTAGACTTGACAAAAAACAAAATACATATTCAAAATAGGTTTTCGCGTTTCATTTCTAAACGAGACACTTTTTACTTAAATGCAATCTAATTTGAACCTTTAATCGAAGCCCTAAGATTGAATTCCCATTTACAAGTACGAGTATGTGGTTGATAACTTGTCCTATGCCTAGAAAAGGGTTAAATACAAATGAAATATTACCTAATTAATAGTATTGGTCTGGAGTTAGATTGCGGTATTCCTCTTGACGTCAGCAGTTTGGTCAATATTGTCACGTTCCAGGTTTTTTTTTCCTTTTTTTTAATTCGCTGCCGTCTGCCATACGGCCTAAGAACAAAAATATTAGGAAGTGAACGTAAATGTTCGTTGCCGGCTGTGAATGTCTTGAGTAACTGTCTAATAAAATATTAAATGAGCAGTACCTAGTTGTCCAAACAAATCATGCATCCTATGGATTGTTAGTGGAAAATTAAAAAATAATTAAATGACAACGTAACTTATTTACAAAATTTACGAATTCAGCCAAGGCTTATTGACATTGAATTCCTCGTACATATACTGTATAACTTAAGTTATCTTGTTGCTAATATAAAATATCAGGTGCCTGGAAAACTTGAAATCCATCCCACTCCGATTCACCACGCAATACAGGCATGCATTTACTATTGGTGACTACTGTGACTTTTATACTTTTCGAACTCACTAAAATAGCTAACGTTTTTTGCATCTTTTAATCAGCATTCAGGCATTAAATTTGCCAACCAAAAAGAAAACAAAAAAATTATGATGATGATGTGAAAAGATTTAAAATTCAAAAAGAAAAGATATTTAACTTATGGGTACCTAACGATTCATAATTATAGAGCTAATAATTTTTTATGTTTTGTAATAATATCCGATCCAACATGGTTTTGAAAAATCTTAATAATTTTTAAACAGTACCACAGTCAAGTATTATGGAGAAAGTTAATTATGGTAATAGTAGTTTTATTTTAAGTGAGCAATAACGGTACGTGGGTTAATTGAACATGAAAGTGTAAAAAATATATAATTAAGGATATTACATATTCTAAAGACATGTAAAATTATGGCAAATCAGATTAGTGCAAATTATAAAACGAAAGTCACTAGTGACCTGACGACGATATATTTATTGTATATAAATACGTAAATAAAAAGAGGCAATTGCTTGTGTATTGTGTACAAAAAAGTTAACACAGTTCCTGCTACAAAGCATATCAAGCGATTTAATTTATTGTCTAGTGGAAGTTATTTCCATGATTTTATCTCTTTTTTGCATTATTGCTTATCTCCAAATTGGTAATAATGTTTCGACATGTTGTCTTCTTGTAAATATTTTTTCTCTTTTTGTATCCATACTTAAATTTACTTATATTAATTTGGTTATGTATTATCATTGTAATAAGCATATTTTTGGGAGATAATGACTGACTATCGAGTTTGTTTCGGAGTTTTTTGTCGGCAGTGGTCTCCTTTTTCAGAAACGCTAGTAGTTTATGACTTGTAAAAGTGCCATTGCGGCCTATTTGCAGAATAAAGCTCTTTTATTTTTTATTTATTTATTTAAGTGAAGTATTTAATTAACATACATAAAACACCAAAAACTAAGAAAAAAATATTCATGTTGTTCATATAAATAAATAATTACCCTGACCAGGCTTCGAATCTATGATCGTCAGCGTTGTAGGCTAATCACTATTAATGATGATGATAATTCCATACTCAAGTAATTGAAGAAAGTAAAGTAAAGTAATGTTTATTTGCAAGAATATGTAGTAATGAGTCGCAGTATTCAGCCTTAAACGGCATGAAAATATTTATTAGCATAATAATATTACCCTATTAATTATTACAAATAAAAATATTGATGAACTAATGATAGTAGGAAAAGCAATTTGAGGTTTAAAATTAATTTAGTTGCGTGCATTGGCATGCAATGTCCAAAAATTCCTTTACGGAGTAAAAACAATGTTTTTTGAGCCATTTCGTGAATTTTGTCCTACATTCTATATTGCACAAAAGTTTAATTTCGTCTGGTAAGTTATTGTAAACTAATATGCAAGAATAGTAGGTATTTGCGTCTATATATACATATCAGCACGACATTGCGATTGATAGAAGAGATTTCTGTACTGTGCGCTTTGTATTCCAGAAGACACATCGGAACGTAATTGAAAATAATATACTATGAGATCTACATATTGCTAATACCTATGTATAATAGCTCTTTAGACGTAATTATAAGACTTACTCTATGACGGCAGCACATTAATTACTAACCGTTGCCTGAGCAAAACCCAATAGGACAGTCTATTAAGTTTAGCCATGTAGATTTACGATCAAACCCTTTCATTAAACTGGCATCAAGGAGACAGATAAGCCTGAACATTACGCACTCGCCCCCTAAGTGCGGTCTTTGCATGAAACGGTGTGGCGACGAATGAAACTACCCGAACCTCTGCCATCAATACCGATATCCCCCTGATATGGGTAAAAGTTGAGGTTTAACTGGTATTAAACCAACATCCATCGAGTATTTATCAACAAGATGAGACACTCTACTTTCTCAGAACATTGAAATATACGTATTTGATGGTACGTTACGATAGGTGAACAGCTCTCTACAGGGAGCTGCTCATATTCATTGGATATAAACTAAAGTAGAAATATTTGCATTATACGTCAAAATAAGCAGATTAAAGTGTTAATTTAGCGACGTGTGGTTATCTCTTTTGTTTTATTTTGCACTTACAAAGAGCAATCGATTTTAGAGCTCGCTGGATTGAAAATTATATGAGGAGCCTTAGGAAGCGGGCGGTGCGGGCGCGGTGCTCGTGAGCCGCCAATGCGCTTGTCTTTCGGTTCAATGGGCTTTCTTTAAATTGGCGACGGCTCCGCCGCTGGCCGCTCCGCTTATTGCATCCCCCGCCCACACCATCGCGTCGTCCACGATATTGCCTCCATTCGACCTTTAGGCAAATACAATTTGCTAGTCTGTAAATAGGATAGCGTTATAGGTACGTAAATCTTCACCGTTTCGCACCGTTTACCGGTAAAAGGTTGAAATTCGATTTTAACCGTCAGTGCAAGGTACTCGACGTCACCGTACACGATCGCCGCGGGCTCGTACGTTCACGCTGATACCCAAAGTGCTTTTTGCGGAAATATGTGCGTGATGAAGGCCAATTCCTCATAGCTTGTCAAGAAATTGTCTCGTTCGGCGGGTTGTTAGCATTCTTTATCCGTATTCATGGCTCAAGCTCGGCTAGGTCGCTCGATGTGGATTACAGAATGCCATACATTGTTGTTTTTATTCTGACGAGTGAACGCCGGGAAAGTTGCGTGTCGCGTGGATTTTCATCATGAGGTCTATCAAATAATAACGAGGTCGTCCTTTTCAGCGGTTCTTTTGGTATCGCTCGATCTATTCCGTAACAATTGCGGTGGATCTTTTGTTCGTAGTGATAGTTTATGTCATTGTTATTTCGATTCTTTTTGTAAATGTTAAATATCGTCTGTGTCGCAATAAAATATTGGACAATTACGTTTGTCTATTGAAAAACCTCGAGCTGTAAAAAATCGGGTTGACCATAATACTCGTTCTTGTGTGCACATTTAAATTGTCTCTTTGTTTGTACCGACACAAACTCGAACGAATATATGTCGTTAGACCACTGGACCGCTTAACAAGCACGGCAAATTTCTCATGTGCTTTAGCAATAACTGTAGATAGAATAGCTTTTTTTCATTGTAGAGTTCCACAATGAGAATGTACAGCGTTCTGCGAACCAGAGTGCGAATATAACAATCCAGACAGAAATCAAAATTAAATTAAACTTGTTTTATGTGGAATAGTCCTCAAAAATCGAACTACTTAGCAACCCTTATGTTTTCATTCCTCGCATATTTATAGACAGAACGTTTAAACTGTGGGACAGTATCGATCAGAATTAAATACACTATCGAATAAATGATAGACGTCATGAATTGAGGCCCGTAGTTACAAAACGGTTTAAGTTAATGGACGGCGAGAGCTCACATCCGCACTAGATATCGGGCTGCCCAACCGAATCTAAGCCTATTGTCGCCGCGCCGCCATCACGAATTCTGCCCACGATTTCTCCACGGTTTATTGTAATTTACAAAACTGAAGGTGGTTTTGCTGCTATTATTTCGTTGCCCGTTTAGTTTCCTGACTCTAGTACGTTTCTCAAGGGTTAGGCTTAACGTTAATAGGTTGTTTTAGTACAATATTATTTGGGTAACATAACATGTTTTACTGAGGTTTGCTAAGCTAATTAATTAAACGGACGATTTTTTTTGTAGGAAATTTTGCACTTATTTTTTTAATAACAACCGTATCATTATTATTTATGATTATTTTATATAGTATCAGAAACATATTTATTCACAAAATATAAACTGTCACAATTAAGTTATAATTCAACAAAAACATAATATCAGCCCGGCTAGCATAACTTGGCGCGCGAGCTATCTCACGCGCGAGATAGACTATCTCTCTAATTGGTACACACAGAAAGAGATGGATTGTCTATCTCGCGCGTGAAATAGCTCGCGCGCCAAGTTGTGCTAGCCGGGCAACCGATCGTTGATTACGCCGACTTTGTATCAGAAATCACCGGCCTTCCTAACTCTGACCATTTTTTGGCCGGCGGTGGACTGCGCCGGTAAGCGTACATTTTGAGGAAAGCGGAAGGCAACTAATGGCAGAAATTGAAGAGCGCGCTGGAGCAACCGCAGGTTTTGCGTAGCTATTTGAAATTCAGTTTCTAGCAGCGTGGCGGTACGAGGAGCGATCGCCTGTGGAACCCGTTCGAGTAATATAAATTCTGTATAGAACGAAATGGAGATGGATCGCTTTTAAACGCGTTGTGGAAATCAGAATTTGAAATTTGCACCCAACGCATCATAAGTTGGTAACAGATAATCTAAGTATCATTTCATTCTTCACAAACTCATAAATGTATTTGATCTTACATCTTATAAATATGTAAGATGAAGAGAGTTTAAATAAGTATTTTAATGTTAGAATTAAATAACTTAAAAAAATACAAATTTATCACATTTGCAGACCAATTATCTTCTAAAACAATTTAAACAAACCGGCCAAGTGCGTGTCGTACCACGCACAAAGAAAGGTTCCGTATCGACACCTCCTAATCTATATTTAAAACCACTATACAATACATTTGATCAAAAAAGGTCGTATCTTCATAGGAAACTTACGGTAATTACGCCCTTTTGTTTTGGCAAAACAGATTTTCAGCAATTACTCAAAAAAAAGTTAGACTTATCTTCTTCAAACCAAAAAGCGTTGAAAGGATTTATTAATGTACATCACCTTGATTTTTTCAGAATTTTAAACTTCATAGTTTGGAAATTAGAGGGGGGACACACTTTTAACGACTTTGACTGCTAATATTTTACCAATGGTTGACTTAAATAGAAAAGTTTTGTAGAAACTTCTATGTCATTTTCAAAGGCCTATCCATAGATACCCCTCACGCCTATGTGCATTGAAAAAAAATGTTTGACCCCCTGTTACATGTATGGGGTGCCCCCCCAGTTTATTTTCTTTTCTTAATTTCACATCATATTTCTATAGCGGTTCATAACATACACCTACACGCCAAATTTCATAATTGTAGTGGTCATAGTCTCAGAGTAAATCAGCTGTGACATACGGACGGACGGACGGACAGACATGACGAATCTATAAGGGTTCCGTTTTTGCCATTTTGGCTACGGAACCCTAAAAAGTGATTATTAAAATCCACATAAAGGAATTTTTGAAGGCCTATCACAAGGGTTGTGGTGTGGTATGAATAAGCATGTGGGGTATATAGATACCCCACACGTCTATGTGCATTGAAAAAAAATTTTACCCTCCCCTGTTACATGTATGGGGTGCCCCCCAGTCTCATATTTTTTTCGTAATTTCACATCATATTTCTATAGAGGTTCATAACATACACCTTAACACCAAATTTCATAATTGTAGTGTTCAGTCTCCAAGTAAATCGGCCGTGACATACAGACGGACGGACGGCCGGACAGATATGACGAATCTATAAGGGTTCTGTTTTTGCCATTTTAGCTAAGGAACCCTAAAAATTAAAAGTTATTTCCACATGTAATACTTATTATGAATCCGTTACCAAAATATTTTCACAAAAGAACATTTTTTAAATAAATGTAACTACAGATTTAGTATTGAAATATTCCAATCTCCTGCTGCCACAACTTTTTAGACTTTTTGGCAGTTGAAGATAACTTCTGCCGTTGTATCAAAATTACCTGTTACCAAAGTTTTACAGGGTGATAGGTACTGATGTTACAGTTGTTAAGAATGTAGAATTGGAGGGTATTTAATATTCCTAGTAAAGTAAGTACCGTGCCAAACAAATACTTAGGTAAAATCCACCGAAAATTAATAGGTCATACTTTGCATAAATGTTACACCTATTTATAGTATTATTAGAGGCTGGCAAGCCTATTACAAATGCAACACGCTGTCTGAGACTGACAGGGCCGCGGCCCGAGACCGAGCAAGGCGATGCTCACTACAGCGTCATATCAATCACCATTGCCGCCAAGCCGCCCGATCCCTTGGCACTTGGCCTGGATTCCAAATTACACAAATTTACGTAGAGGGCCTAACCGCTGCCGTTAGCCGAGCACAGGGATTAGGCGATCGGGCGCAGCTTACAGCGAATACTCCAGGCCCCAATACCACGCTCAATCGATGTCCGATCTTTGCCTTATTCTGTTTTCATTCCTTTATTTCCTGTTCGTTTATCTTCATTTTCATTCCACCGACATGACCACAGATAATTAAATCGACAACGTAACGATGTCATCAATAAGCCCCTAATAGGCAAGTTGATAAATACCGAAGTTGCAAAACTTGTCGATTCCCCGAAAGCCATCAAAGTGAGCGTCCTACTTTAACACAAGTGACAGCAAAGTAGGATTTGTGTTTGACTTTTACGCTTCTTCAGAAGGATTACGGGAATATCATATTGGCAATAGACTTATCTAAGAAATATACTTTGATATAAAAGATATATCGAAAAGTTTTAGTAGAAATGTAACAAACATATTTAAAACACGTCATGTAGAATCACGTGTGTCTTTAGATATGAATATAGAGCATGTTGCTGTTTAAAAATAAAACTACACGTCTAACTACTTATATTTGTCCGAAATCAAGAACAGGTCTTATTCAATGTGAAATATTCCATATATTATGAACACATCATATACGCATAATAATCGGATTGGATTTACGTACGGTAATTTTTACATTTAGTATTTTGTTATTTCAGGGCGGTCCATGAAATTTTCCAGAAGACAGCCCTACATTCATCTCTTTTTTTAAAATGAAAATTTTGAGGTGTGTTAGACGGGAGATGACCATATTCTGTAAAATATCGCAAATAAAATACCGGCACAGGTACATAAAAACCGGCAGAAAAATTGAGCGTTCTATCAGTTTCCTATGAGAACGGTGTAATAAGTAAACACACGTAATACCCTTTCATTTATAACTCGCGCCGTGGCTCCTGATACAGCCCCGGCCTTAATTCCAACTTAATTAGTGTCACGCAAGTTCCGTAATCCTAGGCTCGAGGATCGCACGACCGTTCTTAAAATGGAGATTAGTGTGGCAAATATCTCGAACTACGCTATTCACTCGTTCGTTAAGCCACTCCCACACTAAGTGGGTAAAAACAATAAATGTATAGCGACGGCGGCGGTGATTTTATACTAATGGTATCAAAATAACTTATACGGGGAGTCCTTCAAAATATCTTAATCTGATTGAGCAAGGCGTGAGAGTGACATTGACAAAAATTGATTGTGTTTATCTAAATGAAGTTTAAATAGTTAGGGTGAATCAATGCTTAATAATAGCCTCGAACACAAATATACCTCTATAATTGTCAAACTTCCCATACAATCCGACTTTTATTATTACTTTTATTATTGCAAATAATATCCATTGCGTATTACAAAAAGCACCTCTAAATTAATGGCATAAAACATCATTTTATATCATGTATTTTATTTTCCGTGTGTTTGCTGGTTCCGCCGCTGTCTCACCACACGGCATGTCAACTGTAATTTATTTAAAGTGAAAATGACAGTCAATATGCACCAGCTCCCGTTCCAAAAGCAACTACACACAGGGTAAAAACCAAAATTTTCGAATGTCTGATAGGTAGATCTGTCATTTTTATTATGAAAAAGACATTTACGCACGCCCGAAAATTTGCGTAACTACCCCGCTGATCGTATATTAACCTAAACCGTATTTTTAGGTGTCTTACCGCTTGTCCACCGAATACAATGCTGCACGGAGCCATGTATGCATGTATAAAAAAACACCCATGCGTTTATAATTTTAACGTGCAGCATCAGTATGGTGTCACCAGACTCACCAGTACCTAAGTCAAAAGCGCAAAAAATATTTCATACCACGCTATTCACTTGTTCGTAAAGCCACTTTTCCACACTAAGTGTATAAAAACAATTTAACGGCGGCAGCGGCGGTGATTGCTTTATGGGGTTTTGATAGGAATTTAAAATGTTTATAGAACTTATGGGGAACGTGCTGGCAATTTTGTTAAATGATATCAAAGAAATGATTAATATATGGAAGTGGATTGGTTATTTTACATGTGTTTAAAGGTATGCAAGGTTCATGCTGAAATATAGCAACAGAAACAACTACCATCAATAGAAATAGACGCTCAAAATTGGACGGGTATGGAAAGGATACAGGAGTGTCTTTGCACATGGTGATTTTGGGGTTGTGATCCTGAACGATTTTACATGGTCTCTAGAATTCAATGTAGACGACGTAACAGTTGTATATAACACAAACTATTCTCTTTTTTTCCAAATTTAAATGGAAAAGAATACTTTTTAATACAACTTCGTCACCCTACCCGCCTGACAACTCTCCTTAGGGTCCGCATAAAAATAGGGTAACCATGTTTTGAGATTTTGTATTTTTGTCGTCAGTAAAAATTAAAAATGAAATGCGTTTGTTTCGTGTCAATACTTTTTTTTAAATGGCTTACAGTTACTAGGTTAGAAAAATTGATTTATGACCATGGCCCCGAAATCACCGTGTTTAATTTTATGTTGCCACAGACATGACTAATTCGTTAGGCTGGTGGAGTCAAACTTTGAATACTGGAGAGCGCTTATGCATAATCGTTATGCGTCTGTCCAATTCGAAATAACCGCTTTTTCACAAAATCATCTATGTTATGCTGATGCTGTCGCGAATTACCTCTTTGTCACTAACTACGAATAATGGGTGTTTGACACTGTATAGTGGCGCCATTCGGGATTATAATATATTACAAAATTTGCCCTATTAAGCCCTCGTCATATTTTATGATGAGGAACTTAATCCAGTTCTGTTACCAACATTTGAATTACAGTTCATGATTTTGCAACATTCAAAAAATGTATGTCTGCATCTGTTTATTCGAGGCCTGCAGTGTGTTCAAGTGTATTCTTATTTTAAGTTAGCAGGTATCAATCCCTTATTAATCCCTAGTTAGTAAATTTAAAATTCAATCTCTTTAACATTTTCAATACATAACATTTTATTATGCCATTGCTTTTGCTTGTTTATTTGATATGTAGCGGCTAAGTTTTATAAGCTAAGAGCCACGTAACATTATCTGACAGCAATGAAATACAAATTTTAACCTACGGTTGCGAAGCGTGGACACTGACACTCAAGGAAGAAAATATGCTGCTAGTGGCCGAGAGGAAGATCCTTCGTAAGATACTGGGCCCCAAAAAAAGACCGGATGGAAGCTGGACAGTCCTTAGGAACCGTGAGATTGAAGACCTATTGGCTGAACCTAACATCATGGGGGTGACTAAAGCTCACAGACTCCGTTGGTTTGGCCATCTTGAGAGAATGGATGAAGATCGGAACGTAAAAAGAGCATACTTGGGCCGCCCAGCAGGAAGACGTCCTGTCGGACGCCCCAGGTATCGCTGGTGCGACATGGTGGAGGCGGATCTGCGCGAACTTCGTGTCAACAATTGGCGGAACGTTGCACAGGACCGTGAAAGGTGGCGCTGTCTTGTGTCGGAGGCCAAGTCTCATTTTGGGTCGCTGAGCCAACGGAGTGAATGAAATACAAACTTTACATTGTATCACTCTTTATGTATTACGAAAATAACTTTCAGAAAGCACGAGAACCTAAGTATTTTAGCTAAATGAACAAAATTGTAATGACTTTTGCAACAATAGCGACAGCAAGTTGCAGTGTAGCAATATTGTGACAGTATAGCCTTGCGGTTTGCGAATCTTAGGCTTAGCATAGATACTACAAGCTACGAGCCTGATGTTTTGTACATAGGCTGGTTATTTATTAACTGATGCTACAACTCGAATATATGTTAAATAAGAATAAGAATAAATTTATTTTAAAACATACATGGTTTTCCATTTACATTACAATATCCATCAGGCCCCGAACTAGGCTGAGCCTGTATCTCGGGACCTAGCAGTGCGTTGTACATATTGAATTTTATTTAGGGACACTTCACTTGGGGTCATCAACTTAACAAATAAACTCAATACTCAAAACCTTAAATTACTGAAATACTTATATGTACTGAAATATACTTAGTAAAAAATGCAAGAACATTCAAATAGAACTAACCTTAAATGCGTAATTATATACATGTGTGTGTGTGTGTGTGTGTTCGTATTTTTAAGACTGTGAGGTTTTAAAAATACTAATTGTACATTTTTTCATCTTGAGTAGCATACAAACGCAATATAACAACATGAGCTAAATACAATATGTGGAATTTGATAATCTCAGAGAAAAGTTTAAAGTATGTGTATTTCCGGTTCACTGTCGGCACGAAGAGTCAACTGCGACGAGGAATTCTAAAAGAACTCGACATAAACATAGTATTTTGTGTACGGAAGTCCTGCCGCGGTCGCGTACAACGGATGTGCAGGAAAACGCTTGCATACAGAGTAGGCGTGCCTAAAAGACACTGCGGACTTTAGTTCACCTACAATGGATTACTCGAAACTTTACATGACTGCGACGCTATCGAAAACCCGCGGCGAACGTTCACGCCAATTGACGTACGGATTTCGTCCAACAACTCACTTCAAATGGCTTCTGGTAACAGTGAACGTTACTAATCCTTAGTCATTTTTTTATTCCAAAGAGTGATCAACTTTGTTAACCCCTCTTCTTGAGCGTTTATTAATAACAGCTCATGTCGAAACCAGCTAAAAATTATTTCTGTCCCGTCCCTCGGCTTGTCAGTCGACAAATTAGCTACGGATTTATTCGCGTCAATTGACGGCCGTCTATATTTTTAACGAGACATCAAACATCATCGACGGCCCGCGAGAAGTTACCCAAGCGCTGTTTACAAATAAGAAAACGCCGGGAGACGAGTGCGTAATAAATTTTATAACATGCCATCGATTCGGATTCGAGCGTAATAATAATATATCGGCTGGAAATATCGGAATGTTGCGGTGCGCTCGGCCCGCATCTGAAAATAGACCCTCATCAAAGGCAAGCAGGTTTGCAGCTGTAAATCCATTTCAGTGTGGCTTGTCCGCATTATAAATTGGAGCGTAGATACATAGGTAGGTGTGCCTGTACAAACACAAGCGACGCGTCCTGTGACCCCGTGCTTCCATCTCATGTCGCACCGCATTCGTTTGCGTTTTCTATTAACGTGTCCGGGACACTATTAGGCCAGCGAGATGGATGTTGTAATTTGATTTCGTGTATACGCCAAATAAACAACATATAATAAATGTACAAAGAAACCTTAATATTTAGATTAACTTAGCGATCTTTCAAGACTGAATTTCGGTTGGCTATTATCAGATATTATCATATGAGTTAATTTCAACATATAGTAATATTAACTGTGAAATAAATCATAAGTAGATTGGTCACAATTTAAGTTTTTGCACGGAATAGTTTGTAGTTCTTCTGCAGTTATATTTATAGTATAGTAAGTAACCTATGCAGTCTTGAAAAAAAAAATGAAAACAACATCCTATTAACTTATTGATCAAAAATTCATCCAAGCTGGACTCATCATAATCCGCAGTAGATTGTATTTGATGAATCGCACCCGCGAGCGGCGAGCACTCTAGACAACCGCACTGCATAGATTTGCATTTTACGGTTTTGATACGTGAGCGAATATTCAGTGCGGTGTCGGCGTAGGTATCTTTTCAATTCGACGCGGCGAGCGCCGAGTGCCGGCTCGAGGGCGCTCGAGTGTCGACGCGTGCTCGAGTACCCGCTGCCATGCGCTTGCGCAATACTCCCCCCCCCCCCCCCCCGTTCACGTTTCACCCACACCCTTACCAATGGCCCCCAATCTAGCTCGATGCTTTACTACAATTAACTGCAACACCGCTTGAGCCTCAATTTGGCAGCTGGTTGACGCAGATTATTCTTCATATTTTTCTTGACGCCTTGGTGCCGACGCATTATGTTGATTTAAAAAAAGTTTTTTTAAGGGAAATTTTTTGTAGTCCTCTTTGAAGTGATATAATATAAACAATATTGAATTTTTCACGTTGAAGAGGGTACCTGAAAAGTACTCTTTACCATTATTTATTGAAGTAGTAAATTCAAATTAATTTCGGTTGGTAGTTGCTCACATGGTGCCTACATACCTACATGCATCCACAAACAATCGATTGCAGTTTTTTCGCCTACTTGCTATGCGTGTTCCGGATTGGATCTATCCTCTTAACAACCAAATTACTGCGCTCCATGGCTCCATTGCGATGGCCCGTTGGCAAACCTTCTATTTGGACTTTTGGCTCTCCTTAACCAGGGACCACGTTCGGGCAGCGTAGGTAGGATCGGGCAGAATACACCTGGAGTCAAGTTTACATTTGAGTGACAATGAAAGGTTTCTCTTCATGAACCAGTAGCAGTACAATGAACTTACTTATTTATATTCTATTTTAGTTTTTGGATACTTACTCGTATGCTTATTTTCTATTGATATATATTCTTCTTATGACCTTAAACTTGCACATAATGGTGTGTTCTCTGTTGAACAATTAGTCCATAATAAATGTGTAGGACACAGCTAAATAATACCAAGGCTTTACCTGCGTGACGTGAGTTTCACCTAATGGCACGCTAAATCCAAATGTAGGCACGATCTTAACGCATTAATCGTAAGCCACCACGCGGCATTCCCCGCGCGATATATTACGTGGTGATCTTTTCGGTATTAAGTTAATGTGTAACTAGATAGAAAGTGAATCTGAATTAGGATTTCGTCCAAAAAGAGACACAAAAGCTTGGGGTTTTTTCAGTTCGATATTTTATTTCTACTTAAGTACATAAATTACCGAACTGAAAAAAAACCCCAAGCTTTTGAGTCTTGTTTTAGACGAAAACACTAAATGAAAGCTTCGTTCTTCACGGTTGCAAATTATTCCTATCGAAATATATGTTATTCTATCAAAGAAAATGTTAGTTATATTATTAAAAAGTTTTTTGTAGATACTATTTAGGTTACGTAGTCCGCTTATCGTTAATGCACTTCAAATTGTAGGAGATATTTTTGAACGTAACATTTTGTAAAGGGAAAAAATTTTCAAAATCCTAAACATGAAGTCGTGTACGTGCCGTTATTCGCGGTCGCGGAAGTCCGCCATATTGCTCCGTGTCAGCTGGTCGGAAACATCGGCATCGTCGGCGCCACAAGTACAGAGGACTACTTTTATGTCGGAGTGTAGGTATTACTCTCATAAAACTCGACGTTTTTTCCTAATGGGATGTGTGCAAATATTTTTTTCATAAAAATTAACCATTTATTTACTTAGTTTAGTTCTGTAACGAAAAATATAGGAATCGACTATCACGGGCCTATTACAATAACAGTGGCAGCAAATATAACGAAATCAATATTATTCAACTAATCACAACAAATTACAAACACGATTAAACTTCCATCATGATAAGCAGGCTTATTGGTGAACATGCATAGTATAGTAAAGAATTATGATATAATATTATATATTGTTACATCTAACTTTATATTCTTCAATATTTCTAATTAAAAGAAAACAATTTCATTATTTAAATTCAAGTAAATAATCTCAGTAGATATTTTTAGCCGCTAAGCGGTATTTACTGACCGGGGGTATATTATGTTGGATTGCCAAGATTATTCCCGATCGCAATTCCTTCTTTATGGAGAAACTATTCGTCCATTTTGTTCTGCGCCCCGGATGAATCACACCAGTAGCCTGATCTGGACAATTAGTACTATTGATTCATTTTCCCAATTCTATTTGTCTTTATCTTATAACGCTATTTACTACTTGAAGAGCTTTCTTTACTCCGCTTTTACGTTGTTTTCTGCATGCGATACCTACAGCCTTGCTTAGCCGCGTGTAGACATTGCGAAAGGATTGAGCCTTTAAGAAGATTTTTTAAATTATAACTGTTGTAATTTTAGTGAGCATAAAAATTAGGTAAATTTACAATCGTTAATTATGAAATTATCTCTTACTTGTGTATACATATTACTAAAATAATACTGATTTATATGAAGGTTAACTATAAAACTAACTAAAAAAATAAATAAATGTTAAGTAAAATCATAATTTATTGTTATATTAAATCTGTGAGCTAAAATCATCAATGTGATAAATATTTTTCTAACAATATTAAGCCTGCTTGACATCCAGCGCACCATGTAAAACATAAATATATAATAAGAATTTAAAAACTTGACTTCTCATCAAAAGACTTCATAATTGTTAAATTAGTTTATTCATTCCTAGCTATACACTAAAAGTGATAACAAGTATAGAATAAAAACTATAGATAAATCGGAAAACATTGTAGGTAGTATTTCATACCGTGAATTTTGTGCTATGACCCATTATCAAGTTTGAATGGGGATTATGATACCGTAATGTTAAAACACAGCATCTTATTCTACCAAGTTTGGTTTGAGAGGAGCGCTCAGAATTTATTGACCTGCTCTTGCCATGCCATAAAATTGTAAAAGTTTTCCGTACCACGCACAATTTAGTACAATCGTCGAGTGTGGGCGGCCTTTCCTACACCACGCACACAAACAGCAAGAGAGTGTTTCTCCAACAATTTGTAAAATACGAATTATGTATACGTAGGGACTGTCGTATATTTTAAGAAATTCGTTATTTGAAATAATTAACTTATCGAATCATATTTTTATCGCTCTGTTTTTAAAGAATCAGTAATTATTTTCACTCGTTGTACTGTGAAATTGAAACAAATTTAAAATTCAATCATTTTAAAATTTCGCTCCTGACTACGGTGCTGCGCATAGGTATAATTAACTAATATCTAACTTAGTGTCAAGAAACAGAACATTCGCGCAAGTGCCACGTGAATACATACCTTTTGTGTAATTATACTGCGGGTAAACCCAGTTTAAGTTTAATCCTATGGCCTCTTGACACCGCTCCCACCCGAGGGGAGCTTATTTTGTTCGTCAACACTATCGACCGATGTGGAGACGAAAACGCTCAACCCAACGCCTCATGTCTCATACAGAATACTACTCTTACACCAACATAACACGAATCAGTTTCCACAGTCGTTTTGTCGGGGACGTCGTTTTCTTTTAGTAGGGATTCGGAAAAAATACGGTTACATGGCACATAGAGTTCAGTCAGACGGCAATCATTCATACGGATTGCATGTTTTGTAGGCAGCCTCCGTTATACATGACACTTGTTTCTGTAGTTTGTATTTATTTACTCTTACGAATGGCGTGCCATACATTTCCCAGCACGTTTTGTGTGGCACAGCGTAAACGTCAGAAAGTTGTTTAGTGACGCCATTACTTCTAGTAAAGTAAAGGAGAAAATGGTATCTACACTTTACAAATTTCTCGAAAATTTAATAGCGCAATAAAGTTGCGCGAGTAAACAGTAATATTGCCACTGTTTGAAATTAATGGTGAAACCTCAACTTTGCTAAAAAATTTACAACTATTTCGCAGCCAGCATTATTATCGCTTTGTGAAATATATGGTTCAGTAGTTCACAAACATACAAACTTACGCGCGATCAAACGTTAACAAATTTGCAGATTTGTTTATTGAACTGAAAATACGAGTATAGTACCTGTACAAAAATAATGTATATAGAATGGAATTAAAAATAAATTGTAGAATTAAGCCTGTGATCTGGCTTTATCACGTATTAATGCCAGACCACAGCCGATAGCACATACTCGTAAGCCGTTATTTTGCATTCTTGACATATGCTTAATTTATGAAAATTTGAAAAAAAAAGAACATACCGTGTTGATGGCACTCGAAACAAAATAATTGCTCCGGTCGCGCGGTCCCAGTTTCGGCCTCCGCATTCATTATTCACTTTTTTATTTCACTCTCCCCTCTGCTTATAATTTGACTCGAAACATAAAATCAAGTTTTATTTGATTATGCGGAGCAAAAAGAAAAACTCGGAATACCTTGTATCCTTCACTTTGAATGAAGACCAAAATATTTATATTATAATTTACTTACAAAAGTTTACTTTTCATTTACATTATGTTTGTATTTTGAAAAAAGGTGTAAATTCGTTGCCATCTTACAAATTATTAAAGAACTCGCAAAAATCTATTCGATTTCAAACTGTACTTTGCATCTTCAAACGTTCCTTTAAATCTAGAATACAACATTCACTACAGGGATCTCGTGTTCCTGTTCTCAAATGTTTAGCTGTATATCATTTATTCTAAATTCAATCAGACATCATTTAGTCTAGTAATACAGCGTGCTGTGCTAGGAATCTAGCGCAGTTATGTCGGTCTTTGATTCTCGTGTCGATATTATATTCAGCGTTCCTGTCTGCATATTCGAGATAAAACATTCTCAGCGAGTCTTAACAATGGGTTAGGGTTAGTATGAGCGTAGGTTTTTGCATTTAGTAAAGATGGGGGAGTAAGCGGCAAGCGACGTCTCGCTTTCATCCACTCATTGGGCGAGAGACCGAGAGTGCAAAAAGGAAAGTAAGTACACCTACTGCGATATAAACGCCAAAGATTCGCGGAAATGGAGTCATTTCAATGTGTTTGAATAGGTTTCGATGACTAGTGCATGGAGTTCTTTCGAGTTTTAGACGGCTAAAAGGTGCCTTTTGTTTTTTAGCCCTTGTATGGGCATTTTAGAGCGAACATTTTTGAAAAGGCGCTTTTCTAGATAACTGTATGCAAGCATAATGTTATCATTGACATTACAATGTCAATGATAACATTGTTTTTATCACGTATTTGTGCCAGCTTGGTTTACTCAAACGTACAGAGAAAAAATTAAATCTACTCGAGCGTACCTACAATCCCGATACATATTCCTATAAAGAAGAAGTGGTCCTTTGTTCGCCGGTGTGGAGGACTTGCGTACTAGTGAAAGGACGCAAAAAGTGAGAGGAGCAATATCTAAGCTTCAGAATTAGATACCAACTTCATCCGTTTTTACCATTGTATGGATGGATCTCCTTTAAAAATTTCATGGGCTTATCAACGCATCGATCAGTCGTTATTTATTCAGCTCACGACGTAATTCTAAGAAGTTTGCTCATTTACATGCATTCGCTTTTTCTTTCGTTTTTGGTTGTTTGTACTTGCTTTATCGGATATTGAAAGAAAACATAACCTCAGAATATATTCGATTCACATTAGGTATAAATAGATAATTTAACATGTTATGTATAGTTCTTTATGAATTTCTTGAATCCGCATAGTTAAGTAGTTTCACAAAGCACACATTAAGGATATTTTACAGACAAACTTTTGCATTGATATCACATCACAGTCACGATTATCTACACTAAAATCGTCTCACCTTTGAACAACAATACATGCCGGAGCCAAGTCTAGCTATTCTAGGAATTAACTAGTCTACGAAACGTCAGATAGTGAACATCAGAACAAGATAGAGATTAATACTGTGCAAGTGCTGGTGAAGCCGAGAAGCAATAACGTTTTGTTAATGTCTGCCATTTAGAACGTACGCGGTTAGTGTCTTGCGTCGGTTGATGTCGCACGCCTTAGTCGAGTAGTTATTTCACGTCGCATGGAGGGAGACTGCAACTGAAGTAACGAGACTGGCACGGTAAGCCCTGGGAATCACCATTTGCCATCCTTGCGGTCCCTGTATTGTTACAAATGGCACAGGTTTGCTCGCAGCCGCTCCGTGCGGACCTAATGAGCTGTGAACCAGATAAGGTGTGCGACACGACGAGACGGGATCATCTGCTATCTATGTGGAATGCTCACTGCGCTCAAGGCAAATGTATTCCTCTACTTACGTAATGTTGCGAATATACTGAGATAAATATTGGTCCGCAATTATTTACAAACACTAACGCTATTCTGTACGCTACACTAATACTACTTATCCAGTTTTCTAGTAAATTTACTAGGAAATTTTATTTAATTTTATATGTAGTTCATGCGTATGCTGTTATATAAAAAACCGGTCAAGTGCGAGTCGGACTCGCGCACAAAGGGTTCCGTACCAGAAAAAAAAACGCCAACAACTACTCTGTTGTATGGAAGCCCCCCTTAATAATTATTATTATTTTGATTTTAGTATTTGTTGTTATAGCCACAATAAAAATACATAATCTGTGCAAATTTCAACTGTATAGCTATTACGGTTCTTGAGATCTAGCTCGGCGAGTGGTAGCCATAAAAAAGGGCTAAATTATCAGGTTTTTTGTATGAGAGCCCCCCTTCATTATTATTATTATTGTGTTTTTAGTATTTGTTGTTATAGCGGCAACAGAAATACACAACCTGTGAAAATTTCAACTGTCTAGCTATTACGGTTCTTGAGATACAGCCTGGTGACAGACAGACGGACGGATGGACATCGAAGTGTTAGTAATAGGGTCCCGTTTTTACCCTTTTGGTACGGAACCCTAAAAAATGTTGACGACTTTTTAGAGACTATTTTTTTGTCAAAAGTCTTCAAATAATGAAAAACATATAGCTCAAAGCACGCATTTATTCAGGAAGACAAAGAATGGCTAGGCAGACCAAAGGCCGGGAGCAAACAAAAAATGTAACGCAACGTCAGCGTTGGAGCGACCTTTGTGTGGCAACGGACGATCGCAAAATTGTCTCTGAGTAAAAATTGATTAATGCCGTCCTAACCAGAGTTCCGTAGGTACGTCATGAAACTACATGACCAGACTCTTATTTCAAAAAACATATTGGTAAAAAAATATCAGCACAATGAAACGATTTCAACACACATCTAATCAAAATGTAAGCTACAAAGACTAGAACCATAAAAAGAGATTAATAAAATAACCCTCGCAGTTTAAAATGGTTTTGCATTCAAAGTAATAGCGTGAGTGCTGACGTTGGGTGCATACCTTTAGATGCAGAGCGGTGGGGGATACAGGTGGAAACATAAAAATTTCACCGACGCAGCGTGCATGGCACATTATGAATTGAGTTAGAGTCTTTGCTCATAGGTGCATGTAATATGCCTAATTTGAAGAATAAACTACTTTTACTTTTTTTTTTTACTTTTTGCACGTTTCCAGAAGGTAACTATCCGAGACCGAACTATGATAAAAAATCTCCATAAAATTTTAATATTCTAATCTTTTTTTTGACGGCCTGTTTAGCCTTATAAATATTGTTCCAATAAAAAAGTAGTACAGCAGACAGCAGTAGTGGAAACCTTGGAGACTGTGTTAGTTTTTCACTGTTTTACAGTCTCCAGTTTTTGCCATTAATGTGAACAGTTAAGAACATAAAGTAAGTGCATTACTAATACAGTATTCATTAAATTCAAAAGAAAAAAGACATTTAAAATTATACTCAATCAGCTCAATCACCAGTGTTTTTGAACTACGTGCGCGCGCTTGAGTGTATGTGGGTGAATGAATGAATGAATGAAATAATTTATTTGCAAGAATACGGTTACAAGGCCTTAATAAAAATAAAATTCCAGCGTATTCAACCTGAACACAGGTGTGCACAAGAGTCACTAATCACTATAATTAATATAGTAAAAACAATTATGTCATTTTTAAATTTTACAGTCAATAGATTTCATGATTTGTCAAGGTGTGGTGAGGGTGGTGTGTGTTTGTATGTCTGTGTGCGTAGTATAGTGTATGTTTAGTTGTTTATGGATTTAAAAATCTTTAAAATGGCATAAATAAGCTGAAGTTTGATTGTTTCCGAGTATTTTCTGGTAACGTAAATATATATTTTTAGTGTTGTGAAATAACCTACTCTTATATTCAGTTAACATTCGGGCACTTTTTTGAGTATGAAAGCAGGTTTGTGCTTCACCACAAATCACCCGATGGAAAGCGATATTGTGATCTAGGCTGGAAACGCGCTTATTAAAAGCAGGTTCACTCTCGCCTTGAAGACCATATGGTTGTAGTTCACAGGAAACAAGGCTTGTTCTTATGTAGGGCGGGTATTTGACTCAACTTAATAATATAATATTGGTATAAGTAAGCCTAAATAAATCTGGCTTTACAAATCAATATACAAATATTACTCGTTTAACAGAAGGATAACCTATTTTGTTGAGCACTCTTGATACCAAGTCAGATCTCTGAAACAATGTCGCGTGTGCTAGTTCTACAACATATCATAGGCGTGATTGCGTAACTTGTCGAAAGAGGATTAGTCAATCAGTTGTCATTTTCTCTTATAAAAACTGGTATTTAAATGTATCTTGAGTGCATACGAAACGTTACCCAATCGACCTGCAGATTTTATACGCGTAGAAGCGGACGCGTGTTTAAAATTCAACTACAATTCTAGTCTAATCCAGAACAGACGTCCCAATTGCAAACGGATGCCGTGCGACATTGGACACGTAACCGCGCTCGCGAGCCTGCGCCGCGGTCGCGAGGGACGCTCGTAGCGTGGCTCGGTTGGTCGTGTTGTAATTGATGTGTGTATGTTTTTGCCGTGCTACGACCGTTCGGTGTTTGCCGCCGCCTCTGGTGAAGTTAGACTAAATTAAATTGTTGTATTTTTCACAACGAACGACTGCGGTGACCGACTCCTGTTAACGAGGGGGCGGATAATGTCGTTTGGCCAAGCGGCGCTCTTGTATGTGCCGTAAACATGTTTGAAAATTTTGAATTATGACTTTTGAGCATTGTCTAATTATATTAAACCGTTAGTTTTAACCTGTGCTGCCACGTATATTTTAGAATAGTTACTCAAGGTAATAAAACGTCAAATCGACGAATGTAATCGTTCAGTTTGAAGTTAGAAATGCTAGTCATAATATTAAGAACTTGGGCTAACAAAATCGAGCCGAGAGGCGATTAAGTCAGGCAATCACAGGTAGCGTCCCAATTGAGAGAGAGCCAAAAATTGGATATGCGGTGAATAATAATTTTCCCAGTGGAGTGAACTGCGTTGTCCACATTTAAGGTAATTGCCAACAGTTTCGGCTGACGGCCGCCGGTAAACCTGACACTCGCTCCCGCAGGACCGCCCTTTACAATCACACTAATAAATGCCGCTTTATCAAATTTTTATTTATTGTTTTATAAATATTTTATACAATTTTCAGTGCTGAACACCTGAAAAATTAGAGTAATGTTTGTGTCAGTTTGACTTAACAACAGAGAGTGTGCGTCGTATTATTTTGAACAGTAATATTTTGTGTAACCAAATGTTTATTTTAATTACCCTTAATGTCACAGCTACAGATATCAATAATCACAATCGCACATATCAATTGAACGAGTGAATGAAATGAAACGTGATCCATTCAAAAATCCGACCGGTTATCGATGCGGGACAAATCGGTCCCGTGCGCGATATTACCGCCCATCGCTTTATTTATTTTGAATATCACATTGATCTCATCTGAAAGATTACGGTAGAGCGATTTCACCTTCCGTGATTATTTCAAAATAATGTCATCAAAAGCTTGTGATGTATAGCATTATATCATGGGAATACTGTTAAAAAACAAACGAAAGTGCTAAGCGTTTATGTAGTCAATATAAATGAAAACGACATTCTGTATGAAATTTCCATACATACTATTTTTTTTTTTTTTTTTTTTTTTTTAAACTGGATTGCTCTTCGCCGGCATCTAACCAGGGGGCAAAGATGAGGCCGACGACGAAGCGAGCTCACCCAAAAGATGCCTATTCAGTAGTGCCTTAAAAAGGCACGAAGATTACAAAGCGAACGTTACAAAGGCAAGGTAGGTTTTAATTGCCTAGCATAAGCTAGGTACACACTAAGACATAAAAAAGTTTGCTCCCCAAATGAAGTGAAATCGGTTTTATTATTGTCGCACATGCTCATGCTGAAACGTTATAAGATACGAGCTCGACCATATATTGGTATACACGGTTCAATATTATGTTGTTGAATAGACCCTCTGCTAAGCAACCACTTACATTAACGCTCTTTTAATTAAATGCATGCTATCTAATAGGTTTTTTAGCTCCCTTTTTTAAAGTTTTTTAAGCGCGCAGAAGTTATGAAGTGAAATTGCGAAGCGTCTGGTTTACTTAACTGGTGACGTCCTCGCTCAACGTATCAGCATTGCGATACAGCGAGGAAATGCCACCAGCATCCTCGGTACAATGCCTCAGAAGAACTTATAGATTTAAGTTAGTTTTAATTTGAATTATATTTTAAAGTTATTTTGGTTAAGTAGGTATTCTTGGAAATGTTTTCTTTGTACATAAATGCATATTTAAAAGCTGACTTTTTTTTCACTGCCATTAAAATTTAAACTTTTTTGCTTTTCCAGTAATTGCTTTTTAAACGAACTAATTAGATAAAATTTGGTAAATTGAAATATTTTTTAAGTGTACCCCAGATGAGTTTGCCGTATGACGGGAGGTGAATGAGCAAAGTAAACCTGCTTTAGAGATTTAAATTTATGTTACTTTTTTATCGCTGTAAGTTAATCACTTCATTTGTGGAGGAGTTCGAATATAAATTGTTTCCACCTTGTGTGAGCATTTTCATTGAAAAGAACTTCAATAACTACTTTATATTGTATGTAACGGTGCGGAATTTAAATATATACAATAAATTAGGAATTCCAAACATTATCATCATTCTAGCGTTATTCCCAGTACAGTTTCATCCTGAAGGATGCCTGGGGTCCTAATCTTCGCTACCTAATCCCAAGAATTGGCGTACATCCTAGTTTTTACGGAAGCGACTGCCATCTGACCAGGGGGAAACTTAGAAAAAATAAATTAGGAATTTCAATATCAAAATTTTAAACATCACTCCCACCTAAAATATTTTAGCCAAATTACTTTTACAAAGCGTTTCCTCGCAGTCCTTGGCGTTGAAGACCATCCACTTCAGGTCGTTGCGCGCGAGCAGTAACTAAGTACCTAAATTACTTTCCCATCGTGTGGCATAGCCCTCTGTCGTCCAGTTAACAGTGCCAGATACCTGTTAATTAAGCCCAGTTTTCTAAACAAGCATACGGTGCGAATTCATTAAGCAGTCTATGCTGATTATTTGTCATTTTTAACAGGTGTTCTAGTTATTTAACATACCTACTCTAATTATGTGTAGCTAGTAAATTAATGTATGCTTAATAATCTGATTATATGTATACAATACAATACAAACAAAAAAATCAGAATAACCTGCTCCTATGGCTTATTTGCAAAAAATATTTTTTTCATCATAATCTGCTATTACATATCAATATTAGGTACGAATATGTTAACTGATATACATTCTAGCCAGCATCACCTCCAAATAAGAATCATACTGGGCCAAATAAAGAGCAAACACACAGAGGTAGGATTCCAACAAGATGACCTGACACTAACAAGTGCACTAAACAGTCTAACCAGCCCACATGGCCCTTGACCGCATCGCATGGAAAAACATCGTGATTGGAGGGAACGATGAAGAAACTAAAGCCTTTAAAAAGTATTTGAGATCAAAAATGTCACGTGACCCCTTGATGCTCCCGTTTCAAGTCTGTCCTTCTCAGATTGAAAGATGCATTAAGGGAAATCACATTTTGAACGACACGTAACATTTTTTCAATTCAATTCAATTATTATTTCATTTTCTGGATGCGGGTGGCGCAGGGCCGGTCATTTTGGAAGTTTTTGGGGGAGGAAGGCCTATGTCCAGCAGTGGACGTCTTTTGGCTGACATGATGATTTATTTCAGGCATAGAACCTATATTTTGTTAGTCATAAATACAATACAATGCATTTTGAAAGCCAAATCGCGCCACTGATCTAATGAAGATGTTTCAATTGGGCTGCTATACTTTACAATGTTGCCAGTAACTTTCCTAAAGAAATAAAAAATGTTAATGGATATTCTAAAAGTTTCGTCAGATTAATTGGGTCTTGGCTAAGTTTGTTTTTATTCTGCCGTAGGCGCTATCACCGGCGCCCAATACCTAAAACCCCCATTGTTAGCTAGTCGCATGCTTTTTTACTCGTTATTACTGGCATTAATATTCAAGAAGAAACAGGCGCGTCCTTTAACAACAAGCCAGCGATATTGACGTTATAATGAAATCCCCTGTAAACGTCTACGGTTTTATTGTTAAAATTTTGCATTGCTTATCAGAAACTTGCGAGGTTTTTAAACTTGTAAACTTAATATAATTTTGAAGTCTTTAATATATTCACTTCAACTGAACATCAAAATCTGTTTTAAAATGAACACTTAATTTTATTTGTATTAATTTTACCATTTCCCGCAACGTGGATAGTGGTAAAAGTAATTAGAGTAATCAAGCAAAATCAGGTTTTTCTTTGTCACAACGACGCTTGTTGACTTTGATTTAAACATCAGAATGTTTCTTTCTTTATTTAGTTTTATTACATAGTACACTTCAGAAACCCTGAGAGAATAAAGAATAAAAATGTACTGCAATTTTATAAAGTAAGGTCAAGATTCAAGTCCGCGCGCTTGTTACGGCGTACAGTCTTGGAACTTTACAATACTCAAACATACCGGGCTTTAATAAAAATCGCGACCGATTCGCCTTTTAAACTCGTATTTTTTTTATTTTAGTGAAGAAATGGAAGCGTTTAATGCATGCGCGGTTTAATGCATTTTGAGCCTTAACTTGGCAGTTTTCTATGCAGTATGATATAATACCATGAAAGCTGTTGGATGTTTAAGAAAACTACCAAGTTTAGGCTTAAAATTAGACCGCAGTAAATTAGTTTTACTGTAAACACTGTAGTGCCGGACTTGGCACCTTTTCAGAGAATCTACGGAACTTGGCACCTATTTAGATCTCAAATCTTTGGTTGGTGAAGACAACAACCACGCATCGCATATTGAACTTGGCTGCCATTTTTACATTTATGTTTTTGATGGGATTTATGCCTTAGTGTACACTTTGGTAATATTAAAAATGTCAATGCTGACTTACTCGTACCTAATTGATATTTTTCTAATGAGTGCTAATTATTTTGTTTCAGATGGTGACCAGGACAAAGAAAATCTTCGTAGGAGGGTTATCAGCACCCACAACGCTGGAAGACGTAAAGAATTACTTCGAACAGTTTGGCCCGGTAAGTGTATTATTCTATACTTACTGTGAAACAATCCTGATCTAAAACTGTAAGCAAACAAAATATCCTGCTTTTTATTTACAAAAAGTAACACACTACCAAGCTACAAAGTTAAGCGTAGTAGGCGCGGGCGCAAGTATCGATCTGCGTATGTTTGGTCGTGTATCGGGCCAATTTACTTTTAAAGTAGGTACTAAATATTTAATTTCTTGCTTAAAAAAATAAAAAAAACTGACCCGACACTGTGACATCCAGCAGTTCGCATAATCGCACACAAAGACTTCCAAGCAACTTATTTGTTAAATTGTGGTAAATGCAAGACGTGGTGACGTTATCAATCTATTTATTAAGTGAATTTGAGCCAATCAGTAGGAAAAATCTCAACATGGGTAATTTTCTCCCGAGTATTATCTGTCTAAAATTAAATCGTTAATCTATTAGAAGCGGAAATAGCTAGTCGTATACACACGAAGTGTTAAACCTAGTATAAGTACGTAAGATTACTTAGTATATTTATGTTTTTCTTGTACAGTCAGCATCATAAATATGTATACATTTCGGAACTAATGTCTGGGGAACAAGGTTCAAAATTGTATACATATTTATGATGCTGACTGTACCTATTTCCGTACTAAACTCATTTTATTTTGTTCGTAAGACGCAGAAACGCTGACATGTTGCGTGGAGCATGTCAGCGTGGAGAGCGCGAACTTATGCCAACTTCACTCGCAAAATTTAATTTACATTGAACTTTTTGGAAAAGTGTACTGAATTCTCGCTGTCATGTCTCAGTTGTTATTAGGCAACCCTAATTTTGCCCGCGGCTAAATCATTTCGTGCACATAATATTAAACACGTTACCCTCGAATTAGGCGTGTCTGTCAAACTCGCAAACTGTGTTATGACTATTTCATGCTCACTTGCTCTGCTTCCGATGATAAATAAATCAGATTAAAATCATCCACAGTGTTATTGTTTAGTTTTTTCAGGTGTCAAAATAAAAATGATAAAATGTTGCATAAATAAAACATTTACCTACATTTAATTTTAAACTGTGTGTCAGTATTGCATTTGTGGTTACGAATAATCCTTTTTTTTAAGCTACGAGTATAGTCAGTTCAGGTACGTAATCGAAATCAAGGTAAAGATTTCAATCAAGGAACAATTTGCTTTGTCTCATTATTATCTTAGATCGACATTGAACGAGGCTGCCTTCTTAACACCGGTCGGGCGCCAATGGCAATGGGCAAAATCGAGCCTTGATATTTGACATTGAAGTAAATATTCCATTAACGCGGTGTCCGTGCCTGGAAGTCTGCGATAAGTTGGGCTTTGTCTGGCGGCCGCGCAGCGCAGGTGTCTATCTTCAAAAGTTTCTTCGTAATTAGCCCCGCATCCAGCGTGGATGCGGACTAAGGAACTTTTCAGAATTTAACATTGGCTACAGCCGGGGAGTCATTGTGTCGGCTCTCAAAGTAATCGGTGCCTGCCAGCCGCCCGCGCCGGCCGATCAAGACCTTCATTACCTATTATGAGAGTTTAAAATAACGAGCCAACGAGTTTTTCGGAGTGAATGTGATTGATGCCGAGCGAAGGAAATATCCTGAGAGAGATAAAAGGAATTTAATGAAGACTTTTAAGAATAATGATTAAGGGAATGGTTATTCCTTTTAGTCGGAAGCCTAATGATGGGTCTTTTGAATTACTTTCTGCGTCTACGAAATATTGTGTAACCGCAATTAATCTAATTAAACAGGAGGAAGGAAAACCGGCCTATGTGTACTCTAGCAGGATGGTGTACACAGGTAACTCTTCGATGAAACTGGCCTCGCAAAATTGTTTATCAAAAATATTAAGAAGAATATGTATATACTTAGATATTATTCAGAATTAAAAACAGGTTTTTTTTGATTTGCGGTCGAGCGAGATAAGGGTATTTCTTCGGATTACTTCGGATTAGTCCGACCATGACACACCGTATTTACTATCAAAATTTACACCAAACTGTGTCGTTTCATAACATGCCTAAAGGGTACTTCCAACACGGCTAAATAAATTAATACCATTATTACATCCAAGAACGCACAGGGAGAATTCTGATTACAAATTAATTCAATAACATTCAAGCCGTGCACTGTGCTCGCGACTCAGCATCATTTCGTAAGGGTGTCACATTTTCAGCAAGTTTAATTAACAATCCAGTCGCTTTTGTAGGTGCCTTCATTAGTGTATTTGTGGATAAACATTGCGCAATGAGCTCAGTAACTCGGCGCAATCTATGTGCGTGCGTGTGCGTGGGACTTGTACGACACGAGACGAGGTGGCGTGCCGGCGACGACGCGGCACGTGCGGAGCCGGAGTCGGCCCGGTGCGGCCAGCTCCCAGCACTAGTGGCGATGTGTGCGTGCGCCGTGGCTCCGATGTCTCGATACGACCCCGGCCCACCCCACGTGCGAGCTTTCCGAATGCAAACTGTCTCAGAATATCAAATGAGCCCCTTAAATACCGAACACAATGACTACGCCCACCTGAAGCAAAGGCCGCGGGCACGCGTGCACGCAACGCCGCCGTAAATGAAAGGAGCACGTCGGGTCGGGACCGAAGGGTGGGCGAGGTTCAACCCCGGTAACGATTTCCTCCAGATAATGGAGAATTTTCTGATGAAAGCTGCTCGGCAGTGCCCTTTCAAGTATTAGTAGTATTTATGGCCCGATCGGTCGGTGCAAATTTCGTTCCCTTCGATAGTGTACGCTATCGCACGCTTAATACCGGTCGCTTCAAGAGAGTATTCCCTTGACATCATCCTTCTATAAAATTCCCTCCATTTGGAACTTTTAAGTGGGACTGAGGAGTAAAGCTAAAGAGTTATGGAGATAACGTGCCTTTGGTTTAATCGGCACAGCTGTGGTCCAGCAAAGTATATTTGAGCGCGAACATTTCATACAAACGAGTATTATTCAAATAAACGAAAGTAACATTCATAAATTTTCTTTAGCAATTCCGAAAATACAACATTTTTTTTGTCATATATGTTAACCATAACATATCGCATACGGATTTCTGTCCAATTCATTTAAGGCTCATGATAACACATGCGTCATGCTACTTACTACCTGTGATTCCTGCTACTAGGCAAAAAATGCTGCTACACGCTGCACCGTAAAACACGTAGCGTTGGTGAGCCTTGAACAGGTTAAATCCAGCAATAGTAATAATATTAAATACCCGCGGGCGTATGATCGTTGCCATTTTATCACTTATCGTCGTGGATAAGACGCCTGTTACTCTTGCACTCGGATACTTGTCTTGTCAGAAAATGACGAATGTCTTATCCACTACGATATGTGATTAAATAGCAACCACATACGCCCACAGAAAAAAGCACTTACAAAACATGCTTTTAGTTTTACGTTTCTTTCCACATGTTTTTTTTAACTGGCTGTGGAAAAGAATTATATGTAGAAAGATGACGGAGAAATTAAAATGTACGTAATTTAATAATATACGCTTGCCCTCAACCCGGCTCATAAATTAATTTCGGGTAAATTGTTACACTTATGGAAAGGATCGTCTTAATAACGAGTTTACTTTTAAGTTGTTTTACTTCTACTAACCAAATTAAATAGTTTGTTCTTGTAACATGCTTCACATTGTATCTCATGTTTCGAGTTAAATAAACAACTTCCTACTACAACTTTTCGGTGGAAGAGTTTATCGAATTTTTGAACGAATTTCAATATTCGCATTCCAAGTAAGACTGTAAGTATAAGTACTTAGCATTTTGATTCATTTGAAATTCGAATGCCGGTTACCGGCACCGAGATGCTTAAAAATTAATTAGCCGAACGACCGGTGTAATCTCTGCAGACTGTGACGATTAAGTGTTATCTAGCCAAGTTTGTTGTTTGTAATGTTTACCCCAGGGGTCGGAGTGTAGGTGCCATCTTGAAGCACACCCCATGTCGCTTACGATCTTTTGCCCTGCACGCTGCGAGTCCTCGTGTCTGCCAATCTCGACAGACTCTTAGCCCTCACAAGTTTGCCGCAGATTGCTTACATTTTATTTTTTGTGTTCTCATGAAAATGTATGCCGTCTTTATCTGTCTATTTGCTTTGCTAAAACGATCTTATTTAATGTTAAGCGGACAACTTTATTCTCAACAATTTCAGCTGCGATGCTTAAATAAAAACACCTTTTTTTACCGTAAATGATTTTTTAAATATACTTCTGTAGTATGAGTTTACTTGCAAAGGCAAGGAAAAGTCAGTTATTCATTTTTCATTAACATTAAGTTATCTTTACCATCCTAGTGCATTAGTCTCGCTGGAAAGCAAAGTTATCTCCTTACTTTGACTTTGCCACTGATAATTAACAAAATGTGTTTTCTGGCGAATCTGGCTCCTCGTGTAACTGGTTCTAAGCTCGGCTAAGGATGAAGTTTCTTAACCAATATAAAGTTAGCGACCGAGCGTTCGCTAAGCGTCGCACGCACAAGAGGGTGTCTTTGAGAAAGTTCCGTTGCATGCTTGATTCGCCATTGTTTTAGCCATCGAGCGGGTCCAAACTCTGACCGGCTCGCTCCTAGCTCGTACGCAAGCAAGTGTGTTGCCTCCCATCCCAACTTGCACGATTACTTGTTATTATCTTAACTTATGCTCCTTAACTTTGTATGGGCTATCGACATGTTCTCTTGACTGCAACTGCGCACCGGAATTCCGTACACAGTTGCAAATGGCATACCGGGTGTTTGTACGAGTTGCTTTGTGCTTTTCAGTTTGGTGAACAAACTTGAAACGTTTCTGGTGAGAAAATACAATATCTGAAATCAAACATTCGATGAAGGTGGAATTTAACTATCAGCGTCTATTCGAGTAGGTATCAATTTCAATATAGGTATGTTGGTTCAACGTCAGTTTCATTTCGTTAGTATATTTTACGTTCTTCTTTGTCCTTCTCAGTGTAGGTATACTTTGTTTAAAACATTAAGAAGGCCTCGACTTTAGTATAAGTTGTAGTAATAAATCATAGCAAAACAGCAAAGGGGCGTATACTGTAGTAACTAATTTAGAGACTACCGTTACTTAAAATAAAAACTTACTTTTTAGTAACTTCTTTAGAATACACAGAAACGCATTTAAAAACGCTACTCTATTGACGCCTTAATTATAGAGATTAACAAAATAGGTGAATACATAAATAATATCCATGTACTTTATTATACGGGCACAGCTGTATTACAACCACGCAATGCCCTGCCCAGAATCGAACGGTTCCGGTCCGCTTACGGAATTTTCCGCATCAAACAGATTATTATCAGCTCGATAGCCATATTCACGACGTAACAAACTTACATGCCGTGAAAATATCGGCCAATCTCATCAAAAATATTAATGAATATTTATAACCACGTCAACCTGCTTTGTTAAATAAATCTCCCACAATATCGGTCTTATAACGCGTTGTAATATTTAACATTTCAATTTAAATATACGCCGATGAATATAAAAGAGTCGTTTAATACCTAATCCACTCAAATAATTGCTATTAAAATTGCATACATTTTAAAAGCAAAACCAATCAGATTCCCAGTTTTATTTACCAACTGGCAGGTTTTGAAATCCCGCTACCGGGCAAAGTGTAAACGGATTTCTGCAGATAGGTTTATCAAAACAAACAAGTGTAACTGGATCCCTATTCGACTCTTATCGCTCGCAACACTAACTAAACATCGCTAACTGTCAACAGCACTCAAACTGTAACTGTAGCGGGCCCGGAATTCGGCTTAGCTGTAGCCTACTTGTACAGCTAGGTACGATATCATCACAGACCGTATATCAATCAGTTGTTACAACGCGCCACGGTTGTCGTTTATCTTCGGGCCCGTTCGGATCTGTCTGTCCAGATTCGTGCATTGTTCAGACATTAGCCAGGGCTGCTGAAACGGTGGATGTCTGAAATGCCAGTGGCGGTAGAGGCGCACCCCGTTGCAACGGCGCATCGAACGCCCGATAGCGCTTCCAATTTCCTGACTTAAATTGCTCTAATTTGGTTATGCGCTGACGGGTGATCGAAGGCTGCTAAAGCCCTGGCCATCAGCGACACTCGAGATGCGGCATGTAATTTATTGTATTGGCCTTTGCATCACGAATTAATTTCATGTTTTGCATTTGATACCATCGAAATATTGTTAGTTTGATACCTTGAGGTGTTTAATATGTCCATCTTTTATATTTGTTTTATGTAGTACAGTTAAAATATATAAACACCCGCCTATGGAGAGTCAGACCCGATGGAAGTATAATAATGCATAAAGCTTACTCCTTCCATCGTTTTGGTATGAATTGAGTAATACCTACTTAGTTTTATCGGAGTGCTCCAAAGTTACATTAAGAAAGAAACTTGTATTTTTTCGATGGCATTATATTAACTTAATGGCGACCTAATTGGAGGTTTTTATGACTCTTGCAATCCATAAAGTAGAAATTAAGTGCTAGTACATTACCAACCTATTCCGCGTTATTACTAAAGTTTAGATTTCACAAAGCGGATAAACTAAAAATCTATTCAACTGTTAGTGCGCTGCTTTCTGTAAAATTATAGGAAGTACCTAAAACAATGCGAAACATTCGATTGCAATATTTAGTTTTAAAGTAGATTGACAGCAATTTTAAATTAACCCTGCTGTTTTTAAGTGAATATTAGAACTTTCGTTAGTCATGTTTCCAAACTAAATCACTAAAACGGTTAAAACTCACGTTCAAAATGACACTCCGGGCGACATGTTTCGAACTCTTCAGGAGTTCCTTCTTGGGATAAATGCGTCTGCGGCAAAGGCGCACTGTCCACTCTTCTACTTTCACTCTATATTCTTGAGTGGACATTTTTCGTTTTATTGATATAGCTTTAAATGAATATTTTTTACTGTAACAATGTTTAAATATGAAATAAATAGCTGCGTTTTTTACGATAAATGATATAATGATAGGAAGAATGTCAAATAATTGGACTAGATTTTTACCACTTACTAATCATTCCTGGAGGCCCCTCCATTGTTGTTGGTTGGACATAAAACGTTTTTTGTATACAAATTAATAATTAATCTATATTATATGCCTCCCTTATCAGTTGCTGCATAATCAATCATCTTCTTCAGTTTTTCGTTAATAATTTAAATTAACAACTTTAATATACAGGGTCTTTGGCAGATGGATGGCGTATGGAGGAGATAGATGAGGTCATCTGCTACGTGGTCAAGCACATAAAAATTTAGATGGGCGCAAATATTTTTTTCATAAGTGTATATTTTTAAATACGTACTCTGTTAAAATTACTGAAAATAAAATTGGTTTTATCATTTTTATGTCCATCCATCTGCTAAGCGCAAGCACCATGTAGGTGTACAACAATTTTAAAACAAATAAAGGTTCAAAGATTCTATTCATATTTTTTAATATATATACAACAAATATTCTAATTATAATTCTGATTATAGTGATTAATGTTAAACTCCGGAAACAAAATGTACTGGCTAAAAACTCAAACAACTCTGGCTCTAATGATTACGAGCACAATTTTTCTAAATAGACTTAACTTTTTTACTTTTTCGTTTGCATTGGCATTGAAGCGAGTCGGTAGCAGGAGTGCCAATATATTAAGCAAATGGCGAACTAATTACGCTCCGAACGATTTTACAGGACCACGTAATGACCCCTTAAGGAACTTCTCTTTTAAAATATGTTCCACTGGGGTGTAATTTAATATTTCCATGTTCTTGTTTGAAATACGCTTTTAAATCTTTCACGTGACTACCTAGTGCCATTAGCGTAATATGTTAAAAGAGTAATTGGATTTCAAGAATAAATTTTGCTAGTTTTGTATGATTTTTATCTTGCAACAGTATTTTGTTACATTCGTGGAAGGTATGTTTATATTTTTTATAGGAAAAAAAATAAAAGGTTATCTTCATGTAGTCAATGGTTAGCGGTTTTTGTGTATATATAAGTCATGATTTACTTATACAGATTTATATAAAAGAACCGGCCAAGTGCGAATCGGACTCGCGCACAAAGCGTTCCGTACCTATTATCTATGCAACATTATACTTGTTAATTTATCAGTAATATGAACGTGAAATAATATCATGTAGAATTTTGGTCAGCTGCGAGTCGGATTTTAGTTTCCCCAGACATTTTGAGACCCAACGCCTGATTAACGCAACGAGCAACTTTTTAAATGTATTTATGTATAGGGAACTTCCTTAAATATTTATTTTATTTTATTTTTAGTATTCGTTGTTATGTGTTGCGGCAACAGAAATATATCATCTGTGAAAATTTCAACTTTTTTCTTCTAGCTATCACGATTCATGAAATACAGCCTGGTGACAGACATACAGACGGACGGATGGACGGGCAGCGAAGTCTTAGTTATAGGATACGTTTTCCCCTTTGGGTACGGAACCCTACAAATCACGCTGCTTATGAGGATAATGAGTCCAGTCCAAATATAAGGTGTTATAGTAATCACCATCATCATCATCATCATCCTAGCGTTATCCCAGCAGAGTTGCCTCCTGAGGGATGCACCGGGTCCGCTACCTAATCGCAACAATTGGCGTAGTTACTAGTTTTTACGGAAGTATAGTATGTCTCCTTTATCCATAAAACTTAACGTTACCTTTGTTAACTGTTTTTTTTTTTCTACCTTTTCCCTTCTCTCGTTCTTCCTACATACCTCTCAATTGCTCAAAGGTTAGCTAGTAGAGATCCCTTATAGGACCGTGTACAAAAATTTCTTATATACTTATAGATACATAAATATATGTTAAAGTAACTAAAAAGGGCAAACGAATTTTAATGGTTGAGTAACGTAGGTTTGATGGACGATCACGAATGGCACTTTAACGAACCTCTCTCTTTTTATGGCCCAAATATAACTTAGTGGCAAACACTTTTTTTTGATAAAACGAGTCACTGAAAGTGCTTTTATTTTATTACATTCAAATCCGTCTTGTTCTTCTATTTACCTAAAAACAAAGAGTTTCGGAAAGTCGCAGCGAAACATTTACATTGTCGTATATTTTGTTGATACAAGAGCTTTCGCCGAGAGAAATAAAATCGGAATGTGGTGGGACAATGATGTAATAGTTTTCTCGGCATTGGGGTGTGGCGGTACTAGAGGAGGTCAACCTGGAGAATGCATGTCTTACCTTGTGTTCAAAAGTAGGTAAGCGTAGAATAACTTGGCGGCGTCCGAAAATTTTAATGACCTGAGTTATAAAAACGATGTTTTTTAGGATTCCGTACCCAAAGGGTAAAAACGGGACCATATTACTAAGACTTCGCTGTCCGTCCGTCCATCCGTCCGTCCATCCGTCTGTCACCATGCCACAGTTGAAATTTTCACAGATTGTGTATTTCTGTTGCCGCTATAACAACAAATACTAAAAACAAAATAATAATAATAATTAAGGGAGGCTCTCATTCAAAAAACGTGATACTTTAGCCCTTTTTCATGGCTACCACTCGCCGAGCTAGATCTCAAGAACCGTAATAGCTAGACAGTTGAAATTTGCACAGATTATGTATTTCTGTTGCCGCTATAACAACAAATATTAAATACCTCCCAAGTGCGAGTCGGGCTCTTTTTATAGATCATGCGGTACGGAACCCTTCGTGCGCGAGTATGTACTGAAATAAAACAAAAACCAAGTATATACTGTTTATCACAAAAATCTGGTTGCACAACTGTCTAATATTGCAAATAAACGTTAATTTTTAGGTACTGTTATTAGCTGCCTAAATTAGGTTTAAAAAACGTTTTTGCGTTTAAAAATGTGCTTTAATTTTAGGAAACAAGAGCGCTTAAGCCTTACATTTTCTTGATTCGCCCTAAGTGCGTCCGCGCCCGAAGGGGTCGGGTGGGGAGGTACGGATAAACGAACCCTGGGGCGAGCGATTTGTATTAGAAGTCTACTACTCGTCCTGTTCGTAATTGTCGACGCCCGGGGCTATGCCGTGATACGTCTGCCACTCGAGGACGTGACGAGAACAGGTCGCGGTAACTAAAACTTTTATTCAGGTTTCGATTACATATTGACTTTTTTTATTTCAATTTATAGTAGAATAGATTTGACATATTTTGATTAATCTCTCCATAGATTCATACGTTAAAACCACTATGGAAACAATTTATATTGACTAAAAAACTAAGTAGATAAAGTTGAAATCTCATACTACTATGCAACTTTATATGTTAACTTTTGTATAAATATGAAAAAGATTTCTGGTTATCTTACCAAGTGTTACAGATCAGAGCTTGCAGTTAAAAAGACAGCTCTAACATATACAGATACTGTTTGTGAAACGTTTAATTCAAATATCCGCCTTGTTAAAAAATCCTTTTAAACGTTTCCCCAATAAAAAAGCCCGAGTGAAATTTAATAAATATGGTTCATGCATCGACTAGTTCATCCTGTTACAATACTCGAACCGATGGGACATTATAAGCCGATCATTTGCAAAATAACAAAATAAATTAAAATGCGAAACGACTCACGGAATTTACTCCCACCAAAAGCTACTGTCACGTAGTCCGATTATCTTTCAATGGTATTTTTTTGATGTAGTCATTGTTAGTGCATTGTTGCGTGGTTGGCATTAATTATAACATAAAAACTAAAGCTTTTCTAATAATCTGCCATCATATATTTTCGTACTTATGTCGCAGTGTATATGTATACCTATAATGTCGCATACGGTGAAGGCAATATTCTTTTAAAATACCCACCATTATTAATTTTACTTACCATCAATCCACACATCGTTAGGAAAGGATCGCCTTTAAAATGAAAAAAACAACGTAGGCATTTGAATCAGCTCACAACAGAGCGCCCGAGACGTCTTATTCAAAGCTTCTTCAGAATCGAAAGAGGTTCGTTTCACGCGTGTGTGAGGAGGTACTCCAAGCCGACTTTGCGGACTCGACTTTATAAGCTCGCAAAGCTGATTCGCGGCCGGCTCAATTATTTCCTTTATTTCATTCTATCTGACGTTAATAAAAGTGTTCAAATTTCGGGAAACCCTCATCTTCTCGGTCTATATCGCTTCTTTGTTCTCGCATTAACTTTCCATTTTAAAAAATACAGGATTTTCATGTGGATGGAACTGTTAAATAATTCCTAAATTTTGATTGCCTCGTAGAAATCCGCCCGGATTCTACAGAGGGGCTCTTCATTTATTGTTCCCATTTCAAGGGACAATTAGGTATGCTAATTCATTCATTTTATGACGGCTTTGTGAAAAAAATTCTTTGAGAAAAGATCAGTGTTGGGATTTAGGTGGGAGGTTTGGTTTAAGCAGTCGGAGGAGGGGTGGGAGAGGCGCTTCATAGCGAAGGTTGACGTCTCACGCGGCGGGCTGCCTGGTAATTAATGGATCCTGCGTGGCTCTCCGAGGATCGTCCTGCTACTGCACACAGATTCTATGTAGGGATTTAGAAAACTTGTCTACCGAGCCAACGCTTTATAAACATACGTACATGGTAATCAGCAGCTAGAATCGGCCTCCGAGCACCTTAAGTGAATTAGAAGGAACCAATTCGCGTGGAACAAGGGACACGGTAAACATAATTAGGCATTAGTGCGAACGGCCGCCGTGATTGGAGAAGACGGGCTGACACTTTCCGGAAGAAATCGTACGTGAGAGGTAATTTTTCACTTCAATTAAATTCCTCCCTATCAAACTGACAATAATGTATTTATATTATGTATATTTAAAAATAATACCTTGCTAATAGTATTTCTCGATGTATTACGATATTTTAGGAGGAAAACTCAAATTCCGACTTTACCAGGAAAACGTCAACGCAAGCATTTTTGCACCGCGCGTCTACAGGGAATATATTATTCTGTTAACATCCGAAGTGGTAATACAAACCGAAGTGACGGGTGTATTGTAACAAGTTTCCTCGTGTTTTATAACTTACGCATTATCTTTTCGGCGTGCGAGGCAGGAAAGTGTGAAAAATAACAGAATGGGCGAGCGGTGACAATTCAAACTGTCAAATAATTCAAGGTGCGGCACGGCGTTTCTCACAATCAGCTAGATCTACGGCCGTTGCGAGCAAGACTCAGTCCGTTCCTTTTTTCCATCATTCGGTTTCTTTATTTCTCGTTTCGCTGTATAAGAGTTCGGCATCTCTGCACGAATTCCCCAGATGAAAAGGTATTTTTCACGCGCGGTGTAGAGTGCTACGCTCCGCATCGCGTACTACCGCGTGCTACTAAATAAATGCATTGAACCATCAGATCACCATATTTATATCCAAGATGCTTTATGCATAATAATGTTATAAGAAAAATGTACACTCGTAAGTATGTCAGCTATTTGTTACTTATCGGGTCACAAACAGGTTTTTTTACCAACGACAAATCCATTTTTTATCACTTATACAGGCTTCACTGTTGAAGGATATTTTTTACTTGTTAGAAAATAAGTTAAAAAACATTCGTTATTTATTAAATAAAAGATTGCCTACTACGATATTTATGACACCAAACTTTATTATCAGTATTAATAACAGCAGTGTTGCGACTTACATTTTTATAAAAATCTCGTCATAGCGTCGCGTGAAACGCTACATCCCTCACTTACGGCACAATGTTGTAACGCCGTGTTTTATCGTAAAAGAAAACAAAAGCAAGCGCACCCAAAGTAATAAAGCTGCTCGATTTCCCCTATTTAGGACTGGCGAAGAGAATTAAAGTTCTTTTTAAGGAAAAGTATACACAGAATGTATCCAGCGCGCGTAATAAGAATTCTCTAGTATCACCGCGAGGAGGGGCGGGTACTTTGACGAAAAAACGATGATGAAGCACGATCATGCCGCTGAGATCCCCGCCTAGCTGACTGACAAATTGTCGAACATTTTTTCGCTAAAATTCCTTTCCTTCGAATCCAATTATTGAGCCTTACCGATAGAACGCTTCGCCGTCTTTGTTGCTAATATACAATTGATTATGATCGGCTGAACAACGCGAGGGAATCGAATTGAGTTCCTTGAAAATCCACACGTTTGCTTTTCGCTTTATTGTCAGACTCGATTTATGTATGTTTTTTTACAAATGCTCAAATACACGATACGAGATATTAACAGTAGTACAACACGTTCATTATGGGATGTTAAAAATACGCTTTTTGTTCGCTTTATTATAACTTCCATTCTAATTTTTAGTTGTGCGCCCAACAAAGACATCAAACTAATTAGTTAGGTACTACTAAAATCACTACTTTTAAATCTCAAACACGTAAAATCAAGTAATAAAAATCCCGTACTACTGTAATGACTAAAAATGTTAAGTACTATTTTTTACTGTAAAAGCTACTGTATGGTGCAACATATTACGTTCAGTGCATATATTTTGTCCTATAATTTTATTTCTCTGAGCGTTTCATACATGGGATGTGCAATTTCGCTCAGCTGAGGCTGTCTAAATTGGGCTGTTGTGCAAGCACTAAAGCAAAGCGATCGTGAGGGCTGTGTAATATCGTATGCGTGGTTCGGTAATTCTGGGTCAGCTTATTGGCTTATGTTGTTAGTTAACTACCTATTATTGATATTTTTTCTCACTTCCCCAAGTAAACAACAAATGTTTATTATGATTTCATGCGTCGATAAGTGTAACAGATTATATCAAAGTGAATAAAGAATATAGTTTCTACTTACGAGAAATACATACGAATCGAAAAAGAAGGAACGGCGCTATAAAGACGTGTTTAAACGACACCTGAACGCTTGCACTATAGATCCTGCCTGCTGGGAGAAACTAGCTGCCAAAAGGTCTTCTTGTCGGTCTACTTCAAATTATTCGAGGAAAATCGTATCTCAACTTTAAACATAAATTGCGCATTACGCAAAGCCGGACCTAGGCCCTCATACACATACACAAACAACACAGCAGGGCAACTTTACTGTTGGAATGCCATAGGGTCTTTAAGACCAGATTTGGCCTAGCCCAAAATAGAGCTCACAGAAAAAAAACCGTAATAGGGTCGCCGTCATCGAAGCCGATGTGAAGGACTAATATATATTCGTAACAGATGCACATCTTTTATACCTACATATTGTTCTCCAAAAAATAACATTTATGTCGATGTTCCTCAAATACTACCCGGTCACAATATTTGTTCAACTCCCCGGAATGCGGCGCCCGGACCCAAGCTCCTATGAAAGCACGCGTCGAGGTGCACAGATATTGCGACCGGGTGGTACGTCGTATTACAAAACACTGTAAAGCGATACATTCTGTGATAAAGGTTCGATTGTATGCAGTAAATAAAAATACTGCCCATATTTCCACATTCGTTTCTTTTCGTCTTTCCGTTTTATGCCCCTTTTTTTGGCCTCCCTTGGAAACCGTTCATACAAAACACCTTTTCGATATTGCCCAACTTTATTAGCATTGGGCACGTGTTTTTATATCTGGAATATCTTTCACTTCTGCGGCCCGCGAGAAATAAAGATTCCACATGTGCTCCAATGTTACATTATCATGATATATAAGGAAAGTTATACCCTTTTATTCTTGTATAATTTATTGAAAGAGCAATCTGTCTTTGAAACCAGTATAGGCATATAACTTTATTATTCCAAATATTTTATTTGTTTGTATACAGTTCTAGCTTTTCCCCCGACTTCGTCCGCGTAGAACTCGTTATCGCCTTAGATAAATAATTGCAATTAATTGTTTAAGGCGCAGACTTATTTATTGCTCTGCCAATCTCAATCTTCCACACCCACCTTTTTACTCCCTTAAGGAATAATTAGGTAAATTCAATATGCCATGCACTTGCCCGTGCACGGACAAAATTCTAATAAAAATATTGTTAAAACGAATGATTACATATTTCGAAAGATCAAACGTACAAATTTCAGATAAATGAATTTCGAATCTATTATTTTCTCACATGTGGTGAGCACTATTATTTTTTCTCTAGTCTTGGATGTTTTTTAATGTATTAAAGCATTTATTTATGTGTATAAGTATGTATATCGTAGTCTAATACCAATAGTACAAGCTTACCAAACCAAAACCACCAAATACATGTAACCAAACCACCATGCCACATGTAACTGCCTTTTTTGTATCTGCTGTGTGATAATAAATATTTTTTATTCTTATTTTCATTTTTTTTTCTTTGCTTATTTTTAAAATATTCGTACTTGGGTCTTACACGAAGTTTATTTATTTACTTTAATTACCGATGTTTCGACACGGGTTGCACCGGTCATGGTCGCGGCAGACTGACGTCTCAGCAAGTTGTCAACGGAGATATATACACAACATTTAATTAGTAGGTAGATCAGAAAATGTTTTCTACCCACACATTATGCTACTAATTGCTTAAGCTTTGCTTAGTTTGGGACTAGGTCGATTTGTTTAAGATTGTTCCCGAATATTTATTGATAGTTTACGAGTTTGTTTCTTAAAAAATATTTTGTTCCCAGAACATTTTTCTACTACTGTTAACCTCCAAACGGATTCAATTTTTAAATAAATTATAGCCTATGACTTATTTTGATGACAAAGCTACACCACTGGAAAGTTTCATAGAAATCAGTTCAGTAGTTTTTAATATTAAGCGGAAATATCGACACAAACTTTCACGTTTATAATATTATTATTTTGTAAGATTATATAACGATAGTCTACTTACACGTCATAAAATAATGAAGCTTTCCTAAATCAATGTTCGTACCTTCAATTTGACTACTAAAGGAGCCTGTGCCTCAACTATCATATTTTGTAAAATCTCATGTTTTCCATATGAAATTTCAGCCCATTTTTAACCCCCTAGGGGATGAATTTTGATAAAAACGACCAATTATGTTGATGTTGATTTTAAATAAAGAACATAATTATATACGAATTTTTAAATTTCTTTTTCAATTCCAAAGGAACGTTTTCTATACAACGATACAACCCTTATTTTACCCCTTTAGGGAGTGAGTTAAAAATATTTCTTGATAGATATAGACATTATAAAAACCTGTTGTCCTACTTTCAAGTTCCTAGGCACAGTTTATCCTCAAAAAATCACACATTGCCCATGTGAAATTTCAACACCTGCTTCACCCCATAGGGGATGAATAAAAAAAAATGTAGATTTTTTTTAGGTCTGTACATGAGGAGCTTGTGACAGAAGTTTTAAACTTTATACTTTAAAAACGACTTGTTTCCCATACAAACTTACTGGGTATAAATTTGTATCAACCCTAAATCATTTATTTTGTTTTTCACTAAGAAACCTTTAAACAAAGATTCAAATCTATAACTTTCCTAGTGAACGATTTCCATACAAACTGTTCCACCCCTATTTCACTTCTTTAGTTTTTTTTTTAATTTTCAATAATATAAAGGGACACAGTTTTACTTCAGTACCTATTTTACGAGACTCATGGACCTGTACTGTAGATACGGTACATACTCGTATTAATCATAAAATAAGGGTTATTGTGGAAAATCCTTTCTTTGAACACGTCTACGAAGTTAAAAGAGAATATGTTCATAATTTCACACGTATATCTTCTGCGGTTAATACTGTGCGTTATTTATCAATCGTTATCTAAGTAATGCAAGAGTTGTATAATATATTTAGAATAGAATCTATTTCATTTAGAATTAGCGACATACATTTTTATAATTCCAATTTAGTTGCTAAGATTTTATTTATTGTGATTAGTTTTATTTTTGGTAATAATTCTGTTTTTTATATAACGTTCTAAATAAATAATTACTTTGTTGCTTAGATTCCTTGAAACACGCTAGCATAATTTAAGACATTATTTACGTTTTAAGCAGAGTTGCCTCAACTCTGAAGGGGCAGATTGAGCATCCGGCGCAAATAAATAGCTTCTTCCAAAGCTATCGGGAAAGAGAATTAGAATAATGCGGCTCGATTTGGCGTTTCAACAAACGAGAACGTAGAATGGCCCTCTATGGGGTATTCCACTGTTTGGGTACGACTAAATTCGTGTATAAATGACGGTGTAGTGATTCACGCTCAACCTTGATCCATGATTTTATGTAAAGGCACTGTAGTGGTGTAGCCTTGTAACATTTAGTAACTTAGAAAGTTTCAAAATATTCTGTGGGAAGTAATCAAATTCATGTTATTTTATACGATTTGTGTAATAAATTAAAATCAAAGTAGGTACATTATTATTATTAATATTATTGGAAGCCTGTAGTGTCCCACTGCTGGGTAAAGGACTCCCCCTCTGTTTCCAAGTACCAAGGCCGACAACTAGGTACATACAATTATGTAATTAAGTCAACTGATTATCATGTTGCATTATTTAATTTTTCCCTCATAAAATACTTAAGAATTTATCCTATTAACATCACGAAAACATCCCTGAAAAAGGATCTTAACCGTTAATTAATTACGAAAGTTAATATGTAGTACTAAGAGTACGTAAGCCACGGAGATCACAGATCAAACGGCGCCGACCTGTCCCCTCCATGCTAATGTGTAAGATTAATGGAATTACCCCGGCTCGCGACACTAGGCCCGTAAAACTCTCCTTGTTCATTCATTTACTTTCATAACGTGTGTACTTTGCCTAATTTTGAAGTTTTAGCTTAACAATTACCTTTTCATTATAACATATAGCATTTATCTGTACATTTGTCTATAAGTGTACTGGTTAAATGCTATCATGCCTGCATACTTGCCAGAATATGATCCATACAGATCATTATGACTCAGAGATTGAACACAATACCTGTACATTCCCCCAGCCTAACCTCTTAATCTTGGATCATATTTGTATTAATTGGAAACTAACTTATTTAATAAAAGCTCAAAGTGTTTTTTGTAAAATTTTCTATACGTGCTGTCGTGATCTAGTCAAGTGACGAATATGCCTGATCTAGTCAAGTGAATGCATGAAACCTTGTGCGAAACGGATGTGAAAACTAAGAACATAATGCTTCCTAAGCGTATTACTATATGGAATGCCATGAATTTATGATATTTTTACAATGAAGGAAAGTCCAATTTGGACTTAACATTTTTCGTTTACAATGCCCTGGTTGAACACGTGTTCCGCCTGTGTTTCTGAATCTCATCACACTCCGATACAAGTTTCATATATTAAACCATATATATTATACATATTTGTGTCATATTGAAAACGTAGACAGAAAGATTCAATATAAAAGCAAGGAATACAAAGCTTGAGTTGCATGTTGGAAAGTAATAATGTGATTTCAAATTGAATGCGTCACAAGTCCTATATGTATGAGTAGTAACTATATCTCCAGGAGGAATAGGGTGGCGTTGGAATACAGAAGACATATTAAATTCGAATTGAACTTTTAGATTTTATTTTGCTACGTCTAGTGTGTGCCGTTGCCCGAACATTGGAAAATTTCTGGCCTAGGCCGGCAACGCTGGCCGGAATATTGCCTATGTTGTTGTCGCCGTATATCTTTTCGAAAACCCTTAATAGTTAAAGACCAAATTTTTGGATCATAGCTCGTCTATAATCTAATGATTCCGTTGTGATACGAAAGATACCCATATAAATGTTACTTATGACATATTTTTGTGTCACACCGTCATGTGTATCTCCCCAAGAAGTGGAAGCAGCTATTAAGAGACTTACACCTAGAAGCTCTCCAGGTCCAGATAATTTCCCTGCATTTATACTCAAAGGCTGTAAAGATAATTTCCTCTTGCCCATACTATACATATTTAACCTATCGTTGTCGTCTGGCGTGTACCCAACGCAGTGGAAGCTTACTCGAGTTATCCCAATACCCAAATCGGGTAACACCTCACAAGTGGATAACTACCGACCAATAGCTATTCTCTCTGCGTTGGCCAAACTTTTTGAATCTGTTCTCCAAAAGCTGATTTTTCCGCAATTAAAACCGTTTCTTTGCGACTCGCAGCATGGTTTCAGACCAATACGATCAGCTGGCATCAATCTTTTGTCTGATAGTAGTACAATCACTGAGCACTTAGATAAGGGTACACAGATTGACGTCCTCTATTTTGATTTTAGAAAGGCCTTTGATCAAGTCGACAATGACATTTTGCTCAGTAAGCTGTGTCGTATTGGTTTCTCTCTAAGATTGTTAAAATTCTTTGCAAACTATCTTTGTGACAGACGCCAGTTTGTACGGCATGGTAGCTTTGTATCGCTACCTTACTCTACTAAATCCGGTGTCAGCCAGGGATCTATCCTTGACCCTCTACTGTTTGTTATTATGATCAATGATCTTGAATCGGTACTAAAGCACGCCAAGTGTCTTTTTTACGCAGATGACCTAAAACTCTTGTACGGTATCAAGCAGCTGTCAGACTGCGAAGCGATGCAAACTGATATCAATTCGGTTCTACAATGGAGTACAAAAAACAAGTTGTGTTTTGGTGTTCCCAAATGCTGCGTTATGTCCTATACTCGTTCAGCGAATCCAATACTCGCCCAATATATGCTGGGATCTGAAACCATAGCTCGCGTAACCACTGTTAAATACCTTGGCGTTATCTTTGACGTGACTCTTACTTTTCACGACCATATTATCAAGGGACTCGCTGCGGACTGTTACAAGCGGCTAGGATCCATTTTAAAAAACGCTCAAGACTTTAGTGATCCCAGTGCAATAAAGTTATTGTACACTGCTCTTGTTAGGAGTAAACTTGAGACGGCAAGCATAGTTTGGAATCCAGCAGAGAGTACCGTACGCCTTGCTTTTGGAAAAAATACAAAAGACCTTTCTCAGATTTATGTATAAAAAAATGTACTACTACTATCCTTTCCTCTACCCAACTAAGTTCTTGTTAGGGTCTTTGGGTTTCAATTCTCTTGAAACGAGGAGAAACTACAACCGTCTGGTGGCAACTGGTAAGATTCTACGCGGCGATACAGACTGTCCGGATTTGGTAACGCGAGTTGTGAAGCTCACTATCCCGTTTGTGCCTAAAAATGTTCTGAAGCCGAGGAATCACAACCTCCTAGCGGTCCCAATTACTCGCACTGTAGCTCATAGAAACTCTCCTGTAGTCAGGGCTGTAAGGATGTTTAACTCGTTTCTGTCATGGGCACCCGAATGTGATATATTCGTGAATCGATGGGCGCATGTGTGTCGTGCTTGTCTTAAACTATTGCGAGGAGATGTACAGTGACTTGGTAATACTGTGATGCTGTATACATTTTGTTTGCTATAAATAAATAAATAAATGTGTTACATCAATTAAATTCTAGACGAACTAGAAACCTTAACTATGGTCCAGAAATTTGGCCCTCACCCTAATATTCATGACCCAGTGTGAAAAAATGTTTGCAATAAGTATGTACGCGAATGCACAAACGTATTTCATTACAGTATTTTGCCTTTAAAATTGGAAAAATAACCCTTTATCTTCTTTTTTTGCTGGCAATTCGGGTAATATTTCTAGGCATACAAATAAAGGTGGCATGTCAGTAGCTAGGCCATGACAAGACATTATGCGCATTTGCTACGTTTAACAGTCGCTGTAGAGACGTAAAAATCGTATCGGACTTAGATAAACCTAATTCCCTCCCTATAAAAATATTTCAATTAACTTCCAGACCCTCAGACTTTTTATTTGGAACACGAAACTTTAAATACTTCGTAATGCCGTCTTTAAACTCAATAAAAGGCCTACGTTCATCAACGGGAGTAATAAAACTTGCTTTACTGTTATCCTCGGCAATGGAATTAGATAATGTATCTTGGTGAATTTTTTCTCGGTAGGTTTAAAGCAGTAAAAATCTAATTGGTGAAGGCGATAAATATATTTGGCAGGAGGACGGGCGAGGCCCGAATGTCGATAGGGCGAGGGTACAGTAATGCATGCCAATAACACCATTACAATTTCCTTGGGCTCCAGACCCGAATCCTTATCATCATATATTTCAGGGATTTGATTAATCATAATAATTTTCTGTACACGTTTCTATTCGAAAATACAGTATTGGGATAATTTGCTTTATAGTAGATTTGAAAATGATCTTGGTTAAGCCAGGGCTTTTTATTGGACATAAATGTCGTATGACAACCTCGAAATATTTCATGACAAAAAACTACGAAATAATTAAATATTTCGAAAAAAGTCGTATTCTTTCGCAATTCAATTAGTGTATAGTTACACCTTTATTCGAACTACACACGATAGGACCTCATAGACGATAAAATTACAGGTATAAAAATAATTTATATAATAAATATGAATCATTATATTACAAACAATTTTATTACATTACATTTGTTAAAATAAAATTTTGTTATTATACATATTTTAAGATAACAATGTATAATTAGAATAATTTCATAGCAAGCAACTCCATAACTTTCAAAATCTTTTATAATTTAAGATTAAAAGTTAAGGAAAAAGTAAAAAAACACTGCCCGCTTATCTCCGAAGTTTATCAAGAAAAAATATGAAGTTATTATTTACCGTTTATCAATATAAATATTACAGGAAAAATATAATTACCTGTATTTCGATCTAGTTAATATATTTTTTATCATCAAAATACATTTCTAAACTAAGTTTGTATAATGCTCCGATAGATGGCGCTGTATCCAGGACACACCATCGTTTCAGTACAGAACTCTCGGTGTGCGATACGGACTCACACCTTACCGGATTTTTATTTAATTGTCTCGCTGTATTAGAAATAAATCAATAAGAAGGCATATTTTTTAGTTTCAGAATAAAAGAAATCACCAGCCTTAGTACCAAAAACAAAACTTTTCAAATTTATAAATGAAATGAAAACGTCAAGTAACAAAATTATCTTCGTAAGATCATCGAATCTCCCCTATAAGGCGCGGGTGTACACCTTCCCTCTCTACAGACTCTGTCAACCATAATTAGTTTTTCCTCCAAAGTAATCGTTGTCGGTACGAACATGCAACGTTGTTACCCCTTAATGAAAATACTCTTAAGTGCTTGTGTTTAATGTTCATTTATTCCCACTTTGTTTTTAACTTTCTCGCTGGTCTTTATGGACCACAGCTGAAAGTAACGTCTCAAGTTTTTTTCACAATGTGGGCATTTGTCATTTCAAAATGATGCTAAAAACATGCTTTAACTAATGTACATTTGTACGAGAATTTTGAATATACCTACGTTGTTAAGTTTGGGCTCTGGTGTTTCAAAAAAATATTTTTTTCCAAGTGATTCAGTCTTACCATTTAAATAATCTAAATTAGGTAAGTCTTTGATACCACGAAAAATGCAGGTTAAGCGTAGAACACAATAGCACAACAGTTTCTGATAAAGCCCTGCAGTCCGCACGTCGACGGCAGCTGCGATTTATTGGACGTTTTTATTGTTCACCAAGTACGCTCCTTGTTTTAATTTCGCTCAAGGATCAGCGCTTTCCGTTCGCTGCGTCGTCGCCGCCGTGCGGTTTGTCCCATCCCTATCTCACCGTGAGCCTAATGTCGCGAGGCGACAAAATTTATCGCGTCGCTTGTAATTCCGCCCCGCCGCCGCCCCCTCTATGTCACCCGCGTCACCCCGTCACCCGGCGACACACTTATAACGTTTTCTAATGAAATTGTCCACAAACTCCCGCTCGCCGCAACCCCCGGCCCGTCGACGCCGCCGGATGAACCGAAAAAAGTACAGCTCGCGTTACTAATGGCTTCATTTATCACAGTCACTTACAGTGATACACCGCAACGACGTTTTATATTTAATTTGGCTCTCTGCGGAATAAATTACAGCCATATCGAGACTGGTGCGATAAAAGACAAGCGGCGAGAAGATATCGGAACAGCACCGTACTATTAATTCGGTAACCTCCTCGGATTAATTTGTTTGTGACTAAGTGATAAGTTAGCCGCCGCCGATGCCGGGCTTGGCCGGGTCGAAACTTATGACACCGCCGGACGGATTACTAGGGATGCTAAAGAAAGTGTTTTCATTGTATACGTCAATCGGAAGAACGGTAATGTTGAAAGTTTTAAGTGCTTCGGTTATGACCGCTATAACCGTAGAAAGACTTGTAATTTAATAATAAAGATAATATCCTTGTAGACGTTATAACAACAAGCCGTAAGTCGAAACTAGCTACACGAGCTTAAAAATATAGCAGTGGTACCCTTGCGTGCCGCTTCGGTACTGACTGTGATTCCCTTAATGATGTTTTTTCATACTTTTTCTACTTCAATATCCATGTAGAACGACTAATTGCACGTTGATTTACTGTAGTTAATAAACAATAAACATTGCGTGTATTTGCTTATAATGCACATTTCATCCTAAAAACGCTGATTTTTAGTTTACTGATACTTCCTTGAACTTGAAATCTCTGCCATTTCGATAGTGAAAGGCCCAGAATGAACGAGGACGAGCACCTGCAATTTGCATGTTTGATGTACTCAATTACAATTTAATTATTGTTGACTTGTATGGCCTGTAAAAAGTCATCAGAACCCGCAACCGCCTTGCTTCATTCACGCACGCGCGTGAATCAGTCAATGTTCTAATCCAAAGCGATTATGATATAACCGCAGGCAACCATCAGACTATAAAAGTATTGTGCGAGACTTCAATCTAAATTGGTAAGGCAACGTTTTAACTACGTACTTTACATATATGATGTGCAGTCAAGAGAAGAAATTAACACTTTTGCGTCTTATTCCATTGTAATAAAGTGAAAAAACCGGCCAAGTGCCTGTCGGATCACGCACAAAGAAGGGTTCCGTACCGACACGTCTCATCATCATCATATCAGTCGAAAGACGTCAACTTCTGGACATAGGCCTCCCCTAAAAAGTGCCACAATGACCGATCCTGCGCCATCTGCATCCAGTGGACTTCTGCGACCTTTACCAGATCATCAGTTCACCTTGTGGGGGGCCTACCCACGCTGCGCCCCGGCTGGACCTGTGTGTCCTTAAACTACGACCAAGACCACCGGGGGATGGTCAGCAGCATCCCTGGAGTGCGGTGGATATACTGCAATCACCAACCCGCATGCCAAGCGTGGCGATTATGGCAAATACCCCTTATGAGTACCGACACCTATTGGTCCGTATTTAAAACCACTATACAATACATTGAATCAAAAAAGATCGTATCATCATAAGGAAATTACGGCACTTACATCCTTTTGTTTGGGCAAGACATTTTTTCAGCGATAACTCAAAAACCGTTCTACCTATCTTATTCAAACTAATAATCGTTAAAGTATTTGTTATTGTCTACCACCTCAATTTTTTCAGAATTTTAAACTTCATAGTTCAGAAATTAGAGGGGGGGGGCACTTTTTACGACTGTGACAGCTATTATCTCACCAACGGTTGATTTGAATGGAAAAGTTTCTTAGAAACCTTCATATTATTTTAAAGAACTATCCATACAAATATCCTACATACTATATAGGTGAAAAAAAAAAATATCCTACGGTCACATGTATGGGGTCCCCCCCCCCCCCCCCTTATTTAATTTTTATTCGTAATTTTACGTCATTTTTCTGTAGCGGCTTATAGAATACACCTTTCTACCAAATTTCATAATTGTAGTACTTATAGTCCCCGAGTAAAACGGCTGTGACATACGGACGGACGGACAGACATGACGAATCTATAAGGGTTCCGTTTTTGCCATTTTAGTTACAGAACCCTAAAAATTGGTAGCTTACTTATGCTATTTAATTCACAATATTAATCTAACAACATTGTACATTCCGAAGTCTGAAAAGAATAAAACAGAGATAAGATAGTGCCTGTTAAGCCTACGATATGCAGTGATATAAAATAAAAGCTATTGAAAAACATATCTGCATATGACGTTCTAAGCAGCTTCTTAATGCAGTGGGTTGGAAGCCTGGCTTAAACACGCCGCAGCTTCTATGTATTAGTTAGTACAGCACATCGCAAGCTTACAGTAAGCCCACATTTATACCAGCCACGTAATTTGGCAACTGTGCCCTGATTAGATAGTGCTTTGGGCTCGTTAACGCAAACTACTATTGCTCTGTTAACCTTTATTCCCGCCGTAATATGATCCTTGTTTTTGATTTGTTTCGAATAAGCTATTTCGTTAACTTCCATTACACTGCCTAACTAAATAATGCGTTTAATTAATTCTGTAACCTGGTTTATGTTGTGGTACTACTCATTTTATTAGGACACGTATAAATAGCCTTTGTTTTGTTAGATTTTCATTAGTGCCGTGATTTGTTAATGTTTCGTTAATTAACCACATTTTTGCGGCTGAGAAAATGACGTACGCTAATATTAATGTTATTTCTCAGGAATTGAAGGCGATGTTTCATAAAGAGCCATATTTCTTGAGTATCGATGTCAAAGTTCGAGAGGCACCTAAAATTGATGTTCAGACATCCGCACATCATTTATCCCGCCTTCGAATTCATATTCAACAGGCGGTCTGGTCAAGCATCGGTCTACAAATGAAAATGAACCTACGGGGGGACCTATTGTCGCCCCGATTTTGTTTTTTATGACTAATTTAGTTGTATTCTCCTTTGTTTATTTGTATTTTCTTGTTTTCTGCGACGATATATCATTTTTTATTTATTTATAAAATAAATTATTGAAATCGTAAATTTCTACTTAAAATATAATATATGGCTTATAAAGACATAAAGGTTATAAATAGGAGAATCGGTGCACTTTTAGGATGTAACCGGAATTGCTGTTAACCTAAAAAATTTAAAAATATTCCATTCAGTATGTCGAGTCGTGATCCGGAATGATTGTGCATGGACAAGAATTCAAAGTAGATAACATCACGGTTGGTATGAGTATGAAGGTTTAAAACTCAAATAATTCTCTTTTTTTTTCTTATTTAAATGGGAAATAATACTTTCTGATACAACTAGGTCACCCTAGCCCACTGTCAACTCTCCATACTTTCTGTTTGTTAAGTGTCACTAAATTTTTTTTGAATCGACTAGCAGATACCAAGTCGGAAAACTGATTCTTGCTCCACGACCCCAAAATCATCCTGTATTTTTATATATATATATATATTCTTTGATCTTATATCTCGTAAACTTCTTTACAAACGTCTTGTAATAAAATAATTCAGAGTTTCTCTCCCAGACACAACCGCCATCTCTCGGCATTGGGCGTCGACGGAACTTCACTAGCCGTTTTCCGCATTCTTTTGGCGACGTAAAATAGTTCCCGTGTACGTTTGCGGCCCGCTTCGTATGTGCGGTATTGAGGTTGTTTGGTGTTGAGGCGGTGCTTTCCGACTTAATCTATCGTCTCCTTTTTTAACGGTTTTAGACATTGTATATGGGTTTTAGTGATGATAGTTTTATATAATATCAATAAAACTGTAATATTAGTGAAAATTAATGTTAATATGTGGTTGATATTACAGCATTTACTAAAGAAATACACACATTTAAGAACTTTCAACTAGCAAAGTTCAATTTGTTTCAATACGTCACAAAAAAGTTATCCATACATTTTGATTATAGCTAATTTTAGTGACGTAGTGGAACAAACAAAATTTCTTTAATCGAAAGTTCTTATGTACATCACGTTTTTTAATGCTCAATTCGAACATCGAAGTGCTTAAATATCCCCTTCACGTCTTCTTCGGAAATTCAGTGTCCATGAGTTTAAGAGTTCACGATAGTCAAATTGCGTGTATGTTTACGTCACGTTGAGTCCTAGGATCATCTACATTCAAAACTTTCGGGGATTATATGAGACCAGAACGTAATAACTGTTTACAATAACTATTGATGAAGTTTGACGACCTGTTTAGCCTAGTTGGTAGTGACTCTGCCTCCGAAGCTAGAGGTCCCGGGTTCGAATCCCGGCCAGGGCATTTATTTGTGCATTTTTCACGGATATTTGTTCTTGGATCTTGAATGTTTTCTATGTATTGAAGTATGTATTTATCTATATAAGTATGTATATCGTCGTCTAGTACCCATAGTACAAGCTTTGCTTAGTTTGGGACTAGATCGATTTGTGTAAGATTGTCCCCCAATATTATTATATATTATATTATTTTTAATTACTACAATTATAGTGATAATTGTAGTATGCATAGCGATGCATCCAGTAATATGCAATGAAATCTATAGTAATATTATAAAGCTGAAGAGTTTGTTTGTTTAAACGCGCCAATCTCAGGAACTACTACTGATTCGAATTGAAAAATTATTTTTGTGTTGGATAGTCCATTTATCCAGGAAAGCTTTAGGCTATACAGGGTGTGGCCTGTAATAGGAGCAAAAAATTAAACGGTACATTATTGAGCTCTCCAGAAATTATTTCCAAATGATTTTAATTGAAAAAAAAAAAAATTTTGGATTTTTTTTTCGCAAATGTAGCTTATGTGTACTTTTTTACTGTACTGGAGTGATATTAATAACAATTTATTCAAAAAACACTAAAAAGTTATAAAAAAAATTAAAAAATCTCAAAAATATTCTTTCAAACCAAAAATGCGACAGCGATTATGAGTCATAACTTGAAGCAACCTCAAAATCAGCATTCACTGCCGCGCTATAACCTCTGGGTGCCAAGATCCATTACTTAGAGGTCGTAACTTTAGATCAAAATTTCTCCCAATTGAAAAAAGATAAAAAAAATTGGACACAAGGGGTTACTGCAGATGCTCTAAGGAAGCGTCGTTTAAATTTATTGCTCCTATTACAGGCCACACCCTGTATAACATCACGCTGCGACCAATAGGAGCGAAGACGCGAACGAAGTCGCGGGCAACAGCTAGTACGAAGATAAGGCGCCTCCCTAATTTGTCGACGCGGAGGCGGTATGATATGAGAAACCTGTCAGCCGATACGGATGCAGTACTTCCCCCCGAATGCTCATGGTATTACTACTGCGCAAACGTAATATTCACAGCATACCGTCAAGTGAGGAAATCTTACATCAGTAAACATACGTGAAAGAACAAAATACCTATCACATATCGCTCCCGTCCCGCCAAGTCAGGAAGTCGCCTAAAGGTAACAGACAGCATGTCTTGCGCGAAATCTTGATTGTCCCCCAATATTATTATATTATTATTCTGTATAACTTCTTTCTTCCTCTAGTTGTCGTTCATCAGAACCAAAACAATAACTGTTAGGTACTATTGAAACACATCGTGTTGCAATATCAGATCAACCTACCCACATTTTTTTTAGTTATCCATCAGGATAACTAAAAAAATGTGGATAGGTTGATCTACCTAACAGTTACTGTTTTGGTGTTACGGAAGCAACGCAAGCTAGGTACGCCTTGTTCCACGGCTTGGCGAGCGCGCCTTACTATTTCGGAAGTAATGTAAATCGTCGCGGGCTACGGCAAACTTCCAGAGATATCTCGCCAAAGGACAAGACGCTAATATATGCGCAATCGTGCAACCCACGTATTGTGGCCTAATGCAGCGAAGTTTCGTCGACTGTTTCTATTTACGCTCCCCAACTTGCAGATTTGTGAATCCGGTTGTTATTAGTGAAATTCAGCGCTGAGGTATGTTAATGCGTTAATGTTTTGTGTAGTCATTACATGCAGCTTAGTGAGCAAAGATTGAACAATCATTTTGAAGTTTTCTGTCATATCTTGGTTAACGTAAAGATAACATAGCAGCCGAGCAGGCAGCAGCGCAGGGGAAATTAGTGCTATTTAAACCTGCCATCGTCGGGACGAGTGATCATGACTAAGGACAGCGTACTGGTTTGAAACATGTTTAGAGATATTACGTGAGTGACACGTTTCAAAATATGCTTGGTTTATATGTACTTTTGAATTTGAATTTATTTATTTATTTCAGACAAGAGTCCACTTTTATATTTGTGTGCTACATATCAAATTAAAGGAATAAATATAATGAAAATTATAATTATATATAAATTAAAAAAATTCGTTTCCAGACGCTTTTGCTTAGTACAAAATTGCTTAGTTAATATTTGATTTTAAGTAGGTTAATTGAACAAAGCTATTGACACCTTTTTAATTTGTTAGAAATATTATTTGTGTATCCAGGATTATTCGGTTAGTTTGTTTTTGTACACGCGTCGTAATTTTCATTATAAAGTCGATATTTTCTAAATTAAGTTGCTATTTTCTATTATTAAAATATTTTATAGAGCACTTTCGGCCTGACGAGGTTATCATAAATTGGCCTTTTTATACGTCCATTACATTTTCGTCTATTTATAATATATTTAATATTGATATATGAAATATATTTACAATGTACGCTTGTGTTTTCGACGCAATAAATATTGTTATTTAATATATATGTACGTATACTTGTATATTATGTGGCTCTAACTCTCAAGCTTCCATTAAACCTATTAAAGATACCTTGCCGAGTTTTTTACGCCTATTCTTCTCGTGGTGGAGGTTTATTTTTCCGTACAGGTTGTGGTTCATTACATTAGGTGCATTTAATATGCCTTAATTGAATAATAAATAACTTTTACATTTTTTAAAGCTAAAATGCCGTTAACAACCGATTGTTTTTATTATCTGTCACTTTGCCAAACACAATTTAGTAAACAGAGCACCGCCAAGTGTTATAAATGAGAGGGTAAAATCTTTAGTGATACATGACGGCATAGATACAAGGAGTGCTCGTGGCCTAGCGACGCCCTCGTACCATGTGCGGTATGCGAGGTTAAGCTGCCTTTGACAGCAGTCGTTAAGCCAAGTTAGAGGCCTTCGGGCGACTTGAGACCTTCTAACAGTCAAGTTAACCAGTCACTTGACAATCCTAATCCCAATAAGGTCTAGTTTCCCGCGTGGGTTGGAAGTTCAGATGGTAGTCGCTTCCCTAAAAACCAGTACCTACGCCAATTCTTAGGATTAGCTAGCGGATTCCAGGTATCTTTCATGTTGCAACTGTACTGGGATAACGCTAGGAAGATGATGACGACCAATAGGTAATTAGGTTCCTACTGAGTTTCTTAGCACACGTTTAATGTACAATGTCGCTAAAACAGACTAATTTTAAAATTAAAGATTAAGCTACCTAATGAACTTGGCGGATAGCGTTAAGGTTCACGCACCTTTTAAATAAATTGCGTCTCCATTTCCTGGAATAATTTATACAGATAATCTGTGTACGCCTACACATCTGTCACATAACCTCTTATTTACTTGAACGGGACTGCCGCTAGCCGGAACTTAGTTTAAGCTTATTTCCATTACATGTGATTAATTTAAGTGAATTTATTCCATATTTGCTAGGTTTTACAAATGCCTTACTTGCTTAGTGTGAGTGATTCAGTATAGGTATCTTCAAGTAAGGGGTGTACAGTCAGCATCAAAAGCTCTTATTCCATTATAATAAAGAGTTTTTAACATTTGTTTTAGATTTACTTCAAATATTTAATTGTTAAGTGCTTCTTGTGCTGTGGTCCATTTCCTGAAAATGACAAATACACATACATATACTCCTCAATCAATCAATCAATCAATCGATCATTTATTTTGCTCACAGAACATTCGATGCAAATTTTTTCAATTGCTTAGCGAGCTGTACTTATTTTTAAAGAGTTGGCAGCGTGCATGTGGTACCTGACCATCAGGCGGTCCCTACGCATGTTTGTCATCGACGTGATGTTTTATGACGACCTGTTTAGCCTAGTTGGTAGTGACTCTGCCTCCGAAGCTAGAGGTCCCGGGTTCGAACCCCGGCCAGGGCATTTATTTGTGCATTTTTCACGGATATTTGTTCCTGGGTCTTGGATGTTTTCTATGTATTTAAGTATGTATTTATCTATATAAGTATGTATATCGTCGTCTAGTACCCATAGTACAAGCTTTGCTTAGTTTGGGACTAGGTCGATTTGTGTAAGATTGTCCCCCAATATTTATTTATTTTATTTATGGTTTATAAAAAAAAAACCTCAGGTAAAGCCATTATTAGTAATTTGAATCTACTCGGATGACAGTTGACACGTAGTTTACTGATATAATAATAGTTTACACAGACCAAGCTCTGTCAAATGCGAAAGCAGCCTTACTCGTACAATAACAAAATGTATGCGTCAGGTTATCGCGTGAGCAAAGTATTTGTATTACATTATCAACAATGGTCCGTTTAAAAAGATGAGAGTCAGCACGTATTCGAAATGTACCGTACTCAGCCTCCCACGCAACGACTACAAGTGATAAGACCTTCGATTTCAAAACTTGGTAAATAAATAAGTAAAGTAAACTTTTTTCATTTATTTTAAGTGGACTAAAATGTAAGTTTAGAGCTTACTCTGCTAAGAGTCTGTTAGTTCGACTTTCTGTTTGTAGGCAGTACTTGCTACATGGTACTGACTACGTGCGTAGCGCAGCGGATAAGTCGCGACAGGTTTAGTGTATATGGTTGCCATTTCATCACTTATCGTCGTGGATAAGACATTCGACACGTTCTGACAAGTATGTGAGTGCGAGAGTTGACGGCCGTCTTATCCACAACGCTAAGTGATAAAAGGGCAAACATGATACGCCTGCAGGATTCTTAGTATACTAAACCTGTCGCGACTTACTTGTAGCGCTTACACGTACAGATTTAATCCCCACGATTCCGTAGCGCTACATTTGTAGCCGATAACATGCAAAGAACCGTAGAAAAAAGAACCTATGCGCAGAGGCGGCCGTATAGGAGGGTTTATGGCACTAAAAATATTAAGGCTACGCTACGTGTGCTACGATGTAGCCGAAGCAGCTTTCTGTCGTGACATCCATTGGTCGTAATTAAGACTTGAATAAATTATTTGCTTACTGAAATTTCATTTAAATTCGTTTAGCTGTTTAAGTGTGAAATATGTAAGAGTTACTTTCAATGCAATTGATTTTTGTGCAATTCAAAATTAAAAAAAAAACTTAAAATTGGGACCCTCTTAAGATTGACAGCCCCGTCGAACTGTACAGAAATTAGAAGAAAGTTGGGAAATGGGTGCCAATTTAAAAAGCGCAAACGTATATTTACATCTAGTTTGAGCATATTTATTTAAAAACACACTAGTGGGTGACTGTGAGATGTAGATTTCGCAATCTTTTACAAATTTTAAAAGTTCCAAAAACTGACTCAAAAATAATCAAGCCTGCACACAAAATTTCACAAGAATCGGTTAAGAAAGGTAATCTATAAATGAGATCGATCCAAAATCCGGAAATCCTTTGCCCAGACATACAAAAGCATTTTACCGAAGCTGAAAAGGTGACCTACGTTACACTCGGCTCGGCATGTTCAAATAAATAATAAAACCGACTTCATTAACTATATAAAATACCGAAATCACCATACGCACGCCTACCAAATTTGTGGAGTTCCAATGATTCCTCCTGGATCCCATCATCAGACCTTCACTTAATTTGTATAAGATAAATTTGCAACGTGGTCAAAAGTTATCGGGGAACATACACACATAAAAAAAAAACAAACAAACTCGTAGACGAACTGAGAACCTCGTTCCTATTATTGAAGTCAGTAATAACCAAACTGTATCTCAATGATCGTTAAAATAAAACTTTACAGATATATTTTATAACGTATCCGCTCAGAGCTTGTGCCAAGACGGCATGCTCAGGCGGGTCCCGAGCAAAGATATTTCGCAGGCGTATTTACTCAGCCGTGCCTAAATTGTTTGCTTACATGTTTGACGCGCGGAGCCGCACGCAACGCTCATTACTCCGAACGGGCTTTTGTTCCGACTTAAACATATTGTTAAGCCCGATGGATCTTCCTTATAACATGTTTATTTTTATTATTTCAGGTAAGTTGGAGCTCGGTTAATGCACACTTGGGTGAGAATTCTTCTTTGAATTATCGGGAATATTTTACGAAATTAAAATGCTAAACGACTCCGAGTACTACCTATAGGAGAGTAGTAGAAAATATCGTCCATAATAGTAGACTCTCAGGTTCTTTTAATAAGTCCTTAATATGGTTCCGCTAGTCTAATTAAAAAATGGAACCTAATAATATTAGACCTATATTTGGTTAGGCGCTAAATATTTTGACAATAGTTACTTTGTCATACTAGTAAATTGGGTAACTTTTGTTTCACAATGTACTTGTTTGGTTAAAAAAATTGGATCCCACCAATATATGACAAATAATTCAGTAGAAATTCTCATATGGATTCACTTGGAAAATGAAAATCAGATAAGAGGAACACCCTTATCAATCCTTATTGTAAATGATTAAATATGTAACTATACAGCAAAAATATATTAGCTCTATTCCATGACGCAACCCTTATAACATAACTATTTCGATAATAATTATAAATAATTTTACACAAAACGAACTAGTCACATTGTAAGCTCAATAAGTCATGTGTTAAGGGTACGAGTACAATAAGATCAAATATTTAAGAGATGTATAACTTAGAAACATACAAAACATCCAAGTGTCAGATACCCACCCATGTTTAGCTAAACAACCAAGATAACATGCCAAACTTAACAGTTGGCGTCTATTATACTTTAACTACTCTTAAAACCTCAATGTTGCCAGTTTAGAAACCGCAAACGGAGTGTCATGTGGCTGTGGCTCAGACAGGACAGTTCACTACAGTTTAACAGTACAAGCATTAGACATACCACTTAGAAGCAGTAAACATTCATTACGTTTCTTACCGCGCGGGAGCAGGTTGGCACACTTAATTGTTCATACAACAAGCCAGCCGGGAATTGGCTCTAAATGTTCCGCTGTCCGGAACGTAGCTTCACCGCAAACGCGCCGCGCAAATTCGCTCTCAGGCATTCCTTTCCGACTGTGCCAAAATAGACTACATCTCTTTGCTGCTTAGTTTGATTTTTGAGTGATCCGCCGAGGCTCGGGCGGCCCGCAAAGCCTGTGATGGAAAGCGCAATAGACGGCCATTTACACCTGCGATTCTTCTTCATCTTGCCCTAAACAGGCGCCCCTTTTGCCTAAAGTAATTATGCCACACAACGTATTAGTCTTTTGGGAGAAAGCGCGTGTTGGAAACGCTTTATCATTTGTTCAACATTTGCGTATGCAAATAATCCGCTAATTTAATTTCGGCATGGTATTTACGACGTTTATTTATTATGATATCAAAGCGAAGGCTTTATTTTGTATACACAGTATGCATGCCCACTGGGGGTTTATTGTAAAATCATGTTATTAAAGTTTGTAATCGATAATTCCAATTGTAATTTCGAGGTATGTAGTAACAAAATATAATTCAAATTAATTATACAAACTGTAAAAAGTTCATTTTGAGATAGTCATCGTGATAAAAAGTTTGCAAATGCATATGTTTCTAGCTGCCAACACATAGCTGCCAACACAACGAGTTTTTAAGTCCATAAAGAGTCGGCAACACGCTTTTGATTGGAGGCGCATGCGTCTACAGGTTACGGTGACTGCTTACCATCAGGCAGGCTGCAAGCTTCGTCGTATAAAAAACGGTTGGCAGGTGTAAGTAGTCAACATGACTATTCATCACAACCCTCTCCTACGGAAATTACGGAACCCTCGGAATATACGATCGGAGTGCCGCTCCACTGATTTTCCTCCATAAGGACGCTTTCTGATGAAGGACAAAAGTTTTCATTGCGCCGAGAAGTCATATTACATATTGATTATTTCGTGAATCTCATGTATCACTAGGGCGTGTTTGTCCCCCTCGTACCCCAGTCAATTCCAATAAGGCATCGCTCTCTGTCCCACCGACTTACTTAAGGCTTAAATCGCTTTTGAGCCCTCCTCACCATTGATATTTATGCTTTTTTCGGGATTCTTTCGGAGGGTAAGTTGTTTTGAAACTTTTCTTTTTGGGAAAAATGGCCGGGTTCACTGGATTAATGTAAGTAGAGTGTTGTAATTGGTTGAAAAGATATTACTTTTCTGTTTCTTTTCGCGAAAAACATAAAGCAATTTTACAACTTCCTTGAGAGTGATTTATTTCTATTCGAGGAAACGTCTTTTCTGAACTTAAAAACAACATTGAGGAGAATTTAAATTACAACTCCTGATTATTAAGGTAACGATACAATTTCAAGTTCACATAAAAAGGATGAAAAATCGTTATTATGAAGTAACTAATAAATACTACAAATGTTGAAAAATATAATAATTAAGAACGATATGAGAAATCACGATGAAAATTTAATGGATTACAAAGTCAAAAAATCGTTAAATGCTAAAATATAAAAAAGTAAAAACTCAATAATAGTCTTTACATTAAATTCTCATAGGTAAGTGCCTCCTTATCTGCCCTCTTATTCACAAATCGACTTGCCCTCACCTCACACCTCACCCGTTTTTAAATGGAAACTGTCAAATTTTGGCAGTTTCCATCTGTGCCGTTGAACTCCTCTCTCGTTTTGAAACGCGACCTTGGAATTGCTACGTAGCAGGACGTTTGTAAGGAAGTAACACTTAAGTGACTTCTTGATGTATCAGTGTGGAGTCGGTACGATATGAGAAAACTGTCAGCTGTCAGTGTCAACTGTCAGTTGAGTCAGAACCGCTTTCAACTGCGCCCCTATATTTAAATGAGTGCTTTCTGACTGGAGTGGGGTGCGCGGAAGCGGGGCGATTCGAATGCAGTACTGCCCCACTTCTGCGCATGATGTTACTGCTGCGCAAACGTAATAGTCACAGTATTAATAAGTGAATCTGCGGCATCAGTAAACTCACGTTAAGGAATAAAACAGTACATATCAAGATTCGCCTAAGGCTGTGATCTGGCTCTGGTCTACATGGCTAGTTTATAGTCAGGGATATATTTTCGGCGTTGTTCATTTGTGTGATTATCTGAGAGTTAGGCGAGTACTCATTTTCCTAGTATCATAATTTTGTGAGTCTATTTCTATGGTGTAGTATATAAACGAAGTAAGTTGAAAAACCGACCAAGACCAAGACTACAGACCATCCCCCGATGGGCAGCAGCATCTCTGGAGTGCGGTGGAGATACTGCGATCGCCAATCCACAGGCCAAGCTTGGCGATTATGGCATTTACCCCATTAAATTGGGGGAGGCCAATGTCCACCAGTGGAGCAGTGGATGTCCTTCGCCTGATAGTGTGGTGGAAGTTGAAAGAAAAGATTTAGGCGGATCCGTAACGATTTAGTTCTTAATTACCTATGTCGTCGTCTATTACCCATAGTACAAGTATTGCTTAGTTAGGGACGAGATTGATGAGCGAAAGATTGTCCCCAATTATTTATTAAATTATATACTTAGATTTATTAAACTTCAATATTATTACTTTTACTTATGACGCACATTCCTAGTCCAATAGTACTTTTCTTTTATGTGTTCATCAGGGGATCACATTAAATGTATGAATAAATTATAACTTAAACTGGTAATTTTTCCTTTTTCCGTTCGATACTTAACAGAAAGATATACAAGAGTTTCTCCTTTTTGATGTCATGCTCACTTTGTTTGAAATTATTTGTGGCATTAGGTTTGTTTTGCCTTTTAGGCGTAATATCTTTTTCAAATGTTGCTTTATTTCGCTTTTCTGACTTAACGCTCTGTGCCCAGGATTTTTCCTCACATTAGATTCCTTAATATATTATTATGCTGAGTGCGCTCACTTCCTCGCACATTGAGCTGAATGTAAAAGAACGATTGCTAGCAAAAAAAATGCAGTTTTATTAATGATATCTATATTTTGACACGCAAATTATGTACATTTTCACAGTGCGAGCCATATAACGTCGTCATGTAACGCGCCGTCATTAAAATAACCCAAATACGACGTTTGTTATTCATAACACCTGACTTATGAATCGCACATACGCAAACAAAATCCTGAATTGAAGCCGTCTTGTATCCGCGCCAAGCATTTGTTTCAGTTTGCGTGTAAGGGTCTTAAAATATCCGGCTCAGAAAATAAAACACAAAAGCTATTTTCTCTGACAGGACTTTGTTTGAAATCATAACAAATAGCCTTTTAGGAAACCGCATCCCGGCCCGAACTGTCCTACAAAAAGGGGTTCGTAAACACATTACAAATCTTTGCCACGGCAACGGGCAGTTAAGAGGGCTGTCGATGGCCCTCCCCCCTCCAACTATTCGTCATGTGTCTTAATGGATTACATGGAATAAAGTAGGCATCGACGAAACAAAGGCCGGGCTCCCCCGAAAATCTCTGACCGCATAGTTTGCTGGCTAAAACTAAATTTATTACGTTTGACCTTAGTAATTCTTGCCGGAGGTTTTCTAACCTAAATGTGTAGGCAGTTACGGCTTTGAAAGGTATGGCGCGTTTGTCCGTTGTGGTTTTATACGGAACTAAATATTTTATGAGTTACAGAATAGTTTGGGCACAAACTAAAGGTACGCAGCGAGGATTGATTTGATTCGGCACATTGTGATTCGGTAGAAGTTGCAAACAGAAATAAGTAATTTCCATTAGTAAAAAGGATAAAACCGTTTATTTGCATCAAACTCATCCAGATTTCACATGCTATCAAACAATAAAGCGTAAGCATACGCTACAGCAAAGCAATTTCCTTATCTCTAATGTTCCAGATCACACTGTGCAACAACATTTCAGTATCCATTCAGCTAATTTCAATTGAATACAGAAGCTATTTGTATGAAATGGATTCTGAACGGTGTTATCGGTACGTGGTATCCCGCAGTTCGATGCTCATCACATTAAAACTTATTTCTGCCCCGGTCGGTGCGATTACCTGCTCACGGCCCGCCCGCTTGCTACTTATTCGAATTCGTTCCACTGTGAACATGCTCATTTCGCGCCCTTTGAAGTTGGCGCGTTCAAAACGTTTGATTCCAACAACTCTTTCACCGTGATTAACGTTTAGAATGATCGCGCTTGCACCCCTATAGCTCTGTTGGTACTAGGAAAACTTTTTAATTCGCCTAATGCATGATACGACGCCCCTTGTCTTTCATTCTTGCGAGCCCTTTCTAACTGCAATAGAAGTTTGTAAGGCTTCGCGTTAACGCGCTTGACACCCAACAGCTCTTGCATTTCAGCAGCTTGTTTTATTGTCAGAGTATGTTTTCATTGTTACAAGATAATATGTCAAAAACTAACATTGAAATAAGTGTAAAATGAATTTACGAAAATACAGTATCCTCTTTTGTTTTAAAGAGTAAAAAAGGCAGTACGGTTTTTATTATCTTTTGAATTGATGCCGGTTAAAGGTTTGCGAAGGCGCCCGGGTGAAGTATTATGATTAATAACTTCGTAAGATGAAATGTTACCTGAAATAAATATTAATTTATCTTAATAGGAATTCATATTTTAAATGGACCATTTCCTTTTAATTCGATAAGACAAAGCCAAATGATCACCAATTAATATTAACAAAGAAAACATCGCAACTGCGATTTGCAAGACGCTTAATCAGACTTAATGATTATTTTGATTTTCATCTCTCGCTCGCGAGAAACAGGAAAGTTAATGAAAAGTCAAGCAAACTCAGTCGAATACAAATTTTAGCATTAGTATGCAAGAGTAAAGTTTTTATTCAATATAACTTGCACTGTTTTATCTTCCGTTTCTCTTATTCGCATCAGCAATGCACAAGTTATTGTAACTTTCTATCGCGCTAAATAAAGCCATTGAAAGCCACGCTTTGTTTTGTTTTGTTTGCCTTTTAATTTAATATTTCTACGTTTAATTAAGCCAGACAATGTTGAATGATGGATGTAATCAGAGGTTTGCTTTCACACGGATGGAGGTATTATTAGGCGCGCGAACCGGCTCAATCCGGAATGTATATGTGTAAATAAGACGTTGCTAACGTGATGACGACAGCAGAAGGTTAGACAAATTAAGTATTAGATTTAAGTCAATTTCTATTGACACAGGTATTCGATAGGCTTAACTGTTTTCCAAGTTTATTTATATAATATTTTTAGCTTTAACATGATAATTTTGCGATGGAGGATAAAGGTATATGTTTTTAGTGAGTATGTCTCGCCTCAAAGTTAATATAATTTATATTGAAATAAAATAAAAGTTTCTAAAAATACAAATTACTGCTAGAGAAAATATCAGAATAACAGTTAGTTGATTTTAATATCACTTTGTGAAAATGTTAGTAAAAAACCTACACTTACGGCAGAATCATTCAATAATTGTAATTTATGACGAGGACGTGGGCTAGTTTCACAGCTCGTCTCCACAACATATCGAGTGCGGCCCAGACACGCCAGCCACCTAATTCTGATATGAATATGAAATTGTATGTAAATGTCGGCCAAATGTTGCCGCGTAACTTGACAACTCGACAGTACCGTAAATATACGGGCGCCGTTGCGCTGACTGTACCAAAACATGCGAGTTTGTAGTTTACGACAGTAAATTGTTTAGATTGTGCCCTATGTGCCTACTTAACTGTACGTATCTATGCAAAACAGTAGACTGCCGCATGGCTGTACCGTATAATCCACGTAAGGAGACTGGAATTCGCATAAGAACCGTCGAGTGTCCTTGCGACGCAGTCTAACGAGAGCAATCACCTAACTGCGTCGAGAATCCTCCTTGTTTTAAACTACGGCGAAGCCATTACAGTCCTACGAACGCCGCAAATGTGCATTTCTCGAGCGAAGTACTCCGCTACAAAGTTAAGTTTCGCCACTTGCCATAATTACCAATAAAACGTGTTCCTGCCGTCGGCACGTCAACGAGAGTCGCATCAGAATTATGAAGTTGGCGTTTGCCTTCGTGACACTGCCTTATTGCTGACATTTCAGCCTGATTATCTTTAATTAAAAAGTTGTTTTAGACGCCCTCAAAATTTTAACTTATTAAAAGAAATTGCCAAGGCCCTGTGAAGTGGTAACTCAGTGAATTGTCATAATTAGATTAAGAGGAGCTCGGGAGTCAGCTAGGATTTAGGCGGAGATTGAGGACAATCTGTCGTTGTTATTTTTATTTATATTAAGTTATAGTAAAAACGAACCTGACTTTATCAAATTTCAACGGAATACATTTATTTATTTATTTTTGGTGCATCTAAATATCTCATTATTTCGCCACGTACCTATTCTCTGTCATACCTAGAAACAGAAATTACTTCCCTTCCCTTTGTTCCAATGTAGTAGAACGGTCTAAACGGATCTTATGTTCAAAGAATATTGACAGATATGATCACTTCTCGATTGGAGCATGGCCAACATCTAGATTTTCTGTACGATTTGTAACTCGATACTTCGCTAGCTTCCGTTTAGAATAGATATGCTGTTTTAGAGTGTTACGTCTTACTTGTATTCGACGTGCGTTCGAGATATTTATGACGGTTTGCACTTCACGTATTTGCATGATACAATTTTGATTTGTTACATCGCGTACATGCATTTTAATTTATTGCAGGGTTGTTTTGAAATAGGAGATGAGAATTGTTGAAATGTTTTTTTGTCATAAATAATATGCTGCAACAAAATGTAGTTTAAAATGTTATCTTGATGTGTGTGGTGATGTATGTGCATTCATGAAGCGAATGCCGGTGTGTGCACGGCACGACTGGGGTGGAAGGACGCGCCGCTCGTGCCATATGATTCCCTTTTATTTATTTTAATCAAATGTGACGGTTGTTGTTTGATGCAGTGAGGTTTGCTGTCGCGGCAGTTTTGTGTGCTCTATATTCTCTCATGAATTCCGGTATGCGGAGCGCACATAGATGAATGCTTTAACATTTTACATATTCGACGAACGACGAATGAATTCGTTTTCGCAAGTGACGAATTTTTGTTTTCTGTTGTTATTGGATGCGTTTTAGTAAAAAATACGCAGCATTTACTGCGCGTTCCCTGTTTTTGTTCATTGTAATGTATGTGTTCACAAAGCGATGCGTAATAAATTGCAAAGCGTTAGTTATTGTATTTGAGTATCATTATTTTTCCAATTTTTTGATTACCTAGTTATTCGGATAAAAGATACACTTCAACACCTGCACTCAAAGATCTTTTTATCAGTCCAGACACAATCCCAATGCTTTATGAAGCACATGGCAAAAAGAGAATGGCGTTCCGGCGGCATAATGAAAATCTTCGAAGTCTTGTTTCCTTTTTTGTAATTGGTTCACGGTTCTTTGTAGCGGAGTAGTGCGTGCCAGCTACGGTCCAATTGTGCAGAGCAATCAATGGTTATGAGTCGAGAGGTATTAGCTGGGTGATTAGGTATTTAGGCACTTTTACTGTAGGAAATAAATGGGATTTCTGAACTTTTCTTTTGAAATTTTTCGCTCGTTTGTTTATGTAAATCTAACTGACATTTTCCATTATAAAAATTTAAATATTTTAGATTTACCTATCGTACCTCTGAAGTCCGTCCATCGTTCTTACCAACTGAGCTACGGCGTCTACCGTTCGTGGCAATGAATCTATCAATCAGTTCACTCTTCTAAGGCTTGTAGCGACATCTACCGCGAAGTTAGTACAACTTTAGACACGGTACTAACGTTACAAATTACACTGAAAATCGTTAGTAACCATTGTTACTAACTCTTTACAAGCAGAATCTTCCGCTTAGTAAAATTATAATTTTCATCTTGAATACGAGTATGTTCAATTTTTCACTCCGGTTGGAAATTATAATTGCGCTAAGCGGACGATTTCCGCTTGTAAAATATTTACAGTCATCTGTCATACGTTCAAAAAGTTACATGCGCACCGGGCTGGAAGGTAAAACTAGTATTGATTTTGAATTTAACTAAATAATAATGCTTCTTAAAAAATATATAACTTAATATCAATTAGATACAAGCATTATTACAAAAATATAAAACACCGATCATTGACAAATTGTAGGGAAGGAATTAAGTTATTACCTCATGTACAAGTCTCCACTGAAAGTACCGCTTTCGCTACACTCGGCTTTCGCACACCTCTGAGGTGAGATTCACCCGAACGCGGTTGACACTGCAGGTGAGAGTCACACCCATCATACCAAGGCCGTTGTTCTGAAAATGAGTTCTGTCATTTGTTCTGTACTAAAATTATTCAATCTGCATTTTTTTATTCGATCAAAATAATGTAGATATGTTTAAGTACTTTTTCAACAGCGCCAGTGCTACAAATATAGAACGACATCCCCTTTGAATAGTGAAGAGACAGTAATCATTTAAAAATGGTGCTCGCTCACTGCGAAACGCATCTCGACGATTGCACCTTACGTCCCACAATCAGATAGCACGGCCTCCCTCTCATATCGACTTTTTCCACATCGCTTGTTGCGTGCACACCGTTCGGGAATAGTTTTTGTTACCGAACTAATCAACGCCCGAACAGAACGGGAATTCCTATTCGCTTTTTTTCAATAATGCTTGCCCACGCTTATTTGGCTGTTTTCGAAAAATGTTGATTGCCGATGATTTCATAACGGCTGATTTAAATTAAAACGTACTAGCTGGAATGAGTTTTGCGAACAATAATTTTAATTGCTTATCGTACTGTGAATATCTCACGTCAGGTGTTTTAAGTTTAAAGTTCTAAGTTTTTTTTTGCACTTATGTTGTTACGAGATATAGGTGATAGGGTGTAGCCAATTAATGGTAGCCATGTCTCAATAACAATTCAACGACATACAGTTGCTTAATAAAGTTTTATTGGAACAACACTTAAGTGGATAGGAAAGATATTAACACCTACCACTATACATCGTTAGGTCGAATTAATTTAACAAGTAGTTCTCTTTAAACTGTTAACTCGCGTTGTATTCTCTATTATTGGTATATTGTGGTTCATAAGTCCGGTCCGCTTTATTGGCTAACTGTACTCGTGGGTACACCTAACGCCATCTGGTGGCGTTAAGAGAACCATGTTTTTAACAATATAACAACTAAAAATAATGAAACGGGTCACTCAAGTCTTTAAGGTCAAATATCGCTCCATATGTTTTAGACCGGTTCGCGGTCCTTAATCATGAGTACATATCGCGGCGGCGGTTCTTTTAGCACTGCGTTTTATTATATTTTAATAAAACGCACGGGGTTGTATTATATTTTAATATGTCTCAAACTCACGTTAGTTTTCTATATAAAATATTACTACCACGTACTCGTATCTCGGTTAAATCCTTGACAGATCTGACCCATGTTTAAATTTGAGCAAAATTGATTTTTGTCGCATTAATTTACCAAAAAAAATTATTTACATTCCAATTCTCGAATTACCGTCGGTCGTCGAGATTCGAGTACATTGTACATTAGAGATATTTACGAATACAACCTACCAACTGCTTCGGTTGCTCGTTTAATTCGCATGTAATCATTTCGAAAAACATTTCAAAATAAATATGTAAATGTAATAACTGAGAACCAGGTACCAAACAGACCTTTACAATAGCTGTAAGCGCTCTTTTGAATTATATGGGCATTCATTTAGGTACCAAATCATTCAACAGCTAATTGCGGTTATGCGGTGCAAATATCGATTTACATGCCACTGTATAATTCAAAGGTTGAATAATGTATTGCCTTTCATTAGCACATTGGGCTACGCCGAGATGTATTTGCACGTGAATTCACCTAACCGCACCCTGAAGGAGCCAGCCGCCCGTCAATTCAATATGGACTACTGCATTTATGTACCAGCGAATTTCACCCAAAAAGTTGCCGAGTTGCTCAGCGGTGGCGAAAATTATAGCCTTTTGTGATGGATATTTTTTGCATCTTTTTTCATCGCATTTATACCTACCCACTAACATGTATATAAGGCACTATTTAACGTCAAGAGCAGAGGCGACGGCGTGAAACTAATTTAATATTTGAATTGCACGAAAACTGCGACGTAACTAAGTTGTCTCACATTCGACGCATATAAACGTTACGCAAATAGCCTTAGTAAAGTTAAACAACAAAACTTCATTACAAACTCGTGCACAACACATAGCGCGATATTATCGGATTAAAATGTCTCACCGTGGACCCCTGGAAATAGTTTAGCCACGCACAGAAACTTTAACAAGGGAAAAATACACAGCCCTACTAATGAACTCCGATAATTGCGAGCTTACCACGGCACGCGTTCTATTACCTACCTGGGAAATGGTTCACCTCAATCATTTTAATATCTGCTCAATTATTATACATCGTGAGGCCACACGGACTCCGTGCGCTTCTACCCCATCTCGGTCGTAAGATCATTACGTACACCAGAGCTGTCGGTCGGGTCGGTTAAAGCGGATGAAGGGGCAGATCAATGTATTTACTGTGTCGTTTTAGTTTTAATTAAGCTAGGCCTGCCGTTAAGCCGTACCGCGCAGTAAAATCGACTACGCAGCGCGTGCGGCGCGTTAATAAGCCCGCGCGAATTTAACTCCGAGCGTGGACCGTAAATGAGAATCGCCAATAAATCGGGCATTATAATAAACATTAACGTTATTGTTTCCCGTTAAACACCCCGCCACCCCTCCCTCAGGTGGCGCCGCAACAATCCGCTCGGAATTTCAACGACTTCAATTATTGAGTGCCTACGAAAACCGAACCCTTTGGGCTTCTCAAGGGGCCGGACTGTCCATTTCACCCGACGATAATGCGGCGTGGCACGCGGAAAGGATATAGGTACCTACATTAAATAAGCCATTATATATCCGCTTCTCTTTTGTGTTTTTTCCACCGAGACTGTGGACGGAATTTAATTTTAAACTTGAAATCAATACCCACGGGTAATTACTTCGAATGTATTGAGAGTATGCAGTGCAACCGTAAATTTCATACATGAACAGTAATGTAGTCGACGTTTTGATTCAGTAGTTAATTTTGTACTTAAATTGATTGTTATGGGAAAGATTTTATAAAGTAAAAACACTCACACTCAATTTAAAATTACATACACCCGGCAATAAATAATACATTTATAGTTCAAGTTACTGAATTTTATTCATCGAAGTTTCTCTGCTATCTGGCAATATCATACCATAATCAAAGAAGTAAAAACGTAATACCTATTGTCTGCATACTATTTTGGCAGGAATGGCAGTCTTGGGATTAGGTAGCGAACCCCGGGCATCTGTTAAAATACAACTGTACTGAAAGAACACTAGGATGCTGATGACGCTGACAATATTCCCGTTCTAACCGATACACAAAAAAAAAGTGTTTTCTAATACAATTTTTCTTCAATTCTTAATTGCATGAAAGTAATTAATAATATCAAGTAATTGATAATAGTAACAACTAGATAAGATATTATTAACTCCCATACTGTTACAAGCATTCGGTCAGATAATAGTCACCCGTAACTGCAGTCATGATCGCCTTAGTAATCGTAACAGCCTTAGTCCAGTCTCACACTGTCAGACGTAGGAAACAGAGAGTATAATCCAATTGAAGGTTTGCATAATTCTCGCAGTACGCACCTAGGAGCACAATGTAATTGTAGTGCATTGAACTAATAGTGGGGATTATTAAGTTTGAGGAAATGCATGTGTCAACGAGGGATTAGGGATTGTTTAGACGGTATGTGTGTGGGAATAAAGAGGTAGGGAAGAAAAGTTTGATGGGAATGTAATTTGGGCACTTATCAAATGACGTTACATTTTGGTTTTAAAAACGAAACATCGGTGGTTGGCCTTGGCCTTGAATGAAATTAATCGTTGGCATTCCTAATAGATACAATAGTTTATTAAAAAAAAAAACCGACTCCAATTTTATGGCACAATTTGTGGTTTCCGTGAACCAATGCTTGGGTACCTACAGAAAATACCGAAATCGGCATATGCGTGCCTGTCAAATTCGAGGAGTTCCCTCGATTCCTCCTAGATTCCATCATCAGACCTTCACCAAATTTATACGGGACCAATGTCGGGGTATCTGCTTTGAAATAAAAAAAAAAGTTATCAAAATCGGCCAACGTGGTCAAGAGTTATCGGGGAACATACATAAAAAAATAACAAGCAAATATGCAGACGAACTGAGTACCGCGTTCCTTCTATTGAGGTCGGCAAAAAATAAACCGCTTTACGTATGTATTTTTGATAGCGTCCTGCACGGGTAATTTATCGCGAAAATAGGTTTACTACTGTAGCATTGTAATTTTGCAGTAGCTGACACTGTAATTTTATATTAAACTATACATTTGCATTGTTGAAATGTGCAAATGACACCTCGTCGAGTTTCTTACGCCGGTTCTTCTTGTGGCAGAGATTTATTTTTTCCAACCGGTGGTAGTTATTGACATTCGTAGGTGCAATGCCTTAGTTTAAGAATAAATAACTTTTTTTTTTCATTTATGCCAAAAGCATATTATTGTTCGTAAAGTAAATTTGTTTTATATTATACCTATCTTATTTATCACTTGCTTCCAGCTTGGTTATCTCAGCTTGGACGTAGTGAAGGCGTTCGATCCGGTCTGGCTTAGAGGTCTTCTATCGAATCTACCATCATATGGAGTGCCCAAGGATTTGTGCAGATGGATCGTTAGTTAGCTTGGTTATCTCAGCTTGGACTTAGTGAAGGCGTTCGATCGGGTCTGGCTTAGAGGTCTTCTATCGAATCTACCATCATATGGACTGCCTAAGGATTTGTGCAGATGGATCGTTAGTTTACTCCAGTTTTATCCAGCAGTTCCATAAGAGCCGTAGTAAAAGACCGTTGTCCCGAAAGCATATACATTAACGCTGAAGTTCCACAAGGATCCGTCCTATCCCCGACGCTGTTTTTGCTGTATATCAATGATATGATGTCTATTGACAACATCCATTGTTATTTGGATGACAGCTCCGGGGATGCTTATTAGACGGGCCGTTCCAGTATTCCTCGTTTCACTGTATTTGAGGATCGCTAACAACTTTTGTACAAAATCGAGGCCACTGTAGTGAGCGAGTCTGAGTGAGGCCAGGATAATCTGGTCCAGTTTAACTCCACCAAGGCACACGTATGCCCCACGGTTAAAAGCGCAGCCTTCTCCATCTCGGAGAGTATTGGGATCCTTGGTGCCGACATTTCCATTGACGTCCAGTTTTGAAGCCTCTTAGAAAGCATAGTGTGCTCAATAGAGCGAAGCGGTACTTCACCTCGGGATAGAGACTTCTATTATACCTATAAGTCACAATTTTGCCCCCATATGGAGTATTGCTGTGACCTCAGGGCGGAGCACCTGGATACCAGCTTGGGCCTTTTGACTCGCTTCAGACTGTGCGAATCGTAGACGATCCCAAACTCACAAACGATATTGACATTATTGACCCTTTAAGTTTAAGGAGAAACTTTGCCTCTTTGTGCGTGTTCTATTGCTTGTACAATGGGTTATGTTCTAAAGATCTGTACGACATGATAACCACCGCCTTTTTCTACAATTTCACCGTATTTATCCTCACACCTAAGAACCTAAATGGTCCTGTATCAGAGGAATACGGTACGCTTTCCCAACTCGCGAAATTTCCCACTCGGCCGCTCCGATTGTAGAATGAACTCCCTGTCGTGGTTTTCCCTAGGGACTACAGTATGGGATTCTTCAAAAAAGGAGTGTGTCCCTGCAGTTGCAGGTGTCCATAGGCTGCGGTGACCGCTTACCATCAGGCGGGCCGTAAACTTGTTTGCCACTGACGTGGTATAAAAATATATCTATTAGAAAACTGGTTCATTATTGTTACAATATTCAGTATAATATTTCAAATAACTGTATTCATAGAGGGTTAGTTTGTTCAGTGTTTGTCACGAACATATTTAGGAAATAAAATATATATTCATGATATAATATTTAGCTTCTAGGATATAAACATGTACGTAGATAACTTCGAGTTAGAGCAATCCCATTTTTAATAGAAAAAGAAAGAGTCGGCTAATTGGGATAAGAACTAGTACACATCTAATGTTCTACTTCTTTTATTTAATTAAACGTTCTTCCTTGATAATGCAATATTAGTATTTAGAGCTTTAATACAATACAGAGTAAAAAGGCATTAGTCTTCCAAAGACACTGACAACATTTCTACTTTATTACCTTAAAACTAAACGTTTCCCACGTTCCTTCCGCATTATCGAAACTAAATTAACGTACTTACACACACACATCACGTTGTCGCTAATCTCGACTCTTAGCGCAATCTGGAGCCATTCCGGTGGGTAAACAATACCGCCACCTTTCACGGAACAAAGAGGAAATAACAAAAGAATGGACCGGCTGGACGAATCGGTGCACGGTGCATTATCGGCTCGTACACACGTGCGCCTCAACTCCATCCGGTCTTCTTCTATGTTACAAAGAAAAGTCGTTTGCGCAGCTATATGTTTTAGTGCTGTAATTACTCGGAAAATAAAGACGCAACCGATTTTTACCTTTTTATTATAAATAGGAGTAAGGTTATGTCGCTGTTTAAACCAAACCAGCGAATAAAAAGTAAGTCTTCGGATAGTGTTCGATGTTATCAACAGGTTACTCCACTCACTATTGTGCAGAACAGGTTTTCGTGAAGCTGAATGTACATGTAAAGAAAAACGAGGCGATATTGAAATTAAAAATATCATTAGGACAAGCACATTACAACTGACAATGCGATGGCAATCGAGAAGCGAAAAATCTACCATCTTTCTAATTCGCACAGGGTGTGTTAGGCTTAGACACCTAGGAATCGCTGAGACACGCGTGACGAGACTTTTGCTAGCTGGTAGTATAACAATATCTATAAAATATTTTTTATGGTATAAAAAACTAAGTACTGGGGCGATCGAGGTTTGCTCGGCATCTTTCGTGTTTTCCCGTGTAATCGAGTTATCCCGAAAATAAGACTTATATCTTGTAACAAATAAAAATTAAAATATTTATTGTTATCAAATGTCAATAAAAAATAAGAGAAGCTACAGCAAACAATTAGCTAAGGATGTGCAAGTATGTTCGTTACAAATATCAATAAAAATTGCTCGAATTTCAGTCGGATCAAGTCATTGAACCATTAGTTCAAGGACCTTTTGTTCCCTGCTTGGGTTGGTATATCTATGAGGAGTGAATTAAGAAGGCCAGAATATGTAACGTGCAATGCGTTTCATAATGTGTGACTAAGTGAACTTAGCAGCCCTCGCAGAGGCTCTAGAGACTACTAGGTAATTGCTAGATCACAGCATATGTAATTTATGCTAACGCGGGAGCTCCCAATACCGACCGACGGACGCGAAAATTAACACACACGATTCCTGGCCAGGACGCAAAAGCAAAAGTCACTTACAGCTCGCAGTCAAAACCGTTACGTGCTTCGCCCACGTCCAACCGTCGCTACTGGGAGGCTGATGCTGGTTTCATCACTTGTCAGTTCGAACGAAGTGACAGGAGGTAAAAAGGCGGGAAGAGTCGCGCCGCTTGTTGTCTCGATGTGGGGGCGCCTTGACGTCATGGTCGATGTAATTGCGGCCAGGCGGCGGACGGCAGTGCCGTCTCGCCGCCAGAACACATGGTCGCACTCAAAGTTGGAGACGACCTCCTCAAGGCCTATGGTGCTCGTTTAGCGTTTAGCGAGCCTGTGTGACGCACCTAGGCATGCCAACTCACGCAGGTCGCCTTGGAGGCGTGCTACCAGGGGACGCCCTCAAGACAAACGCGTGGGCAGGTCGCGAGCCCACAGCTCAAAAGCTCATAGCCTACAAGAATAAAATTCACGCGCCATTATGGCTGCGTACGCGATCACTGCACTCGTTAAGACACTTCATTCACTGCCCTGGCACGGCTTATTAGTTGAAGATTACAAATTCATATCACCGCTACCACATGGCGGACAAAAGACATCTGTGTGGATTTCGCGAGTCGCGGCTCGCGCGAAATATATGGAGAAACCCACGAGCTCACATGTTCGCTGTGCGCTATCCCCAAGGATATCCATGTCATGTCTGTCAGAAGACTACAAACATAACTGATCGTGGTTCCAGCGCACGCTCATAAGCTGCTAATTACGATTGAATATTATTGAGTTCTAAACTATAACGTGAATGACATCACGCTAACGTCGCTCGTGTGAAATGGAACGCGTCTGTCAATTTTATTATCAAAATACCGCGAGATAAATGACAAATGTACCTGCAATTAGTTTTCTTAATTTGAATGAATAAAATTATTTATTAAATAGAAATGAAAATACATACATAGTATGAATAAATAACTAAGAACACAAAACTAAAACTAACTACAATTAAAATAATTAAAGCTATAAATTAAAAATACCTATCAAAATTTAATGCCCTGGGTAGGGTGCCCATCACGCAGGCAGCGTTCCCGCGCTGGATTGCGATTGCAATTCTCTGCGTGAGAAAGCTGCCCGCGCGAGGTTCGCCCGTTGCCTCCCTCAGCCGCTTGCCAAGCACCTTGTGGAGCATCTGTGCGCCCCTGCCCCACGAGCCAAGTGTCTCGACGCCAAACGCTACGAACTCATATTGGGCGCCGAGACAACTGTATTTAACTATTTTTTGGCGCTCCCGAGTGTCCGCCGCCGCGCCCGCATGCCTGCTGGTCAATGGGAGGTAGGACGCCGCTAGCGTGTCAGCGCAAGTGGCGTCCCACACCAATGCACGCCCCATCTTCCAGGGAATTAACGACATCCCGTCGGGGCGCTTGCCATAGTTCCGCACTATTTGGGGTTCCAAGGCAGCGGGAACTCCGGCACTGACGAGCGCCCTTCTCAGAATGTCGTTGATGGCAGCATGACGAGACAGGCGGCCGGCACCCGAAGAGCAGGCGAGCCCGTGGTGGCCGAGGCGGTCTACACAGGAACCACAACAAGCACAGCTGTGGTGGGCACAGAGATCAACCCCAAGCCGGAGACCGGCGGCTATGCGGAGCGTCTCAGGGTCGATAAAGGTGCCGATGTTAGGCGACGGATATGCGTGAAGCCATTGACCGGACTCCGGTCTAGCTGACGCCAGAAGCCTCGCTCGGTCCCTGCCTGTTGCAGAGTCTATGAGTGACTTTAGGGTTGAAGCTGAAGCTATGGTATCCCAGGCCCTTTGTATCTTCGGTCGAGACGGAAAATTTTGATTCGGTCCAGCTAGCCAGGCATTTGAGGCCTCAACCATGCACGCAATCTCGCAGTTTGTAGCCGGAGAGGCTTGGAGAATTTTACCTGCGAGATCGGAGGTGCTATGTATTGAGGCCAAAAAAGCCGGCAGAGCAATACTTGAAATTTTACGAGTACCCAAACCACCATACCTTATCGGTAAGGATGCTTGGGTCCAAGCCTGCTCACTTAATCGGATGTTCAAAATTGTTTCAATTTGAGATTTTAAAAGTAGGTCGATAGGTTGTAGTAGATGGGGAAATTTCCAAATGGGACAACAGCGGAGCAGGTACGTTACGTTATACGTATTTTGGAATAAGTAAACAGAATTTTAATATAAACAATGCAGAATGACTGCTAATTTTGAGAAGGCGCTCCGTATGATCAGAAGGGGGGGAATGGCTTCATTGAAGATGGGCGATCCGAGAAGATGTAGGCAGTCTTTTGATACAGTTTTAATGTTTGGCGCGATGTTATTAAAACTCTGAATAATTTGAGATGCCGAAGATGATTCAACATTATCGCAAATATATAATTCGCATTTATTGAAATTCAATTCCAGGCCAATATCTCTAAATTTATTTTTAATTTGGAAAAAATCTGCTAAGACCGTTTGCGAGTCGCCGCCATCATCAAGGTACCACACGTTTAATTTAGAATTTAGACTGTGAATTATTGAATTAATTGCCAAACTAAAAATAGCTAGACCGAGAGGATCACCCTGCTGACAACCTACTGCCGAAAGGATCTCATTGTTATTGTGCATTAATTTGGAAGGACAGTGATAACACTGTAGTAAAAAGTTATAAATTTCGGGAACAGTTATTCTTATTTCGTTCAGCAGGGTGTCCCTATTAACCGAATTAAAAGCATTCTGTACATCTAATTTTAAAAGTACCTCGCATGCGTCGCTGTGTACAAAAGTGCGTACGGCATGAACGGCCGCCTCGCAGCCACCGCGGGTGCCGAAGCCAACTTGAACGGGTTCAAAAACATTTTCTAATTTTTTGCGTGTTAGTCGGACACAGACTTTGGCCGCTAATCGCCGTAGAGTCGACCCTACGGCGATAGGGCGCACGCCACCATCCTTTTTTGAGAGGGCAATGAGGTTCGCCCCGTAGATCACCGGTGTCACTTCTTGACAGACATCTCCCATCAGCATAAGATTAACCAGCTTTGTAATGCTAGATATAAGTTGCTCACCAGTAATACCGCTGCCATGACTGGTAAGATCAATTAGATGCTGAGGAGAAATGCCGTCTAAGCCAGATGCAGACCCTTTTGGGAACGATAGCAGAGCTGTTAAAATGTCTTTGCCAGTGGCTTGGAGGCAAGCCGAATGGTCAGATGGAGGGTCCACAAAAATAGGACTGGAAGGGCCTGGTGGGTGTTTAGATATTAAAACGGCCGCGGTTTCCGGTGTATCAGGTGCCAGCGTGTCATTGGAGAAGAGTAAGCGAGTTGCACCCCTAAAGTCACCATCATGAATTTTCTCCTCGACCTTCTCAAACAAGTTATATTTCCTGTTTCTGGATCGAGGACGTAAATTAGAAGTGGGCATGTTCGGCGTTTGGATATTATTTTTTGATCTGTTGAGTTAGAGAGGTATTACTATTTTTTTGCTCGGAGACGTGGAGAATTTTGTATGAAAAAGTTAAAAGATTGTACCATTCTTCTGTATTATTGTGACGAACGCACTTGTTGATAGTATCGGTAAGAGCTTCAGCTACTGCGGATCTGGCACCACGTGGCACGCGTTTTATTGTAGGCGTTGTCTGTTTGAGCTGGCCGAGGAGAATTTGAAGCGGAGCTGTGGCTGTGGCGTTGGGTGAAGGCGTGGAAGTGCTGGAGCTTACGGAACTTGGTGCGGATATACTTAACGGAAGGATACATACCCGATGAATTCGTGATTGATGTATATGTAGACCTCTAGTTGATGAAAAAAATTTGTTACACACACAGCACTCCATTGTAGGCAACGGGCAAGTGTCGAAAATATACAACAACGAGATAAAAGCACTTAAATTCTTAAAAATATTAAACTAATAATATCTAAAACTAAGTAAATATAAACATTCACAATCACAATCTTAATCAACTGTCAGCATAAAAAAGACAAAACATTGTTGGATGACGTTTGAGCGAAAGTGGTCACAAGCGCGCAGGCGTGGATTGGCGTTTCCCGTAGAGACACAGCCGCTCGGCCAATAATGAGCAACAAAATCTTGTTGTCACTGGATACGTAAATAAATATCGAGTTTGACTTAAGTCGATGGCTATCTTTCAAAATATAGCTTTTTAGTTTTCCATATTCCGACTGATTAATGCCACTTTATAGGCCACCCACACTCACAGGGCTGCATTACTAACTTATAAGCATGTTGGGCTCAAGTATTTGATAATATAATAAAGGTTTATTATTTAATAAATAAAATAACTGGAAGAAGAGGCTGTTGTCACTTTGTTGTCTTTTTTTCCTTGTTTTCTTAATGTATTTCTTTGAATTCGCGTTAATAATATAAATTAATGCGCTGTGTCGCGGCGAGCATTTTGGTATGCCTAAAGTTGGGTTTCGGAGTCGGGAAAGTGTCGCAATGAGCAAGTGAAGATTGCCTACAACGCATGTGACTGTCAGGCCTCCAGTGGTTAATTGTGTGCACTATTGGTCATGGAAAAGGTAATTAAGAAAAAGTTCAGGAGGTATGCAATCATTTGATACCAACTGCAATAGGCAGACAATGTTTTTCATCCAAAAATCCATCTGACAAAATATGCCTATCAAACTAAGTTGGATTTTAGTAGCTTCGCTACAATCTAATAGATACATTTTTCACCCCCGTATACTTGCAATTGTCATCGAAATCGTTAGAGACTTTTCCGAAATCCGAGAAATAAATAAGAATTGCTTGTTTAAATCTATGATAAACACCGCGGGCCCTAATAACCCGAAAGATAATCTATATAGATTACAAAAAGAAAAATATTTACGAGTATATTATAGTGTACGACTAGACGTGAAGTGGCTATCAGAATGAAACAGGTAACTTAGCTCTGCGGTAAATTTAGGTTCTAACGCGCGGGTATTCGCGACTTTTTACACAGTAGAAATGGTAACATTTGATTAAATCCACCGAACGGCCGCCTTTTTTAGTGGATTTATGCAACTGGGGTTGCGGCCGCGTTAAAAGCCAATATGGTCGCACGTCTGTACTAAACAGAGAGTTAGCAACTGAAATTTCACCCGTTTTTTTTTGTTTTATGATTGACAACACACGGGCCGTGCTCGGTCGCGCGTTCAGCCCAGCCGGCCGTGATCCGCTGTTAAGAGACATATCTGCTGGGCGGTTTGTGCACATTGTCACGTGTTGCATAATACAGACCACTGTGAGCTCTGAATTCGTAATATTGCAGCCGTATCGAAAAAGCAATGGAGTTGCACGCGTGTGTTTTTTCATTGAAGTTCTTTTCGTACTAGTTTTAAAAGAAACAGGTATATTTTTATACACAGCGCATACTTTCGTAAATACTGTAAAATAATAGGAAATAGGCACTCTAATTCTATTATAATTACGAGAAAGAATCCAAGGTTTCATTTTAACTCAGACAAAAATGTTCATCTCGTTAAAACTTTCGTCTACAAATATAAAATTCAATTTCTGAATGAGTGCAAAAAAAGAATCCCCCACCATGTTTTTCGCGTTCATTTTGCATCAACCGACGTAGAATCCTAATTATCTTTCCCAGTTAAGCTTAAGTGAATTATTCCAGCCGCCCACTGCGGCGCACAAACAAAACGGCACGGAGTTCGCAACCTCAGTCGAAAATACTAAAACATTAAAGAGCATTCCCGGCGTGTGTATAATATCCGCTAAGTAGTATACGTAGCGCATAAGCCCGCTATCTTGGCAGAGGTAACAGAGCCGCGCTTTAGTCGGCTCAACTTTTAATAACGCCCGCAAAATCATCTAATTAATCTGATTACAGTCGTGCCCGCAACACTCGGTACTAATACTAATGCCTATTGCGCATTAAACCGGCCTCTGGCCAGTAGTAGTGCCCGGATTAGACGGCCCACTCGCCTCGAAGATTAGCACTCATTAGCCCATCCAAGATCCACTAAAGTCACACAAGACAGACTCTCTTTGATCACGCTTTTCCCTAAGAACTTAAAAACCCACCCAACATTGAGCTTAGACTCCGTTCAATAAACTAGAAATGTTCCACATCAAGCACTAACTAGCGTAATGGCATATTGAAGCACGCATATTAATTCCTTACTTATTCTAAAGAGAAAATAATTATTAGGCTACACGATCGAAGAATTAATGGCTTAAGAAATAAAGCCGCATATCGCGTTTCGGCGGGTCGGCACGGCTCGGCTGTTGTTTGCGCGCGCCCCTATAAGTGTAATTACGGGTCGAGGCTCCTTCAGCTGGCTCCACGCACACGATGAATGAGATCTGCGACTAATGGAGATCTTATCTTTACCCCGAGATGGAGTAAGGTAGCCCTCCTTAACAGTATAAACTTTATTATAATATAATATACGGACTTATCTCGCCCAAATAGGACAGTTGAGTCCAGGTCATAAATAAGGTCCGGCTTTGATTTCAGAAGATGACCCTTGCTTTATACGTTTCTTAGGGACGGATGTCGGAAGGTCCCTTTTAATAGTTTCTAAGGAAATCCTGCTTAATTGGCATAATGGATCACATGAATCGTGGGTACGGTTGATAATTGGGACAGTGACAGTACCTAAATAATACATAATCTTGCTACTTGCTTGTTGCTATTGCTTTTTACAAATCTTTTTACTTTACATCTTATATGTATTAATTCTTCCACAATTACTCGCTAATCCTTTTTCTTTGCAAATTAAATATTTAAGACGCCAATTTGTGGTGCTTCCGTTTCACTTAGTGCGGTATAAAGAAGAGAGAGCTATTTAGGAAAAGTAATTTTCAAAATTGTACTGTTATTTTACCTTTGGATCTCATGATAATTATTTTTGGTTTGCTTTAACAACCTTAATAGAAGTATGAAATTAAGCGCCTGCTTTGTAAAACTGTTAACGCGTCGATTTAATTTGAACATAATTATTAGAACATGATAATGCAAGATCATTCACGGTTGCGAGATTAATATCATGCAGCCCGGAAGCTTTATAGATAATGATTAGAAGTTCGCTAACGGTGGAGTCCTAAAACAATTGAAAAGGAAAAATCGGGATTTCGATAAAAGGTAAAGCCTATTGGCAAAACGATCGAGAGGGGCAGAATACAGAAAGAGGTTGGCGGCGGCCGGGAGCTGAGAGCAGATAGGCAGCTCGAGCGACGCGAATGCGACATTTCAATTTGAGTATATATTATTCATGGTAATGCGTTAAAAGCGCCGGCATACAACTTGCTCAGTTCGAGCGGGGACCGAGTAATCGCCGCGCACGTGCGAACACCAGATATATTCAATGTTGTGCTTTAAAATTGTCGTTTCGCGCCATTTGCACTTGTCGCGCCTGGCCCGATGTGCCTCGCTTATAAAGTAACTCAACCAATGTGGAACCAGTTTTATTTTATATTTATCGAAGTCTACAAATAATGCCTCTTTCACTACATGGAACGATTACTCGCACGATTTCCTATGGTATGGAAAATAAATAACGTATCAGAGGGACGGATGTGGTTTTTGAGCGTCGGCAATAATACGACTTCATGTCCGAATTAATGGAATAGCTACAAGATTTACGCCAAATACGTACATTCTATTTAAACAAGATGTATTGAATACCGCACATAAATCTCTTCCGCCACTAGGAACAGACTGTAGCCGATGGCACCGCAACGCTACCGGCGCAAATGTTCAAATAATTCCTATGCACGCATTCCACACTACAATCCGAATAGAAATCTGCATAATACATACAATTTGATCAGATTAGTCATGGCCATAATATTCATATATGAATAGCTAGTAATAAGTATGAAAACAAATATAGTTATATACCGGTCCGTAACACTAAAAAGTATAGTATTCAAATTTCAAATAGAATAGAACGGGTCAAGGACTTTAAGGTCGAATATCGCACGACAAGTTTAGAAGCCAGGCAGCATAGTGAGTCAAGCATTCGTACCGCGCTTCCCGCTCCAATCAGGTAGCATCATTTAATGCAGTGAAGCAGACAATAATCTGTACAGACATTATATGACAGTTGACATTGACTCACTGATGCCGTACCGACAAATGAGGGAAAAGCCTCACTCAAGATATTCTTATCTATTGTACGTATTCGTATAAGACAGTATAGAAAAAGCGGTATTTACCGGCCCCGTACCCCACCAATATCAGTTGTGTACGCATCGTATCGGAGGCCGAACGGCGCTGCGGCTTACATCTATTATTCATCGTCGAAGACACGGGAACAAAATTTGTGTAAGTGCGTTGTGATCCAGCGAATCTCGCCATCTTTATTTCATTCGCAATAAATGGATTACCGTGTTCCCTATGTGCGTTACAGTTTTTTTTTTCTTTCGCCAATACTTGTCTTTGATAAGCATTTATCAGTATGACTTGCTCTTATTTCTAATACTTATATACATCTATTCTTATACCCTAAAGTTTTTAAGTCACTGAAACTACTTACTAGCAATGGCAACTACCTACTAAAACTTTTTATTTCCTTCCAATATCGCTACAAGTTTTTGCTCTGATCGCAGATTTCAATATTCTCTGTCGTAAATCATCCTTCTGCTAACAAAAATAAATCGGAAACGTCAGCACAAAACAGTTTTAGGGAAAAGAAGAAAAATAAAATGTCAATCATAATTACACATGACCTGCCACGCAAATACAAATGTAGCTAGCATACGTCTTTCGATATAAATTGGTTTGAAGGATGTATGGAAAATCGCTTGAGTTGAATATTTTAAGAGCGCGTTCGCTTGTAATCCCAAGTAACAGAGATTTTTACTTCCCCGATGCATCACGGTGAGTTATCTGGGCCCAGGATAAAATCAATCCGACAGAAGGGACAAACAGGAATAAGACATTGAGGTATCACGTACGAAAAGGGCTGCGGTCATACTTTTCTTGATGATGTAAATCGGCTCAGTTCTATAGGATCATATAATGAGTTATTTTTCTACACGCTTTAGAATCAGGGAACGATGAAGACGTAATTTGAGCAAACGTTTAGTAAAATTTGATGGCTGATTGACACCTATGGAATCAAGTGTGTCTTATTGAAGACTTTACTTTTAATGCTTTTAGAAAGCAGAGACGTTCGATTTTAAATGGAATCCCTCACGCAAGTTCACGTTCCGACGGATCGTGCCACGCCCGCGCGTGTGATAAATGTGCGCCAATCTGTCAGTTTCACGTAAGCTCTTATTCAGACCCTCACTCTTACGACCACCAATTCACCTGTGAGTACCAAAAAGGTGCAACAAAAATCATTACGCATAATTATGTACTTATGAAGTTGAAAATATTTAAAACTTTCTACAACGACTCTCATAGTTACTTTTTTAATTAAAATTGGGAATTCAGACGGGGTCTCACCGTCTCACCTGTGCTCAGCTCCCGTGCTACCATTTTATCGGTATCCAGGGACATAAATTAGAAGTAAAAGTAATCGTTGAAAGTTTCCCAAGGCAGGCTGGAGGGCTAGCGACAGGAATTTGTGCAGAATTACCTGCCACTGGTTTTAAGACTTGCAATTTATCAACGAGGGATCCCACGGCTCGATAGACCGTCGGACCGATGGTCAGTCGCATGGAAAAAGGCTAGTCTTTTTTCAAGGCTTACCGGGATGCATTAACGCGGGAAGCGTTTAATAAATCTACCTAAGCGCAGCTTTAATACTAAATTAAGTTCTAAAGCTCAACATTAAACTTTGGTTGCTCCACTTTTAAGCCACGTATTTATTTTGTATTCAAGTGCACAGAGTACTCTATGATAATTGCTTAAATAAATTATGCTTCATAAAATAGGTAGTACTTGGCGTACCTAATTAATGCGATTGGCACATTTATTACGAAAATTATTCTTTGGAACATTATTCTGGGATGTAATGGGATTGTTATACACGCGTATATTACGGTATCTCAGAAAAAGGCGGGTTTTGATTGACGCTGGCAATCCGCTTAATGTGACCTCGAGGCAAGTTTTGCGCGGCGCACAAACGACTGGTTAAATTCAGAGGTCGACGCAAAGCGACGCAATCTCTCACACGTCACACCGAAGGAGCTTGCCATATAATTCATTTCCCTATTCATATTTGTCTTAATGGTTGATTCCTGGGTGCGAGCTTTGAAGGCAAAAAATCTAAAAAGGCTAAGGAGGCTATGCAAAATGACATGATATTTTACGACGGGAGTGTTATTGAAAAAGTTTCAGGGAAATATATTTCCCTCTCACTTCGCCGTTCATATGAATTGAATCGGGTCCCTATTCTAAGCATATAGAAGTGTGCCAGCCGTATGGTTTATATTCGTCGTTCAAGATTACGTGACTGGAAATAGTAAAATCGGATGATGATGTTGATAATGTAGGTCGTAATAGGCCATTGCCAATAAAAAGTTATAGGTAAGAGATGGATTAAAAGAAACTGGGTCAGGGCAAGGCTACCTTATAAAAATAACGCATTTTGGTAGCTGCTCCATAGTAATCAAGCCGTATTAAGTGCATTCTCTGTCAAATAAAACTCCCTACGCCGTGAAAGATCTTTATAAAACTACAAAAAACGACGAAAGTCGGAATAACAGGAAACATCCGAACAACATGCATTAATTTCCATTTGCAAAAAGGTCTGACTTCGGAATACTGTTTATAAAATTCTTTTTTAACAAAACAAGAGCCACCGAAAGGAGCGGCCAATCACACTAACTTTGCATTACTTTTAGCTAGTGCTTGGGTTCTAAAAGCAAAGTTACATGCACTCAATAGAAGGCCGCTTAAATAACTTTTCCCGGAATACGCCACTGGGAAAAGCAGCAGTAACTTGGCAATATCGCCCATTTGTCCCGGGCAAATGAATACTCGTAATTGTTGAAATTTTAATTTATCATTATAAAGTTCAAAAAGAGTTAAGATTTTATTCTAATTGAGAATAATGGCAACTTAACTTTCTGATCGTAATGGGTATATCAAAATATTTAGTAACATATTAATAGGGACAGAGTTATTGTTACTTTTTAAAATACTTATTAAGCTTTATAAAATGACAAACTCTAGATAAAGCAGCTTACATAATGAATATTAAATAATATTACGGTACAGAAATGGACAGCACGCCCGAGCAATAATTAAAGCAGTGTCATACGTTGTTGGTAATTGGCAAGAGTTTGCGCTGGTCGGGGCGCGGGCGCGGCCAGCCATGCAATTCACAGCCCATCTAAGCTCAACTAAACTCAAGTCAAGATGGGCCAGAGGTTCATAAGAACTACGCGTGACAATAGGTCAGATTTACACTGGTAGTCCTGAGCAAAGTTGTCGGTTAGCGCTGTGAATACCTGCCCAGTCCTGTTCGGCGGTCGTGTTTCTAGGCGAGTCGTTTGCACCCATCGTTCTCGCCAGCTGCTGTCGCCACAGGCACAATGACCTCTTCATTTCAGGGGAAATTTTACTATTAAACTGAGTCGGTTGCGTAATTTTGCATGACTAAAATGACTAATATAAGCAATGATATTTTTTAGAAAACGAACAGCGGCAAACAAACTTACGGCCTGCCTGATAATAAGCAGGCACTGCCGACTATCTCAAACGCGTTGCTGAACCTTTATTTACTTGAGGATTCGTTATGTTTACAGCTACACATACACAAGCACAGCTACGCAGGTCCCTCACTCTCAACACAGCATCCTCGGGAGCTTTGGTGACCTCACTCGCCACCAGGAACACAACATTTCATAAGTAGTGGAGTTATTTATTATGGCTGTGGTCTTCACGATATGTTCCGCTAAGGGCCGACTAATCGTCACCATCAACTTCCTACAATAGCTTGAGATTAGGTCCACTCTTAAGTAGACATTCCGCGACCAATAACAGCTTGGGCACTCGTCTGCTTTCCACACCTTAGCGTATCTTTAAATGAAGATAACTTTTTTAACCTAGAAATACAACCCCTTAAGAGAACGACGTTTCCAGAACTAATTATATTGTAATTATGTATATGGTATAACGGACCTTTGGCCTATCAAAAGATAAGACTGCCAGTCAATATCGTAACTTTTACCCACAAACTTGGATGCCGTAGTGGCTAGTTGAAAGTTTCATGTGGCTGATAATTTACATAATAGAAGACGGTAGGTCTATCCCCTATCGGGGTCATCCAAACTTCTGTGGATTAGGGCTTTCACATGCGAGGCTTATCGGATTCTAAACGAATTTCGGGATTCATGCGATAGTGACGTCATTATCGATATTCGATTTATATGCAGATTGGAAGTAAAGGAGTGTGGGCGCAGCCGAGGCAGTGTGACGTCATGCCAGGCGACGTCCTCACGTTGCCACCCTGTCTGACAGCTATCGTACCTACTACGATACTACTCACCACACTTCCTCTCCTCTTGTACGTAAATATTTGAAAATACAGATAATAGATACAGTAGCGTATATGGATGCAGTAGTATTCTCGTCGGAACTGAGATCCTTGTTAAAGTTTTGCGCACTGGACCTTAAGACGACAGAAGCTCTATTGTAAGGATTTAACAATATCTCTCGCTTTACTGCGTTTCGCCCAGCGATGATAAAACATCACAATGGTAGTCAATTCTATTCATGACAAGTATGCGAGATGAAGAGTGTCAGTGGCATAATCCGAGAAATCAAATGACAAGAAAATTATTCAGTTAAGTATTGTTTGGAGTTTGGAACTAGAAGTTTTAAAGTACTTACTGTCTCCATTGGTGTCTTTTGTTTATTTGTTTAGCTTACATTTCCAGTTTTCAATTATATTTATGGGATAAGTGCGTATTCATTTAAGTTGTTTTCATACAGGGTGAATAATGCAACATTGATTTCCACAAATGGGGATTTATTTAGCATTATTATGTATTATATTTTCCCAACATAATTAAAAAAAAATGTTTACTTACCTTAAACCAACCAGTCCATCGGTTTTTCAAACCTATGACTTCTTTAGAGTTAGTGACCTCAGCAGGTATTTTTGGTATTGGTGTAAATCAACGACTTGTTGCTTCTTTGCGGATCAATTTGTGTCCACTATTATAGTAAACGAGTTTTTACCATGATGTCCCAATAGCGTGGCAAACCAGCACATGGCCTGTGGACATTTGCAACTCCATGTGTGTCATATGTATAATATGGTAAATTCACGTCGTCCTGCCTACGAAGCCGGAGGTCCCGGTTTCGAATCCTGGTCAGGGCATTATTTGTTTAATTAGCACGAATATATGTTTCTGAATCTTGGATGTTTTCCATGAATTATGATAAGTATTTATATCGTCGCATAGTTTAGGGCTAGGTCGATTTGTTTTAGAATGACCCTTAATATTTATTTATTTTATAGATACGCGTCCACGAATTGACATTCCCGTCGAGGCATATTTATATAGTGCTTTTCTCAAAAAATGCGATAAAAATCACAAACTGCTGCAGCTGAAGACTCGCGCCAGCGCCCCACAGAATAAAAAGTCCATTATAGGCCGCTTGTTTCGCCGCAACCAAAACGTGATACTTTGCAGCCTATTGTAATGACAATGACGTCAATATTTTTTATTCAACTTGAAATAATTATAGACATACAGTAGACAACTTACATTATTTTGCCAAACTGTATGTACAGTTCGTTGGCGAGTATTGCGTTCTCTTAGTGATACGTTCGAAACTTACACCTACTTCTTTCCTATAAACTATATCATAATATGCTACATGTATCCTAAGTACTAACAAAAAAAAGCTACCTAATAGTGTGGGTACCAACGATATCATGCTATACAACAATCTATCGCAACGTCAGTGATCAGACTACACTGGTTCTCCTAATGCAAGATATCGAGAATCCAATTAGCGCAATTAATAACAACTCTTATATTATTGCAATAAGATATGCGTACGGCCAGTTAGGCCATTCATCCGCATTTCATTGCATATTTTGAGTAAAATATTTGTTTTTCTAAGCATTTTTGCATTATCTACCCGGCAGGTATATTATTTATAATATCCCTGCCTACCAACCTCGCAAACAGTAGGTAACAGATTCCGTTCACTCATGCTCAGACGAGGCCTACTTTGTAAACAATAAGTAATTTGGAAAATGGAAGCGAACGTATGAAAGTGTGGCTTTTCCCATAGGTAAGTAGGAAATGACTGGCAGCGATCTACATCAGACTAACGAGTGAAACTTCTGCAGCGTCATTATGCTGCCAGCGATCGCATTATGCCGTCGAATGTTCAGTCAGTTGCAATCTTTCACTCAGACAACCCGTTTTAAGTGTTTTGATTAGGTATAGACCGATGTACTAAATCAAGTTAACGATCTGGCACGAGTTTCGCCTGAAATTCAGCGAATTATGACAATGTATCACGTACACTGTATCAAAGCCGGAGCTCGTCTTGTACATTTTAACCATACCTTGTCCATTTAGGCAATTAATTTTCGTAGCCCGTAATCCGCATTGCCACAATTCGGAGCGTACCAGAATCGCTGTCAAATCCACGTTGCCTTATTTTTTCCTGATCATTCATTAACTTTTTTGGGGAAAAAGAAAGCCAGCAAAAAGCCAACACATCATTCATCTTTTACCCGGCCTGTCTATTATGAGTTGCAGTTTTTAAAAAGTTGGTAATTAACATCGGGCGAGAGTCGCAAACCACGTCCTAACTTTTGAAGTGTTCATAAAGTTTGGGGAATGCCCTAATCATTAACAGCGAGCCGCTTGCTCAAAACGATGACTTTTTTATTCAGGTCACATGATAGGCCAAGTTTTATAATTAAAAAGGTACAAACTTGGAGGTACTTTCAACTGATGGTATCAAGTCAATAGCTTATTTTATAAATGAGAGCCAATTTTAAACGAATTTTCACAATTTGCAGGACTTGTTTCAATTTTAATGTTTGTAATTAGCATCAAGCAGTTATTTATTATTATTAGGTACATTATTTCACAACTATTTGGATATGGAAATATCTGAACATTACTTATAACCATTAAAATAATAGTATCTATACTATTTATTTCAATTTAGACTCATGAAAACCGTTTAAAGCGAAAAGAATTAATAATAATAAATTTAAAACAAAAAGGCTTGAGACCCAATAAAATAACGCACCCGCTTTAAAAAGATGAAAAATTTCAGAGGCCTTATTATAAGTCCCAGTGGTTAGAACAGAATAGGCGAAAACCGAAGGGTTCATCTTTAGGTTCGATCGGGCTCCCTGGGGGTGTCGTCCCGTTCTCTCTCGCTTGTCTCGGTACTCAAGCGCAGGTTAATAAGTAATGAAGCGGATTCGACCGAGTTTTGTTTGTTAAAGTGATTATTCAAATACGAAAAACGTTTTCGGTTTTCCCTAAACTTCTCTCATATTTTATTCACTGATTTCTTCACGGTTTGAGGAATTCGTAATTGTTGTTAGAATTTTCGCAGCTATTTGCTCTCTGTCAAAGCGGCTGATTTCTATTGACCTCATGCACATTCTATGTGATATTTCTTAATAATTGTATCATGTGACATTAAGTTATTACATACCACCATGGGTTCATGTCTATGGAAAGTGATAAATTTAAGTATATTAAGTTCAACCCTTTATATTAGGATATGTTCAAGAGTTTTTTATTATTGTATAAATAAAGTCAGTCGGGACCTCTTTTATTCTATATATAGATTATACTGTAATAATTATTTAAAATGGTTTACTACCACTTACTGTATTGGAAGAGCAGAGTCTCCTGATACAAGCATAATGTAATGCTTAATAGGAGGTTCCAACCCTTGCTTGTTGCTAAATTGTGTAAAAACACCGAAATAAACTTTTTCATTTTCATTCATTCATTTTCATAAACGATTAATCAAAACTAGGAGCGATGTTTCTTCTTTTATATTATTTTAACTATACATATGAATCCTTAAATAGTCCTTTGTATCTTTTGAATAAATATAGCAAGCGGTTGTCCAATCCCAAGCACATAATTAAACGATAACATCGTCTATCATTTCTAATTAATAAGTTTACGTTTGCCCACATTTGTTCAATGAACAGTCCATCTCCACAATTCACTAGACTACCAGAAAATGAGGCGGTTATTTTCTGTTACAATTTAAATTCTTCAAATTTGCCACGTCCCTGACTTAGTAAGTGATTTTGAATGGAATACTAAGGTACCTAAGGAGTTTTTAAACAAAGTGGGCGCAAGTAGTGTTAAATAAGAAAACGAGCATAACAAGAGCAAACTTTCCTAAGAAAACTAATCCCACCCGAGATTATTTCGTGAGGCTCCCAATCAATTCGCCTATAAAAACACGGGATAAAACGTCGCTATCCTTCCGAGAGTTGTCTCCTTGGAGAATCATTACGAAAATACGACAAAATTCTAGCGTCTGTCCTCAGGAAAGGGTGTTATTTATGGAGGGCAGGGGCCGGAGTGTATCTGAGTGGCTCTATTAGCTCAACTAATATTTTCTTCTTCAAGTTAATTGTTATGTCGCCTTTAAGACCAGGTGGCTTGTCCCATTAGGTCGCCGCGGGCTCTGTAATGCCGAGGCGCGAAACTTGAGAGCCACCCGGGAACGCTGCCCCGCGGAAATATTTAAACAAATTAAAACTTTTCCCGACAACATTTAGCGTTAAGCGTTTAGCTGTAAAAACACCCTACGATTATACTGATTCCTTATATTTTCAAAGTCATAAAAAATACATTTCAAAAATTAAATCATAAAGCCACGTAACTTCTTTGATAGTATCTACGGAAGCTTAAGCGCAAAAAAGCGGTGCTCCTAAAATCCAGAGCTTTAATAAATGTGAACGATCCACGTTCACTGTAAACCAAGATAACAGACAAGCAGCATTGTTAGCCCAACATTGTTGGTATTTTGATGGACGCGAGCCTGACCATTACGACTAGACTATTGTTCCCCAAACTGCTAAAGTAACCACTGACCGTCATGAGAAAACGGTTGCATAGTTTAAGAGTTCCTTTCCACAAACGGTACTAATTTGAAATATTCGCGCCGAGTGATTGATTCTGTGTTTAAGTGAAATTAACGTGATAGTGCAAATTTGGTTCCAAATATAACACTTAGCAGTTTAGCATATTTATAGCAAGTAAATTCGTTATAGCCGGATAGCCGAAACTCATTTCGATATAAATATGTCACGGTATTAGGAAATTAATATGTAAAAGCTGATTTATGAACCATAAATCTATGAGGTGACGTTGGGATTCCGAATTTAAATTGCGGATATGATTCATGAAATAATATTTTATTTTAAAGCGTAGTGAATTGAATAGTAATATTTACCTAAAATTGTCGCTAAAATCTGCAAAAGAATGGTTCAACACACGCTCTTATCATCAGGACAGTGTTTAAATAAACCTTGCTTAAAAAATACGCAGACTATTTCAGTTACCAAGAGATCAATCTTACTCGACTTGTTGCAAACGTCTTTGATATCGATTTACACCATTATTTACAAACGTCCATCAAACCTAATTAAGTAAATATGCCGCTAGAATTCGTCTGTCACTTTGAAATGTATGTTTGTGAGAAAGGGACAAAACAAATATTAGTTAACAGGGGTTTGTTCAGTTTAATGAATAAGAGGAAAATGTGTAGCGCGCACTCGACTTGATATACTCGCTCGGTTGGGTTGCGTAGTTGTGCTCATTTCACCTAATGTGCTGTTCCACACGAAATATCTAAACATGAAGTTGCTAATGCATTTCTGAAGATGCATAGAAAGTAATTGTTAAATATAATAAAAGGTACAGACAAATACTAACACGTCATTCCAAATTAAAAACTTAAAACAATATTCCCTTAATTGCGAGGGCACAATATAGTTATGAACTAAAGTCATGTTCTCTAAAACACTAGTATCTCAATTCGTACCATTTCGAAGATATTCAAGAATTCATTTTTGTTAATAACACCCCTAGTATAGTATAAAAGATCCTTAACAATTAAACAATGTTGACTTGCGTGTCATTCGAATTTCGAATTGTCAATACTTGACATTAACTTTTGCTTAACTCCACGTTAACTCTTAAGGCCGGTTTTCATTCACCCTTGGTGATATAATTAATTATTATTATCTCTCTTATCAAAAAAAATATTTTTCTTAAATTTTGAAAATCTAAATATGCTACGTCGTTTCTATGGTTATACACGGCTATATGTTAGAAGGAACGGAAATCAATAAAAACATCATGTATACACTCCGTAACACAAACTACGAAAGGCAGCTCGATACAAATTTGCCACTATGTATATACATTTACTGATGTATATGTTATGTAGTTTCAATATGTAGCCCTCATCATCACATCATTTGAAAAGCAATCTTATTTACGACTTGGCTCTCCATCCGACGATTGGATGCTTTGCGAAATGATACCAATTTTTTGATAAGGCTAAATTGTTTTTCAAAAACATGGGTGGTAGATTTATGCGGCGCATGAGGATGCAGTTTTGTATTTTTTATAACGTTGTATTGTGGCTCTAGTGAAAAGGGGTACAAGTTCTAAACAACTGTACGGCACTTGTACCCTTTTCCACTAGGGTCACAATATTACCAAAATAATTAAACGACCCATTTCCATTTTTGTGCACTCTGTCATAGCCGTGTGTTTCATCACCATGTGTGAAACCGCATTTTAAGCTTTATTGTGAATTTTACTCTTTATTTAGAAAAAAAATCTTTATTTATAACTTATCTAAGATATTCAATAAGAAAACATAATAAAAAGAAGACCTTTATTATTGCGTCCGCGGAAGTAACCCACGGCTGTGCACAAAAATGAGAATGGCCCGAATATAATTATCTACTAGTAAATTACTCAATTGATTTGAATACCGGAATTTAAGAAATAATAGTAAAATGTTATATAGGTGTTACGTGACACAAGGTCATTCAAAGCGTACCTTTTCACTCTTGTCACTATGACAATAAGAAATAACTATATTGGCAAAATACTTAAAAAAACTCACATAATATAGTCCATTAAAAAAATATTGTATTATCTACGTCTTGCAGTTTCTTTTATCCTACTTATGAAGTATCGTTTGGCTATTTTAGGTACCTCGAAAGGAAAAAACGGAACCCTTATAGGATCACTTTGTTGTCCGTCCGTCAGTCTGTCTGTCTGTCAAGACTTTTTTTTTCTCAGGAACGCGTGGAGGTATCAAGCTGGAATTTATATCAAATACGCAAGTCTACTTTCCTTTGGAGCTGTGAAAAAAATCAAACTTCTAAGCCAACGCAATCATAAGATACAGCCGTTTATGCCGCAAATTTTCGACACTCGCAAGGGAATCAAAACCTACAGGGTACTTCCCGTGAACTCAGAATCTTGAAATGTAGTACGAAGCAACGTCTTATAGCACAGATAAAGGAAAAATTACGAAAACTGTAAATTTTTAGTGGCATCATATAATAAAAATATTTTTATGGAACCCTCGGGTGCGCGAGTCCGACTCGCACTAGGCCGGTTTATTTTTGCTTTAGGCCAGACGCACTACCGTTTGTTTAAGAATGTCAAATGCTGTTCCTTTCCGGTTTTACAACATTTTATGTATGTGATTATGTAGATCCAACGTCAGATTGATCCCTTAATAAAGTACATTATGGCGATTAAACAAACCAATTACATTTTACATAACTAACTCTGTTTACAGATTTGTGCGGGTCGTATTATCGCACATCTCTATTTTGCGTTAATTCAGACAGTGAACCCTATTTTTAGTTGAGTAAGGTTGGCTTTACAATAGTTTAATTGATCGAGATACAGCTTTGCTGGAGTAGAGGTTGGTATTCGCATGCATGTGCCCGGTTTAACCGGTGCCGATACAAACGCGTGCAAACACACCCGTGATTGATTTGATATTAGTTCAACTGACAAAATGTTGGCGCTATCGCATGCTAGCTTTTAATGGACTTCAATACAAACACGCGTTCACTTAGTTTTTGTTGTTCACATGTCTATCACATTTTAAACGGCCGTAATGCAGTCAAAAATAAAATATACTTCAGTCAGCATCGTAGCTAAGCATACCAAGGGATCAAAAGTGCTTCATCATCATCATGTCAGCCGAGAGATGTCCACTGCTGAACGTAGGCCTCCCTAAAGTTCTTATTCCCTTGTAATAAAGACTTTTGACTTCTTCAAATGCGTAGCTACTTCTAACGCCCTACTCAAGCTAATCTAAACTTCAACTTGATTAAAGTTTTTGTAGTTTTATATACTAAAACACAGTTCTATATACAAAAACAATAAGAATATCTTCCACATGCTTACCGAAATTCATGTCAAGCCAACTACTTAACGAGAAAAAATAGACTTCCAAAAAGTTTTTTGTAAATTAATTATATATTTAGTTAAAATAAGACTAATATTAAGTTAAAATAAGACTTATAATATAGTCTTAAGTAAAATAAAGGTATCAAAAGCCATTAAGCCGAAGGCTTAGTGTCTTAAAGCATCACAAACTCAACAATAACAGAGGTAAAATGTCTCAAATTCGCTATATTACATTAAATCACGGTAACACAGGGAAAACTGAGAAGAATTAAAGCGAGTATTCTTAAAACAAGTACCTACACGTAGTAAATTACAGCGACAGGTATCTCAAGGGACGGCGGGCCTACCCCCTAAGTAAAATAATAATAGGGCTGGCAGCTTTGTAGGGAAACGGCGACATTTAGTAAAATTGCGCCCTTTATTACGAGCAGCTACATGTTTATTGATATCTGAAATTTTCACTTAGTGAAATGTTTACTTGATATTAACCGTCGTTTAATGAAATCATTGTTTATATCATTTTAATGATTAAACATGATTGGATAAGTAATAAAGGTGTTTGAAATGTACAATCGATGTCAGGGATAATTGATCGATTGAAACGAAGGTCTCCATTTCAGATTCACCAAAAATGCTTTCGTATGTCCGACTTCATATAGGTCTTACACGAAAATCAACAGCGTTGGCGTACCACAGGGTAGCATCCTCGGACCCTTAGTGTTCTTATTGTATATAAATGATCTCCCATACATAATGGAATTGAATTGCACTCTTTTTGCGGACGATTTATCAGTTGTAATACCATGTCGTAGTATTGGAACATATAATATAGAAATAAATGAAACCATTTGTAAAGTAATGACCTGGTTACATAATAATAATTTGAAAGTAAATTTAAATAAAGCGACATTCATACAATTTATCAACAGAAATGTTTACAAGCCCCTTTTATCCTTGACTTTCAAAGATAACATTATAAAAGAGTGCAGTCAAACAATGTTTCTAGGCATTACTATAGATTACCAATGTTCATGGAAGGAACATATAAACAAAATGTGTAGCAAAATAAATTCCTTTGCATATGTTCTCTGGCGACTAAATAAAGTCAGCACTAAAAAGGTTGCCATGCAATCTTACCACGGCTACGTGTGCTCCTTACTAAGGTACAGTATAGTCCTGTGGGGAAACTCAGCTAATGTACATAGAGCATTAATAGCGCAAAAACAGTGCATTCGAGCCATCTGTAATGTGTCCACTGTAACATCCTGCAGGTCTCTATTCAGAGAACTTAAATTGCTCACAGTATCTTGTATATACTTATATCTACGAATAGTGCTTATTTGTTAAATCACGGCCTTAATGTTCAAAACCTCTAAAGAGGTATGTAAATTTAATACGCGATTTCCTGATAAACTGGCTATGCCAAAAAAATACAAAATTGTTTAGTAGTAATACTTATTGCATGGCTATTTCAATTTACAATAGACTGCACCATGACACAAAGGACTTGACTTTGAACAAATTTAAATATATACTGAAAAATTGGCTAAGACAGCAGTGCTTCTATTCTGTTAACGAATATTTTAATTATTATAAGAGATTGTGACATACCGTAATATTATGATTTAATCAATTCATTACTATCTTATTGTGTAACTATAATTTATATCAAGTTTATAAGTTAGTCTGCTCATTTTCTTATTTATTTTTATTAATTTTGCATGCCAGCTGCTGGCAAAGTGTATGAATCATTATGGCCCTGCAACTCTTCTGTACCACATTTCAGGCAAAATAAATGTTTTTGTATTTGTAATTTGTATTTGTCCACCTCTACAGGTCGCATTTATCAACCAAGTGTTGTAAAAAATAGTGAGCAGGTTCGATAATTATGTGTTTCTTTTGTCGGTTTCGTTTTTGGATTTTTTCAAAAATGGCTGAATTATACGGGGTGACGAGGTCTACAGCTCACAGTGTTTACAATGGCAAATATTTAAATGTATCTTTGACGTTGATTGTACGATTTAAACTGTTTCTGCTCACGTGAAAAAACATTAAAAAAAAATTGTGGGTTTCGTTTTTGGATTTTTTCAACAAAGTGTTTACAATGCCAAATATTTAAATGTATCTTTGACGTTGATTGAACAATAAAATGTTTCTGCTCACGTAAAAATATACAAGTGTCCATTCATTTAAACATTAGAAAGATAATCAAAATTCGATATCCGATTCTATTCGATGTTCGATTTCAATGTCCTTTGACATCGATTGTACATTTCAAACACCCTAATAACTTTTAGAATTTCGTAGCCAAAATGGAAAAATGAAACCTTTATAGTTTCATCTTGACAGTCTATCTGTCTGTATGTCACAGGCATTATACTCAAAAACTATATGGAGTATTGAAATAAAATTTAAAAGGTAGGTGTATTAAATCGACCGCTAATTTGTTATGAATCCAAAATACTAATAAAAAAAATACAGGGGTTCACTCCATACAATTAAAAAAAATACAATACATGGCACGTCAGTCAATAGGTTTTTAAAATGAATGTTAGGTTTCACATAAAGGAATTTCTAGGCAAATACATTCGGAAGTGACTGCTCCAAAAGTCTGAATAATTGACCCCCACCCCTCCTCTAACTTTTGAAAGTCAAATCAAAATTAGTATATGAAAAAAGCGTAGACATAGTACTTATTAAATACTTTCAACACAATTTTTTTTTAAGAAGTATAACATTCTTTAAAATGTCGCTGAAAAACTGCCTCGCCTAACAGAAAGACGTTAGTGCCGTGAGTTTCCTATGAAGTGACGACTTTTTTTAAATCAAAGTAAAGGGCTTTAAATAACAACTACTAGTAGTAGGTACCGAACCCTTCATCGTGCGTGCTTGGCCGATTTTTATCATTCAATTTCTATAAACAGTGATTTCATTATGACCTACATTGTCAAGTACTTAAACATTTCAGTAAGTAAAATTTTCAGATATCATGCAGTTCGTCCGACCGTCTGGTCAATGTGACACGCCTCGTGACATGCTCGTACATCATCCGATGTTCTGTCGCTAAGATTTAGATAATTTTCAATATAACCCTGAAAAGCCGAACATTGTAAACACATACCCGTCCCAAGACTCCTGGGGTGTCGTTTGACAGTTTTGACACGGTTATCGCTGTCTTTCAACGATACGCCACTAGCTGGCGCTGTTCGAAGTTTTACCCATCTACCGCGTGTGGCGCCGCAATCATAATCCTGGAACATTATTGTGTAATATATTATAAGCCTTATAAGTAATTAGTTACAATTTGCATGGGATTTTTCTCAAAATGTACATGTTTTCATCCTGCTTAAGTATAAACATATACTTTTTTCTTAATATTTGTTTATTTAATTTACGCAACAAAGGCCCATATTTAAATGTACTTTAGAGGCAATCATATTGAAACTAATAATATCAATTACATTTACACAAGAGGGAGCGAGTGCTGGATCCACAAAGATAAATACAATTTCACAGTTGCCATGGTTACTCGTACCTGCCAGCTTACGTACTTTGCAAACATACTCGAACTTTGTGTTCTGCTGTACCGTCTGCTGTAAAATAGGTAACGCCTGCCGACATTACGAGTAAATGAGTGCGAAGAATAAATGTCTAGGTGATAAAATGTATTCGGATAACATAACAAAACGTGAAGGTAAATTTATAGAAATTTGTAACTATTGATATAACTTGCCGTCCTATTTAAATAAACCAATGAAATACAATTAAGTCGCATATAACTCGACGTACGTGCTTTAAAGTGTAAATTAACACTAATACTAATTGAGGTAGTATTAATTTCGCCTGCATGCCTTGATGAGTCATTCCTAAAATCGGGAATATCAAAAGCCGTCCCTGAAACCACTCTAAAGGGGCCATAGCTACTAAACTTTCTTGGAAAAATCTCAATGAAAGGTTTTTCTTGCCTGAATTAGTTTAAAGACAAGTATCTACAACGCCCGGGGATGTGGCGATAAAACGTTTAACTGTAGTAACAAGACTTGAGTTTAGTTTATAAATTATTACAAGTACTAGGTATACAAGTGTGTCAGAACAAAGTTACAATTCCAAATCAAATCCATCAATTAGATGATAACACGGGATCATTAACGCGAAAGACACTGCAGAGGCCGCGTCGATCAAGCCAAGTTCGATTTCTCTAACGTCACCCAAGGGAGCGGCCGCAACCGTGCCAGTCACCTGTCCTCGTCGCACCCCTGCTACCCCGAAACGCTAGAGCGCGACAATAACATAGACCTTACAAATTGCCCGTTACGATACCGCATTAGATCACAATCTTCTACGTAGAGTTATCGAAGCCGTATAAATACGCTGAGTTAGTATCGAAGTAAAGTGGTGAATTGAAATTTACCAAGGAAATGGTTCTTTGGGAATATCTTAAATGTAATCGACTTTAGACTGAAACCTCATTTACTCCATTCTATATAGGTGTAGCAAAGTAGCCATCAATCGTTTGATGTCTTCACGGTAAATTACATATACGAGGGTAAAACTGAAAGTTTCGGGAATAGAAGAAAATATGCAGTATAAGTGAGTTTATTTATTTTTATTGTTTTTCAAAATATTCTCCTTTGTATTTCATGCACTTATGCATGCGTTCAAACCAGTCCATAAAGCACTTTTTGAACTCTGAAGTAGGGGTCGACAAAATGGCTATTTTATAGGCCTCCACTGCTTCTTCTGGCGTCTGAAACCGCTGACCACGCAGTTTGTCCTTGATTCTGGGGAATGTAAAAAAGTCGTTGGGACTTAAGTCAGGGCTATATGGAGGGTGGTCCAATATTTCGACTTTTTCACCGTCCAGGTACTCAGTTGTTGTCCGAGCGGTGTGTGGGCTGGCGTTGTCGTGGTGAAGGATGATGCGACGACTAGGGTTTGTTTTTCGGAGTTCAGCAAAGACGTTCGGCAAACAAATAGTGGTGTACCAATCAGCATTGACTGTTCTACGATCCTCAAGAGCCACAGTAGCTACGTGACCAGATTTAGAGATAAACGTAGCCACCATCTTCTTAGCCGTACTGCGAGAACGAACAACTTTTGTGGGTTTGAGCTCGTCTTCGAAGACCCATACTCGGGATTGGTTTTTAGTTTCAGGCTCATAAGCGTATATCCACGACTCGTCACCTGATACTATGCTAAAAACAGCATTTGAGCGTCCCTTGTTAAATCTTTTCAAAGTTTTGCGGCACCAATTGACACGGACTATTTTCTGCTCGTCAGACAATAGGTGAGGTATCCAACGGGAAAATAACTTTTTCACGCCTAATTCTTCTTTTAAAATAATTTGTATTTGACTCATTCCAATACCCAGGTGCTCTTGAATTTCCCGATATGTCACATGTCGGTCTTCATTTATCAGACGACGCACAACATCGACGTTTTCTTGCGTGACTGCCGATTTTGGTCGACCTTCACGCACTTCGTCGGTGAGGGATACACGGCCACGTTGAAATTCTGAATACCACCTGTATATTGTAGTCTTTGAAGGAGCTTCAATATTAAAAGCAGCAACCATCCGCTCTTCACATTGTTTTTGTGTTAGTCCACTTTTAAAGTCATAATAAATCATAGCTCTGAAATTTTCACGGCACAATTCCATTTTAAGCAGTGACTCGACGACTTCAATAAACAATTGAAACCGAACCATACTTTTTTTTTTCTAAGTGGCCAGTGTGTTGAGATAAGGAAACTTCAGAGATTATAAAAAGGTATAATACATGTTAAAAATAAATTAATAAGTATTCGATTCCCGCCACTTTCAGTGCAAGCCTCGTATTTGCTGTTCCTTAGTAAAGTTAAAGTAATTGTACGTCAATTGACTACAAGTAAAATTTACGCGAGTATTCCTGATTGTTTGACTGTTTTAACTTTGTATAAGTTTATTGTATCGCCTCCTAACTCGGTAGTATAGGCGTGTCGGATAGGGCTTATTTATAATGTTGCCCGAGGGACTGGTTGTCGAATCGCGGGCGGACGCCTGACGATACAAATTCTCTCATTTTCCTTACAAGATTGCTTTGCGCTAAACTTCTCTAATAAAACGTTTCAATGGCCACTAATTTATTTTTGAAAGACAAAGATTTAGAATTGAGTTCTGTTTTGTAGCTTTGTTGAGTTTCTACAAGCCAATAAGGCTTTTGTTTCAAACGTTATTCTAAATTCACTTGTGGATGTGGACTCTTCATTAATATTTGTGTGCATTCATTTATGTCACATGAGTAAGAGTAGTGGATTAAATGAACAAAATCCCTCACAAAAGCCCGTAATAACTTACATTAGCTAAAAACTACCGCAAAACTCGAAACAAAAGTCGACTCAACCCAGTGCAATTTAATACAACTCTTTTGCTGCAAAAAAGGGTTGCCCACTTCACGTGCGAAACAAAAAGCGTCGCAATTCCCACTCAAACAAATCACCGCTAAACAAACGTTTCTACAGGTAGGAATAATTCAGGGAAAGGTCACCTGTTACGGGTATTCGGCATCGATCATCGGGAGTGCGTAGCGTCGACCTTCCAGTACCTAATGTGGCCCGAGGGACCGCCGACGCCGGCGCCGAGACATGACCCCAGCACCCGCTTGTCAAACTCAACTTATCCAATCCTGTTTAACACGAACACATTTATTTTTTAAATCAGTAATTTACGCAGCCACATTGAAACTAATAATGTCAATTACATTTTTATCAATCCAAAATTTTACTTTGCGTTACAAGAGGGAGCGAGTGCTAGATTCAAGATGATTTACATATCAATTCAATAGGTATAGTTAATTAGGTACGTTTCAAATTTGGTAACCAGCTCTGCAGCCCACCCGTAAATCTGTTCTTACAAATATTAGCGACTGTTCTGCTTGGTATTTTTATGTTATTTTTTTCCTAAAGATGGCTATAGCTACGTTTTCTACAGTGTAAATCTTGATAACAATGATGACAAAATATGACAACATTCTATATCGACTACGTTACGTACTCGAAAAATTTCAGAAGCAGACAATTTACAACGGCCATCATAAATACGCTTCAACATGAATATTGACGATGCTATTTCGTTACCTAACATCAGGGATTTATCGCTGTTTTGTAACCGGATGGGGAATTTAAAAATGCTCCTTCGTGGCCGAGTTTGGTGTGCGCAGACAACCCGCGCGGCGCGCGCGCCGTTGACAGCGTATCTCCTCGCGTGTATTGTTCGTGTCCTAACCGCCGACTTTCCATTTATTTCTCTATGAATACGTTATTACCTGCTCGCCCCCGCTTATCAAAGTTTATTTGCAGCGTGTGGTTTACTCTGTACCGGTGCTTATTCGTTATTACAGCGCCGGAGTGTTTTATTGCCGGGGCGGGGCTCAAATCGCGTACGACGCCCTTGTTTTTCGCTATACTCCCCCGATCTTTTCAGGATTTGAACTTTATTTTTATGTCCTTTTTTTGTTGCAGATCGAGGACGCCATGTTAATGTTCGACAAACAAACCAATAGGCACAGAGGTGAGTAACTATACAAATTTTCATTAAATATTCGTTAAACATAAACCTTTATTGAGTCCGCTGTAATTTCAATGGTTCGCGGTCAGAAACTGTATGTTTGCGTGTTGTAACGTCTTATACTCCGCTTACAAATAATTAATTGACCATTAGAATCACGCAACTGAATTTCGTTTGAACCCTGCCTACACATGTAGGTATGAGTGGGCCTGCGTCTGCAACCGAAGAAATAATTCAAAATAATATTTATATATTATAGGCGGGTAGCTCAGTGACAGGTAGTTTTTGTTAAGTTTGTATTGATACACACACAGGAAAATCTAAACTAGTGAACCAGCAATTACATACAGTATATCGGAAAAACGTGAAATAAATTCTAAAGGTTGTAACATATATTTTTAGTTAAACGCCCGTAACTTAGAAGGTAGGCGAGGGCACGCACGAGCGCTCAGCTGTCGTGTCACCTTCTTTCCCTTACAAAAACAGGGAACTTCCAAAGGCTTGCATGTCACACAAGGAAACATATCATTTTTGTGCTCGTCTCGCCTCATTTCACTGGCCGTCTTCGCCACAAAGTCGTCGTTCGTAGCCTAGCTACGGATAAATACAGACGCCAACGCTCGATGAAACACGGCCAGCGGAGTAAGACATGTCACACTGTAAATATAGCCTGCCCTCACCTCGCAATACAAAGAGGGTCAGAGAGGCAAGGGAGATCATGGATCGCTGGTAGAGGTTACAGCTCAGGCGAAGCGAAACGGAGGTTCGAGGTGGTATCGATACTAAATAGGCTCACCGATTTCGGTATTGTGTTCCCTCCTTCGTATTGCAACTATTCCCGGCTAATAAATAACAAATCGACGCCCGAATAAAATGTATGGCTTCCTTATGTAGATTTCTTTGTAGGTATCTCGTGCGGGTGAAAGGGAAAAATTGGTTGAAAACCGTGCCAGCGATGTTGAAATATTTATCTTAGCAAACAGTCTGTTTTTATGTATTTATTTGTTTGTCATAAAATTAACCAGCTTTAACGTTGCTACGTCGAATATGATAAATTTTTTAAACAAATTATATTAATCGATTTTTTTAATACTACTGTTATGATGTGTATTTTGAGTACGACGGGAGTTAATTATATTTTGTCCCTCAACACTACTCGCTGGGATTTATTTAGTCCGTTTCATTATCCCCACAACGAGTAAGATTTTAATTAAAATCCACGAAAATGTATCAAGGCCGACCATCTTTTGTTGCCAACGAAGGTTGCAGCAGTTACAACAAACACAATGTTAAATTTGCTTTTGTAATCCCTATTACGCAAAAACAGGTTGACCCAAATATTCAGCTTGGGTAAAATATCGTTGCGCCGTCATTTGTGCAAGTTCGCAAAAACCAATCCCGTTTCGTTCCCAGCTCAGGAAAAACGAGCCTTTTTCTTATCACTCTAAGACATACAATTATATACGCATTTCTATCCACGTCCAAATTTTAGCGCCTTTTGCGTAGCGGACTGATGAAAATTGTAACCTCACTTGGTAATTATGTAGTATAAAAATGCTTACGCATGTACTTTTCATCTTTGCAATTTATGGCGATTGTTCTTACTGATATAAGAAATTTATTTTAGCATTTTCATGTTTATTTTAGCGGATTTTTTTGTTGTCGTACAATATACCTAATTTGCTTTTCGATAAAATTGTTCCTTGCGTTCACGCTACATCGTAAGGCCTTGAAATATCGTTAAGTAAAGAGGCTATTCTAATAAATATATATTAGTTATGTAGGGTAAGAGTGTAATTTTATATTGTAAATATTCCTAATATAGGCTCATACACAGGCCAGGTTATTATCCCCAAAACGTAATCAGTTGGGTCGGGTTATACTAGCAAGAAATGTAAAAATATCCCTGTTTATTTGTATCAAACTCGGGCAAGAGGCAACCCAAACGCGTATTCAAACTGAATATGAATGCAAACTGCCCCGACGAACGGGCAAAATGGCGAAAATCAAATTAGGTATATCGTGAATACTTCACGGCGACGCTGGGAAAAAAATTGAAATCAAATATTCATTGACTTTCAACCGGATAAGCCGGCCCGCAGCCATTTCAATACATTTTATTATCTATTTTTTCGTTGCGGGGGCCCGGACCACGGCGAAGGCACCGCAAGACGACAGAATATCCCACCGCCCGAATTATAAATCACAACAATAGCTTTATAAATGCTTACTGAGCGATTTGAGGCGAGTTGAATGACCGCCGGCGATAAAGGTGACTCACATCTTCCTTGTTAATTTTCCTAGATTCAGTTGTTTGTATATCTAATAAAATAATTGCTTATTTTGTTAATATTCATGTTGTTACTAGTTTTACAGTACATATGGTGCTACTTTACGGCACGAGTGCGGTAATCAGCAGATTACGTGCATATGTCGAAACTTTAAAGAGCCGTATGTACCGTAAAACGCAGTACGATACACGTGCGAACGGGTAATACGCAACTTGTGCCGATTTAAAACACATTCGGTCGTGTTTCAATTTATCACCACTCGTTGCGAATTTCCTGTTCTTTGCACTTGTATCGTAATGTACTATTACAGCTCCTGATAACAAATAAATAAATAAGATCTTTCATGAAATATGTTTTTGAAGTTGCAAACCAACGAGAGTCATAACAAACCTATCTATTTGCGCTGAAACTCGGGATTTCTATTTCTTTTGTTTTTTGATTGTATGAACCAGATTTTTAGTCAGTGTCCATTATGTTTTGCCTGTACATCACATGTTGAATGGGGACTTAATACTTAGGGTGATTTTTATGTAAAGCTGTTGAAAATGCGAGAAATAAAAACCTTTTAGCCTTTACAGTACATTAAATATGCGCGAATAATGCGTTTAATAGCACCCTTTACTTTTATTTACGACCTTCGTTGGTAGAAAAAATATAATTAACGGCATCCCTTCGCGGAAATATTCTATTGTCTTTTTTTAATAATTTAATTTGCACATTTATAACGATAGCGTCGGTTTTTTATTGCTTAAAATAGTCAAAACATGAAAACAAACACGGCGCTTATATTATCAAAACATGTTCTTATGATGCACTTAAATAAATTACAAAAAAATCGGCGTTACTGTTCGTTTGGCATTCAAAGTAGCGGCGAAGCTTGAATCAAATGCCATTATAAGAGGTGAACGGAACGCGATGTGTAAGGCACCAAGTTGTTAAATATTAAACGAAAAAGAACTAGCGGAACCAATCTCAGTGGGGAAGAATTCCATTCGGTCTCTGGTACGAAACACGCGCCTATGGGACACATTTTCTCGAGTGCGTGCCCTGCTACCGTGAAAATTTCACCTTTCACTTTGCATAAGAGTAGTGTTATCTATATTTCATTCGACTCTGTTCGCGATGTGTAAAGACACCTATCACGTGAATCATAAATGACGATCGTTTCCGACGAGTGCCGTATAGTTTCACTCAAAAAAGAGGGATGTCAATGTTCTTCTACCCATTCTTATTTCACGCGATTTGCCGTTTATTTATTTTTAAACTACTTGATGTGTAGTTTTATGTTACAACGGAATTTAACTGCAATTTATTTTAACAAATAACTCAAACGTGTCCGGATTGTTACGTATTTGTAGCAGCAAATAACTCATAAATTGCATTCGAATCAAACACAACACACGTAAATGTTATATTTGTTTTGTCTTGGATTCAATTCACTGAACACTTTCGCTATTTTTGTACACGTCGAGGCAATTCCAACACGAGTAAGCTTCTGGAGTAGAGCTCTCAGACTCTGTAAAGTTTGCTATCTTAGGCGGTTAGTCGTGTCAGGCAATTTTGGTCTTTACGATGGAACAATAAGAGTTGTTCTGGTGGTTTTATAAGTTCGTAAGCGTGTATTCGCCGAGTGCTAAGTGGCGGCACGTGGGAGTGTCCCCGGGGAGCGAGCACATCGAGCTTAGATGCATCTTGTGGGAAACCAAACCGCCCTGTTAATATTACGTGTATTACAATTAATTCATTTTACAACATCGTTACACCGGAGTAAATTACGGTTTCCACAGAGATGTTAGTGGTTTTCATATTTTATGCTCTTGGTTTTTAACTAAAGTTACCTTTCTAGTTAGGTACTTGGATCTATACTGAACTAGGTTTAATGTACAGTCGCGAAACGGGATTGTTGAGCCACTTGCCAATGTTTGTAACTTCACCATATACTGCAAATAGGGCTTTATCGGTAATTCTCGTATGTAGCTAACAAAAGTTACTATATTGGTCTTATAGAAGAAATATGTCTATCATTGTCATTCTGTTTTTGACATATATGCTTTGTCATTTAATTTACCATTTCTACTAAAAATCTGATTCCGATATATGAAGTCTGTCTTGCTTGATGTTAAAAGACAATTAAGCGTTTTCAGCAGCATTTTCGTTTCGTTCGAATAGTGTAAAGTCTAGGACTTTAATTCCAGATGGCTTGATTTACGTACCGTCTCTCGCGTCCAAAAACGTGCGTGAGCAACCATACTGTCTTCTCAATTACCATACGATAAATAATAATAATTAGGGTCCGGGCAGTTGGTGGCAATTTAAACACAGGGAGAAGTGGAGTTGTCGTTCCAAAAAGGAGTAAGAAAAATAAATCATTCAATCATTATTCATTTACCAAAAAGTCAACAGCGACTCCACTCCTCTCTATGTTCAAAATGCCACGAACTGCCCGGTCCCTAATAATAATACGACACATAAATAGTTCTGGGAGAGGTCTACGTCCAGCACTGGACGTCGATCGGCTGATGATGATGATGATGACGATGAGATTAATACTCGTAATAAGAACAAGTTTGAATTAAATATATGTGTTCAAGCTATCCATCGTCGGAATATTAACAGTTGTGCTATAACGTAAAAAAATACGATGACGAATAGTTCATATACTTAAGCCATCAGTACCTACGTATAAGTAACGCACCTCATAACGGGCCTACAAGTACCGACCACTCTAAATCATTTCAAATCCTCGAAACAAATCAGCGTTACATTTTCGTACCATTTTTGTTTGTGCATTTTCCTAAATAGAATGTTGATATATTGATACGGTATCGTCTCTGGCTCCCGAGAGACGGCGCGGTTGAGTGAGAATGCATCCCGTTGCATTGCATATGAGAGGATGCGGCCCGCGAGCTCTGGGACCGCTCGGTAATCACCTGCTGCGCGCCTCTTTGTATATTTTCAAGACTGGATAAGAAGGATTTAAGTTCGCGCCGGGTTTTTCTTGGCGTGAAATTGTATCAAATGTTGTAAATGATTTTGAAACTTTGCAATTGGTAGGTACTTAATTGTTTATATGATATGTACCATAACGAGCATAAGGTACTTAATTTCTTCAACAAAAGAAGAATAAGCTGCTTAATAAGTCATACATTACCTTGACTGATGGCTAAATTGTTGTTTAATAAATTATTTTATACGTAATAATTATCCAATCCTGAATATTTTTGTAGCATACCATTAAATACATGTTTAATTATGAGTACATGTTAGATAGATAATTTCAAAACCCTGGAGATAGCATGGTTGTAGCCTGCGGTAACCCTACAGTTGTAAATCGAACTTTAATCTTCCACCGCACACTTCAACTGAAATCAAATTCAGCCTGAAACCACTTATAACTCACCTCAAAATACACAACAGCACACTTAAACTGTTATATACATTTCGACGATGGGCAACCATATCTCCCTGTTGCAACAAGTAACAAGTTCATTTACACGTTAGTGGAGGATTGAGATCCCAGCGGGGAGAAGTACTATGGAGAATACTGGAGAATTTCGTTTGTCTGTTTTTCACTGGTCGGTAGATATACATGAAGTGGTTTGTTTAACTATTTATGCGTAGTTGGTGGTTGCATATTTTACGCAGAGTTGCAAAAAATTTGCAGCTGATTTTACAGCGCAATACCGAATAATCAAAACAAAATCAGATAGAAGTGCCAGTGGGAAAGTGAAAATACAAAATGTCTGTTTTGGATTAATATAAATTTTCTTTAATTCCTAGTAGCAAACATAAACCTGACATTATATTTGTGTAATCCAACAAAAGAAATTCCATATGAGTTCAGACTCTATCGTCCAATAATTCCTTTGGCTTGAACAACAATACCTCCTTAAGAACGGATAGCAATAAATCGAAACCTCGAATTGTTCGTCAATGGAGCATTAAGGGCCCGACGCTTCGACAATGTACATTAGAAGTATGTTTTAGCAAATCACTTCCTACCGAAAAGGGATGGATAAAAATATAGTGAGTGCGGGAAATGACACAGTAGAAAGGCTATTGTAGACATCCTTACCGAGTCAAGGTAAATAAAGTGGTAGCAATTGAAAAGTCATCCATTCCGGGGCCGAGGAAAATTGACTGCGGCCTTAACACTGTCAGGCGGAAGGACAAAGGGGGAACACTCGTTAAACTAATAATATTCTGATTCAGTTTTGTGTAGGTATCTTGGATGTCATGTCAGCTAAGTTGACCTCAGGAACTGGCGGACAGCAGCCGTGTGTTATTTTACACGAACCATTTGGAGCCACTTTTGACTTCCCAATAACTCCAAATTTATTTAACATATAATTATGAAATTTAGTAGATGCATTAACATTGTTTAGAACAACTAGAACTGCAAATTTCATAAATATTGGTAATATAGTTATTGAGATACTAAAGTCCAAAAAACGACATTTTTACCACTGACTGACTGACTGACTGACTAGTAATCAAAAACCTATCCCGCTTCCAGGTGACCTAGAAAGGTGAAATTTGGCATCCAGCTTGGTAATTGTGTGTGACACAGAAAAAAAAACCAGAAAAAATTGTGTTTTTTTAGTTTTATTATTATTACTTATGCTTCTTACCTCAGAACTCCGTCATTTATTAACCGATTTGCAAAATGATCTTTTTGTTTGAAACTATATACTTCAGGGGTGGTCTTATAGTTATCAGGTAAGAATCTGATCAAAGTGTCTTGGAGAAATCGAGAGAACTCTTAAAATATTTGAGATGCACCTATAGCAATTTGGATATTTTGTATAGTAAGTCGTGCATTCGGTCTTAAAAAGCACCATTTGGTGAATTTCAAAAAGTAATGATATCCCACCAAAAACATAAATGTGAAAATGGCAGCCATGTTCAATATGCGATGCGTGTTTGTCGTCTTCACCGACAAAAGAATTGAGATAATGGGTGCCAAGTTCTGTAGATTATCTGAAAAGGTGCCACGTCTGACACTAGATTGTTACAGTAAAACTAATTTATTGCGGCTTAATACATTTTGAGCCTTAACTTGGAAGTTTTCTATGCAGTATGTTATAATACCAAGAAAGCTGTTGGATATTCAAAAAAACTGCCAAGTTAAAAAATGCATTGCATGCTCATACTCATACTCATACATTAAGCCGCATAAAAATAGTTTTACTGTAAACAATCTAGTATCAGACTTGGCACCTTTTCAGATTATCTAAAGAACTTGGCACCCATTTAAATCTCAAATCTTTTGTCGGTGCAGACGACAAACACGCATCGCATATTGAACTTGGCTGCCATTTTCACATTTATGTTTTTGATGGGATCAGTTTTATCATCACTGGAAAGCAATACCTATCATTAAACATATATCACTCTCCAAGAAGCACAAAAGTGCTGTATTTGACAACCTGTTTAGCCTAGTTGGTAGTGACTCTGCCTCCGTAGCTAGAGGTCCCGGGTTCGAATCCCGGCCAGGGCATTTATTTGTGCATTTATCACGGATATTTGTTCTTGGGTATTGGATGTTTTCTATGTATTTAAGTATATATTTATCTATATAAGTATGTATATCGTCGTCTAGTACCCATAGTACAAGCTTGCTTAGTTTGGGACTAGGTCGATTTGTGTGAGATTGTCCCCCAATATTTATTTATTTTATATTTATTTATTACCTACCGTGAAAATTTACCTATATAAGCTAGCATTATATCAGAATAGATATAGCTCTCTCTCTATATGCTGATAAAACTCTAATTTGGGCACAAACTAAACATGTAGGACACTACATGAGTTTTTTTACGTAAATTTTAATGTACAATTTACACCTTTGTAAATTGTATGTACGAGTAACAAAGGATAGAGACGCGAGTCTCTGTCGACCTTTCAGAACATCGATCGTCGTTTCCATTTGTCTCGACAACTACAACCTAAATACTATTTATGGCTGTTAGTGTTTGGGTACTGTAGAGTTGGGAAGGACCCATTACTTATAAATAATTACGTCTAACGATTCAACTTGGGTCAAATGTAACAAATTTATTTGCACTTATTTTGTGAAATTCTTGAACATTTGACACCACCAAGTTTTTGTATATAGTTCAGGTTCATTCTATCCGAAGGACGCTGCTGAACATAATTCTCCTCCAAAGAGTGCCACAATATCTGGTCCTTTAGAGTTATAAGTACTTATCTATAACATAATGTAGTTTGGAAATCAATAAGTACATTTTAATTGTCAATAATATAAAAGGAGAATTCTTAATTTCTTAGTATATTTTCGCTTTTAGGTAACTTTGCCTATACATGAAATTATAGGTTTCTTTAAGGACATTCTTTTTGCAATTTCAATTCATGTGCAAAGGCATCATTAGAGCACTATGTAGCTCTACTTCAAAACACGTAAAGGGGTTTAACTTTATTGTCAACACGGGCCTTTCAATAAAACTGTTGTCAAACTAAGGTGTTGACGATATTCGCGAGTCGCGTAATTATGCGACCTCCACGACAACTTAGCCACTAAAGCATTACCCCAAGTCCTTCTGTCACATTAACACGAACACTTTAGCGCGAGTTATTCGCGCTTGTTTTGGCTATATTAAAGGATTCCAGGCATATCTCAAAGCGACTTACTACGCAGCCATTTATTAACCATCTTAATTACTAAGGCCAAGTTAATTATACCGGGTAAAACTTAACGCCTAAAGAGCGTTATCCCGTTAATTTAGTAGCAAGTCGCGTTCGCGGAAATCTCTTTATGTCATATCCTGTGGGATATCGCAGAAGTTGCTTCACGATTTCAAATCGCACCTTAAAATAATGACTTCGCCTCAACTTTTTTCATAATAAAATTATGGTAAAATCTTTTGATACTTAGAATGATTTAAGGCTGCTCTTTATTTATAGCCTCTAATATAATTTTTATATCTCGCGGAGTAAAAAGTCAGCTGAAATTTTTGTTCCATGATTAAATTAGTCCAGTTCAGTTTCAGCACCATAACGGCAAATGTTTGATATGCTTTTGAACGGTTGCAGTTTGCCCAGTCCTTAAGCGAACAAATTTACAAACTTACCAATATTAATGGACATCCATTTCCACGCACGAAAGAAACATTCCAAAACAGTATACAACTCAGAACTCTTCCTGCACAATGAAAATCTATTCCAATAAGCAAGAACGCGGGGTGCGGTCGGTTTACGTACGGCATGCACAATTGCAATCAGCCTAATATGTTGAACAGTAGGTTCATCTCATTATCACGAGCGACCACAGGTGAATGATGGCGCGGCGCCGGCGCCGCCGTTTTGTTTGCGGTCGATTTAACGCTGAGGTCAAATTGCATGTTTGCCGCCGCAGCCGGGAGATCATTCCAGAACAGAGAATAAATCGACTGATTACTTTTGCACAATTTGGAATATAACATGAAATGTTTTGCACGCACTACTGCTCCTTTGTATTGTTTTGTAGTATGCAAATGATACCTGGATTGGACCGGCACTGCGGCGACAGTCCATGTGTGATTTGTTAATGGTTTCCGCAGAAATGAATACTAATTCTATGTCCTTTATGCATTCTTACTGGTTCCAAAACAATGTCACGTGCAAAACACAATATTATTAAAACTTAGGTTACAGAGATTGAGAAACAAATATGAGCCTAATTATATTTTGCGGTGCCGATACATTTAAGCTATAATGTACATAAAACCTAAATCTGCGTACTCGTAGGTAACCTATAAAATGTTATGATTATTGGACGTTGATTTTGATACGTATTGGACAAATAATAAAATTCTCAAATGTCACGATCCATAGGTTTTTAATATGTACATCGAAAATAAAACGATGAAAAAGGATTGCAAGGCATTAAATAAAACAATATACTCGTATACGTTACAGAATCAGCCCCTCAGCTACACTTAAAGGATTCGCTTAAAAAGAGCTTTTAAAAGAAAGAACCTTTCTTATTTATTTCCTTGTCAAAAGTGAACTAACTCTTGTTTTCATCCTCTTAACAAGAAAGTAATCTGTCGACCTCCGTAGCGGTAACGGGATTTTTATGTAACAAACTCGAGTCGCGCCTACCCTCACCTAGCCCCGGGGTCTCTCCAGAAATCCCCGCATTATACTCTCCTGCCAGATTCTACTAAGGATTCGGCGTAATATACATTTTCTCGTGTCGGAATTACAGCTGTATTTTGCTCATGCAACATAAAATCGGCATAAAGGCGACGCCCATGAAAAGGCTCCAGCGAGAACCTACCCCCAGCCTTTATTTAGTTGGCTTCAATGTAACAATCCACTGAAAGTTTTACTGTCGACTGTTCTAGCCTCGCCGTTCCATAAGCGGGCACCGTAAAGTGTAACAGGGTATAATACAATGCACCGCGCGTAAGACAAATTCGACCGGCATGCGATACACAGAACAAGCTTCTAAACCAACACACTAAGCTTCACTTGACTTCGAAGTGAGCAAACATTTTATTTTATGTCAAAACTCACAAGTAAATTTCCAAGTTTCTCGCACCCTCTATGTTATACGTTGAATAATAAACCAATCAAAACTTACCCATTGTTAAAGGGTTCTCAAATGTTTTAAACACATCAGCTCGCTTGGATTAATAGGTCAACCATTGCTTGAACTTTTAATGGATTTCCAAAACTTGAGCAGGTACTTATGGTACTTTTGTGATACAGAAGTCACTCACACCTCTTAAGTCGTGTTCGTTAGTTCGTAGATTATAAGTACATCACAAGTATTTTTACAATGTTGCAACACTGCGTTAGTTCTTGAAATGATACGCATATAGGAAGGTGGGTATTTATCTATATGAAGTCTACGAGGCGGACTTTCAACGCGTATACTTAGTAGGGCAACAGGTGCGAGGGACGCCCCGCGCCTCGCTGCAAACTCATAATTATAATCACTCTAGCTATCCCATTCTCCACCACCTAGAGCACAACTGAAAGAAAAACAGCCTTTGCATACGAGCGCACCCCGCTGATACTGCCAATCCAAGTTAATTAAAACATTAATTCAAAAACCGCAGAATATTAATGCTCCGTTTTAATTGACGCAGTGATTTACTGTATAAAACCGATTTAATTGGCTACGTCGCTCGATACGACCACGAATGCAGGTCCCTTTAGGTGATCAATTTAATACATTTCGAGTTGTCATTGACGGGTGGCGAGTGCGCCAGGCGGGTGGCGGGTCACAATACTGCGACTGAAACTTTCTGGCGGCGACTACATCATACATTTACACATTTTGTTCGCTTGTCAATTAAATGTCACACGTGATTCGTTGCGAATTTACTTACTCGCTCGCGCATATCAACCGACCAAATGGAAATTTGCATTAAAACACATGCCCATCGCACAGTCGGGCGCCTCGTGTCCACCATTGTGATTAAGCTCATTTTAACTGAAAAAGAATTCTTTTTTTTAATGGACAATTCAAATAAACCTTTAATGAATTTGTTCAATTGTCCCTCACAGTGCCACAGAGAAGAATGTCTATCTCGACTTTTATGGTCATTACTGTTTTGCATGTGACTTTCAGGTGACCTATTCCAACTATATAAATACGGAGACTGCCTTGGCAAAATACATACAGCTATTTCACAACAAGTACAAGCGTAAAATTTGGCTCGGTATTTTCTGACAACAAAATTGGAAAACAACAACGCCAATGGCCAACTATTTGGATGGAATATTAACTTTCGTATTAGCGACGAGTACGAAACTGCTTGATATTTTATAAACCCTGTCTGCCGTTTGCTATTTCAGTAGGAATGGTACAGTCAGGTAAATATTTTGCAAGCTTTGATGGAGCTGTAAGAGGTTTGGCCCATAAATCCGAGACAGACTGGAGCACGCAACGAATGTGTGCGACGAGCAGATTTATTCGTTTGTCTTGTATGCCGGTGCACGCTCACCGCCGGAAAATATTAGCTACCTACGTGGATACAGTATAATAACTTACCGTTTACGCACTACTTTTTAGGGCGATTTTATAAAGATACGCTAAACCTTTTAGAAAATGCTGTGTAAACTTGAACTGATGTGTTATGTGATGTGTGTGTTGTGTGATGTGTTGTGTGATGTGTGGTGTTGTGTGTGTGTGTGAAATTAAGTATTAACGAGTCGATGATACGGATAAAATTCTTAGACAAAAAGTTCAGAGAATAAAGCAAAATAAGTTTTAACTTCCCAACAAATAAAGAAGCAGAAGTTATAAACTATTAAAGTATTAAAAATCAGAGCACCGACAAGGTGCGATGTGTCAATCTTGATTTAATTTAAACTGTACTGGTCAAAGCGAACGCTGTATAGCCCGAGGGACTGAACGGGCATCAAATCGAATAGAAGGTTATAATTGACTGCTACCGAATGAACAACAACCAAAACGCCGTAACGATTTCGACCAAATTTGAACCGTCTGTACTCCTTCAAACTCTCAAATTCTTACGTACTTTTGAATTCGATATGGACGGCGCTATAATCGTGTTGTGTATTCTTAGTAGAATATGTAGTTAGTATAGAATATGTAGTAAGTTATTGCACAAAATATCCCATTGCGTCGAAGTGGAAGTGCATCCGCAAGGGCCCTCATATATATAAGATAAGATAAGTTATTTCAATAACGAATGAAAATATAATTTACATATCTTCATAATTAACGTTTACTGTCGTCCCTTAACACTTGTCGTCAAGATTTTTTTTTGATCTTTTTGCATTCATTTTATTCTCGATATTTCTTTTACTCTACAAGGCGCAAATGAGCCTTGAACTCACGATTGTTTTTTAATTTGCAAAGAAAAGGGTGGACAAGAAGCACGCATGGCTTAACAGAGTGATAAGTAGATTTTATTTGCTTCAGAACACGAGATTAAGCGTATACTGTACGATAATTGTTGTGTAAATTACCACCGTTATTTTCACTTGTTTGACGACTCGTGATTGTTCATTTATACTGTTATGTGCTGCACTGGAAGCGATTTTATTATAATCAGATCAGATACAACTTTGACCTTATTTGACAGAAATTATAAAAGGTATTACAATAATTCGAATCTGCAGATGCAATGGAGTTCAACGTCGGCAAACTTTATTTGATATTCAATTCTCTGATCGCTAGCAACAAATTTGCAACTTGTCTAGTAAACCACGGAACTATCAGAGGTTTCGTGTAGCGAGCCCCGAGGAGCGGCCAGCTGTCTCGCTCTGACAGCTCAGCCACCTCCGAGACTTTAATTCACACTCGTGATGCCCTCAGGACAATAATAAGCTCGTTTAATGCGAATCTGTAATTTAACCGCGGGAGCTATTACCTTAATTATTTAGTACGTACGAGTACGTACTACTCATAATACTCATACTTTCTCGACTAGTGATGACGTTATTATAACGTCCATAAAGTATACATATCACTAAACACTGTAATGAAACCTTAAAAATATAAAGGAGTTTTGTCAAAAGAGTATCAACAAAGAAAAGTCCCTGCAACAAAGTTCTGCAAAGCTCCTTTCCACAATACCTCAATAAGCGTATGCGAGCATTTGAATAATAAAAATCACATTCGTTCTATGAATGTCTTATAATCTTTGTTCTTTGACAATGAACATCATTGCTGTTTGATGTCCACAGGTCGTTGATTAATGTCTCCAAAATAACAGAGAGAGATGGTTCTTTTAAGAACAAGGAATTGCCCTTACAATTGGGAATTCATTTGAGTCACGTTAAAGAAAGTCAACGAAGCTAAAAAAGAACGGGAGAAATAACCAGTTCAGTTGAATTACTTTATTCTTTACGAATTTATTAGACATATACAAATACCTGCAATTAAAGTGTGGCTCTTGATCGCTTTCGTAATTTACCAGTACCTGTCTGAATGACTTGACTTGATAGTGTTTCTTTTAAGTGCTCAGAAGTTCACGACCTTAAGTAGCTATTTCCGTACCAGCTCCTAAAAGTCATCAGTTTAAAATCGGATCGCGAGCTGCGCACGAACGCCCGAGTGGCTCGTGCCATTAAACATTTACGCGTTCCAGATAACGCCTGCTTTTTGTGTTGGACTACACCTATTTTATGGGTATTTTATTATTCCTTGATCTGATCGACGGCTTTCAAAGTTCTAAGTTCTTGCTCAAAGAAAGATATGAGTTAATTGATGCGGCGCGTGATCTTGTTAAGTAATGTTTTGAGGTCATGTCAACCAAATGGTAATACAAAGAAATTGTTTTGACATTAGTTTTTCTACAAATTTAGTTCTTTTCATTTTTGGTCAAATACGGTCTTAATTTATAATATTATCGTCTTAATCAGAACCATGTATTTCTTCAGGTGTTAGAGGAAGATTAATAATCCGTTTCGGTGAGTTTCAGACAATTTTGTTCGTTTTAACCGCCTAGCTCGATATCGAGCCTCATTTCAATCAATGTTTTGTCACCGCGGTAGCAGCACATAATTTTTATTTCGCACAACCTTTTCCGAAAGCAATTTCGTTCAAAAATAGAGGTTCGTTTTTTATCTAAACGCTAGCGACAAAAGCTATCACAGTCCGCTTTAACTTGTTGGAGCGCAACAAAAAGCAAATGTTTATTTTACCTGACTGAATTCCAGATTAAAGCCCTTTCAACTTCATGTTACAAAAATGCGGTTGCTTGTGTCAATAGGGAGCAAAGCCGACATATGTTACGTGTGTCCATGTCACCCGAGTAAGGGCAAGACTGGTCGGGATAACAAACAACACAAAAGAAACAATGAATGGTCCAGAAAAACGGCGCGGCTCTCGTTACGAGCTACATGCATAAATGATACGGCGAATATGACAAATGGCACGGCAGAGTATAACAAAGCTAGTGGCTCCAAGTGGCCGTTCAATTATGCAAATACGCGCTGCTATGTTCGTCCGGCAATAATAAAACTGTTTAACAGCTGTCAAACGCGCCGCCCCGTGGAACATTTTTGTATTCCGGCCACCTTCTAAGCTATAAAATGAAAGCAGGTACATCAGCCGCATGACGGAACATGCAACGCTTGTATTAAATTAGACCGCCCGGCCCGTGGTCATCCACTTTATTTTTATTTGAATCCCATGAAAATATGGAACGTGTTGGCTCGCTAACGTTCCAGAGTACACTCGCAACCGTTTTATTTGCGAGTCGATGTTTATGAATTTACCAATAAACGCCAGAGTGAAAGCTGTTGTTACATCTGCAATTTTACCCTACACAAAATTGGTGACAAAGTTTACATTGCGGTGTACTTTAAAGCTAATTACCTGAAATGGCTATGTGGCTAAAATAAAAGTAATATGTAAGTAATTTTGATAAAATAGTCTGTTTTACGAGGTCTGGGGTCTTGATTGGTGTAAGTATCGCTGTCTTAAAGAGGGGTTATCATGCAATGAGCACATAAACGCTATCGCACGGCGTGTGTCGCGCGTGGAAATGTTATCGGATCATTGCTTTAGAACAAAGTACTTACCATGAGTAGAGACAGTTTTGTCTTTTTGAAAGCTGTATGTAAAGATAATAGTTAGAAAATTCCGCAAGTTGTAGATAGTTTTGTATACATTAAAAAGCACGAAATTGCTAGTAATTAAGCTGTAAATAAATCAAGAAAAAACATTGCTAACGGCGTCAAAATTGCACTCGCTCCTTAGATATTAATTAGATACAATTGAATTTAAGCTGTTAATAATGGAGTCGGGATGATGAATTTATTAATAAGGAGTAATTTTTCGCCAGTAACTCATTAAACTGATCCAGCACTGTAGGTGCTTCATCACTCAGTCAAATTGCGTTTTGCTTAATTTTCTTTCCCGGCAGGTGTGTTCGACAGAGCAATTATTTACACCGTCAGGGCCGACGGCACCCCCTCGCCTACCCTTACCCTTGCTACCAGTGCCTCACATTTGTGAGCACTTCCTCCTAGAACCGAACCCCCTTACAGTAGTCTAGATAGTTTGAAACTGTAAATTATTCCCGTTTAACTTATTCTATAGCGCAAGACCCCGAATGAAGTTGTCGTATCATGGAAATCCGATGGTAAAATCTTAAAAGAAGTAAATTTCACGCAAATTTTATTCCGAACACCGTACATTTTAGTCTTATTTAGTAACTCTGTAGTAATATTTCCCTTTGAGATAAATTTTATTCAGTTAATTATATCCCAAAGATTTCAATAATGCGTTTCCCATGGAAAATTCTCAATTTGAATAACCGCCAAAGAAATGTATTTCCATTCATATATTTGTGCAAATTTTTATTCTCCTAAAGGGAGGTCTAATGTCATTCAAGTGAAAGACGCTTTGCGCCTGAGTCAGCATCACAATCCAAAGTCATAAATAATTGGAGATAACCCTTTTGCTTCCTATATTACAGTTAAGGTCGCTTATTTAAGCGCCTACTTACTGAATGTCAGAACCATGTGTTCCCCTCATGTTTAGAAATGTCACTGCGGCTGATATGCCTATGGTTTAGTGTCTGTAATGTGACAGTGACAACCGGATTAAAATAGAACATGCCGACATCACAATTTGAGTTTGCACTTCGTACTGATTGAGAACATATTTGGGGAAACCAGATGGGTATTCCTCAATATTAGTTACTCAGGTAAAATTGGGACTTTCATATAAATTCGAAGGAATAATAATGTCACTATTACACAATTTATTCAAGTTGGTATAGAAGTAATCCATAAACGCAAAATCACCTCACGCATCAATGTCTCTGTGCAAATGTCAGTCATGATTTCATGGGTGACATTTGCACAGGTGAAGACGTGAATGGCATTTAGGCTGAACTACATTTTGTGGAGCATGAAACTATTGATTAGTTATAATGACCTTTTACGCAGCTACTTGCCTAAAATGCCTTGCTTTAAGCACGCGATAGTTGTAAGCACAGTTATAAATACGTTTCTTTATAACTTTTTGATGAAAACCTCTAACATACATGTTTATCGATTAAGAAACTTTCAATGAATATTGGAAACAGACACAATATAATTTTTTCATTAAGCTTCTAGAGTTTTTCAGAGTCTATCAAATGCTCCAATATCGAAAAAAGTTATAATAAAATGTAATAAAAATTCGAACGCATGCTCTCAATCAGATTAACAATCTAAACATAATAATTGCATGCAGCCACATCGATAACCAGGCGAATGCACCGACCGGCATCGCACTAAAGCCTCCAACGAAACCGTTTTATAATAAATTCCACCGCTCCTACCCTGTGGGATTAATCTTCCTACTTTCTTCTCTCTGCCATAATCCTCACAGGGAATTGTGTGGGCAGGATGTACTAAAACCGCTACTACTAGTATAGTAATAGGCAGTCACATTTCAGTTTCGATACAATTGAAGAGAAAAAAATATTGAATATCAAATTTTATGTATAGAATATGCATTGCCCAAAATAAAATATAATTAACATTGAGTCAAATGCATGTTTTAGTATTAGCAGTAATGACCTGTGGACAACCTAAGTGTAACGAGTTATGAGTCATAACCCGTTACAGTTAGGTAGTCCACAGGTCATTAGGACTTATGAGTTATGTTATGTATGATCGGTACATAATTTGCATGTACCGAAACCGTTACCTATTATTGTCTATAGGAAGTACGCCTAGATTTTGTTCCTTAATTTAAACCCTTTGAATAAGCTATGGTAAATAGGCGAAAAAACTTAAATATTAAAGTAGGTAACGGATAGTAGGGGCTTATAGGTTTCAGATTCGTAACAAGAGATAGTTGCGAAGTGTACGTTCAGGATTTACCGCATCACTAGTTGCGCTCAAAATCTCAGATAAGTATCGTCAGCGACGCTTTAACTTAAGAAATGGTCTCTTTGTGTTCTCTGCTACGTCTTTGTTGACTGAATGCGAATAATTGCTTTCGTTCTGTCAGGATATGGATCGTGTAGTTTTAATGGATAGCACAGTTGATGTTCTTAGTTAATGATTTCCTAAAATGTTACACTTGTTATAATAAAAAAGATATATTGTCACTTATTTGAATGTCACTTTAGCCTTTTTTGTGTGGAGAAAACTTGCGATCCTGGTACCCAGTCATCTGGGAATGACTGGGTTATGTGGTATTTCTATCGGCTAACAACTCCACGTTGACCGCCATCCGCGCTCTAATGCGAAGGACTCCAGAATCTCAGTACGGAACGCACTGTAGCCCCCCCTGCACTTTACTCCTTTTGGCCCTTGTTATTAACGTCACCTTCTCTGGGGTTGATAGTCAGTAAGGTAGTGTGGTCCCCACTACGATGGTGCACTCGCAACCCCGGTGACCCCCTTTAGTCGCCTTTTACGACAGGCGGGGGAGACCGTAAATCTATATTCTTGCCCGAGTCTACACGGTTGATACTACTTTAGCCTAGTCAACAATGACCCTACTGCCTAAAAAGTACGTATATTTATTGATTTATTCATTTTGGGAGATCTCGGGAACGGTTTTACCGATTTTACAATTTAGGGATTAACGGGGGTGAAAAATTTATCTAGCTATGTGTCATTTTCGGGAAAACTCGTTTCTCCAAGAAAACACGAAAGATGCCGAGCTTTTCTCGGTCGCTAGGTACTTTAACATAGACCTTACCATTTTCTCGTATTTAAATAAAATTAGCTCATTTCAGTCGCTTCACTTGGTAAGACACTCATAACTTTTTTTTAAACATTTATGTCCGAATCCCAGTTAAATGAGTGCAGTTGCAAACGAAGTGTGAGGTCGCGGGCTCGCAACAAACACCTGATGGGCTTACCGTTGGCAACAGGGTTTAGCACGTGTCACAATCGGCCGCTGCTGCAGAATTAACCGCTCGGCCCGCTCCAAATGTCATTCTTATTATCATCTGACACTTTGGGATTACTCTGGATAAATTGTTTTAGCGTTTGGAAGCGGCCATTTTACCGGCATTCAGCTGTAATCTTTGCAAAACGAAACTCTATTGCCCCATTTAACTGGCTCTGGGAAAATATTTTTAGAAAGTCAAAACCTGTCAGTTTAATTCAGCGCCGTAGGGCAGGCCGGAATGAGTTTAGCTCGCGTTTGATTGGTTGCAACAATCATTTACGTGCGGCTGTGTCAACTCTGAAATAAGAATGGAGTTTCACGGCAGACTGGGCGGCTGTACGTCTGCTAATGCCATTTTCCGTATGGCTAATAAGTTTAGCATGCGCTATTACCAATCTGCCGGCGAGCTCGGAGCTTGTCGAGCGCCTCCGCATGGCAATCAATTTGTTTCATGTTCGGACGTTTTGATTTTCTGATTTTCACGGGAACACGAGACTGACTGGATGCTCGTTGCGGCGTATCTTCATTTGCAAGTTTATGTTGCTTCGCTGTCTTATTTACCTTTACGACCACAGTTGCATCAAACACAAATTGTAAATGCACTTACTAAATGTTTTAATCGTCAACTGGCTTACCTATGGGAAGTTTTCCATCTCATAATCATTAGCGATACAAAATCGCAATATGTAAATGGTCGGGCTTGAAGGCAGGGCCCGAGTTCATTTGACATTCGGCTCACGGACTCCTCGAACGATGTCCCATCTCGGCTCACTCGCACCGATTACATTAATTTTATCATTTTATAAGCAATTTAATAGACAATCACCAGATTCGGCTATTTATAATAGGGCGGTAATATATTTTACGCGAAATGGTAATAGTGTAATTTAAGTATTCAAAGCAATGACACTAATAAATTGAATATTGCGGCACCCTTGATATTCAAAGAACACAATTTAACTTCCACTTATATTTGACGGTGAGGCGTTTAATTTATTCATTGGGGCCGCAGTTTTCCAGATATGTCTCGAAGAAATGAGATAAGAGTGCGGTGGTCATTTTGCGGCGTCCGCCGTCGATATATCCTCGAGAGTATTCAAATCAATCTCGGAACATTTTCAATTTATTTCAGTGTCCTTATCGTAGCAGCGTTGGCGCGGAATTAATCTGAGAGGCCCGTCCTCCTCACCCCCATCTGCTTATCACCCCCGCCCCTCCATCTCACCGGAAATTAAACGAATTAACGCCATCCGAATGTACATTTTTCACTTTGGGACTCGCGCATCCTATCGATGGATCTCCAGTCTTTTTCATCGGAAAGCGATCTCCAGATCTGTGCATTTATCTGCCTTCGCTTAGATTGAACAATTGATACGTCAGTGATGTACGGAGAATTGTAAATTGAATTCTTTGTATTGATTCGTCAACACTTCATTTATTTCGAAAGCAATTTGACTAAACGCAATGGATACTAACTAGTACGCTTTATGTGATTTGGTTTTCGACAACTGAGTCGTTGTTAAGCTGTGTTTTGCATTAATGCTAACTATTAATCATCTAGGTAACTTCCTTAATAATGTTGTAGTAGGTGGAATACTTAACATGGAATTGGTATTGTTTTTTGGCTGTAGCATTTGCGTTTGAATGGGCCTGGGTTGGGGCGCATCAATCGGGCGGGCGCACGTAACGACGCCGTAAAGCCGCGCGCACACCTGCCACGCCCGATAATGAATTAACTAGCCGCCATTACTACGAATACGATACTGCGATTATCGCGCAACCTAAACTGCAGGTTTGATTCAACTGTTATTTCTCTTTCAAACCCTGCGTTATGCTCCTAAACAGCATCATTAAACGCTACGGCCGCGATTTTCAGACAGCTTCACTAATTAACAGCACTTATAGTCTAAAATAACGCTGTGAAACCAGTCAATTATTGCTATTATTGGAATGTTTCAGCGCTATAATGACTAATGAGTTTTTACGGAATTTTGTGTTGCGCGACGTGGACAACACTTTGGAATGAACCACACAAATTTAGATAGTTGTTTACACTCAGTGAAACACATCAAATGAAACGCATAATTTAAGCGGAGAGCTTTAGCGCTCATCCTCTTAACGAGTTCAGACTGCCCAATAAATTGCTGCGAACTATGCACATTTTGATTAATAAACTGATTATGTTAACGGCACTGCGTAAATTTTAATTTTACTTGTTTATTACGTGATTATAAATGTCATTTGTCAGCGCGTTAACGCCGGAATTTGTAACGAAATATCAACTGAAAATTTGTTATACACTCGTTAATGGGCATACTTTAAACATGGGCAAATTAACAAGAAAAGCATGAATTAATAGAGGTTTATGCTGACGAAATATACTTAACAAAACGCGTTGGATTTTCTCCTATGAATAGATATAGTTTTTCAAAACGGTCAAGCGGTTAGCGGTTATACGAGCGATATCTCAGTGGGATGCGGGCAGAACTTGTGTTCAAGCTCGGAGCTGGCTGTCGGAGCGCCCCGTAAACCACCTTAAGTGTTATCGCGCCCCGGGAGCAGCTGCCCCGCTAACTAACCGTGATTGCCCCTTCCCCCTTCACCCCACGTGTATCATTTTTTCAACCCGCTCCCGAGGACCGGCTCACCGTCGTCTTGAAATTGCGATACTTAGCATTAAATTGTGAGGCTCTTAAAGGGCATTTCACCAGGATTACTCGGGCGCGGCATTTTTTTTTTCTCACGTTCAGCTAGATTACGGCCGCTACCGTTCTGTAAATACCTTAAAGGTATCGGCGGCGTAAAGTTGCCCGGTATCCGCCTTGACGATAATGAGCGGCCCTTTGCGCCGCTTTCGAAACGCATGTTCCTTTAGGTAGCTATAACCGTTCACCCTCTTTTAAACGTTTTCTCGTTGTATTTTTCTGACAAATTAAGTAGATTCCGTTTCGTATTTGACAACATAATGTCTTCTAATCAAGGAAAGTATGGCTTTAATCTTATAAAAAGTTCTACGGAGAGTTTATCCGCCTTTACTTTTTAAAGTTGTCCCTCTCGCATTCAGCGCGTAGTGATTTATGAATTCGAGAAAATGCTGAAGAATAAAGCATTTTTCATTGGTTTACTAACTTTGTAGTCATGTCTAAATGCAGTTTGATTCATAGGTAATCTTTGTGTATGACATATGCAGTACGAATCCCGTGTATTTGGTCGGATTGTTTGCTTGTGAAAATATTTGTATTTTGCGATTTGATTCGTTTACTAAAAAAGCTAAGCGAATCTTCGTTTTCAAATCATACAGAAAAGGCTATTAGTAACAATGTCCTGTTGTCTGAAAATTTCAATGAACTTGTTTTCATTAAATGATTTGCTTCTAATTTATTATACTAATTCACTTACATTATAATCAACACACTACGTATATAAATTTACTCAGTTATCTCACTGTTTAAATCCTCAACTACGAGTTACAACTGTGAAGTTAGTAATACAGAGAACAGAAGAAAAATAATGCTAAGTAATTAATAATAGTACGTAAAAGAAAATTCATTAGACGCGGGTTCAGGCCGTGTCTTAGTAAACACACATGCTTATCTATTCACCCGGTTGCTCTAACGGCGATCGCGCATTAATATCGGCCTATTCATTTCCTAAGGAGCACTTTAGACTTATTTACTCTCCCTAATTCTGTCTATTTGGGAAGATAAAAGAAGTTAATTTTATAAATGGGCCATTCCCGTATACGTCGGTAATCTTGCGTTGGCGGCGTTATCTGGGTCCAATCGGCCAAAGACAGATAGCGCGGTCGACACGCGAGCGTCGATTGATTAGCCGGGCCCGCAGTGCCCTGACGGGTTAATAAAGCCTCCTGCTGCCCGCTGATTGCCTGGTAAGCTACCCATTCTGCCATCCACCCGAATTCTGCCAATTACTTTGCGAATCATATCACCGCTATTAGTCGCGATACTAATCGAAGGAAGGCTTTGAGAAGATATTATGTTCAGTTCACAACCGGTAGTGGACGGCGACCTAGTGCAAGGGAGCCCAATTAATTTGGGAATTTCTGAATTCATTGCTTGTTTGTCGCAAATGAAGGTCATCCATTCAGTGATTATGAACAACTATTTTATCATAATATCAGTTTCAATTCTTTTTTTTTTTTATTGTTAATGGGATTACGTTTGACCTTAGTCTAACCTGATGGAAAGTTAAGACAAAGTCTAAGATGGAACACGCTCACCCAGAAGATGCCTATTCACTCTTACCTTGAACACATTGAGGTCATATGCTTCTGGAAATACAGACGCCGGAAGAGAATTCCAGACTGACACAGTGCGAATCAGAAATGATTTGTTAAACCGCGAGGTGCGGCATGGAGGGAATTCGACTACATGTGGGTGAAATCCCATACGGCGCCTAGTACTCCGATAAAGAAAAGTCGAAGGGGGGATAATTAAGGTCATGGAGCTCAGCAGCACACTCTCCAAAATACAACCTATAGAAAATTGCCAGACAGGCGACCCTCCGCCAATGCTCCAAACTTTGGAGTTTGGTTCCAACGAGCGCAACGTCGCCTATCAGTCTCCTGGCTCTCCGGTCCACCGAGTCCAAAGCACCCAGCTTCAAATCACTTCTTCTTGCTAGTATTATATTCTCAACCACTTAATGATTTTTTTACATTCGAGCAAATTGGCGTGTCTATTCAGATATTGTTGTATTGTACATCTAACTTTTGCTGTAATTATAACGCGTCTTCATCACAATCAATTACATAACATGCCACATTATTAAGGCTAAAATATGTATGTAGACTTAACAAATAACAAGCCCGAAAAAATAGGTGTACCTATCGGTTTCAGATTAGGTACCTAACCATCAACTTTTACACCGGCCGTATTTATAAGGATTAGCGAGGAAACAACGGTTCTGTTTCAGTATACAAAAGTTTATGCCGGCTGCGGTATAAATTAATCAGAGAGTGTTGTATAGTGTGTAGCGATTATAAAGCGGTGACAAAGCGGGCGCTGTGAGAGGCAAGCCGGCAGAAGTTTCGGCTCGGCCGCGGATCGGATTAGAGGCCACCCGCGGTCACTCGCAGGTCTCGTGAACACGGTATACGTTTCAGAAACTTCTCCCCCGACGCCGGAATTAGAAAGTCACCCGCCAAAAACAAATCTGGATTTACTTGCCCTGCAAATGACATTTTTAAACTCCCGCCTCGTCTGAAACACTCGCATTATCCGAAGGCACAATGGACCGCGTGGCCTGGGATTATGTAACAAAAAAGTGCTTTTAAAATAACCCTTTTTTCAAGAGTCGATGTGACGTGAAGTTTCTTCCGCCAGGCCGCGGCATTTGGAGCGCTCGCAGCCTAATTGTTTGACGAAAATAAATGATTCCAAAAATAAAAATAAATGAGAGTTTTGCGTTTCGTTATAATTTTTGGTATTACGATGCTTTTTACCCAACGCTTTATAACAGCACGCACGGTAGTTAATTTTGATTGTTTCTTCTGAAAGTCGAGAAACAAATATTTATTATAGATAACTGTAGAATAAATGCAATACTAATAATTTCACGTCATTAAAACGAGTTAATGAAACTATTATTAGTTTAGAAAAGCCACATATCTAAAACATTTGCTTAACACACAAAATAACGATGCTCCGTGAATGACGTAAATAAAAATGTAAAACAGCGGCTAATAAAGCGATAAAATAGCGGTAGATAGGGGACGACAAATTATAATTATCATGTTTATGTGTAAACATTCAGGCGGGTTTAAACGTGATTGTTGGCACGCACGGAGCCGCACGCACGACGTATGTCACAGTGACTCGACGACTAAAAGGTTGTTTCATTAATCAAGTTCGGATTGTAAGTTTACTAATTTGCAACCTGTTAGGGTTTTTGACTGAGATGGCAACACATGCACAGGTGTTATTAAATATTAAAATTATGAATAACAAAATAACCACCAACAATAATAATTATTAATGAGTCTAGTAAGACTACTTACTTACCAGACTCATCAATAAACTACTTGTATACAGAAAGCCCCAGGGTTTTTTTTTTTTTTATGACATAGGTGGCAAACGAGCAGACGAATCGCCTGATGGTAAGCGATTAGCGCCGCCCATGGACACTCGCAACACCAGAGGGGTTGTAAGTGCGTTGCCGGCCTTTAAGATGGGAGTACGCTCTTTAGGGTTTTTTGAAAGACTCATTAACAACATCTTGAAGAAAAATTACCTTTATTTGAAAAACTTGTTTAAATGTCTCTCGCCAATATATCGACATCTATCGAGGAACGTTACGGAAATAGCGCCTTATATAACACACTAAAGTGATACTATTAACTTTAAAATGACATATTGGTAAACGTTGTCTCGAGCCATTGTTTTACACTTTAAGGTAATTATAATTTTACACAATGCTAGCTAATGCAGAAACAAGCGCGTAAAATGTACAGAAATCCATAAAGATAAACGAAATTGTGTGCCTATATCGTATGCTACTACTTATCGGTCTCTTTAATAATTGAAATATTTCTGGTAGCATTGAAGTATCTTCGCCTATACTTACGTGTACAACGTAAAAATTATGATATTTAAAGTCCTGTAGTTTATTACTACGCTCGCACAAGTACCTTAGTTAGTTAAAAGTACAGGCTTTGTGGAAAAAGCTACAATATGTGAGCTTTATTTTTTAAGCTCGTATGACGTAATTTTTCTGCTTTAATTAACTTGCATACAAACAGGGCAAACTGCTGTCGTAAATTGTATAAAACTGTACCATCTTTTGCTTTGGACTCAAAAATTATAATAAAATGTAGTGTAATTTTTATGTATGTCAGAGTATGTCATGTAGTCGGTTAATTAAATAAATGTTATTTCAGAATTTCAGAGATTTTATAGCTACCTACAGTAAAATAAAGAGAATATTTAGTCATAGACGACTAAATTATACAGGCAATAGTAATACTTGGTTTCTTATCTGTAGCTAAAGTTAAAACAAGTGAGTACGGTTGCTCAACTGTTTCTTCAAATACGACAGAAGACAGGAAAAGAGGTGCAATGCTATTGTAACTACATATTGAAATCAGTTCGCCGCCATGCTCATACACTTGTATATGCACTTACATAAGAAAGCCCAAATGAACCAAGTCGAATCATGTGTAATATGAATACGGTAATAACGCTTTCCGGAATTAGGCCCTAGGGAAATAAATAACAACAATGGATTAACGAGCGCGCGCACTTTATGTAATGCAAACATCAAATCAAATTAATACCAAAATAGTAGCGTATACGTAATTGAATCCTACACATAATAATCCTATTCAGTAATGAAGGTTTAAAAAAATAAAAATGTATATTTTATCCGCCTGTGACAGAGCGTTCGTGGCCTAGCGGCTCCCGCGTACCGCATGCGAGGTTAAGCTACATCGGCCGGGGTCAATTCCTGGATGGGTGACCGCTTTGATTGGTTACTGACTGAATACTCATATGTCTTAGAAGGCACATTAATCCGCAGATCCCGGCTGCGTGCTGTCGAAGGCCTAGTTCCCCCTTGATTTGGAAGGTTAGATTGCATTCGCTTCCGTAAAAACTAGGGCCTCAGGATGCAACAGTACTGGGATAGCGCTAGGATGATGATGATGAGACAGACAGACAGTTAACAAGTGAACTGGTGCAGGAATCGCTCGTAAGTACGTAAGGCGCGAGTTGAATCGATCTATAGTCCCAACAAACCCCAAGCAAATGGAGTTAAATTTGTATACATACGTTTCTTACAGTTGCCTAAATATGGCTTACGTATTCCGTTGAAGCAATTTTGGTACCGAATGCTAAAAAACTTTAGGCCCACTTTGAAGGCGCTAAACAGGCACAGATCGCAAATTGACCGCTACAAAGAGAACATGGCCAAATGGGGACTGCACCCGGGCCGTCCCGACCAATAAATATAAATAAATAAATATGTAACGCAAATCATGGCGCACCAGACCGGGTAGTGTACCGCGCATGCCCACAGTCCTGCTCGGAACACGACCTCAGAAATGCAACGGCCAAAGCTGTATATCACTGTTCATTGGGTATCTCTCGTTTGAGGAACCTCAACACAATAGAAAACAACACTTATAATACAAATTTCACAATCATCAACCAAAGAGTTTCATCTTCTGTCTCCATCAGCACGGCTAGCACAACACGGCGCGCGAGCTATATCGCGCGCGAGATAGATTATCCGTCTCTATCTAATGAATACAAACGGAAAGAGACGGATAGTCTATCTCGCTCGATATAGCTCGCGCGCCATATTGTGCTAGCCGTGCAGATCAACTTGATGCCACCTAATTATTGCTTTACACATAAATGATTTCTTATATTGCACATGAACTTTCAAATCCATACGATTAATGGACCTGGGTGAAAATTTAACTGCAAGATTGGTTTACATTGATACATTTACTTATTTTGGTTGCAAAACTTGCAAATGCGGTCTTCTTCCGCATGCGTCGATGTGATTGACACTGCGACTGATACTGTTATCAGTAACATGTCAGCTGTCAGTGACAACTGTCGAGTCAGTATAAATTCTCTTCTGTTGCCCTACATTTAATTAAAGCTTCCTGATTGTAGTGGTATGTCTAATTACGTAAAATAAACTAACAAGTGAAGAAATCTAGACGACATCAGTAAGATCTCGGTAAAGTAGAAAATACTGCATATAGTTTCCGGCCCGCCAAGTGAGGCAGTTGCCTCAGACTAATAAAAGGATGGCGTCATTTTCATTGAACTTAAATCCATATTCTCCCAAGTTTGTGTATTTATCCGCCGTCACAGGCGCGCAGTCACGCGATAATCTGTCTTCATTTCCTATCTATCGGAGTGGTCGAGACCGCGGCAAAGCATTAGCCGCTATCAAGCGACTGTTGCGTGAAAAATGATTTCCACCACACCTTAAAATGTGTAAACTAGGTTGCGGGGGTACAGCGTGAGCGCTTTAGCGAATAAATGTTTACTTTGTTAGTGACGCCATAAGTAGAGACGGATAAAAGTCCGTGTTACTATTTTGGTATATATACTATTATTTACCGTTTTTATCCGCAAGACAACATTTGTTTTTAGACACCGTGGGCCCTTATAACCTGAAAGATTGACACAACGATTCTAGAGCCTAATTAGAGTATAAAATGTATATGACACCAAAAACCCATAATTTAAGAGATATCAATTATTTAAAACAAATCAGAAGTTGACAAATCTCAAGGCTAACACACCCTAAAGGCGTGGCGTAGCCACTTATTACTTTTTTACTTGACACTTCATGTCTTGAACACATTTGCAAGTCTCGTAAAGATTATTTCACAAGGAAGCGATCAATTAATTTGATTTAATTTGTACTGAAATAATAGTTTAATTAATATCAAATAATTTGACACTTGTTGATATAACATTATTTCCTCGTAGTGTCGTCAGAAATACGTGGTTAGTATCTTTCGGGTTATTATACGGGTGTGGCCTGTAATAGGAGCAATAAATTTAAAGGACGCTTCCTTAGAGCACCTGCAGTAACCTCTTGTGTCCAAAAAAAAATTATTTTTTTTCAATTGGAAGAAATATGATCTAAAGTTATGACCTCCAAGTAATGGATCTTGGCACCCAGAGATTATAGCGCGGCAGTCAATGCTGATTTTGAGGTTGCTTCAAGTTATGACTCATAATCGTTGTCGCATTTTTGGTTTAAAAGAATATTTTTGGAATTTATTAATTTTTTTATAAGTTTTTATTGTTTTTTGAATAAATTGTTATTAATATCACTCCAGTAGAGTAAAAGAGTACATATACGAAAAAAAATTAAAAAAAAAAAACTTTTTTTTTCAATTAAAATAATTTGGAAATAATTGCTGGAGAGCTCAATAGTGTACCGTTTAATTTTTTGCTCCTATTACAGGCCACACCCTGTATAGGACCCGCGGTGTATAGACTGTCGCAGATACTATCAATATATCTCTTATGTGGACGGTCTCGATCTTCAATTTGTGACCCCTTTCGCAAACTTTTCCTTTGAATTTATATTTGATAGGACTGACAACCTTACGTCGATCACAAATTAGCCTTCTTGCCAACATAACCACCTAAATAATTATATATATGACTACAACATCTACGTTAATACAAGTAATTTTTAGTATTTTTACTTATGTTTTCATGGTAAGCAATGACAAAGAAATTACCTATTTTTTATACTAATAATTTTAAACTAAAACATTAATTTTGTAGTTCATTTTGCTAGTCCAAATCAAACATTCTTTCTTTAACAAAATGAGACCTCCTTTTTACTCGTATGCGCTGTGAATTAGTATTTCTGTTTGCCTTGTGTTTTTGAACGCTATCTATTGTTTCATTAAATGCCTCGCGTGCCCACGTTACGTGTAATCTGCGTTCTATTCATGAACTTTTGATTTCAGGAACGTATCTTTAGATAACGCCCCGTACAATGGAATGATGTTCTGACGGTTTCATTGTTCGCTTGAAGGCTTAAATGCATAATGTATGGTGAGCAAAACCAGGCAAAATGAATGCTTTTACGCACTAGTAATTAGGGCGTTGGTTTACCTACTGATGATTTTACATGAAATAAAGCTACACCTCGCTTCTTAAGCAATACATGTCATACATTTAAACGTATTGTTTGCAATCTGAAAGTGGTTCGATTAGGCAATTTTGAAAAAAATGGGCAAATGAAAGGTTAACCACCTAAATTATTATATATATGACTACAACATCTACGTTAATACAAGTAATTTTTAGTATTTTTACTTATGTTTTCATGGTAAGCAATGACAAAGAAATTACCTATTTTTTATACTAATAATTTTAAACTAAAACATTAATTTTGTAGTTCATTTTGCTAGTCCAAATCAAACATTCTTTCTTTAACAAAATGAGACCTCCTTTTTATGCGCTGTGAATTAGCAGCTTAGTTAGTCAGCTAGCATTAGTGAGTATCTTGTTTACTTTTTCTATAGTTACCGTAGGTATTCACTATCAGTTACTGTAGATACCTACCTAAACAAATTACAGAAAGTAAACAGTAATATGCTCATATATTTACATCAAAAATGCTTGCATTGCAGGCATAGCATTTATTACTGCAGGTAATTTAGTTGTTTGAAATACGAAGTATGGATATGAGACAACGGTAATATCGCGATTTTGTCGACTAATATTTAATGTACTCGTAAGTATTGCAGTCCTTGCTCGCGGCGGTTCAGTCAATACGTGGAAATAAAACTAGATTAATGTCTTACTTTAACCTCTTGCTCACAAGCTATATATAAGTAGATAACCGAGGCTAAGGTATTGTGTTTAAATGCTTTTAAATATTCGCGTAAAAATCGACAATTCTTTTGTACAATATAGGCGGGTTTGTATATAAAGTATCAGAAAATTTAGAATTGATTAGCTGGGTATTTTCATATTTGTTAATGAAATACTTACAAAGGCACAAGGAGGCAAATTAAATGACTTGGCTGTGAAGACTGAGCCGAAATCCAGTGAAAAAGGGACAGATATTCGTTTAGTTAATGTAGGATCCCTTCCTACAACAACTAAACGAATACCTACTGCACCTATTTATTGACTACAATGCCTTGAAAATTATTATTAATTTAGTTCACGTACGCTGATTTTCAAAATCTGCTATTTGAAGATTCCTGTGTTTCGTGTAATTTTTATATTAATAAATCACCTGTACCAAATACTTACAAACCCTTATTATTAGTTATTAAATTTTACTTCACTTAAGCTTTATATACTTAATACTAATCAAACCCATAATTGTAACCAGAATACCCATAACATGAGTAGATGATCCAGTCCGTGCGCTGATATATATTTTAAGGTAAATTGCACCCATACAAAATAATATCATATATTCGTATCACGTGTCTCGATAATGATCCCGTCTATTATAGAACTTAGACCATAATATTACACCGAACATTAGCATTTTGAGGATACGAAACAAGTGGTAATCCTCATACATAAACAAGACATATATAGTTGTAAAAATCAATGGTTACTCTTTTCCACTCTCACTGACCCTGTCAATTTCACAATACTGCATTCCTCGATGTCCATACTTACATTGTGTTTTGTATAATGTACATTTTGACACAAGCAGGATAGTTATCAACCCTGGCACAACAACGTTTGGATATGATTTTAATTACAATTTTTATGATAGCAAAGCGGGCGCGCTCAAGTATGTATGAAGGGCAGGGGCCCGCCATTTGAACTTATGCTTCCGGCGCGCGCATTCACAATGAGGCCCTTTCACTGCCACTGAGGCTTCGTGTAAGTATGCATATCACTTTTTATTACGCATTTCTGGTTGTGTTTTTAACTGAATAATACAATACAAGTAGACAACCAGGAACTACTCCATTTACCTTACTGACATAATGGTCATCCATGATTTCCCTTACATTTCAAGGGAAATGTAGGTTTGTAAATACTTTCCAAATTTTCCAAAAATACAAACGCGAAAAACGAACGTGAAAAGTAAAGTTTGAACGTACAAACACGTACAATTTTACATACTTAAATAAATATTTTTATAGCTAACTCTTTGACTCGTTACTTAGTTAAAATCTGTTATTGGATTTTCATTTGAATACTCATCCTCTAAATCGAAACACAAACAATGCTAAAAGCAGTTCGTTTAAGTGCGCTATTCAGTCGTCGCGTTGTTTGTCCATCGCGATTGCGTCTACATTATCCTGTTTGCACAGATTTCGACAATCCTGTTTTCCTCAAGAGATCGCATTATCTATTCCTAAGGTTTTGATTTAATTTATGGTTCGCATGTATGAATTATTAAATTCTTCAACGTAACGTGCTCAAAGAAAATTTCAAGGAATGAAATATTTATGAAAGATAATCATTCGTGGATATTACTTTAAAAGCTACTGATGAGGCAAATGAAAGGAGACATTTTCAATGTACGTAAGTATAAATCACGTTGAATTTGAGATATAGTCAAAGTACATGAGGGATGTCTCGCAAGTTCTCGAGGCCATCGTTTTGGGGCGATTGACTAAAATGACATCGTCCCATATTTCACTTTAAGATATATAAGACGGCTGTAAAATCCGAGATTCCATGTGCAAGCGGCCGTTTATATCTTATTTCGCTCATCCGGTTTTACGTTCAGATGTTTTATGCCCACGGAGAGATGTATTGGCAATGCAAATAAGCGGTATTTTCCACTAAATCACGACGTTTTATGTGAGGGTGACGGCACATGGGCATTATTTCCCCTTTCATAACACAAAACACGAGATGGGCATTAATAAATCTAGATAAGGGCTTTAATCTAGCTAAACTAAGCAATCCGCATTTTTAATGGAATAATAAAATAGAATTAGCATCAGCAAAATACAATTCTGTTAGCGAAACCGACAAAAGGCTTAAAACCCACATCGACAATGAAACGTGGTTTTCCATTAATAACTAAGCAGGCTTTCGTTACATTACGGATGTGTTTGTGGAGTTTATTTAGCAACTTATCTGTAACATGTTAAGGTGAGGCGGTGGACAAAAAAGGTTTATTTACTCGAATTAATTGCTATTTGGACAACGTAAATTATTGAGAGCAAAAATTTCTTGCATCTGTTTTATTTCGAATAGATTTCCACTACGAGGGGGCAATTACGCCAGGCCCGAGGCGTGCGCCTCGGGCCTGGCGTAATTGCCGTTTTTTTTTTGGCGATATCAATATATTGACCGAGAAAAATTAGTATTCATGCGGTGCGCCTGTTTTTGCTCCGTACATTTTTGCAAAAAGGGAAATAATGATATCATAAGTCAGCAAGGGAGATAAGCCTAAGCTGGTGCCGTATTGTTTATCACGTTTCCATTGAGATTTTTGTTTTCAATAGGCTCTTGAGGACTTCATTATATTTGCGCCATTCCCTTTCATCATTATTATGTTACAATTGATTACTTTATTTTCAATTTTTTTATGCGGCTGTATATTAGTAAAATGTTTTAGTTGGTACATACACATAGATCAAGGGAGTTACAAGCTATGGTAAGGTTTGGCATGGTAAAAACTATTCTTTAGGCTATTTAAACTAATCGATTTGTCTAAGATTTTCCCCCAATGTTTACTTATAGTTTATTTTATTCAGCGAGGCCAAACTCTTCTTACAAATAATTCAAAATGGCGGGTACATATTTTCACCATCATCATGTCAGCCGAAGGACGTCCACTGCTGGTCATAGGTCTCCCCAAAGAGTTCCACAATAACCGGTCCTATGTATTTTATTTTTCAATAATTATTATTTTTATCATTTTCATTGAAAGTATGTTCAGCATAAATTAATTTATCACTCTGCTTTTTCTTCTTTTTAGGTAAATCTATGAGAAAAATGCTTTATAATGTGGCGTTTCCCGTTGAAGGCCTGTTTGTTTTAAGTATGCAGAAAGCAAGCCGCTTTACCCAGTAGTACCAGGGACCAATCTGAATGATTTCATCCCAGGAAATGAAAATTTCATCCACTTGAATTCCTGGACCTGGACCTTTTCCAAAGTGGCGACAGTATTTTTTTTAATGTGCAGACTCGTACGGTTGCTTTTTTTTTATAATCAACTAAGTCGTATTGACAGCTGCAATTAAAAGGAAAAAATACAATTTCAGAAATTGAAATTATGAGACTTTGTAAGGAGACTTTGGCATTGCTCAATATTAATTAAGAATAGCCTAAATAATCGTTTCCAACTATCATGCGGCCAAACTTTATCATGACTGTGTGAGTGACATGACAGTAACGGATTCATAGAAACTAAAAATCTGATATAATTCAGGAAAATGTTGCAGTCACAAACATGCAAACATTGTCACATGAAAGTTTTCTTTCAGTTCGATTACTTTTTGATAGAAAAACGATTCAAATTACGATTCTTACGTATTGGGTAACAATAAAATAAGTAAATCTAAAGCTATTTTATTCTCACATCACATTCTAAATAAACAGTTACAGTTTTTTTTTACCTCTGTACTCATTTATTTTCTCGTTTTTTATATGTTTGTCTGTTGTATTTGTAAACTCATTAAAAATCTAATTTTATGATTTAGATAATCAAAGGTCACTTACTTTTTTGCATTTAAACTAAAATTTGCACTGTTTCTTGATGTTTTTAATCGAATACATTTCACCGAAGTACCCACAAAAAGTGACTTAAAAACATAATAAAATAAACATAAAAACATTTAACTCAAATATAACTGCTGTGCATCTGTGTGTCGTCACTACAGTGCAGTAAATCTGCACAATCCACCCTACCCGATAACATCTGCTTATACATCACCATTTTATAAAATAAACACGGTCTTAATATGTCTATCCGTTAACTACTGTTTATAGACAAAAAAAAATTAGAGCTTTCTAGCGATCATGACAACGCAAGCTGCGAAACACGCGGCATTTTTATCAGCGTGAAAATTGTTTTCTGTCATTTACGTAAACGCAAATACTCACATAATAGCCAAGCCCACTTACTAAACATTAGGTGCTCAACATGAAGATAACATTGGCGTTATGAATTTTTACCACGTAATCGGTTTACCTTGAGTCCCGCCAGCGGAGCGAAAAAGATCGTGGAGATGAAAGCAAAGGGCATGGGAGCGGTGAGCATACCTTATAGCTTATACGGGATGTTTTTATTGAATTCCGTTAATTACGATTGCATAATCCTGAGATGAAATAAAGTAATCTTCTCTAAGACACTAGTATCCCCATTCATACCATTTCGAAGATATTCAAGAATTCATTTTCGTTAATTAACAACCCTAGTATAAAATATCCTTAACAATTATACAATATCGACGTGCGTGTCATTCGAATTGCGAAACGTCATACTAGACATTAACTTTTGCTTACCTCCACGTTAACTTTTAAGGCCGGTTTTCATTCCACCACCACCACCACCACCATATCAGCCCTAGGACGTCCACTGCTGGACATAGGCCTCCCCCAATTTCATGGGGGGTAAATTCACCCTTGATGATATAATTAATTATTTTGTATAAAGATGAAAAAAATATTATTGCTTGAATTTTGAAAAACTAATTATCGCACGTCGTTTCTATGGCTATATACGGCTATATTCTTGAAGGAACGGAAATCAATAAAACATCCTGTATTTCTTATTACATTATTATATTAAGGTATACTGAAATATACGTTTCGGAAATAATCAAATTGAATCGCACGCTCATTCGGGGCGCATGATAACTAGCGAGCGACATACGCAGTGCAGATCTATTCCAATGTTTGATACTTCGTTTAAAACATAAAATTAGTATCTATTCACTTCTCATGCTCGAAAAGTGTGTCGTATTATGCTTACCAAGTTGGGATAAAGAGTAGATTAGGCCCCTATGGAAAATATGAATAAATATTTATGATTTACCAATCATTTTTATTTAGACCAATCAAAATACTTCACGGTATTTAATACACCAATCATAATACACAAATTTAACTTTAAAAAAAAGTTTTGTATTTGATACCAACCCACAATATAAATACAGCTACACTAAAATTGATCAATTAGGAAACAGTATTAATTTCTTAAAACTTTAAGCTTTAGCGTTGCTGAATATGGACCAAAAAGGTCCATATTCAGCAACGCTATGAAGCGCTCAGTGGAATGTCAGTGGCGTTTATTCGCGGTATCTACATCTTCTTAAAGCAGTATCTGTATTTTATATAAATCAAAGTGCCCAGTTTGCCAGTTCATAAAAAAACATGCTGCCATTGCCGGCATATACAATTATGTTCGGTGTTAAATTTAATATTCATTTAAAGAGTATAATCTTATTTATTTATTTTCTTGCAATCAAAGTGAAAAGTAAAATGTATAACCCTGGTCTAAAAACCACATTACCTACCACAAGATGGCTATTTTCCCAAACTAAGTGAGAATACTTATTTTATACAATCTACTCCTGTTTTCATTTCACAGGAAAGGGTGTCTTATTATTTAAAAAAACTATGTAGACCCACTCTGTGAGCATGAGGCCACTCCGCACTTCAGTCCTTCCTGCGCATCCAGGACAATGAGGTTTCATAGTATGCGTACGACGACCAAATGCTATGAGGATAGGACCTCTTCATACATAGTTGAGTGGGCCACCCCCGCAAATTTAAAATTCACCTTCTAATGAGAACCGCTGTTTGGTCGCAATTACTGTGATAATATGAAAAAGCCGAGAAAATTGCAAGTCGGGTTTTTGCCGACAGAGTTTGCCGGTTTTGGAAAACGTTGAGAAATTATTACAGTATTTCTATACAAAAACAAACAATTAGATGAAACTTGCGTTGGTTTCAAACGTTACATAATCGACTAGCAGGGGTTTATTGTGATGCAGCGCGGTACTAAATTTCATTCGTTTCATGCCTTAAGTGTGTTAGTCTAGAACGTTGACAAACTCAACTATTTTTACGACTGCCGCAATTGTAGAATTTTCATATTCTTATTGGAATTAAACATACGTAGATAACAGACATGTCTAAATAGCCTATAAGCAATTGCATAATTATATTCTTACTTACTTTAATAAAAATTAATTACTCGTACTTCCATCCTTAACTAAGTAACTACTTGTAGTTTAATATCAAATTGATTCATGAATTATTCATTCAAATTTAAAATATTAACATTCATTCATTTTTCATATATTTATAGTATTTAGTAACGAGCGTGCATAGCGCAGTAATAATCTGCGTAATAGCGCACTCGTTTATTTGAATGATATTCGTTGTTACAAAAACAATGGCACGAATGCGCCGTCGGCGCTTATGTTTGATACGACGTGATATTACATATATTTTTTTGTAACACGCGTAACATTTAGGGAATTGTTACAATGTGTTGCGATATTGTTATTTTGTCTTATCTGTGCTTTATCCATTTTTATGCCGTTTTATGTTAATGTTTTTAAATGTGTCACTCCGATAGTTTATTTGGTATACAATGTTTTATAACACATTGTTTATAGTACATAAATATATATTTTATTAATCAATTCTCAAAAAGAAAAATGCAACATAAAACTACCTATAGAATAAAACTTAACATAAAAACATTGTCCCAAGTCGCCAGCAGAGAGTAGGGGTGCCCAGAAATATATTATAATTGTCTAAGTTTTACCAAGTGAGCTATCGAATCAATCGGATAAAGCAGTTTATCTCTAGAGCAAATTGTTTTGCCTGAAGGATAAAAAGGACTAAGAAAGCGATTGTATGCCCCGATTAAAGCCGGTGGTCAGCGGCCGATACCGCGACTCGATATTACAGTCCGTACGGGTACCTTATCTTTTGCTCAGCGAACGCTGCATTTGATCCAATTTGCCAATACAATCGGATCTGGAGTATTGCAGTAGCATTATCATCGGGGATAGCCGCGCCGTCTCTAGCGCGATCGCAGCTAAGAATTTTAATTCGTATCTCGATCATTTTAAGCTATTTCTTAAAACATTTCGTTGCAATAATAGTTAATTATCTGTACTGTCACTCATGCAGTACATTGTTTAAAGTCAAGTTTGGCCTAGCCAGCCACATCAACATAGTCGGGCATATCCATGATTTGTTGGGGTCGCTCTCATCGAAACCGATGAGGAGTATTATATAGTTAGTTATAATTAATAAATTTATGAAACTATGATTGTTACTCAATATTTTTGACTATATTTGTTCTTTTTAAGTATTGTTTTTCACTCGGAATATGGGCAAACAAATAGATGAAATAAATTATGTGTTTCCCTATTTTATTGAACGTCAAGGAAGGATAAAGCTGAAATCTCACTAGTAAAGCCACGCATATTTCCAATAAAGCGAAACAAAACAACGTTACGAATAGTAAAGCCCTCAAAGGCGAACTACACGCATAATTTGAAATAGTATCGGTGCCCTCCTACCGCGTCGAGGGAAATCCTTCAAGGTGAGAGGGCGCCGGACACTGGAAAATCTTCTCTCCCTCCCTGATAAGATTGTCGAGTGCAACTCCCAAAACGCAGAGGGATTGAAAACTTCCACCGAAATGAAACCGAACACACCATCCTGAGGGATCAATACATTGAGAAATATAATATCTGGACAGTTCCTGCTTAGAAATCCTGACTTTTCGAATGATTTTTTCCTCGTCTAAAAGTTTGTAAACAATAGATGGAATTTGTTTGTTTAAAGCATTTTGTTTCATAGTATTGATAATACTCTTTATTGCACCATAAATACAAGGGTACATAGTAGGGCATGTAGTATAGTTACTACGAAAGATGTAAAATCGTCTGTTTGTTGCAAAATATTTCGATGAAAATAATTGTGTTAGATAGGTTCGCCTTTTTTATAAATCACAAATCACAAAAATAGTTCGTAGTTTTCTTATGAAACAAAATATATAAATTTTATCTCATCACATCAAATAACTCTGAAACGTATACGTTTTGTCGCTGTATACCTTGGAGACGTGAATAAGTGGGTTTGCGAATTTTTCTTGGTAAAGTTGAGTGGTTGTTTACACTGAAAGCGGAGTCGTTTACTTTGGGGGTGGGTGGGGATCACTAACGTAATTAGCGCAGTCGGTCGGTGGCGACCGTAGCGGAGTCACGTCGGTCTAACGAACACAAAGTATTCCAGACATTAGCACGACGACATCCTTTTTTTTTCAAACAAAACTGACGTCGGTTTTATAACTGATTCACTTAATATTATTTCCTATTTTGTGGTTTTAAATTTGTATTTTAACGTTTTCAAAAACGTTTATTGAGAACCAAGATTTAAGGTGAGAGACATAAGATTACTCAGTACAGAAAATAAAAAAGATTCATATTAAAACATCTCATTTAGAAGTTGGATCGGTTCCAAACATAGTAATTTTAATTTCCGTTTCATATATTAATTTTTAATTTTAATGTAAAATATTCATTTTCCGACAGCTTTTTGTGTGAACAGAATGATAGAGGTAACAAAAGGTATCCCTATGCTAGAGAAGGACATTCGATTACATCCTTCAACGTTTCTAATTTCCTGGTCCTCGAATGTGGCTAACACAATTTCCGAGGCTGGATGTAGGAGGTACCTGGGGACGGCCGAGGCCCGCTCCTGGGACCATTATCGTAAAATCAAATAAGAGTCTTTTGAGATTACGTGATTGAGACGATTCATCGATAAAAATGTTACATTGTTGAATTATGTTAAAATGTTTACTTTGTACGCAATTTACAACATCGCCTGTGCTTTTAACATTTATGAACAGAAACGTTCGCAACGCAAAACGTCACCTTCTTATTGGCTGTAAAATCGTCGGCAATAATGCCGCTTCTTTAAGGAATAAATGGATTCCATTAGGCCATGAGCTAAATTGGCGGAGGCACATTTGACGGTAAACGTAAAATGTTTGTGATAATATCCGCCCAGATTATTTTTCGGTTCATCACTCACTCTTAATTTTGTCCTGACGTCAGAGATTATCTATGACGCACTATATTGTTTCTGGGCTTCTTCAAAAGTTTTAATTTTCAAATTGACTATTGCGGCACTCCATGAATTCGTCGTCATTTATCATTGGCTTCATTTATTTTTGCGCCTCGATGAGATATGATTTATCACACCAAGGCCAGGAGTAGGTTTGTTTTTGCTGCGCCCGCAAAGATATTAATCGTTATCGTGCGCGTGCCGCCAGTCGTTTGTTTTCGTTACAGTGGCATCGCCCATTAATTATCAATGAACGTCCGGCCGCGCCGTATGATGAAGGTAGCGGTATGTCCCAGTGTTGCCAGGTGACAAGGCTACTCGCTGTCAACCCTTTTTAAGCCTCCGCATTTAACGCGAAGTGCCTGACATCATAAAAGCGTCTGATTTGGGCACGTCCCGTACAAATTACCGCGCGTGATTAAATTTTTTCGAACGTTTTTGCATTTTATCCAAATAGGATTTGGAGGTAAAATTTACGATGGCAGGGTATTTTGCAACAAAGACACTCGATTAAACGTAACAATACATTAGGCTACTGCGAACCTTGCCAATTTTTGTTAAGTGATGCTAAAACGCTCAAATATGCGTAAACATTCATTATTACATTATCGAAGTACTCGTTTCCTAATAATACATCCGTCTTATTTCCTTACATTAACTTAAATTGCTGATCTAGTTTAGTTTTATAATCGACTATGTCAATGTGTATTAAATTGTTTGACTATTTTTTAATAAATAAATTACAACTTACTTGGATAGCGATCAAATTTAAAAACTGCGGACAATATCTAACGATTTAATGTGCATGTAACTCATGCTTTTGGTATATTCATAAGTTTATAGAATGGGAGACGCCATTTATACGGATCATGAGTTCAGGCAAAAATTAAGTTTTAATATCTAAGTGCCAATACGCCTAATTTACTGGCGTTTCTTCAGATATTTCCACAAAAAAAGGTGTAAACTTACATAGATATGTGTATGACCTATTAGGTTACTTCCTTTTGATTTGTAAAGCGAAGAGAGAAAGTTGCTAAAAATAACAAATTACTTTCAGTGTTTTTTGACATTTGCCAATGTTCATTGTTCCAAAGAACAATGTATTATATTGCTTACGTGACACGTCATCCCCGTAACAAATGTATTTTACCGCAGAATCGATTGTATGCTTTGGTTTTTCTGAAACTGCAAACATTGTGTCACTTTGTTGTTTTCCTTCGAAACAACATTTGTTAGCTGAACTCAATTAAAATAGGATTGGAATTCAATACACAAGCGATGTCTTTTGTGGTTTTCATTGCATTGTATAACCAAACGATTGAAAAGCCGCGGGTAATTACTGCGAGATGCTCCTGAGTACGGAGTCTATTATAGATATCTACTGTAATTATCAGGGATCGTACTTTTCGTGCCGGTGACGTCACGCTCCATATAGGTGATTTTAATTCGTCTTATAGTAATCAATCAATCATTATTTATTAATTAATAATCATGTATACATACACTTTTTACAATTATGTCCCATGTCCCTATTACAAACGCAATTTGCCTGTCACATTACAACTAATAATATACATCATTATGTAATACTGCAAGTTTTTGTGACTGGTTCATGTGTAATACCAGTTATTACCAATAATTAAACAAACCTCATCGTCATAGAGAGTTTACGTTCATATTTAGATTCAACATTTTTATAACCTGTTATAAAACTTGAAAGAGTATGAGATCCTCACCTGCTTATAAATTAAAATTTTAAATATAAAAAGAAATCCTTAATAATCTTCGGATGCAATAGGTCGTATAAGACAAAAAAAACCATTATAAATGCATAAATGCACGATTAAATTATTGATGATTAAATATTAATAATTACCATAACACCAATTAGAATCATCCTATAATATATGCAGTGGACGTCAATTTTACGTCACCGGCACGAAAAGTACGACCCCTGGTAATTATATTACGTCACGTGATCCACAGTATTATGTAACGTCTAAAGCTCGATTTTCCTTAATATTTACATCCAATAGGATATTTGGAGGGTTTCTTATTCGATATATTAACTCAGCATGTAATCTGCCTTAATAATGAGTGTTAAGATTAACTTTCGTCTAGAACCTCGTGGATTACGTAGGTCGTAGGTCAATATTTATTACAACATAATCATTTTTGTGTACCGCCGAAGTTTCTTGGAAAGTTATAGAATGAACATTAAAATATTTATGAAAAATATCTTATAAAGAATTTATTGATACATAAGCAATTTCTAAGAATTGTAAGTATTTGTATTGTATTTTCGTAGGGGCGTCAAGCTAAACAAAAAAAAATAATTATCATCCTGATCCTGAAAGTTAAAGCTTCTGATGCCTACATTGGGTAGGTTAATACCAATGGGTTTTAAAAATGTTCCTAATATCTTTTGATCGTTAACAGTAAGCTTTCCGATGAAGGTAATCATCGTGAAGAAGACGTTCTAACCACAATAAAGTCTAGTTCCTCTCTGGATTGTCAAGTCAGATTGCAGTCACTGTCGAGAACTTAATGCCTACGTAAACGGTAAGTCCTTTAGGGTGTAACCGGGAAAGCGATAGGCGGATGACGACAAAAGTAGATAAAAAATATTTTCTAATGTCTCGTCAGTTAGCCGCCATTTGGTGCGAAGCTCGTGGCGTGATAGATGAGCCAGCCAATCGGTTGATTGATCGCTGACATCTGCACCATGCCTCCATCATGAGCTATATGAGATACTTGGAGAATTTAACTACCTTCTAAATAGGTACCTTGAAATCATGTAATATGTATTATTTGTGATCAAGCTTAGACAACAGAAAAAATACTTTCTCTATCTACTTATATAACTAAGTACCTTCCAATCATGTAACAAAACACGTCTGTTAAAATAGTGGAAAAGACTTATCTTTATGGGTTATGTTTGCCTTCTATCTTAAATCTAAACCCACAAAGCACTGGTGACATGCGCTGCCATGGTATTTAGAGTCCTTATTTATGATTGTTTTTTTTCCTAGCACGACGGTGGCTAACAAGTACATAACCTGCCTTCCATAGCTATGTATAGAAGAATTTCTTGTGTGCTGCCGATCTTGATTCAATTTAGTATTACTAATCACGCAGTATATGATGGATTCATTTACTGGATTAGTATATATCGATGGTTCAATACAAGAAGCCCAGCCCTCCTCCCCTACTTACTCCATTAACAAAATACAAACTAATTTGCTATTCAATTCTTTTGGAGTAATTACTCTTTTGTCCGGCATTTGACACCCTTTTGGGAATGACTTCCGGGATGAAAAATATTCTATATCTTTTTCCGGCACTCGGACTATCTATATCTTCATATCAATTTTCTCCTAAATCGGCTAAGTGTGGAAGGTACAGTTACTTTCGCATTTATACAATAATAATTTGTATAATATTTGTATGGATGGTTACCGATAACAGGCTGTAATAATTTCCGAATATAAGTTTTAGAATGTGAATAAATTACAAGTGCCCGCAATTAATAAGCGTCGTTATGATCAAAGTTCAAGGTAATTTCAAAGAAGATTAATTACCACGTATCGATTAAACACATAACACTCGAGCGAAGCTTCTACTTGACTAACCATCGTAACCGGGAGATAAAATGTATAGAAGGGAGACTTCATTTTTAAAGACGTCCTGTCTTATAGATTATTATAGAGTCTTATAGAGATAACTTTTAATAGGTACTTGTCGATTACTGACGCTTCATTCATTACATGTAAATACTTAGAATTATTGAAAATACGCAGGACTCAGAAATAAATATCATCACACAAATATTTTTTCTTCTTAGGCAATGTCATAAGGTGTTAAACTTATAAATAAATATCAAACATAGCTGAAAACCCATCGTAATATTTTTTTTTATTGTGTCGTGAAACTTTTAAGTTCATAAATCGTGATTATTGTTAAACAAAGTTAACTTAGTATATATAACTAACTTCCTAGTTGAAAACCTTGTCTTAAAACTAATTTATAAAAATTAAGAAAAAAGTAACTCAATTTTATTCCGCTCAAATTTAGTCGGCCTGCTTAGCCTAGTTGGTAGTGATACTGCCTCTAAAGCTAGAGGTCCCCGGTTCGAATCCCGGTTAGGGCATTTGTTTCTGTGGTGAGCATTAACATTTGTTCCTGAGACTTGTATGTTTTCTGTGTATTTTAAGTATATATCTATTAAATATGTATATCATCTTCTAGTACCCATAACACAAGCCTTATTAAGCTTACTATGGGACTAGTACATTTTTTGTAAAATATATTGCCCCTAATAATTATAATTATTTATCATTTAAACATAAATTACATGAAATTTTTCATTTTATTTATATTTGAGTAGAATAAAAAAAACGGTTTGATAGTTAGATTTTTCCTCACCGTAATCCCGAGGGCACAAAATAAATAAATAAATAGTTTAATTGAATATAGATGATGAGTCCCTATAAAGAGATTCATGGTTCCACATCTGTTATTACAAGTCTCAATTGTTAAAACGAGCGATGATGAAAGCAAGCATGAAATCATTACGGTACAAAATAATACTGTTGGTCTAATGAAACGGGGTGTCTTCTGCGTTACCACGGGTTGAACGTGGGCATAATCGGGTTTGAGTCACTTAATATTTCTTATTTGTTATATTCCAAACATTGTTTTTCAACATTCTGTCCGATAGTCGTGCTCTTCGAGTAATTGAATTCCAGAGTTCACTCCAACATACCATACTCATAAACCATGGTATTTTATGATTAGTAAATCTAGGCTAGTAAATCATCATCATCATGTCAGCCGAAAAACGTCCACTGCTGGACATAGGCCTCCCCCAAAGACTTTCACAATGACCGGTCCTGCGCCACCCGCATCCAGCGGACACCCGCGACCTTTAATCTAAGCCATATTGAGGTGAAAATATTTTCTCCAAATATGTCCTGTCGCATAGTTTTTAAATAGATCCACACGCGTTCCTCACATATTTGAATTTGAACCCTCACCGCGCCGAATAAATCACCTCAAATTTAACTCTTCATTCGAATCAAGTTAATATCGAAAGTTTGTATTGAGGAGATAGACGTGTGAGGACGGTTCCCGTCGTACTCGTCGGCCACAGTGTATGCAACCTATGTAGTACGCTGTTTCTAAAGAACTGATAATCAGTCATATAGACCATGTTGATTTTCCCGAATTTTATACAATTATTTAAAATATGAATTAGATTTCGGGTAAAGACCAAATTTTTGGACTATCGTTAAGGCAATTAATTCGTCATTAATGTTCTGTTGTGACACAAAAGTTACCAGTATAAATTGTTTGACTAATTTTCCTGTCAAAACGGAATCGATTAAATTGTAGGCGACTTAAAAGCCTTAACGATGGACCCAATTAAATTTAATTTTAATTATATAAAAAATATATATTATAGGACAATTTTTTACACCAATGGAACTAGTGCTATCTATAGTAAGCTCAATAAGGCTTGTGTTATAGGTACTAGACGACGAGGGGACCTACAAAAAAAGTCAGGGAAAGAAAAAAAAAACTAGACGACGATATATTTAATTTTTGGTCTTTGTTTTCCTATTGGTACTGGCTTAAAGATTTTTTTATAGGAATACATATGCTATACTATTTTGCAATCATAAAGTCAGCTTTGCGCTTGATTTTTTGTAAACTCATCTCTTATATAAATCATTGTTATATAAATTACTAAGGTGTACATTAAGCTGTGTTAAGTTAACTAAAGAAAATATTAACCATTATTATAATTCCATTTTGTTATGATATGACGATATATTTTACTAAAAATGGCAGTTATTATGCTGCGGACTTTTTAAAGTGGCTACTGTAATAATCAGGGCTCTGTGCGCCTGCTTAGTTGGATTAGGCTCGCACCATTAATCGCAGAAATTGCGTTCACGTGGCAGCCCTCCGTCGCGACCCTATCCGGGAATCTTTAATTAGAGCCAACTTTCCAATTTCAATTCCAATAGGTCGGCAGTTTGCGTACTGGCAGAACTTACTAAATTGCTGTTTCAGCATATTGATTTACCTCCTTTGCTTTTAGTTAAGATCTTGTGTTCACGCCGGTGACCAAAGCCTACATTTTGAATTTTATTTAAATGTAATTTAAACTTAATCTGTTTCGCAGAGCGTCGCTGTTGCGTACATACTAGGCTAAGTGATAACGTAAGAGAAAGCGAAAATCTATATTATTTATGCGTGTACATAACAAAAGAACGCTTCAGAAGGAATCTAGTACAATTGGCTTTCAGAACGTGAGCCCACCTACAAATACAATTCTGATCTACACCGTATAGGCACATACGCTAGTAGTACGTTGCGGTATAAGACCCTTTTACGAGTACATAACTACCTTCTTTGAGTTCGGTGTTACGGATCTCGATCGAAAGACCAATAAATGACTGGATCAAAAATATATATACTCGTGCTTAGTGTACAAATATACAATTTGCTACTTTAAACAAAAATCACAGACGTAAGCAAACTAAACGTGCGTGTTCAATAATAGATAACGACAAAGCCAAAAAGAAGTGTAAAAGACGGAATTATGTGGTCTATGCTATCAAATGAAATAAATGAACTTTATTCTGCAAGAAGGCCGCAATGGCACTTTTACAAGTCAAAATGTACTAGCGTTTCTAAACAGAAGACCACTGCTGAGAAGAAACGCCTAAACAAACTCGACAGCCAGTCATTTCATTTACATACAAATAAAGTATTACAGATAAAGATCCTTCACTCGAATTGCGTTTAAAGAAATAATTATATCAATTGCTACTTATCAGGTCCACTTGACTGTTTTTCTATGTATTTGACGTTTGTGATGTAAATTCTTACGATTTTGACATAGGAACATTTGTATAGCAATTTTATATCATGAAATAAATCTAATCTAATGTATCGTCCATTTAGTCTTCATTTAGCGCTACTAATAAATGTCTGTCATCTTTTTAATGCCATATTATTAGTGGTTCAAGTCAAGTGTACGGTTGGTTGCAAATTATAGCCTTCAAGGCATTCAGCCGTACGTATCTAATAACTGTCAATAATGTTCTGCATATTGAAAAGGATATTGATAATTGACAACATTTTTTTTAAGTAGTATGAAATTCTAACTCATTTCATTAACTTGTCAACAAAAACCCAAATAGTTTATATAATAGTTTTATAGCTGTTCGTTTATAGTTATACGTTTTCAAGATATTCACGAAAATGTCAAGTAAGCCTACCATGGACTATATGACGTCACAAGGCTGAATTCTGACAGTCACAACGCGCAAAGAGAACAGCAGGACACTTTCTTTAGTAAATCCGCCTTATTAATAGTGCTTCTGTACGAGTTTTTACGCTGTGACGCCTTAATCTCTTTTAGTATGAGAAACTTTTTAAATTGATTTTTTTAATACGAAATGGGGATATTTTCAAGATATTAAAATTTTTGTTTGATTTTTTATCCTCTATTCGATTTAACCGAAAAATACCCCTCTTAAAAAATTAAATGTTGTCAATTGAAGCTATCTTACTCGTATTAAGATATTTTTAACCGACTTCAATAGAAGGATGGAGGTTCTCAGTTCGTCTGTATCTTTGTTTTTTTTATACATATGGATGTTCAACGATAACTCTTAACCACGTTGGCCTATTGTTTCAAAGCAGGTACTCCCAAATTAGTCCGATATAAATTTGGTGAAGGTCTGATGATGGGATTAAGGAGGAATGAAGGGAACTCCTTAAATTTGATAGGCACGCGTAAAGCAATTTCGGTTTTATCTGGAATTGGTTTTATTTGGGTATAAATAAATATTATTTATTTTTATAATTAAAAGCTGTTTCAATTACTAATTTTATTTAGTTACTTTTCTCTCTTAATCGTCCAACGAAAAAGCCTCAACAGCAAATATAACTACGTATGTCACTATATTCGATCTTATGTAGTAGTCAATTATTTTAAAAAAGGAATCGTATTCCGCCTCAATTTTCACATTAGAACACTGTATATAAAAAGAATTCCCGTTCAAGTCACAATTTCAGACGTACCATCAAATTTAATTGTGAAAACATCAACGTTATGCAAACGCAATTTTCCCCGTCCGTTTACGTAACCGAGCGTAGGTGTCGACCTGAACTCCGTGTGAGTACGTAAAGACATTCGTACCTGGGAAGAATAGTATTTATTCGTAACGTATTGCGTCGTCCGGGCATAACCACACAGATAGCTGATTTTATTTAAAAAGCTCCCGTGAGTTTGAGACATATTAAAATATAATGAAACGGGTCACTTACGTAAATTAATTTTGTACTAAAGCAGTAACGCTGCTAACGAAAATTTCAAATTAAAGGGAAAATTTGAAAAAATTTAATTCTCCGAGCTGGATTCGACAGGCAGGCAGACAGGCAGGCAGGCGGGCAGGATTTTTTTCGTGGACGAGCTTGGTTGTTCCGATAGCTCAGAGGCTAGAGCGATTGGCCGCGTATGCCAGATGTCGCAGGGTCACTTACGTCTTTAAGGTCAAATATTACTTGTTTAAGGCTGATTTGCTGTCCTTAATCATGAGTACTTATCGCGGCGACGGCTCCTTTAGCACTGTGTTTTTAAACTTTTGTTCTTTTAGCACACACAAACATGTCAAGCCATCCACTATATCAGCCGAAGGACGTCCACTGCTGGAGCTATGTCCAGACATTGCAATCCCAAGGCCTATGCCTTCCCCAACTTCACGGGGATATATATATGAATATGCCCGTAATCGCCATGCTTGGCATGCGGGTTGGCAATCGCAGTGTCTCCACCGCATTCGAAGAATGCTGCTGCCCATCCCCAGGTGGTCTTAGTCGTAGTTTTAGGATATACCCGGGTCCATTGACATATCGAGCGATATTCTACCTTAAACACGTGAGTGACCCGTTTCGTCTTGCATGTATGCGAAAAGGATTACGCTTGAGTGTTCTTGAACGATTAAAAATTGGTAATTAGGTATAGGTCATCAGCGCTCATTGGCGGCCGTACGGTAGTGGGAAATAAACTGCAGAGCTTGGCGAATAGACGTAAGGTAGCATGTCTGTGCGTCTTCTACAAACTGCACTTCGGTGAGTGTGCTCAGGAGCTCCATGAGCTCATACCGCCTTCCCCCTTCTTCCAACGGACATCCAGACGTACGGCTGGCTACCATCCTTACCTGGTCGAAATTCCTCTAATTCAAACCGAATGCTTTACATCATCCTTCATTATTCAAACTTCTAAAGTTTGGAATTCTCTGCCGGCGTCTGTATTTCCGAGTTCATATAACCTGGACCTTTTTAAGGCACGAGTGAGTAGGCATCTTCTAGGTGCGCTCGCTTCATCGTCAACCTCATATTTGCCCCCTAGCTAGATGTTGGATAGAGAAATCCCATTTTTAATAAAAAAAATTAGGAATAGGTTAATTCACAAGACTTGGCGCGGAAAATGTATGAAACTGTCATTAATTTCATAGACATTCCGCACCAGCTCTTGTGAATCGATCTATAAAATAACAGGGGTTTGATTATTAGTTGTTCAAATCTATGTACGAGTATCCTTCTGTCTCTTCCACGAATGCATGTTATATAAAACAGAGTATACGTATAGAAATAATTTATTCGTGATAAATATATATTGTAGGCGATATTTTATAAATATATTGGATAGTTTTCCACAAAATGGTCCTGCCTCATCATAGTGCTGACTCAGGAATCGGCGCTGATTTTCCGGCGTGACAATTAGTAGGTCACGATCTGTGACTGAATATAAATATGGCCGACGGTTGTGGACGGCCCATTTTTCAGTCAGACCCAGTAACGCAATTCCATTTGGGGTGTAAAAAAAATCAGTTGAAATCGTTCATCCAATCTCACTAGAGCGCAAACTCTTACCTCTCTTAGAGGTCTCCAGACTACTCTCCCCTACTCTCCCACCGCGAATTGCAATCGCTTTTATGGGCCCGGCTTATAAAAACAGTTAAGTCAAAAAAGACAGTTCCTTTGTTCAGTGAACGCGGTGGAAGCAACATCTCCTATAAGCATCTCGTGATGCCTCGTGAAAAGGCGAACCCACAGAGAGCTTATCATTATTGGTAGTTTTTTGTATTTATTTGGATGTTTGTGCGTGTAAAAGGGGGGACCACATTAACTGCATGCAAAATACTTAAGTCCATGCACCTTATCTTCACTAAGAGACCGGTGCATTTGATATCCGAAAAGCAAAGAACATTGTTCTGCAATTTTATAATTAAGCCACGCCACTTAAGTGAAATGGTAATCTTAAAAACCGAATTAGCATCACCGTTAAGGCGTCGTGAGAAAGTCCAGGTGGTGATACTTTATTCGTGTATTACGTCTCAGATACGTAATCTCCATACAAGCTTGCCGCGCGGCGAGAATAAGCCTGTATTTCATTCCTTCCTCAGGTAATCCTTTTGTCGTGTCTACGAATGTGCTCGTGTTAATGTTATCGCTAATGACATTATATTCTTTTTAGGGATTCTGTAATTTTTATAAACATTTTGAAGCGGCAGATAGACTTTTTAGTTTTGTATATAAACCTCAATCTTTAGGTACAAAATAATCGTAATGAATTTTATTAAAATATTGATGTATTCGGATATTACTACTAACAATAGATAAATAATTATTCCTAGATTCCTCAAATTGTGTAATATGTAATCGCAATCTACGACTTAGTGAAAACTGAGAATGACGCAAGACCTAAACTCTCACAGATACCCATTAATTTGTGATGAATATTGTTAATGAACGTTTAACAAAAATGAGCGACGTAAAACAAGTGCTACGAGCGTCTACGTAGATCGTAGACGCTCTACGTGCTACAAACTATAGTGGTTTAACTTCGCCTACGCATCTCTACGTGATACGAACTATAGTGGTCGTCGCCTACGCATGGAGCGTAAATCATAAACTAAGTTGTCATCTAATATTATACATCATAATACATTGTAATTTTAGTCTTACTATTACTATACTATTACTATATAGTCTTACTATTATTCATCAGAGTCTATATTTCCTGTAACTTTATTGTACGAGTTATTTTCTTTGAAATTTAAGAAGATAATATACGTAAACAAAAGAAAATGAGACTAAGATCGCTTTCGACACAATAAAAAGTGAAAACTTTAAGTATCCATAAATAAAGGGATTACATAAAAGTGAAATGAAATCTAAAGAAATAATGTTTATGCTGGAACAATGATCTCATATAGTTGCAGATGCAATCACAATGTGAAAGAGGATACACTACTGCGTCAAAACTACACTCGTCTAATTCATTCCTTACTTTATGCGATGTCTAACGGCATAAATAAATAATCAGATTTTCACATTGACTCTAATTGTAACTCTGTCTCTATCTTACCTCTTCACGCTTAAACCGCTAAACTGTTTAAGATGAAATTTAGTCTAAAGATAGTTTGAAACTCAGAAAAGGACATAGAATAATTTTTATCACGGAAGTCATCCTTTAAGAGGATGAACAGAGGGGCAAAATTTTATATAGATGTTTGTTGTTGTTGTTTTGTGCAAATAGTGTTCTTTGTTTGTAAACATAGCATGTATATCATTGCCTAGTAGCAATAGTACAGGCTTGGCTTAATTTGTTTTATTAATTTAGAAGTACGATATAAACAAGTTTCACGTGGACGGAACCGCCGGCAGAAGTTATCAGAATTTACAATTTTATAAAACGACTAACAAAAACCAAAAAAAAAAGCAAGTTCAGCAATAATAATTAGTCATGAATTCAGAGCGATAAATAGATACTGCAGTTTAATATGTCACTCTCGAGAAAGATGTCTTGTTTGTCGATGTCAATAAGGAACATTCCTAATTGCGTAGTATATCATTACAAATATTATTAGCCTTTAGCGTGTCTTGAATCCAGAACCGTCAGCTTTATAAACTAGGAATCTTTCACTTACGCCAAACTAGACTAGATTAAAGGTAGGTATACTGTTTAGACAGTAGGTATACTCTACTTTTCAATATAGTATTAAAAACACTCGCGCTTTCATACAGATGTTACGGGATATTTATTTGTTTACCTTCTTTTACTTTATGTAATTTTCGAATCTGTGTGCAGATAATGTGAGTGTTGTGTGTCGTGCCCAAGACAATTAATAGCATAATGGACGGGTAGAAAGCTTTTTCGAGTCTACCCTTCACATTTACGTATACTATTCTCTAAAATGTTTTAAAACTGTAATGTTGTACACAAAAACCTTTGGGTTTGCTTATTTTTATTAAATCTAAGTTAATAAGCTTCATACACTTTTACAGCTGACTATACAAACTTTAATCTTAATATTTGAGTGATCTTTAATCCCCTCGTTTATTATTTGGAGTCGTCTGCGGCGGGACTTATTTTAACTTTTATAGACACTAACTTACTAGCGGAGAATATTTTCTAACTAGTTGGGGCAACTTGCTTAATTTTACTGCTGAGATAAGGCACAACTTGACACAAGTGAATTTCGACTTAAACTCGAGTGGTATAAAATGTTTATTTTTAGAAACTTTAATACAATCAATTAGTTACTTTGTTTATTTATAATGTGGGCAGATTTTACAAAAAATATGTGGTTCACATAAATATACAATTTCTGCCCACAGTGTTTGCTTCCGTTCGGCTATAAACGCACTGAGATGCGGCTTGCTTAGCGCCTAGAGCTTAGTAAGTTGTCTAGCGAGTAGCTTAGTAAAACGAACGATCTAGAATATTCGCAACCGGCCGCACTGCGCGCTTGGTGCCTTCGTTAGGTGACTTCCTTGCTTTATTGGGGCGGGATATTATTGTGGTATTTTGTCCTTTGACGTGAGCTTACTGATGTTGCAGAGATTTCCTGAGTTGACGAGATACTGTCTGAACTGTCGCCTGCGGTATTTCCGGACCGATTCGACCTTCAAACCTTCAAGAAAAGAGCATACTCCCATCTTAAAGGCCGGCAAGGCACTTGCAACCCCTCTGGTGTTGCGTTGTTGTCCATGGGCGGCGCTAATCGCTTACCATCAGGCGATACATCTGCTCGTTTGCCTCCTATGTCATAAAAAAAAAGATACTGTCTATATAACGATTGCGCAGGTAGTAATATCGTGTGCGGGATCGGGGCAGCACTGCATTCGTATCGCTCTCGCCCCGCTTCTGTCTCGCACCTGTCAGGAAACGCTCATTTGGATGTAGGGGCGCAGTAAAACACGGTACTGACTGGGCTAACAGTTAACATTAACTGCTGACAGTTTTCTCATATGGTACCGCCTCTGCACCGAAAAACCAGGAAGTCGCCTTAGTCGCCTAACGTGTGCAATGCAGCCGGTTTCGAACATTCTAGAATGTTCGTTTTACCAAGCTACTCGCTCTAGACGCTAAATAAGCCACCTGTGAGAGCGGTTGTGGTATCCCGATTTGATGCATATGGGGTAACTCATAGCTGTCTTTAAATGGAAGCCCAGAATATAATTATACCAGCCATCAACATCTTTCTACAAACTACATGTAGTATGTTGTCAAATATTCATCATTCTACTGTACATGTAGCTACGGCTGACAACAGATTAAATGAAAATCATATTGGGTCTTATTAAGTTTTCTTACTTAAAACAAGCCTTATTAAGCTTAGTGGGTTTTAGTAAGCTTAATAAGATTAAGGCTTGTATTATACATACTAGACTACAATATATTTAATAGATATGAATACTTAAATGTATTCATAATCAACTCCACTAAAAGTATTGTACCTTAGTAGACGTCTCAATATGTTGAGAAACTGAAAACATTGAACTCTCCGGTATCGTAAGTTTATTCAATTAATTATTAGTAAGAAGAAAAGCGGAAAAACATTACCTGCTAACGAAGGCGAAAAGTGAGATAACTTGCGGATTCTGTTTTACGTGCATCATATATAACGTGTAGTTTGCGATTACATGCATATAGAGCAGAGGTCTCTAATATTCTCTAACACGAGTTTACATAATAGCTGATTTACACTTAATGGACGAAAAAATATATGGAACGATGGGAAGCGCCTTGATGAGATGACATTGATTCCATGGAGGATGGGTCGCGCGATGGTTTGGGACGCTATTTGCGCCGATACGCTGGCGGCGTCCTACCTTCCAGCGACCAGCAAAATGGCCGGTGCGGCGGCGGACGCTCGTGAGAGATTGAAGGTGGGCAAATATAGTTGTCTCGGCGCCCAATATGAGTTTATACCATTTGGCGTCGAGACACTCGGCTCGTGGGGCCGGAGCGCCCTTGGGCTCCACAAGGCGCTGAGCAAGCGCCTGCGGGAATCTACAGGTGACCCGAGGGCAGGCAGCTTTCTCGCGCAAAGGGTAGCAATCGCTATCCAGCGCGGGAATGCTGCCTGCGTTATGGGTACCCTACCAAGGGGTCCCGATTTTATGCAGCTTTTTTTTAATTAAGTAGGTTTTAGTATAGGTTTTTGTTTTTATTAGGTTTAAATAGATTTTGTTTTGTTTGTGTTCTTGGATTGGACTATTTGTTTGTGTATATTTAATTTAATCAATAAATATATAAGACCTTTATAAGATAACGTTAGACACAGAGACAAGAGCAAACATGGATTTTACATAGGTGTCTGTATAGTTTAAAGGAATACTTATATAAATTATTTGAGATATCTGGTAATACTTTTATAATTATACGTAATAAGCTAGTACACCTGCAAAGGTAGGGTTCAGCGTAACATTTTTATGCAATCATATCTGAAATTGTAACCTGATCCCCATACACGCAATAAATTATTAATTCATTCATGCATTTCATTTTTAGTACGAAACTGCTAAGATATATGTAAATGTACAACCATTTAGTGGCAACACAAAATCTGCTCATCACACAGGAAGTAGGCAGTAAATAAAAGGCGATTTATCGACTAAAATCTTTTCATTTATTTCATACCATATAAAATAGTTATAATACCTTATTGTAACAAAAAATAATGAAACATGCATCACAAATGCGTCTATTTCACAAATGCGATGCCATGTAAAACAAACCGCATAGCTTATTACGTTACATTGCTTGCTTTGAGAGAAGAATATCCGATTAAACTGATTTGAAGTAAACCCGGATTTATCCCGTTAATTAAAGCGATTATCGTCTCAAAATACAAACTGCGATACGTACATCACAATATCGTCAGTGCTCATGAGAACGTCAGACGAATAACGGCCTATTTCCCCGGCAAAATAAGTCTAATAGAGTCCTTTTTGTCCGTTCATTCGTTTCTCGTGTTACGACGGTTTTACTGAATTGTTTTTGACCCCTGACGCAACCTAAAAGGGGAGTGGTATAAGATTGACATGTGTATATGTGTAATTGTGTATCTGTATATTTGTGTATCTGTCTGTGGCACCGCGGCTATTTAAAGGATGAACCGATTTGAATGCGGCTTGCTTTATTTGAAGGCAAGTTTCTTGGCGATGGATTATTAGTCATGGTTTATAAAATCGGTTCAGCCGTTTTTGAGATATTGAACTTTGAAATGAAAATGTCGTAAATATTTCAACTTTTCTAAGTTATCAGTTATGGTGTACATATGTATGTAGTTAGTAGAAATAAGAAAGCTAGATATAACGATATATGATCTCTTTCATATTTGGAGCAGCCGAACTGCGGAAGTACCTCCACTATACAGAAAACAGCAGTCATAATAACGCCACTAATTGTTTTAAAGTTATGTGGTGTTATATTCCTCCTAGTGATTATATTCTTTTTAATTTAATCTGGAATATTAATGACAAGTACCCATTAAAACCACAATTTGTAGTTTTTATAAGATACTTAACTGTAATATTGCCAACAATCTCGGCAGTACGCAAGAATGGCCGTATGAGAGTGCGGTTTGCTTATGCTAAACAAGTGCGACCGTACTAACGTGCACTCAAAAATGATTTGCATATTCATATAAACAATATACGACACCATGGCCACTAATTGGGCCTTGTTTTGATTACAGAAACAGAAAAGGTTTGAGAACTAAAGTAGTTCTACGTGTAATTAGCGTATTAAATACAACATTTAAAATCCGAAAGTAGTATTTGCCGTATGTTTAAAATTATAACATGGTGTCACTTTATGAATAGTAATCCATCAAAATATCACAATACATTGTAAATAACAAAATTTTATCTAAATCACATTCTAAAATATGCTATAATCGTGGTTAATCCCATATAGCATTTACTCTTGTATAAAAACTGGTTTGAATGGCACTATAAAAACTAAATAGTCACATATCATGTTGTGATTACATAAGAGTTGTTTGTGTTGTTGACTTAGTTAAAATGACCAATGTTAAAAACCATTGATACCGAAGCTCTCATATTTTCATCGCTACCGAGCCTACAATGTTTGAGACTGTACAACATGTCGATTTTCATAAATAAACATAGCTTGGCATTGTTAAAAACCTCTAAATAGACAATAATTAAGATGTACAAAATGTAACGGGTGGCAATCAGCGGCGAGGCGTGTTTCTTATTAATAACTCGAGCGAAGAGTTAACGGCGTTCCGACACGATTGTTACTAAACCGGCGGAATTTTAATTCGTCTCGGAGTTTATTAAGTGCGTAAAGTTTTAGCGGAAGGGCTAAACGCGAGAGGTAAATTAAGTAAATTTTCTTGCAAGCTCAGGCATTCTTTGCAATCTGATCACCAGCGTATTAATTTATAGAATGAAAACACTACGAACTTCACTGTGCTTCTCTAATTGAACCCTTCTTTTGTTTCAGGTAAGCGAACCCTACGCGACATAAACCCACATATAGCTTTAAGCTGTTTTGTATTCCTACATACAGAGGTTCTGCATAAAAAGGTAGTAAAATAGAGTGAAATGAGTGAGACCCGTAAAACTCTTTCCATACAATATTCAATAGAAAATATTTTATTATACAGAGATTTGCACAATTTTCCGATAAATTCCCTCTTTACCTCTAGTTTTATATCCTTCTGTAGGGCAAATTTGTTTCTTTTTCACGTGATTCAGTTATAAATCTATCGCTATGCGTACGCTTCTCTGGTTACGAATCTATTTTATGACCACACACGCCGAAGGTTAACCAATAAAACCTTTTAACAGCCGTAACTATTTCGTTATAAGTTCTGAGTACGCAATAAAAACAGCGAAATAGAAATAAATCTAGGGGTACAATGGGGGTCGCCGCGCGGGCGCGGGTACGTCGGCGCGGGCGCGGCCCCGAGGAATCAATCACGAGCCGCGAGCGATTTAATCGCTTCAATTTAAGTTTTTCCTTTCTTGGTAGAACAAATTGATGGAAATAGTTGAACGTTAGATATTGCGATTCGTCGAGCACGAGTAAACAAACTTCCTCTTACGTGCGTTTACGGCAGACCAATAAATCTCAGCCGCTTTGTACTCGCGTCTCCCTCAACGTTTCGAGCCATAAACGGCACGTGCGCTGTTATCTGTATTTTTGTAACGACCCACAAGTGAAAAAATGTTGTTAACGTCGTACTCTTCCTGTTTAACTGTTGCGTTACCTTCACAGGTATTGTTTACTGGGTGTGCTGAATGTCTCAATCTCGATCATCGCTTTGGCTTCAATTGAATTTTTTTTTTTTCTAAAAACGCATCTCTGAATAAGAAATGAGTTGCCGAGCCTTTGTCAGAGTCAACTATAGTAGTCGACGGTTAAGAAGTCAATCCTGACACCTGTCATTTTCATACAGTTTATAACATAAAAGTCACTTTGAAGTTATAAACTGTATGGAAATGACAGATGTCAGGATTGACTTCTTAACCGCCGACCACTATACATTCCCTAAACTAGAAGATAATTTATTTCGGAACATTTTATTATCATGCCCCGTTTTTTCACTTGACTAAGCATCAATTGAATCGTACGGATATGATCGTTTTAATGGTGGAGATCTAGGGCATTCACGGAATGGGTACTAAGTAACATTGCAAGGTGCGGTCGCTGTATGGTAAGATGTGGTCTTCGTCTAGAATAAGTCGCTTTACCGTCGTTGAAGGCTACATGCAGTCATGTAGTGCTGTACAATTGTGAATCAGCGCTGATAAGATTCACACTGATATGCTGGATCGCGCCTCCACATATTCGCTGCCAAGTTTCTTGAGTCCGCCTATAAGATTTGCATCTTATGGACGCGCCTCCATCTCATTGTTATGTTAAATACGTGTGTAATCAACATTCTCCAGCTACCACACATTATTCAGCTGTGTAACTAACTAGAATATAACATGTACATATTTCTCCTTATCCGAGGGGTTAATTCCAAATTATTTATATCGTCAGCCACAATATATTGGCTAACGAGAAAATTATAAGCTGGTAATAAATGGCGTGACCCATTTGCTTGGCGATTTGTTTATCCGTCTACACAGCGGAGCGTCACGAGTTCGCCAGGATAAATATTTGTGTACGCAGAAGGAAATTTGTCTAGAGTCTTCTTGTTTTTGGCTGTCGCAGTTTAAGCTATTCCTTGGGGAGTGTCGCTACTTTTACTTTAACAATACTGGTTACATTATTAATATACACGTTCAAGTTTCTGAGCAAATATATACATGTGAACAGTTTATTAATAAATGTTTAAGAAACAGAAACTGAAACATGCCTTTGTAATTAAATGGATGTTCTTGTATGTAATGATGATGTCATGTGCCTAAATGGTCTGCTGCAACGATAAATCAGCGTTTGTTGTGAGCGTAAACAACCGCAGCTCTTGGCGTCCAATCATTACTCAAAGCATCCGAGTGCAGCAAAAAGCGGACTAATTGCGCTCTTGAAGGACAAGGGGCACTACCGCTCTGTCGTAAACGTACTTAGTCACGTTTAATATTTCCACCGACTGAAGGGCTTACTCCTACCCCGATAATCAACAGAACGGGATTGAGTAAAACCGTTTCTTTTAACATTTTTATTAGAACGCTTTTATAGCTTGTATTGATCCAGAGTCTACGTTTAAAAGTTTTTGTTGCCTTTCTTGGTACGGATTATTATAAGGAAACCGCGACTTGTTTATAAAGATAACAAGGGATGGATATGATAGATAACGCGATATAAAAGAAAAATAACGTTAAATAAACTTAGTCTTTTCCTAAATCTTTTACTTTTCACTGCTATGTATTTTTTTTACTATTCGTGGTTCGCTAAAAAGCCAAGGAAACTTGTATGCAAATATTTTCTTTAAGTTGGTTAATTTAGGAAAGAAAATTCCGTTGTAAAGTTTTCGTTCACATAGCAGTGTCGCGGGCCGGAGTAAACACCTCACAACTTGCCCTTTCTTTAACTTTCTAGAAATTGATTTTTAAGCTGTGAACAAGTTGGGATGAAAAAAGCTGCAAAACATGAAAAAACTATTCTAACACAAAGTTGGGAATGAAATTAGTTTCAAGCGACAAGTTCATTTCAGTTTTTTACCGGCAACTTGGTTCTGCAATTGCTGGGAGATTCCCGCTCAAACTTTCCCAGTGCAGATTTTGATTACACACGCTCCTTCAAGAAACTTCCTGTCGGATAGGAATATTAAATCTTATTTAAGTTAGACATCCGCAGCGTTTCGCGTTGTTATTTCGAATAAGGTGCTTTATAAACTCCGAGTGTACTGTCGACGAACTTACCGCCGACAACATTTTAACCTTTTCTGTTGGATTTTCCGCTCCTCAGCAGAATGTTGCGTTTTCACATTCCACTACCTTGACAATAATTCACTCATTTTGCTGCAGCGCATTAAGTTTCATCTGCTAATGGCATGATACTCCTACGTTTACGATTTCTTCCTTACGAATTCCTTAAAAACAACAACAACATTAAAGTGCGATTTCAGGTACATCCTTTTGGGGTCTACCACGGTCGGTTGAGATGAAATAGAGAAGGTTGGGACTATACAATCTTCCGTACAATTTTAGGAACGCTTTAATTTTAATTGCGTAGTAAAAGTACGGTTATATAATCGTTACGGGAACAATACGGCTGCGGAGCGAGCGAGCTGCGACGGGCGCGGGCCGCGCCGCCCCGTACACTTCACGTTACATGGTGCATTTGCCTAATTACAGCTCAGTTCACTGGTGTGACAATTCGTGATTACCGAAACGGTTATTTCGGGAGACGTCTACTTTACTCTACCCGATTATGCTTTACAAAATTTGAGTTCAGCTCTAACGCCATCTGCTCGCGTCCCGACGGAGTCTCTTATATTACTTATAATATAAAATACTGAACTTTTCGCGTTTTCGGTAATACAATACGCACTGAGAGTCGAGATCTAACAACCGAAGTGACTGAAGGATGTAAAGTAATGTCGGCGTTCCTTTCGAATTTCTCCATCAAGATTCTACCATGTATCATATTTCAGAAAGTTAAGTTCAACAAGTTATGAAGTTAATATAAGTCGGTCGTAGGTAGTGCACGCTAAGAAGAGGAAGTGGAAAAATAGAAATAGTGCGGAGGGGTGCAGGAATCGATGAGTGGCGCCGTAGTGGCGGAGCATTGAAGCCTTCCGTGGGACTCCTGCGCGCATAATTTGGAAACATAAGAAAGATTACATCGCAAAAGACGCACGGCATAAGACATCGGGCGAGAGCACGAAGCAAAGCACTAGCCTCGCTTTCCTACTTCATAACTGCACTTTGCTGTTTGATCACCGAATAATATTTAGCAACTCTCTCCAACTTGGATAAAGTAAAGCAAACCATTCAAGTCTTTAACTCGCGCGGTTTCCTGTTTCTTTGAAACGACGTAGTTTCACATAAGCTAGATGTACGTGTTTATATTACCCACTGATTTGAAATGAAGGCGCGTTGGAACTTCTTAAACGGTTCTCGAACTTTTAAACTCTCTTTACAACGTACGATGGCCGTATCTAACGAAAACACCCAAGCTTCTCGCTCTTCCTAAATGAACTGACTGTATGTTGCAGAAGATAAAACGCGTTTTTCGCGAGAGATGAGAGAAAATTAGAATCGGAATACTGTTACAGAGCCCTATTCCAACGTTTTAATTTTATTAAACATCTCCCGGTACCGAGATAAAGTTGATTTCTTTCGCTGGCAAGTAAGAATTTCGACTCGTATAATAATTTAGATTACGTAGCGAGCTGTGAGCGTTCATTATCGTTCTTTTGTACCTGATTTCGTAGAGATCTCATTCGGATAGAGCAGCGGTCCGCGGCGCCGGCGCTCTCGAAATGGAAAGTGCGAAAATGAAATTATAAAGCCTCGCGATAAAAATAAATTAAATCGGATTTCGCATTTCGCAGTAGCCAGGGATGAGGAGCATTTTGTAGTCTGCGAATTCTTTTCTTTTTTAAATATTTGTTTTAACAGTTGATTTGTGGCGTAATGAGAAAATTCTCACTTCGGATTTTTGTCATTTCTCCTTTGTATTTTTTACGTGTCTTATTTTCCTGTTGTTGGTGAATTCGGAGTTATAGGGGTCCTATCGCTGGCATATAAATAAGGCATTTATGTTTTGGAGACTGGTGAAAAACAGGCTCTAATCTGGAAGACATATTGCTTGCAGGTTGCTAGGAGGCGTACGGTGAGGCAATTCACTCGGTATTCTCACCTTAGTCGCCGACGATTATTCAAATTAGGTAACGGTACGACAAAGACGAATGGTGCTAATATCGCGCGCGATCGCCTCGCGATAGAGCGCTACGTGCGCTACACACGCGCTAAGATCTTGCGCGATAACCGCCGATTGATCCCTGCGATACGCTTTTTGCGTAAAATACTATGCTACTTTTAATGCAGCCCTATTAACACAGAAACTTTGTATTTACTGGGTCATTCGTTATCTACACTATCTAAATGGGAGATACTCTAAGACGTATTGCCTTATTTTTATAGACAGTGTAAGTCCATGAGATACGGCAGTGAATATCGGGTTCATTCCACATATTTTACAGTAATTGGGTGTATATTAAAACAATGTATAGGATTTAAAAGTTTTTTTTTGTGTTCAAATTACTATTTTTTGTATTACTCAGAGTCATTAATCAATAAAAAAACAACATTTTTTGTGTCCACTTTTTTGATGTTTACACTATTAGCATTATGAAGTGAAGAAAGTATTTTTTGAACCAAAAAAGTTTACTCATTTGTGGCTGTGAATACCTGATCTAAGTATTACTTTTAGGTGTACAAAAGCGACCTTTACTCCAGTTTAGGAAGTGAACCTTTGTTCCCTTGTGTAAACGTTACCCCGTGTTTTGTTTTGAATGTATTTGCTAAACTTACTCGTTACGGCCATTAACATATTTCTTTTTCAATAAAAAAATGTGTGATAAATCAAGCGCCATTTAGAGTTCAGGTCCCATTATATGACGCTCTTACCTTAGATTTGTAATGGCAGCATCGTTTAGAGGTATTTCGGGTTTCAAAACGCCCTCACATAGGTGTTCGTAGTCGGGATAAAAGTGCATTACCAAATTGCTTCACACGCCGCTTTAGCGAGTAATTTCACTGAAGTGACGGCCCGCTCAGTAATTTTAGCGGGAATCGTACGACACTGTCGGTTTCCACTTCATAGAATTTCCTGTAAGAATTATTTTCAGTAGCCTTAACCTTTTTTCAAATACTCCCTGTCAAATACTTTATAATTCGTGATTTATTTTTAGGATTCCGTACCAGAAAGGTAAAAATGGAACCCTTATGGTGCCGCTCTGACTGTCTGTCTTTCTGTCACATCGGTAAATATCTCAAGAACTACTTATGCTATCGACTTGAAGTATGGAATAGTTATAAACAAGGCTAACCCAGACGCATTTATCATGTTTATTTAAATGACCGCTACAAGGGGAGCTAAAAAATTCACAGTCTAATAAAACCAAGTAGGAGAAATATCCCTACATATCTCTAAAGTTTATTATGAAAAAATAAATTATATCTCTATCTAGATTACCCCTCCCCGATTAAGATTGTAAATTAATCCCCTTTGTATGTATTTTTGTTTTGTGAATTCCTATGGGATAATGCTACAAGTGACATCGGTTTACGTGGTAAAGCAACATCCTTGAAAAACCAACACACATACTACGTTACTCAGTTGTATAAATTAGTAACATAATGCGCCGATACCCATGGCGCTCAATGTCTACATCGCGCTGTTAAGATTTTTCCTGAATTTATGGGTTCAGGACGGATACACGATCGTTGTACGGAACCCTCGGTGAGCAAGTTGGACTCGAACTTGATTGGTTTTTGTTCTATGTAGATAAATATTCTGAAAATAAGATAGATAAATATCCTAAAAATAAGAGCTAAAGCAAATACATATGCATATACTTACGCATAATTACTTCTGCCTTAAAATGTGAGGATAATACCTACCTAACTATCTCATGCAAAATATCGGCCAAATTTTGAGGACAGGTTTGACTTGAGTAGTTCTAGATGGATCTGCTTTCTACTGTTTATAATGTAAGTACCAAATTTAATTTTTGTTTTACTCAAAACGACTTGGTTGATCACTAGTGACAAACAGCAAGGTAGGTAAAAAAAAAACACATCCACCGATGCTTTAATTACGCTGACCGACGCTTTATTACAATGCCAATGAAACAGTGAGGAGAGACAGAAAGTAAAGCTACTATTATATCTAAAAAAAAAACTACAACACACCAAGACCTAATAATAGAATATAAATATACGAAATATACATTTTTGCAAGATGAAATTAAAATAATCTTACTAATTTGTTAACATTACGTTATTATCGGGACATGTATTTTCTTACAGAATGTTTTAAGAAACAAAACTATTGAATTAAGACGTCTCTAAAAGAAGTAAGAAAGTCGAGCGCATCTCCCGACTATGACACCGGAGATGTACGACGCAAGTTATCAACTTCCCAACTACACTAACAACGAGGCAACCTTAATTCCAAATATAGCCTCGAGAACACGGCTATGCCACTAAGAAAATGTGTTCTCTTTAATCTCGTCACAAAAGCCTTACCTGAATCAGCGAGGCCACGAGGCACTCTTGCGAGACACAAACGTGGACGAATGAAGCGGAAGAGTGCCCACTCTGAATTACTTCCTAATGAAAAGAGCCGAGGAGTGGGACAGAGTGGGACAGCAGTTCGTCACGCTGCCGCTAACGAACGCAGTAGGCCTCTCAACGGAGTCGAGTGTTCGCTTGACGGATGCCGGCGCTTCTTCGGATCTCGCTCGGCTTATTAGAGAGTACATTGTTAGCGATGGGCCGCCCCTCACACCAACATAATTACTCGTGAAGCTAAATCATAATTACTCGTGAAGCTCTAAAAGATTCAGTTTAATAAAACTTGCTAGACAGCAAGATATTTTAACTCTAAATGCTCCGTGCATTGTGCTTTCACGATTTAAGTGGATACTTTCCACTAGAAATTTGTTCACTAGCCATTAAATTGCGCATAATCTCTCAGACGCCTTTAGCCTTTTAGTGGTAATTAAAACAAACACCGCTTAACGCTTTAACCCCATTGTCTACCGTTTCACAATTAAATTTATCCTTCATAAAAGTTGAAAATTCACACGCATTTTTAAAAGCCGTCGAATATACCGCTTAGCCCAAATCGAGAAATCGTTTTACATTTCACGGAAATACCTAAATACATTTCACCGTTTTTGCGAAGGCCAGCTTTTGTAGTCGGTCAAAAGCTTTAATAGGTGTTTGTATGAAAACAATAACAGTGGCATAAAATCAAACACGGATAGAACGTACGGGGTAGAACTGCCCATTCACTGGCAAGCGATCTCGATAAACGTGCTGGATGAATATTGTTCAGTGAATGTTTTGTTTGGATCACATAAGTAATTACTTATTTTTTTCTCCACAGGGTCTATGAACACATAGGCTTATCTTTCGTATTATAGGTAAATGTGGTTTTTCCTCTTCCCTGATCTCCTCTCTGACTCGTATTGAATGGATAGCATTGCGACCGGTTAAGAATCTGAACTTCTGTAATTAAGTGACAGTATTGTCATCTGAAACTCGAGAATATTTTGAAAGTAAGCTTAAACGTAATTTTATATACTTACCAAGACATTGCAAGTCTTACCTACAATAAATGATTGGCTAACGATCATTATTCATTGGTAGTCGTTTGTTTGACGGGATGCTATGAAAACTAGGCAAATATGGGAGGGAATAGAAAGGTAGCTAAATTTATCTTCGGTTTACGTCACAAAGTTTATTTCGTTTTTGGTAAATACGGTAGGTACTGTTCCAAATCTAAGGTTAAGGTTAGGTAAGGTTAGGTATTCTTGATATACAGAGTTGTGCAGCGCTCCAGGTTCCATATAAAATTTCACTATTTTTGGTATCCTACTTAGCGATTCAGCGTCACAGTTGGCAACGAACCACTAGTTGATTTCTGAATCAAGTGTGTTATATTGTAACTTTGGTTCTAGCGCTATGTAAGCTGTATTTTTAAACTGTTATAAAGGGTAATGATTTTATTTATTTATTTAGTTATTATTTTATTATTTATTTCCAAAAAATATCATTTAAAAATGTTACCTTAAAAATAAATCTATACTTCATAAATAGGTTAAAACCTGTGCTGTAAATATAAGTAGTGCTCTCCCCCTAATGTGTTTGATGTCTATAATTATTAGTTTACTGAACAACAGACAGACAGACCTGGTGAAACTATAAAGCATCCTAGTTGACTACGGAACCCTAAAAAGAAAAAACACTCATAAGGTACTAAAACATGACAAGCAGTTTTGAACATCAGAAAATTATATAGAATTTAAATTATAAAGATTTTCTGAATTTGGTTTTAAAATTATTATCACTTGTTCCAATATATTAAGGTCTGCGGTTGTTGTGTAATTTATTTGAAGCATAATAGTGTTCGCTGTGAAATCTAAAAACTGTACAAAAAGGATGAAAATTTGTCTTATACTTTGTTTTTTTCTTTTTTCTTAATATTAAATTAATTTTAGTGAAAACAGAAAAGTGAGGGCAATGAGGTTTTGAAGTTAAAATGTATATCATTTATTTTCTCGTTTTCTGATGGAGCAAGGTTTTTAGTATGTTTTACTGACACTGTTCACTAAGGGAATAGGTAGGTTTTGGTTTTATTACTTGGCAGCAAATGACGCGGGAAAAAGTTAGATGAATATGAAAACAACGGTTAGTAACAGCGCCCCACCGCAAAACCATAACCATTGGAGCGCTCGGCCGTTTGTTACGATTCGAATATCGTTCCAATTGCATAACTGGTGAGATCAAACATTTTTATTTGTTTGCCCACTCAACTGCACGAGTGAAACTAATGAAGAGGAGTTTCAATTAAATTAATACCGGTTTTAATTCCGTTCTGCTTTTGCCTTTCGACGTGAGAGGTTTTTTCACGGCCTGTTCTATACTCCCAATCGTTAATTGATAAAATTATGCTTCATAAGTTCGGATCCATTACTGTTTTTGTGCACGGTCTGCCGGTTTCACTAGGCCTTTGTTTTAAGTAAAAAAGACATCGTTTTGCTTTTTATTTTCCCGTCTCTTTGAATATTGGCCTCGAATTTTTGATTAAAGCCTTAAGTTTTCATCTGCAATTTCAATCAGGGATGCGCCATTTTCTATATTCTTTGTTCTGTACGATTTGTTTACCAAACTTGTAAAGTCAAAAGTCAGTGTGTCCCCGAGAATATTGTATGTAAAAGTAGTTGTCTTAGTTAAAGTTTGCTTCACTTTGTTTCTGCAGTGCTCTAAGTTATAGTAGTCTAGACAGGAGCCAGAGCTGACTTGCTTGCGGAATTTGTTTAACTTCTAGAACCCTCTGTTTAACTGCTTTAATGAACATTTGTAAGGGAACTATTCACATGCACTGTCGCCCAACGTGATGTACTGATTAAGTAAAGAAGCTTTGTCTGAATCATCTAAGAAAACAAATTGAATGACCTCGGGCTAAATCGAATCCAAAGTAAAAACATACATTAATACGTTCATTAGTATAGATGTTACATGATGGGTTAAGTTTTTTGGTGAGCTATTTGGTATTTTATCGTCCTAACGGTAAAAGCCAAAAATATAGCGCATCCGTGAATCAAATCTCCCTGTAATCAATAAGAGTACAAGCAATTTAATTAATTGTTTAATTAGTATCGGAGCGCTTGGATGTTAGAATAAACGCATGTAGATTATTACTAGTATAAGGTGGAGCGAAGTTTAATAAGCAACAACCGCACCGGTGTTGCTATCCGTGTTAGTTTCAGACTTACGTGAACGAGGCGAAATGTTGCCAGCATGTTTTAAACTGATATTAACATGATAGTGCGCTGATCCCCGGGCGCCAGTATGAAGTGATTTAATTGCTTCAGTCGGAGAATATTAAATCTATATTAATAATTTCGTGCAGGGGTACGGTAGACCCGAACGAGACCTGTCTCAAATTGAAGAACGTATAAAAATAACGATTTTTGAGTTGAACATTGTATCCGCAAAATTCGGATTGTCGCGTATTTTGCATTTAAACGTGTTAATTTGATGACAAGACGTCGGCCATATTGCCCACAGACTATATTGCTATATTAAATTTGTTGGTTGACAGTGTCGGCTACGTTCGAAAATCGTGAACTATTTTTGCGTCCGGTATGTTGGCCAGGTTGCTGGGCTGCGTTCTGGGTGATGGGCCATCATCGCCAATTGTGTGGATTCGGCTAGCCGCGTCTGCAGCGTTTTGTTTTTGTAGTTTTCAAGCGTTCTATACACCTATCAGCCTAGCTAGCACGATAACTTATACCGTCACGTTATATGGGCGAAATGTATTAAAACGTCACATAAAACGTAACGGTATAATCTATCGTGCTAGCTAGACTGATTGTCACAACAACCGCCTTCAAAGCGAATGTATGGGCCCTGTTACATGTATTCATATCACGATAAGTATCACGTGAATATTAAAGCAGAATCCATACAAATTTGAAAACTGCGATAATATTGACACCCCAGTATTGTGATAATATTAATCGTGTAAAGGACACCACTTGAATGTTTGCTGAGTCTGTCCGCCATCTTAAAGCTGCGTCTCTATTTTGTTTGTGACAAACTACTAGGTGACTTATGGCTTTTAAACGTCTAGCAAAATTCTATCCCTATCTCGCTCTATCTTATAACTTAGTGGTACTGGGGGACTACTCCGAAATTCGAAATCCGAACTTCGTATGGTGCCGTCCCTTTCACTCATATAGTCTATGACAGGAGAGTGAAAGGGACGGCACCATACGAAGTTAGGATTTTGAATTTCGGAGTAGACCCTCAGCTCATGCCGTTCCCCGCGCTCGGACGTTAGAGGCGCTACTGCGAACCGAAAACGAAGTATCTGCCTCTCTCGCACATGTATATTCGAACGACAGAGAGGAAGATAGTTCGTTTTTGGTTCGCGGTAGGCCCTCAGGCGTCAACTTTAAAACAAATAGGGTATTTTACTATAAGAGAAATAAAATTCAAAATGTAATAAAAACCAGCCAAGTGCGTCGGAGTCGCACACTGAGGGTTCCGTACAACTAAAAAACAAATGTGATTTATCAATATATTGATATTTTTGGTAAAATAAACTTCATAATAAACATTATCACTTAATTTCAAGTTCATAGGTCGATGGGAAGCTAAAAAATTATATGTGTGACAGACAACACACGGAATGTTCTTTGACTTTCTTCGACCGTCCGCCACGCTCGGACTAAGGTGCTACCAACCGAAAACTAAATATATATGCCTCTCTGTCGCACTTGCATATTCGAGCGCGGAGAGGGAAATACTTCGTTTTCAGATCGTGGTAGGCCCTCTGGTCTGACGGCTCCTATTCCTGGATGGTGCGCGTATCGGAATGTGAAATACCTTTGGCAAAACGGAACAAGTTGTTAAATAGCTTTCATTAATTGGAGAAAATATTACCAACTGTTATTATTATCACGTGAAACACTGAATATTGAAGCAACATCCATAGGTGCCTGTTACATGGTTATTATTTTCACGCGATATACTCATATCACGATCCGTATCACGTGCAATGAATATTGAAGAAAAATCCATACGATTTTGATAACCACGATAATATGAACACACCAGTATTGTGATAATATTAAGCGTGTAACAGACCCCATACAATTTTGAAAATCGCGATAATATTGACACATAATATTGAGTGTAAAAGGGCCCCCACTGAATAGAATTTGGCGGAGAATAGAGAGCTGCTACCGCGAAACGAAAACGAACGAACATCGTGTATTTCCCTCTGTGTCGCTCGAATTTGCAAGTGCGACAGAGAAAAATGTTGTAATTTTAGTTAACTGTAACAAAATATCTAGAATTTTAAGCTTTAGCCTGATCTAGATTTTTAGTATTATTTTATTAGATTAAGTTAAAAGCGTAACATAAAAACCTGTAACCTTAAGGAAGAGCGGCGCCACCCAACACAGGCCTATTTTTTGCTTACCAGGTGGTGCCATCATCTAAGATTATAAAAACAGTGTATATTATGTAATAAAGAATTTTGAATTTTGAATTATAATCCGTTGTTATAATGTTTTTATTTTATACATTTTTGTACACTATTTCTTTCGTCGTTAGCATAACTGTCACGAATAAATGTTTACTTTATTTCTTTCTTATTTAGTTCGCCCGAGCGAAGCCGGGCTTTCATCTAGTACACTTTAAACTAGCAAATGCTAACTAAACAGGAGACATAATATTAATAAATAATAATTAAATGATTCGGAGACATTCTGCAGAAAGGCCAGGTCAAGAGTACCTTAAATCGGCGCGCATGCAAAAAGAATGTTATGAGAGTTCGTGAAGCGAAAGTTGTGTGTCAGGATCGTAGAAAATGGAAATCTGTGATCTCTGCCTACCCCGCTGGGAAAAAGGCGTGATTGTAAATAAACGCCAATGTTCTGCCATTGAGCGCTTCAAAGCTTTGCTCAAAATTGAATATATTTTTTAATTATTATGAAATAGGAATTAAGAAAACTTGACGTTTAGAATGTAACGTGTAGAAAGTTAAATTAGTAATGTTATGGTTCAAGTGTTTTGATTGGTCAAATTAAAATATCTTGCGATTTATTACTTTAGCCTCGCTTGATACGTGTAATATGATACACTTTTCGAGCATGAAGAAAGAAGAGAAAAATAAATAGTAATAATATTCCCTATTGTAGCAATCTTATTTACAACGTAACAAATTTGCAAACTTTCAAGGATCCGGAGAACATCGTGCGCCAATTAAAACAGGCAATCGTCTGCCAAATCTACCGCGTTGATAAATCTCATTAACGCAAGTACCATTTCATCCACTGGCTGGGATTTCTCATTTTCGGTCCCACATTTCCCAAATGATTCAATCGCAAACGTGACATAGAATTAAAATGGAAAACGGATCTTTTGTTGGGCTTAGGTGACTCGCGCGAATGGAATTGTCGGAATCGGGTTGGTCGATTTTGGAATCATTTTTTCATTGTTTTAATTAAAAGAGGGTGAGAGATAGGTATTTCATAGGGTTTGATGCAGATAAATTCGAATATTTCGTGTTCTGTAATAAATGACTAACGTATTTTTTTGCTTTGAAACGTTATTGCCTAAGGTCGCTAGTAGTAGCGACTGAAAACGCAGGGCAAAGAGTTGCTGTGATGGTGTACTGGTCTGGGTTCCTTAGTCGTAAACGCGCTAGTAGGCAAACTAGAGACGCGGGTTGGTCTTGGGCTGCGTGCGAGATCTAAATAATTTATAATAAACTCAATGTCACTTTTAATTATTAATAGAAAAACACAGCAATACGGATATGATTAGTAAAATAAATAAGTTGCAAAAGTATATTGATTTAAACTTGCACGATTTTTACACATTATTACTGGTAAACGGGACTTAATCGCGTACAAAAATTATTCACCTGAGGTCTGCCCGACGTTTCGAATGTATCGAAACATCCGTGGTCACGAGCTGACTGGCTTCAGCGGGTCTTCTAGCCGCACGGGTTTTCCGTACTACCCGCACTTGATCTTTATTATTCACATTTACACAATACATGTACATTGGGACGTTGCGATACATTCGGAACGTCGGGCACACCTCAGGTGAACAATTTTTGTACGCGATTAAGTCCTGTTTACCAATAATAAGATGCAAAAGTGTTAACTTATTTATGATTTTGACTTTACCTACGTAGCTGTTTAACTATTTCATACACAAGTATTTCCAGCATTCCAGATTATAGAAAAAAAAGTTTTCAATAAATAATTAAGTACTTAGTCATGTTATGGCCTCAAGTAACGAAGTGTCCACTACACACCCACCCACATACCAAAATCGGATTCAAACAAATAAAGCATCCACCACATATCTCTGCGAGTTGAAACAGTAACACAGGCGGTTTGCTCTAAGAGGACTAAAATTATAAATGACTTCTGACCACATGAGTATGCTTCTATCTGACTTATGGTATTGAATCAGATCAATTGTCCATTTCTTGAGCACAGTTTTTTTCACACGCCAAACCGCGACAGTATAAAGTGAGCGACAAATACCAAACCAACTGAAATCTAAAATACGTTCCGTCCAGTAGAGCCCCTGATCATCGCCAAATGTCACCTTAGTTTGTCAGAATCGAGCGTATCGCAAACGCGCCGGAATCGAACGGTCGTTAACCAAACTTGGCGCGCGCAATTAGCTAACCGTCTTGGTTTTATTAAATTTAATCAAGAACTTGTGTAATATTACACAAATTGGACCAATCGAGCCGTGTACAAGTTTCGATAACACTGTAGTTGGCAGGAACTAATTTCGGAAATAAGCGGGTATTCCCGGTTTGTGGTATATAAAAAGGGGATCAGTTCGTAATAAGATGAGACGATAAGCTATGGCAAATGTAGGGGTTCACGCTGAGTGGTCTTATAAGGGCTGTTATTACTGAGATAACAATGCACGTACAAGTATTAGGTACGGTTAACGATGCTACATTCGATTTTGTTGTACATCCATGCTGTGTTGTATCTTAAGAAACATTAATTTTAGGCCATACACAAAACTTCGCATTGGTATAGTCTGTAAATTACATACGGCGTAATCAATTCATATAATTGCCGGCCTCCTGAACACCATTGTTGACAAGCTAGAATGTCCGATGGTAAGAAAATGGAACGCCATGCATATAGATCCCGGTAATGCCATCGTTGTATTCTAAATTTAATGTTATTTTTAACCGACTTCAAGATTTCAAAAGAGGAGGTTATCAATTCGGTTGTATGTCTTTTTTTGTTTTTTTTTTTAATGTTTGTTGTTCCATAACTCCGTCATTTCTTAACCGATTTAGAAAATTCCTTTTTTGATTGTACGTATATATATCCAAGTTGGTCCCGTTTTTGTCAAAACGTAGTTCTGGTGATGGGATTCATGAGGAATTGAGGGAAATCCTCAAATCTTAAAGGCAAACATATAATGATTTTTGTGTTTTTATCAACAAATCGAGCACTTTCATCTTAAATTGTGACATTTGATGAAGTGGAACTGCTGATGATGATCAGAACAGAACTTTTCAACGACGAAAAGTTCACGTACAAGTGGGGGATTTGTTCTCTTCGTTTTGTTTGTCAAGCAAGGAAGGTTTTTCCATGATTCCATGAGGAATTGAGGGTACTTAGTCTTCTACCATTATAAACATACTTATAGCTATTTTTATTTTGTTGTATGGAATCTAAGAGTGCACCATCTAAGTATAATAATCTTTCACCGGCCTCCCCCATTGAAGTCGGTTTTTTAATTTCTTAAAAATTATTCTAATTTTATTCATATTTTTATTTATTAACGACTTGGAATTTTTAATTTGTATTTTTATATTTGTGATATGGGCTAAATGCTCTAAATAAATGATGATTATTATTATTATTATAATCTAGCACGTTTTCCCTAAAGGAGCAGGCAGAGAGGGCATAATAGTCCTTTTTTTTTATTAAATATGGGATTGCTCTTGGCCAGCATCTAGCCAGGGGGCAAAGATGAGGCCGACGATGAAGCGAGCTCACCCAGAAGATGCCTATTCACTCGTGCCTTAAAAAGGTCCAGGTTATATGAACTCGGAACTACATTGCTAAAGAGGCCGGTAAACTAAGGAAAGGAACGGTAAAAAGCTGAGCATCCTAAATAAGGTCAAGCGATACTTCACCAACTTGCCGCACTCGACTCGGTGGACCGCAGAGCCAGGAGACTCATTGGCGGCAGTACAGTAGTGGGAAATAAGAGCAGAGCTTAGCACATAGACGCAAAGTAGCATGTCTGTGCGTGTTCTACAAACTGTACTTCGGTGAGTGTGCTCAGGAACTCTATGAGCTCATATCGCCTTCCCCCTTCTTCCATCGGACATACAGACGTACGGCTGGCTACCATCCTTACCTGGTCGAAATTCCTCTAATTCGAACCAAGCGCTTTGCATCTTCTTATATAATGCGCACTTCTAAAGTTTGGAATTCTCTGCTGGCGTCTGTATTTCCGAGTTCATATAACCTAGACCTTTTTAAGGCACCAGTGAATAGGCATCTTCTGGGTGAGCTCGCTTCATCGTTGGTCTCATCTTTGCCCCCCCCCCCCCCCCGCTAGATGCTGGCCAAGAGCAATCCCGTTCTTAATAATAAAAAAAAAGGTTGCAGGCCAACGTTTCTCGCCGAGATTTTTATAGTGCTTTTCTCAAACATTGCAATGAAATAAAAAAATACACCACTCAAAAATAAATTTAACAGACGCCATATTTGACATTAAAATTTAAAAAAATACTTCCCGGCCTTCGATTTTGTATGAAATTCCTTTACAGTTCTCCCAAGTTGTTCCGCCTGCAACATGATACTTTGTAGCCTGCTATAACGCACATAATGACGAAATTTCATTGCATGTTTGAGAAAAGTTTAATTTTAGTGCCACTTTAAGAAAAAGTACACTAAAATGTAGTAAATGTAATTTTGTAGTGACAGTTTGCTAACCTAACCTCACACCCCCCCTTGTATTGCGAATCTGCTATTATAAGTAAAATGAATAACAACATATGATGTATCAAGCACTAGCTTATTTCACATACTTAGGTACATAAACAGGATGTGGCCTTAGAACATCTGCAGTAACCTTTAGAATTTCTATTATTAAATGCAAATTTTTATGTATGTATAATGCAGCTCATTCATTTCATTTAATCATTTACCCAATTTATTTTTAAAAAAAGAGTAATTTTATTTAAAAAGTATCCTCTTGTGTAAAAAAATATTTCTTTTTGAAATTTTGATCTAAAGTTATGACCTCATAGTAATGGATCTGGATACCACCACGAGATTGTAGCACGACTGTCATTGTCCTACCAATCAAGTTATGACTCATAATATTTGATTTTATTTTCATTTGGTCTTAAAGAATATGTTTGGGATTTTTGAAACTTAATATATCATTTTTTTATGTTTTCAAAATAAAGAGCTATCAATATCACTCCAGTAGAGTAAAAAAAACGTAGGCTATATAAGTATATAAATAAAATAATTACAAAAGATTTTTTCTATTGGAGCGACTTTTTTTGCTCGTATTACAGGCCACATCCTGTATAATCTGCAAGATAAATACGCGTGCACGTATATGTAGAAAGTTAGATATGTAGCTCCGGTTATCAGCGGTGATAAGCCGCGCGGGGCCGGAACACGCCGTCGTCCGCCCAACGTTGCCGCAGGCTATATCTGTATTACATTATTGTAACAGCTTGCTCACTTGTACAACATCATTCCGGCTTCGCGCGTTAAACACGTTCGACGTACCGCAAAACTTATATAAAACCCACTACTCTATGAAAGTTAAAAGTACACGAGTGAAAATCGGTCCTTTTAAATTATACTGGCCACTATTTCAGGCTGTATCCGTTAGCCAAACAAAGATTCTGGAAACTAACTTCCAACCATTGTGTAAGGTACCTGAAAACCGCGGGCGCAGTTTCCAAACAAATATTGCACAATTTTAAACAAAGCTATAGACGGGACACACCGGCATTAACATAAACCTTGGACCGGCAAGCACGAAATTGCTTTTTTGAACTCCGACAATGTTACAACCATTAGGAGTTCAAAAGTTGTGTAAAGGTGGCGCGGTGTGACAGACCAGATCCCATTGCGCCGCTGAGTTAAGGAAACGATCTTCCGAAATATTCCAAGCACGTTGCATTTATGGCCGTTATTGATTTAAATCCTGACGATGTCAACAGATAAAAAACATCCGAAATCTTTGCAATAGCTAATGTCACACAGATTTCCTCGCTTCGCTCGCAGAAGCTTTCTGATATCGTAACGGCTCCGCATCGGCAAGTCAGAAAGTTGCCTTACTTGTTAATATCTTGATATTATCTGTATCGAATTCTTATTTTACGAAGTTTCAGTTGTGTTTACTTTTAAACTGTAATCTATTTAAGACCCTATTTTATCATATTTCCACTCTATAAGTGTGGATAGGTGTTATTTAACATACTCGCTTTAGAACAGCGACGCAAGATTACAGCAGAACTATTTACCAGACGCGGCGCACCGTGAGCTTTTTAAAAATTCTACGACTCACACTTTAGAATAATCAGGATCTTGCGCGCGACTGCCAGTTCCTTAATCGCTTTCAAGTCTTAGAAAAGTTTTAAAGGCTGAATAAATTCAAAGATAAAAGGACTTAGCCTTAGCATTTACAAAGTTTAACTAGGAAGTGCAGCTGTTTTGAACGCACGTTTGATAAAACTAAGCCGAGAGTTAGCGCGGACCACGTTTGATTTAACTAGGCCAGATTCCACATAATATTGAACGAAACTAGGGCGAGGTTCATATTTAGGTATTCAAGCTAATGTGATAAGTTGACCATTTTAATTTAGCAGCTAGAATATCTACGTATTGGTCTATTGGTAGGTCAATAGAATTCAGCACTTTCTTTGACTTTATCTCCCATCGGTATAGAGGACAATCTTGCAATTTCTTTATATACTTACTTGTATAATATAGTCCTACTTGCCGAATTCAGTAAAATTAAGCGATTTCATCACTTCTTAGGATTATAAAACGCTGTAATATGGCTCGCAAAACTAAATTTTATATTTATTTATATACCACGAAGGTGGCAAACAAGCACTACCTGATGGTAACCACACACGTAGCCTATGGATGCTCGCGTCTGCAGAGGAATCATCAGCTCTTGTTCCTACGTAATTGTACGTCGCTTTGCCAACTTGATACGAGGATTCAATGGGGGCGTTTTCACTCAAAATTTTACATTACACTTTTTTTTCTCAAAACTTGTAAAATGTACAATTTTGTATTTGCTGGTAAGAATCATGAGCACTCTTGGTCTTGATAAAAAAAAAATTACCCCAGATTTTTATTCTTCTATGTGACGTTTTGTTTAAACATTTAGTATGGACCATCAAACCATCACATAGTGGAAATCTAAAAGTGTATTGAAAATTAGGGCATTTTTTAATAATGTAAGCAATAGTAGTACACATGATGTTGAGCAGCAAAAACAAATAGCATACCGCTTCCTACCAAATTTCATAATTGTAGTGCTCATAGTATCCGAGTAAATTGGCTGTGACACATGGACGGACAGACAGACAGACATGACGAATCCATAAGGGTTCCGTTTTTTGCCAAATTCTGAGCAACAAAAGAAGAAGAAGAAGAAAATTTATTTTGCAAGCCATTACACTGGTATACTTAAACTAAACTTAGAGACTAAAGTAAAATGGTAGCAAAAATGGCATCCACTCAGCATATATCACGCCGCCGATTGAACGCCGCGACGCTGATCTTCCGTGGACCCAGAGTGGAAAAACGTGTGCAAGACAAACAAGCGGTGCAGTCATATCTGTATAACATACCTATACACCCAGTATATATTTTATTTTTAAGAAACATGCAGCAGTTAACCAGACTTGATAATGATTTAGTGATTTAGGCAGGCCCATTTAGGAGACAATAATAATACATATGAAATAATAATGATACATATTATAATACCTATACTTATATATTTGAGGCAACTCGGCCATAGTTAAATACATGTAATAAAATAAATAAATAAATAGTTATATCAATAGAGGTATAGACACGATTATATACTAAGCTAGCTTAAAGATAGTTGTTGTGCCAATAGATGTTGCTTTAGTGTCTTTTTGAATGCAAAGAATGAGGAGGCGTTCCTGATTGGAGGAGGAAGGTTATCCCAACATTTCGTAGCAGCATACCGAAAGCTGCCACGAAATGCGGTCGTTCCATGTCGTGGGTAGACGAGTCGAGGAGCCTGCCTTACGTGTGCACGTGAAATTATTAGTTTTTCATAAAGGTAAGGAGGCTTCCGATTCCTGACCATCTCAAATAAAAGTATTGCCATGTGATAAGTCCTCCTAGCTTCCATTTTTAAAAGCCCACCCTTGTTTATAAAAGGCGTGACGTGGGCTCTATGCGTGATTGGGTAGCAAAATCTCACACAGGCGTTTTGCAGACGCGGTATGAACTTCTTTGTTTGTGATAGTAGGCACTGCCCGAGAACTGTATCAGCGTATTTGAGTTTAGACAGAATCAAAGAGTCACACAATTTAATACGCATATCAATGTTCATATCAATGTAAAAGGCATAATTTGGAGTAAAACCGCTATACAGGGTGTTTTTATTGATTTCCGTTCCTTCTAACATATAGCCGTGTATAGCCATATTAAAAAGGACGTAGCATATTTAGTTTTTCAAAATGTGAGACTAAATAATTAATTATATCTCCAAGGGTGAATGAGAAACGGGTTTCAGAGTTAACGTGGAGTTAAGCAAAAATTAATGTCAAGTATGACAATTCGGAATTCGAATGACACTCACGTCAACATTGTTTAATTGTTAAGGATGTTTTATACTATACTAGGGGTGTTAATTAACGAAAATGAATTATTGAATATAGTCTTCGAAATGGTACGAATTGATGTACTAAGTAGTGTCTTAGAAAAGATTACTTTATTACATCTCAGGATTGTACCCTCGCAAATGTATCGTAAGTATGCTTCTAGTGGTACGTACGACACGCCACTACCGCAGGCATAACAATATAGAAGTAGATTCTACAGTATTTTCTATGGTTCTAGTAGGATTGATCGAGGCGTGCGTGAACATATTTTATCTGCTTCCGCCACTCGGTTGGCGGTAATTATCTACAGCGTGCTACACAGTCATAATGCGGACCCTCGCACTCCGTATAAGGTTACGTTTTAAATGAAGCGAAACAATTGTTGTACGGCTTAAGAGGGCGCAGTACGCTCGGTTCTCCATACAAAAGTATTTACGCTCTCATTTTAAAACGCCATGCAACATAACACATACCATGAAACTTTGTATACACAATGGGATCCGGCATATCTAGGTCGGAAATTTGTTTCTGTTGCTAGAAATTGTAAAGAAAAAAATACAGCGGTTTTTTGAGTTTTATAAACAGAAACTAATTTTTGACCTAGATATGCCGGATCCCATTGTGTATACAAAGTTTCATGTTATTTTAGCATGGCGTTTTAAAATGAGAGCGTAAAAACGTTTGTATGGAGAACCGAGCGTACTGCGCCCTCTTAATATTTAGTCCATTCACTAAAAGCTGCGATAGTAAAAAGTATGTTTCCAAATACTTCTAAAGTACATACTCGTTCAATAAATTTATTTGAATTGATCTATTTCATATGTTAATAGAATGCTACTCCGTGTCATTTTGTTAAACACATAATCTAAAAGAAGGATTATATTTATTTTTTAAGATATATGTCACTTATATATAACATGGTGGTTAAAAAAAATACCGGCTTTATTAATTTAAAAATGGTATAGCGCTAGAGAAACTGCGGACCATACGCAGTATGGACTGTGATTAGGAATCCGCTCGACACTTACTCCGGCGGCGACGTAGCCGCGTTACGCACTGTTGGCCCAAGGCGCGACTTCCCCAGATCAACGATAAACCCCCGGCCCCATTAATTATTTACTTACAACTGTTGTAATTAAAGTTTCAACAAATCACTGACGCCAACGTATCAGGTATCACCACTCCAACCTGCAATTATAGCCCTTCTTCAGACCACCATAAACTTTAAAGTGTTTTTCTCTAGTTTATTAGCTGATAACACCGCGATTCATAATTGGATGTTAATAACCCCGTAGAATGCACGACTTCGGCTACCGTATTTTCGAATGAACAATCATTACTACTAGCTATTAAGCAAGTAGGTACACGTTTGTTCCGGAAATAGCCTTCAAGCAATTTCAGCCAGTCCTTGGATCGCTAAAACAATTGCCATAATTATAAAGCACGCATAAATCGACATCTATCTTTACGTTTCTGTTCGTAATAGCAATTACGGATAATTATTCAACTTTTCTATTCTTCCGTTAAATGAAAATTAAGCCTACGATTTCGCCTCGAGTCCGTAATAGATCAAAATTGCCTTCGTTTGGTCGGACACAACATCTTTTCTCCACTATGGTACCTTGTGGAAATATCCATTACATTTGTGTTCATTAGTGATGAAATGCGAGCCGCTATCTCGACTAAGCAATTAAGGAGAAAATAATTATTTACATAAATACAAGGACTCGCCAATAACTGTTTATAATATTTACTGAAGACGGCGTTATTATTAAGCGGACTATTACAGTAAACGCTTTACGGTAGATGGCTTTAATTGAGTCGTCATTACAGCTCCTCAGGGGCCGATTAAAATAGACGTATGCGTGTACGACGTTCCGCTTTATTTGTAAAAAGCTATTACAATACAATAAAGATAAATAATAACCGTGCTGGGACCGCGGATGTATAAATTTTCCACATTATCTAGGTTTGCGTGTTGTTGAAAATGGTAGTAGGAATTTGGTGATTTGATATAGCTACTATGTGTGTAAAATATTCGTGATGGTAATTTAGTAATATACGTACCGTTACGTTATAATGGAGCTATGGTAGTTTGTTCTCATATTATAAATCATATTTATATATATATGAACAGCACACGCCGGCATGAAATGTAATAAAAAGTCATATTGAGACGTTTGCATGGAAGTCATGTTTGTTACTAAATTTTCTATCCTTTACATTAGCGGCACCGGCATTGCCATCGGCGGAAAACTTTGCGCCACGGTAAACACGTAAGCAAGTATATTTATTCAGAGTGTAAGCGCCAAACAAATTGTTTGCTGGAGCTCTCTTTACCTGTGGCAAGTTTTCATAACACAGCGTAGCCGCGGGTGCGACAATTTGTATGATCCTCCGGAACGGTGGATTTACTGACGAGGTACCGGCTTGAAAACATATTCCTCCTTTATGACACCAGTGACGCCGGCGACATCGCTGAAAATTCTTTTGGAAACTCAAGTTGAAGTACGCTGCATTAAAATTTGCGTCTTTATCAATAGCCTGTAGAATTCGGTCAGTGATTTACTAATTACTATGTCAGTCACCAGTTCATAAGGATATTTGCGCAACTCTTCGAAGAAGTGTTTGTTATGACATCATTATCAATTATTTTCTTTTTCCTAACATCTTGGTAAACCAAAAAATAAGAAGCGCGAGAGATAATTCATACATATCGTTATGCTGCTTCAGTTAATGACTTTGCAAGTACCTTATCAGAATTCTTTACTTTCACCCAAGCAATTTCACGACCACTTTAGCCTAGTTGGTACTGCCTACGAAACCGAATCCCGGTTAGAGCATTATTTGTGTAATTACTCGTAGCACGAATATTTGTTCCTGAGTGAGTGTGTGCGCGTGTATGTTTTCTATGTATTAAAAGTATGTATTTATCCATATAAATATGTATATTGTCGTCTAGTAGCCGTAGTACAAGCTTTGCTTAGTTTGGGACTAGGTCGATTTGTGTTAAATTTCCCCCCAATATTTATTTATTTGTATCAATGTATATTGTACCTATTATCCTTCCATTTGTTACTCAAAGAGTACATCTGAATGCCTGTCAAATTAGACCAGCTTGACAGAACTGGTTTCCCACAAAGCACCCAATTTACCCATTTTATGTTTATAAACCGACCACGAAAGATAATTTGTGTAATTATTTCATGTTTAATATTAGATCTAGCTTTGATATGATACTTAATTTATCATATACTGTAGTTTGCAACTTTACATTAACTTGTAACTTGTACATAATGCATGTTAGATGTCCATTTTTATCTAGTTGGTTGCACCATTGCCTACGAATTAAAGGATCTACGTGTTATGTTTATTTACAAGTATTTGTTCCAGAGTCTTACATGGACACATATCTTTGCATAGTTTTCCTTAGTTTGGGCAAAGTCGTTTTGTGTGAAATCGTCTTCTACTATCTATTTATGTTATTAACATCGGAGCATTAAAGAGACTCCTAAAATGACGCGACAGTTTGCAATGCCTGGCTCATTGTTTTGGCAAATTTCACCTGAACCTCTAGCGTGAAACTTTTGACGTAAACATGGTTCGATGTTGTTTTGTTCCTTTTAGTCTTTAACGACATGCGAAAATATTGCTAAAATGAAAGGAACTGTCTTTTTTAAACCATTTTAGTTACAAAGTGACCGAGTCTATTAGACTGACTAACATATCTCATAATATGTGGGGTTAACAAAATAAACGAATATTAATTACCTTTTTACAAAGCTTCCATATTTTGTTTAAAAATATATCTGTGAAACAAACGTATACTTAAAATACTCAAACATCTTTATTTAGGGCTATTGAGAGACGCCCCCTTTCAAGTGGAGAGGCTTGAAGAGCTTCATTTTTTCCTTCGTTAGTGCATCACGCTCTCAAGCATGCCCTTATCTCGCATTTAGATACAAAATGTAGCCCCAAAACTCCAGACGCGAATACTTGAAAGAGAAAAATGTTGAGGTACTTACAACTTCACGAATTGTTTGCAATATTCACGAGTTTTTTACGATATTTCTTTCTGACTCCCCCGGGTGAGGGGATCAGTTGGATTCAACGCACCTGCATACCCTTTGAGCATTTATATTTATCGCGTAAAATATATTTATGGAAATTACATAATAGGATTTCTTTAGACCCAATTACAAGACTCTCAGCTTTGCACGTGTTTGTTATCGACGAACAATCATTATGCGAATATATAAAAGTGAGCCTATTATGTATAGAACCATTGGTTAAAAAAATACGTTATAAAAATCTACTTTACATATAAATCAGAAATTTACAAGTAAATTAGGTGACTTGTCGACTTGGCGTGGCGCAACCTGTATGCGGTATTTTCTAATATCCCGAATCCCGATAGCATACTGACGTCACCTATATTTCCTTACTGATCAGTATACCTGCAGGAATATATTTGCTAGAAAGTCATGCATCGGTACCGCCACGCACCCGGTCATCCCGCGTCAATCGGAAAGTACGTAAATATGTTTATGTAGTGTTACCCCTATGTTTAAGTAAAGTAAAGAATCTGTACCGAGCTCACTGATATCGCACCGACCCCGCCAAATACGACAGTACGAGTAACCTTCGTTTAAGAATCCAAAGAACCTATGAGTAAGTATATATTATATCAATACCTTAATAGGTACACACTTATTACTAAAGATATATGGACTTATGTTCAGTTATGTACAAGGAGTCAGGTGGTTAACTGACTGTGCACACATTCACAATGATATTTCTGCGAATAAAATTCTTCCTTCAAGGAAATCAAATAAAATGTGGATGAGGAAAACCAACAACTTTCAGCCAGTGACCAAATGATACGATTTGGCTCACAAGTATATTATGATTATAATGATACAGTTTCATAAATACGGTTGCCCAAATTATGAAATTGGAATCTTTGGATAAATCGCAAACTTGATTACTGTTCCACGTTACCTACTCACATTACCCAGTTTTTTAATATGATAATATATAATTTATTTTCAGGCAACAAAGGCCCACAGATAAACCAATAGATAACTATCAATCATCCTCTTTATACCTGTGAGTAAAATTCTGTATTCAGACGTAATTACTGTGCCTGAACTAATATAACATACAATATGTAGTTGGCGAACTAATAATAGGTTGTATCGATTTACCATTCGTTGAACTGACTCTGTCTGTTTATCGTTCAGAGGAAAACGAAAATTTTCAGGGTTGAAATTAACGACATCATCAGCGTGCTTATTTTATGAACATATGCGTGGGAAAATGATAAATTTGTTCCCTTACATTAAGGTGCTGTCTCACGGTCACATAGTGATTCTGATTATGATAAGATGACATCATGCGAAACTAAAACTTATAATTGTTACTATGTAAATAGTAAAAAGTTACACAATAAAAAAAAAATAAAAAAATACTATTTAATAAAAAAATATGTAACTATCTAAAAAAAAATGTTTTATTCTTTATTGTCCAAAAGTAAAATAAAAGTTGCTATTAGAATCTTTATATAGAAACAAAGAATACATGTGTGTATGACAACAATACTGTACTTAAACGCATTATTTCACAACTAAGGCTGGGTTGCACCAAACCGCCTGTAATCGTAAGCTGTGTTCGTTAAAATTTTAATGTATGGAAAGTTTGACAAGTTTCTATGGGCTGTCGGCGCCATATTTAACGTTGATTGGTCTGTGATCGTAAGTTGGTGCAACTTAGCCTAAAACAGCAGTTAACTTATTTTCCCATACTATGGTTGGTCAATAATTGGTGCGTGACGTCATAAGCAGTTATCAATTGTAGGAACCTTTTCGGGGGCCGCTAGCGTCGAGCTAGGTTTGTCCCAATTTTTTACCCTTTACTGTGCTCTAATTCTAGTTAGTCCCATATAGATATTTAACCGTCTCTAAACACTGGTTCGCATGGTACCATAAAAAATGGTCGAATAACCTATCATAACACATATTTTTAACAATACTCTTTTGTTTTTATACTCGTTATATATTTCATATTATTTTCAATTCATGTCTAAGTACATATTGGCACATTTTAATACCCACAGCACGGCTAGCACAAGACGGCGCGTGAGCTATCTCGCGCGCGAGATAGACTATCCGTCTCTATCTAATGCGTACACACGGAAAGAGACGGATAGTCTATCTCGCGCGCGATATAGCTCGCGCGCCGTCTTGTGCTAGCCGTGCAGAAAACAACAATACAATACAAATATTTTATAAACAACAGGCTACTAAAACAATTATTATTTTAAACTTTGTAAATTATTTTATTTCAATTTAATGCGATAATTATTTACTTATTACAAATGCCCTCTCTCACGTTTGTATCTCGTACAAGCACTATTCATTTAGAATAATGTGTTTATTTGCATTGAAATCAGATATAATTCAGGATTAATCGAATATAATAAATCACAGACTCAGTCTGTGCAGTAAATTCTGCACAAAGTATCACAATACTTATCTATATACATTTACTTAATTCGAAAGTATAAAATATTCGTTTTATTTTTGCTGCATTCTAACTTTACTAGTTTTCTGTTTTAAAATATATTAAAAATACAAAAAAAAACCTAAAAACGCCCAAGTGGTTCATAATTGTGTAACAATTCTCTGGTGTTTTCCCGCTCGGCTTCACGATGTCATATATTAAAGCCTGTATAAAGAAGAATAAAGCACAGTTCACAAATGCGTGCGTGACGTAATTAAAATTCGCGAGGCTGCCTCGAGTTGCATCTCTCGAGACGTATCATTACGGGGTGATGCGGCGCCGAGGGCGAGCGGACTGAGGGCTTAGGGGAAACGGGAGCGGTGAGCGTAGCGGGACTGATTGTCTTTCTCTTTGCTACATGACATCACTGATAAAAAGATAAAGGTAGGACTCACTGCTCAAGCAAGTATAAACTGGCCGTGTTAACTTATTTGCCTTTGTAAACTCCACAATCTACGTATTTTAATTCCCAATTTAGTTATAGGGTGAAGTAAGTGGAATTTTTATACCATCGGTAATCACCGTTTTCGAAAGAAAACAATAAAGCAATTTCACATTTAATTAAAGTAAGTAATAATCAGATGTCAGTGATAACAGTATTATTAAATATGTAAAACATACTTTGCAAAGGTCAAGAATAAAAGGTTAATTTATTAATAAATTGCTTCATATTATTCCTAATCAAATTTGTCGGCCTGTATAGCCTAGTTGATAGTGACTCTGCCTCCGGAGCTAGAGATCCAGGGTTCGAATTGTAGTAAGGGCATTTGTTCCTGAGACTTGGATTTCTTCTATGTATTTAAGTATTTATATATTAAATATATCGTCGTCTAGTTTCCATAACACAAGCCTTATTGAGCTTCCTATGATGGGACTAGTTCGATTTGTGTAAAAAATTGTCCTGTAACATTTATTTGTTTCATTTATACTAATAGTGACTAAAGATCAGAGCCAATCGTATCATCTGCCACCCAATTCGCGATTAAGAATGTGACATATGTGTAAAGAGATATCCCCACTTTCATGTCTCTGAAACATGAAGCATAAACTCCTCGAAATTATTCTTTTGTATCAAATAAGACGAATTGCATTGCGACCATGAGCCAGGTAGGTACCTAGTAAATATGTTAAACTCATTTCATACCTACACGTTAACGCTCGCTTGCTCACCCAGTGCTCACCCGAAAGCCTCATTTGAGGGTGCTGTGTTTACATGGTGTACTCGACGTGGATCCGCATCTTTGACGCTCAAACAGAAAACCGTCTTGCTATCAAGTTTTTTAGAAAAGTTTTTTAAGACTAAGATTACTCCGCTTTCTTTAGGAGGCTTTTGTGGTTGATTACATGCTTTTATATTTCGGAGGCGTTTTTGTTTAAAATTATATTTGTCTAAAAGAATCTGTCTTACTTTGAAATAAACTTACTAAAAAGGAGAATATTTATAGTACGTATGATTATATTTACTGAACTTAAATAATTATGAAGCTTTCAACGATATCAATGGACGTCGTCAACATATTTGACAATACCAGAAGAAACACGTGTCGGTGAAGCAACTTATGGAAAAAGTTGTATCTTTACTAATTTGTATTGGGATAGCAAGCTATTCTTATGAATAGTTTGATCTAATTAGTATTGAATATCCACCCTATACTATATTATATATATATATATATATATATGCTTATACTATATACAGGGTGATTTCGGGGTCGTGGATCAAGAACCAGTTTATAGACTTGGTATGTGATAGCCATTTCAAAAAAAATTTAGTGACACGAAACAAACGCATTTCATTTTTAATTTATTTTGATGAAAAAAATACAAAATCACAAAAAAAACATGGTTACCTTACTCTCTTTGACGGATGGTATGGAGAGTTGACAGTGGGGTAGGGTGACCAAGTTGGATGAAAAAGTATTATTTCCCATTAAAATTTGTAAAAAAAAGAAAATTATTTGAGTTATAAACCTTCATACCGACTGTGATGTTGTCTACTTTTAATTTTTGACCATGTACTATTATTTCGGATCACGACCCCAAAATCACCCTGTATACTATACTCGTACTATATTACTATTACTATATTTACTATCCATGCTAATATTATAAATAAGAAAGTCACCCGTCTGTCTGTCTGTCTGTTACCTCTTCACGCTTAAACCGCTAAACCGATTTAGGTGAAATTTGGTATAGAGATAGTTAGTGTTTCGGGAAAGGACATAGGATAGTTTTTATTCCGGAATCGGAATGTTTTTATCGGCTAACTCCAATATACCTGACATTTTTGTAAGAATTTTTGTTCGCCGGATGTGTGTTCTCGCAAAAGATAACTTTGTTTCGTGTTTTTGGTGTAAACGAAGAAGTATAACATCGCAAAGGTATGTACTATTATTGTTTTCTTTTAATATTTTGTGGCTTCTGAGCTGAAAATACTATCGCTGTTTTGGGGTTAGGTTAACCTCTTATCAAAATTAATGGGAGTTTTTATTCTTACTATCGCGATAAACGTACAATACAATACAATACAATACAATACTCTTTATTGCACACCTAAATTAAAGGACACTATACAGAACGTAATAACAATAAGTAGAGGCAAACAAAAGGCGGTCTTATCGCTAAAGAGCGATCTCTACACAGACCTTTGGGTATTACAATTCGCAGTAGGTGGTGCAGAAATAATTTATGTAACCTGTTAATAATCACAACAATTTTATACTATATTTATTATATATATATATATAGACATGTATACACACCAATATAAAATTTGCCTCAAAATTCAAAATATATATACATATATATTAAGTACCTTTTGATTTTCGTTAACTTGATTTTATTCCCGTGGCGGTACGTTTACATTTTTAAAACGTTAAGGTTTTCGAAGCCAATGCGTACGCGTTAACGGCGTACATAGAGATCTATTTACTTTATTTTTCTCGACAAACTGCTAAATCCATAATTAAAAACGTTATTTGATTGCAAAATACAGTTAATTTACAAAAGTAATCGTAACAAATAGATAACCAAAACGCTTTATTTATTATTATTATGAACCCTTTTTTTTCCGTAATAGTTATTATTCTTTTTTTATATACTGCTAAATTAAGGACCCCTGACGGGTATAGGCCTCCTCCATGTCTTTCCATTTATCTCGGTCTTTTGCGCTGTTAGTCCAATTTGGTCCTGCCACTGCTATAATGTCATCAGCAGAGCTCGGAACCGGTTAATCTCAAAATCCTGAAATAGCCAAATATTTTTAATTAGTTTATGCTCTTTATGTAGGACTCAATAATGTATTTGGGTTATTACTTCATATTGTTAGATTGCCTGATTAAACATGAAATAGTAGACGAAAGAACGATAAGAACTATAAAAATACCGGTATTTTTGTATGGACAGAATACCGGTTTCCGAGCCCTGGTCATCAGACCGTCTTACTTAGGGTCTCCCCACTCGCCTTTTCCCTTGTGGGCCAGGCCATTTAGTTACTTCTTTGGTCCATTGCTTGTCGGTTGTTCTTGCTATGTGGCCAGCTCATCTCCATTTTTGTTTGAGTATGAAGTCAAGTGCGTCTGTGAGTTTTGTCTGTGATTATATACTTGCTATTAAAACCAAAACGCTTTACGTGTGTTTTATTTTGGAAGTAGGGGAAAAAATAACCCAATGATATTTTTCCTCCTGTAAACATCCATACTATTATGACGTTTGCAGGTTTACACTATTAGCCGACAATATAACGAGTTGAAAGCAGACGAAGTCGCGGGTAAAAGCTAGGTATCTCTATATATGCACAGTTCATAACTACGCCAGCCTCATGCAACGAGCATCGATGCCGTAAGCCGCCGATATTAATATGCGCGAATCATGCATATGCAGGCATCGGCAGATGTCTCCGCCTTAATGACTTGCTGGTACGATTAGCGTGTAATGAGGTAAAACTAGTGACGAGGAACTCGTAATCTTTGTAACCTTAATAAGTAGCTTCAAATTAAATTTAAAAAAACTATCATTCATGACAAAATGTATCGGTATCGTTTCTCTTATGATATTTTAATTTTTCTTGTTTAATTTTTCTACTAAGAAAATAAATTCTCGTCTATGTTGCGAAGTGCCTACCTACTAACTAACATTTATTAATGACTCTGTAACATTTCAATAAAACAAAATTTAAATATTTATTAGTGGCAATTTAGTGGTATAACTAAAAAGTTACGCCAAAGATTATCCCTATACTTAATATTATTAGTTGTAGTTAAAGAGATTTTTTCAGAGAGTATACATTTACTTCTAAAAATAAGCCAATAAAACTGTGCTATTTTACAAGAGATAAATATTTTCTTGGAAAGAGGTGAAAGCTTTCTTGTGATAAATTGTTGTTCTAAGACATTTTGTTTTTAAATAATGGATAAGAAATTTAGCTTGAAACAAGTAATTACTTATTTTCTTTATTCTATTAATTAAAAATTTTACCTAGACAAGAGAAAATTTTAATCTATTTCAGAGGAATGGCTAACTCCGGTTGGTTTTTTAATAAACATGAAGCACGATAATGCTAGAGATAGATGGCCTATGTGAATATTTTTCGGTTGATGAATGCTAGTTGTAGATATTAAATGTTCGTTTCCAGGAACTACTGATAAATAGAATCATGGTGGAGTAAAATCAAGATATCCTAAAATGGACGTTTATGTAATTTTAAACAAAGAACGTAGTATAGTAGGTAGATATTTAAAATAAATCTTAAGTGCCTAACACCGAAATCTGTTTAAATATATTTTAAGATTGTTCTTACTCTAGTTACGATTAAAGTCAGTTTCAATTGTGTTGGTGTCAGCGTTATCACTTATGACATGTCAATCCGATGCGGTCGTTTGCGCTCACAAGGATAGGCGATATCTCTGGCGTACGATATCGGCGATAGCGACGTCAATCCCAGCCGAGTAATTATCGTAAATGTTAATGACTACGACAATTACTGCCACCAAGCTTCATCGAGAGCCCCCCAAATTGAACATTCCCAATCTATCGGCTCCCGCTCGATTCTGTCCCTCTATAAACTCCTTCCAACCGAACGGGTTTAATTAAAATAGTTTCCATGGGAAAAATAGTATATTTCACGCCATAGCCATTCCATGCGATATGAAAAAAAGCCTTCTATTTCCAACATTTCTCGCATTTCGCGTGCACTATAGTAACTAGAAGTTCATAGAAAAATGAGCAAATATATTTTTTATTGCGCTGTTTTCATTCACTCCAGCTTTCAAACAAAACTCCACGTTTAATTGTTATTCAACTTAATGTAATAAACTAAAAATTTTACCTAGGTTAAGGACTGAAAACTAAATGAGAAATTTTGACCAAATACTCAACAAAGAACATAATTATGTATACGTCATAATGTAACGAAATAATAAAAAACTGAATCTGAAAAGTAGAACCACTGAAAGAAAACCAGACTATAATTTTTGAGAGACGAACACTTTGCAAAGGAAATGAGTAGTTTCGTTTGGGCAAGGAAGTTGCTGTATAGTTATACAAAGAGGCCCACTCGAAAGACAATGGACGAGAGAGCAAGTTTCAATATTAATGATGCGCCGAGAATGCACACAGAGAGGCCGGCGAGTTTCAAAAGCCTGCTATTGATACTCATTAAGTATTGATTCATAAGTAATACCCTTTTACCGTTACCGGATCCAACGGTCCGGACAACTTTTCAAATTTAAATGCGAGAGAGAGTTTGCTATTTTTAAAAATGTGTTTAAAATTCTCCCTACCCAAACTAACTTCTTTCGGCATTTGAGGTGAATGATGGAGTGAGAAGGAATATAAAAATGACGTACTAAACTCGTTTCATATCACTCAATATTAAATTGAAGACAATGTTCATCGCAGTATTACTAACGAGGGCTCGCTTGTTCTTACAAAGAAGGTTGGCAAACAGGAACATTGTTATTATTTACGATCGCTGTAAAATAAAGTATATCGACATTGTTAAGTGTATTTACTACGTCATGCGATTAAATAATAATTGATCTGATCATGCGAAACGTCTCGGCTGTGCATATTGCGTATTGGAATTTCAGGTAAGTTCACCAAATGATTGATATTAGTCTTTTCTTTTATCAGACTCGTTAACTTACATTATTTTTATAAAAAAAATAATTACGTTAATTTTATAATAATACAGTCGTATTATTATAAAATCAAAGTCATATTTTGGCTACATGTACAATTCATTTTACCCTCAAAATTCAAAAAATATGTTGTTACAGGGCTAGTTTATCAATAGGCTGACGTAATTGTGGTCGAAATTAACGTAGATCAACCGTGTTTTATAAAACCGATGGTCGGGCACGTTTCTAAGCCTTTTAAGGATAGATTTGGATGGAGTAACAAGTAAAAACTCCGCACAATACCCCGGCGTCTCTTTTGGGTTTATTGTTCTAACAGATGTTGGGATATGCAAAATCGGATCATAAAACAACGGTCGGCCGCGATTACTTTGCGCAGTTAACTCTCTCTTATGCGCGTCTTTATTGCGACCTACCTGTAAATTTGCGATCAGATTCCGTCATTACAAGTCTGATTACGCTAATTCTATCGTTTTATTTATTATAGGATTGCCTTTTAGTTAGCTAAGCGAAATATAAATGTGGTAAATTAATGTGTAGTATTCTGTGATTTATTAATAGCGCAGGTACGAGTACTAAGTAGTGAATTAAACACTCTATATTTACCAAAGAAATATTTTATAATGGAGTGTACCTAGAATGAAGTTTGTTTTAAATGTAATGTGAATAGTTTCCATTATTTACTAAGTGTTTAAAATTATTTTAGCGTAATATACGAGTCTCCTTAAAGCCGAAAATTCCGCGTGATCATGGATTAATACTCATTTTGTGTTTAAATTAATTCACGACGTGAAAATTACGTTAATTAATCATTATTATTGATTTAATTTGATATTGTAGCATAGAATACATTGCATACCTATCGCATTATTATATTAAATATTCTTTCGTACTCGCAATTTGAACTGACAATATGTTATAACACCCAAATCGCGAAATTGATAACATATCTATCCAGAGCATTCTCGCCCATAGAAATGAATATTAGGGAGTCAATTGTTCGTATTAGTTGAGGTATCGAGCATTGGAATCTCAACTTTAATTGTCTAAGAATAATATATGAACTTGGGATTAATATAATTCTCTGACCTAAAAGATAAATTATTAAAATGCGAGAAACATAAAAACCTAAGCATTCATTAAGGTCCGTTAATATTCCACAGTAAACACGGCGGCACCGCCGTAATCGCGGAACGCAAATACGCTTTGCACTTATGGCTCGGTGTGTGCGGGCCCTTAGCGGAACAAAGCGTGGTTCAAAGCGTTCGATGTATCGACTTTTAAGTATAAGGGTGCATTCACAAGTGGCTTGCGAGAGTTGGGTTGATGGGAGGAACACTGAAAAATCCAGGTTTCTGCACTGCTTGTCACTCCAGCTTTATTTATAATCTACAGACAATAGAATACCCAGAGCCATCCTTCGATTTTTATCAATTAAAGCGCGACTAAAAGAATCTTCGTTTGAATTGTACCATCATGATACCTAAAATCTAATTAAGAAATCTGTCTTCATCTTGCACATAGCTTATATGAGACAACTATTAGCCCACACGAAATTAACCCATAATTTTATCAGGCTCATCAACCTCACTTTTGTAGATTTATTACTCTCAAATTGCTCTTTGCATGCATTAAAATAAATTCGGACTCGACACACTCCAAGCATTATGATTGTGTCACATTAGATCATTCTACTTCATAGTTATGCGGTGTTGAAAAACCTAAGCGCTCATCGCGGCTGCGTAAAAAACTCATCACAAACTGTGGCTATTTTGTAAACCGTTCGGAACACATCCCGAAAAAAGTTTCCACACCACACACCGGCCACTACCGTTAGTCGTATATTGCCAAAATCAGCACGAAAACTGTTCTCTAGTGTTCTGCAAATAAGCGTTCTCGCAATAACGGCTGACCCGGGCCGGTCACTCGAGAACTCGACCGAGGACAACTCGAAATACGACCCACCCTACAACTTTCGGACGACTCTTTTTCGAGTGCTAAGTTTTTAGAGATCGGTTTGAGAATAAATAGAACCGATTCTACGTTTAACAGGGAAAAACTAAAGTTATACAATTTAATCGATTAAATTGTATGAATTTAATTTTTACCCTGATAATCATTCTTATCTATGCAGAAACAAAAAAGTCGGTACGAACGTTGTACTTATCCCTTCTAAATCTTGATCAGACTGTGTTTCCTCAATTGTTAATATTTGGTTTTCTCGCCGTGGTCTCACTAACAAGTGAGCGTCTTCCCTCCCCAGGCGCACGCTGCCGGCATCGTAATACTCCCTCGCCGGCCACACAATTAAAAGGATATTATCAGAACCATGCACTTCTCTTTCGTAGCAGAGGTATAAATGAACGATCGTGCGTATTTGCCTCACACGAATCCTGTCTTGTGGGGCGTCATTAAAATTGAACGAATGTTATGCAAGTCTCAATAATAAACGACTACTTGACACTTTTATCTACGTTTTCAACGGCAATAAATTGTTTTACTAGGTTGCAAAAAGATTTTTGAGTGTTAGGTATAAAACTACTTATACTACATTAATTAAGTTATCACACGAATTAAACATTACCTGTACAAATATTTAAATCAGGTACAAGAATTGTTTGTTTAATGATATTAAATTCATAGTTTATCACATTTTATCCATCTAGTTTTCGTGTGCTCTGCCTACCCCTTTTGCGAATATAGGCGTGAGTTTATGTATGTGTGTATGTATGTATGTAAATTCATAGATACATTATGTATGTATACTATGTATAGATATATGAGCTGTATGTTACATTAGAAGTAATAAAATGGCACGACATAATAAACTAGCATGCAACATGAAAGTGCTAACTTCGTGCACACATCGATTTCCTTCCGGCTGCATATGACAGGAGCAAACACAATGATAGTTTGTTTAAGGATTACACTATCGAGTTTATCTTGCAACTGAACACGCAGATCAGACTTCGAGCAACGTCGAGACCAACAAGGGAATTCCCGTCTTGCCTGATGATCCCGCAAATCCCATCCCTTGAGTTGCAGGCACGTATTCTCCGCGGGATTACGCGCTTTGCGCGATCTAGACACGATCCCGGGTGACCACAACAATCATACTCGACTATCTGGGCGGTCATGTGCTCCTGGTAATTCTGGCGTCTTAGCGGTTTTGAGATTGCATTAATGACGCCATTATGGCAATTACGATGTGGCAGGTTTAGCTGTGGCACTGCGAAGTTATAAGTAAGATAATTTCAATATGAATTTCGAAACGTATCGATATCAATTTAGAAACTTGCAATAATTCGACACGAACAAATCGCATTGGCAAGTCAAAATTGTAGGGCAAAGTGTGCCGTAAAACAACAGTGTCGCGAAAGAAGGGATGGAATCTTATTAAAGTAAATATTTATGGCATTGCTATCAACTGATTGGACGAGGGTTCCGTCGCCTTTGATAAATTGTCCCGCTAGCTGCGGCCTAACGGCCACTCTCGATATACCATACCATATATTTCTCTACAAGGTACTGCGAGTAACATATCGTTCTAAAGAATTTTCTGTGTCCTTGATTTATGACATAATTTCCTTTCACGCCTTTAAATAAGTTGCCTTTGGAATTTATTTGTACACGCGTAGTGGGCATGGCTTACACTGTAAGATTTCCCAAACTGGAAACTAAACGCCGAAACGAACAAAATAAATGAAAGTAAATAAAAATAACTTAGTCAAGTTTGGGAATTTAAAAGTTGAGCATCTCAACGCACCGAGTACCGGGCCAATTGTGTTTCTATTTTATTTACCTGAAGGTAGACAATAAGGGTGTCTCCACACAATCAGCTAGACGGGAAAGTTGATTGTTCGTGTTCCATTCAACTTCACAATAGAGAAAATGAAGAGGAGCCAATTCTTTTTACAACAGCTTTTATCTGCTGTTCTCTTCGCTCAGCCGAAAGTTTGCGCACAGTTTTCACCTCGCTGAGAATGCATTAGAATTTCGGCACATATTTGTCTTGGAATCAGCGACTACCTTAAAAGTTCCAATTTTGATAAACTGTTTGTTTGCGTAGCAATACCATTGTCTGCGTTTTGCCGGGTTTGTTGAAATTGGAACTCAGTCAAATAGCATTAAAATATTATACCAATAATGCTACCTACTAATTTGGATTTAGTACATATATAGTCGTTTGTAACTTTTAGCTTGTTTTCCGTATTTGCTTATTAATATTTTAGCAAGTAATAATGACTTAGCGACAAACAGTTGACGCCCCCGCAGCTATGCGTAAGCCATTAATTAATCAACCGCTAACAATCAGCCGATATCTAATAATAAGGCCCGAATTCGGCGCGACGTTTAGACTTGGCGAGGCCAATTTTCTCCTAACAGTCTCTCATTCTTAATAACTATTACGATGAACTTGTTATTATTAGCTGGACGCAAAAGAAAAATGGCAATTATTTACGCAGCAAACATTCTGTCACGATGAGAGCTCGTAGATAAAAGTTTTGGCCAACTATAACGTCGACGAGGACAATTCTAGGGCATCTCTTAATTATACTGCTGCGTATTTCGTATTACAATAATGAAGCGAAACAATAACAAAAGTTTGGACGTCGGAGCGCGGCCGGGCAAGTTTGCTGCTCATTTGAGTGCTGTTCTGCGCGCTCCTAATGAAAACTTGTTAGTTACCGCAAACATAGAACGCCACTTTTATTTACGCGCACAGTCCACTGGGCACTGTCGTCAATGAGTTGCAATCATTTACTTCGATCGAATCGAGGCGCAGCAACAACATTACAAAAAGGTTTCCTACGCGTCAATTGATATGATACCTACGATTTATTATAATGGAACAGCTTACCGGGCCTACGATGGTTGCCATTTCTTCACTTATCGTCGTGAATGGACCCGTCACTCTCGCACTCGCATACTTGTCAGAACGTGACGAATATCTTATCCACGACGATAAATGATAAAATGGCAACAATTATGCTCCTCTTGGTTTTTAAAACAAGACTCAAAGAATAGCATTAAGGGAGAGCCCTTAATATTAAACGAATTTTTGATGTTTCTGTGACAATTTGGCTGATATTTTATTTATGTAAAAGTTTATGTTTATAGGTAATTTTATTTTTATATATGTATTTTTATTATTATTATTTATTTTATAATTGAGTGCACGTAATTTATTTGAATCATTATTTTGCTATGCCTCCTACTCAAATTGTTGAATTTGTTGCATTTATCTCTGCTACCTAAAAGTTGGCTGGCAAAGATCACTTTGTAGTGATAAGACTGCCTGTTTACCACTACTTTAAGCTTCATGTTCCGTATTGCGGTCTTTTCTGAGGAGTGCAATAAAGTGTTTTTCTTTATTTCGTATTATATGCTCTTGAATGCAGAACACCCTAACCTAACCTAACCTTAAGAGAAATGGAAACTTTAATCTTGTATACAAGTTCTACAGACGACGCATTCACTAATATTCAGTTTATTTTGAATAAATCTTCTTCCATAACCTTAGAAATGTCTGCAAGATTTGAAGGAAAATGTTAACCTGTAAACGTATAGAAAGGAAAGGTACCATAAAAAGTAGCAAGGTTTCGGCGACGCTCGCGTCAGCGCGGAGGGCACGAACTGGAGGCCTAAGGTTGTATATAACGTCCGTTATCGACGCCTACAATAAGTCGCGCTTTATACGGTTATTATAGCGCCATAAACGCCACCGGCCGGTGTTTCATACAGTGCCGGGCAGATTATACTGCCTGTGGCCCCGTTGGGGGGCAGGGGCGCGGGACGGGGCGGGCGGCCCGCCCACTGTCAGCACCACGTGCCGCCCGACAGATGTGTCGAGATATCCGATATCGGAAGACACTTTCATAATCTTCGCCTTACAACCTCCCACTTCTTACATATTAAAATAGGGAATACCATCCGCACAGGTGCGAGCCCGCGATTAATACAAGAACATCTCGAACCGTGATGCGAACTCAATTTATTTCTCCGAGCGTCCGAAGCACTGCTCGCAAATCACCTGTAAGCTTCCGGATTTAATTAAAGTATTCCTCTTAAAAAATAAAGGTAGTCTAATTGAACCCGGAAAAAATAAAGTTAATTCCTGGAGCGACGGTGCTCGAGAACTTTCATTAGCGTTTCACGGCTACAATTACAAGTTCAAATAATTATGTTTACAGAATCCTTTTCTTACGCAGCGATATTTATCTTCTCCATTGTTACCAGAAGTGACGCGGACGAATTTTACGAAAACGGCTCATTTATCTAGAGCGGCCACACAAAAGCAAAACGAAACCCAAAACTTTTTATGCGGTCAGTGACATTGACGAATTTAACTCGCGCACTAAAGGAACTTCATTTAGTTTGATCCGTAGATCCTATTTCATATTTGCTTTGCCATTGGCCCGCAGATAAGTTCAGTCGGACCGTTGTTGCTTACTTCCTACTTTATTCAGTTTGCGGACCCGCATAAATAAAGGAAGGGCATCAGCGCTCCCCGCGGCCGCAGCGCTTATCAGCTCACTGTCTACAAAATATTTTATCTGAAAATAGTCCAATTTAGAAACAATATTTATTCAGTGGAACATTCGAGTATCGCTTATTCGTAAAAAAAAATCTAATTTCATACCTATTAAAAATTTATTTCAAAATAACCTGATAAACCGCACTAACAAGAAAATATAAATGTCACCTGAGAAAAAACATAAAATCAACTTTTTCTATAATATTTATATTTCCAATGAATTAAGAAAACACCATCATCTATGGAACTTGTTGGAACCCTTATTTGCCTTTCCGGGTGTTATTATCTTTGCCTCAATTCTAGCGTAAAGCCACCCGTTCGCGCGCGAAATACCAAATGCGCCCTAGTTTCGTCGATCGCAGTTCTCGCTGTTTGTTTAGGGCAGTACAGTCATGAAAGGTGATGAACTAAATATAACCAACCCCAAACTATCGACTGTCAGATTATAAAATATAGGCCCCAACTTGAAATATAGCTTGGACAAGTATTGATTTGTGATAGATGATAAGTGGCAGTTTATGAACATATTGTTTGTAGAGTCCGCTTCAAAATGACTAATCACCTTCCTGAAGCGGGTAGACGCTGATCCTGTATCATGGGTATAGTGCGGCAACTTGTTCACACGTGCCCATATCAACATGTGGACATGGGACGAACAAGTAGAAAGTTTTCGCGTGAGACGGGAAGTCGCGCCCTCGGCCTCGGTACCTACGTGTCAGCATAATCGCGGCGCCACCTCCTGTTTGTCGAGCGGCTCGCTAATGCTATTTGTCGTAGTGGACGCGCCATGTCACGTCTGCGTGTGTGTGTCTTCATCGTTAACAGACTGAAACACGCCGGTTCATCATCGTGTTTTGTTTGCCACTTTAAGCGGAAACATGCCTGTGTCAGATGATTACACGATTTCGCGTCTCAGGCATTTCGCGTCGAGTTGAGCGATTACCGTGACATATTTCAATCTGAGAAGTAAGTTATCTTAGAGTATAGAGTAAATATCGAAAAGCAATTCGGATGTCGAGTGCGAAACTCGGAATCGCAATTTGTAATTCATGAATCCCATAAGGGGGCGAACTTGAGCGATCTTATGCGTCGAATGCGGAACGTATCACCGAAGTTGTTCGACGTTGCGCCCCAGCAGAGATCTGGGAATGTTTAAAAGAAGGAATATTGTTTATCTTGGCGTCAGAGGTGAGGTTGTAAGTTTTATTAAATCGCTAATACAAACGCGGCCGTGCCTGTCCGCGCCACGCGCCGTGCGGTACCGCCCGATAGCTGTTGTCGAAAACTGACTAACGCGCCTCTTTGAAACTAGCCCAACGCAAATTGCCTTTAATTAAAACGATACCAAAGATTAGACTACACGATTGTAACTTAAATTAATGTCGGTATTCGTAGACAACTTAAAGTTGTAAAACTTATTTTCCGGGACATTAGCCGATATTAGCAGGACCCGTCGAAATGTGAAATCTTTGAAGTGAAAACTTAGTTTTACTTGAAACGAATTTATAGTCTACTCTTACCTATCTAACAATATATGCTGTGAAAGTTTATTATGATTCTAAAAATTTGTAATTTTGTTTCAGGTTTCGGTTTCGTCACGTTTCAAAGTGAAGACATAGTAGATAAAGTGTGCGAAATACATTTTCACGAAATCAACAACAAAATGGTGAGTATTTGCTTATTAAGTTCCTATCATCCGACCAAGATCATTTCATTTAAACTTGTTTATGGTTCATTGATTATTTATTGACATCTTGTTGTAAAAATAACGGCCAAGTGCGAGTAGGACTCGCGTACCGTAAGGGTTACGTAAAAAATATTTTTATTATATGATGTAACTAAAAATTTACGGCTTTCGCAATTATTCCTTAATCTGTGCTATCAAATGTTGCTTGGTACCAAGTAATTTCAAGATTCTGGGGTAGTACCATGTAGGTTTTGATTCCCTTGCGAGTGTCGAAAATTTGCGGAATTTTGCGACATAAACGGCTGTATCTTTTGATTGCATTGGCTTAGAAGATTGATTTTTTCACAGCTCTAAGGGACAGTAGACCTGAGTATTTGATATAAATTCCAGCCTGATACCTCCACGCGTTCCCAAGAAAAAGGGTCTTGAGAGACAGACGGACGGACGGACAACAAAGTGATCCTATAAGGGTTCCGTTTTTTCCTTTCGAAGTACGGAACCCTAAAAATATGTTGTACTGATTCCATATTTACATAAAGACAATTAACTAACCACATTATCAATAGTCAAAAATCGACCCGTGTAATCATCATTATTATCGAGTCGTAGCTTCTAGTCATCACTTTCTCTTTTGTAGATATCCTAGGGGTTTCCTTGGAAAATATGTCGAGGTGGATTCCATCGTCCTACCACGCTAGTCTTTTAGAAGGAATTTAGTCCCTCAAAGCCACTGAAAAGCTCCAATCCACTTTCATCTAACTCTCAACCTCACGGTCACGTTTATAAATTTAAAATATCACATTTTGCAATTTGATTTTAGTACTGTCATGAACTTACGATTAATCTTTTAGCGAAATTGTATAAAATAAACCGGCCAAGCGCGAGTCGGACTCGCGCACGAAGGGTTCCGTACCGACACCTCTTAATCTACATTTAAACCACTATACAGTATATTGAATCAAAAAAGGTCGTATCTTTATAGGAAACTTACGGCACTTAAGCCCTTTTGTTTAGGCAAGACAGTTTTTCAGCAATAACTATAAAACCGTTAAACCTATCTTATTCAAACCAAAAATCATTGAAAGGATTTATTATTATACATCATCTTGATTTTTTCAGAATTTTAAACTTCATTGATGAAAATTAGTGGGGTGGACACACTCTTTACGACTTTGACAGCTAATATCTCGCCAACGGTTGGCCTAAAAGGATTTTTTTTAGAAATCTTCTTCATTTTTAAAGGCCTATCCTAAAGGATACTCCAAACGCCTATGTGCATTCAAAAAAATGTTGACCCCCCTGTTACATGTATGGGGTGCCCCCCCAGTTTAATATTTTTTCGTAATTTCACATCATATTTCTATAGCGGTTTATAGCATACACCTTCCTACCAAATTTCATAATTGTAGTGGTCATAGTCGTCGAGTATATCGGCTGTGACATACGGACGGACAGACAGACATCACGAATCCATAAGGGTTCCGTTTTTGCCATTTGGCTACGGAACCCAAACTAGTGCAATTTAAAATCAATGAGCATAAAACAAATATAAAATCGTCTGCGCAGTGCAAGTCAATCCCAATGTTAACATTGTCGGTCAGATATCAATTAGGAGCGAAGAAGTGCGCTGGCGCGGGTCCAAGCAGAGCCAATAAAACACCACTAAACTCAGCTTTTACTGTGTTTAGATTTTTCCCGGAGGGGGGCGAGACGTGTGTATTCGAGACGTCACCACAATAAAAAGATCCTCTTATATTAGCGTTTTTAACCTCACAATCGCAGATAATGATTTATTTATTGTAGAAAACAGACATGACTGAAATGTATTTTTATCGTGGTTAGTTTTGAACGTCGTTAGATTACGTTAGGCACCTACAACACTTACATACATCACTTTTGGAAATTGTGGTTTTCTCTTCTCATATTGAATAGGTATACTTCTTTCCTAGAATCGAAATTAGATAAGAATAAAATGTGAAATTAGTTGCATCGAAGCAGAGCTTGTACTTTTATTGTAGTGAGACTTCACTCTCCATACAGAATGATTTTAACTAGTTTTACTGAAATCATCAAATGCGAACTTATCTCATAAGGGATACACAAAAGACACTCACACGGGACTTATAACATTAGGAACTGCAATTTTCAATAAATGTTTTATGTGTCATAATTAAATAATTTGGTAATTAACTGATTGCTCCCTCATCATAGTTTCAGGTTCATATTTAGATTATTTTGTCTATAATCTATTGAAACTTTAAAAAGGACAGTTCCTCACCTGCTTAAGAAAATAAAAACCTTTCTGATCTTCGGATGTAATAGATATTTATAAAAAAGACGATTATAAGTGAATGATTAAGTTATTGATGATTAAAGATTGATAAATACGAGACCATACACTTCTTGAAATTATCCCACAAACGAGTATATGCACTATGCAGTGTGACGTCAATTTTTCGTCTCCAACGCCAAAAGATCCATTCAAACACTCCAAAAAGTGTAAACACAAAAAAACTCTGCTTCAAACGCACCAAAAATCAGTAAACATGGACACTAAACAACGAGGAAATTCAGGTATTGTGTGTTGTGTGTGTGTGTGTTTGAGTTTACCTTAATCAATTTTTCTGGTAATCTATAAGAAATAGGTATGTCTACTACGAGTAAATACCCAGGCCAATATTTTTGCCTAATGTTTACTTGCACTCCGCTGTCTACTGCCGTCCGCAATACATTACATTCACCCTTTACAAGACCATTACAATCATGTGACGCAGTAAACCTCGCCCTCGATTAACTTGTAACAACACGCAACCGTTGTCCAGCCGTATTATGGTGAATTTTCGTCATTTGTTTTACCAAGCCTAAGACTAGAAACTATTAAACTACCTTTGAGGATGTTAAGTTAAATAGTTTTATATCTTTTTTTATACTACGACGGTGGCAAACAAGCTTACGGACTGACTGATGGTAAGCAGACACCGCAGCCTATGGACACTTGCGACTCCAGAGGAATCACAAGTGCGTTTCCGACCCTTTATTGACTTGGGGATGCGCTGTATTGAGTGTGAGGGATCTATATGCTATTTTAATAATTTATTTTACCAATGTTTTGCATGATTCACTAGTTGTAACTATAAAAGCAGACACTGTTACCTATGGACGCCTGTAACTCCCAGAGTAGTCATTAGTGCCTTGATAATTTAGGCATACTTAGGTACCTTGGTGTTCAACTTAATATTTAAAAGATTACAAAAAAAAACTTTGATATTCATTTAATTTTTACTCATAAACAGGAGAGTGTAAAGAAGCATTACTCATTAACAATACCACACATTTTCACTTTTCACGGAGAAAATCCGCGAACACTCATTAAAACGCACCCGCAATTCAGACCCCCACCTTCATTGTCACTAAAAGTTTTCACCAGGATCATCTTTCACTGTCGCTGTAAAGACTCGGCACCCGCCCCCAGCCAATGCATATTCCTGATTATTAATGCTTGTTTTTTGTGTCACCCATTGTCTGCACCGTAATGGGTGTGGAAACTCGCGGGTCGGAATTCGCAAGAGTACAGTCCTGATGTACCCTTAGAGGTGCAAACAAGGAACAAAGACATCAAACAAATGGGCGACGTTTTAGAGCAATTACGGTTCGCTTCCGCGAAACGTGAGGTGTACATGAATCGGGCTCTCCTCACAGCGCGTAATGCACGCACGCCACCGCGGCTACGCCGCTTAGAAAAATTAATCGTCACATGTTTCACACATGAACCTTTCTTGACACATACCAATATCCACGCAAAATGGTATAGGAATGGAATTAAGTCAAATTATTACGCAATATTAAGAGGACTTAAGCAATTTTAATATACGTCATAACATATTTTTTTTAATGTAAGCTTGAGAAATCGATAATTTCTACTATTTGTTAACTGCGAAGCTACCTAGTCAAAGTCAAGTCAAAGTCAAAGTCAAAATATTCTTTATTCAAATAGGCCTAGCAACAAGCACTTCCGAATAGTCAGTTATAACATGTATTAATATATACTATATAAAGCTAAAAATAATAATTGAATGTTATTTGATCAAATACTGCCGTATCATAATGAAAATCAGTTACAGAGTCAGAAAAAAAGAAAATTTAGTCTGTAGGGAACTCCTTCTTTATTAAATTAAAATAACTAAAACTAAACCTTAAACTTAAAAAATATAAATAAAATAATTAATTACATATGAGACCTGGGCCTCTTGGTATAGATCTTATCATGGTTGCATAGCGTGGTTAATAAAATGATAACAGATAGAGTCCGGAAATATTAACGCAGTGAGAATTAGAAAATTGGCGGACGTAATTTTTGTGTTCAGTGATTTTTGAACTTGCATATAAATTTTCCGAATCGAAGATTGTGTGTTCATCGAAATATTATTACCCCGCGAAAATGTCCAGTTCAGGCCACAACAGTTTTCATATTGATAGACTTGTTGGACGAGAGAACTATGCAAGTTGGAAATTTGCCGTGCAAGCATATTTTGAGCTTGAAGAATTGTGGGACTGCGTCACTGATAAAAATACTGACCAGAAGAAGGAAACAAAAGCTAAGTCAAAGCTCATATTACTGCCAGACCCGATTAACTATGTACATGTGCAGAGCGCGACTACATGTAAGGAAGTGTGGGATAATTTGGAGCAAGCATTTGATGATAGCGGATTATACAGAAGAGTTGCTTTACTGAGAGACCTCATAACAACTACTTTGGATTCCTGTAGAAGTGTCGATGACTATGTAAATAAAATAATGTCTACTGCTCACAAACATCGGAATATTAAGTTCAACATCGACGATGAATGGCTTGGAACGCTGATGTTGGCTGGCTTACCTGAAACTTATAAACCAATGATCATGGGATTGGAGAGTTCAGGCATCAAAATCAGCGCAGATTCCATAAAAACAAAACTCCTGCAGGAAGTTCAATTTTTTGAAAACAAATTGAGTGTGCTTGTAGTCTTCAAAGATTTTAAGAGCAGAGTTGAGAATGAGCTCGATAGAAAAATAAAAGCGATTCAGTCAGACAACGGAACGGAGTATTGTAACCGAGACTTTGAATTTTTTGCGTAGTCATGGGATTGAACGTCAAACAAGCGCTCCGTATTCACCTCAGCAGAATGGCCTCGCGGAGCGTATGAATAGGAGCCTGGTGGAAAGAGCTAAATGTATGTTGTTTGATGCTGAACTGTCAAAACAGTTCTGGGCTGAAGCACTGGCAACAGCTGTTTATGTTATTAACAGGTACCCTACGAAGTCGATTCACGGTAAAACTCCCATGGAAATGTGGTCCGGTAAAAAGCCCAATTTGTCAAATCTAAGAATTTTTGGCTCCGAGGTGATGGTACAGGTACCAAAAGAGAAACGCCAAAAATGGGATTCAAAGTCCAGAAAGCTAATATTTGTCGGATACTGCGAATCTACTAAAGGCTATAGATTACTCGATCGTAAAACTAATAAAATTTAACAGTCCTACATACCCGAGGAACCATCATCAGAGCTTGATATACCAGTGCGTAATATAAACTTACGTCCGCGTAAAGCTGTCCAGTATGCAGAGAAAGATGAAAATGATGTGAGTTACTTTTGTCAAATTCTTGATTTAAATGATCCTCAGACTGTGGATCAAGCTCTTTCATCTACTCAGGCAGACCAGTGGAAGGAAGCCATGCAGGAAGAATACGAGTCTCTGATTAAAAATGAAACATGGTCACTGGTAGATTTGCCTCCAGGTAAAAAGGTTTTGCCCTGCAAGTGGGTGTTTAAAACCAAAACAAATGAGAAGGGAGACGTCGTTCGTTTTAAAGCTAGATTGGTCATAAAAGGATATGCTCAGAAAAAAGGTACAGATTATAACGAAGTATACGCTCCTGTAGTGCGGTAAACATCAGTGCGATACTTGATTGCACTAGCTGCTAAATACGATCTAGAAATATCTCAAATGGATGCGATAAGTGCATTTCTTCAGGGTGATATTGACACTAATATTTATATGTCACAACCCGATCACTACAAAGAGAATGCTCAAGTGTGTCGCTTGCAGAAATCAATATATGGGCTTAAGCAGGCTAGCCGGCAATGGAACCTGAAACTGAATGACGCTCTACTTAAAATTGGACTAGCAAGATCAAAGATTGATCCTTGCGTTTATTACTTAGTGAACGACTCGGTAATGATATTTATTGCAGTTTGGGTGGATGATTTCTTAATCTTCACAAATGATAAGAAAAATACTGCAGAAATCAAAGAAAAATTGATGAAGGAACTCTGCATGAAAGACCTTGGTGAGGTGAGGCAGTGCATTGGCTTAAACATTAATAGAATTCGTGAGGCAGGTGTGATCATGATGGACCAGGAGAAATACATCAACCTGATGTTGGAACGTTTTGGCATGTCCGATTGCAGACCAGTGCGCACGATAGAAGTGAATGCTAAATTTGAAAAGAATACTGAAGACACAGATAATGCCTTTCCATACAGAGAGGCGGTTGGATGTCTTATTTATTTGGCACATGTTACTCGACCAGATATAAGCTTCGCAGTGAACAAGTTGAGTCAGTTCTGCAATAATCCAGGAAATCAACATTGGCTTGGAGTGAAAAGGGTCATGAGGTACCTTCAAGGAACGAAGAACCTAAAGTTATGCTATGTCAAAGAGGACTCGAAAGGCATAATTGGTTATTGCGACGCGGACTGGGCCAGTGATCCGTTAGATAGAAGGTCATGCACATGCTACATCTTTCTGTTTCAGAATGGATGCATTTCGTGGAACTCTTGTAAGCAACAGACCGTAGCACTTTCAACTGCAGAATCGGAATACATGGCGATGGCATCAGCTACCCAGGAAGCTCTGTGGCTACAGCAACTGATCTATAGATCTATCTATACTATATTAATTAATTATTTAGAGCAATTTATTGATGACATATTGTATTGTTGTAGACATGTTGTGTTAGTTAACGTTTATAACTTCAATAGCCTTTGAGTCTATTACAGACTATACAAGCAGTGGCCATTAGGGAGACAATGTTTACTTTACTCCTGGTGTGAAACAGTTGTTCTAAAGCATTGACGGTAAAAAATACATATTATTGAGGAGAGTTACCTATAAAAATAAAAAGATTTAAAGCGCAAAGCTAATAGGTATTTAAAGTTTTATAACAGATGCGTGTTTCAATAATGTACAAAGTTGCACAGAAACAAAGTGGCTAATTTAAGTTCATAACGTTCACTAAAATATCAACGGCATTTGGGTCCCTTTTATACGTAAGTACACCGGAATACTAGTTTCTGAACTAAAGTATGATCACTATGTATTTATCTACTATTTACATCTAGACTAGCGTGCTCAGTGCTCCAAATTATAGCAATAGCCCCTAATAGATGAATATATCAACTGATACTGTTATCGTGCTAAAGTTTCTTTTATTAAAATGCTCCAGTCATATGTATATACTTATTAGCACCACTAACTTGTCCTAAACATTCCAGATTAACATCATTATAAAACAGATTATTTGCAACAGCAGTATAACAATAGAATAAAAAAATCGGCCAAGAGCATGTTGATGGCCCAACATCAGTGTAAGGTTCCGTACTTGCCCAATGAACTTTTAAAAAATCAAAAACAAGCAAAAGGGAGTACTTTCGCAGCGTTTCATACGTCTTTTACTAAGGGAAGACTTTTTACGATAAATTGAACAGCTTAATGGTTCATGTCCGATATACTATTTGTTGAAAGTCTATTAAGCTTTACTTTTTTTTATTTATTTTTTCATATTTTTTTAGACCTAAAATCCAAAACTTTCAGCGTGTATATTTCCGAAAATAGTCACTTTATCAAAAAATGTTTGATAAAGACCAGTATTGATTTTGAAATACCTATCCAACAACACCCAGCACCATAGGGTAGAAGCAAAAAAAAAACCCTACTTTACGTGTAGGGGAGGTACCCTTGATTTTTTTAGATTTTATTTAGGGACTTTGTCAGTTTTATTGATTTTCTAGCACTAACAATCACAGAGCAAAGCGTCGGACAGACAGACGGACATACAGATAGACATACAGACAGACAGACAGACAGACGGACATGGTGAAACTATAAGGGTTTCTAGTTGACTACGGAACCCTAAAAAAACAATAAAATCATAAAGAATATACTGAAAATATTTTCCAATAGGAGCCCCGTATATCTTAGCTTTTCTTGTTCCTAGACTTTTTTCGTTAGTACTACTGGTACGAATGCAAACAATCACTTTTGCGTATCATAAACACATCTGATACTTATATTTCCAGTAATAAAGGAGACAGAGGGTCACGGCACGTCAGCGCGACGTTTGCGTTACGGGTAGCCGCCCTCGTAAATTTAATATGTCATCTCTTATATTAAAATGGTCGTTAAGCTAATAGCGGCACCGCCTCCTCGCACGAGAGTGATAGGGTGATACCGTGACTTTCTTGCGGCAATAAAAAAGCGTGTTTTATGAAAATATTGCTATTATTGCTAAGCGTGTTTGATGAAGTTCGTTTGAATCCTACTAGGTTAATATGTTTCGTAACAGATTGACCTCGTTTTCCGATATTACATGGAGTTTCTGTTTCCGTATTGCGCGTGTAATCGACAAGCAATCAATGCAGCAAAGGCAAGCATTGTCGTCGCGCCTTATGCATATGTAGGTGTTCGCCTCATGAAGTCGCACCTGCGCTGTACAAATGAAAACACGCCATCTCTACCTCTGCGAGAATACTATCGCATCAACTTTGTAAACATTCGGCGCCAAACATAAATACTAGAGGAAAGGCTCGTTTGTTGCTGACGACACTTTCAAATCCAGACAGATCCGTGTTTCACTTCGCGAGTTCATGAATTTATTTTTCGGAGTGTAAAGCTAAATTGATTATATTTCACCTTAGTAGCTGCATAAGTTCAACGAGATTATATAACTCGCAACTCGCGTAAGAAACTTTTACGGCGCTGCCGATGTGAACGAATTCCCTAGATTTTATTTTTCGTTCGTTATATACGCGTTGCGTTTTATTGGACGTTTAACTAATGGTTTCCCAAAACAACGTGACAGGACTCGATGATTCATAGGCAACTTTTTTTTGGCAGATACGCCTCACACGATTCATACAAATCTACTGTTTTAATATTTTTTCGAGCTTTATACTCATTCACACTTTCAAAACGAATTGCGGAGCGGAGGTGACATAAAAATGCACTTTTCAAGCTATCGTCGCATGAACACACGGGAAAATCTTCACGGGAAGATCTTAGGTATTGCATATATTTTTCTCCTCGATCGTACATGAGGGCAAACAAATGGTTTCCGTTTAGGAAATAACGCTAAAAGTAGGCACATTTGAAACTGCCACTTAAATCTTGGGATCCTCGATCGCCATTTCTCTTAGTGTCTTAACTGGTGCGGGCCCGGCGCACCCTTGTCGTTACTGCGCATTAAAGAATGTCCTACATACCTACGCCGCGCTGATAGCCCTCGATAAGGATTACGCTTCGCGACCTTTAACCCTTTAAATTAAGATGGAGATACGGCCGTTGTCACAAGCCAATCCAGCTTAACTTTTGATTAAAAGACTCACTTAAATGAAGCTTAACTTGTTCTGAGTGCTCCATTGTTAGACCGGCCGCTGGATACGCGTGTTGGAGAGACACGTCTATCCCGACTCAGCAGTCCCTCCGCCATTGTGGAACGCGTCGAACAATCAATCACGGGTTCCTCTGGTCCGTGATTACCATAAACTTTCCGTTTTAGCACGACCCGGCTCGCTTCTTCTAAGCTTTATCGATTCGGCCATTTTTACGCGTTCTATATATCAAGAGTTTCTGTGACAGTCCCTTTTCTTTGAAACTCCCAATTGCCTGGTTGTAGGCGACTTAGCCAGTTGGACACTTCTTTCGTTTATACAACTGATGTATAGTTTGATTCTTTATAAATATTACTTCTGAATAGGGTATGTATATCACTTAAAATTACTGAAAACAAATGTGGGTCAAGGTGTATTATAGGTGCGCAGTCTTTATTTTTATGTTTACTGATAACATTTTATATAATTATTGATAACAGGTTAATTTAATTAGTCATAAATGACTAATCTATACTAAAGAATTTGAATGTAATTACAAGATAGATTATTAAATTGAACTAAGATACGTTACAACAAAAACAAACGAAATTAAAAATAACTTAAAATATACCAAATTAAAAGCAAAACAATAATATTAAAAAAAATAGGTAACCCCAATTATAAAAATAACACTCCGTCGATTAGTCATGATAATATAATACTTTAAGATTTTTTTCGAACTATTATGTCTGCACAAGTTACAGTCTATTATGCATAAATTTGATCCCAGCCAAATAACATAAACCACAAAATATATTAATGTTCGTATATTTACCAAAGTTAGGTTTGGGAATTGTCCCAGAGCATATCTGTGTCATTAATAATAGAGGCGTTATGTTACCATGAATCCCCTGTCGGATTAGCAGTGTGCAATACCTTCCCGCTAATGAGATCCGAGAACCGCTGCTTTATCCTGCACAATGAAATTATGAAACAAATTAATCTAAAAATATACAAAATGGTCCACATTGATGATTGAAACGAGTAATAATATTGAACTGTATAAATCCGAACCTTTTTAACGAAAATTTACAAGTTCGATTCTAATCTCACGGCAGTCACTATTGGAACAACTACCTAATTTCCTATGTACGTACAATATAAATTTAATGGTTATAAGGCAACCGGCACGCAATTTCCAAATGACGCGGCCAACTCCAGTCGAACGCGAAGACGTAAATTATGGCTCAACAGGCCTTTCCTGCCGTTAACGATTGCGACTTAAATTCGAAGCGTGAAAGAAAATTAATTAATCACAGGTGGTGCACGGCATCGCCCACACGAACCTGCCTTTCCTATCCTATACGCCATACGCCTACTCTTGTATACCAGGCATGAACGACGCCTGACAGGGCTGGAACTTTAACAATCGCGCACTGCCTAAACGACTCTGTATTATGGTAACTGAACCGTTCGAACAGGAGCTCGCGACAAATTATTCAATCACCATAAAGTATTGTAAGAAGCCGCGCGTAATTGAAACGGTGTCGCTGCGTAGCGAGACAATAAAGTAGCGAGAGTGTTGAGGGCGCGGGCGTCATCAATAAAGGCCATACGTTAGGGCAGGCCGGTTCATTACTGCGCTCCGCGTCTCCACATTCCCATTACGTGGGAGTTAGGAGACGCGAGCGGCGATAAATAGCGGGCAAGAAGCCCTGCTTTGTTTCTTGCTTCTTGCACACAATTTCATTTACATTAGAGGTGCTGAGCTGAGACTCCTAGGGGACTCATATGAAAGTCGCGTACAGATTCATGCAAAACAAGTTACGAGCGGTGAGACCACGTGGCGCAGACCTTAATCTAGTCGGCACCGGCTGACAAGCCACGCCGACGGCGGCTGCTCTAACCTACTTAATTACTGCCAACTAATTGCTGCAGCTGATATGTACGTAGGTACCTACGGCATAAACTTCACCTTGCTCCCGGCTTCTGGAATATCACCTTCATTAAAACCTTACGTCACCTGCATATTACTTCAAGTGAACACGAAAGGAAAACAAATAACTGTAATTTGAATCCAATCAGCACTTGCGGCAATAGGTATCAATTAAGCATCTGCGTGCAGAAACGACTACCTTTTATTGGCTAACGCAGGCACTCGCATACGTAGCAATTTTATTTGAATTTCGTTGAAGAATTCGTTCCTAAAGCGTTTCAATTTATACATGGAAATACTTTTATACCTTTTCGTCCTCGTCTGCTGCTAATACACAAATTTCTATACTCACACGTTTTAAACGAAAAACGGCGCGGCAGTATCCTGTGGTCATTCGCCGTCGTTTTACCTTTTTCCCTTTCATCCAACAACCCTCTTAAGCGTGATAAGAATTAGTTAAGCAACGAGTCTACGGTAATCATGTTCACTTACAATTGCAAACGGTTAATACTGTTGAGTGGATGCCAATTAAGTTTTTGCTTGTTATGCTTTCGTTTTAATTGGTTTTTCAATGGACTTTGGAAGTTTGCCTGAATATTGAATCAAATTAAATTTCTTGTTTAGAATAAGCATTGCTTGATCGTTGCATTAAAGCTGAATTCGGTCTATGTTTAGCTTTGCTGATTTCAGTTCGTAATAGGATGTTCTGTTAAAAAAAATCGGAGTCTAAGAAGTTAATGTAACCATAACCTAACATTACAGTAATTTATAGAAATTTACACGACATTTATATATGTATATTTTTCTTTTTCTAGATTAATAATTTGGAAATTCTCTAATATCATTGTATCCTGTACACAGGGTGAAATTTAAGTTTTTTTATACCACGTCAATGGCAAACAAGTCTACGGGCCCGCCTGATGATAAGCGGTCACCGCAGCCTATGGACACCTGCAACTCCATGGGTGTCACATACGCGTTGTCGACCCTTAATAAAACATAAGCATTAATTGTAAATCTATCCATGATTTTGCAATGTGACCAACTTCTTTCGTGCCAAAAAACAGCTATTTCATACATTATTGTAATGAAACGATGGAAGTCTTTTGAAAATCAGACCTATGACACAACAAGCTCTTTTTATCGCATGGACAAGATTGGTCCCTTACTAAAAGTTGTTAAATATCATTGCGAGATTCTCATTTTATATTATTACGATTCACCACCTAAATTTCATGTGAGTACGAGTAAGTAAAGCTCTTATAGTTCCAAATGGCGCGATTAACATAAAAATAAATAAATCAATGTAAGCCGGTGCGCTAGGCCGAGGGCTCTTCGCGATTGCTATCGATATGGATCGATGCTTCAGAAATAGCCGCGGGTGCTACACTCGCTCAGAATGTTGCAAGCCCCGTTCAACATCCTCCATATTTAATGCCAACTAACATTTCTATGACGGCGAATCGCAAAGCACCACTGTAATTTGAAATTGAACATTAATGTGACACGAGCTAAATTTGTGATGTTGAAGACGTAAGTGATTGCCAGCTATTTGTTGCATATTTGAAATTATTTTTATTCTGTATGTTTTAAGCCGTTTAAAAGTTTGCGACTTCTTCTCTGTAATCATGGAATATGTTCTAACTTTTCACAATATATTTAAAGCATCTCAGTATTTCTTAAATGTCGCGGTTAAGTAATAAAGTTAGTTAAGTAATAAATTGATAATTAGAAAAAACTAAATCTATCACACTCCATCCTTATTACAATCAAATGACACGTCACATAATTTCAGTAGCATATTTATCAGGAAGTATAATTTATTTCATTACAATCTGCAATCGTTGGACGGGGTGGATATAATCGAGGCTCTATTAGTTTCAAACAGGAAACTGTAGTTATATGCTCACGTAGTTATATAATATTTTTATATTATACCTAATGATATGTGCTCTGTAAAAACCCACGGAATACATTTATGTCCGTCACTTGCAATCACAAACACATTATAAACTCTTTCGCTTGCTCACTTTTATCGCATTATTTTCTAATTTTCCGATGGCATACTGGCGCCGCATAGATTTCGTCACTTATCGGTAAACATTGGGATTATATTTGTGCAGTGCATATGTAGTATTACATTGCGCAGAAGCGTCTGTACTGCATTGGTGCCGCCCCGTACCCGAGAGGCGCGTAGTTAAATGGCGAAAACGGAAAGAAAAGCCTTATAGTTTCAGGATTTCTGTCCGTCCGTATGTCACAGACGATTTGCTCGGAGAATATAAGCACTAAGATTATGAAATTTGGTAGGGAGGTGTATTATATGAACCGCTACATCAAAGTGATATGAAATTATGGGGGATGAAAAAAATCAATGCATTTAGGCGTCTGCGAGATCTATGGATATGCCTTTAAAAATGATATAGAAGTTTCCTTTTCCATTTAAGTCGACCGTTGATGAGATATTAGCTGTCAAAGTCGTAAAAAGTGTACCCCCTGCGTAGTAACATTACCGCCAAAATGTGGACTAGCCTTAAGCAAAATCATATTATGTGATTGGGAACTTAAAGGCATGAACCGAATGAAGGGCCTATGAAATCAGCATTTGTTTTAGAATAACACGGACTCTTGACACCTATCTTCATTGCCGAAGCATCGACGTCTACGAGTATGCAGCTGGGTCCGCGATATTCAAAACCCAGTGAGTTCAATCTGAACAGTGACTACATATGCCTTTTGCATTTTGGGCACACTGCCCATCGGAAGCGATTGCAAACGATTGTTCATGTGTTTGCTTGCTTGATAGTCGTCGTTTTGTAACAACAAAGTAAAGTGTCCTCTTCAGGATTTAAAAAATCAGACATTTACTTTTTTTATTTTAGTACAGTATGCTTCTCCCAGCCTGGAAAAAATATGGCATTTATAACAATATTACCACACCGAACGCTTAAGGTCACCTAAGCGCGTAAAGTCTGCTTATCGTATTTTAAATTTATTTTTAACGTTTCTGTAGAAAACGTCTTCAATATAAGACTGGCTGGAGGGCTATCAGCGGAGCATTGCAGGTAACGTTACCGCTTATCGGCGTCGAGCGTCGATCGCTTATATCTGATTTGAATTTCGCATTACAGCCCATCGGGCCCCCGTCCCCACTCCGTAAACACCGATTTGAGAGCTGAAATTCACGACTCGCGCTTGTCTTATTTTATCCGACAACGGTTAGGTAAATATGAAAAGAACTCCTGGGGTGCGGCGGACTATTTCATTATCTGTGCTGTGACCTGTTGAGCGCGTGATTTGTGAGTCATCTCTTTTACGTAACGGTGTTGCTTGTTTAAGTATATGTATGTCAAGTATAAACTTAAGCATCCCAGTCTCATCATCCATTAGGCATTTCAGAATATTTTGCTCATAAATTTACACTATATTAAAGAGTCGAACTAAATGCACGCAATTAATGGACAAACGTAGAAGATATCATGGATACTGACATATTTACTAACATATGTTTTCTTGTTTAGGTACACGAAAACTATTAACTTTACCGTCTATTGTGTAAGAATTTCGAGCTAAATAATGTTAATCAAAGTAACAGAGTACCAAAAGAACGCTGATTCCCAAATGGAAAAATAACTAGACATAAACTCCTGTCTCCCTTAATTATCGACGCTTTTACGGCTTTTTATTGAGTATTATGGAAAACCTGGCTACCCCGGTTCCTGCGTTCTGACTTCCGTTTAGCGGCAATCAGGGCGCGCCTGCGACGCGCTGTGTCAATACGAAGGCGAGAGGTTTCCTTGATAAACTTATCTAGCGCCCCTCCTCCCCGGCGCCTTCGACCCCGCACCTCCCCCCGTCGCCTGCGTTTATCTCACGTATGTTCCGTACGCTACGCCCGCACCACATTACTCTCCCGAATGTGACGCTGGCTTCTTGACTTTTTATCAGTGCGTCGAGTCAACTTGGAAACACTCTTGAACAGTAAGATTACAAACAATGTGGAATAAAACAAAATCCCTATAAATTACAACTTCCAACGATAACTTAAAGCATTCACTAAATTATACAACTTTTCAAAGTTATCAAATGTCACTTCAACGTGTACCAATTCATATTCGTTTAGAAATGGCCACAATATTTTATCCTTTTATAAAAGTTGTCTATTTGGCTGGCTGCCCGAGGACCGCCGCAAGAATTTCAAAGGAAACAGAAATTTTAGTACAAGAAAACAAACGCAAAATCTTATAAAATGCAGTTAACGTCAACACACATGCCGACTGGTTAGGTGAGCTTGTACTCGAGTCGGTGAAGTTGCTTTATTCCGTAAGTTCTTATTCCGCGCTACACTTGGTAGGAATCTGGAATAAGGTCCACACTCACCGGACTTTGTCTCGTAAGTAGACAGTGGTTACTACGCGGCATGCCGTAACTGTACCTAGTCACTGCAGATAGCACTGCGCGCTGTATAATGACACAACGGACCTAACTAGCTGCATTACTCCGCTTTGACCCCTCTACCCAGTGTAGCATTTTACAACATATCCTTCGATCACTTAATCTCAGTGTCTTTTGTTCCAAAGGTCCCCGTTAGGAGCAGGGTCGGCAATAACTCATCGGTCCCCGCAATATACAGCCAATACGCGAATTAATAAAATTCGACTCCGTCCTGGATCTACTTAAACGCACCCCAGGGCTTTTCATTCGCAAAACTCCTGAGTATTTTATTTCGGCGTTTTTATTTCGACGCTTTTTTATGTTCGATGGTAGGTCCATAAAGGTGTATGAAAAAAACATCAACCGGAGCCCGATTGCTTCCGCAAGCTCTCGCGTAATCCCATAATGCTAACGAAACAAGACGAAAAAAGCTGCATTCATTTGTACTGCTATTCACTCAAATTCACTTGTGTACGTAATGTCGTTCACAAAAAGGTAGGCTGAATCTTTCGCAACCGACGTTATTGACATCACTGTTTTACCTTAAAAGCCTTTCAACCAGAACCAATCGAGCGAAAATTTAATGACTGCTTTCAGATTCGTATTAATTCACCTTCATACGCGAATGTTCAGTGAGTGTGATGGAGCATAAAGCGCGGCGTTTTCCTGCGAAACAATTAAATTTCTCATACGTCGTTGGGATTAGAAGCGCGGAGTTTCTGGGCGAGAGGCCCTGGTTGGGCGCATTAAGCTAGGGCGCGTCGGAGCGGATCTTAAGTCCGCTCGGTTAAACCGACATCTTTGCGTCGGCATCGGCAGCGTCGAGGACTACTCGATCCGTGTCGGATCGATACGCCGGCTACCTAGCGGGGGCTAAATACAATTTACCTTTGTTATTTTTCGTGTCATTTAACTGCGTCGCGATCTCGGAACGCTTGATCGGGATTGCGAACTCCGATGCGAATTGTTTGTGAGCTTTTGTTTCTCGTTCACCCGCCAGCGACGCGACATCAATTAACGTCGGATCCCCAGTTGAATTTTCTTCGTGGCTATGCTGGCGTATTTTAGGTTGATTTAAAACGGAATCATTTTCCGCTGAATAATGCTGCATACCTGCGGGAGTTCTGTTGTGTCACTGGGCTCAAATTCTCCGGACTTAATTTCGTTCCGAGGTCACCGAACAAAGTAAGATCAAGATCGTTAAATTTTAACAAATCTCAAAAGTCATGTTGTCTTAGTTTTAAAGTGGAGTGGCATTTATCTGGCATGTCCCCTAGGTTGCGTGTTAAAGAACAAATGGAGGGTGGGCCCGGCGCTGGCGGCCGCCACTGGCGTAGGCGCCGGTTCATTTGTAAAGCTTTATCGGACCTGACAAATGGCGACACTTACTATTTTTATGTCGCGGACGATCGAAGAATACCGTTCATGTTACGGAACGATTTAGCTCTGTTTCGTATTGTTCAACTTTCGTATATTGCGACTTTGATACTAGCTGTGCTAACTTACTTATACATCGCCCCGAAAAACTTTCATGTTCTCATAAAAGTACGTATACGCGTTTTATTACTTAAAGCCGAGGTTGTTTCAAACTTTAATTTTACGTGTTGATTATTCAGCTTTATCTAGGCATAAAACTTGGTCGAAAGACACTCATCGCGGTGGTGGTGCACTCACTTCCCGCGTTAATGCAAGAGCACGTAGTTCCATGTCGGCGCAGAAAGTTGTGCAAAGTGCACAAAGTGTGCGAACGCCGTGGCAAAGCCTTCATTTGTCGGCTCGTGACGGCCGCGTGACAAATGTGGACGCGACTTACTCGTACCTACGAGTACATGCTCGCCCCAGCTACATCTACATAACTACGCTCGACCGCGATTATGCACCGCTATGAAAAATGTTACCGAAAACTTTTTACTTGTCTGTCAAGCGACGTACGATAACTATTCATCAAGTAGAAACTCGCGTTTGAATGGAACATAACTTTGGAACAGGGTCGGGGGAGTAAAGTAAGTGATTTATCCAGCTGGCTTTAACATAATTTAAGCCTATGTACTTTTCTGTAACGATGCTACTTGGTAGCGAAAATTCTATTTCCAAAGGTTTGGGTTAGCGTAGATTGGGTAATTTATACTTGCCTCCTGCCCTCCACCAAGGGAGGGGGAGATACAAGCACTGCTGAGAGCTATCTTGTTCGTTAAAATTATTTAATGGATCGATTAAGGGTTGGATTTAATTATTTCGTTAATATTTAAAAGTTATTTACTACAAATTTATACAAACATACATAGCTTTTCACTTTAGTAATGTTTGCATATTAATTGTCAATTTACCTATTTTTTTCTATGTATACCGTACCTTAAAGAGATTCAGCAACAAAGAGCAGCTTTCATTATCGTTGTTATATAATTTACAATATTTTAAATAACCATAAGGTATCAAAACATTTGTTCAATCCTAACAAGACAATTTCCTACACAAATTCTAAACAATTCCTTCAGATTTCGTAAAATTTGTCGCAGTGTATAATAAGCACTTAATGATAAGCTCCTTGACTTGATAAAGCAAATTAAAATTCAATTTGTGAGTCGAACCGTGAAGCATAACGGATTGTCGACCGGCATCGTCGCCCCTTTTCTTCCATAATTCCACGAGTCCCCGCTCTGCGAAAGCGTTTTCGCTAGTCTACGAAGTCAATTGTTAAGCAGCCTAACCTCCACCAAAAAGCAATTAGATGTTTCGTTATTAATGTTAAAATTGGTGCTTGTTTCAGGTGGAATGCAAGAAAGCACAACCCAAAGAAGTCATGCTACCAGCGAATCTGGCAAAGACGAGAGCCGCCGGTCGGGGCGCGTACGGTGAGTTGCTAGGCAGCGCGGCAGTGGCTGGCGCCAGCGGAATCCGGTACGCTCCTTACCCCCTCCCAGCGCCCGCGCAGCTGCTGGTTACGGGCGCAGGCGCGGGCGGCGGCGGCTCGGCGCACGCGGCCGCCTACCGCCGCGCGCTCGCCGCCCTCCGCCCCACACCGCGGCCCCCTCGCCCTGCGCTCGCGATCCCTCCCTTGACGTACTCCATCTCCGAGCTGCTGGGTGCCCACGCGCTGGACATCCCGGCGCTATATTCCCCCCTGACCCACGCAACCTTGCCCGCCGCTCTACCCCTCTGATCCGCGATCCTCTTCCAGCAGCATCCGCACCATCCATTCTGAAATTCTGGAAAAGATCTGTCGCATCACAATAAATCCACACCTCTCCCCTTCTTCTTTGCGGCAAACTTCCTATATATTCCTAGTATCTCATACATTCCTACGACTTTCTCTCCAACCAAAATGTCAAGTTTATATTTTTAAGGAAACTAAAGTGTCTTATTTTAGTAAATGCCATTAGTAAATCAATTAGTTAGCAGATTTTCAAATTGTGTACTAACCAGAATTTAGAAGAGTCATAGAAAAGAGTTCAGATATCCAATTATACAAATATCATCTTGCTAAAAATAAAGTAGAAACAGCTGGATCAATTTTAAATTTAGGGAAATAGAGACAAATATTTTTCTACCAGGTAGTAGGCGCTTACTTCGATTGATTTACAAATACTTAGATTTTATAAATTCTGAGCCTGGTATATTACATTTTTATGTAGCTTTTAATATAATATATTTTGGAGAGAACCTTTTGGTTCAGCCAGCTTGCCATTGCCACATGTCCATCCATATTAACTTACCTTCTAGCCACAGAGCCTAGGCGTATAGTCGCGCCAGTAATTACGGATATTGGTGAAGTCATTTTCAAACTATATTTTCCTAACTGATATTCTTCTTATTTAGCTTTTTACTATGAATAGCTTTACAGTTTGATGTCGGCTTTTGAAAAATATGTATGAGTGGAAAACAAGAGGTATTATATATCAGTGAATGTTATGCGTTTTGTGAGATAATTTAGATGAATAGGATTATATGTTCTATTTACTAACTTATCACAAAATACTTAATATTATTTTTAAACTTAGTATACGTACCTAATAGCATCTCTGTGTGTATTTATAGTCATTTAATTTTAGATAAATAATGATTATCATAGATATTCACTATTTATTATTATTTATTTTGTGCTTTATACCAAATTAAGACTAAACAGATGTTCATCTTTTTTATTTAGTTGTGTAGATGTTTTTCAACATTTCTGTTTCTAAAACAGTAAAGTTATAAGCATACACTGAAATTTGTATTATAATCGTAGCTCTCGTTAACTAATAGAATTAATTGTATTAACGTTTTAAGTAGGTATTGGGTAGTCTAGTTTAATAAATATCATTTTCAGAATATTTGAAAACGTCTGTTTGTTTAACATGTTTAGCTTTAGACTAACAATGTGTAGAATAGATTAACATGTTAAATAAGCTACTATTATCATCATTGATGACATTACTAACATACCCCTTTTGAGCTCCGAACATACAGTCGGTGGCGGAAAACTTAAATGAATGCTCAGTACATTCACTAAACACTTCGTATTACTCAGTATTTCTATAGTATAATGTATTCTTAGCAAAAATTTCGCCAAGCAAAATAGTGTCTCCCGGCACATTTATGTCAAATAACTCTCACTATTTCAATTTGACACATTTATAAGTCTAAGAATAGATCGATTTATGTAAATGTTTTTACATTTCTAGATTTCATGTGGTCATTGGGTGCTCTTCCTGACGGTAAGTTTACTGCACATTTTTTTACCAAAGTCACTTCATTCTGCTATCCTGCATCTCAAATCATTTCTCATTGGAATAAAAGCGTCCTTTATGGCTCTTGATAAACTTTTCGACGTCAATTAATAAACTTGTCCTAATTGGGGTTATGGAAATGGATTATGGCAGTAATAATTAACTCGGCAAGTCAGTTTAAGTGTTACTAGGCGTTGGTACATTTAATTAATGAATTATCGAACATCAGCCTGTCGCGCTGTACGTCCGTCTGCCGCGTGATGGATCGCGGAGCCTGACAGATACACTATTTTGATTGGCAATAATATGATAAACGATCCGGTGTAGTAATCATATCAGCCGCTGTGGACGGGTCCGGCCATCATTCATTTTACATTTTATATTTACCGGACTTTGTTGATATCGGAAATGTGATGAACCAGTAGATTTTTTAGTACCTACATGTTAATAAAACCATGAAACCATTGTTATAGTTGTTTTAGTATTAATGTCATGTTTTGAAATAGTGTAATTATCATTTGCTTGGTAAATCGATACGCATAGATAGTGATGTTAATGACATGCAGTAGGCATCACTGTAGCTGTTTAATAAAGCCGTCGTTACTCCGCTTACATTGCGCAACATGAAACGATGTTTACAAAATATATTTCGCTGGACATTGTCCAATACGATGTCGTACGATGAAGTATGTACGATACACTTACCTATGTTTTCAGTGAGACGGCTCTATTTTAGAATTGGGCCACCAGGACAAGTTTTAGGAACATACATGATACAAGTTTAAATATAACGGTCAAGGAAACGTTCGTTTGTACAATCGATTCAAAAATTCGAGAGAAAGCATGCAACCCGATAATTAACCTTTGCTTGTCACAGCGGAGCGCTACAAAACGGTTCTTTAATGTGTTTTGTTTGTTGTGCAGGTTTTCCCGCAGCATACGCCGCCTACGCGGCAGGACGGAGCTATTCGGGCTATCCTAGCTTCGGGCTGCCATACCCTGCAGGTAATCCCTTGACGAGCTTGCACCACCAACTGTCCGGCAATCACTACCACCACTTGGCGACACTCTTGCCTTACCACCCGCTCGAACTAAGCGGCGTCTACAATGTACACGCCATGCATCTGTGAACTCGCGCCTGCGACAATGCATTCCACTAACCCGCTAACTTTCGGCGGCAACGATTCGCTTCCACTTACTGCTCACTCGATCCCGTTTCATTCGATATCTCGACCGGTTTGTAACTCGATCATCGAGAAGTGTGTCTGATATCGGATTAAACTGACCACTTATCAAATGCTACAAGATACGTTTGTACATACTTTACGAATCGTTACCGTAGATTAAATCTCATTATTTCTATCATGGGATAGAAGTAATGAGATTGACTAGGCACCCATAATAAACTTAAACAACGCATCCGAGCACTGACTCTCGTAATCAAATGTGGTGACTACTTCCTAACTTGTGATTACAACTAACTTGTTCTAAGGCAAAAGTTCGTGTGAACTTTCACTAACAACTTTACTAACAATTTAACACCCCTAACAATGACTGAGCCATCTAGATAAATCTGCCAAGCTGTCAATTACAAAACGTCCATGTTTTGAGAAATGCTGTTTTATTGTTTATCTCCAGAGTTTTGTCTAGAAAATCCGGCCAATCGTGAGCGCCTCGCTCGATGTTTGCCGACGAGTCGCCCTAACGATTCTCAAATGCTACGCGTCGTGCAAACACTCTAGCGCAAATACCGTGTTTGCTTTCCCTCCACACGCCCCCGCCCGCGGCCCGCCCCGCCGCGCGCGCCGACTAGTATCGCACCATCGCCCGGCCCTCATTAACAGCAAAAGCTTTTAAAAGAGATTTAAACAGATTCAAACAAAAGTACTGAAAAAGTGACGTCCTTTTTGCGGTGACTTCTATGTAAATCTCGAAACAGCCAAAAAAGAATTTCCACTAATTAAACGTAGTCGTCCTGAGGTTGCTAGTTGAGCCCCTCGAATGAGACCAGAATGCTAATTTCTGCATAGTTCTCACAATACTTTTGAGGTCAGTGCGTTGCATCGAAAGGCGGTTCGATATAGGACGCGGGTGGGGTTCCCTAATAAGTGTCGCGGCAGAGCACAGCTGCACAAATACTCTCCTCGTTATTTGTCCACACTCCGTGCCTGAGCCGCCTTCGCTCCGCCATAATTGCGCCACTAAGCTTTGACTTTACACTTTTTTTTCACTCCAATGCCGCCCAGCATACGGAATTTGAAAACGCTGAGGCAATTGAGAATTCTAACTGAGGGAATCGCGCGTAAGCTGTGGTTAAGTTTGAGTTGGATTGCGGTATGTTTGAAGAACTTGGCCGGTGATCGATGTTATCGCAGCAAAGTCGGTGACCGCACTTAGGGTAGTTTTTCTTTCGTATTAGTCGTACAAATCGTTCCGCGTTAATTACTTTCGAGTGAGCGTTTTACAGCACGCGAAACAGACGTTTCTACCAGCTGGCTCACAAAATGACACTGATTGTAGGCGTTCCTTCAAATTGTAAATATAATTGAACAATAGACCGTCAATAATTACCATACCGCCTACACGTTTTTTTTTTATGAGCTTATCAAAAGTAATTTAATCGGACATTGTTCATTATTACATACATAGATAGAGATCCTTTTTCTTTTTAATAATACGAGTATCTACATAACAATATTAGAGATTATTCCACATTTTCTCAATAGATTTTCATAAAGCCTATCAGTTTATCAAAAATTATGAATAAGTCATAAGCAAACGTTTATGAACACATCATTTTGAAACTTAGTTAATAATCGGTAAGTAGTAGGATTGACTTATTCCAAACTATGTAATTTTTGTCATCGGTTCATTCTCAAACGTTTTAAAATGGTACACTAATATTATTATAATATTTATGGTTGGAAATGTTTCGGGTTATAATTATTAAAGTACTTTGTATAGTTTAACTTAATTATGCTAAATATATTGCATATTGAATTCGTTCAAATATACATATTTTATTTATGTATAAGCGTTATGACAAAAAATATAACAAAGTTTATATTTCTATAAACTGATGTCTTCTGTGAAAATCAAACTTATAGTAGTTGAGCAATGGTGAAACTTCAGTACTCTTTTGTGAACCGTCAACGCCCGTGCTGGTTGATTTTTGTATACACTCGTGTAAAAAGCATACCATAACGATTTATTATAAGGAATCCGTATTTTATACGTTAGGCGGTTTCGTCATGAAGAAAGCTTTCCTCCCACGCAACTGGCAACCGATGAGTAACAGGCAACCAGTGACTAGTGGGTACCGACAACCGGAGACCGGCGGCGGAATCGTGACCGCAACGTACGACCACCCGCGATTAATGTGCGTCCATTACAGTCATTAGCATTCCTCCGCCGACGCGCTGGCTTATTGGTAACGTCATCTACAGCGATATTTAAGTATTTAATAAATTAGTTACCTCACACACACACTACGCCGCTGAAATAATGATGAAATCGATAGCATGCAATCCCGCTGGTTACTGTCAATAATAGAGTGGAGCATGTCACAGGACTCATTTTTAAACTAAACTATGCAAGTAAATAAAACTATTTGAAAATAATAAGAAATCTTCTCTACTTTTACTTTTTAATACATAGTGTGAGATGCCGGAAAATATGCGAGTCGCAAGGGCATAGTTTACACATAGTTCGCACCACGAAGGCAAATAACTCGGTGAAATTATAGTTCGCTACTACGAGCGCCTACTGTTATCGAGAAGTGAGAAAAAAATGAGTTTGAGAGAATGAAATTAAATATGGCGTGATATTGATAATGTTTAAATTATAAATATACATGCGTATAAGCCTAAAACAACGCAATGTCTATTGCATAAAGAACGTTTAACATAGACAGATTTCCAGAACTTGCTAGATGTGTACTTAATACACGTAGATATACCATTAAGCTTAACATAGTATCAACTCATTTCTATAATATGATAGTTATTATAATAACTATAGGCAATAGGCACTTTTTAGCTTTTTCTTAGTCAGTATATTGTATTCAAAATAATCTTCAATCTAGCCTCGTAGATGATAGTTTCCAATTCAATAGGAATTAGATAATTATGACTGATGATAATACTCATATTTTCAAATATTAGCATAGAACTAGTCTCTCACTAGGTCGGTATTATGCAATACTTGCATCCGTACCGCCCCGCTTCCGCACATCCTGCTCCAATCAGGAAGCAGTCATTGAAATGTAGGGACGCAATGAGAAACTTGATTTACTCGACTGACGATTATAACACTGACAGCTGGCATCTTTCTAATATCACGCCGACACATGGAAAAGTAGATAGCCAAAGGCAAGAAAGTAATGAGAGATTTTTTACTGCGCGTCTACATGAGAGCCTCCTCGTTGCCGCAGTTACGTTAGGTTCTCGAGAGGCGACCACGTACTGGAAGGCGCAGTGTGGGTAGGCCCCCCCACAAGGTGGACTGGATGACCTGGTAAAGGTCGCGGGAGTCCGCTGCATGCAGGTGGCGCAGGTCCGTTAATTGTGGCACTCTTTAGGCTTCGCTGTTGCGCAATATAATACTGTCCTGTACTGTACGTCTGTTGGGATAGTAGAAAATACCCCATACAGGCTGCGCCCCCCAAATTCAAGAAGTTGCCTTGGTTTTTTTTCTGGCTAAATTCGAATGCCTATAGTATCGTGGTAGGGGCACTACGTCCCAGTGCATGCATACGGAATGACTGCCATACGCCCGCGCCGTACTTTCACACAATAAAATGAATGAAAGTCATTTGTCATTGTCCACGTTGTTTCATATATTATATTATATCGAACACTATTAAAGACGCGTTCAGTACCGAATGAAAATTACATACGGTACGTAATTTATATGGAAATGTATTTTTTTTTGTAGTTTAATCTGGCTCCACTAAAAATATGCAGTATTATCACTGGTTGTAACTAAGATTTTTTCTTACTCTAAGACATTAATATTAGATAAATAAAATAATATCACCTAGTTAGATAAGAAATAGTAGAAGGTTACTTACTAGCCTTTAATTTCAGATTACTAAGTTTAGAGGATGAGTATACTAACCGATATTACATACAATTAGCTTTTTTTGTTATTTAGCTTCTCGTAGCTTAGCCTAGTTTAGCTCGTTTCTCATTTTCATTAACAATCGTATATAAATAAACACATTATCGAGCTTGATAATATAATTTATTACTAAATTTTTATCCAGTATTCACTATAATAAATCAATAACTATTATGTATTTTTTTATTTTAAAAATTAGTTCTCTATTATAATTATATTTACACGGCTTTATAAATACTAAAGTAATTAATAATGATATTTATTGTTATTGTTGTATGATATTTTTGAATGCTACGATTTTATGCTCTTCTTCGTGTTATTGTTGTTACGGAGTGGTTCATAGTATTCATGTAATGGTGCAACGAATTTCGAGGGCGGTAGGTACCGCTCTCTATCGATCTATAAGTCAGTTTTTGTGGCAAGTCAGTCGCTTTAATGGCCATCGCTTACCATACCTCGCATTTAAGTTTGATCAAAATTCAAAGTGTGATATCAAAATTATTACATAAACATAAGTTTAAATTCGATCATTATATCGCTACCGATGTGTGCGACCGTCCTTATCGCCATCCTCTAAACTAGTCATAAATAAGGATAAGGTTACGTAATAAGATATAGCAAAGTACTTTGACATTAGTGTCACTGGGTCAGCACGTCATGCTTGGAAGTTATCAGTTATCATTAGACCACTAACCATATACAGCAATGTACCGACTTGTATTCCGGGATGCTGATCCTTTCACTTCTACTCAGTTTGGACTTCCCACTGCGTGTTTAGATGTACTAACGCCAAATGAAATATTAGTAAATAACCGTATGTTTGTGATAGTTTGATTGAATCAGTGAGTGTAACACGAAATGTCCCCTCCCCGCATCGTGGCAGTGCGTGATGCAGATAGTTTGTATACGGGTACAAAAACCCAATAAAGCCAAGTCTATTGTTCCGTGTCTGTGCGTGCAAACAATTTTAAATACCCCGAAAACAGTAAACAGGAAACTATCAATTCCAAGTTTCCCCATAAAGATTCGATGAGTGGAGCCCCGCGCGATATTCTCCGTTTTTATACTGTTTCTGGGCGTAATGATATATTTTGGCAACTTTTGTTTTTTCCTTCCATGTTCATTTTTGATAAGATAACCGCAGAAGTTGCAAAACACATTTCGTTTTTGTCAGATTTTTGTGTTGATTTATTTGCACACATGTGAGTCACTTGAGCGGTCGGTGGCTGCGTGGCCGGCTTTGTAGCTTTTTTTGTTTTGTTGCCGCAGGTGTAGTAGGAGTTATCCGGCCGGAAAGTCGGCTCTTGGTCGGCGCCGAGTACGTTAGCCCGCCGGTACTCGGCCAGAGCTCGTAGCGCCTCGGCGGCCGTACTCCCGGGGACCTCCACGTCGCTTTACACTCACTATTTCCACCACCACTCTTTAACGGCTCCCGGATACAACTGAAAAGACCTTAAATAAATCTTTACTCGAACGAATAGTTCTTTGGTATTACGCCCTCTATAACCCCGATCGCGGCTCAGGAATGCAATGTCGCAAAAACTAAAGGTTTATAAATAACCTTAGCCGGCCCGAATTCGCAGATGCGTGCCGATGATCGCCCGACTAGGTTCGCCCATATAGCCCGTTGCAAGTTACTTGAGCAAATTCACTTCGAATTTAACCAGGAAATTGCGGTCTCCCTCAGGAAGTCATACCATTTATATAAAATATTTAGGTAATTAATTAATCGCGTCGTTAACGACGCATTACTTTTAATATTATTGTAATGTAAACACTTATGTCAAATTCATAATACATTAAGTCTACTTTTTAAATATAAGTCAATAGAAATGTTCTTATCGCTGTTTTAACATATCGTCTTATATATCATTAACCGTAAGTTGTCATATTGTGAAGTCGCTATATTTTAAAATAAAGGAAATTGCCGTTGTATAAGCAAAACGTTTTATCGCTTATTGTCCAATTGATTGTTTTGTAATCGAGGCCAATCGCGGCCTCACTTATTTACCATTCGTTCGCATATCGATTGCGACCAAAATAACTGGAAGAGATAGTGTGCTAGCGTGGAGTTGGCTAGCGTGTGGTGAAGTTAAATCGTTCCTTACGGCACACGGGGAGTGCGCGCCGCGGTTGTGTTTCCGATATGTTCTAATGGTGGCTTTCGTTTTCTGACTCATCCAATGCGGCACTTGCAGCGTGGTGTGGGCGGCGCGCCGCTGCACAGCCGGCTGGTAAGCGGTGCAGGTTACAATCAGAGTGCATGCACTAGTGACGTCACCGCCGCGGACGGCCGGCGACCGCCGCCGCCGCCTCGCACGCGTAACCCGCATTCCTCGCATTCTACACGCTCACCCCCAGAATGCACTATCTATATATACCCAACACGCCTACACTAACTAATTCGGCCACTTTAATGCTTCAACTTGAATCTCTGAATTATTCATTTCACTCCGTCTTCCCGATAAAATACAGCCCCAATTCTACAAAGACAACGGATTAAATTCTCGATTCGTTAAAAAAAGTATAAAGTCAATGCCTCGGCAAAATTAGCGCCTTGAAACAAAATCCTTAAAGGGTCACACAGCCGTCGGGTTGAATCCAAATAATTAGCTGGCGAGGCGGCGGGTGGCCGCATGTCGTGAACTGTGCCAACTCCATTTGTAATTTAAGATATTTGACCGTTAATTGTGTTAGTAACTGTTACGTTTAGTGCTTGTTGCTTGGTCGGAGCGAGTGTGAGCGCGGCTTGTGACGCCGGCTCTTCTCGACCACTCGTAGTCCATCATGTATATATATAGACATAGCTGTCGATCATAGCGACCGGTGACCATCCTGCGCTGTCTTAGATCACGAGTGCTGTGTTTGGATGGGTCAGATTTTTTATTTTGTTATTTTAGATGACTATTTTATGTAATGGATGTCTATAGATTTTGACTATAAATGCGCTAGTCTAGCGAGCTCCATCGGCTATAAATTTATAGTAGTGTTTCACCAAATGGAAGTACCTTTGTCCATGGAACCATGATGGTGACTATTAGCATACTAATCTCTTCTAGTTAGTGATCAGTTGAATGCGCAAATCCAGCGCAAAAAATCGTGATGTTTTCGTAGTAAATCCTTTCTCCCGTGCATGGTCGGTCCGGTAGCGCTGTCGTGCGCATTAGGCAGTCATCTCCTCTACGACATTCTGCTAGTAACATTTCTCCAGCCGCAGCCTTAAAGTGCTGTGTCGTACTCGTCAATCTACCTGTCCCGATACTCCACACTGCTGCTGCCTCAATAACGTGAGCAATAATGCTGTTCATGTCCCTGCAAGGGATAAGGGGTTTACGAACTCTATAGCGTATATAGTCCCGTACATGAGTGAGCATAAACAAAAAAGTTAGTGACGAGAAAAACAAGAGTAACAGCAGTTTGGTGAATGGAGTGTGACGACGACGACAATAGGGCGAGTAATTTTCTATTTGAACATTATCGAGTTTGATCAGTAAGGTACTATACCAATTTGAAGATATAGAATAGTTTGTTATTTCGTTGAACATTGTTGTAAAAGTTTAATAGGTAAAAATCAAAGTGTGGTAGATCTCCTATAGATAACATTTTTATGCTGATTTAGTAATTAGTAAATACTACTAGAAACTAGAATAGACTAAGAAATAGAAACTTTTAAGCGTGTCAAAGTAATAGGAAGTCAGTAGATATCTTATCGTTATTAACAAAATTTATATTAGAGGACTTCACAATAGCCTAGAATGTTATCACAATAATGGTGGACTATTTGATTTAATGTAATTTAGCGAAGCTTCAAAACTAGTCGCGGTATTAAGGCCCCTCAGTATATCTTGTGCTAACAGGATGGCAAATTTCGCTTTTATGAGTAACATACAGTTGGTAGCTGTTCTTTGTAAATGGCTAGATAGAAAAATGTTCTAAATAATTTGTGATTGGTGGTGCAATCTCTTTATAGCGTGTTGGATATTATTGTTTAGTTTTAAGATAAATAGAATTAGACTACTGTACTTTGAATAATGTTGTGCCTTAGGTGAACTGTATTAAAATGTTAAAATTAATTTACAAATTGCAACTAGAATAGTCAGATTCCTTTTCATATCAAATAGCTTAGAATACATTCTGCGTTATTTTACTATCGTAGTTTACAATGTTTGTAGTGGCAAATCAAAATTGATCAAAGTAAATTATGATTTCTATTAAAATAATGTAGAAATATTGGAGAAACAATTGAGTAATAAAGTAGCATATTTTGTGTACTTGAAGCGTGTGTAAAAAGATTTTTATCTTTAAATGTTTGTCTGTTTCATTTAGCTTTTTTAATGTCGCTTTATTTGTCGATTAACATTCGTGTCCATGACTGAACCAGAGATGTAGGTGGCATGATAGCGCCAAAGTAAACAGCTTATTGAATCGGCGGCGAGCCGCACTAAAATATAGTCCGGGGAGAGATTTAAAGAAAAGACGCATGCTTCTTTGAATTACAAATCCGGGCGTTGGCGCGTGCGCGCTGGCCACTCCTCGACCAGCCAGCATAGAAATTCGATTAATTTGCAATTGAGATAAGTCCCAACGGCTAAACCATCGAAAACCCGCAAAGCGTATCATCTCGGGGAGTTATTGATGGCGCCTATTAAATATAGGTTTACGGCAAGACGTGAGCGGACGAGCGGCTCATATAAAACATTTCAATCCGCCTATTGCGAGTGTCGGTAGACGCGCATACGTTATCGACGAATGATGCCCTCCGCGATTACGAGCTCGGCTGTGGAAGCGTTAACTTGCGCTACTTTGCTTTGTTGCAACTCTGTTGTTACTTTAGAGACTTTTGTTTTATTAACGCTCCTTAGAAATGGGGAATGCAGTCATATTATACAATGTGGCACAATATCTTTAACGTACAAAGTTGTGTACCACGCATTACATATTTCAAACGCATTCACTCCCTTGAAAGTATAAAGCTATGCCGTAATAAGAATTTGTAAGTATAACTCAAAGAAAAACTTTCCCACGCACCATTTAAGTCAAAAACTCCCTAACACACCATCCAAATATTTTCATGTAAAACTTTTTATATTGCGTGGAAGATATAAAAAGCTGGCACTTGTAAGTAATATAGTAGCTTCAAGGGCGGGTGTTACGCGAGTACGCCCTGTGAATATTCCCGTTCGACCGTCATCCCACTTCTGAAGAAGAATTATTAAGTTTCCCCCGAACTTCGCAATTATGAAAGTTCGAATAGCTCTCGCAGGACGGCTCCTGAATTTATAGATGTATGCCCTCACCTGCAAGGTGGAACGTACTTGGTGAATATTAGCACATCACTCATGTTGTTAACGCGCTGACCCAAGTGTGCGGAGTTGAGACGGGAAACATGTTCATTTATGGCCGTTTGACAGATCACGAGATTCCCCGAGATCTTGAATTATTATCTTACTGAGAATATACATGCGTTAACTATGTCTTGGAGGATGAGAGTGCTGACATATATAAGTATAGTTTTCCTGGTCTATAGCAATTTTTTTGGAAGACTCGTGAGTCGTGATGCGTGTAGCTATTGGGACAGCAATTAGCACTGAGTGAGGTAAGATGAAGATCTTAACCCAGGTAAAACTGTAGCAAATTCACCTTAAGCAGTGGCTTATTTCAACCCACACTAAAAACTCCACGGTGACCGCCGTCTGCGCTCGAATGTTTTGGCTCATGTGAATCGACGACACCCTGGGGTTGATGGTCGGGTGCTATAGTCCCCGCCACGTGGTGTACTCGCAACCCCGGTGACCCCCTTTAGTCGCCTTTTACGACAGGCGGGGGAGACCGTATATCCGTCTATTCTTGCCCAAGTCTACACGGTTGTCTAGCAGTTGTTGGGCATTGCAACAAACTCCAAATTCAAGACGGATCGCAATTTTCTCGTAATTCCCACATAAGTTTCCAGTTGGAAGTTAACGTCGGACGCAGATTTGACCGGCGTTAGAACTAACAACAGAGTTGCTTCTCCGTGCCTCTAAACTGAATCGTAAATTATTTGAGGTCGGCGGACTCGGATCCGCCTGCCGCTGACTTTGATCGCCGCCGACCCGTGGCTATGATTGAAACGGATAAATAACGGTTTATGACACTTGAATGCCATTTTTGCGACCGGAATATTCAGACCGGACGTTTATATAGCTGTAAAATGTAACTAGTGTCCGGATCGGAGGTTGGATAATATTGAATTAGCGTGCAATAGGGTGTTATGGTTCATGTCTCCAATGCCTACATAAACCGCAGCGTAAAACTAGCGGAATTCGTGTAAGAATTGTTTTTACCTTTCACCCGTTTGGCCCATTGCTTGTAACATAATAAAGTAATAATATTTCCGCAAAAATATTAGCAATCGTTATAAATAGTGCCACTTAAATAGAAAGCCTGTTTCCCATAGTAATGGGAAAAGAATGAAGTTTGACGGATCGACACGCTAACGATCGAAAGACGTGTCTGAACTAACACTCCACTTCATATTTGGTACACGGCAACCCTAAAATAAATAGCCTCTCGCAACGCAAAGTAATGTTATTAAAACGTGTCAGCATTTTAGTACGAGCGGGGGCGCGCCGAGCGGGCGCGAGCGAGAACGGAAGCGGACGCAGCCACGGGATCGAACGGGACGCACGCCGGCCGCCCGGCTCGCGACGCCATCTATCATTCATCCTCCATTACTTATATTGTACTTTTTTCGCAAAGTCACTCGCAGGCCGGTAATCACCTGGTGCGACCGCGGACCTCCATTTTTCACACCAAATGATAACTCGCGCATCTGACAAAAATTAAATTTGTCGTACAAGCCGATAGGGCTAATGGTAACACTATGAGCAAGCAAAAAGGGACACGCGAATATTAATCGGCTGCTTGATGGGTAAGATTTTCTGTCAAAATGAAGCATTATAAATCGCAGACGCCCTTCATTTTTATAAAACAGCATGATCATTTTGTCATGTCTAGAATTCACAAGAAATGAGGGTTATTTGCCTAATTTAGTAAGCGGAATAGCAAGTTAGTCTCAGGCGGAGAATAAATCACGCGTACGTGGACATCTTGCGTCCGCAGCCCGTCGGCGTCGGCGTCGCGCAATCGTTATGCACCCGCCGCCGTAGTCCGGCAAGCTGTATCAAAGTTACCCTCGCGGAATGCGTAAGCCGCGCGGGCTCGGCGTCAAGACGCTGCGACGTGCCCCGTATGCTAATGCCTTCCCTATTCAATAAGCACACCGCCGCGTGCCAGCGAGAACTCACGTCGGATAATTTACTGGATAGTTTGTAAAAGTTTTTTCGCCCTCTGTGATTTATACCCGCGAAACTCGGAGTACTCTTTTTCATTTGAATGCACGTGACATACGTGATATTTTTTGTTCCAACATAATCTGAGCCCGGGGAGTCTTCCTTGTCCTCATTCGTCAGCACGGCATCTGTCTCCAACGGCTAAATTATTCATGCATTTACGCGCTCCAACTTTATCCGCGCTGGAGAACTTTAATATTGAGTTGGGATTACATCGATAGTCACTTTACCGTTCAATATGCTAAATTCAGAAAAGATGAGGTGTTGCGGGCGAGGTGGCAACTTTTTGAAATTCTAAAATGCGATGGTTCAGTCATGGATGTGTGTGTCACTAACGAGAGTGCACGTCACTCGAACGTGGAGCGAATGCGAACCGTGTGTATGTTTGCAGTTGACCTGACCAACGGCCAACTGACACCGAACAACAACACACCGCTGCTCGCACAGGCGCTCTCAGGTGAGCACCCGCTCCCTCCCACTCCCGCGCATGCACTTCTAACCTAACTCACACTGAACATAAACTACGCTGGTTTCTTTATAAATCATCTAGCCTATACAGATTTCTTTTCTTGAAGTTAACGCAACGCATTGTCGCAGCATACAAAGCGCTCTCACATAAGGCCATTTTACACCAACAAGCGTAATTCAAACAACCTTTCACAAAACCTCATTAGAAATAGGTATTTTGGTCACTTGCGAGCTCAGTATTACCTACGTTCTTTGTGCCTGTTAATGTTGTGTTGTTCTTTGTCAATTACAATTCTATTTTCTCCCTAGCATTCGACGTTCTTTACGAGTATGTATGTACCAGTTACCTACTTACGTCTAACTTTATTTGGCCCAACAATTAACAAGAATACAGAAGTACGGAAACAGTGTAACGACTACTTTACTTGTCTTTCTTTTTCTTCTTGTTTTCTAATAGAGCTTTTTCATCGGCAACTGTAGTTATTGTACCTACATGATGAAGTACCTATTGAGGTAACTGTTGTATTAAAAAGTACCTTTATTTTGATATTAGATATTCTCATACCATTGTTTTAATAAACGTAGTTGTTTTATTTAGTTACCTTCGCCTCACCTTCATCTTCTCACACAACGGCTTCACCTTCTTATTCTAAGCTCGCACACTTGTCCTAAACCAATCTCCTAGTCGGTTTTGTTTTAATGTGTGCGATTCTGTGTATTGCGTCAAATTCTTACGTTTAATGTGAGCGTATACACACCGGAGAGGCGTTTAGTTTAAATTTGTCGTTACTTCACAACTTACACATACTTAACACGCTAGACATAACCAACTCAAAAAGCTGTGATAATTGATGAAATCTCATCAATTATTATTGTTACTCATTTGACTGGTTTTAAAGCAAGCCAAGTCTAGCGACTCACTAAGCTTAATGGTGGTAATTGCAATTGCCTCTCCCAACAATTAGTTATCAGAACCTGTTTTTTTTTCACCAGAAGTCAACTGGCCTTAATATTCAGATTATTCTTATAAATATACGTTTAAGTTTGTAAGTATGTTTATTATTCTCACATTTGAATGCGTTGTCATTGTGTTCGTCTATGGCGCAACAAGTTTCAGTACCTAGTCATTAAATATGGTCACAGCAGCATATCAAATGTTGAGTTCAATTAAATTTTAGAGTAAAATCTTTTTCTAATACTATTAAATAAAGGCGAATTGACTTCGATAGTTTATTGCTTTTGTATAATTTTGTTGCCACAATTGACCGGGTTTAAAGATATTCGATAAATGCGGTCGACCGACATAATGGCAATCAAGTGTTACATCTCTTATAATTGGCTATCAAAAGCCAATCGGTGTGGTTTAGTATTAAATGAGGATTTAGTTAACCTAATAGAGAGGTAATGCGCAGCTAATTAATTATATTATATTTGATGAAATGTTAAATACCAACTTAATATTGTTGCACTCGTAAACTGTTGAATAAAGCCAGTCACGATACATTAAGCATAAAAACGCACTTATCTCACCAACCTGCTTCCCACTCACCTAGTCAACAATTTTCTTAATTAGTTCGATTCCACCGAATTTCACAATTTGAGAAAGTTTTAACATCTAATAGATTACCACACCGATTGAAGCTAGTTGAGAGACCATTATGGATATGTGCCTCTGACCTGCAGCTCACGCCTTATGCTGGATCAGGTGATTTGACACTGCTCGAACGTTCAATGACTCTTATGGTGTCAGATGTGTATTGTCGCCTGACACAGTAGGAGTCATCCCGTCAGAGCGCGCCAGATGAATGTCGATCTAGCTAAATGTATGACACCGATGTTATACTGTCGCGTCACGACTCGTCACACAAGACAAATATATACTCGACTTTACGCGCGCCTACGAGCCGTGTGAAAAAACTTGATCCAGTAGATAAAACATGATGGTGACACAGCCCTTTATTGTACAGAATCTCAAGCAATGTCGCAGCCGTTTATTCTTCGTTTATTCATCGAAGCATGCCTTTATTGTCCCATTCTGCGTTCACAGTGATGAACAACTACCAAGCAGCAGCCGCCGGTTTCGGGCCGCCAGCATCCCCGCACGCCGCGAGTGGCCGCGCCGGTTTTCCCGCTGCCAGCTCGCCCGGGCCAGCGCTGGACGTATACGGTTCGGCCGCGGATAGCGTCGGTTACGTGCAGGCCGCCAGCCCCCAGCCTTCCGGATTCCCCGCGATCGCAGTCAGCCGCGCCCCCCTCAATTACACCCCGGTAAGGACCTGATGCGTAGAGTTTGATACTTAGTGCGGATTCAATCGGACTACAGAAGTGGGGGTAGTAAATAACAGTATCTCACTACGGGGTGAATTGTACCAAACTATCTGTAAAACTAAGCGGTGTTCGTGCAAATCGGATTGTATAGATTTTCTATAAGTTTTTACGGGCTAAAAACTGCCGTCACCATATAAAACGTTGATCAGTCTGTTATAATAAGTTGCTGCCCACTCTAAGCCGTCTTGTCGTAGTGTAGTGAGTGTTGTGCATAACCCAACATTAAACAAATGTGAATAAAACGAGGATAGAAACTTGCCTCCGCTGCTACTACCGCCTTCACCCGCGCCAAGCAACAGTAGTGCTAAACTCGCCTGCATCACGAGCGCTCATGATTAAGAACCGCGTATCGGTTTGAAACATGACGAGATTGTGAAGCGACATTCAACCTTAAAAACGTGAGTGACTCGTTTCATTATATTTCAGTAAATGACGTGGAATAGGTTGATGATGACTGCTTATCCTCATCCCACCAACACTAATAGTCCAAAAATTCCACGCGGTCTCAACCACTACACCACGCCAACTCCATTTTATTCTTAGTAACTTTATGTCCGTGGTTGATTCATTGATGATAGCTTTCATACAATAATTTACATTGTTACATACGAGCAAGCAGTAGTTTTGATATACACTACCGTCAGAAAGTTTAGGACCAAACACAATTTTTAGTTTCATTTTTATAAATTATTACGCAAACCAAACAAGGGAAAAAGATTGCAATTAGGTGTTTCTGACAAGGATAGGACTTTTGCAAACTGGAAGAGAGTACTACGGACAGACGAATCAAGGTTGAATGAATAATCAATCAATGCTGATCATTTGCATATTTTGTCTTTGGTCTTTAACTTTCTGATGGTAGTGTAGTTTCAATTTTATTGTGATATTGTATCAAAAAGATCTTTTACTAAAACGTAAAATTTTAAGCTTTAAACGCACAGAGCGGGGTGTAGCGTCGTTGTGGGGCGGAGGCGGTATTGTGGTAAAGCGAACGCGGTCCGGGTGGGAGTGTAGCGGAGGCGGTGTGTGTGACATATGAAGCAGTACTCGACAGACAACAGTTTCGGAAAAATCAAAACCTGCACCGCATCGCGCTCTGTGCGTTTCGAGGTTTACAGCTACGTGTCGGAATTGTATTCATTACATTTTATCAATAATTGGAAATATTGGCACGTCATGATGCTATCCATGAAATATATACGCTTATACTTTTAACGAATGTTTTAGTACCGTTGTAACTAGTTCATCGAAATTAATTACAAAATTCAGGTATTGAACAAATGACAAAGCTTAATAACTAATCTGACAAATGACAAAACTTATTAACTCGGTTATTAACTTTTTTAATTTATTACGTCAAGTTCAAAAATGCCAATTCCAGTACGATTCCAGCGACGGCAATTCCTAAAATTGTCCTCGTTCGAGAAGTTTTAACTGTCACGGAATTCAAATTAATGTTTGTTCTGTTTTGTTTTTCTTCGGGGCTTTTGATTCGCGCTTTGAGATGTTGAAATATTTTTTGCGTTTGGTTCATAACCGCAATGATTTGCATATCCTCGAGATGCCGGACATGCTTTGAATTTGGAGGTGCAGTGGAGAGAATAAAAACTTCGTTAGCAGTAAGTTGGCGGGTGTGTAGATGAGCGGGCACGCGCGGCGCGAGGCTGCGCACCGAGCACCGCAGACGCAATTAGCAGCCGACGGCACTCTAAAATTTTAGCGAGACGGTCCAATCTCATTATGGAACCGATCTTCCTTGTCGCTCTTAAAGCATAATCACCATAAGTTAGCGAGCGAGTGAAGCGTGAGAGATGCGATTATAAAGTGTTCCGAAATATGAGCGGGACGAACGGGCGGGGCGGCAATCTACGCGGTGCAGTGCCGCGGGTAATGGCTTTTTAAAACTGCGACCACGCTCCATAACTGCTTCTCTGAGACGCCATCAGTCTTCATTGCTTGTCGGCGCCCGCCAGCGCGGCCGCCGGCGAGATCTTAACTCCTCACGTCGTCGTATCTCGAGCACATTTTTCAAAAACGCAAGCCCACTTCTATTTGTTGGATACGTAAAGCCGTAAACGGCCTCGTCCTAATGATCGACAGCCACTTCGACGGTGACTTATGAGGCAATGTTTTTCGGCGCTTAATTCGGGTGTTCGGAGGCTATGAGCTACCCTTCCGTTGCAGGCGCGTCATATATCAAATGGGATATTAACTCAATCGTCCGTAATCGCCGGGGCAAAACAAATATGTCGCTAATGAGAGAATGAACGGTCCAGGCGTCGGGCGGGCCGCGGCGCATGTGGTTCCCGGGTGTAAAACGGTCTTATTAGGTAACGGGAGTGCCCCCCGGGCAATAACAGTAAATCAAGGAGAACAAGCGGTGTAATTACCGTTGGCGAGCGGTCGCGCGCAGCTCTAACTCATCCGTTCACTGTTTTTATTTTGTTGGCCACCAAGCCTCTACCGCTCTATCGACTGCGAACACCAAACTTACTACCTTTAAATCTGTCCCCGGAGGGGATAATGTTCGATTGAACGCTTTATACTTCCATTCAATTATGGTCTGCAGTTTGGCTTCATTTTAAAACTGAATCGTAATGGCCAGGGAATTAAGTGCAACGTTGAAGACTGCTTGTGGGATTACTTTGAACTGGATTAAATCAAAGTACTAATGATTCTGTCTCCTTATTTCAGGGTCCCCTGATTCCTGCGGCTTTTACCAACGGATATCATTGAAAGTGTCATAGCACTAATATTTTACGTAAGTATTTTAATTACTTTATACGTACCATAGCCACTCATGCTTTATTTTATTTTTGAATATTTTCTTAATATGCTACTAAACTAAATATTTAATAGGGTGATAGGTCGGTTAGTGATGTGGTGTGCTGGTTTGCAACCACTTAGATGAGTTGATGAGCGAAAGGATGTTGATGTTGTCTTGTTCAATAACTACCAAATAAAACGCATGCTGTTACTTTATATGTCGCAAACTGACGCTAGTCGCGTAATCGGCCTAGCCACTCTTATTACAAATACAAATTTCATATCTAAATACATTACCTTAATAAGTCCTACTATGTTCTTAATTTTGAATGAATAACCAATTATAATTAAATCCAATTATACATGAACCTACCGAACTCTTATAAACTGACTGCCTAGAGATGGATGGCCATTGTCCAATTACAATTAATTAGTTGTGGATTTGGTGTAGTTTGAAAGTAGTAAGCTAAAAGACGTATATTGTATGTCAGGTGGCGAGCGGTGTGGCGTCGCGTAACGTCTCTCGGCAGCCGCCGCCCGACACGTCTCCTCCGGCCTCCGCCACCCCGCCCCGCGCGCCGGCGACGGTCGTCTCCTCAAGCAACGCCACCCGCCCCGCGCGCCGGCGACGGTCGTCTCCTACGGCCCCCGCCACCCCGCCCCGTGCCCTGCGCGCCGGCGACGGTCGTCTCATCCGTCCGACCACCGCGCGGACCGATCCCTCGACCGCAACCATCACCAACCCCTCTCCCCAATCCTTCCCCGATCCCGAGAAGACCCCGAGGAGACCCTGTCTATTGTAAATAATAATAATCTACTTTTTATCGTGTGAACGAGAGATAGTCTATTACTTAAACAGGTATTTTTTCAAACTTTTCTCGCTTTCAACTGTACCGTAGATGTGTTGTCAGAATAATAAAGGATTAAACTACAAAAAAATACATTTCATAATTATATAAACATGCATCTAGACAGTTAAATTGCAGGGAGATATATCTTCACTATTTTATTGTTCATAGTTAAATTACAGTTTTAAGGTGTAACGTTAATGTCCCTCCACGCGCGCGGGACTTTCGTTTCTAGATACAGTTACTTGGCATGTACTACGTCGCCCACCGAGCGCGTTTCATGGGTCACAATGTTTTTAGGAAAAAGCTTTTGTAATGTGTAGGAGTTTGAAAATGTATCGAGGTTCGATCGTGTCGCGAGTTGCCATGGCGTGCGTCGACGCAGCGGGCCCGGCCGGCAGGCGGACAATAAGCTAGCACGCCGGTTCGACGCGGCGGGCCTGGCCGGCAGGCGGACAATAAGCTAGGCGCGCCGGCTTGACGCACGCGTACCACGCCTATAGCTCGTCCACCAACACATATTTTATTCTATTTTTAATATTAATGTCAAATATTAACATAATTATTATACTACTATAAATTACGCATCTTTAACTTATGAATGTAATTATTTTTCGCCTAATTCGAATTGTATAAAATCACTTCTTTAAGCCGCTGTTCCGTTTCAGTAGTGAACAACAGTTTCTCGATTACTTCTGCATAAGACTATGTTAGTTACGATAAAATACTACGTATACATACTTTCTAATATTTATGTATTATGATATAAATTTTTATCCTAAGGATAATAATGATCATTGACAGTTCATAAGGACGGTCGGAAAGCTAAGTCGAAACGTTTCACAATATCTCTCATCGCGTTAAGATAATAATTCGTTTCTATCTTGTACCTTTAAAGTAGGTATTGTAATTATAATAAATGACAATTTTGTGCATTACGTAATAAATATTTCATTGTTTCTTACGATTGTATTTACCGTAATGTAAGACCACTGTTAATGGATAACGAGGCGCCGCAAGTGTGGCGTCACACCGTACTTAGTTGTATTTAAAATTTTAATCAAATTACTATTAAACAATAAACTTTCGTACGGATAATAAAGTCACACGACACAAGCATTTCAATAAAATAAAGACAGGGATATCACAAAAAGTAACACAGCCAAAGGCACAGGTCCGAGGTAATAGATTAAATATGAAGTCAATTCATTAATCATATTCGTTAGGTACTGGAGACATTTTATCGGCCACGTTCATCTAGTTTGCTGCAAAGCGCGGGGCGTAGCCGGCGCCGTAGCCGCCTACGCCGTAGCGCGCTACGCCCGCTACGCGTCCGCGCTGCGCCCGCGCAGCCGAGCCGCCTGCTCGCTACACACATGCACTCGGTTGCATTCATTCGTTCGTTATTTACTATTAATTACTATTATTACACATTATCTACATCAATTAAACATTAATATTATAAATCTAGGTATTAAATTTTAGGTATTAATAATAAACAATCTTTTAAATGCTATTATTATATAAATACGTTATAAATATAAATGTTTCCTGTTACAAAAAAATATTGAAAATCATACGAAATAAATCAATATTCTTTTTAAAGGTGATTTATTACTTATGAGTATGTAGTTAATTGAATAATGGAGTGTTAGACGGAGTGCGCTCGTCGCCGGGCGGCGCGCTCACTTCGCGTATTTTCGTTCGTGCCGAAAGTCGTCCGCCGAGGCGCCGCGGAGCATCGCGCGCGCAGCCGAGCGGCGCCGAGCGCGCCCGAGCCGCGCACACCGCACCGCAGGAGACGCGACCGCGATTATGTTGTTAAACGTTAGCTAGGAAATTGATAATAAAATCGAAAGGTGTGAGTCTGTAGGACGGTCGGAAAATCGATATCATACCTAACAAATTAACGTAATTATTTGTTTTATATTTACGGTGTTATAGGTAATTAAGACATTTTTTCTTAGGATATTTAATTATTACGATGAGATGTTATACTTGTTAGGCCGGGCCGGCGGCGGCGCGGCGCGCTCCCCCCCGCCGTCGGCCGACTCATTCTCACTCTCACATCCTCACTCTAATTATATTTTCTTACCGACCTTTTTAAATGTAGGAGAAGCGCACACGGCCGCTTGTCCCCGTGCGAGTACCAGTACAAACAAACATTTTAGTGAGAGACGTTCGTTTCGCCGCGTTCGTGAGAAGCCATCGGTTCGCCGCGATGCATCGAGACGATGATATTACTGTTGTATATACATAGTTAGCCGCATGTGTAAAAAGACGTTAGCCGATACCATCTGATCGAAATTAGACTCATCCGAGCTGCAATCAGGACTAGCTTGACGATGGATTAGTTTCATTGTTGTTGAAATGGTTTGTTGATATGGTTTGTGAGGTTGTTTCTTTAGTGTCACCCTAGTTGCTGCGGCGAGGCGCGGGAGATGCCGTCGGACACAAACATAGCAACGCTAGTCGGCATCGAACTCTCCTACTATTAGAGAAACATACGTATCAGTTTGATAGCTCGGCGCCATGAACAGACGATTCTGTGTATGTTCCAAAGCTCTGCCGCTGCCACGCCGTTCTCTCGCTTCCTCGTATATGCGTTAGTTGATTTAATTCAGTCATCATTTTTAGGAATGTGATTAATATCACGATAAAGACTACGTAATAATAAGCGAGATCTCAAATTTATTTAAAAAAAAATCGTTATGTGATCCTAATATTGCGACTTATCTTATATATAAAATTGAAAAGATAATTTATTATATTTTGTATAATAACATTCTACATTATTTTACACTCGACCTACTTTATATTGTTATTAAAGATAATAATTAATTTTAATCTAATAACGTGACAGACTGGTAAAGTTCGTAGAGTCGCCGTGGCGGCCTTAGATCAAGTAGCTTTGCATATTCGGCGATGGCCAACTTAATGTTTCAAGGACCAAAGGTATACTTATTCGCGTAGAACCGGACGCGCATTGGCTCCGCACGAACCGACCCCAGCCGATCGGTTGTTTCATTGCACCATCAGAGCGTGTCTATGGGTAGAATAATGATGAGAAGTCAGTTTGACTTTGACAGCGGGCAGTGGCGGCCGCAGCGGCCCGCTCGTCGGCCGCGCCGCGCACGCGACGGCACGCCAGGACGGGCTCGGCCGGGCGACGACCGCGCGGTGACGGTCGCCGCCGCCGCCGCCGGCGCTCGCGCCTCTTCCCCACCCCACCCGCCACCCCCCTCTTCACCCGGCACCCCCGCCCCCGCGCAACGCCGCCCGCTTGGTTTCGTTCTCGCGGTTACTTCTCGATTGCGTGCTTCGCGTGCTGACTGATTTTCTATAGCAATAAAAATCAATTACCTAAGATTTTACATTAAAATAAATTTGGAGTTATATACGTTCGAATTTGGTGTCATGTACATTTAAATATTAGAGAAAGAAGGATAACGATAGGCGAAAGGGTCGCGACTGTCCGTCGCGATGTCTACGCAATATTTTCGTCATTTCTTCGTGTATTATATGTTACATGAATCTGTATACAATATGGATATAAATCATAATGATGAATAAATAAAATTAGTTTTTACGTCATCTCTTTACTAAAATAATGATATCAAACATTTTGTAAAAAGCGGCGGGTACGTCCGCCGCCCCGATTCCGTGCACCAGTGCACTTTAACTTATGGGAATATTACATTATATAACGTACATAATACTATGAGATATATAATCATACAGCCTCTTGGGGCGCGCGTGTATGGCGATGTATGTATACACATTGTGCAATGTACATATACCTATTATGATACAATGATTTAAGACAAGGTTCACATCGTGCCGTGTGTATGTGGTAATAAATATAATATGGACATTGTTCAAACAATAACCAGTTGTTTCATTCCTTGTTTCTCCCCATCAATTACGCTTTTTCATATCAATCAACTGAAAATCCAGTTAACATCAACTGAAAATCCAGTAAGTTGGAACATTCAATTTACAGACAGCCTAAAGTCCTATTTACACATAATGGGTTATAATGAGTTCAATCGACCTATAAACCTCAAAACGTAGAGACACACATATCTGTGTAAATATATATGGGGCTGATACGAACAGGTATTAGGTGCGAAAATCTTTTCCTCTGTCCAGAAGAAATGTAATTTTATGTGTGTGGGTTAACACAGATGAGAGGTTGGAAGAATTTGTCAGAGAGTTTTTCTCACTTTATTTTTATCCGTGGTATGGCTCAAACTAACCATACTCGACACCAAATAATAATATCACTACCGAACATGAGGGTATAAATATTTGAATAAGAGCTACAAAGAGATATATCATTTGTTGTGTTTGTCACAGTTACTTACATTTTTTTGTCTGCCGCAATCGGTTTGATACAAGGTTGCGGCAAACAAACTGTTACCCGCCTAAGTTAAGTTGCTTATGGTACGCCATTTGTCAATTTAAACAAGTTTTCACGCTAAGATATATGAATCTCGTGTCTTTGAGTCCCTCGCTACGCTCAAGATTCTAATTTTAAATCACTCGCTACGCTCGTGATTCAATTATAGAATCTTTCGCTTGCTCGGGATTCAACATCAACACTCGCAGCAAAAATCTACTTTGCTCTCTTATTGAACAAATAACTATTTCACTTTAGCTACATAGGACCTTATTCGTCTCTCTTGGGTGCACTCGTATGTCGATTCTGGTTAGTCTGAGTGGCATGGTAAATAGATTTTTCCAAAAAAGTAAACAATTTTATACCAACGAACACATTACATGCATTTTATTAACCCTTTGAACGCCATTCTTCATGAACCGCAGTGACTGTTACACGCCTACTCATTTTCCATAAGATATAGAATGTGTAAAGTACGAAGACTTTGACAACGTACATCATAACACCTACGTACGTCATGTTGGCACCGTAGATACGACAATATGCAGCACCTTTAGGTGTTCTTGACGTTCAAAGGGTTAAAAATAACATACATAAATAGTTATTACTCCATAGTCCTTAGTAAAATGTGTTTCAAGTAAAATTATACCCTTTGACCGTGTCAATAAAGCGCGATTTCTATAAAGATTTAATTAAAACTCGTCCTTATTGACATCGACAAAGGGGGGACATATTGCTTCAGAATGATTTCACTATATTTTTGGCATATGCTGTTCACGACGAATTCACCTGAAAAAATTGTCCAGAGGACCAGGAAGTGATAAATCATCACAGCGATATTATGATAAGTAGGTACCGATAGGACCTGTGATAAAACAAACTAGCTAGAACGTAATGTATGTTTTACCCACATTTGTAAGTGACAAAACTACGACTATTACACATCACACCTACTACAGTGTCTACAATACCATATGGCGGGCAGCTAAGGGGTTAAGGGACTACATTAACTAAGACAATAAGGTAAGGTTAATATAATAAGGTTAGGGTATACCAGTCAGTCTCACTTTATAAGGACCCTAGCTTTTGCCCGTGACTTCATCTGCGTTGCACTGTCCACCCCTTTAACCTTTTAACTGCCTTAGTCTGATATATAAGACATAAAACATCCAGCTCATTTCGCCGCAGTCTGATATACAGGGGTCGTACTTTTCGTGCCGGTGACGTAGAATTGACGTCACATTGCATATAGGTGATTCCAATTGCTGTTATGGTAATTATCAATCATTAATTATCAATCATTTAATCATGCATTTATACATTTTATAATGGTCTTTCTTTTTAAATACGGCATAGTGTATCCGAAGATTAAAAAGGATTTATTTTTCTATTTAGAATTTTAATTTATAAGCTGGTAAGAAACTCATAGTTTTTCAAGTTTTACAACAAGTTATAGGAATTTTAAATCTAAATATGAACGTAAACTCTCTATGACGACGAGGTTTCTTAAATTGTTGGTAATAACTGGTATTACACATGAACCAGACACAAAAACTGGCAGTAATACTCAGTGTTGTACTTTAAAACTTGTGATGTGACAGGCAAATTGCGGTTGTTGCAGGGGCATAATTGTAAAAAGTGTATATATACATATTTATTGAATAATGAATGATGATAAAGTGATTACAGTAACACTAATTAAAATCATCCTATATGGAGGCGTGACGTCACCCGGCACGAAATGTACGACCCCTGCTGATATATGATTTATAGGATATTTATTCATCTCTCTCACGGATTCTAATTTGATTAATTTATACATAAAAAATATGTAACTTCGTACCGGTGGTGACCCGGGCATTTTCGATGAAAAATTCTCGGCTGTTAAAGGGTTAAAGGATAATAGTAGATTGCATAACAAGGAAGCAAAATGCAATATTTCATCGTTAAATCAAGAACCAAACGAAGGATTCTAACATGGAATTATGAGCGTATTGAGAGAATCAAAACGCCACGCCTGAGTAAGAAATATTTTGTTACCGTGTAATACACTTCTTATTCAATGAAGAAGTAAGGAACAGTGCCATTTTAAAAATACATATACAAATGTACGGTTATGTAGATATAGTTATTACCCATATTAGAAAGGGACACACTAAGGCAGATGAATCTCTTTCGGCTCGTGTTTTCGGCTACAGATGATACTCTATTTTTACGTAGTATTTCCTATCTCTATGATTCGTTCACTTTCAAAACGGTTAATGTGACAAATAGATAGGTATGTAAAACGCTTATGACTTATTTTAAGTTTTCTAGTCATCTCATCAATCGAACACATCAACAGAACAAAAGTCGCTATATAAAAAAGTCTTCTCTAGCCTGTTTAGAGGGAGAAATAATATTTTTGCGCCCTGTCATTTGGCAGGGGGCAAAATAGTATTTAATACATAATAGGAAGCAAAAGCTAGTTTTGCTCCCTCAAATAGGGCCAGAAAAGACTTTTTCTCAAATAGGAGAAGTGAAAGAAACTACTTCGTATCCTTTCTGGGGTCTCAAACTATCTACATGCCAAATTTCATCTCAATCTGTTAAGCGTGAAGAGGTAACAGACAGACAGAGTTACTATTGCATTTATAATATTGGTATTTGGTATGGATTAGGAATGGGTAATGCGAAATATGTAATGTAGTGTTGTTGCGGTGGAATCTGTACGTAAATCGAGACAAACCTATACGGTTTCATGATGTACTTCGTATAAACAGATTATAAATAAAACAAAATAAAATATGACTTGTAAGCATTTTCTTACAAACCTTTAATAAATAGGTGGAAAATAAAATCGTATCAAGTAAGAGGAAAGGCTGGCACCCAAAGGCTGTGCCTAACTACCAAAATAAATGCAAGAGTACTCATTAATTGGTTTAGTCCATGGTCTAAGGAATAGTATAAAATTATATCATGGATTAGTCTACACCTATTATAACATATAAATGTAGGGTGATTGATGTATGTTGCTGAACACGAGTGGTTCAAGTGCTCGTATAGCAAATTGTATATACCAGGACATACATGTAAACCGGTGAGACATCGTTACTCAATTAAACAGGAGCTATTGAGAACTACAATGGGATCGGCCAGCGGGACTAGCACAACGTGTTACAAAGTCGTGTCGCACGCGAGTCAGCGACTACTGTTTTGCTTAGACTGTGTCGATTAGAAAGAGGAGGATAAAATCACAGACATCAGGGAAAAGCAGACTTGCAGTTTTAAGCCAGATAATTTTTCATATAGTTGTCTCCTTAAATATCATTAATCATTATGGTGCAAAAAACGAGTTAGAATGCGACAGATAGTACAATAATTTTCGGCTGTTAACGCATTGTCTCCATTTGAAAGCACACCAGGATGTTAAATCCTATATAAATTTAACACACCACAACGTCAGTTCAGTACAATTTTCAGTTATGAAGATGTAGACACTGTCAGGTAAAGTCAGACGTCACTTATCCGTCTCTCTAAAACTTACTGATTTATATGCATAAAAGTGAGAATAGACCAGAGGTATACAATCGTTCAACTTAAATGAGCGGATCTGCTTTACTCTGATATCTGTAGGTAAAATCGACGCGTCATGTCAGCAGTATTATTAGTCAGGTTGGTACACCAAATACTCACTCACTCGGGGCTAGTGATAACAGAACAGTGCTTTTTTTGTCCGACTTTATGGCCTTAACAGGTTTTCGTCAATATAATGCTTGTACTAATGTGAACGGGCGGATCCTTGATTTAGTCATTTCTAATGGTAACTGTTCTGTTGCCGCGAGCCCCTCTCCACTCACAACCAAAGACCCCTAGCACAGGGCCCTACACATCGAATTAGCGCTATCAATTGCGCCATATTTACCCGAATTGAAGCCAAACCATAGTGTTAAACCAATGTTTCATTCTGGGGATTATGAATCGATACGTAAAGCACTTTCTGATACTGATTGGTCTGGTTTAGATGGTTTAAATACTAACGAGTCTGTGGCTTATTTTTATGCTGTTATTAATAAACTGATTATTAAATTTATACCTCAAAAAAGCATAAGTCGCATCTCAGGTTATTATCCCCCATGGTTCTCCCGCAGTTTGGTTAAAATTCGTAAACAAAAATTATTGATTCACAAAAGGTGGAAAATCTACGGAAATCCACTAGACAGGGAAGAATTTGTATTTTTGAGAAACAGGGAACATAAACTTGCTGCTAAATGTTATAAAAAATACATCTCACTGGCCGAGGACAGAATTTATAAATCACCCAATTACTTTTGGTCATTTATTAAATCAAAATTCCCTGTTAATACTATACCTGACCAAATTTTATTCAACGGGGTAACCGCTACTGATGGAGAATCCATGAGCAATCTTTTTAATGATTATTTCAATTCGGTGTTTGTAACCGCCCCCTGTGATGGGCAGGGGGCGCTATCGTCACACTGTCCTAATGATAGCTTAATTGATCTGTGTTCTATTAATATTACAGAAGATTTGGTCTATAAGCAGTTGAGTCGTGTAAATGTTAAGAAAGGTAGCGGTGCTGATCTTATTCATCCCCTTTTCATCAAGGCATGTGCCAAAGAATTAACAATGCCCATAACGAAAATTTTCAAAAAATCTATTTCCTCGGGAACTTTTCCCGAGTTATGGAAGACAGCTTTAATAACCCCGATTCATAAGGGTGGTGATTCTCAATTAGTCAGTAATTATAGACCAATTAGCAAATTAAATATCTTTGGTAAGGTTTTCGAAAAATTAGTCACTGAAGAAATAACTGCCACGGTTTATCAGCATATATCCGAACGTCAGCATGGTTTTTGCCGTGGTCGCAGTGTCGAAACAAATCTCCTCAACTTCTCTGACTTTATACTAAACAAAATTTCTTCCGGCTGGCAGGTGGACGCCGTGTATACCGACTTCTCTAAATGTTTCGACAAAATCAATCATTTTAAGTTAATTACAAAGCTCGAGAAGCTCGGTATTCACGGTGATCTCCTGAGGTGGACTGAGTCATATCTCAGAAACCGAAGCCAGGCTGTGGCGCTGAAGGGTTACACTTCTCGTTATCTCCCAGTGCCGTCAGGGGTGCCACAAGGTTCGCACCTAGGTCCTCTCCTCTTCATCTTATATGTAAATGACATGGCAACCTGCTTCAGAAACTCAGAACACCTTGTTTATGCGGATGATACAAAAATTTACAAAGCTATATCTTCTGAAGCAGATTGTCATAGTCTACAACAAGATCTTGACAGTTTTTATGAATATTGTTCAAATAATTATCTGTACCTTAATCTAGACAAATGTTTTGTGATTAGTTTTACTCGTAAACAAAATGTAATCAATTTTACCTACCTTATTGCTGGGAAGCAGATAACTCGTGTTAGTTCTATTAGAGATCTAGGTATTACTATGGACTCGCAGCTACATTTCAATAATCATATAGACAAAATTTGTAATAGTGCCTATAAAAATCTAGGTATGATATTACGGATGGGAAAACCCTTTAGGCGCCCCTGCACCCTTAAAATATTATTTTATTCTTATGTCAGAAGTATTCTTGAGTTCGGTTCTGTGATCTGGTCCCCTCAATATCATGTCCATATTAATCGCCTTGAAAGAATACAAAATGTTTTCTTGAGGTCACTGTGTTACAGGACCGGTACACCTCTGGAATCGTCAGCAAAGTCTGCCAAACATTTTGGCATGTTCTCTCTCTGCAATAGAAGACTTTTTCTAGACACAATTTTCTTCTTCAAGATATTAAAAAATGAAATAAATTGCCCAAATTTGCTGCAAAATATAATGTTTCATGCACCGCATCGCACCTTACGTCCACGTAATTTGTTTTATGTGAGTTTCGCACGTACTAATTATTCTAGACATACCTTTTCCAAACGAGTGTTAAAAAACTACAATGAGTATTTCTGTGATATTGATCCATTTATGCATTCTATTGATGTTTTAAAAGAACGTACGAGATCCAAATTGTCATCGCTATAAAATATTTAAGTGTTCTATTTATTTTCTAGTGTATCTTAATTATTTTCTTATTTTCCTTACTCGCTAAGACGCTTTCGTTTAGGTATTTTACTCAATGTTTGTATTTATGAACCTCCAGGTCTGTTTTTATATATATTTCAACTTACCTCTATCTTTTTATGTATGACTGTATGTGTTCTAAACAATAAATAAATAAATAAATAAATAAATAAATAAATAAATAAATAAATAGGTTACTTCGTGGAAATGTCAAAACAGCCCGTTAGTATGAAAGTGTACTTGGTAAGTTAGGTATGAGTTAACTACTAACAAAACACTTATTGTGTAAGACACAAAAGTGGATAGCTATTATTACCTTCTCATTCATGTAAAAAAATATGTCATTTACTCCACCCAAAAGAAGATATTTTAACACGAACTCAAAGTACGTATAAAACTAAATTTCAAGTCAATCCAAACACTAGAACTAGGCGAAAATCGGTGTGAAAAAGTACCATGTATACTAAACTAACATACAAGTGGAGTTCAATAAAAGCTTGTAAACTAGTTCCTTGACAGTTTTAACGACTGAACTTGTCACAGGCAACGTACAAATGGTTGGAGATATATGTACCTAAGCTATGATTTATAAAACCTTGTTTCGTGGTGTTTAAAGCTCTAAATAGATTTTTCTGGACGTCGTCGGGGAGGAAGAAAGTTTGTGTGCAAAAATACGATGTTTAATTGTAGCCACTTCATGCAGCTTTGGCCTGCATAGATATCTCTGACACAAAGCTCTTCATTTTCCTAATGACTCGTTTATTTTGTCCTATTCGTACATCAGATTTATAATGGATAGAGATATACTGGAGCAACTAACGTGCTCTCAAAAACCTGAACACGACTTTAGTGCAGATTCAGATTTTAACGAACAGCGCTTACGATTACAGACGGTTTCGTGCAACCCACCCTTAACTTGGTTAAATACGATGCATGCCTGCGACGTGGATAAAAAACCGGCCAAGTGCGAGTCGGACTCGCTCACCGAGGCCTCCGTACAAGAATAAAACAAATGTGAATATATTGGTATTTGTTGGTAAATTATTCGTAATAATAAATATTATTTCCAAATTTCAAGTTCAATAAACTAATCTATACTTATCTATATATATATATATCGATATATATATAGATTAGATTATATTCTGAATTGAAAAATGTTATTTATTTATTTATTTTTGTATAGTTTTACTATTCATACTATGCTCGCGCGCACACAATTACTTATATAACTCTTTCACACACAATCACACACACACTCCCACACAAACGCACATACAAACACTCACCCAAGTAGGATTTAACTAATTAATAAATTAACTGTAAGTTTGAAGATATCAAAAGTCGCATCACTCTGGCAATTCATACCGTGCTTGAAACCCACGACACAGGCTTTGCCTAGTGTGGGTGTCATTGCAAATTCTGTGTATTGGCTATGTGCACGTCTGAAACGTCAAACGTTAAAGGTCCCGAGACAATGTCAAAACTCAGAGATGTCAAATAATGACACATGAATATTTTATTTACTTTAGTAAACGAGAAAGAACCCGTATTGGAAATTTTACTGAAATAAATAAGAGAATAAATAAATACACACAAACGAAACGAATCGTAGGAAACCGTTAAGAAACCAATAGAAAACGTAAAAGTAAATTTGACAGTGGTCCCCAGTAAGTATACATTTCTGCCATGGTGTGCGCTACGATCGCCTAGCTTACCCCCACCACCTACTTCGCACATAGCCAATAGTCTTTTTAATTTCTGGTAAATAAATGATTTTGATTTTTTGATTTTTTTTTTGATATATAATATCCTCGAAAAATAATATTTTGATTTTAAAATGTAAATGACCAACGCACATTTTGAAATACTCCGAATATTTTGTATACTGCATAGACATTTTTATTCTTTGTTCATGACTATTTTGTTTAATTTTAAATTCATTAAAGTTAATATTGACTTTGCATGCCACCAGATGGCTGAATGTACATGGCTCCTACTATAAAAACTGTTACCATTTATGTACCTGCATTCTAGCAAATAAATGTATTTCATATTTATATATATATATATATACTAATATTATAATATATATATATATATATATACTAATATTATAAAGTTTGTTTGTTTGAACGCGCTAATCTCAGGAACTACTTACTGGTTCGAATTGAAATATTCTTTTTGTGTTGGATAGTCGATTTATCGAGGAAGGCTTTAGGCTATATACCATCACGCTGCGACCAATAGGACGCGGACTAAGTCGCCGGCAAAAGCTAGTAATAAATAAACAGTTAAATGTCATATGTCAAATTTTGGCAGTTTCCATATAAAAATGGTGAGGTGTAAAGTGTGAGGTGATGACGAGTCGGTTTGTGAATAACACCCCAGTAATTATCAATCACAACTGTATACTACTATGTATATTACTATTAATCACGAAGTGATATTTTATTCGTAACGATATAATATCCATGTTTTCCAATTCGAGTAACTAACTTAAAAACACGCTTTAACGTGTTTATAAAATGTTCTGTGTTTCTGTACACATTTGGTTACGCGCAGCAATTGTTATTGATTTGATAAAAATATGACGCGTGGCTATAATTTGAGTTGTACTAGTAATCACTCCCAATAGTCCCAATTATCTAATTTAACGTTCCTGTTGCATAATAGACACAATTCTATTGTTCAACGTACATATTTATCCTACCCAAATTACGCAAGACAATGTCGACCTTACATAATTCGTACAATCAACTAGGAATTAACCAACCAGATAACATAATCTCCCATTCACAGTAGGTTAAAGTACTTATGGCGAAGTATAAAGTCGGCTATCAGGGCGCTGGGCACAAATGTACTGACACATTAATACAGCAGGGATCAAATTACTACCCTCACCAGAATAGATGGGCTCATTTGCTTTCCGGTTCTAGTCGTTTTCTATTTGCCTAAACTACATACTTACTACTCCATAGCTGATATGGTGTTGGTGTCAAAGCCGTATTGATGTAAAAGTTACATTACTGTGAAAAAGTACTGGCTGCCTATAATAGTATTTAGTAAGTCATATTACGAGTTGTAGTCCCGTATTAGTAAAACCAGTCTTAAACTAAGCGCAAGTGTGTTTTCGCTCACGTCAGATGTAATCAAATGATAGACAATACACAGAAACTCAATCATTGAAAAAAAAATTGGCCAGGAGCATGTCGGGCCATGCTCAGTGTAGGGTTCCGTAATTGCCCAATAAACTTAATTAATAACAAGCAACAGGGAATACTTTCGCAGCGTTTCATACGGCTTTTACTAAGCAAAGAAGATTTTTTACAATAACTCAAAAACAACTTAACTGATCATGTCCACTATAGTTTTCGTTGAATGTTTTTATCAAGCTTTACTTTCGTGATTTTTTCATATTGTTTGGACTCATAATTCAAAAGTTACACATTTTTTGTTGGAGTAATTATTTTTGAAAATATTCACTTTATCAAAAAAAAATTGAAGACGACCTCTATTCATTTTGAATGATTTATCCAACAATACCCCACACCATTAAGTTGAAGCAAAAAAAAATCATCCCCACTTTACGTGTAGAGGTCCCCTACACGTAAAGTGGGGAAGATTTTTTTTAGGTTTTGTTTTACGACTTTGTCAGTTTTACAGCTTTATATATCCCTGCTAAATTTCAATTTTCTAGCACTAACAATAATAACCATCACAGAGCAAAGCCTCGGACAGACAGACAGACAGACGGACATGGCTAAACGGACTACGGAACCCTAAAAAACTTATAAAAGGCGTTTAACACTGATTTTATTTTACAATAATTATCTGTTAATTTATTACGTGTCACTAATTAACTACATAAACTTATCATTTTCATCAACTTGTAGCGCATCGATACCTGTTTGAGGAAGAATACGTAAGCCGCTTAAGAACTCACCAGAGTGTAGAACAACAGCTTCCGTCAGGATAGTAATCGCGGATAAGTACCTAGTCTAGAAACACAGTCGCAGTGGTGGAAATCGGGATGGACGACATCATCAGTTTTAATAATCTGACCCTATTAATTCAAATTCAAACCATTTTAAATTAACCGGGACCATTCATAATTAAATGTGTGGCACCCACGGCATAGCATTTCTTGCAAAAGCAGAAAGACATAGACATAAAACAAAAGCGATGTTGTAAGGTCGTTTTTTTTTCTATCTATTAAAACAAATAGGGCCCAGTGTTGAAGTCGATACAATACGATACGATAGGCTACGGTAGCCCAAATGCGGCGATTGTGCTTTTCTGTGAAGAAAAACGTCATGAGGAAATCTGCTTATTTCTGCGACGAAATGCAAATGTGTATTATTAAGGTCACAATCCGCACTGGGCCACTGTGGGGCTACTACATGTTACTTACTATTAGAGATGAAAGTGAACATGTAGATGTAGATGATGTTGGAAGACGACGGATGTAAAATACCTATAGTTTCCATACAACTTTCATCCAATCCCTGACGTCATTCCGCTCAAAAGCAAATGAATTCCATTGACACCGCAGACGATTTTATCAATTTCATTCGTAATACGTTCGGTTGGAATTGAGCGAAGTAGCTAATCTGATTTTGGAAATCATTGTCAGCCAGCGGGAACCAGTGAAAGCATAAATTGTGATAAAAATATGCAGATATGCTTTTGCATAATTTATACATGTCGTCAATCAAAATGGACATGGGTTGTGTTGGATTTTATTCAATTACATTTAACAGAGGTACGCCATTATCGACATAGGCATAAGTGTTATTTTTTTTAATTACTCGAATACTCCTTTTTTAATTAAATAAGCCTAACTTGCAGACACCCTAGGCTACGGATGCTTGTGAGATTTTTTTTTTACCTGGGGAAATGCATTTTTGCATCCTGCCTAGCCGGGGAACTAGGACAGGTATGACGGACTCCCGGGAACCGCCCGGACTACCGTCTACACACCGCCAAGAACACAATACCACATCCCTACAGAAGAAGTAGCGGTGTTAGTAAGGCTGCGATGTTCTATAAGATGCAGGTATTTTTTTGTAGTAAGGGTCGCGGGTGTCCGCAGGATGCGGGTGGCGCAGGATCGGTCATTGTGGAAGTCTTTAGGGGAGGCCTATGTCCAGCAGTGGACGTCTTTCGGCTGACATGATGATGATGATGATTTTTGAAGTCGGGCTGCTTTGAATCTATTCTTCTTCTTCTCTAACTAAATAAATATTGGGGAACAATCTTACACAAATGGACCTAGCCCCGAGCTAAGCAAAGCTTGTACTATGGGTACTAGACGATGATATGTCCTTATATGTGTATATAAATAAATATTTACATAAATACATAGAAAACATCCGAGACATCAGTAACAAATATACGTACTCATTACACAAATAATGTCCTGGCCGGGATTCGAACCCGGGACCTCTAGCTTCGGAGGCAGCGTCACTACCATCTAGGCTAAATAGGCGGACAAAAATTATGGAAGGCTGAAATAAATTGACCATCGACGATATATCTACAATAAATAACCATATATAAACAAATCTCGAATAATCCTACACGAATCTAGCCCACGCTCGCTTACTTTGCATGCAAGGCAAATAATTAGATAAACTAACCGCATCACCGTTATGAACTGTGAAATGAGTTAAATGTGATCTATCTATCAGAAAATTTGTAACGAGATAAAACAAAATCAAGAAGAAATTAGGTTGGTATCTTACATTCCACACTAAAACATTCACTTGCGCGTGAGCGGATGCGAGATCGTTATCAAAAATACGATTCATATTCGATTTAGTTAGTGGTATAGAAGCCAAGTAAATATGATAATGTTTACACTTGAATCCAGTCGCAAAGTGCACGAAATTTCCCAGAGCTCACTGAAATTATACAAACGATCTTCGCCGTTATCAAATCAGGTTGTTTGTGTGGCCAAGGAGACTTGCGGATGCGAAATTAAATGTTAACTCCAATGCTTACTTAGATATGTATGTATGTAAATACTTTATTGTACACAAAACACAGGTAAAAGTACAGACAAATTCGGTTATATCGGTACAAAGGCGAACTAATCCCTTTCAGGTATCTCTTTCAGTTAACCTTTGAGCAATTGAGTGAAGCACAGGAACCAAAAAATAGACAAATGATGATAATCATATGTTTTCAGCATTGTGTGTAAAGTTTAAAGAGGTTAATTTTACTTTTGAAAATCTACATGTATTGGTAGGTATCCCTATTTTAACAAGTATGTTAAAGTGCATATATTTTTCCTACTTTTTAGTTGTTAATTGAATGCAGTAATTTCAAATGCGTCACACATAAAAAGTTATTTATGCTACAAGAGAGCAAAGTTGTTTATTGCTGCGAGTGCTGATATTGAGTCCCGAGCAATCGAGATTCTAAAATTTTATCACCGGCGTAGCGAGTGATTCAAAGTTAGAGTCTTGAGCTTAGTTTTGAATATCAAAGTGATTTCGAAGTGATGACGAATTTAAGGGGACAGAGCTATCAAATTTACCTATAAAATTTTGGATAGACCGCGAATGGCCGTCCGTGGCCTACAAAGAACTCATTTTGTTCACTGATTTCTCGCAGCAAAGGCTTGTTCGAGCTACTGAGGTAAAAACTGATTTGCTTTGATTGACTGATTTGATTTGCAATACATAGGTACAGTAAACTAATCTTAGATTAATCGCCCCGATCCTAGTAGCCTCGTGCCTAAATTCTCAAGTCAGATGTGAGCACACTGGATTGTTCAGTTTAAAATTAGTTGAAATCAACAGCAAATGTAGATGATCATTTTAGTACTTTGCCGCACTAACGTAACAATACTGCCACAGTTGGGATGCGTCAAAATAGTCAAAGTGACAAGGTACTAAAAAGATCACCTAATTTTGCTGTTGACTATACTCAACCAATAGTTTCAATTGACAGTCTAAGTCTAACTAGCTCTATGGTCGAGTTCTGCATTTGGCAGTCGTAATAATCTTCACACCCCACTGGGTGAGGATAATTAACGTGATCACATCAACAACATAAGTTAGCAATTACACTACAATATACGCGTGTGTAGTCGGCTTAAGGCATATTGATCTAACAACGCCTTTGCTTTAATCCATTTCGCCAATGTGAACTCTATTTCCATGCAGCTCAGTAGAAATTCGTAGGAATCTTATTTTATTCTTATTTATGCTATCACTTACTACTGGTGATTATAGTTGTGTTTCGTTAATGCTTTATCATTTGTTTGACGTTTTGTTATATGGATTGATACCAGAAGGTATTAGCCAACAGCTCTTATATCACTGAGCTTTTAGAATTTAGCTATTCTAAGTTTAGTTTTGCTTAATGTTTATTATGCAAATACAAATACCTCGGATACTGGCTCAGTGAAAGATGGGAACTAGAAATACGTATAAAGATAGAGATGGCCCATAGTGCTTTTAAGAAAATGAACAAACTTAACACAAATAAGGATATACATATAAACTTCAAATTGAAATGAAGATTAATAAAATGCTGTGATATGAATGTACCTGTAGGTGTTGTCATGAATTATTATTTATTATTTTTGTAACAACATGCTGAGTGAGTGTCCTATTTAGCAATTAAGATCTTTCTCTGTCTTTTGTTTTTTTTTTTTACTTTTTTCTTTTCTTCAAATCAAATATGGATTGGTGGTTTATACCTTAACCTTAATTGGTGGTTTATAAAAGTTTATTTTAATAATAAACGAGATAAAAAAAATTACCCTCCGTATTTTAACTCCATCAAAGAACATAAAAGTTATTTATTACTTATCGTTTCATTCGCAGGGTTGTTATAAAAAAAACGTGCATAAACAATTTTCCAGTAGCCCATTATTACAACGCAGTATCGGGCAATATAGATGATCCTATATTAGATTCTAAACCATAACGAGGGACATAAACTGACCTCAAATAATAATAACGCATTAGATAAGTAATCCAGTCAACCCTATTAGGATCGTGCTTGTTACACATCTACAAACAAAAGTTTAAAAGGTAGGGTTGCAACTTCCGCAGCTTAAGGTGCAGGCAGCTGAAGGTCAAAATTTCGTCTCACTCGCTCGCTAATGTAAGCTTGATATGCTGTGCTCGTCCTCCGCACGCCATAATTTGCAATAATCAGCATGAAGATATATTTTTTGTCAATACAGACCAATGATTTAAATTCATTATTATCAGCATACGCTAACGCATATAAATACGTCCCACAGCTGGGCACAGGCCTCTCACTGATGAGCGGTATTGGGCAGTTTTAGATTACCTAACGTTTATTTTATTTATTAGACACGTTTACATGACATTACAGAAAATGCGCCATGAAACTTAAGTTCGTTATTTTCCCAAAAGAACGGTGAAAATATCAGCAGAAGTAGCGAATTCTGAATAAAATAGCTTCAATTGTATATTAATTTAGACATACTCGTACACTCAAGAGTAAAAAAACGAGTTTACTTTGTGTCGAATTTCCATACATATTTTATTTAATCTTGGGTATTGTATTTATTGTTCTAAAATTAAACAAGTAGATTGTTATTGAGATACCTAAATTTCAGATACTATAATTTTTCAGAATCTTTGGCCGCTTAGTTTCAGATCCTTGATCAAAATATACCTTTAACGAAACCGCGCGGAGCATTTGTCTTAAGGTGCTTTTAGACTCAAGTCTCTCTCAAGCATTCATTTGTAATATAACATTGAGCATTTGCCGTTTTTTGCCATTTCATGTGAGCATTTTAGCGAATGTAAGGGAATATGGACCCGGGTATGTGCTAAAACTACGACCAAGACCACCGGAGGATGGGCAGCAGCATCCCTGGAGTGCGGTGGAGACACTGCGATCGCCAACCCGCATGCCAAGCGTGGCGATTATGGCAACTACCCCTCAATGACATACACAAACAGGCCACGGCCCCGAGGTTCCGGCGACCCCCGGTACCCTGGTTCTGGTAGCGGCCAGGGTACTAGCGGGGACAGGGGTGCGAAAAATCTCCGGTTAAGATCCGGTTAACACCACCGACGACTTCTGGCCCTGGCAACATACAACACACGAACACTGCGGACCGACGAAAAGATAGCGGAACTGGAGGAAGGATTGAGCAAGTTGCGTTGGGATATCATAGGGTTATCTGAAGTCCGAAGAGAGGGGGAGGACACGATAACCCTGAAGTCCGGCAACTTGCTCTATTTCCGGGTGGGCGACCAACAGTCCCAGGGAGGTGTCGGGTTTATCGTGCACAAATCCCTCGTGAACAACGTGGTGAGGATCGAGAGTGTGTCGGCTAGGGTGGCGTACCTTATACTCAGAGTATCCGAGAGGTACTCGTTGACGGTCATACAGGTGTACGCGCCGACCTCGGCACACTCCGACGACGAGGTGGAAGCTATGTATGAGGATATATCAAAGGTCATGCATAGTTTCAAAACCTACTTCACCGTTGTTATGGGGGATTTCAACGCGAAACTGGGCAAGAGAGACGGCGAAGACCCGAGAGTGGGGCAATTTGGAGTTGGAAGTCGGAACCAACGGGGCCAACTACTGGCTGGTTTCTTGGAGAAGGAGGGACTCTATATGATGAACTCCTTCTTCAAGAAACGCGAGCACAGGAAGTGGACCTGGATGAGTCCCGACGGTGGAACAAAAAACGAGATTGACTTCATCATGTCGACGAAGAGGTATATATTCAATGATGTCTCTGTGATCAATACGGTTAAAACCGGAAGTGATCATCGTCTGGTAAGAGGCACATTAAATATATGCGTCAAGCTAGAGCGCTCTAGACTGATGAAGTCTACGATCCGTCCAGCAGCAGTCCAAATCCAAAACCCCGAGAGCTTTCAGCTGGAACTCCAAAACCGTTTCGATTGTCTAGGAGGCGATGTGGACGAATTCAACGACGGGTTTGTGGAAGCTGTCCATAGCATTGGGTCTAAGTTCTTTAAGGCCCAACGAACTCAAAGAGCCAAAAGGCTCTCTATCTCCACTCACAGGCTCATCGAAGAAAGAAATGAGATGATTCTGCAGTCTTCAGCCGATGCAAAATTATACAGGCAGCTCAATAAACAGATCTCTAAGTCCTTTACCCGCGATCTACGCAAATTCAATACAAATCGTATTGAAGAGGCCATCGAGCAGAATAAGGGCTCTAAAGTTTTCTCAAGAGATCTGTCTATTGGGCAGAGCCAGCTCGCCAGATTAAAAACTGAAGATGGTAGAATCGTTTCGTCCAAACCTGAGCTTCTGAGTGAGATAGAGTGCTTTTATGGACAGCTATACATGTCAACTAGCAGACCCGAAGTTGGTCTGGCGGAAGACCCTAGAGCTAGATTAACCCGGCACTATACCGAAGATATCCCGAACATCAGCTTGTAAGAGATTAGAATGGCTCTTAAGCAGCTGAGGAACAACAGGGCACCCGGTGAAGACGGAATTACAGCTGAACTCCTGAAGGTGGGTGGAAAACCGGTCCTTAGGGCCCTTCAGAAGTTGTTTGACTCCGTCTTACTGGAAAGGAAAACTCCAAAGGCATGGAAAAGATGTTATTTCTCCTAAACTGTTCTACGCAGCACTGGAGGATGTTTTCAAGACTCTGGACTGGAGAAGGCTAGGCATCAACATAAACGGCGACTACCTCACTCACCTTCGGTTTGCTGACGATATAGTAGTCTTGGCTGAGACCATGGAGGATTTAAGTACAATGCTCAATGACCTCAGTAAAACCTCCGAGCGAGTTGGTCTAAGGATGAACATGGACAAGACGAAGATCATCTCAAATGTCCATGTCGCACCAACTCCCTTAACAATCGGACACTTTACGCTCGAAGTTGTAGACGATTACATATACCTAGGACAGACTATCCAGTTAGGTAGGTCCAACTTCGAGAAAGAGGTTAATCGTCGAATCCGACTCGCTGGGCAGCGTTCGGGAAGCTACGGCACATCTTTTCGTCCAATATTCCGCAGTGTCTCAAGACAAAAGTCTTTGACCAGTGTGTGTTGCCAGTGATGACATATGGCACTGAAACGTGGTCGCTTACTATGGGCCTCATAAGAAGGCTCAAAGTCACCCAAAGGGCAATGGAGAGAGTTATGTTGGGAGTTTCTCTGCGTGATCACATCAGGAATGAGGCCATCCGCAGCAGAATCAAAGTGACCGATATAGCCCTCCGAATCGCTAAACTTAAGTGGCAGTGGGCGGGGCACATAGCACGTAGAACCGATGGCCGTTGGGGCGGAAAGCTTCTCGAGTGGCGGCCGCGTACCGTAAGGCGTAGCGTGGGCAGGCCCCCCACACGGTGGACTGATGACCTGGTGAAGGTCGCGGGTGTCCGCTGGATGCGGGTGGCGCAGGACCGGTCATTGTGGAAGTCTTTGGGGGAGGCCTATGTCCAGCAGTGGACGTCTTTCGGCTGACATGATGAAGGGAATATCAATAAACATTTATCGTTATATTTTAACCAATTTACACATAAAACCTCGTCATTGCCTGTAAAGTAGCATTCGCTAGAATGCTTATTACAAGTGTTACATGACAATGCTAATTATTTATATACGTATGTATCTATTTATGTATTGCTTTATTGTACACATGAAATACGCCAAAACGAAAAACAAACAAAAGGTAGAAGTACAAAGGCGAGCTTATCTTTTTAAGGGATCTATTTAAAATGTATTATTTATCTAAATTATTATATTTCTGTGACTTACAATGAGGGCGGGCTATGTTCTTACCAATTGTTTCAATCGATAGTCTAGAAGGAACCCTTGTTTGTCGAAATAACAACTCAAGAGAGGCTTTTCCGGCAGTAAAACATTTAGTACTCATGCATCATGATGATGATGATGATGATGGCTTTCTGAGCTGTTGAGATCGCGATTTTTTTTAATATTTATTTCTAATTATCGTAATCTGACTCTACAAAAATATTCTATATATTATCGAAACTGTTCACAAAATTTCACGAGAATCGGTTAAAAATGGGACATGTGGAGTAGAGCACAGCAAGACATGCGATAATTTTTTTGGCTCAGCTGAAACAGAGAACGGCGATCACTTCGCTCACTGGGTCAATTATATGATTTGGATAAGTACAAAAAATATGTCAGTTCACGTTCTTAATTATTACGAACTATTAAATAGTAGATTTAGACTTGTGAAAGTGCTATTGCGACCTACTTGCAGAATAAGGTTTATTTATTTAAATTACAATGAGAAATAATAAATGTAGCGGCTAAGTTGCTTTAGGATCTTAAACAATATATGTTTTTGTATGTTAGCAACGGGTTCATAGAAAAGCTTCGATTTAAGTAATACATCATCTTTACGACCCCAACAGAATAGTAAGTAGAACCAATTTAGGAACAACAAAATAATTTTGCAAGTTAGTTTATATCTATACATTTCGAGATTTCACATCTGTCTATTAATAAAATCAAATTCCAGCCTCAATAATTATTTTATGACACATAAATGATATAAAATATAATAAATCAACAACAAAATTAATAAACCATATTCATTCAATGTCGTTAGTCTAGTTGGTAGTGCCACTGCCTCCGAAGCTAGAGGTCCCGGGTTCGAATCCCGGTAAGGGCATTTGTTTCTGTGGTGAGCAGAGACATTTGTTCCTGAGACTTGGATGTTTTCTATGTATTTAAGTATATATTCTATTAAATATATCATCATCTAGTACCCATAACACAAGCCTAATTGAGCTTATTATGGGACTAGTTCGATTTGTGTAAAAATTGTCCCATAATATTTATTTAATTATTTATTTACTTATTTAATTTTTAATGAAAATTAGCAACACGGAAGGTTTGCGCGGGAGTAGGTCGGTTAGTATAACCCGAATCGGTGTACCCCACTATCCACGTGGTCTTCTCTGTCCTACCCCTATAGTGTATAACTAAACCTGAAGTAGGGAGGGGTAGTAGCCTCCGCCCTTTTTTTATATAATACATTTATGTGTAGCATTTCCCAAATTTTATTTTTTTAATAATCGTTAAATCCCTGTGCTTTAAAAATGTTTCCAATAAAAAATCTAGTAATTCACTAAATAATTAATTATGAGCGCCTTACTTAGGCGCGCAGCCCACCGTGCACCGTAGCAAAGCGCAGTGTAAGCCGTAGCGGCTGAGGCTGGTCACCGGAGACGACCAATAAGCGAGCTAAGGCGAGCATTTGCGTCAGTGCTTGGACATGAATAAAAATGACCAAGGGGCTATAATTTTCCCGTAGCACCAGAGCAATTGTGGAGCCCATCTCTATCTCCACTCCCTCGGGAGTTAAAATAAAAATATTGACTACATGAAACTAAGTCGTCGTCATAGTACACTTAGATAGGTATTCCCAATGGGCTACAGCAAGGGACTCTTAAAAAAGGTGTGAAACCGTTTCTTACGTGTCGGCAACGCGCGAGTGTTGCAAGCGTCCATAGGCGACGGTGACCACCATCAGGTGGGCCGTCACATTGTTTCCACCAACGTGGTATAAAAAAAATTGTTGATCATTACTAAGTAGATTTTATGGTCAATTGTAAGAGATTTTGTCATAACTTATTTATGCTAACGTAAAAAATATATACATAGACATTTTTTCAACATAGATGGTATTACAAATTTTGCAACCGGTCCTTGCACTAGGCATACATAGCCTGTACCGCAGGAGACTAAATAAGAGGGAACATTGTTAAAAACTAAGTAATAATTATAAGGGAAAAGTAGCTAAACATTGTGTAATAGTAAAAATGTGTGTGTGTGTGTGCATTGCATGTGTGTTTGTTACAGGGTGTATGTGTAGTCTGTGAAATTATTTTATAGATGCTATCAGTATTTTTTATAAGCAGCGGGCAATGTGTAGACATATTACAAATTTAATTGCTATACAATAATCATCATGCTGAGTCATGTTAATCGTAGCTTCTATTACGGTCGCTTGAAAAGTATTTTTACGACGCCTACGCTAGCCTATTAATTTTGTGGGAAACTAAGTATATTTGAAGGCGAAACTGACAGTTTAAACAAGCTGCATTAATTACGTCCCAATTTCAATCGGTAAATATCGCTATATCCCGCTGTAGTGGTAATATCACGATACATAAATACCTATATATTGTATGATATTCACAGTTGACCTTGCTAGCGGGACAGATAAAAGATGATTCACAGTAGGCCGTTCCGTGTCGGGGCCGGCCCGTTTTCATTACAGCAAGGCCGGCGGCCGGGCCGTGTCCGGGGCCGGTGACGCTCGGAAGCGGCCCGCCCCCGCCGCTTTTTAGTCAACACAAACGTTTGACTACCGATTTACCTACAACCGAGGCTCGGAAGCAGCCCGGAAACGGAACGGTCTAGTAGGAATCATCCTTAATAGACAACCCTAACAATTTTTTGGTGTCGAAAACTTATCACTTGTAAAGAAAACAAAATAAACGTAGTGATGTTCAATCTCACCACACGCGTTTAAGCGGTTTTTTCAGATTGCCCAATTTGATTGCATCCGCATGCTCCAACCCTGCAAAAACACAGCTACGAAACAATGTAGCCCAGTATTTAATGGATTGCGCTTTTATGTATTGGACTGGCGGAATTGTATTGCTAAATCCAAGATAATCTCCTTTCTGCCGTGTATCGCTCGCTCTCTATTATCCGGTTAAAATAAAACGATACTATAATAACTGAACTTGCATTGGTATACCTGCTCACTTAATTCAATGCGGTCAGATAATCCTCTCGGATATCATTTAATTGTTGTACCTATGTTATAAGAATTCGTAGTTTTTCGAAGAATTCGTGGTTTTTGAAGGACTTATTTTGATCAATGAGAGCTTTATGTACTTTTACTTGTGTTTTTACAAATAAATTATCTTTATCTTTCGTGATGTCAATCGATCCCGTTTCTTTAAGACCCGTCTGACTTACTAAAGTATTTTTTTTTTCTTTATCTATAGGTTTTAATTTACCTTATGTTACAAAAATACGTCAAGTTGCTGTTTCTCTATCAGTGCCCATTAACGTATTAAGTACAGTGTTAGTATTTCAATTAATTAAGATTATAAATACCGTACAACGGGGTGAGTAGGTTTCGCGGGGAGAGTTGGGTTATGAATGGGGAGAGAAGGTTTGAGAGGGGGGTGAGAAGGGATTTTAAGGCTACTGCTCCAAAAATAATGTATTCCAATTTAAAATGGGGCTATAGTAATACGCATAATAATAAAAAAGCGATCCAACAATCGTCCAAAATCACCTATGTATGAAAAACCCTCTCAACCCAAATACGAGGCACTACGGGGTGAGGTGGGTTTTCCTCTTTATCGTCAAAGTTATGAAATGGAACTACCCAAAATAAAATACAAACTAATATACAAACGTCCGAACCACTTATTATATACACCATTCAGTGTTCACATGTAAAAATGAAATTTTATCGAGGTTTGAAAGTCAAATTTCACCCAACTCACCCCATTTTACGGTAAGCAATAATAATCCTTCCTCTTTTCACATTTGTGCAACGCAGAACCTAATAATTTCAGCTAAGATCAGCCTAAATGACAAAAATGGCAAATCTTGCCACGTTGTTGGCATAAAACGCCATGCAGCCTGAGTATTAATTAATTTTGGGATTTAAATATTTTCCCATGCTCCTAAATGGGTCCGGAGTCAAAACAATCTTAAACCTAATGATTTAGATATGCCTCATGGTTTTAAATGCCAATTTGCAGTTCTATACTATAACTAAGACAATTATAAAATAACCAAGACATTAAGACGTGCGGGCTCGGTGCAAGTGAGCTGTCAGTGTCTGCTGTCAGCCGAGTCGGTACAGATTCATTACTACGCACCTACATTTAAATGAGCGCTTTCTAATTGCCGATGAACACACGGATACGGGGCGGTAACGATTCAGAATTGCTTCTTGTGGATTATTTTGCACAGTATAACATCTTATCAGCCGAAGGACGTCCACTGCTGGATATAGGCCACCCCCAAAGAGTGTCACAATGACACATCCTGCGCCTTCCACATCCAACATTTAAATCGCCGCGATCTTTACCAGATCATGATGACGGCCTGTTTAGCTTATTTGGTAGTGACTCTGTCTCCGAAGCTAGAGGTCCCGGGTTTGAATCCCGGCCAGGGCATTTATTTGTGCATTTATCACGGATATTTGTTCTTGGGTCTTGGATGTTTTCTATGTATTTAAGTATGTATTTATCTATATAAGTATGTATTTCGTCGTCTAGTACCCATAGTACAAGCTTTGCTTAGTTTGGGACTAGGTCGATTTGTGTAATATTGTCCCCAATTTTTATTTATTTATTTATTTTATTTATGAGTCCACCTTGTGGGGATCTACTCACGCTGGGCCTTTCTGTACAGTCAGCGTCATATGGTAAGTAGCAGCCAAAGTGGCCTACACTCAAGAACCTTTCCGTCCCAACGGCCATCGGTTCTACATGCAATGTGCCCCGCCCACAGCCACTTAAGTTAAGCGATCCGAATACTCCTGCTAAAACTGACAGCATAACAATAATACATACAACAGTATAAAATATAGCTTACAGGTTGCACCCCTCCAAGCAAGTCTATGACTCTGGTCAAATATGTACATATATTATATGAAGTGTAATCATGAGTTAAATATATTCTCTTCGTAATACAACTTCTGGATTAAATTACGTTCTATTTCACGCTTGGTTTTGCATGGAAATATCATAATTCACATCAAGGACTGAAATGAACTCTCTGCTGTATACAGATACAGGGAAATAATTTACAAGTGCTTATTAGATTTTAGGTAGGTATTTACTAATTTCACGCGTATTATGTTATTTGAATTGGGCAATTATTAAAAAGGTAGCTTTATGATATTTGACGACATCAGATTTAATAATATGGTTAATACACGTTAATGTATATGGTTATTAATTATATTTAATTATATACATTTAGGGACAATACATTACAAACATTCGTTGTTACTCACCAGAAAGTAAAACAACGGTAATCGCGGTCGGCCTATTTAGCCTAGTTGGTAGTGACACTACCTCCCAAGCTGGAGGTCAAGGGTTCGAATCCCGGTAAGGGATTTGTTGATATGGTTGGCATAAGCATTTGATCCTGAGCTTTGGCTGTAGGTATTCTACGTATTTAAGTATATATCGGGTAAAAGAATTTTATTATTCTCAGAAGAAATATTACATTTCATTAATTGAGAACAGATTATGTAGATTATAATTAATACCTATTAAATATATCGTCGTCTAGTACCCATAACACAAGCCTTATTGAGCTTACTAAGGGACTAGTTCGATTTGTGAAAAATATATCCGTCTAATAAATTATAAAATAACTATAGACATTTGTCGGTGTTATCGCTAAAGAGCGAAATCTTCCAGATAACTTTGGGTCGTGGAAATGATGCAAAATGATAAAAATTGAGTAAGCAAATAAAAAAAATTTAACAGGCATTCATAATACTCGTATACATTTTAAACACAATCTTATGCACATCGTCCTAGTTTCGAATTAGGCAAAGCTAAATCTATGGGTATAGGTAACAGCAAATGTAGATGATCATTTTAATATCGTAACAATACTGCGACAGTTGGGATGCGTCATAGTAGTGAAAGTGACAAGGTACCAAACGTATACATACAAAATTTAGATTGTATACATATAAACATCATATATCGTATCATCATCGTCATCATCATTATCCTGCCGTTCCTCTGCTGGGCACGGGCCTCCTCTGTTATGGGCATTAGTCTTAACGCTCTGGCCCAGTGCGTATTGGTGACTTATATTACATACAAAAAATATATCAAAGTCTAAGACACAAATCTTTGTGTAAATCTACATACGCGGCAGCGTGTCCAGCCAAGTCACCCCAGGAACTGGCGGACAGCAGCCGTGTGATATATTACACGAACCGTTTGGAGCCACTTTTGACCCCCCAATAACTCGTAATCTATGTAACATAAAAAAATGAAATTAGGTACATGTATTAAGATCCTTTAGAACAACTAGAACCCCAAATTTGATAAATGTAGGTTTAATAATTATTGAGATATTAAATTCCAAACAACGGCATTTTTACCACTGACTGACTGACTGACTGACTGACTGACTGACTGACTGACTAGTAATCAAAAACCTAATCCACTTCCAGGTGACCTATAAAGTTGAAATTTGGCATGCAGCTTGGTAATTGTGTGTATACACCAGAAAAAAATCAGAAAGCAGTGATATTTCATTTGGTTTTATTATTATTATCATTTATGCTAGTTACCTCAGAACTCCGTCATTTATTAACCGATTTGGAAAATTCTTTTTTTGTTTGAAACGGTATAATTCATGGATAGTCCAATAGGTCAGAATCTTATACTATCATAAGACCCTATGGTCCTGGAGAAATCGAGGGAAATCTTCAAATATTTGAGGTGCACCTATAGCGATTAGGGTATTTTGTATAGTAACTCGTGCATTCGCTCTTAAAAAGCACCATTTGGCGAAGATTGACAAAAAGTAATGATACCTATCCCATCAAAAACATAAATGTGAAAATGGGAGCCAAGTTCAATACTAAGAATATGCGATGCTTGGTTGTCGTCTTCACCGACAAAAGAATTGAGATCTAAATGGGTGCCAAGTTTCGTAGATTCTCTGAAATGGTGCCAAGTCCGGCACTACATTGTTTACAGTAAAACTAATTTACTGGGGCTCAATGTATTTTGAGCCTTAACTTTGTACGCCTACGAATCACTAGTATCACTACCCACTACGCTGACCAGTCGCCAGCGTATTTCAAAAATCGAATTCCAGTCTGAAGAATAGATAGAGAATTTACCTTACATAGAAGCAGTCCAGCGCTGCGCAAGCACTGGGCCGGATTAACTAACTTCCTACAATCTTCCCGTGAGGCGAACTTAAAATGCTAACATCAGTTTCGGGAATTAAAGGATTTCCTTCATAAATTTATAAAGCCCGCTTACTTCAACTTAATCTTGTTTGCTTATTCGTAGCTCTATTAGCGGATAAATCGAATAAGTTATTCCCTTTAGCGAACCTGGTTGATTAGGGAGGGATTATGAGGCGCCAGTATGATTTGATAATTTTCTATTGTTGAACAGAGTAGTCGGTTTTATATAGAATTAAGTTTACTGATTTAGGGATAATCGTCACGATGTATTTCATGAACACTTTTTCAAACTAGATTAAAATTTTCACTTCATAAAAAAAATATCAAGTTTTATTCCCGCATTTTTAAAGCATGTATTTAAAAAATTAGTAAAAAAAACAAAAAATGTTTTATAATTTCAAACTATGTACCTAGTCTAAAAAAATGTTTATTTATGCGTAATTAATAGTAATTCTAAACATACTATGAATTTGTCATTTAAGGAAAAAAAATAGTCCAAAATGTCCAAATGTTTGTGTGAAGAAAGCCTGTAGATTTATGCTTAAGAGGCTAACAAGCGCCAATGACCTTGGCTATATCTGTCTGCGTTTAATTGCGCCGGAGTGATAGAGAAACAATCATCATCATCATGTCAGCCGAAAGACGTCCACTGCTGGACATAGGCCTCCCCCAAAGACTTCCACAATGACCGGTCCTGCGCCACCCGCATCCAGCGGACACCCGCGATCTTCACCAGGTCATCAGTCCACCGTGTGGGGCCCACGCTACGCCTTCCGGTACGTGGTCGCCACTCGAGAACCTTTCCGCCCCAACGGCCATCGGTTCTACGTGCTATGTGCCCCGCCCACTGCCACTTAAGTTTAGCGATTCGGAGGGCTATATCGGTCACTTTGGTTCTGCTGCGGATGGCCTCATTCCTGATGCGATCACGCAGAGAAACTCCCAAGATAGCTCTCTCCATTGCCCTTTGGGTGACTTTGAGCCTTCTTATGAGGCCCATAATAAGCGACCACGTTTCAGTGCCGTATGTCATCACTGGCAACACACACTGGTCAAAGACTTTTGTCTTGAGACACTGCGGAATATTGGACGAAAAGATGTGCCGTAGCTTCCCGAACGCTGCGCAGCCGATTCGGATTCGACGATTAACCTCTTTCTCGAAGTTGGACCTACCTAACTGGACAGTCTGTCCTAGGTATATGTAATCGTCTACAACTTCGAGCGTAAAGTGTCCGATTGTTAAGGGAGTTGGTGCGACATGGACATTTGACATGATCTTCGTCTTGTCCATGTTCATCCTTAGACCAACTCGCTCGGAGGCTTTACTGAGGTCATTGAGCATTGTACTTAAATCCTCCATGGTCTCAGCCAAGACTACTATATCGTCAGCAAACCGAAGGTGAGTGAGGTAGTCGCCGTTTATGTTGATGCCTAGCCTTCTCCAGTCCAGAGTCTTGAAAACATCCTCCAGTGCAGCGGAGAACAGTTTAGGAGAAATAACATCTCCTGACTCCCCGCTGCAACGGAATAGGCTTTGAGTTCTGGTCCTGGAGTCGGACTGACATAGTGGCGTTCTTGTACAAACTTTTCAGCACTTCGATATACCGGTAGTCCACTTGGCACCGTTGGAGAGATTGTAGTACAGCCCACGTTTCAATCGAATCGAAGGCTTTCTCGTAGTCCACGAACGCTAAACAGAGGGGCAGGTTATACTCCTCAGTCTTCTGTATAACCTGACGGAGCGTATGGATGTGGTCTACGGTGCTAAAGCCTCTTCGGAAACCGGCTTGTTCGGGAGGCTGGAAGTCATCTAGCCTGCGTGCGAGACGGTTCGTAATGACTCTTGAAAACAGCTTATAGACATGGTTCAGAAGTGAGATGGGTCGGTAGTTCTTCAGTAAGGAGTTGTCACCCTTTTTGAAGACAGAGAAACAATACAAGCAGATAATCAGAAATTTAATCATAAAATTAAATATATTCACCACATGTGTAATATAAATCGTCTAGGTTTGAGTATGTTGGAACAGTGTTTTTAATTATACATGTTTCAGTTGAAAAACAAACATTATGATTTTGATTATTTTAATATGGTTTTAAGACGTAGCTTTGCAATTTTTTTTCGTTCGAGCCGATTATCTTAAATCGTGTTTTCGAATCGTCCACACCCTTTGATATAACGATATGAATACTAACGTGTATTTTTATTTTTTTACCAAAACAAATGGTTTTATTGAATCACCATTTTAAAATGGTAATTAAGCTCTATTGAGCGTCTTAATTCTGATTTAATCAACAGTCAAGTAGTTTTACTTTTTAAAAACATCCGCAAAAGCGCAACCACATTATCAATATCTTAAAAACCCCCAACACCGAACAAACAAAATAGTTTCTATGCGTGGCGCAACAAAGCGTCACCTTATAATAAATTTTAACCCATGTTTGTACTATAAAATATGTGAACAGGTACTTTATCAAATAGCAAAGCCGTGTGTCAGGGCGGTATGATGTACCGGGACTTGCCCGGCTTACGCTACGACCACGTTTACAGGGATCATGCCAAAATTAGTGGTTGCCGTAATAGATTCTCCCAAATGCGTGTTACTGCGGGTTTTATTTTTACACTTTTGGTGTAGTTCAAAAGTGCAGTTTTGTTTTGTTAAATATTGTAGCTACATTTTAATGCAATGAAACATTCTACGATTATAAATATCAGAAAAAGCGGCCAAGTGCGTGTCGGGCCCCGCGCAGTGTAGGGTTCCGTAGCTGTCCACCCGTGACATTATATGGATTTAAAATTTCAAAAACTTACATTTACTCTATATTTGACATAACTTACAACATTACCTAAGTAATCAATGGTGATGTAATAGTTTTTTTCTTTTAAATTCATTGTATATAGGTACAACAAAAAATAGCACTTTATAAAATAATATCATGCAAATGAAAAGCTTTATCAGAAACAAGATTTGCAAGAAAAAAATGCATTTTTGTTTCATACTACATCGGTGGCAAACAAGCGTACAGCCCGCCTGATGGTAAGCTGTCACCGTAGCCTATGGACGTCTACAACTCCAGGCGTCTCATATGCGCGTTGCCGACCATTTAGGTTCTAAAGCTACTTTACACTTTACGTGTATGGGAGATACCCTATTTTTTAAATATTATTATACCTTTTTGTTGGCATAGAAAATTATAGCTTTGTAGTAGTAACGGTTACTGAGCTAAGCCGCGGACAGACGGACGGACATGAGAAAACTGTAATGGTTCCGTGTTTATTACGCAACCCTAAAAACATGCTGCATAGACTCAGATATAAATGAAACAATCTAGGGAAATCTTCTTGATATTAAAACTGAAAGCAATGGTTGTCTTATTTTTATGATTCATTGCCCATTTCAAACAATGGGAAGCTTGAAACTGTTATTTCCTTGCTTGTTTTTGTAGTCTTTGACGTAATACTTTATTGTTTCAAAGACCGCTATATCAAAATAACGGCTTAGTACACCTTTAACGAAGTGTAATAATAGATCTACGTAAATACAAATCACTAACAACAATTTAATACCACACGTGATTTTAAACTGCAACGTAGCATATTGCATCGCTGTCCTATTATTATCAATAGTATTATAAATTACTGTCATGTAAAACCCTTTATAGCCAACGTGTGGAAGAAAATTGTGTCCACTTTGGATAATTACCACCATCCACGCAAAGATAGAGGACGCTTTGAATAACGAAATTATAGACAGCAAAGAAGAAACACGTCGTCTGTGCGTACCTACTGATTATTAATGCATGTTTATTTTCTTCACTCATACTTAAAAATCGGCCAAGTACGCACAAAGAAGGGTACAATACATTGAATCAAAAAAGGTCGTATCTTCATAAGGAACTTACGGCACTTACGTTCTTTTGTTTGGGCAAAACAGTTTTTCAGCGATAGATAACTTAAACGGGAGTTTTCTATATAAAACTTAAAAACCGTTAAGCATTATCTTGTTCAAGCCAAAAATCGTTGAAAGTGTTTATTAATGTACATCACATGATTTTTTTTCAGATTTTTAAACTTTATAGTTTGGAAATTAGGGGGAGGGGACACACTTACAACTTTGACAGCTAATATTTCACCATCTATTAACTTAAATTATAGGACCATTGTTTAGAAACCTGTATATAATTTTTGAACCTATCCATACCCCACACGCCTATGTGCATTGATTTTTTTTTCATACCCCGATGCCTGATTACATCCCTCCCCCCTCTAATTTAATATTTTCACATGACTTTTCTGTAGCTGTTCATAGAATACACGTTCGTGCTTATAGTCTCCGAGTAAATCGGCTGTGATATACGGACGGACGGACAGACATGGCGAAACTATAAGGCTTCCTTGTTTTGACTTTTCGAACGAGTGTTATGTTATGACACTTATGTCATGTCTCAATACAATTACTGTATTCAAACGCGCGATCCACAAGTTACGCAATAACCTTGCCTTGCTACCGCGTTTTTGAGGTATCGAGATGACAATTGGCAAATTACCTAGCGGGGACAGATCTGTTCCTCTCACCACGTTGACGCGCAAACGAGACTACCCTAGCTAGACAGTACTTTGCTAGCGATAGAACGGACGATATATAGACGTTTGGATATAACATAAAAGTAGATACGTAGATACCATTGCTGCAGCGGGCGAGAAATAGCATGCTGTTCCATATTGGCTATGTGCGAAGTAGGTGGTGGGGGTAAGCTAGGCGATCTTAGCGCACACCATGGCAGAAATGTGCACTTACCGGGGACCACTGTCAAATTTACTTTCACGTTTTCTATTGGTTTCTTAACGGTTTCCTACGATTCGTTTCGTTTGTATGTATTTATTTATTCTCTTATTTATTTCAGTAAAATTTCCAATACGGGGTCTTTCTCGTTTACTAAAGTAAATAAAATATTCATGTGTCATTATTTGACATCTCTGAGTTTTGACATTGTCTAGCCAATAGACCCAGGTCCCAATTCCGAAACACATTTTGACCTATAGAAATGTGCATTATCCTGGGTCATGGCCTGAGTCGTCTGGCTCATGCTTGAACAGCAAAATGGAGGCGTAACATTATACCAACTAAAAACTAAAAGGAGTTTTATTTAATTATAACTAACACTTATTAATTTGAAACGTTTAACATAAGAAATTCATCAGCAGGTAATTAAAATTTATAATAGCTATTATTTCGAATGAAACTAGCATTATGAGTCATGCCGTAAAGTAATTGGAAAATAATTAAGGGGTGAAGTAGTTATTAGCTGAAAATAAAGAATTAATACGTATAGTATATCGGAGGACGTTTAAAGGTTTTCAAATAAAAAAGTTCATTCTCGCAATATACTCGTAGACTTCAACTGCGACCACCTGTAAGTGTACACCCAATCGTGCCACTTTCTTCAATCGTATGTCATAAATAATAATACAGGCGAACAATAGTATTCTATGACTATTGGGTATTAAAGTTTCAAGCATTGGTATGTTTACCTTACCATTTTTTTTATATAAAACAATAGACCGGTATGTAAAAAATCTCAAAAATGGCCGTATTGGCTATGTGCATGTCTGAAACGTCAAACGTCAAGGGTCCCGGGACAATGTCAAACTCAGAGATGGCAAATAATGACACATGAATATTTTATTTATTTTAGTAAACGAGAAAGACCCCGTACTGGAAATTTTACTGAAATAAATAAGAAAATAAATAAATAAATACAAACGAAACGAATCGTAGGAAACCGTTAAGAAACCAATAGGAAACGTGAAAGTAAATTTGACAGATGGCCCCGGTAAGTACACATTTCTGCCATGGTGTGCGCTGCGATCGCCTAGCTTACCCCCACCACCTACTTCGCACATAGCCAATAAGTGGACGTTACTTGCTACATATTGGAAGGCGAAGTGTACAGATTATGGTCAATCATAAATTAAAAATAATCAAACATTGCTAGCTCGCCCCGCGCGACTACAATGTTACATACAGTTACATATAAATTGCTTTATTTTTCGATTTCCAAACTTTATAATAAGAAAAAACAACTATACAAAAGATGGCACAGGTCGTATGTACAGCCAATTCAAGTCGTAGTTTTCTATTGGAATTGCGACGTTTTTGTACGTGTCTGAAATAATTTGCGGTTTTCCGTGGAAAAATACCACAGACATCATATAAAAGCAGACTCGCAGTATTAAGCCAGACGATTTTTCATATAGTTGTCTCGTTAATCCTTATGGCACACCAAAATGAGTTAGAATGGGACAACTAGTACGATATTAACGAATTGTCCCGATTTAAAAAACACACCATGTCACACCAGAGTGAATTTAGTAAACATCACAACGATACGTCAAAAACAAAACGGTACCGAAAGTGCAATAGATATTGTGAAAATTACGAAATTATATGTATCAAAACTCAACAATCTTTATTTACAAGTAAGCAGAAATGTGGTACGTAGTGCAATGGTGCTGGAGCAGTTTAAAATCAGTGAAAATGTCCGGAGAAAATATCAGTTTTCATTGGTAAGAAACTTTTGCTATTATTTCAAAAATTGCACGAACATTATGCAACATAATAGTCTGAGATAGACTACAGATGCTCGATACTACAAAATGTACCTTTTGCGTAGTTCCAAATTCATCTCAGAAAGGTTTTTTTTGGTAAAAATTCATCTGTCGTGAACAGGGCTAGTGCTGTTACTTAATGAAAAAAAAATATGTCGACAATTTATCGATATGAATTATTTACGTAAGCATTTAGACGAGATATTATTGCGTTAAATTATTAATTACATGGTTATTTGTCAACTTTAGATTTCCGAATAATAATTTACTTCAAAAATGGATTGACGCAGTAGGACGCAATAATTGGACGCCGACCAAACATCACAGAATCTGCTCCAAACATTTTAAAAGTGACTTTTATGTTACTAAGAACAATAAAAGATTATTATTGCCAGATGCAATACCTACAATATACCAGATGCCCCTTGAGGTAAGTTGGGAAAGATCAATATTTATTTACTGAATTTTCAGGGACCGCTTCAGATGAGTTGGTTTGGTTTAGGTTTAGGCATAATATGTTAAGACGTTGCATACATTAATATTTTTTTATATCTGAGAGAAATATTTTGATCTAAATGAGCTAAGATAATTTGTTTTATGACAAAACTGGATTATAAAGGCATATATAAATAAATAAGTATATATTAGGGGACAATTTCTTATAAAAATCAAACTAGTCCCATAGTAAGCTCAATAAGGCTGGTGTTATGGTCTAGACGACGATGGGGCGCTAGTCGGGTAACCTCCACGAGTGTCTGGGCTCTTCCAGTTCCTCTGGACCCTCGCGGGTCTGGGGGAAGGGGAAGGGTTCTGGCCGGTACGCCCTGGAGGCAACCATAACCTAAAGTTTCAAATAAACATTTGAGTATAAAATGCTTAAAATCATTAGTCATTACCTACTACATAACTACATAATTTTAATTTGTAGGATATATTAGAATCTTTTGACGTTTGACGACCACTTTGGCTTAGTTGGTAGTGACCCTGCATACGACAGGGTTCGAATCCCGGTCAGGACATTATTTGTGCATTTATCCTGGGTCTTGGATGTTTTCTATGCATTTATCTATATAAGTATGTATATCGTCGTCTAGTACCCATGGTTAGTACAAGCTTTGCTTAGTTTGGGACGAGGACGATTTGTATAAGATTGTCCCCTAATATTTATTTATATTTATTATTGATATTGAATGCAGTTTGTGTTTTTAATTTCATATGTATTTCAACAAAGTATAGGAGTAAGATATACGACTTAAGAATATCAATAGTAATTGAATATCGATGTCGATATTTCGTAGTAAATTATCTTTCACTGCACTAACCCTCGTCACGAAGCGATGAATAGTTGAGACAATGACAGATGAAGACCTGTCAGACTACATGATATCTATTTCTTTCTTACTTACTGATAAGTACGTTAGTGGGAATAGATCGGAAGTATAGAAAACGTTCAACTTATTAGCGCTTATCTGCTTTTCTCTGATATCTGTGAAAAATACGGATCCGATTCTGTTTAAAAAAAATAAACGGCGGGAGAGCATAAACATTTTGACCTCAGAGTACCTAGAGTAGACGTCTAATAAAAATACCACTAAGAGCGAGAAGATCATATACTAAATTGAATAAAAGCGACAGAGAGGGATATATCATTTGTTGTCCTTGTCATAGTTCCGCTTTTCTTATTTGCCTCAATGTCATCTAAACGTCAAGTCAAATAGTTTGAAGCAAATAAACGATTACCCGGCCAAATTAAACAGGTTGTTTATTGTAAGCCGCCAGACGTTTAAGACTAGTTCTCAATTTAGCTGCGTAAGAGCTTTTCTGTCTCCCTTGGTGAAACTCGTATAGGACCTCTATAGAAATCCTTACTCTGAGATTTTGACGTTTTAAAGTTATGTTTATCAAAGCTTACTTCCAATTTAGTATTTTTTAACCCATTTTTGAGAAAAGCACTTTATTAGCCTTGGCTGGAATGTCAATTGCCTCTTTCCATGACTCGACAATAATGCACTACTTGAATTTAAACTTTCGTGAGTCATTTCAAAATTATATTACGCACGCTCGTCGCAGGTGCACTCGTCCTGAGGAAGAACTTCCGAAGAGTTCGAAACATGTCGCCCGGAGTGACAATTTATACGTGAGTTCTAACCGTTTGCGTAATATAATAATGCACTAATCTTTATGAAGGGTACATAGAAAGAACATGTCCCTTTCCTTTAGAATTTCAAAGCCAGTTTGTACCTTATATCTTTAGAAGTAAGGTTGCTTTTTGTTTTGAAATTTAAATGGACTAGACATGTTTTTTTCCATGGACCCTTCATATAGTGTGTTTTGAACACTGTACTTTCTCTGTTGTTGTTTCTGTGTAAATTTATGATTTCAGACCAATCAAGGTTGAATGGCGCCAGAACTTGCCATACAATCAGATTTTAACTAACACCGCTTACTATTAAAGACGATTTGGTGGAACTCACCTACACTCATAGGCGTAATATTTAGTTAGCTTGTTGTTTACATATTATTCAGTTAAAAATAATGCTGCTGATGTATCTAGTTAAAGCAGATATTCGGGTAGTCCACGTCCTCAATCTCGTATACTTAACTTCCACATCATTGCTGAACTATACTTTTCTGCGTTAAACTTAAAGTTCACTTTAACCCAAATTCAAAATTGAGGTGTGAGGTAATAAAATTTAGCACAATATTTGTACAACCTCGAAGCATTCATTTTAATATTTTACACAAAATACAGTAACACCTGCTGGCTGAATCCTCCGCTTCAAATCACTGAGTTGAGCTTCAGATGTTAGATGTGTGATGTAGCAATCCTTATTCGAAATATTTTGTGCCGTTCCAGGTAAAGATGTATACAATACCTATTCCGGGAATAAATCTGCACACCAAAACAAAGACATTCCATTTAGCAAATATTTATTTGTTAGCATACTATTCGGGACGTTCCACGGTCCCTTCATTTTGCATAGCCTTGGGACACCCTGAGTATAATGAACATTATACTATACAAGCTAAAATATCGTTAAATCGATGAATCAATCTATGAAGTTTACTTTTTAACAGACTTCAAAATTTCAAAAGAGGAGGTTATCAATTCGGCTGTATGTTTTTCTTTTGTTTTTTTTTTATGTTTGTTACTCCATGACTCCGTCATTTCTTAACCGAATTGGTTTTTTTTTATTGTAAGTATATATATCCAAGTTGGTCCCGTTTATGTCAAAACGCAGTTCTGATGATGGGATCTATGAGGAATTGAGGGAACTCCTCAAATCTTTAAGGCAAACATATAGTGATTTTTGTGTTTTTATCAATAAGTCAAGCATTTGCATCCAAAAATGTGACATTGGATGAAGTGGAACTGCTGATGATGATCAGAACAGAACTCTTCAACGACGAAAAGTTCACGTTTGGCGATTTGTCCTCCTAGCTGTGTTTGTTAAGCAAGTTCTATTTTCACGATTAATTTTTGTCATGCTTGATTTCTGATGATGGGATCCATGAGGAATTGAGGGAACTCCTCAAATGTGAAAGGCACACAAATAGTGATTTTAGTATTTTCATGAACTAATCAAGCATTTTCATTCATAAAAGTGACATTTGATGAAGTGGAACTGCTGATGATGATCAGAACGGAACTCTTCAACGACGCGTAGTGCACGTTTGGCGATTTGTTCTCTTCGTTTTGTTTGTCAAGCAAGCAAGGTTTTTCCATGATTCCATGAGGAATTGAGGGTACTTAGTCTTCTACTATTATAAACATACTTATAGCCATTTTTATTTTATTGTATGGAATCTAAGAGTGCACCACCTAAGTATAATAATCTTTCACTGGCCTCCCCCATTGAAGTCGGTTTTTTTTTCTTAAAAATTATTTTCCAATCCAATGATGGAAATTTATATCTACTAACACAGTATACGAAATCCTACTACACATTGAAAACCTTAATCAAACACAAATTTTATAAGCACGCAATACGTTGTTAATAATTAGCTACCTAAGAAATATACAATTTCCTAAAGTTCTACGTACCACCTATCGAAGTCAGTGGCAATGTTTTTTCCCAAACTTAGGTCATATTGCATAGTTTAATTTAGAGTTGTAAACGTTGTAGGTAGTACTAATGTAATTATTATTTTGGTTTGTAGTATACGTGTACGATTATTATTATTAGTTCTAAGTTATAATTAAGTAGATAAATTAAGGTAATTACGTACAAAGAAAACATATACAAGCATACTTAACCAGATAATATAAATAAAATTAAAACTAACTTAAATCTAAAACAGGCCCTTGAGGCATTGTACCGAGGATGCTGGTGGCATTTCCTCGCTGTATCGCAATGCTGATACGTTGAGCGAGGAAGTCGCCAGATCTTCAGTCACCAGTTACGTCAAACAGGTAATTAGGTACTAATAACTCTTCATTTTGAAGTCGCTTAAAAAGTGGGATCATCCTCAACAAACCGTGCATGGACACTTAGTAGTACCTCTAGTATATTTTTTTCTAAATATAAACCCAAACGTCTAGTCTCAATCTGTATGGCAACGAGAACAGCGCCTCTGGCGGCCTTTGGTGGTAACTATTTGTTGCTATACAAATTGAGACTAAACGCAAATCCGTTCGTTTGCGTTTATGTTTGGAAAAAAATATACTAAAGGTACAGTATTCGGGCACGTACGGGCGCATCTCTCTAGCATACTCAATTACTCACACACGTACTTACGCCAAAATAACCGATTTTACTCAAACCCGAATCCTGTTCTAAGAGCTCACAGACTCCATAATAATTAAAATCAAAATCACATGCTCAATAAATAAAATAGAAACAAAATAAACTTCAATCTGCAATATTATTGAACACGGTAGGTTGGTTAGCGCCCAGAATAAGATGTCAGGTTAAACTTGGCAAGCCAATATCGAAATATGCTGACGTCGTAACCGCCGTGCCAAGGGTTCTATTCTTGTTTCAACTTGCATCCTCTATTGTGCAGCTGTATGTTATACAGTGTGTAAACCAAATACCAGCAAATACACAAATAAAATGGTTGTTAATGGTAACCACTATTTAAATATCCTAAGAAGTATTAATAATAATAATAATATTGGGGGACAATCTTACACAAATCGACCTAGTCCCAAACTAAGCAAACCTTGTACTATGAGTACTAGACGACGATATACATACTTATATAGATAAATACATACTTAAATACATAGAAAACATCCAAGACCCAAGAACAAATATCCGTGAAAAATGCACAAATAAATGCCCTGGCCGGGATTCGAACCCGGGACCTCTAGCTTCGGAGGCAGAGTCACTACCAACTAGGCTAAAGAGGCCGTCAAAGTATTAGATAAATTTTGCGGAAAATTAGAAAAAAATATAATTCAAAATAATTCAGCTTTTAATGGAATCCTCAAGTTCACTCTGATTGACAAGTTGTCATTACTTGAATAAACTTGTATTTCGTAGTGTCATTAAGTATGATGATGTTCGTCGCTTCTAGGTAATTTTTCAAAAAATAATTACTGGGTCAAAATTAACTGAAGCCTTAAAAACATCTTAATAAATGATTAACACTTAACCTTAGGTCAGTTGACCTGAGGTTTAGAGCCACTACTCTTAACGAAGTACTGAAATTTTTAAAGCAATACTTTTCTTATCTTAACTCAAACCCTAATAATTATGTCCAATTTAATTTTTAGCTCGTATTAAATTTACACGCTGTATTCTGCCAGAACAATTATTTAATGCAACTAAGCACCTCTCATCACGCTCTGCTTATTTAGCGGCGCAGAACGCTGCTTTAAGTAAAAATAATTTTAGAGAGTTAGGGCGCAGCGAAACGTCATCTCGCTCAAATTTCAAACAAACTGGAAAAGCACCTACACCTTTCGGAAGACCGCTTCGATAATAAATAATAACACCAATACTTAGATAGCATGTGACACCCCTGGAGTTGCAGGCGTCCATAGGCTGCGGTGACCGCTTACCATCAGGCGGGCCGTATGCTTGTTTGCCACCGACGTGGTATTAAAAAAAAGAAGATGGATAGAGCTATATTCAGTACCCACAATATACATGGTATTTTAATGACAATTAAGATGAAGAGCATGCAACTTAGGGTCTAACAAAATCATATTAGTAATTGCGACAAATTAGAATATTACATGTGAGTCATGTGTCGTGGCAGAGAATGGGCGCTGCTGGCTCAGCATTATGATGCGGCAGGAGACCACATCGCTGATATTCTGCCAGGACCCTACTAAAACTAATAATTATTGAAAAACGACCAGTGCAACGCTATGTGTGTGTTTTATGTATGCGTGTGTAGTGTCTGTGTCTATGCGTGGGTGCGTGGACAAATATATACCTATTTACGAAAATCGTGAGTGTGCAATTTTATAATGTTCTATAGAGACTTACTTGCCCTTTAGGTATGCGGTGTTGTGTTCCTGGTGGTGAATAAACGTCGCCAGATCTCAAAAAGAATGCGCTGTATTAAGAGTGAGGGACCTGCATATGTCTCTAGCTATCGTTACAATGAATACTCAAAGCAAGAAAGGGTAGGCAACGCGCTTGTCGTTCTCTGGAAGCGCAAGCATCCATAAGCTAGTGATTCTTCTTACCATACCCTATAAATAGGTATTTTCCCCTGTTCTAAGTAAGTGTTGTGTTATATATAAAAAAAATTACGCTTGTTATTTCCGTTGGCGTACCTTCCATACAGATAGATAGATACCTTGTTTATTTTTATTTTTTATATATTTTTTTTTACCAATATCTCACCTGATGGTAAGTGATGATTAGGTCGAGGATGTTATTCGGTCTCGTCTTGAAAAGATCCAAGTTATAAGTCTCTGGGAAAAGGCTTGCCGAAAGCGAACCTATGATTTAAGTTTAGTTATGGGTTTTGGATCCACTAAAAAATCAACTTCGTTGCACCCCGTGTCTCGACCCATGCTCTAAGTAGACTCGTTTTTGGAGGCAACACTTGATTCCTTATTAAATTTGAGCCCTATGTAGTGTACTTTCTTGTTGTTGTTAAAAAAATATGACTTATTTTCTATTTCTTATCGTTCATTCATCTATACTAATATAATACAATATATATAATTTATAGTATTATAAAGAGGAAAGATTTGATTGTTTGTTTGTTTGCATTGAATAGGCGCCGAAACTACTAAACCAATTTGAAAAATTCTTTCACTGTTGGAAAGCTACACTATCCCCGATTGACATAGGCTATAATATATTTGCAAAAAAAAAAAGGGATCCTTACTAAAATTCCAATAATGTAAATTAGGTGTCAAAAAAATTGTATGCATTGAATAGGCTCCGAAACGACTGAACCGATTTGAAAAATTCTTTCACTGTTGGGAAGCTATACTATCCCCGGGTGACATAGGCTAGATTTCCAATAAATCTACACTAATACTAAAAAGGAAATATTAATTGTTCGTTTGTTTGCATTGAATAGGCTCCGAAACTACTGAACCAATTTCAAAAATTCTTTCACTTTTGGGAAGCTACAGTATCCCCGGGTGACATAAGAGATATTATATTATAAATAGTTTTTTCCTTGTTATTCAGGAGGATTCTGAATACTTTATCCCCACGAGAAAGAACCTGATGGGGTCCGATGTATGCCGCTTGGAGTGAACCTCGCGATGCGCCTCCCGGAGGAATACGTAATCGCAAGTCTTGAGCTCCTTGTAAATAAATACTTTAGGATTTTAGTGTCGGGAAGCTGGTACTGGTCTTAATTTTTCAGCAAAGTTCCTAAGTCGGGCAGTAAATTCGGAAATATCCGTGGTACCGCCCATTGATGAGTCAAAGAACTCACCAGGGAGCCTTAATGGTTCTCCGTAGACCAGTTCTGCCGATGATGACTGTAAGTCCTCCTTAAAAGCCGTTCTTATCCCAAGTAATACCCAAGGCAATGATTCTGTCCACCCCTCGTCCGCGTGGCACACAATGGCAGCCTTCAATTTCCGATGTAGACGTTCTACAAGACCGTTGCAAGCAGCATGATAGGCTGTCGTCCTCTTGTGCTCGAATCCAGCTATTTTTGACAGACATTGGAACAACGCTAACTCAAATTGACTGCCGCGGTCTGTTACAATGTCTGTAGGGCAGCCGAATCGAGCTATCCAAGTCGACAGCAGGGTCTTGGCAACGGTTTCGGCGGTGATGTCGTGTATCGGTACTGCCTCAGGGCACCGAGTGAACCTATCCACGGCTGTAAGGCAGTATCGATAGCCACGCGAAAGGGGGAGAGGGCCGACCAGGTCAATGTGGACCTGCTTAAACCGAGCGCGTGGTAGGCTGTAGGTGCCAAGGGGGGCAGTTACGTTCCGGTTAACTTTGGTCCGCTGGCACTGCAAGCATGCGCGCGTCCACTCCCTACAGTCTTTCTGCACCCCAGGCCAAACGAACCTCTCGGCGACTAACTTAGCCGAGGCATTGGAACCTGTGTGACTTAGAGAGTGTAGGCTTTCAAATACCTGTCTGCGGTAGGGCTTCGTGACATATGGTCTGGAGGTTGATGTACTGACGTCGCAGTACAACGGCGACCGGCTACCAGGCACGAGTAGTTTCCGCAATTGCAGGGAAGAACCTTCGCTTATGAGCGCTTGCAATTCAGGGTCGGACGCTTGACTTTCGGCCAATGCTTCGAGGCTTACAGGCGCTCCCAGCTCTTCGATACGCGACAGGGTATCGGCAACAACATTATCCTTACCGGATATATGCCGGATGTCCGTCGTGAACTGGGAGATATAGTCGAGGTGCCTATACTGCCTTGGTGAACAGTTACTTTTTCGTCCGTGAAAAGCGAAACTGATGGGTTTATGGTCAGTATAGACAACAAAATGCCTGGCCTCGAGCATATGCCGAAAGTATTTGATGGCCTCATAAATTGCAAGCAGCTCCCTGTCGTAGGGCGAGTACTTAGTCTGCGAGGGGGTGAGCTTCCTGGAGAAGAACGCGAGTGGTTCCCACGCGCCATCCTTGAACTGCTGGAGAACCGCTCCGAGGGCTTTATCAGAAGCATCGGTCACAACAGCGAGTTTTGCTGAGCAGTCAGGGTGAGCCAGCAGAACAGCATTGGCCAAGCTCTCCTAGCAGGCCTCGAATGCTGCTAATGTGTCTCCTGACAGGGTGATGGGATGCTTGCCTTTCACCAATCCCGTTAACAATGCGTGGAGAGAGGCTTGAACTAGGACTTTCGGCCAATGCTTCGAGGCTTACAGGCGCTCCCAGCTCTTCGATACGCGACAGGGTATCGGCAACAACATTATCCTTACCGGATATATGCCGGATGTCCGTCGTGAACTGGGAGATATAGTCGAGGTGTCTATACTGCCTTGGTGAACAGTTACTTTTTCGTCCGTGAAAAGCGAAACTGATGGGTTTATGGTCAGTATAGACAACAAAATGCCTGGCCTCGAGCATATGCCGAAAGTATTTGATGGCCTCATAAATTGCAAGCAGCTCCCTGTCGTAGGGCGAGTACTTAGTCTGCGAGGGGGTGAGCTTCCTGGAGAAGAACGCGAGTGGTTCCCACGCGCCATCCTTGAACTGCTGGAGAACCGCTCCGAGGGCTTTATCAGAAGCATCTGTCACAACAGCGAGTTTTGCTGAGCAGTCAGGGTGAGCCAGCAGAACAGCACTGGCCAAGCTCTCCTAGCAGGCCTCGAATGCTGCTAATGTGTCTCCTGACAGGGTGATGGGATGCTTGCCTTTCACCAATCCCGTTAACAATGCGTGGAGAGAGGCTTGAACTAGGGCTGCTTGAGGAAGAAATCTCCTATAAAAATTAAGCATACCCATGAAACCTCTTAGTTGTCGCACGTTGGTGGGAGGTGGGAAATCCTTTACAGCCTGCACCTTGGAGTCCAGGGGTATGCAACCTCTCTGCAAGATCTGGTATCCTAAAAAAGTTACCTCCTTCTCGCCGAAGACACACTTGGCTGTGTTGATCATCATGCCGTAGTCTTTCAGCCTTTGGAAGACTTTCCGCTCTTCTTCGTGCTCGGCTTCGCTATGGGAGTAAATCAGGAAGTCATCTAGGTACGTGTAGACGAAATCGAGCCCTCTGGTCATCTCATCTGCAAAACGCTGAAAGGTCTGACCTGCGTTCCGTAGACCGAAGGTCATATAAGGAAATTCGTATAACCCAAACGGTGTTGTGATCGCGGTCTTCGGAATGTCCTCTGGGCTGACAGGTATCTGATTATAAGCTTTCTCCAAATCCAAAGTGCTAAATATGCTACAACCTGCAACATTATGGGTGAAGTCATGGATATGCTTGATCGGATACCTGTCAGGCACTGTTCGGGCATTCAACTTACGATAGCCGCCACAGGGACGCCATCCGTTGTTTTTCTTTGGCGCCAGATGAAGCGGAGATGCCCAGGAGCTCTCGGAAGGTCTAGCTGTTCCACAGGACAGCGCCCGCGCGCCGTGGACAGAGGTCAAGTAAGTCACAGCCTAAACGCGACACTGTCCGCACGCTTGACGATCTCGCTATCTGCTTACACGGCTTGCATTGTTTATCATAATTACTGCTTGTTTTTCTACTTCCGTGCTTTCCTATAAACTGTTATTTCTACCTATGAACTAATTCTGTGCTTGTGCTTGTGTCTCTCGCCCTCCTGTGCCTTCTGTTTTGGATTTTGTGTGCCTACTGGGACAATACAACGATAAAACCGTAAGTGGAGTGTTTTATTGAAACCAACACCCGTGGACACCCACCTATCCACTAAACTGGTGTGGCCTACTTACGTTCATATTACGCTTACACACACATCACAATACATAATATTTATACACACATATAATATACATTTACATATATACATAATACTGATATATATATACTAGAAACACCGTCACTTTCCGACCGTGTTCACATTATCCGATCGATTTCGGTGTAGAATCCGACACCGATATAATGTGAACACGCTCTTACTAAGGTCTCGCCGGAAGAACAGCGCCGGCTCCGTGAGTCGGCATTTATGCTGAGGCGAGACCCTTTCGTGACGAATTACGAGTTTTATTTTATTTTATTATTGTATTTTAATTATTTTTTGGTCACGAATAAATATTTATCTTCTTCTTCTTCTATATTTCCAAAAAAAATAGGAATCCTGACTAAAATTCCAATAATGTAACCCAAGGTGTTAAAAAAATTGTTTGTATTGAATAGGCTCCAAAAGTACTGGAACGATTTGAAAAATTATTTCACTATTGGAAAGCAACACTAGCCCCGGATGACATCAGCTATATTTTTTTCCCAAATTCCCAATTCCCAAAAAAATTAGGGATTCTTACTAAAATGTGTGTGTATTATAATTTTAAATTTTGATTTTTTTGTTATATACCCGTGTGAAGCCGGGGCGGACCGCTAGTTCAGATATAAGCGGAAACATACTGGTACTTCAGATTAAGATTGGTTATCTCTACCAAACTAGGTAGGTATTTATTTGTGGAAACTCCACATACAAGGTTGGCCCTGTAACTGGAGCAAATATTTAAAAAGACGCTTCCTTAGAGCATCCACAGTAACTCCCTGTGTCCCAATATTTTTTTTTTCTATTCGGAGAAATTGATCTAAAGTTCTATCTAATTTAGATTTAAAGTACCTTCAAATAATGTATCTTGCTACCACGACATTATAGCGCGCCAATGCAGTTTTTGAGGTAGTATCAAGTAATAGATTTTAATTGTTTGTTTTAAAAGTATTATTATTTTTTCAATTTTTATATTTTTGGTATTATTATTTTATCATTTTTTTGTGTTTTTTTAAATAAATAGTTATTAATATAACTCACTGGACACATCCTGTATACCTGTTGTGTTATAATCATGATCATCGTTTGTTCTTGTTCGTGAAAATCACAATTATGATACTCGTATTGTAGTTAGAACGATTAATAATTGTCGAATAGTCAACCCGTTATTACTAACATGCACAAATTTGTCGTATTTTCCGTTTGACAATAGTGTTTAGATAACTATTATCCACACAATTTGCGAATTAGAATTTAACTTTATGTTAGATTAGGTAGATGGGGCTGGGTATGTGTACTGTGTTTATTAAATGTGTTAAATAGGCGTTCAACGAATATACAGTCAACGATATATATACTTATATAGATAAATACATACTTAAATACATAGGAAACATCTAAGACTCAGGAACAATATTCGCGAAAAATGCACAAATAATGTCCTGACCGGGAATCGAACCCGGGACCTGCGGCTTCGTAGGGTGGGTCACTAGTGTCACTCCCAACTAAGCCATAGCGGTCGTCAATGTGCATTTATGTATGTTGTTATTGATTACTTCATCATTGGAATCTATTCCAGTTTTATAAAATCGGTCCTAAACAGTTCAAGTAAATCTAGAACAATAAGATAAGCAGAATACCATTTCCAAACGGGACATTTGTACTCTTCGCGATAACATACCTTTCGGAAAGCCTGCGTGACTGAAACAGAGATAAGGCATACCCTATTTAACGATACTAGTCAGATACTAAAAAGTATTTATTTCGTAAAAAATAAACATTACTCGTACATTCGATCCGGTCATTTGAGCAAGAAAAACGGGTCACCTCAGAATTAAACATAATAAGCTGGAAACTCGGTAACTCGATAAGTTGTCTAAAAAGTCTCGTAAAATCTAACAGCGTCGTGATTTATTCAAGGTCAATTAAAAAACAACGCTTATTCATGATTATTTAATTTGATGTCAACATCTATTAGGGAATTGTAGAAAAACAGATTATTTCGCAAAATTATTTTCATACGCTGAGCCGTTTTTGCGATAGAGATAGAAAGCGCGCATGCGCTCACCCATACATAACATACTGAAAAGATCCTGCCACACCGCTGCTTAAAACACACTGACGCACCGTAAACGCAGTGACCTACCTCATGCGTGACGTTTTAACACGTAAGTTTCTCCCTCTCCTTACTGCGATTCCGTACCGTCACCATATTTTGAGCACCGGTGTAGCCGAACCGAACCTTAATGCTTGGTTTAACCCCTAGTATGACTGAACCAATCATAAATTCTGGAAGCATTAAAAATAGCACCATAGCCACTCACGTGCTCTCCGCAACTAGGGTTGCGACTTGGGAAAACGTACAGTGCTCTCGCAACACTAGTTGCGAGTTGGAGTTCCAACGGTTTTTAAATTGTTGCTATGCGGAACATGCAAAGAACGCTTTTTAATTGAGTTATATAGGTAGAGTATGAATGTGGCAACATTAAAAAAAATTAAAACCGCAGTCTACGGAACAATTTTTATAAAATATAAAAGTTGTGTTCATGACCATCGAAGTTCGGTACGTCAGCGAGAGAGCTCGCGATTAAAAAATGCTGTGAGCAATCAATTGTGCATTTTTTAATTGGTATTATATACCAAATTAATCCTGGTTTACTGCTTCATAAGACGAAGCATATATTTCGATACTAATTAAAATGGAATGTAATAAATTCTTCCAACAAAGTACGTTGAGTGATGAAAATTTTGCGAGGTTAATTTGAAATCGTACATAATTATGTGATTATGCCATATTTCTGTACTAGGCTATTAAAATCAATAAATGCGTCTATTAAAATCAACATAAATCCACTTTTAATGAACAATTAGGTATGTTCTATGCAGGATTAGGTGAATGAACTTGTGACGTCTATAAATACTATTGTACGCAACTGTGGTTGCACAAGGCACTTCCGCCGATTCGCGTCGGATCCACGTATTATGTCATAAGGCGTGGTGCACACTGGGCTATTGTCGCAGAATGGTTTAATTTAGTTTATTCATTTTTGATAGGTTCTTTTACGCATACTAAGTGGCGGCCCATTACCAATGTAACTGCTTACCTTTTATTTATGAATGTATGAAGTAGAGGTAGGGTTCACTTTTACTTGTTCAACTGATCATATAAATTTATAAAATTCACATATTCCATGTAATGGTTCAAATAAGAATATATGGTTTTCTTTTTTCAAAAAACCAGTTCTGAGGGCCTACTCAGAACTTCGAAAATCGAACTTCGTATCGTGCCGTCCCTTTCGTCATATAGTGTATAACACAAGAGTGAAAGGGACGGCACGACACGAAGTTCGATTTTCGAAGTTCGGAGTAGGCCCTCTGATTTTGACTCGTATTGACCGTTATCTCAGTTATTTGTAGCTCGCATATAAACTATTGTATAGTCGTCTTAACTTAACACCCAAAAATTTGCAGTGTAAACCACGTACCAATAAAAAATACTTACCTCACAAAATAAGTGTATGAATTTTGTTGTTACTTGTGATGTATTTTTTTTCAAATATTAATTTAATTTAATTTCTTAAATTTTCATTGTAATTTTACTCGTTAGTGGTTATGGGATGTGTCAGGCAAGGATTCAATAATTATTTGTGCAATAAGAGAGCAGTCGTTTTTTTACGACGAGTAATAATTTCGAATCCCGAGGTAGCGAAGTATGCCTTAGTCGAATCACTATTAGGGAGCGGGGCAAGTGATTCTATGATAGATTTTATAGCGTATCAAGGGATTCGAATACACGATATGCATATAGGTAACTTTGCTCTCGTGTACCACACACATACCACATCACATAAAACTTACCACCTCAGCAATGAGAACCTGTTAGAGTTAAAAAAAACTTGTTGGGGTGCCAAATAAATATATGTCCTATGTCCAGCAGTGGACGTCCTTCGGCTGACATGATGAAATTACAATATAGTCAGTTCTGGTACCGTACCTACTACTACTATACTACGCAACGCAAAAGAGGGGGGTTATAAGTTTAATGTGTATATCTGTCTGTGGCATCGTAGCTTTTATTTAAACTGGTGAATCTATTTGGTTGTCTTTTTTTCAGAGCAGGATTTCCAAGAGAAATTTAGTAGTATCTTATAGCCGTGGATCAATATGACTGAAGCAACTATAAATGCCTAGACACGTAAACACGAGGTCATTGAGATCTGATATGTCGAGCCAAAAAGTTGCAACTATTATGGTGTGTATGTAAAAAATACTGCATTTTTAACTTCTCGAATTTATAATAAGTTAATAACATAACTTTTCTCTCGGGAAACGATAATATAAGTAAAACATGTTTTATCAAAATCGGTTCAGCCATTGTTGAGATATATAACTTTGAAATGAAAATATCGGCGGTTTTCCAACTTTTCTACTTTGTCAGTTATTCTATATCACGACAGCCAATGATATTTAAAATAAAATGCCAAACGTTATTATTACTTCAAGAATATATAATTAAAGTCACCATGAGTGTACCGCTGTTAATTTCGTATTAGCATTGTTTAAGTCATAAGTTAAGGATCTGTAACTATTCGTAATTGATTTAATAAGAAATGTAAATTTCGTAATTTCAATATTGACGATCACTGCGTGAACTGTGGTTTCGTTGCGCACCAGTGTATCCCGTCCTATATCGCCGCCATGATTAAATTTTGACAGCGCAGGCCCGCCGGAGTATGTCCGTTAGTTTGAGTCGGGACCTTTGCGTGGGTTTTTGTATACTTTTGAAATGAGAACAAAAATATAAATCGAGTTGTAATCGGTCGAATATCTATTAAGTTGTGAAGTGTAATATGTGTAGTATATGTGTTAAGAGTTTTATGTGGTTTGAAGTGTATGGAATTATTTTTAATCGGGCGTCAAAAGCGGCACTCATTACGTTAGGTATGTAAGGCTATTTTTTGTTATTGATAATTTGTGACAGAAATTGTTGCGATTTTGACAAAATTGGCACTTGTTATTTGAAGATTAATAGTGTCTCTATCTACGTCTGACAATATTTTTGTACTCGTTTGCCTAAATTATTCATACAAAAATCATAAACAAACTACACTGTTTTGCGGCGAATTGAAAAACTGACAATGTAAACATTGCAAATGAAAAAGGTTTTATGCAAAATATTTCCCCGGGATCATATACTTTATTTGGTATCAATCAAAGCGTAAACTATTACAGTTTTAAATAAAAATAAGATTTACATATGTTATCGATTTAGATTATAAAATAAAAATATATTTATTGCAAAAGATCTCATTCGAAACGGTATGTAAAGTTTGTGACTTTTAAAAAAAATATTTTACTATGGTGACCTATGTAATTAATTATATAAACAAATTGCCTGTTCCTTTAGCTTTATAACATAAAAAGAATCATAGCATAAAGTTAAGACGAAGCCAGGCAACCGATTTAATAACAACACAAGACAATGCGCTGCTAATGCTCGGTGAATCTTGAGCACTTTAGACCACCTTTTTTTTTAACGCGAGCACTTCAGTGGATAGAACAAAACCGCTGCATTCTATGAATTCTAAATTAACCTCAATTTGCGATATCCGCTTTCACAGCAATCCCGTCAACTATCAAAAAGTTCAATAAGCAATCAACATCGCACCGCGTGCCGCCGTGTAATGAATAGCTGAACTAATACTACGTTATAGACCTGAAAAGGCGGCGTAGTTATAGCACCATCACAGGTTGTGTAACAGCCCTGCCGCCCGCGATGTGTCTCAGAACCTATCTTCAAGGGCTGAATGCTCGATATTCCGTAGGTCAAATTTTTAAAGATGTACGCACAGCTCGCACTTTCATATGGACACCGTAAATCAAAACGTACCGAAATTAAAACCAGGCTAGCAGAACCGTCTATTAGTTTGAAGTGCAGCTGCCTACCGGTGCCCGACGGGGACAGATTTTGCGGTCTTGTAAAGCTCGGAATTGAGACGCAGTTGGTAACACCTGTATGTCGCTGGTAGCATAGTCTTTGTTCGCGAAATTGTATATTTTAGCAGTAACATACGAGCGGCTATTTAGGAATAAATGGTTAGAGGAATTTTGGAGCATACGTTTGATTAAATTTTCAAAATAACGGTTTTACCGGTTAATGCGCATAGCAATTTAGTTTGCAAGATTCCGCTATTTGCATTTAGAGGTAGTATGTTTTCACACAAAAGACGTAGTATTAATGTTAGTTGCGTGGTTACGATTTTGCATTTGCGAATACCATGAATTAATCATCAAACAAATCACCGTTCACTATATAAACCATTGTGGCACTCTTTAGAGGAGGCCTACGCCCAGCACAGTGTACGTCCTCAAAGAAATTTCCATAATTATCGGTTTAACCAAAGCTCGTTACCAATTAAGTATGTAAAACAAAGCGCGTATATTGAAACAATACAAATTGAATTATATTTATATATAGGGAAGAGGTTACTAAGGTGTTGTTTAGCCTTAAACTGGTCTTATAATCATTTCTTATAAACCTAAAATTAATATCAGTAACGTTGTTGTCAATTACATTTATATGCCAAACCAATTTCAAATAGAAAGTAACTGAATTAATCTAGTTACAATCTGCAAATGGTTGACACAGAGTGGTCCATTTCTCAAAATGGACGGCTTTATTCAAGTCCACAGGTGCCCGATAAGCGCCGAGATCACTGCCACTCGGTTGATGGAATTACCGTCTTGGTGCACGTTGCATAGTATTTGTATACAGTTCAGTTGATATTCTTGTTCTTGGAATATGATCCTTTCTCTGAAGACAGATGTGGTATGTTTAGTTATTCAATTTTAACCATTTTATATTTTTGTTCTTAGAAGCTCTCAATCTCTCATGTGTGTTTAGACTTAGCTTAAAAATATTCTTGATTTTTATGTTTTTTTTTTTGTGAGTATATTATTAATTTGCCGTTTAATAATGGAAAAACATTGGGTTTACTTATTTGATCTACTTTGAAAGTAGCATCACAAACATATTAATACCCTAGTTCACAATCGTACTGATTACGGTGAAAAATGCTGTAATTATAATATAATATAATAATATTCGGGGACAATCTTACACAAATCGACCTAGTCCCAAACTAAGCAAAGCTTGTACTATGGGTACTAGACGACGATATACATACTTATATAGATAAATACATACTTAAATACATAGAAAACATCCAAGACCCAAGAACAAATATCCGTGATAAATGCACAAATAAATGCCCTGGCCGGGATTCGAACCCGGGACCTCTAGCTTCGGAGGCAGTGTCACTACCAACTAGGCTAAACAGGTCGTCAAAAGTAAGAAGGACGATAGTGTACAAATCATAAAGTCTTCATTTCGCCAGCACTTTTTTCCGAAATTAGTACGATTGTGAACTTATCTATCGATATGTTGTACAAATACTACGCTACATTCGCCAAGCAAGAGTCGTCAACATCACCGCCATGAAAACATTTCACTTCTCTCACCGCCACAGCTAGAAGTAGCAGCTTCAATTCCCTTATTAACGTTAAATTTAAGCGACATTGTTGTCCATTTTCTGTTCCATTTCACTTACGGTTCAATTACAAAGTTTAAAGCGCCAATGGAAGATCAAATGGACACTGAACTCTAACTGGGTGCCTGCTAACTTAATTTTCACAGACTGTCAACATTCTCTGTATTCGGGTGTGTTGATTGCAGTTCAGTGTCGTAAGATTACGAGTCAGTTAAACTAAGCAATTACTATACTCTTTTTAAACGCTTGCAATACGACTAATTAACACCTCTTTTGTTTATAATAGCTATGATTGAAATCCGTAAAACTAATGTATATCATTTCGAATTGTGCCACCTTAAGCTTAATAAGAAATAAAAAAAAAACTATTTTATGATTAATAGACAATAGCGCTCGTTAAATAAAGTATATGATTTATTACAATAATCCCGTAAAAGCGTCGCTTACATACATAATAAAAGGTAATTTGACGACAGGAAGTTGCAAGTCGATCATATAATAAATATGAAGACTAATAGGTACATAGGGCTTAATTACAAAACCCAACTCTATGGCCGAGATTATTATTACAGTTATGTAAGATTGCATATATTTGCATATTCTTTTGATAAAAAGTACAGTAGTAAAATTTTTACAAGTTTAAAAGTTATGTAAGTATATGGGTCATTTCTGAAAATGCCTACTAAATGAAATTAAGGTAGCCAATTAAAACTTCAAGACTTGAGGCTTGTCACTGTCAATTACATTTTATGTGCTCTGCCTACCCCTTTTTGGAACTCATGCTTGAATTTATTTATTCAGGTATTCCATGAAAACAATGAATGACGTACCTATACATTTTACCCGCTATAAAACAGGCTATCCTGGATCCTGATGCCACTTCGGGCTTTCGCTCCCAGAACGTTTACCACATTTCCCCAATGAACTACGAATGAGTAAACTAGCAATGCTATACGATACTTGAGTTGTACAATAAAAGCCTTTTAATTACCTTTACATAACTCAAAGTCATCCGTTTTGTTATTTTCATGCAGAACCAGAATACTTACGGAGTAGATTTTTAAAAAAGTTCTTCGATTTCATTTATAATGCATATAATAATAATAATAATAACGAGTGCGGTAATCAGCAGATTACGTGCATATGTCGAAACTTTAAAGAGCCATATGTACTGTAAAACGTTGTACGATACACGTGCGAACAGGTAATTCGCAACTCCTGTCGATTTAAAATATTTCGTCTTGGTGTAAGTTAAGTAAACAAACTTACATCAAGACGAAATATTTCATCGTTATTAAAATAAATATGCAGAAAATCATCCGAAATGTTGTCAGAAAGCTTATTGTGAATATTATTAATTATTTAAAACAATAAAAGGACGAAGGATTGAATGATATTCCAACACACAATGTTTTGAATTTACTTGTTGACATAACCGGTAGTACTGACGTTTCATATTATAGTAATGATTGATTGAATTGGTAAGATTGGTTGGATTTAACAGGTACACTTTATGTCTTATTCAATGTATAGATAGGTCTCCAATAAAAAATGTATATAAAAAGAAAATAATGTTACCGTCGTTGCCGCAAATGGAAAAAATGGCCAAGAGCATGTCGAGCCATGCTCAGTGTAGGGTTCCGTAGTTGCCCAATGAATTTAATTAAAAAAACAATAACAAGCAAAAGGGAATACTTTCGCAGCATTTCATACGACTTTTACTAAGAAAAGAAGACCTTATGATAATTCAAAAACGGCTTAACTGATCATGTCCGCCATAGTTTTCATTGAAAGTCTTTATTAAGCTTATCTCTTTTTTTTATGTTTTGGACCCATAGTTCTAAAGTTAGAGGGGGGGAGCACAATCTTTTTTTCTGATGGAGTATTTTTTTCGAAAATATTCACTTTAAAAATTTTTTTTATGAAGATCTTTACTTATTTTAAAAGACCTAACCAACAACAACCCACACCATAAGATTGAAGCACAAAAAGCATCCCCACTACGTGTAGCGGAGGTAGGTACCCTTAAACTTATAATTTTTTTAGATTTTATTGTACGACTTTGTCAGCTTTATTGTTATATATATCCATGCCAAATAGCACCTTATTAGCACTCTGTGATTACAGAGCAAAGCCTCGGGCAGACAGACGAATATGGCAAAACTACTTTATATGTACACTACCCCGACTATACATGACGTATGTATATTATTGCCATATAACATGCTGACATTATCTCAGGTCCAAATAAGGATACATGACGTATGTATATTATTGCCATATAACATGCTGACATTATCTCAGGTCCAAATAAGGATACATGACGTATGTATATTATTGCCATATAACATGCTGACATTATCTCAGGTCCAAATAAGGATACATGACGTATGTATATTATTGCCATATAACATGCTGACATTATCTCAGGTCCAAATAAGGATATATGACGTATGTATATTATTGCCATATAACATGCTGACATTATCTCAGGTCCAAATAAGGATACATGACGTATGTATATTATTGCCATATAACATGCTGACATTATCTCAGGTCCAAATAAGGATACATGACGTATGTATATTATTGCCATATAACATGCTGACATTATCTCAGGTCCAAATAAGGATACATGACGTATGTATATTATTGCCATATAACATGCTGACATTATCTCAGGTCCAAATAAGGACTGGTCAGGCTATACCTCAATTTGACCGAAAGAGCCATCGATGGATATCTCTTTTATTACAATTCAAGTAAAAACACACCAGTAAGAGAGAAGATCTCGTTATGACTCATCAGAAAAAAAGTATAGGTTCTAAAACACTTTAATTCCAATAACTAATACCCTGTCGCTCACTTCGACTGCGATGGATTTAAATTAAAAAAGTCAAGTCAACATACGTTTTCCTTACTCACATTTTCATCGTGTACTCCGTCCGGTAGGATACATGCGAATTTATCAAACTAGTGGATAGCAATATCGACACGTAATAGACCCCGACACCTATGATTAATACCGGTCGAGCGGGTGACGCGTGCTCAATCGCCGTCTGCCCTTATTAATTGCCCTGTCAGCTGTAATCGTGTGTCCTTCGCTCCTGTCCCGTGCCAGCATGCCCTACCTACGAGGCACTTCCTGTAGATAATTGCCATTTGTAATAATAATAATATAAACTAATTTATCAGGTTTTTATACAGGTGTAATAAACTGACATGATCAGCGGAGCGCATTGTGTATGCGTCAAACACAACACGAAATTACATTGGTCAATGTCTACCTCAATGTTCACACTGCATATTACATGCTGCATGTATGATTTGTGCAGATGCTTTTACCAACAGCTCGTCCACTCTACACATTCAAAACGCATTGCCATAGCACTTTCGCCGAGCATGTGAAAGGGTGATTTGTGAGCATCGGCGTGTATTTGTCCTTGCGGACGTTCGACAAGATGATGCAGACGAATGCGCTTTACGGACTGTGTGGACACTTTCAGAAGCAATTTTATTAAAAACCAACACTCATATAGTTTGGTATATTCTACTTACATTATCCAACAGTCTTCCAGAAGTGTAAATCAATTATACCATCAATATGAAAGTTCTCCTGCTATTTTTGTATTTAAATTAAAGTAGGTTAATAACTAGATGTGGGACTGTTTATTATAACGTGTTCCATGTATAATATTTTTTTACGTTCGGCTATTACTCGTTACCGAGTAATGTTTACCTTTCGTAAACATTAAACATATAATACTATTACGATTTGAATTAAAACTTTAATTGCGCATAAAACAAAGATATTATTACATGTGAATAGACTATTCGTATTTTTGTTAATATGATAAAGTTATTTATTCAACAAACATGAAAACAGGATACTTATATAAAACAAAACAACTAAAACTATTTAAAAAAAGGTCTTCAAGATTGGAGCCCTGTGGAAGGGTTCCCATAAGGCTGGCATCGTTCCTTCTTTGGATAGCTATGATGATCCGCTGGCCAAGGAACATAATAATAATTAATACTATTACTATGTTTTTTCATATACCCAGTACAACCGTAGAGCTGGCAGCTTGGCAACAAAAATTAGCACTTTAAAGTTAAATATCGCACTCATGACCCGGGACCCGGGTATGTCCTTAAACTACGACCAAGACCACCGGGGGATGGGCAGCAGCATCCCTGGAGTGCGGTGGATATACTGCGATCGCCAACCCGCATGCCAAGCGTGGCGATTATGGCATTTACCCCCTATGGACAACACAAAAAAGCCACGGCCCCGAGGTTCTGGCGGCCCCCAGTGCCCTGGTTTTGGTAGCGGCCAGGGTACTAGCGGGGCCAGGGGTGCTAAGCTAAATCTCCGGCAAAGATCCGGCTACCACCACCGACGACTCCTGGCCCTGGCACGGTACAACACTCGTACACTGCGGACCGACGAAAAGATAGCGGAACTAGAGGATGGACTGAGCAAGTTGCATTGGGATGTTGTGGGGTTATCTGAAGTCCGAAGAGAGGGGGAGGACGCGATAAACCTAATATCTGGCAACTTGCTCTATTTCCGGGAGGGCGACCAACAGTCCCAAGGAGGTGTCGGGTTCATCGTCCACAAGTCTCGAAGATCGAGAGTGTGTCGGCTAGGGTGGCGTACCTTATACTCAGGGTATCAAAGAGATACTCGTTGAAGGTCATACAGGTGTACGCGCCGACCTCGGCACACTCCGACGACGAAGTGGAGGCTATGTATGAGGATATAACTAAGGCCATACATAGTTCCAAAACCTACTTCACTGTTGTTATGGGGGACTTAAACGCAAAACTGGGCAAGAGAGACGGCAATGAGCTGAGAATGGGGCAATTTGGAGTTGGGAGTCGGAACCAACGGGGCCAACTACTGGCTGGTTCCTTGGAGAAGGAGGGACTCTACATGATGAACTCCTTCTTCAAGAAACTCGAGTACAGGAAGTGGACCTGGATGAGTCCCGACGGTGTAACAAAAAACGAGATTGAATTCATTATGTCGACGAAGAGGCATATATTCAATGATGTCTCATCAATACGATTAAAACCGGAAGTGATCATCGTCTGGTAAGAGGCACATTGTATATATGCGTAAAGCTAGAGCGCTCTCGACTGATGAAGTCTACGCTCCATCCAGCAGCAGTCCAAATCCAAAACCCCGAGAGCTTTCAGCTCGAACTCCAAAACCGTTTTGATTGTCTAGGCGGCGACGTGGACGAATTCAATGACGAGTTTGTGGAAGCTGTCCATAGCATTGGGTCTAAGTTCTTTAAGGCCCAACGGACTTACAGAGCCAAAAGGCTTTCTATCTCCACTCAGAGGCTCATCGAGGAAAGGAATGAAATGATTCTGCAGTCTTCAGCCGATGCGACATTATACAGGCAGCTCAATAAACAGATCTCCCAGTCCCTTACCCGCGATCTGCGCCAATTCAATACAAATCGTATTGAAGAGGCCATCGAGCAGAATAAGGGCTCCAAAGTGTTCTCAAGAGATCTGTCTATTGGGCAGAGCCAGCTCGCCAAATTAAAAACTAAAGACGGTAGAATCGTTTCATTCAAACCCGAGCTTCTGAATGAGATAGAATGCTTTTATGGACAGCTATACATGTCAACTAGCAGACCCAAAGTTGGTCTGGCAGAAGACCCTAGAGCCAGATTAACCCGGTACTATAACGAAGATATCCCGGACATCACCCTGTACGAGATGAGAATGGCTCTTAAACAGCTAAAGAACAACAAGGCACCCAGTGAAGACGGAATTACAGCTGAACTCCTGAAGGCGGGTAGAAAACCCCTTAGGGCCCTTCAGAAGTTGTTCCACTCCGTCTTACTGGAAGGGAAAACTCCAAAGGCATGGAAAAGAGATGTGGTGGTGCTGTTCTTCAAAAAGGGTCAAACGCACGCAAACAACGCCTTACTGAAGAACTACCGCCCCATCTCACTTCTGAGCCATGTCTTTAAGCTGTTTTCAAGAGTCATTACGAACCGTCTCGCACGCAGGCTAGATGACTTCCAGCCTCCCAAACAAGCTGGTTTCCGAAGAGGCTTTAGCACCGTAGACCACATCCATACGCTTCGTCAGGTTATACAGAAGACTGAGGAGTATAACTTGCCCCTCTGTCTAGTGTTCGTGGACTACGAGAAAGCCTTCGATTCGATTGAAACTTGGGCTGTACTACAATCTCTCCAACGGTGCCAAGTGGACTACAGCTATATCGAAGTGCTGAATTGTTTGTACGAGGACGCCATTATATCAGTCCGACTCCAGGACCAGAACTCAAAACTGTTTGCCGTTTGTTGTTTATTCCGTTACAGCGGGGAGTCAGACAAGGAGATGTTATTTCTCCTAAACTGTTTTCCGCTGCACTAGAGGATGTGTTCAAGACTCTGGACTGGAGAAGGCTAGGCATCAACATAAACGGCGAGTACATCACTCACCTTCGGTTTGCTGACGATATAGTAGTCTTGGCTGAGACCATGGAGGATTTAAGTACAATGCTCAATGACCTCAGTAAAGCCTCCGAGCGAGTTGGTCTAAGGATGAATATGGAGAAGACGAAGATCATGTCAAATGCCCATGTAGCACCAACTCCCGTAACAATCGGACACTTTATGCTCGAAGTTGTAGACGATTACATATACCTAGGACAGACTGTCCAGTTAGGTAAGTCCAACTTCGAGAAAGAGGTTAATCGTCGAATCCGACTCGGCTGGGCAGCGTTCGGGAAGCTACGGCACATCTTTTCGTCCAATATTCCGCAGTGTCTCAAGATGAAAGTCTTTGCCCAGTGTGTGTTGCCAGTGATGACATATGGTACTGAAACGTAGTCGCTTATTATGGGCCTCATAAGAAGGCTCAAAGTCACCCAAAGAGCAATGGAGAGGGCTATGCTGGAGTTTCTCTGCGTGATCGCATCAGAAATGAGGCCATCTGTAGCAGAACCAAAGTAACCGCTAGGTGTAGCCCTTCGAATCGTTAAACTTAAGTGACAGTGGGCGGGGCACATTGCACGTAGAATCGATGGCCGTTGAGGTTGAAAGGTTCTCGAGTGGCGACCACGTACCGGAAGGCGTAGCGTGGGCAGGCCCCCCACACGGTGGACTGATGACCTGGTAAGGGTCGCGGGTGTCCGCTGGATGCGGGTGGTGCATGCAGGACCGGTCATTGTGGAACTCTTTGGGGGAGGCCTATGTCCAGCAGTGGACGTCATTCGGCTGAATGATGATGATGATGATGATGATGATGATCGCACTCATGAATCATAAAATTGATAAATAAAACCCATATTATTTCATCACATTAAACGAGCTATACGATACCACATAGGATGGGTTTTGCAAGATAAAATATTGCATTACCAGTTTACGTGTAGGGGAGTTACTCTAAAACAATTGTTTTACAAGATTTATTTTACCGTTTTGTTAGCGTGATTGACATGTACACCCGTGCCAAATTACAGCTTCCTATAAGAAAGTACAGACAAACGGACAGCAGACATAGAGAAACTATAAGGGTGCGTTTACTATAGAACCGTATAAAAAGGTACACAAGTTAATATTTAATCCGCATTTTCGATCTCAAAATGCAAGATGGCATGGTCAACCCTTTTTGACAGAAACTTACTGTCCACTATCAATGGCGCCATAGCTCAAGGCTCGTTTTGACTAATGTCTGAACAGCACAATCAACAGATGACAACCAATTAATCGAATTAATTACGCCGTCGGCTGGGCCCGACGCAAATGACCGAACCCTCCAGTGAATCCTTATCACATCCTTATCTCTAGTGCATTCCACAAGATGACGTTTTATTACATTAGGTATGCCAGTGGAGTTGGAAACGTTTTGGAGCGAGAGATACTTTTGCATCCATAAATCTAACCTATCATTTAGGGAGCTACAATATCACTTCCGTTTTCACCTGTTTATTTTGATTCTGAACGATTAATTTTTCATTTCCGAGATCATACAGCTCGAACCGAATTGTATTTATTAGTAATGAATATCTATTTTATAAATTGATTTTAGGAATCACAAATATTAAAAATAACACTTACAAATATTATTTTTAACAGTTCTAATAGCTAAACAGAACTTTACGTTGTATTACTAGTAAACATACTCGTATTTCAATAAGGAATATGAATATGTATTTCGTTCGTACTTATTTGTACTTAACTATCTATTTAACAGCTTATTTTGATACTAACAATAAGTCTATTTGTTTGAGTCAGTCCTGAAATATTTAATTAATAATTATTTTATGTTATTATTACTTTATCACAAGGTTGGCAACATTACCTACTAATTGATATTCCGTTCATTTCGGCATTATTATAATTGATACGAGTGTCTATCTCTAGACTATTTCAGAACAATAGTAAGAATTTTCAATCACCATCATGACCCCAGAGAAAGGATATGGGCTCACGACTCAGTGTCCTATTCTACTATTCTCTGCGAGACGCAGCAAGAGCTCTAATATTCGCAGCACGACAGACTTCACAAGGGATGTATCCACGTGTGTGTTAAACCTAAGTCGTATTCAAGTGACGTCGAGTGACTAAACGTCTCATCTACGATAGATACAGAGAAGGCAAACAACTATTCCAACGACAGTTAGTTTCAACTGAAGCGTGCGACAAAGCAAGTTTATAATACACCTACAATCTGCGATTCAAATCAACTTTATCATCCGCGGAGGCAACAAAGCGTAGGTACGGGACTCCAAGTTTTCAGGCCCGAGTCACACCTGCGACTTTCCCACAAATTGTAACCGGTTCCAACTCTCAAGTCGGCCGTCGCTAACTTGCCCTTTTCCACTTCATAATTAATTCTTTATTCGGAACTCAGACTTGGACAGAAGCGGGTCGCGTAAGCACTTAAATAGTCCAAATTGTGTCGAAGAAGCGCCCGTTTTAATGACGATGCTCATTTTTAATTAGTTCAGAAGAGCTCTTTAATTGTTAATAGCCGCATTTTGAAGTTTGATTAGTTGTTCAAGTAGGCAGGACACATTTTGTTGCAAATTAAACATGCAAAAAGTTAGCCTGCTCCGTAAATCTATACCTTAAATGAAATACGAAGATTATTTGATGTAGTCCGATTTGTCCTACGATTTTGTTCACATCGTAGGACAAACCGGACAAAAAAATCCGTTTTGTTCTACGATGTGAACAAATCGGACATTAAAATCCGTTTTGTCCTACGATGTGAACAAAACGGACGGAAATAATAAGAAGTTCGTTTTGTCCTACGATTTGTTCAACGAGTAGAACAAAACGAACTGCTAATAGGTATTCTGGTTATGGAATGAGCTCCTTGCCGAAGTTTTCCCGAGGGGCTAGATTATGGGGTTCTTCTAGATAGGATTGATATATTTTTTTAGGGTCGGCAACGCGCATGTGATACACCTGGAACTCCATGTGTCCATAGGCTGTGGTGACCGCTTACCATTAGGCGGGCCATACGCTTGTTTGCCACCAATGTGGTAGTAAAAAAAAGAAAATAGAACTAGACGAAAAAAAAAGAACTGCTATTAAAATGTGATATGTAATTGTAGAAATGAACTTTGGCCCCGACGGGAATAATTCCATTCTGAGTAAATTGTTACATCAATGCATGTAGTTTCTCAAAATCAGATGCCAACATTTAGGCTGTGCAAACTATGTAGCTGAGTTGCATATGAGGTGCAGCACCTCTGTCGATGGCCCTGAGTATAGGTGGGTGAGGGCGGTATAGGTTGCATCAGCCGTGTCTATAATCTAATGTTATCTTTAAACGAGTAATTATTATATATACATTTTAGGGGTCTTGGAAACGGCTACTCTAACGATTTTAATGAATGCTATGTGGGGGCTTTGAAAGCCGCACGATCCCACCATAGCAAAGCATCCACTCCTTGGAATATGACCTAACTAGATGATACGCCGAGCAAAGCGCGGTCTCCCATGTACTTTTGTATTCATTGCTCAACGTTTTTCTATTCGACACTAGATTTCGCTACGTTGACAATAAGAGTTGTTAAGTTAACGTTATGATACATAAAATATTTAAGTTGAATTACGTGCACTATCGGTTTGCTACTCCACACTAGATGTCGCTGTGGTAATATTCTCATTGCAGTTTGAAACGACGGTGTTACTCTTGCATGAACGAGTCCTTCATCATTGTCCGACAAAGACGTCGGTGCACTGATTTTTAAAGAAAAAAATAATTACGTCGTAAACTATTGACAAGCTGTCATAATTACAAATTCATGAAAAAATATTTGTTGTGTCAGTGTTGTGTACGTTTTATTTCAGGAATTCCACTAATTGCAAAGATGTAAGTTATCAACTAGATGCAGTGATGACTACAGCTAAAAGCTCAATGTGAGTAGTTGTCCATGAAAAGTACCCAATAAGTAAGGTAGCACGACCAAGACAGTAAGCTTATACGGCTGGAGGAGAAATTAGTGGTTTCGAATTAGAAGTCGGTAGAGGAAGTACGAGTAAACTACTTTGGATAGCAAATATGTAAATTCGTCACTGTTCAACAAACATGAGACCAACCAGTTTCATCATCATCATTTTATCAGCCGAAGGACGTCCACTGCTGGACAAAGGCCTATCGAAAAGAGTGCCAGTGACCGGTGGACTCCCATGACCTTTATCAGGTGATCATTACACCTTGGGTTGGGGGGCCGGTCTACTACACGCTGCGCCTTCCGGTAAGTGGTCGCCACTCAAGAACCTTTCGGTCAGCGCTGCCATTTATGAACAAGTAAATAAACAATACCTCATAATGTTGGAGCTATTATTTTTACAAAACATTTTTCATTGAATATATTTAAGGTAATGCCTCTATTTGGTAAACTGCGTCCCCCTTGTAAGAGACGGTTACGTCTTCTGTGCACGAAAAAATTACCAGATACGCCACTCTTTGGGATTGTCTTTTTTGGACATATTTCGTGGAGTTTTATTCATATTTCTGTATTATTTGAAGATAAACGCTTTATAATTCAGTTGCTAGATTTGCCCGTAAACAACGTTGCAAATTAATAAAAATCCAAATGTAAAAATTCAGTTTTTAGATTTATCCCTTTTTTACACATAACTACCTAGTTGGATGCCAGATTTCACCATTCTAGGTCACCCGGATGTCACCATCGTGTCAGCCGAAGGACGTCCACTTCTGGACATAGGCCTCCCCCAAAGATTTGCACAATGACCGGTCCTGCGCCACTCTCATCCAGCGGACTTCCGCGACCCTTACCAGGTCATCAGTCCATCGTGTGGGGGAAGTAGTCAAACATTTCAATGTGACAGAGTGAGTCAGTCAATCAGCCATTCGGTATAAATATAGTAATTTTTGGAAGTCATAATCTCCTGGACGGTAAGAGTTTTTACTGAAATTCAGGATTTGGTAATAGGAAGAAGGTCTTATAAGTCGTGGGAAGTTGTGTGTAGGTCAAATAGCATTTTAAATTATAGAGAGGTCAAAAAGTGGCCCGATATGGTCCGTGTGATGTGGTCACACTAACGGCTACCCTGTCTGGCTTTGCAAACTTGAAGTACTTAGTCTGTTTTCTTTTTGTGACCTGCGGCACATAATAGTATTACATCCTGCGGCCTCAATTATTAGTATGCTTTATTGTATCGAATTAAATTTGTAAATAGCTCTTATTTACGGAAACCTTATTAACAACAACAGGATTTTTAGGGTTCCAACGCCAAAATGACAAAAGCTGAATCCTTTTACTTTCGTCAAGCCCGTCTATCTGTCTATCTGTTCTGTCTGTCTTTATAAGGTGTATTTAAATACAATTTGTAATGTAGGTGTATTATATATTATATCGGCCACTACATTGTTATATATTGAAATTACTAAAAAAAATCTTGAACCGCCAATGCAACGCAAAAGAGGGGTGTTATAAGTTTAACATGTGTATCTGTACTATCTGTGTATATGTGTCTGTCTGTGGCACCATAGCTCTTTAACAGATGATCCGATTCGAGTGCGGTTTTTAGGGTTCCATACGGTACATCAAAAGGAAAAAACGGAACCTTTATAAGATCACTTGTGCGTCTGTCTCTCTGTCTGTCCATTCGTCTGTCACAGCCAATTTGCTCCGAAACAACTAGACCGATTGTGTTGAATTTGGTACGATATCTTGTTGGTGACAATGGTTGTGGTCGAATTTAATGTTTCAAGTAAATGTTTCTAGACCAACCTATAATCTAAATCACACATTTTTTTCTATGGAACTCAAAACTACTCGTAAGAAAACACTTTAGTGACCTATAATGAAAATTGACCAATCACGTGACGCCGTTAGTCAACTTCAATAAAATTGTCTAATCACGTGTCGCAGTCGTAGTCGTACGCGGCACGGTGGGCTGAAAAATGGTTTTGAAGTTATTTAAGAAAATAGACCCTTCTCCCATTGAAAAAACACATGAAATCGTTCTATGTATACATATAGATTACAGGAAAACTTGTAAGAACTCTATAAGTCTAACGGTTTTTGAATTATCGCTGAAAAACTGACTTGCCCCAACAAAAGACCTTAACTGCCGTAAATTTCTAATGAAGATATGACCTTTTTTAATACGAAGTGCAGGATAGTGGTTTTAAAATATAGAGCAGTAGTACTAGCTATGGAACCCTTCATTGCGTGTGGCCTGACACGCACTTGGCCAGTTTTTATTTATATTTGAAAACAGGTTTTCTAGCGATAGGTCTTAGGCGATATTGTAAATATAAGACGATATTTTAAAGCCGCATAATGTCACGGGTGGACAACTACAGAACCCTACATTACGCGTACTTTTAATTCACAGTATATAATAGTGGTTTTAAATTAGGACTAGTAGGTACGGAACCCTTTATTGTGCATGAATTATTAATAGCATGCATGGCTTGATGGCCTGTTTAGCATAGTTGGACACTGGCTCCGAAGCTAGAGGTCCCGGGTTCGAATCCCGGCCAGGGCATTATTTGTGCATTTAGCATGGATTCTGTACTTGGTTCTTGGATGTTTTCTGTGTATTTAAGTATCATCATCATCATATCAGCCAAAGGACGTCCTCTGCTGGACATAGGCCTCCCCCAATTTCATGGGGGGTAAGTGCCATAAGCGCCATGTATTTAAGTATGTATTTACCTATATAAGTAAGTATATCATCGTCTAGTACCCATAGTACAAGCTTTGCTTAGCTTTGCTTACTTGTCATTAGCTGTCAAATTTACTATTGACCGCTACCGCAGGCCGCGCCAGTATCATTCAGCTGTGCTACCGCGAACTTCGAAAATCGAACTTCGTGTCGTGCCGTCCCTTTCACTCTCGTGCTATACTCTATATGGCGGAAAGGGACGGTACGATGCGAACGCGGTAGAACCCCAGGCCTTATACGCCTGGCGGCTAACCATAAACAATCTCTTTAATTTGGGCGGGTAGTCGTTTATCTACTATTTGACATGACGTGAATATGACATTGAAGCAAATAATGAAGCAAATATATGACAAGGACAACAACTCTATATCCCGCTCTGTCGCCCTTATTTCATTTAGTATATGACCATCTCGCTCGGTAGCGGTATTATTATTTGACGTCTTCTCTGGGGTACTCTGAGTTTGAACCTAAAATAGCACTTTCAAAACGTCTTTGCAAGAAGGTTAGTGTTAAACTTACACTAATGACAATTTTGTATATTTTTTTTGTTTGTTTTTGCTGTTTGGCTTGCAACAGCCATTCACGCAGAATGATCGGATTGGCTCCAAATCGAACGGAGTCGGTGGTCATCATTTTGGTGGCGAGGGTGCCGGTTGATGTCGCAGCATGTAAAACGCGCCTGAAGAGTTATATGTTGTTTATTCGTCACGTAACTAGATACAACTTAAATATTAAATCTACAGAAATCTTCGGACAGAATATCATGTGCTCTTTTTTGTTACATAAATTAACAGCCAAAGACTGTCAACCATTAAGGAGGCAGCAGTCGGACTTTTTGAATGTTCTAAAAACAAAAACTTGACGGCAGCTAATGACATTCTTTTTCAGGTAAAATCGGCGATGAAAGCTTGCGTCGAAAATATGTAATAAGTAAAAATGTAATGTAAGGTTTTACAAGAATCACAAATAAATAGCGTTGACGCTGATGCCGATGAAGGTACATAATCTCGATGTAGACTAGATTTATTTCCAAAAGGTAAGTACTGAATTACAAGTTAAGTTTGTTTAAAAAGATTTTGGTAGAAATAGTTCTATGCGAGAACAAAGAAACAATTACAACTATTACAATTTGGAATTGACGTATCAGCCCTCATACGTCCCACTGCTGGGGACAGGCCTCCTCTCATAGACGAGAAGGAATGGTTAGTAGTTCCCACACGGCCCCACTGCAGGTTCGGGATTTCACTCACGGTGTTCTTCCACATAAGTATCATCAACTCAAATAACGGTGAATATCAAATGTGATATAAGCAACGGTAGCCCAGGTGTTTGAGCATGCAGCTGTCAAGCGGCGCTCGTGGTAAGAAATGTTCGAATCCCGCCTCGTGCCAATTGGAGTTTTACGAACTTATATACGAATACTAGACTAAAACGACTAATAATAACACATCCGTTGGTGGAGGTGTTCAATAGCAGATTTGCTTGTTAATAACGTTAAGGATATACTTTCTTCAAAATAAAAATACATTTGCTATAGTAAACTGATACCATTGGTAGTAGCTACGAACTAAGAATAAAGAAACTATTTGAACAGGAACTTTAAATGTTAATTTATTCTTTCAGGAACTCTGTAAATAGAAATGATTAAGATTGACCAGGTGCTAAGTGCCATAATACAAATGTGGCCTCCGCTCAAAAACTCGTCTTTCCCCGCTGTTAAGAGTACATGATCACTAATTGTAGAAGATTTTTTTCATGAGCTGACATCATTACTAAGGTAAGGTAGTCTATTTGCAAGTAACGAAATTAGGCTCAGATAATTTTAGAAGAATTGATCACAAATATATTAGGTATATGTTACGGGCAACTTCATTACTGTATAATTATTACCAGTCTGTATAGGTACGTTACGACCGTATAAAATGGGCAGGGCTAGTAAAACAGTATGTATGTGTGTGTGGGACAAATCTTGCATCTGAATTCTAGAGCTAGAGTTATCTTCAATAGATTCAGCTGAAATTTGGCAAACTCAAGGAAGCATGGAGACAGAAGTTGGCTATCATCATCATCATCATGTCAGCCGAAAGACATCCACTGCTGGACATAGGCCTCCCCCAAAGACTTCCACAATGACCGGTCCTGCGCCACCCGCATCCAGCGGACACCGGCGACCTTTACCAGGTCATCGGTCCACCGTGTGGGGGGCCTGCCCACGCTACGCCTTCCGGTACGTGGTCGCCACTCGAGAACCTTTCCGCCCCAACGGCCATCGGTTCTCCGTGCTATGTGCCCCGCCCACTGCCACTTAAGTTTAGCGATTCGGAGGGCTATATCGGTCACTTTGGTTTTGCTGCGGATGGCCTCATTCCTGATGCGATCACGCAGAGAAACTCCTAACATAGCCCTCTCCATTGCTCTTTGGGTGACTTTGAGCCTTCTTATGAGGCCCATAGTAAGCGACCACGTTTCAGTGCCATATGTCATCACTGGCAACACACACTGGTCAAAGACTTTTGTCTTGAGACACTGCGGAATATTGGACGAAAAGATGTGCCGTAGCTTCCCGAACGCTGCCCAGCCAAGTCGGATTCGACGATTAACCTCTTTCTCGAAGTTGGACTTACCTAACTGTAGACGATTACAAGTTGGCTATATTGACATCTAAAATTCAGAAGATAAACCCTTCGTGTTTGAACTCTCCGCAAGTGATAGGGTTCACTTTTTGACACCAAGAAACAAATGCATACACCCCTCACGATCAACAAAGCGCATCCTCGGGCCTGCCTGATGGTAAGCAGACTGAAGGACGCTTGCAACTTCAAAGTTTACGTTGCTTTCCCTTTATAGATTTTAGGATTCGTTGTGTTGACTGCTAGGTATTGACATAGGACTCTTACTCTCAGCACATCGCGTCCTCGAGAGCTCTGGCCGCCTTGCTTACCAACAGGAACACAACACCACATACCCATTTACAGAGCAATAAGTGTGTACGAGTAGTAGGCTAATATATGAAGATGTAGCACAGGCGATGAACTATCACAGTTCTCTACTATATCTACTGTTTTCATATAGTTCGATAATTATTACAGGGAATAAATACATAAGGAATCTAAGGAACTCTCAGATATTATAGGCAAGTCGATGGCAATTTCGGTGTTTTCTGCAGTCAATAAATACTCAGCTCTCGGAAAGCCTTGGCGTAAAACTAAATTGAAGGCGTTTTTTTTAGGGTTCCGTAGTCAACTAGGTACCCTTATAATTTCGCCATGTCCGTCTGTCTGTCTGTCTGTCCGTCTGTCTGTCCGAGGCTTTGCTCTGTGATTGTTAGTGCTAGGATGCTGCAATTTGGCACAGATATATAAATCAATAAAACTGACAAAGTGGTAAAATTAAATGTAAAATAAAATGTTTTAAGGGTATAACTCACCTACACATGCAGTAGAGAACATTTTTTTGCTTCAATCCTATGGTGTGGTTTGTTGTTGGTTAATTTTATATGAACTGTTAAGTTATTTTTGACCCCCCGATAGCCATTTACCAAACCGCTTTGAGCTGAAAGCGATACCCATAAAAGAGGTAAGTGTCTCGAAAGCACGTTTGGGTAATCTGCTTTTAGAAGCTACCAACAACACGAAGATAAATATTATGATATTTGTTTGAACAAAGTTGTTATCATCATCACCCTATTATATCCCACTGTTGGACAAATGGGACCGTGGGACGGGCAGCAGCATCCCTGGAGTGCGGTGGAGACACTGCGATCGCCAACCCGCATGCCAAACGTGGTTATTATGGCATTTACCCCCCATGAAATTGGGGAAGGCCTATGTCCAGCAGTGGACGTCCTTGGGCTGATATGGTGGTGGGGATGGTGGTTGGACAAATGCCTGCTTTCACAGTTGAGCAGGAATGAGCAGTAGTCCCTACGCTGACTCGGGTTGCTTGGGATGGGACTTTACATACACCTTTGAATTTCTTCGCTGACTTTTGTAGGTTTCAAAGTACAAATGCCAAAGTAAGTATTGGCACTAAGAATATAAGTAAATAATTAAAAAGTAGTATACGTACAGTTAGTGTCATATAGTACATGTCAGCCAAAGTGGCCAAATAGTTCGATACACCATATATTTTGTATGGTGTTCCGAAGTATTTGGCCCCTTTGGCTGCTACGTACTATATCACGCTGACTGTACCACGCCATGACTGCCCAACAGCATGCCCTGATCATGCAAACAGGAACTTTTACTTGAACATTGCCACACGCAACACATGGAGCTGACCTGGACTACTGTGAGTAGAATATAAGCAATTATATTACGGATTCGGGTGAGATTATCGTGCTTGACGATATGTACTAAGGCCAATTACTTTATTTATTTATTTATTCGGGATGGCGGCTCTGAACAGCAGCTCATAATGGTGAATTCGACACTTTCAATCTATATAATTATTTAAATTGGCCAGTGAAATGACATGCGGTAGAGTCGCAAGGCCGGTTATGCGACCCCAGAGGCGGCTTGCGACCACCTGGAAGACGTGGTTTTATCAAAGATATTAATATTTTTACAGGCCCCCATAGAAACAGTGACTTGGTTAATTTTTATATAGAGTAACTGTCGTCGGAATCTTTTCCGTCCCGTCATAATAGATGAAAGTGTAACTAATATTTTTGTTACTCAATCATACAAAAACGGCTAAACGAATTTGCACACAGATAGGGCTGTAACCTGAGATAAATACCGATACTGGTTAGTTGATGAGCCGGACAGAAACTAGTCTTTAAATAATAAATAATTTTATATACCATTAGGCTTCTTTCTGCTGCTGCTGCTTGGACAGACGTCCAGGGCTCGGAAACCGGCATTTTTTTTAAACCGGGGTCATATGTTCGTGTTTTTGTCGTAAGTTTCGTGTTTTAGGAAAAATTCTGGAATTATGTACAATCAAACAAATAAATATACAAGTGTCAATCATTTAATGGCATAAAATTGAGAACATGTTGGTTTACTTTTTTTTTATTAAAAATGGGATTGCTCTTGGCCAGCATCTAGCCAGGGGGCAAATATGAGGCCGACGATGAAGCGAGCTCACCCAGAAGATGCCTATTCACTCGTGCCTTAAAAAGGTGCAGGTTATATGAACTCGGAAATACAGACGCCGGCAGAGAATTCCAAACCTTAGAAGTGCGCATGCGCTTTACGACAGATAAATACATAATTATTTCGTTTTATTTGTTGTAACGTGTAATTTTGTGATATATGTAGTTGCAATAGCTTTTCTTAATATTATCGTGATACTAAAAATATTCACGCATGTGCCTAAGGTAAGCAATTTTAAAATACTTCTAGTATATTGTAATCTCTATTTGCTAGTAAGCTTCGTGCAGTTTAACACCAGACCTAGCCATTAGTTTAGCTGTGTTTAACCGACTAAAATTTCATTTCGTCTGTCTTTAAATCATTTTATTTTATTTATTATAAATTATGTACAAGCTCCCCCTTGACTTGGCCCAGCAGTAGGGCTGCCTGACTGACAACCTTAGAAAAAAAGTGAATATGTTCAGCGATGATTCTTTGCTATATTGTTCGGTTTATAACCGACTTCAAAAAAGGAGGAAGCCCTATGTTTCACTCACTGTATGTATTTTTAACCACGACGGAACGGCTAAGATATATATGCGTTCAGGGTCAGAGGTTGTATGTTTGTTTGTTTGTGCAATATCTCTAAAACGGCTTGACCGCTTTGGATACAGTTTTATGCAATGAATTACTGGTTCTTTCGGGACGAACTTCAAATAAATAAATGTTACAACGATAACAAATAAATGTTACAAAGATAACTCACCAGGGGCTCTGAAGTTAAATTTTCGCTTGAAAGTTCGTTTGAGCGCATTTTCTCTGGAACTGCCTGACCAGTGTGGACAATTTTGATAGGGCTTAGTGAAGATTACAAGATCTGATGATAGAGCACAAAAACATAGTTGAGAATGTACAGATGTAAGGTATATTTTTGTCTGTTTTTGGGCCCTTTTGTTTATGTTTGGTTAGGAACCGCTCTTAATGAACTTCTGAGAGTCTGATGATGAAGTAGAACAACATCACAAAATACCGTTCGAAGAAACATAGCTACTTAACCGCTTTTGTGTTTGCTGAGTAACTTCTGTACAATGGTCTGCTGAAGTTCTGATGATGGATCAGAATAATATGAAAGGGAATCTTGTTAAGGGGTAATTATTTAGTGAAAATGAAAAAATTAAATGAAAAAATTCCCCAATATAAAAAAAAACTGTTTTGTTAGTATTTATTAAGAAGCCTCTTCATATGAACTGCTGAAGGCCTAAAGAGCAGAACAGCATCATAGGGATTTTTGTGAAGGCAGTGTTGGGATTCTTTTTTTGCTAGCTTTTACGGAAACGACTGCCATCTGAATTCCCAACACAAGAGGGAAACTATACATTATTGGGATTAGGCTTCTAAAGAGAGTCGGCAACTTGACTGTTAGAAGTTCTCAAGCCACCCGAAGGCCTCTAACTTAGCTTAACGACTGTTGTCATTAGATCAATGGCTTAACGTGCCTTCTAAAGCAAGCTTAGTTAAACACTCAAAGCGGTCGTTTATCCAAGAGTTGACCTGTGCCGACGTAACCTCGCATACTGCACGCGGTATGCAGGCGATAAATGTGACACTGTATTTCTGTTAACTTTTCAGACTTAAGTCATTGGAGCGGGCAAAATGAAAGTTGGCATCAGTTATTTTGGGTTCATAACTCAAAGTGCCGGCCACCGAATCAAAACACTTCCAAACTGTTGTATGAACCATTCGAAGCATTTCATACAGTGGAAACGATACGACTGAATAGTATAGTACGATACTGCTACGATGTTCTAAGAATTTATAAAATTTCAGCTGAAGGACTAGTTATGTATGTATGTACGGATGTAAAATTATTTATTGTTCATGAGTGAAATATAACAATAAAACAATAATTACAAGGATAGTTGACATATGTACAAAGGCGAGCATAAGCATAAGCTTAAGCAATTAAGAGTTTTTGAGTTACAATGGCTATGAACTTATTTAAAGAAAAGTTGCTTTAGTTACCCACCCAAACTTGATTAAATTTTTAGCTTATCAGTCAGTTATCCATGTGACTTATATCCCACTAGATTACGAAGGGATAGGTACATTTAGTTTTGCATTCATAATAAGCACGAAGCGGATATTGGGATTTTATGAGAAGTAAAGAACAGTGAACTGCCATCTCGCTCATATTTGGAGCACCTCAGCTAGGGAAGCAGCTCCACCTAACAGTAGACCGCAGCCATAATGTTATAACTCCTTGTTTTTAACCAACTAAAAAGAGGTTTTAATTTTCGCTGTATGTTTTTTATGTATGATGTTCGCCGGTTTCTTTGCATCTGATGATTAGATCATAGGAAAATCGAGGGCAACTCTCAAACTTTATAGGCATTTACTGTTTCATATGTTTTCCTATCTGTTTCATATGTTAATGGGCATTTACTATCTGTTTTATTTGTTTTCTAAAGCTATTCAAGTATTTGCATCTGGTTATCGCCATCTGATGTTCATGAACTGGTGAAGATACAACTCCTTTACGGTTAGGAGTTGGAGGATAATTCTCGAGTTAAATACGATACGAATACTCTTTATTGCACACCTCACACAAATGAAACGTTACAAACAGAAAAATAAGAAAACACAGTAGTATGTAGGTAGAGGTAGACAACAGGCGGTCTTATCGCTAAAGAGCGATTTCTTCCAGACAACCTTTGGGTAGCGGAAAAAAAGAAAATAATATATGCAGTAGGTGGTGCAGAGATAATATGAAATAAGTTAAACATATTTATAATATACCTACTTATATACTGTTATATATAAACATACATACAAAACCGTACATATATACCAATATCACAAAACAAATAAGAAATAGTAAAACAAATATATGGTCAGCCAAAAAAGAAAAAAAAAAATCTATTAGTAGTCGATATTAAGGAAGAGACAGATAATGTTTTTTAAGTAGGGATTTGAAACTATCAATCGTTTTTGCCCGTCTTATGTCAAAAGGGAGAGAGTTCCACAGTCGAACAGCTTTAAAAGTGAATGAACAGTTGTAAAATTTTGAAGAGGAAGTTGGCACCGTTAAAAGCAAATTATTAGAAGATCTGAGAGAATTAAAATAGCTAAAACGCTCTTTCAGATAGCGGGGAGTAGCAGGGTTGAAAAGGACATTATACATAAGAGTGAGAATGTGAGAGTTACGACGATAACGGATTGGGAGCCACTTGAGTTAAATAGTAAAGGTATTACGTATAAATCGATACCTTTATTCTTTCAGGTTATTCAGGAGAGCTGATCATTATGATCATCATCATCCTAGCGTTATCCCAGTACAGTTGCATCCCGAACGATGCCCGCTGTCCGCTACCTAATCCCAAGAATTAGTCTAGGCACTAGGTTTTACGAAAGTGACTGCCATCGGACCTTTCAACCCAAGGGGGAGACTAGACCTTATTGGGATGAGGCTTGTCAAGTGAGTGGGCAACTTGACTGTTGGAAGTTGGCATCTAACTTGGCTTACAAAGAAGGGAGCGCTCAGTTAGTAACCACTCAAAGCGGGCACCTATCCAAGAACTGACCCCAGCCAACCTTAACCTCCGGCATACCGCACGCGGTACGCGGCCGCTGCTGCGGGCGACGAGCGCTCCTGATGTCATTCAGGTGAGCTGATGATGGACGGTAAAACTCCTTAACGGTTAGGAGTAAGAGGATGATTCTTTAAATATCATAATTACGCACATAATAATAGGCCATTAGCCGTATTCGTTCAAGTCATTCAGGTTAGCTGATGATGGAAGGTAACTCTAAAACAGGAGTTAGATGATGCGTTAAGTACGATTTTTGACACTACATGCAAAAAACAAAACAAATTAAAACTCCCTACCTATAAATAAGTTAGAATTCGGTGCCTAGGCTTGCGTGTAGATGTATTTTGTTTTTTACCGACTTCAATAGAAGGAAGGAGGAGGTACTCAGTTCGTATGCATGTTTGCTTGTTTTTTATGTATGTATGTATGTTCCCCGATTACTCTTGACCACGTTGGCCGATTTTGATAATTCTTTTTTTCTTTCATAGCAGGTACCCTGGCATTGAACCTCAGATCATAGAAAGAAATAGATGTGAAATGGGGGCGAGGCGCATGTCGCCGTGACATGGTCAAGAAGAAGTTTAAGTGATAAAATATGAAAAAGCGTGATATTTTCTGCGAGCTGTACATTGAAAGATTTGTACAATAATCACCCCGTACCGCGCTAAGCCACGGCGCAATGTATCATGCCGCTGTAGCTTTGGTCGCTGCGTAAATTATTTAGTGGTGCGCAGTCGCCGGCCCACTGTTAGGCTCCGCCCGACTAGAGTGGTGCCGGTCAAAATTGCAATTTATGCGTCATCGATAAAATAGGAATAGAATGTCGAACTAGTCATTTAATATCAACGGTAAATTCACAAATCAATATTTAATAAACATAACTTTGTTCCAAAAGACTGTAGACCAACTTCCAAATTGATCTTATTACCCAACTTTGATAGAAGAAAGAAGTTTCTCACTGTTCTCAGTTCGTATTAATGTTTTTTTTTATGTATGTACCGCTATAATGCTTTACTATGTAATACAACTTTGGTGATTATATGAACACCAACTAAACTTGTTTTAATGATTTTTTTTATGTATGTACCGCTATAATGCTTTACTATGTTATACAACTTTGGTGATTATATGAACACCATAAAATTTCAATAGTCATCAATATCTTAACATAATAATTTAGAGATCGATGTCGATAAAACATCATTTAACGTTTGTCTCCCTCTAGTGTTCATTGCCTTTTTTGAGGGGTGCGTAAAGCCAAGCGCAGCGCTTGTTTGCATGATGTCGTAAACTCGGCGGCACCGCCCGAGGTTTTGTTTTTACACGGTTCAATGTGTGTGTGTGTGGACTTGGTGGGAGAAAACTGGGGATATTGGTTTTCGTTGAAAGGAAGCAGTAGGGCACTTCTCTCTTTTTTATGTTCTGAGCATTGAACCCATATAAATTTGGTGAAGGTCTAATGATGGGATCTAGGAGGAATCGTGGGAAATCCTCGAATTTGATAGGCACGCATATGCCGATTTCGGTATTTTCTGTAGGTAACCAAGCATGTGATTATTACCAAACTTGTGATTATTTTGGAGTCACAAGTATCCATCCATCCCTCCATAGGTTTCGGCGACCACGTCTTTTTTTTTCAAGATTCAAAGAGTTTATTTGTCCATCATAGGTAATAACAAGGTGTTAACAATTTTTCGTATCACTATGTGGTGCCTGTCGGCATACAAATATAATTGTCAAAATCATACACGTCTTGGAGTTTGAATTTATGGATCAATGTCTGTCGCACTAATGCGAGACAGATAGACTTCAAAGTATGCCAACCCAACGCCAACAGAGATGTACGTCAGTTTGTTTTAGGTCTACCGATTAATTCCGTTTAGGCCGACAGGGACCTGCCGCGTTCCACGTCTGAACTGAACGATAGAGTTCCGTTGTCCCGTCCTTCTTCCGTTAAATACAAGACTCTTCAAGATGGCACCTTATTTCTAGAACCTACTGTTTGCCATCGTATTGTAGCTTTGTCCTATCAATAATTGGTCCTGCCATTAGTTAATAATCGACTAGTAATGTATTAATGATACTTTTAACATATTCTTAGTACAAATAAAGATTATGATTATAACCCGTAACTTTTTTATATCACTGAATTGTTTAATAATGGTACGCATTATAATTTGTTTAATAAAGTTTTCTGGGAGATTATTCTATATTATAAACGTTTTATTGTAGTAAAGGCTTGTTTCTATACTTTCTGTTATGCGGAGTTTATATGGTGGCGATAACGCGATTATCATTCCCTTTGTTATTACAGATAGTAAATAACTGGGTGACCGGTCTTCACTCTGACTGCATTTTCCAGAGATACGACAAAGCTAGATCGATTGTTGGCCCCCGAAAACCCAATTTAATTGAAATCGTTTGAGCAGTTTCCAAAATCCCGATATAAAGAATTGCCCGTTTAAACGTACAAGATACGTTTTGTCTACCACGGAACGTTGTTATATACGGGTATACCTATGTTACTATCCTTGTAACTAGGATACCACCTGGTATTCACGGGCGAGAAAATGCTTTTCTGTTAATACATTACATAATGGTAAAATGTCTACATTTCGCGTATTCCCAGTAGTCCCGTCGAAGAAGTTCCGTGGTGGAACTAATGGAGATTTTTTCCCAATAGTTCTGTAAACGGTAGAAAGGGGTAGTTAGGTATTCTGTACGACGACGAGCGAAGCGGAGTGTTAGTAGAACTGCGATCCTACAACGCGTGAGCCGAGCGAGCGAAGCGACCGTGCCGCTGTAGCGGCCCGCGAAGCGCCACAACCGAACATTGGAACGGAACTATCGGGAAAAAGTCTCACTAGTTCCGCCACGTAACTACTTCGATTGGACTAATGAGAAAAAACGCGTATAACAACCTCTGTGGCACGGGCAAAATAATAAGTGGAAATCGCCTTTGTGAAATAGAATCATGAAATTCCAAACTCCATCATCCCTACCGCACTTACTTTAACTCGAGCGACAGGGATGAATCCATCAAATTGCAATTTTTGCGATAAAACCGCTGACATGTGATTTCTCTGGATTATATTTAGCTTCCTCATGCTTGCCGATGTTAGACCAACATATAAACCCCGCATTATAGGTTTAGGAAACTACTAGGTCTAAATAAAAATATTGAACCCTTTGAACGCCAAGAGCAACTAAAGAACGAAGATGTTGCATTTTGTCGTGCCTTCGGCTATGCTACCAGTCGCCGTCCTTTACACTAGGGTTCAGATTAAATCTTATGGACAGTTAGTTGGCGTTTAACGCATTCACTGCCAGCAACTACTTTCATCTAGTGCTCTGAACGCGTCTGTGAGTTCATATAATTTAGCTTGATTCGCACAGTGCCTTCAACGCATATGCAAGTTGTATTCATTTTGCAATGTTACACATGTCTTATCTTATCCTGAACTCATATGTGTGTTTGAGGCACTGGGTATATACTTGATTAAACTCTCATGTGCATTTGAAGAACATAGAAAAGTGCGTATATGCCGCACTAAATGTAAAAATATAACCAGAGGTCCAGAAAAAAGGACTGTCAGCGAATGCGTTAAGTGACACTGCCGTTCATGAAGAATGGTATTCAAAGGGTTACTACAGTACATCCTTAAACCACCACAGTAGATTCCGTAAGTAGTGTCTCACACGCCAAACACTTTATAGCAAAAGACAGAAAATGAACCTTACTTGAGAGTATGTAGGTTGCCTTTACAATATTTAACATCGAATGATATGAGGTCATGGCGTGTGGGTCGCTTTTACCGACTTGTAATTCAATGGTGGCGAAAAGGTTAAGTTTACCGTTCAAAGCGCAAAAATTATCAAACCCGCGAAGGAGAGCCCAATGTGCATAGACTAGGACATCTAACGGCAAAATGGAGTAGAAAGTGCGCTGTACAGTAATGTCAGTCTAAAGGTGTTCCTACACGGACAATTTTTTGAACAATAATTCTTCTCAATTTAATCTGTAACTGAATGTAAGAAAACTCAATTGTTCAAGGCCAACTATTGCTCAAAATGTTGCCAGTGTAAACGCACCTTAAGCGCTCTCTTTGCCTTGACACTCCAAACCATTGATAGGTACTGGATTTAATTACTAATACTGGAATGTAATTTAATTACTAATACTGGAATTTAATATTTTGACGCTATTTTATGTAAAATAGGATAGGCAAGTTTTATTTTTTAAATATTTACCTTTTATAAAATTTAAGCGTCTAAAACGATTATGTGGAGTCGGCATTATTACTAAAATATAATACGATTACTCCAAGTGGCAAATAGCCGAACTATTTAGCTACTTGCTTCCTAGAGTGTCTAATAACTTATTCTACTACACACAAGATGTCACTTTAACAATAATTTGATTTTTTTTAAAGTCTTATAATTATAGTTATTACGCTTTGGTAATTATTAGATACAGTCAACGCATTTTAGGTATATTTTATGTTGGGAACATAAATTCGACAGCTGCAGATGAAATCATTACATCAGCCAAAAGACGTCCACTGCTGGACCAGACCTTCTCCCAAGTATCTCATGGCCGCCCACTGCCACTTGAGTCCTGCACCACTCTGAACTATGTCAACGGCCCATAGCTCTCCTACGGATCTTCAATTTCTGATTCGATCTCGTAGGGAAACTCCGAGTTCCATTGCTCCCTGACTGACATTGAGCTTTCTCATTAGGCCCACTGTTAAATACATTATATGTTTTATTAGTCATTATTCGCACTTATGCGGTACTGTGTTTCTCCTCCTCACCACAAATTTTGTACCGTTTAAAAAATCTTCGGGTTAAAGTCGTATCGAGTCGATTAATTCAGGCAATAAACCATCTATGTGCACTAACTTCCGTTTAACCGTTTCTGTTTGATTAAATTTTAAATTCCCAAGAATCTAAACATACAAACTTTCACATTTATACTATGAGTAGGTATGATTACTTTATCCTCCCCAGCACGCCTGTATACGGGAATGCGTTTTAGAGATATAATGAAATAGATTGAGAAAATATATAATTTAATCTTACTTTCACAATTGAATTAATTCGACTAGGACGTTTTAACAACAAAAATATTCCACGTCCGTGGCAAACAAGCATACGGCCGCCTGATGGTAAGCAGACACCGCAGCCTATGGACACCTGCAACTCCATGGGGTTGTCGACCCTTTAGGCTTTCGGGAAAACCTCGGCAGGGAGCTCATTCCACAACCGGAGAGGAAATTCCTCCCTTCCTATTGCTTTTATTTAATTATTTCACATCGTAGGACAAACCGGACAAAAACATCCGTTTTGTCCTACGAAAATTGACATATAATATCGTAGGACAAAACGGATTTTTTTGTCCGGTTTGTCCTACGATGTGAACAAAATCGTAGGACAAATCGGACTACATCGAGGTATCCTAAATGGCCATGTCTATCATGTCAAGAGAATAAGATACAGACTTATTAAAACTAAAAAATATTACTCAGATTTTTGTTATATAAGGGACAAAATGAATTAAAGTTTCAACGAAAACCTGTTATTTATTTTTGAAATATAATGTTACTACTTAATTGGCTTCTCTTGGCAAGGTAAACGCTACTCTATATCACAAACCAAATTATTTTGATTTTTTTTTTTCATGTTAATTTAACGCAAATGTTACCATGGTATTTCTTTCGGAAGGAAACACTATACTTACGAGAATCTGGTTTGGTCCGGCAAACCAAAACACCGGGTTCGATTCCTATCTTGGGGTGCGTGCGAAATCACGGTTAATTTTCTTTGTATCTGTTATCCGCATCAAATAGCTGAAGGTTAATACGTAGTCTCAATAACCGAGAGCTAAAACTAAATATAGCAAAAATATCTGAATACCGCATACATGAAACCAAATAGGTCTGAAACCGAACGTGTACTTTTTTATTAACGTTACTAAAATTGTTGACCCCTGAGAAACACCTGACGGTCGAATTTACAGGCCGCGCACCACACGAAGGTATCTTGAAATTTGGGCCAACATACATAACAAATACTTTGAACGCAATAACTTCTAACACATGGCGTTAAAGTTGATAATGGTTTGGTTGTACCGTTCACTGGTGTCTAATGGAAGTGGTGTGTATAATGTTCACCGCTTAGTGTAACTCTGTCAGTGTCAGCCCTAATTAGAGCCATTGAAATAGGCTGATTAATATGCGCAATGCCGTGGTCTATGCCGATGCTCTATTGTGGATGCTGTGAATTATGTATATGAGGTGATTATGTGTCATATCTCAACGCACTGGCTGTTGATTCGCCGATAAGGGAAAGAAATGATGTGCTAAAGCCATAATTTAACTTAGCTGAATTATTGGTAATTGGGATTATTAATTTAATGTTAAGTGTTGCCACCATTTGTTGATTGCTGTTTTGTGCAATAAAGTTTAAATAACTAAGCTATGTGATTAGTGAAAGGAGTTAATCAATATCGTATGAGCCGCGCTTCTATATCTTCTAAGGCTTTGTAACTTACTTTCCTTCAATGGGTAAAAAGAGCACCATAAATATGTATATATTCTAGGTCTTATTGCTTACAAATAAGGTCGAAAAGTGTAAGTTAGGTATCCATATATTAGGTAAACTTTGATTGTTCTAAAATTATGTATTCAACAACTAATACGCGCGAGTGGCCCAGCGGTATGCTACCAACGCCCCACGTTTTTATTTTAGTCGGATAAAAACTTCCGATTATTACTTAATCTACGGACATAGTGACAAAATATGACCTTTATCTTCCGACTCGAGAAAACTACATTGATACCCGTCTCGCATGATTACTCTCCAGAAAGCAATGCATATGGAACTCAGATTCGCATTAATTTTAATTTTCTAGTTTTTGGTACAACATCTGCGTAAAATAAAACCGTTTCAATTAAAACTTTTGCATTATGTGGCCAAAATATTCTAGTACGATTTGCAGGCATGTGGTGGACAGTCAGGTCTTGATACCGAGTTGGACGAGAAAAGATACATTTGTGCATTTGGCTGTGGTCTCGCCGTCCAGGATATTCGGAGCATCTACCTCCAGCACCACAAATCGAATGCACCTATTCTCTGCCGCTCTCTTTCTCGGATTGTCCTCGTTTTACTTCATACAAGAAGGTCGGGAATATTAGAGCTGAGACTAGCCGCGCCTTAGTTTTATAACTTATACCACGGTTTCTCCATGTGATTCGGTGGCGCCTCATCGCATCTTTGGCCGTGGCTATTCGGTGTTTTATCTCCGGGACACAGCTTCCCTCGTTAATTGTGGTCTGTTCCAAGTAGATAAAGTTATCCAAAACATCAATACCCTGGATAGTTTGTATATCTGACAGTTTCCCTGCACGATCCACCGCCATTAGTTTGGTTTTCGGCCGATCGATTGCTAGTCCTTTCTCACTTTCCAGGGCTATATAATATATACTTTTAAAGAGAATCCATACAAACGGTAACCTGTTTTCCGAGTAGGTCAGTGGTATTATATTTAACACTAGCTTTAACTCAATTTAGAGTCATAACAATGGTATTGTACGTCTGTCGCAAGCAGCGATGGATTCATTTGGAAATCCATTGTTTGTTTGCTTTGCGATTGATACGTAAGCGTAAGTACGTACTCATATCTGTCGAAATATTGCCTGTTGATGACATGTATTCACAGCAAATCAGTATTCGAATTCCTGAGTCAAATAATCCATGCTAGGCATACCTACATGTGCTTCAATAATTATTGCATTTAACAATGTCACAAATGCGCATCAATATACTATCAATTAGTGGTGGCTAAGCATATTAACACTTCCATGCCTTTATATATATATGAGGTAGTATACGTCAAAGGCAACATCAGCTAATTTTCCGTCTTTAACAGCTGTAGACTGAGCGCTCGTGGCCCAGCGGCACCCGCGTACCGCGTGCGGTATGCGAGGTTAAGCAATGTCGCGCGGGGTCAGTCCTTGGATGGCTGACCGCTTTGAGTGATTACTAATTGAGCACTCCCGTGCTTTGGAAGGCACGCTAAGCCGTTGATCCTGGCTGCTGTCTATGATAGCAGTCATTAGGCCAAGTTAGACGGCTTGAGAACTCCTAACAGTCACGTTGCCCACTAACTTGACCAGCCTAATCCCAATAAGTTCTTGTTTCCCCCTTGGGTTGGATGGTCAGATGGCAGTCGCTTCTGTAAAAACTAGTGCCTACGCCAATTCTTGGGATTGGGTAGCGGACCCCGGGCATCCTTCAGGATGCAACTGTACTGGGAACAACGTAAGGATGATGATGATGAACAGCTGTAGACAGAAAGATAAAATGTATACAGAACCATTCAAACTGCTGTTCTTTGTAAGAGTATTTTTGGAATGGCACTTTAATAACATACCAAAATATATAGTTAGACTAGATGACATATCAGAATTTAAAAACATATTGTATATTTTCCTAATAAAAAAAATAAAAAAAATAAAAAATGCTGTATTTTTTTACTTTTAGCTTTCTTGAACAAAACATTTCTTTTTTGCAGGCCAGTGTAGTTTGTAGTTATTCCTTTTCTGTATATATCCAGCCTTGTATATTTATCCTACTAGGAGCACATTTCATATCTAAGTATATATGAAATATTGGTTCTACGTACCGCCCGCTGAATGCGGTTGGCGCAACGGAGGAGCGGTCGTTGGGGAACTCTTTGGGAGAGGCCTCCAGAGGATGTCCAGCAGTGGACGTCCTTTGGCTGATATGATGATGATATACGATTTTTTTTCGTAAGGCTGATTTACATTTGCAAGAACTAGCATATAGTTATCACTACATTAAGGAGCTGCAGGCTACCGAGCTGAGGCGAGTACGATCAAACCCTGCAATGTAACAAAATTGCATGCAAGTTTTTGCAAATGTAAGTCGACATTAGAAACATAAATTGATAACAAACAACAAAATGTCAAAATATTCTCTCAAAAAGTAGTAAAACTTATGAACATAATTCACGATCTTTTTCAACTCCAGCATTATCATCTGTAGTTAAATAACTGACAGTATCATTGATGTACTATTATAGAACTAGATTCACAATCAGCCCACAAAAATGGCCCCCGTGAAAGTACCGCCCGCACGACTCGGGCGGTACTTTCCTGTTTAGTCGTGTTTGGACCGCAGACAGTGACAGTTGTCCAACAATGACGAAATCTGCTGTGAAAAACTACTTTAATAGCTACAAAAAACAAGGAAAAAGACGGTATATACTTTTTTAGGTTAGTTATTTTGATAACCTTACAAAATTTATGTAAAGTCCTGGTAATTTCATTGTTTTGAGTAAACAATTTTGTTAGTTCAAATGAAAGGTTATCAAGAAACAAAATGTAAGGAGTCGCTACTAGGTCAATATTTATTTAAACTAAATTTATGAGGAATAAATTTGTGTTTTTTATGTTTTAATTCAAGATTTCCACAACATCCTCAGCGACGTTCAGAATGGACCGCTATTTTAGCGCAAAATAAACGTGAAGCACTCTATAAACCAAGCCACACGAGTGTTGTGTGTTCGGCCTATTTTCCTATTTCCGACATATACAGGACCAATAAAGGCTTAATTCGACTAACTGCAACTGCTAAACCTGTCTTGAACGTAAGTCCGTTCGTTCCCGACTCAAACTACATTATTCAAATTCTGTTTTAACATACAATTTTAGCGTGAAAAATCATGCAGAGGAAAACAGTTTCATATAGTTATATGAATTGATGTAATAAAAATCAATTTAACGTTAATATATTTAAATAATTTATCTTTCAAGTTCATAGTCGGTATCTTTGTTTTATAGATGTCAGAGATACGAGTAGATGACGATGACTTGCAAAGCAAAAGTTGTAAAACTACTAATGCTGCTCCAACGGCAGAAGTCAGTACTTTTGAAATAATTACCTATAGTCTTGCTCAAGAGTTTCATGAAGGTAAACATCTTAATCTCTAACACAGAAATAGAACAATCACATAATGTGTGTGAATGTTGTAATGGAAAAGATTTATCAATTATTTTTTGTTCAAAAAAATTATTAATATAAAAATAATTTAAATAACCAAAGCGACTCCATTAGGTACTTTCACTGTTCACTTTTGACATTTATAAACATTGGTAGCCAGTATACGACAGTGGCATTTTACTAAAAAGTTTTTACCATGTTGGTTCTTATGTTTGCAAATTTGACACTTGACGCTAATGTCTGTAAGTTCTTTTTTGTATGAAGTTTTTATCTTGACTCGGACTATAAAGAAGCGTTATTATCAGCTAATGCAATGTAACTGTCAGTGTCATCTTGCGCCACATTTTTAGTTATTTATGTTCGGCATTGTGTGTCTATTTCTATATCTTATATCAATGGAGAGTATTATTAAAACAATTAACTTTTTACATTTAAGTGGTCAGGGCATAAATGCAATATAAAATACAACAGTCATGTAAAGCAATTATATCACTGTTGGGAGAATCTGAATAGATTTTCATGCATTGTTATTTATTATACAACTTTTTTTAATTTTTAAAAGATGTGCGTCTTTGAGAAAATAAATAAAAGTCCAATGGAATACAGTCCAAAAGTGAGAAACATTCAAATTCCTCGACCCTACATCATTTTATTACTACACTTTAAGTAAATTGCACGCTACGCGTACGGAAAAAGCCACTTTTTGGCCAGATGTGGCATAATAGTACAAGTGCAGAGAACAGGAAATTTGCAATGAGTGGTGATAAATTAAAACACGACCGAAGGGAGTGTTTTAAATCGACACGAGTTGCGAATTACCTATTCGCACGTACACGATACATCGATACATCATACAACGTTTTACAGTACATATATATGCACGTAATCTGCTGATTACCGCACTCGTGCGGTAAAGTAGCTCCATATGTACTGTAAAATAGTATAAAGCCATCATGCTACGGAACAACTTGATATCAGATGGGCAATTACTCTTTTGAATGATTTAACAAAAATATGTGAAATATGTTCATAATATTTTTTATGATCACCAAAAAAATCTCGAAGTTTGTATTTTTTGTGATATTTACAATCCGCGTTTTATATTAAATATCCAACTAGATAATCAGTAGTAATAAACAGTGTGTACAGAGGACAAAGCGAGCGGGACAATGCCGTGAAAACAATGAATGCGGCTGCAACACGCAAACACAGTTCCCGCCCGCTCTGCTCTGTCACTGTCAGACCTAATTAGACCCGCCATTGAGATTGTCTGATTAATATGCGCATTGTTTCCTTCCATGTCGCACTCTACAGACCTAAATTATTGACTCTTTGCGATATTTATGGGTTCTTGAAGTAAATTGCTACGCCAATCCGATATCCTTCTGTTTTCGCTTTACATTTTGAGAAATATTTGTTGCCCGTATTAACACTGTCAGTGCCAGAAACCCACAATATCGCCTGAGGTAAGCAGTGATCGTAACTTTTGTAGCATTTTCGGTGAAGCGTAGTGGTGTCACGTACGTACTCGTTTTTCTGACTTTTTGTTTCTGTAAAAACAGGTACAAACAGAGAAATCAACTAACATTTTCTTGACAGTGAAAGTAACGGGAAAAAAATTAAAATATATAAGGAAGGCACGTAACAAATAAAATTAAAAGATTGATTTTAAAACTCTAATATCGTATTCGTGTATCTTTTTCATACTCGTCTTTTAAAACCTTTAATGCTGGTTTTACCCGAGGCTTTTAAAAAAATTGTAGTCCCCACATTAAGGCGCATAAAATGGACCATTTTTATTTTTCAAGGATTTCACGTATAGTCACAGAATTAAAAAAATCGTCACTTTTCGTCTTTAAAGGCATTAAAATAAAGTTAAATATTGACTATCCTTTTCATTCTGCGACTGTATGTATACACGTATGAATCATTAGATTAGTCTTGGTGGCGAGTGTCACTACACTAATGACGTATCATTTACCAAAATCAGTTGAGCCATTGAGTAGTTACGACAGAGATAGGAACGGTCATACATACATGCACACACACACACACACACACATAGAGGTCAAATAGATAAACTTCCTTCGAGATCGGTTAAAAACATGCGCAAAATTGTAATACTACGTACGTACCACGTACGTGGCGGTGAAACTAAACTTGAAATGAACGCCTATCTCCGTAGATATTGTTTCAATGTACAAATTTCTGTGTATTGCGGGGTCGGCGTCTCGCTTGTGATTCTTCTGGTGTCACAAGTGTCCATAGGCGACGGTGTCTGCTTACCATCAGGCAGGCCGTAAGCTTGTTTGCCACTGTCATTGTAAACAAGTGTTCGGAAACACGTTATAGGTCCAGTTTAAGATTGGTTCAAGTACTTTTTGTAACTTTGACGCAGCTATCCGTACTTCTTCGTTTTAATCGTAACGTGCAGAACATAAAATTTCATTGCCGCAGCATATTTTCTTTATGCTTAAAGCGCGTCGCACCAAAAAAAACATGCAGTAAATCGACGTCAAATATATGTTTGCAGTTTTGCGCCTTATTCCATTGTAATAACGCAGAAAATGTAAACATTTGTTGACCTCTTTGTCGTCGACTGTACAACGTAGGTAGGAACCTGCTATGTTCTGTCACTGTCACACCTAATCAGACACCCCGACGAGAATATCCAATTACTACTTATGCACTCGCCTGCATTCGGGTCGGCCACATTCATTCAAATTCAATTGAATAGAATGTGTGAAGATTTGAAATTTTGATAGCAGTATGTCGCAATACGGTATAGGTGAAAAACTTAAGAAAATAACCTGCTGTATGTAGTTGTGACGTGTTCGAATAGGCATTTGTTTCGTTTGTGTTGCACATTTTAAATATTCGAATACGCTACAACTATATACAACAGGTACTTTTTAGGGTTCCGTAGTCAACTAGGAACCCTTATAATTTCGCCATGTTCTTCTGTCTGTCTGTCCAAGGCTTTGCTGTGTGATTGTTAGTGCTAGAAAGCTGCAATTTGGTGATACAATAAATTGATGGGGATTAGTAGTACAATAAATAGTTGGGGAGCGAGTATTTCGTATGATTTGTTTATGGGTAGCGTAATGAAGTATGGTCATTAATCACCTTTAGAGTTTAACAGTCACTTCATAGTTAACTGCAGCATAAACGCATATTGCTTGTATATGCGATAACATAGCGTGTATATAAAAGAATAGGGTATTTGTTTAAATAAAGCGTTCACTATATACTTGGATCTTGAGTTTCCATCATCTCCGACTCAACCCTGCACGCTAGCAACCCCAAACTACTACCTATATTATAGTAAAAACAGCAGGTGGCAGGTTCTCAAGACGAAAGTCTTTGAGCAGTGTGTGTTGCCAGTGATGACATAACTGAAAGGTGTTCGCTTACTATGGGCCTCATAAAAAGGCTCAAAGTCACCCAAAGAGCAATAGGGATCGAGGGCTATGCTGGGAGTATCTCTGCGTGATCGCATCAGCCCGATATAGCCCTTCGAATCACTAAACTTCAGCACAGCAGCTCAGCAGCAGGGCAGTGGGCGGGGCACATAGCACGTATAACCGATAGCCGTTGGGGCGGAAAAGTTCTCGAGTGGCGACCACGTACCGGAAGGCGCAGCGTGGGCAGCCCCCCACACGGTGGACAGACTGATGACCTGGTAAGGGTCGCGGGCGTCCACTGGATACGGGTGGCGCAGGACCGGTCATTGTGGAAGTCTTTGTGGAGGCCTATTTCCAGCAGTGGACGTCCTTCGACTGACATGATAATGATGATTATGAGCGTAAAAATATATATTTTTAGTGTTATGAATATTGTGTAAACTGTTTCAATTTTAACCGTATGTCACGGATATACATCCACCATATCAGCCCGAAACACAATCATACATAAATAAACTTCAAATTAAAGGGAAAAATTGAAAAAATTTATGCTCCGAGCAGGATTCGAACCTGCGATATCTGGCATACGCGGCCAATCGCTCTAGCCTCTGAGCTATCGGAACAACCATATTTTCCATATTTTCATTAGCAGCGTTACTGCTTTAGTACAAAATTAATTCATACATAAATACAGTCAAATACCACCGTCGCCCTGTAGATGCACGGTAACTTAACTGATATCTAACAGACGCAAGAACTTGCAAGTTAGAGCTTTAATTAGATATAAAATACGACATAACACAATTAACAACTGTCATGAATGAAAGTTTCCATCACGATAATTTCCCCCATTATGGAACTGCCGACCAAACAACTTAACATTAGGTTTGTCGTAAAAGTTATAAAGCAAGTCGAGTGCGGTAGTCGTAACTGGCAGGGCGAGAAATGTGTTCGACAAAATTACCACTTTTTGTTGATAAATGTTCGTCGGTCCCCTACAGGCTGCTGTTTATGTGCCATTAAGTTGATATACTTATTTGTTAATGAGTAATCTGTAATTATATGTTAGTTGCGAAATGTTCAAGTCGTTAAGACTATTCTGCGCGGAGAGAGTGAAACACATGCACGTGTTAACCAACTACAAGTTTCTAGATAAATCATGATTTCGATACACGTGTGTTGCCGAAGCATATCACATTATATCTCTTACGCTGTTCTAACTCTCTCACAATGCCGGATACGAGAGACGCACGCTGTTTATTATATATGTTATACGAGTAAACTAGCCGCCCACGTATTACATCTCTTTGTACATTCCGAAGGTCCATTCTAGACACAGAATAAATATTTTTTGAAATCGTATATATGTACAGAGCTACATAGTAGTTACACTACCGCTCATAATTATTTAGGCACCCATACTAACACACTACACTTTTGTATGAACCAGCAATTAGTAGTTAGTCATTGCAAAAAGAAAACTACCATTTTAAAAGGGCGGTCTCTGGCACCGATTTCAGGCTCAATAAGTCAGCTAAATAAAAAATGCAAAGAGCACGGAAAACTGTCAAGGGACTCTGACTTGGCAGTGTATTTCTGAAAGTCATTTTTGTATACATATTTGTATGGAAAAGGCATGGGTGCCTGAATAATTATGAGCGGTAGTGTACTTGCACAATATTATGCAGTTCCTATAGCTTTTATGTATAATGCTCCATGCTCTTTTGTATAATGTTTTGGGAAATAACAAATTTGTATTTGTATTAATCGAGATAATACTACCAGGATTAATGACACAATGCCGCAGATTTTTAGATATATTTAGCTCAAATTTATTTTAATATTATTCTTAGTTTTTTTTATTAATAAAAAAGGGCTTGTTGCCAGGCGAACATACCGCCCCGTAAGGCCAACAAAAAGAAAATATTACTTCAAAGAAAAACTTAAACTCTAGATCTTAAAGCTACCTCTGTTAACTTGTACAAAATCTCGGCTTCATCCGATATGGGAACAGACAGAATACTATTTAGGAACCCCGTGTCTAACTGATTCCTCTCGAACCAGGCAGCTCTCAAAGGCTCGGTCCGAACACATTCTTAGTTTTAATTTAATGTTCTTTTTTTTAATTTAATGTGATATCCGAGGATGCAGCTGTACTGTGAATAACGCTAGGAGGATGATGAATGTGATATCGGAAATATATTTACTACCCACAAATAAATAATCAAACGTAATTCACGTAGAATAACTAAACATTTTGCTCGAGATTTAATCATCTAACATGTCATCGAGATAACCACTGATATTGTAGCTTCTTCAATAATAATTCTTTGATGATGTTGTAAACTTTGATAGCAATATCTATCAAGACTACACGCAGTGTATTTGCTTATGTCGTGCTTAACCCAAGTTGTTTGTTATGGGGACTGGTGTAAAGCCAAGACATATTCTTGCTTCGAATTATTATAAACTATCTCATAACTGTGACATGCAAAACCTGAAGCAAGAGATAATATTGGGCTAAATCCGAATGTTGAATAATTACGAAAATGAAAAATTTCTGCCTAATTAAGCAGTTTTATTTATTTTACTAACAAGAAAATACATAATTTTTTTTATGATAAAATACAATGCTTGGCCTATGTCCAGCAGTGGACGTCTATCGGCTGATATGGTGTTGGTGGTGGAATGAAAATGCTTGGTAGAAGTTTCCGAATTTTTCAAGATTCGAAATAAGGCTAATATGTCTATTTAGTAACGCAACTTTTAAAACTAGTTGTACCAAGTATTGTAATACATAGCTAATAACTCTATCGACCTTATTTCAATGACATAATACCTTGTTACGTTTCTCATCGACAAATGAACTCAACGAAGACACTGTATTTTTCGGAATACCCGTACAACGTAACTCTGCTATATCCAACTCGTACTCTGTCATTTGTTATCCCGTGGGGTATGTAGTAAAGGTATCGAGTTATCAAAACGAAAACCACCGAGTCCTCCTAACGAGTCTGCTTCTTTGAATTTGGCGATGGCCGATGTCAAATGTGCATGGCGCGACATTTAGAGTTTTAAACAATAGAGGTTAGTGAGAAAATCTAGAAGGCTAATTACGTAACGGTTTCGAGCGTGCGCAAAGTTGATATAATAGTATATTACTACAGAGGCCGGGACGAAAGACAACAAAGACATATAAACGGCCGATCGCAGCGAGGCCGGATAGGTCTGAGGCGGGCAACCCCATATTTCCCGCCGTGGTATGTATAGTGTTTTACTCCGACATGCAATGAAATAAGCAACAAAAAAATCTAAGTTTTATTTTTAATGCGCTTAGTGGCAGAATGTCATAATGCCTGTGCCACAAATTTATGTAGAATGGAAATTTAAAAAGAGTACTTTGCTGGCCTATGCCTGCAAGATTTGTATGAAAGTCCATTAACGACCTCTTGTCCTAGCCGCACCTGAAACATCATACTTCGCAGCCTATTATAAGGATCATAACATCAATTTTTCATTGCATTTTTGAGAAAATGTCATTTTACATACTAAAAATTAAGTTAGACCTACCTAACCTAATTTTAACACGTTACATATCAACTAGCTCCTGCTACCAGAGTAACTACGAAAACGGTTAGAAAGCGCGTTTCAAAAAAAAGTAACCCTTATGGTACCACTCTGCCTGTCCGTCTGTCACAAGTATGTATCTCAGGAACTACTAATGCTTTTATAGGGACTATACGCATGTTTCGATTTGTAACTTTATATATAAGGCTAATCTGAGTGTATTGAATTTCCGACTCTGATTTTTAGACGATGGTTAGTTATCGATTTATAAAGGAAAGGGATTCGAAAAGATCATTCCTGTCAAAGTATAGGTATACACAAAAATACGAATACGAATAAAGTAAGATGCGAGATATTTTTCAGATCTTACTTTCTTTCTTTTTCAAATGAAAAGTAGACAGTTCGCCACTTTGCCCTATTAGAGTCTCAATAAAATAAAACTAATTCCGTTCCATTATCAAGATATTCTAGAGGTTGGTATCCCGGTCCTATCAATTAAGTTCATAGAATCGCATCCAAGGTATTGCTTGATTAGGATGGGTTTCACCAATTGGTAAGAATAATCAAATCAGCAACTTTTTTGCAAGAACGCTCGATTTGTATGAAGTTTGGGAAGGGAAATGTGCCTGACATCACAATTTTTTTATGGTCAAACTGCGTCTTTTTTTCATGGTTATGTATTTCAAAACCTTTAAAAGTGCATGAATAAGTTGTCGTTTGATTTTTTCCGAGTATTTTAGTACCTATGATTTGTTTACGAGTATTAGGAACGTAAACAAATATTTTTTTAGTGTTGTGAAATACCCTATTATGTGAAATAGATTAGGTGTTCTTCTTCTTCTTCCTTGTTCCCTTATTGATGAGGATCGTGACCACATGTAGGCCCTACCCAAATATTGCGGTTATAACCCATAATTATATCACCAGGAGATATTTAAGACCAGTGCCCTAAACATTTCATATTCATTAAAATACTTTCGCATCGAGCAATTAATAATGGTACGTTTTATTTATTGTAACGTCATAAATTTTGTTTCCAAATAATATTTAACGTTATTAATGTTGAAGGTACACCGACACAATATCTCCCTAATATTAATGAATATTGCCCGAGCATGTAAATGTGCAAACTTGGACCATTTGTTACCCGTCAATACACGGGAAACGCTTCAAGTAATATTCTAGGACTGTTAATGTGATTTACAGTTTAATAACACGATTTTTAAGTGGAATTTTTGAAAGTCCTTATTGTGTTATGTTTCATTGCCAGGAAGACTTGAATAACCTGTAAACCCCCGTATTACAGAGATGTTTGAAATTATTAGAACAGTTTTCGAGAACTCTTGTACAAACAAATATGTATGTACCATGGAATCGTTTAATAATAAAGGATGAACCAGTTTAAATCTATAAAATACTATTAACATTCTAATGTGAACTTTTTTAGAAATTGTAGTTATTTTAGTACTAATGGACCCAGTCTAAATATTTAGCACTAAAAAGTTCTTCAATTTAGTACCCCGAGATTTTATTCCACGAAACCAGCTTGCTCTAGACTACACATAGAATGAAAACACATCAAGAGCCATGTTACTAAGGCAACATTATCCCTCCAAAAAATCTATTCCAATTAATATACAGACAATTAAGTTGACTAGACAAACATGCTTGATCTAAGTCTGCTCGTATACTCGTAACGTTTACCGTTTCGCGTTATATTACTCAAAGGACATATAAGAGCAATTATTAAAATGACACACGGACTTTTAGTCATAGAAGGTGCTTATTACTCTCCCAAGTTCGCAACTCGACCAATCTCGCTGATAGCAGTTGATTCTCCGGAGACGGTGTTCTTCATCTACGTAGTGACGCCAATGCGCGTTATTGTTGTATAAAAATAATATTGTCGCTGGTTATGACAAGCGACAATTTGTCTTATACCTGTCATGTAATATGGCTATCAGACACTAAATGTACAAGTATATTCATTTATTAATTTATTTATTCTTTTTGCACAATAGAAAATCTTAATAGTACAAAAGGCAAACTTAATCCCGTAAAGCATTTGCGGACAGAGAACACGGGTCGGTAAAATACCGTTACGTCATACATATGTATATTCCTAAAATAGTAAAAGGTGGCCCAGCGGCACCCGCGTACCGCGTGCGGTATGCAAGGTTAAGCAATGTCGGGCGAGGTCAGTCCTTGAATGGGTGACCGCTTTGAGTCGTTACTAACAGAGCGCTCCCGTGCTTTGAAAGGCATGCTAAGCCGTTGATCCCGGCTGCTGTCTATGATAGCAGTCGTTAAGCCGAGTTAGAGGCCTTCGGACGGCTTGACAACTTCTAACAGTCAAGTTGCCCACTCACTTGACAAGCCTAATCCCTATAAGGTCTAGTTTCCCCCTTGGGTTGGAAGGTCAGATGGCAATAGCTAAAATAAATAATCGTATGGCAATTATTATCGAACCGTGAGATCTTCGAGAAGACAAGTAAGGTTGCTAGTTTGCCACCCAGGGGTCACGTGTAGGGAAACGATAGGTAGTTCCTACGAACGTGGTGCAACTTCGACCCCCCTTTGTCAAGAGAGTGGGCAACTTGACTGTTTGAAGTTCTCAAGCCGCGCGAAGGCTTCTAACTTGGATTAACGACTGCTGTCGTAGACAGCAGCCGGGATCAACGGCTTAACGTGCCTTCCAAAGCACGGGAGCGCTCAGTTAGTAACCACCCAAAGCGGTCACCCATCCCAGAACTACCTACATGAATGATAAAACACCGTGGGATTAATTGTGACTGAAATTGAATTAATAATTATGGTATCAGATATTAATATCTTATTATTTTCTTTTGACATTTTGATTTTATTCTAGAAACTGTCTAGATTTATATTTTTTACATTTTTATTCACCTTATTTATTTCTTTTTCTTAGGTTAGATTTTTTACAATAAATTTATACAAGTAAAATATAATAATATACATACAAAATATAAAAGCATTATAAAAAACCTAACCTAGGGTGCCGCCGGCAGCGAGGCGAGCCTAAGCTACCGATGGTTAGGGCGACAGAGAGAGGAACCTCCGGACTATCCGTGCCGTGTCCAGGAGTACGCCGTGTCCAGACCCTTGACCCAACCATCTAACGAGAGTCTCTTGAGATGTTGGTCGAGACTCTTCGCTATTAGACCGTTCACATTTTTATTATTATTATTGTTTATGTTTTGACGATCCTATTGTAAATTTTACTACGTAATAATTTCTTATTTTGACATGTCTCCAACAATACAATATTTACTTTAAAGAATAATAATAGCATCAATAAATTTCTCTAAATAATTAATTAATATTTATATTTATACATGTTATAACTGACGATTCCAAAGTGCTTGTTGCTAGGCCTATTTGAATAAAGAATATTTTCGCTGGGCCACGAGCCACGAGCGCTCCTACGCACGAACGCACTGCGGTTAGTTGGGATCACACGCAATGTATTAGGAAAACGACTGCCGCTGCTGTCGCCGGTCCAAGTCACGGCTGGGTCGTTTTATGCCCCCTCTCTTGCGCCACGAGCCTCGCAGGAACTGCCTGAGTCAAGCGGTAGCCCTATAATTTTAACTCTATTTCGGGCTGGCTGTGTTAGAAAAAAAACTTAATGTCAGTCTTACCACAGAATAAGTAATAACTCTTTATTTAATACAAAGAAAAAATACAAAGAAAAATGAACCGTTATCTCGCACCAAGCCACAAGCCCCAAGGACCTGACTAATCTCGGAGTACCCTACAGGCTTGAGGTGGCGCAGAATAATAATAATTTATTTATATATCGTTACAAGCTTCGTTCATATATCTTAGCAAGGAATAGAGAAGAAAAAAAAGATTCTTTATAATCTGATTTGTGAAAAAGAGTAGTGTTACTCCTACCCAGTAAATAGTTTGACTGGATATGGCCGATTTAAATGTGATTTACTCGTAAAGCCTCCGCCTGTGAAAGGGTTGAAAATTCCATGTCTGTGCGGTTAAAGGAATCTGAAATGCTCACCTTTTCCTTTACTATCAAGTAACAGTCTGAGCGATAAAGGCATATCTACCCATTGACTTCCCAGCGCTATATTAAACAAAAGGTGGTAGTTTAAACCTATATCAATTCACATGAAAATATTAGCTTGTTTGCCATAGGTTACAACATACACAAACACTTTTATAAAGCCGTTGTAAATCAATCGTTTAACAGGTAGTTCTTAACTCGGCCGAAGTTCAATGCAATCGATGCTTGGGCACGAGAATAGCAAAGTTGCTAGAGTTCCAAGAGATACCTAAGTCGCAATCACTGTTATAATGGTCGCCGGCTCGTTACGCGCTGTGTAATGGCGGTGTGTTGCCACTTGTAAAAGAAAATTAGTTAAATGAAAATGCTTATTAAGAGTGAACTTACGTAAATGCTTCATAAGAGAATGGTTGAAGCTTATTATACTTTATAAACTTGCAAGAAAGAACTTAAGGTATAAATTGCAATCACTATCGGCTTACTCAGACGTGCACGACTCTGGTGCATACGCGGCGCGCGGCGCAATAGGGAAACGGGGACCGTCTGTCCGTCGGTAGGTCTATAACTACAGACATCATCATAGTAGAGTAGAAGTCTAATAACTAATTGTATAACTAAGAGTATATTTACAATAGAGATAAAGGAAGAAGGAAGGAGAAGGAATGGAAGGGAGGAGGAAAGAGGAGAAGGGGAATAATTCTAGCACTATCCCAGCACAGTTACATCGTGAAGGATGCCTGCGGTCCGCTACTGAATTCCAACAATCAGTATATAGGTATACTTAGGCACTAGTTTTTACGGAAGGGACTGCCGTCTGACCTTCCCACCTTACTCAGATTAGGTTTGTCAAGTGAGTGGGCAAGTTGACTGTTAGAAGTTGTCAAACCACCCGAACGCCTCTAACTTGGCTTAACGACCATAACACGGGAGTGCTTGTAGTAAATAACCACTCAAAGCAATGTCCCATCCACGAGTTGACCTTAACCTCGCATTCCGCGTACACGGTACGCGCGCGCCGATGCCGTATACGTAACTACAGTCATTGAAATATAGATAAAGTTATACGTATATTTTAGGTAGATAGTAAGGATTACAATCCGTTGGAGCTAGGAATATTCTTCTTCGTCACTTATAACATACATGAAAATCATGGTAGTAGAACATTAAAATTATAGTTTTTTAAATTTGCGTATCTGGTTTTACTAGTATACTATTATTTATAGCATGGAATTTCATTTTTTGAACCGTGAGATCTTCGAGAAGGCCGTGTACGTACTAATTGGCGATGTTACAGAGAGAAAGTTAACTATAATCGCGATACATTACAATATTTAGTCAGCTCTGAAACACTGTAGGGCACTGTAATACAACTAAAATCTAACTTAACTGCTACACATATTTTTAAACCGTAACAAATATTTTAACATGTAGTATCGAATCTACTATACTAAACGAATACGATTATAAATAAATAAAAATATTAAATAAATATTAGGGGACAATTTTTACACAAATCGAACTAGTCCCAAAGTAAGCTCAATAAGGCTTGTGTTATGGGTACTAGACGACGATATATTTAATAGATATATACTTAAATACATAGAAAACATCCAAGTCTCAGGAACAAATGTCTCTGCTCACCACAGAAACAAATGCCCTTACCGGGATTTGAACCCGGGACCTCTAGCTTCGAAGGCAGTGACACTACCAACTAGGCTAAACAGGCCGACAAACCTACATTATACCTACATTAACTATCAAAAAACTCTCTTATACAGCGTGTTACCGGCATGCAGGCTTTTCTTTAAGCAGGGTATCGAAACGTAGTTCCTAAACCTAACCATGAACTTAGTTTTATTGTAAAACCAAAATGTTTTGTTTACTACGACGTCATCTTAAGCAAGTGCACCCTAACTAGTACATTGACGGTGCAGATTTAAGAAGTTTAATTGTATAGTTAATTCAAATAATTATGATTTGCTAATACATGCAAACAGTTGCTAACGAAACATACGAGACCTATTGTCCGTTTTGAAAAAATCCCGCTTGTCGGTAACGCACTGTATAATATTTCGCACACCTACTATTCAGCAAAGAGTCATTGTTGCCCTCGAATGAAGGACAAAAGTTGTACTTTTCTTCGCTCATTTGAGGGCAGCAATGATTCTTTTCCTCATAGAAGGTTTGAAAAGCAGTATGTGCCATCACTAGGTAGCAAAATTATTTGTGAGACATTTCATGTTTTTAGTAGCGGTCCTCATAATCGGTGTGAAAAGTGTTGTGTGTCACACGGCAGCAAAATTTCCGTCTTGGGCGTTAACACTGCTATCTCTCGTTATGGTGAAGGTTCAACTTTAGAATCCCTCGCTACGCTCAGGATTCTATTGTAGAGTCTTTCGCTTCACTTAGAATTTAAAATACCGCTTTCGTCATAAATATATCAGTTTGCTCCCTTGTGATCTACTTTTTAGTAGATCACTTAAAAAAAAAAAAAAGATCATCACTTTCGGGGCTGACTGTACCACTTAGTTTGCGTCAAATTAACTGACAGCTTAACATTTTGATGGGCCCTCGGTTCTGTTCGTTACAAATACAGCAGTTCAGATTCTAGATTAACTTGAATATCGCCTCTTGAAAAGCAATTTCTTCAACGGTTTATTAAAGGCTTTTTCACTTCTTATGCTTGAAGGGCGTGGCTAAAGTAGTATATTTAATTTTATTACGTTAATTTAGTACCTAGGTATAATATTTCAATTTGACCAATGCCTCAATATCAAATCCACCAGTCACAATAACAGCACATCGACAGCCAATCGGAAAATTGGGTTCTTTTTTGGTACGTTTATTATGTGATACTAAATTACAATTAGTTTTAATACAGTGCTTAAATATATCTACAAAAATAAACTAAAGTTAGTAGTGGTTAGTTTTTAGTCCCTATTTCACCATCATTTGCAAAATACACAGAACATTAAATGGTTCTGAGGAAAAATAATTAAATCGTTTGTGCAACACTTCCAAGCCATTTGGCATTTACAGTTTAGCCATTTGGCACACGCATACAAGAGAGGTCAAAAGAAAAATTTTTACCCGCATTTCTTTAAAAAAATCCCTTAGGAGGTGAGTGCTGCGTCCTTCTTTGTTTTTTATATAGGGATAAAAAACTCTGTGACCTATCGTGTGTGGTATCACATGAAAGGGCTTTTTGAGGCGATACTAATTATACATTTTTCTTAATATTTATTTCTCTCATTGAAAAGTAGAGTGTTTTATAATACACTCATTCTCTTACACTTATTATATAGATTTCATACACAAAAGTGCATAAACAGCATACTAATATCGCAAATGGAACTTTTTTGGACCATGTTTGAATACAAAAGTTATAAGAATAAAGATTTTTTTTCCAAATGCAGATAAAAAATTGAAAATCCGATAACTTTTTGTGCAATAAATATAGATTAGATTTATTTCATGATATAATTTGGTGTACAAATTTCACTATGTCCAATCGTAAGAATTTACACCACAATCGTCGAATAGTAATATAATATTACAAATAATAAACATTAAAAATTACAAATACAAACAATTTACAAACAAATGACGGCCTGTTTAGCCTAGTTGGTAGTGACTCTGCCTCCGAAGCTAGAGGTCCCGGGTTCGAAACCCGGCCAGGGCATTTGTTTGTGCATTTTTCACGGATATTTGTTCTTGGGTCTTGGATGTTTTCCATGTATTTAAGCATGTATTTATCTATATAAGTATGTACATCGTCGTCTAGTACCCATAGTACAAGCTTTGCTTAGTTTGGGACTACTAATATCGAAAGGTTTAAATCACATTTAAATTCGATAAATTGGTCAGACATTATTATTGTAAAGAATAATATTAATCAAAATTATAGCGCATTTAGAAAAACACTTATAAACTGTTTGAACCTAACTATACCCAAACAAAAAATTTAATTAAAAACAAAATTTAAAAAGTATTGGCTAACCAAAGGTATAAAGCTTTCATGTAAAAATAAGAGGTTACTAAAAACGCTTACAATTAAAACAAACAATCAAATTATACATCAGTACTATAAAAACTATGAAAAAACACTAAAAAAAGCAAGCAAAAACAAAAACTAGAATATATCAATAAAATAAAAACATCTAGCAATAAAATAAAAACCACGTGGAGTATAATTAACGAAAGAACAAACAAGAAGCCTAAAAATGAAAAATACAACATAAAATTACAATTTAATAATAGGTTAATTAGTGAGCCAGAACAAGTCGCTAATATATTCAACAACTTTTTTGCATCTATAGGGGAAAATGGAAACAAATTGACAGCTCCCGGGCGGCCCGTACTGCATCCTACCGAAAACTCCATGTTTCTAGCGCCTGTAGAATACTCCGAAATACACACTATTATAAAAAACCTGAAAAATAAAAATAGCCACGGCGTAGACGAAATTCCACCCTCCTTATTGAGACAATGTGCAGACCAACTAACCCTGCCGTTCTGCACATTAATCAACCAATCATTTGAAGAGGGCGTCTTCCCAGACCTATTAAAAATATCTCTCGTTAGACCAATTCACAAAAAGAGCAAAAAAACAAACCCGAACAATTACCGCCCCATTGCCTTTTTGCCGACAGCATCAAAAATCTTTGAGAAACCTATGTGTAATCGCATATACAAGTTTTGTGAGAAATTCAAAATATTCGATGACTCCCAAAATGGATTCCGCAAAAAAAGATCCACAACATTAGCCGTGTTTAAGTATATCCAAGAAATACTAAATATAATGAACACTAAACAATACGCTATTGGAATATTGTTAGACATGACCAAAGCATATGACAAGGTCCAGTATAGCATATTACTAAATAAACTACACGGAATAGGGATTCGTGGCATACCACGAATCCCTATTCCGTGCCTCTTAAATGGCTCATAAATAGCTCACCACGTACTTAAGAGACAGACAACAGCTAGTAGACTTAGAACACTGTAATTTCAAGACAGGAGAAATTAAACACGTCCAGTCAAACATAAAAATAATCAACGCTTCTATTCCACAAGGTAGCGTTATCGGATGCCTGTTGTTCCTGATCTACATCCACGATCTGCCAAAAATCATGAACGAACCATGTGTATTGTTTGCCGACGACATCTCTATATTGACATCATGTCATACAAGTACAAACCTGAGTGAGTAAATAAATACTATATTAGATCGAACAACAGACTGGCTAAATGAACACAATCTCGAAATCAACTTTTCAAAAACAAAGATAATGTTCTTCCATCCATACCAAAAAGCTCCATTAAATATCAACTGTAGCTATAGGGATACACAAATAGAAGCTGTAGAAACATTTACACTGCTTGGTATAACAATAGATAAACATATATGTTGGAAACCACACATTACACGTATAAAAAGCAAAATTTCTAAATTCGCATATGCACTTCGCGAAATTAAAATAACGACTGATCTTAAAACTGCATTGATAACCTATTATGCTTATGCCTTTAACTGGTTTAACTACGGAATCATATTCTGGGGCAACAGTACAGATGCACCCAGCCTATTTACCCTACAGAAGAAACTTATTAGGATATTAGTTAATATCAAACAAACCGACTCGTGCAAACCTTATTTTATAAAGCAAAAAATACTTACGATTCCGAGCATATATATTTTAGAATGTTGTAAATTTGTCCAAAAATATCCCGAATTCTACACAAACCGAAAAATTTTTGTTAACTCCTGCACATTACGCTCTAGAAATAAACTAATGTTACCATTCTCACGACTTAAATTATGCTCATCAGGCCCTTTACCAATGTCAATTAAAATTTATAATAAATTACCCGTAAAAATAAAATAAGAAATAAAATACACAGTTTTGATAAATAAGCTAAAACAATTGCTTATAGAGAAGTCTTATTATACCATAAATGAATATTTTGATGATAAGTTAGAATGAACAACATATCCATCGTCATTATATATTATTATTGAAATAATAGATAAGTAGCCATAATAGTAGACTAAAATTTTTTGTATTAGCATGTAAGTGCTCCGTTCCCATAATTGCAGCGCCCTCTCAGGGTACATAATGTTTACGACACTCCGCATTGTAACACCTTTATGTCAATTATGTGCAATAAACTATTGAGTATTGACTAGGTCGATTTGTGTAAGATTGTCCCCCAATATAAATAAATAAATTATCATTTCGTATCTTCCAGCAGCCAAGATCTTCAAGATTTTATTAAAATTTTAAATAAACATATCTAAACGAGATACCCTTTTAGACATATATGAGAGAGAATATATGTATAATTAGAATGTCAATCGATTTTTCTTAAAAAAACATCCTCCATTTATTTTAATAAACTAATTTAATGAAATAAAGCAATACATACATACATACAAAACACAATAAAATTATAAACCTACATACAGTTTTGACGGAGGAATATCAACTTAAAATCGATGATAGCGCTTAGATCCCCTTAATGTTTCGAGTCGAAACCAGAACAGAACTTGAGCCCGTCATAAATAATGCCAATTAGTACAAACATTTCAAAAGTATTACAGACGGAACTCGATGCGTCTGTAGTACGTCAAGAACGATTACGTGGCAATGTAGCGTGTTCGCAGGCTTCTTCATTTACATGTTAATAGCTAGGTTAAGATTGGCTGACGCGGGCTCCAGATATAGCCGTCTTGCGGCCGCAGCTCTGAAACTAGGGAACGTCGGAACAATACCGCTAGTTGGATCTTTTCAGCGGTTACAAGTGTCAGAATATTGTAATTCATTAAAACTTCGCATCGTATCAGACGAAACTTGTTTAAACGAAGTCGTCACATACTTGTATATATACCTAAAAATCAAATATCCAATTAATATTTATCCGTTAATTTTATAGATGCGATAGTAACACTGTCGGTCTGTTATCTTTTCTTAACTAATTTATCAAATTGTGATTAAATTTTCCATGCAGACAGCTTTAACCCGAATATGGAAATGGCTTATACAGGATGTTTTTATTGAATTCCGTTAATTGCGAGGGCACAATCCTGAGATGAAATCTTCTCTAAGACACTAGTATCCGTAGTATTCGTACCATTTCGAAGATATTTAAGAATTTATTTTCGTTAATTAACACCCCTAGTGTAGTATAAAAGCTCCTTAACGATTAAACAATGTTGCCGTACATGTCATTCGAATTTCGAATTGTCATCCATCGCCACTACCATATCAGCCCTAGGACGTCCACTGCTGGACATTTCATGGGGGGGTAAATGCCATAATCGCCACGCTTGGCATGCGGGTTGGCGATCGCAGTATCTCCACCGCACTCTAGGAATGCTGCTGCCCATTCCCCGTTGGTCTTGGTCGTAGTTTTAGCACATACCCTGGTCCCGAATTGTCATACTTGACATTAACTTTTGCTTAAGTCCATGTTAAGTCTTAAGGCCGGTTTTCATTCACCCTTGTTGATATAATTAATTATTTTGTATGAAAATAAAAAAAATCTAGAATCTTAAAAAACTAAATATGCTATGTCCTTTCTATGGCTATACATGGCTATATTCTAGAAGGAACGGAAATCAATAAATACACCCTGTATTTTTTGAAATCCACCACCTTGGGGTGGTGAATTGGCACCATCCAAATTCCACGTGGGCAGAACAGATTTTATAATTCAAAACGAAACTTTGCGTCTCAGGTTACTACAAACTGATTTTATCTATAATAAACACGAACTTACAATAAAATAACTACACCCAATGAAAATTATCTTCCGACACCAATAACTCCGAAAACACTTGACTACGTTAATAGTCCCCCATTAATTTTAAACAAGGATTTCACTTGAGGTTACGAAACTATTCTACGATTAAAATTTAGCAGGTGACCCCGCAGACAAAATTCACGTCTACATTCGAAAAGAAAGGTAATATTTGCACCACAAAAAATAAGAATGCGCTTATGTTTTGCGGAAATAATTCACTTTTATTGTATCCTACGCGCTCTTTGCTATATTTATTGCTCACCTTGCGTTGCTACTATATTCGTCCTTATAATAAAATATGATGTTACAGGGAGCAATACCTCACTGTAGCATATACAGTATGTATACAACGAAGGCATTTTTAATCCCTTAAAGTTATGAGAAATAGTGGACATTTCTGGTTAATATATTCCAAGCACTAACCGGCATGTAAATGAACATATTGTTTTCGAACAGGATTTTGCTAGTGATGCAATGCAGAAAACACTTTAACCTACCCTCTGGTAGGTTAAATTTGATGTGTACCCGTTTTAGGCATAAGTACAGGGCTGATTTGATGTGTTTATTAGGTACATTAACGAGCTCAAATATATTCCTATCATTGTTTTTCATACTGTATACGTACAGGTATTTACATAATCATATAAGTATATGAAATCCCATTTCCTAAGATGATGATAGGTTGTAATCAGTGATTGTTGATATTGTTGATTGACATCATATTGGTCTACATCAATTTCCGCCTTCGGATGGTGTTAGAGGGATTAATTAGAGCGTTCGTGGCCCAGCGGCGCCCGCGTACCGCGTGCGGTATGCGAGGTTAAGCAATGTGGGCGCAGTAGTAGTTCTTGGATGGGTGACCGCTTTGAGTGGTTACTAACTGAGCGCTCTCGTGCTTTGGAAGGCACGCTAAGCCGTTGATCCCGGCTGCTGTCTACGACAGCAGTCGTTAAGCCAAGTTAGAGGCCTTCGGGCGGCTTGAGAACTTCTAACAGTCAAGTGGCCCACTCACTTGACAAAGGGGGGTCGAAGTTGCACCACGTCCGTAGGTAGTACCCACCGTTACCCTACACGTGACCCCTGGGTGATGCTAAAAGTGCAACAAAAACTGGCAACCGTACTTGTTTTCTCGAAGATCTCACGGTTCGTAAATAAATGCCATACGATTAAATTAAAAATTAGTATTAAAGACACTTACAGTTGAGTATCTGACTATCTTACTACATCTTATTCTACGTTGTACATTTTAAATACAATCCCTATAGGCAGGCATCGTTTGCGTAGTTTTAAAATTATTACTCCAATAAGTATTTGTGTAGTATTTTAATAATTATTTTTGTATTATACTCGTTAGCCCTTGGGGCGAAATGGTTCGAAAAAGTGGCGACCACGTATCTACCAGAAGGCGCGGCGTGAGTAGCCCCCCCCCCCCACAAAGTGGACTGATGACCTGGTAAAGGTTGCAGGAGTCCGCTGGATGCGGGTGGCGCAGGATCGGTCATTGTAGCACTCTTTAGGGGAGGCCTATGCCCAACAGTGCATGTCTTTCAGCTGATATGATGATGATGATGAAGGGATTTTTTTTTTCATTTATTTCATTACACAGAGAAATGTAAAAGTTAAATAAATATTAGGGGAAATAAATACACACAAATCAAACTAGCCCTATAGCAGAGCTCAGTAAGGCTTGTATTATCAATACTAGACGACGAAATATTTAATAGATATACTCGTATATACACAGAGTAAACATCCAAGTCTCGGGAACAAATGTTTTTGCTCATCGCATAAACCACGGCTGTTTATCTACGTAGAACGAAACGTGTATGATAGCGTCCATATTGTGTCAAAAGATTTTGACGACATACTGAGCTTTGATTGGCTACTGTTTACGTCAAACGTCAAAATAAAGTGACAAATAAAAATAAAATGGCGTCTCCTCGGAATTTCGTCTAGTCGTCTCTGAACATTTTTTTTATTTTTTCTAATGTTGTTATTTAAATTGTAGTATTGATAGTTTACTATGCAGTAAACAAACGAAACAGTGTGTAGCTAATCGAAAATTCATCTGGAAGCGCGTATTAACCATTGTTTGGACAACAAATGGAAGATAGTGAAGTGCATCGTATGTGGCAAGGCATGCAAGTTCTCATTTTGCAAAATGTACGAGTGTTGTGGTTGTAAAACGTAGAACTCTGTGAAAGGACGAAGATATATCGTTTTCCCGGATATGAGATGAGATACATTAAAAAATAAATCTGCTGATAAGTAAAATGTTTGTTTAATTTCATTTAACTAAGATATGGCTCAACATAGTTCACGGTATTTCAATTGAACACCAGTTTCATTTTACATCGGACGTTGGTGTTCAATTGGAAATGCCGTGAGCTTCTACACAAAGTTAAATTTAAATTGTTGGATGTTCACAGTAAGTTCCATTGCCACAGTGCCATTAAATAATTAACAAAAATAAACGTCGAAAATCTACCAGCGGGTACAGATTAAATATAGTTGCTTACGGTCTATATATTTTCTTCGTGAGTTGCACGGCTGTTTATCTACGTAGAACGAAACGTGTATGATAGCGGCCATATTGTGTCAAAGAGATTTTGACGACATACTCAGCTCTCATTGGCTACTGCCTTGTCTACCAATGGACGTCAAACGTCAAAATAAAGTGACAAATAAAAATAAAATGGCGTCTCCTCGGAATTTCGTCTAGTCGTCTCTGAACATTTTTTTCATTTTTGCAAATGTTGTTATTTAATTTGTAGTATTGATAGATTACTATGCAATAAACAAACGGAACAGTGTGTAGCTAATCAAAAATTCATCTGGGAACGCGTAATAACCATTGTTTGGACAACAAATGGAAGATAGTGAAGTGCGTCGTATGTGGCATGCCATGCAAGGTCTCATTTTGCAAAATGTACGAGTGTTGTGGTTGTAAAACGTAGAACTCTGTGAAAGGACGAAGATATATCGTTTTCCCGGATATGAAATGAGATACATTAAAAAATAAATCTGTTGATAAGTAAATTGTTTGTTTAATTTCATATAATACGGCACAACATAGTTCACGGTATTTCAATTGAACACCAGTTTCATTTTACATCGGACGTTGGTGTTCAATTGGAAATAAATACCGTGAGCTTCTACACAAAGTTAAATTTAAATGAGCTATATATATATTTGGATGTTCACAGTGAGTTCCATTGTCACCACCACCACCATATCAGCCCTAGGACGTCCACTGCTGGACATAGGCCTCCCCCAATTTCATGGGGGGTAAATGCCATAATCGCCACGCTTGTCATGTGGGTTGGCGATCGCAGTATCTCCACCGCATTTAAGGAATGCTGCTGCCCATTCCCCGGTGGTCTTGGTCGTAGTTTTAGGACATACCCGGGTCCAAATTGTCACAGTGTCATTTGCTATTCCGCTAAAAAACGTGTAGATCTATTAGTGTGTGTTCAAGAAACTTGTCATGGACTTCCGCGAAGTAACGCCTGATTCTATCAACTAACAACATTTCAAATTTTTAAGTAACATGAATTCTTAACTCATGTCGTTAATTTGTTAACAAGAATACACAACACACACACACACATACTAAAAACTAACACACACTTAATACATTTTTATAGCTATTAGTTTTCTAAATATTCACGAAAATGTAAAGAAAGCCTACCATGTGACGCCTTACTTGACACTTACTCTCTTTTAGAATGAGGAACTTTTGAAATTGATTTATTTATATGAAATCGGAATATTTTCGAGAATTCGAAAATGTGGTTTTACTTAACTTTTTATCCTCTATTTGATTTCATTGAAAAGAAGCCTCCTTAAAAAAATATGTTCAATTACTTAAAGCAAGTTAATTCTACATTACATAGAAAAGGTAGATTAATAAAAATATACATGGTATATACATACAATTATAGATATTGGCTATGTGGACGACGGGCTACCTTGCGTTGATAAATTCTTGAACAATGTGAAATAATTACATGTACAAATAATATATTCCATTCTATTACAAACCCTATCTAGAAAACGAATGCCAACTATAAAACCAAAAATCAATTCACCTCTAATTAACAAAAATAGGAAGAGTTTCACAACTGGCACCGTCCTAGTACACACTTCTTCGTACTAAAATCGATACATTAATTTTAAGACACAAAGCAATATTACCAAACACTTACCTAACACCCTAACAGTATTGCATTTAAGTAAATTTTAGGCCGTACTAACAGTAACGATCGTGACAGCTGGAGCAACGATAAAACTGCTTTATCACAGGTTCTTATGTATTGGTGATAAAGGACGATTTCGATTGCTTCATGGATGTTGTTGAGTTGGTGCAGTTTGGACGATCGCTCGGAAGGAGCAAGTGCGTTTGACAGTAGGTCGATAAGCGTGCCGGGACACGGGTTCAAAGGCATACGACAACTAGTGATACTGCTCGATATAGACTGGACACGGTGCTATTTATAATCACGGTAGAGGTAAACATCGTCTTTGAAAGTTAGTGAAGGGTTCACTAAATTTACCCACACCCATGCATATACGGTCCCCTATCAACTACTTAGACATCCGTTCAATAATGTTGGTAAGGTTACCGACTAGACCAGCATGAGTTAAAGAACATAATATCGATTGATCTACAGGAAAAAAGGCACTGCATCAGATAGATACAAAGTTCAAATAAAAAAAAAGAAAATGTAGTGTGTAAAGTAGCGGAATGAAAAGGTTCGTTACTTTTCAACTCTATTTTAATGCCGCTAAGGTCGAGAAGTGACGAACCTTGTCATACCGCTACTATATTACATTCAATCAGGGATTCGAGGTCGCTTGCCGTAGTTATGTAGTAACGTGTGTTCGGTTCAAACATAGAACCGAACGATTATAGACGACTACAATGTAAATATTAATATCAAATGAAATGTAATCAATAAAAAACAAATTAATATATTGGGATGTTTCATATTAAGATATACATATTAAAACGTGATGAATCCTGACTGTTAATTTTGCACTTAGTTATAATAGTGTTTAATACACTTTAGTTTGTCTTTAATTTTGCGCATCTGTAATGGGGTGCTTACCATATTTGAACGAATTTGGCTTTGAATTTGTTGTTTGCATTCACTTGCTTGCACGCTCACCAAACCTAACGTGATAGAATGAGCACCCGCGGCAAATACCAAAGCAATTTTAATTCTATAGGTTAATTCAAATAGTCCACAGAACAAGGAGCGTAATTAAAAGCAGTGTCGGGTAACGGCAACTCTTCAATTCCGTTACATTGTGGGTTAAGTGGTCCAAAGCTACGGTTATCTTGAGGTTGGTATTTAAGTGAAATTCTGGGCGATCACCGTTGGAGTAACATAAAGACATATTAAATGCATATGTAAGATATGCAACTGAGTATACATTCACTAACCTAGCTAATAGTAGCTAGTGTCTCTCTCGCATATATTATATAGCTAGTAGTAAATAAATAAATAAAATAAATAAATATTGGGGGACAATCTTACACAAATCGACCTAGTCCCAAACTAAGCAAAGCTTGTACTATGGGTACTAGACGACGATATACATACTTATATAGATAATGTAAATAAGTAAGGGACGAATGTTGTTCGATGTACTCGTAATAGAAAACAACTCGTTCTTCTTATATACAAAAATGGTTTTTTTTCTACTCCAGCATTATAATCTGTCAATTCAATGACTGACAGCAGTAAAACGATTTATTTATTTAATCGTATGGCATTTATTTACGAACTGTGAGATCTTCGAGAAGACAAGTACCTACGGTTGCCAATTTTTGTTGCACTAAAACGATAAACTTTTTATACAAAATGCAAATCTATACCATATAGACAAGTCATTATATGGCTCGTGGGAGAATCAAAATGGATTTCCATACATTATTATAAATCTGTTCTTTTTTAGGGTTCCGTAGCCAAAATGGCGAAAACGGAACCCTTATAGATTCGTCATGTATGTCAAGCCGATTTACTCGGAGACTATTGAGCACTACAATTATGAAATTTGGTAGAAAGGTGTATGCTATGAACCGCAATAGAAATACAATGTGAAATTTTGAAAAAATATTAAACTGGAGGTCCCCCATATATGTAACAGGGGGGGTCAAGTTTTTTTAAATGCACATAGGCATGTGGGGTATCCAGGAACAGGCCTTCAAAAATGTCAGAGGTTTCTAAAAAACTTTATATTTAAGTCAACCGTTGGCGAGATATTAGCGGTCAAAGTCGTAAAAAGTGTGTCGTTCCCCCCCCCCCCTCTAATTTCCAAATTATGAAGTTTAAAATTCTGAATAATGATGTAAATTAATAAATCCTTTCAACGATTTTTGGTTTGGACAAGATAGGTTTTACGGTGTTTTAGTTATTGCTGAAAAACTGTCTTACCGAAACAAAAAAACAAAAGGGCGTAAGTGCCGTGGATTTCCTATGAAGACACGACCTTTTTTGATTCAATGTATTGTATAGTGTCTTGTCCTTTTTTTGTGCGTGGTCCAGGGGCGCACATCAAGATCCGTATTCTGTAACCAAATCGATTTTTTAATTAGAATACAAATCTATTTTCTCTCGTAGAAAAATTGTACATAATTAGATCTTAATATTCTCAAGTCTTTAGTGGATGTAGTCCGTTTTGACCTACGATTTGGTTCTACGCGTAGGACAAACCGGAAAAAAACATCCATTTTGTCCTACGAAAATTGACATAAAATCGCAGGACAAAACGGACTACATCCTTTAATGACCCTTATTATGTAACTTGTAACAGAACGACATCCCTCAGCCTGTGAAAACCCATGAAAGCTTCTAAGCTTCGGGAAAATCGGGAAAGCTTATTTATTTTCTTGAATTTTCATTATCGATGAAGGTTTCCATGGTAAAAGTTAATGGGCTTTAAATTAAGTTTTAATAGGTTCGATTATTTACTATTTCTTCATAATATCTTCCAAGTTTTAATGTATTTTTTTATTGTATTTCAGAATAGTATATTAATATAATTATTAGAACAGCTTTAACAAAGTTTGTTATCAGGCAGGGCCATCTAGCGACAAGTTGCTTAACTGACAAGAGATAATAAACCAACCGTGTCAAAAGTACGTCATTTGGTAGGTCCAGTAGCGATATCTGTAGCCATCTGAATTTATATGGGTAGTTGTGAAGTCATCATTCACAGCGCTAAGGTTGAAGTAAAAATTACCTCACCTTAGGCGAACCAGTGTAGGTCTGACCTCCGATTACGAGTTGTTAGTACGGATCTAGGTGTCAAGATATACTAGGCGTGAGCTGTGAGTCTCGCTGATGGAAGTTATTAATTGAATAACAATAGCTGCCGAGCCGGCTTGAGCGGGTAGACTCGCGCCTGACTTTATGCTTACCCAGCTAAAATGAAATTTATGATAAAGTAAGCAAGTGTTTCTGCATAGGTGACTTTTTATTTTAGTGAGGTTTTAAAAGGAATAGCGAGAGTGGAGGTGTCTGGTGTCAAGTAGGAGAACTTGCGAGTTTTGTCAACCAATAGTATTTCAGATTTAGATTGAAAACCAATGAGAATCGTTCCCTCCAAATTTACGGAAAAACATAGTGATCGCGTGATATTGGTGGCGCTGATGATCGGATGAGGGGGGTATATAAGGAGATTCACAACGTTTTTAGGGGACTTTTGCCTTCACCAGAACAACGAGAAACAGTAGTCTTGGTGCTTCAGGAGTATCATTGTGAGTCGTTTAAAGTGTAGTGTCTAGGCTAGGGATTCTTGTAGGGTTTTCACTATGTTAGGATATTTAGGATGTGTGTGAATAATCCTTTCTGTTCACAGGGATTTCTTTGTCAGCGAATGTCTTAAAACCTCGTATAGCAAATATTGGTGATAATATTAGTGTTCCGTTATTTGACTAGGTAAACCGCAAGCGTAAGTTCGTGTTCCTTTCTTAATTTTGTTTTACAGAAGTGAGACGTTATTTAGGTATTGCTTATCCAAGAATCGAACCATATTTGTCGTTACGGAAATCAGTCCGGAGACTAATACGGTTAATTATACATATTTACCTGGCCAGATAACTCTCTGGTGGAAGATATGTATGATGATTCGGGATTAGCATAGCTTCGTTATTTTGAATTGTTAATTTCTGACGTGCTTTATCAATAATCGAACCATATTTGTCGATACGGACGAGTCCGGAGACTATATGTGGTTAATTATATATATTTACCTGGCCAGATAACTCTCTGGTGGAATGAGGATTCGATAAAGCATATCACATTCCCGTAAACGGATGATAATAGAATTGCAGTTTATCACTTTCTCCATTAGAGATGCATTTTATTCTATCGAGTGTCGTATTGCCTTATTTAACAACTGCGTTATCTATATATTTGCTATATGAGAGGTACATCGGCGGCGTTTGATTACTACCCGATTTAATAAATAACTTGTCTTTTATTCGACCTATATTTATTGTGCATGCTAATAATTTACCAATTATGGTGGCGGATTTGTGTGTGCTATTTCCTTTATTGATATACGCAGGTGCTATTCATACAAGCTGGTTATTATCGAATCTTATCTTAACTATTATGCCTTGATCATAAATCATAAATTATTTATACTGTTTATACAATGACGGTAGCAAACAGGCTTACGTCTTGCTTGATGGTAAGCAGACACGGTTACATGTAGGTGCTTGCGATTCCAGAGGAATCACGGGCGCGTTACAGATTCTTTACTGACTTGAGGATAGTAGGATATCTTTATAGGATAGAATTATAATAATGAGTGTGTCATGTTCATGTTGATTATAGTATCGGATCAGTGTTATTTTAATGTTACGAGATTTATTAATTCTTGTGTTTTCTTTGATTTACATTTCGTGATATACTTAGTGGTTATGCGTTTCGTATTGAATTAATATCTCCTTTAAAATATTTGGGTGATTTATGTGTCTAGTCGTATTTTGTTTCTATAACCTTGCCTGAACTTTATTACAATTTATAAATTATACATGATAAATATAACTATTAATGTCCAACACATTCATTACGAATTCTTGAGTAGGTTTTGTATATTTTCATAGGTTTTGCGGTTAACATTGGTTTTGCATTATTAGTGAAAGGTACTGGTTGTGTCAATGTAGGTAGTTAAATAATTAGGGTTCAATTAGTGTTTAATATTCAATTGATTATTACATCTAGTAGATTTCTATGCCATAGTTCGGGCGTTTGGAAGGTTTTGCGAAATCAAACCTTTTTAAGAGAAGGATAGCGTGCCAGCCAGATCAGTGATACTCAGAAGATTCCATGTGGATAATCGATGACCAGATCCAGGCCAACATCAATCTACTGCTGTGCCATGACAATGTGACATCCGCCAAGCATCCATCAAACGCTATATCCGTTGTTCCTGCACACATTACCATATGTTTACTTGAAGTTTCCGGCGCTGCGAACAACTGACTACCAATGAAGACCATCGCGAACTACACCTGTGCCATGACGACCTGCCATACTTCCAATGCTCAACCTGAGGGGGCTACTGAACACCATACCATTCTATCTCTGGATTATCTCCTACAACCCTGAGTGGCAATCAACGGCTTTCCTTACCACTGCCAGAAGACGGTCACGAAGATGTGCTGCAACATCGAGCTGGTTGGTCAAGGCTTCAACAACTGCATATGGGAATTGTTCCGGCATGACGGCTTTGAAGAATACGGCTGTACACGCACAGATGAAGAGATCCTTAGATGGTTTTCTAAGTTTCGCAAAACTTTCTGACTGTGTGAGCTATGGTACTTATTTAAATTCTCTTGCAATTTAAATGGCATAAATGAAATGGCCGAAATGCTACCGTTGCGTTGTGTGATCTAAGTCTATTATTTTCTTATAACCAATATCTTGTGTAATCTTGGTTTATGTATCTTTTGATGGAACTTTGTTTCCAATTACAAATCTGTCTACTACGGAATTAATATTACGTCAATATCTTCATCATTATTCTGATTTTATTATTCAATCTATGATACTTATTTATGTTGTCTGGCAATTTAAATATCATAATTAATGTTGTCTTTACAACAGGCCTAAAATGCTATCGTTGGCTGTGTGATCTGATTTTGTCTTACAACCATATTTCACGTACGACAAATGTCTTGAGTGATGATCTTGACTTATTTATCTTGATGGAATTTGATTTCCAATTACAGCATAGTCTGTCACACGTAATTCATATTACGTTAATATTTTCATCTATACTTACTCGTGTTACTAGTAGATACTGTTTCAGTATTCTATATCTATCTACCAACTGACATATTTTACTACTAATTTATTGTAGTTGTTGGAACTGGTCGCAATGGACTTTATCCGTGGCTACTTCCAGCAATGAGATAACGTCTCAGCCTGGACTGCCAATCGTTTGATACGATTAAGTATGGTTTGTTCCAGCATATGACAAAAGGTTTTGTTTGTATTGTAGTTGTTGGAACTGGCCGCAATGGACCTTATCCGTGGCTATTTCCAGCAATGAGGTAACGTCTCAGCCTGGACTGCCAATCGTTTGATACGATTAAGTATGGTTTGTTCCAGCCTATGACAAAAGGTTTTGTTTGTATTGTAGTTGTTGGAACTGGCCGCAATGGACCTTATCCGCGGCTATTTCCAGCAATGAGGTAACGTCACAGCCTGGACTGCCAATCGTTTGATACGATTAAGTATGGTTTGTTCCAGCCTATGACAAAAGGTTTTGGTTGTATTGTAGTTGTTGGAACTGGCCGCAATGGACCTTATCCGTGGCTATTACCAGCAATGAGGTAACGTCACAGCCTGGACTGCCAATCGTTTGATAAGATTAAGTATGGTTTGTTCCAGCCTATGACAAAAGGTTTTGGTTGTATTGTAGTTGTTGGAACTGGCCGCAATGGACCTTATCCGTGGCTATTTCCAGCAATGAGGTAACGTCACAGCCTGGACTGCCAATCGTTTGATACGATTAAGTATGGTTTGTTCCAGCCTATGACAAAAGGTTTTGGTTGTATTGTAGTTGTTGGAACTGGCCGCAATGGACCTTATCCGTGGCTATTTCCAGCAATGAGGTAACGTCACAGCCTGGACTGCCAATCGTTTGATACGATAATGTGTGGTTTGTTCCAGTCTATGACGAGAGGTTTTGGTTGTACATGTAGTACCCAAATATACTTAATAATAACTATTTTGCTAAAGAACGGTTTTTCTCCAGATCGATGAAATACGATCATCAATGGGTGTTAGGGACAGTCTTTACAGATTCTTAACGACAGGCTTTCTTCTTTGGTCTGAATCCACGGGACGGGCTTTGAAAAGGGCTGCTGACCCGGTTAGGTACGGATTCTATTACTGCTTGTCGGAATCTTTGATTCTTACAAGACCTTTTAGATCCGCCCGGACGAGAAACCTGTATTGCCGTTTGCTGAAACTGATCATTAAAGACCCCAATATATATGTACCCTTATATACTCTACTATATGGGCGAGATGGGATGTGAAAGTTCAACGGCGATACAGTCTATTGAAGACTCGAGCAAAACTCCTTGCTGTCGTGAGAACGCTGGTCAATGCTGAGGCTTTGCGGTTGCATAACTCAGTAGTGATACTTAGCTTATGGGATGACTGTATGATTCGATTTGGACACTAAACCTGAATAGTAACAGCTTTGTCTTGTTTTCACAATATTTGGGTACGAGGTAATAGATTGATCATCATATGATCTGATTGACGTCCCCTGCTGGACGTAGGCCTCCCTCGCAGAGTGCCATACTAATATATTTATATTTCAGCTGATCTGTGGATCATAGTAGTTTATACTACTAATGCTTAATGCATTTATTCCAACTGGCTTCTAATTCAGATCACAGTTGTGTAACATTGACTGATCATCATCATATGATCTGATTGACGTCCCCTGCTGGACGTAGGCCTCCATCGTAGAGTGCCACTATAATATATTTATATTTCAGCTGATCTGTGGATCATAGTAGTATATACTACTTATGCTTTATGCATTTATTCCAACTGGCTTCTAATTCAGATCAGTTGTGTAACATTGACTGATCATCATCATATGATCTGATTGACGTCCCCTGCTGGACGTAGGCCTCCATCGTAGAGTGCCACTATAATATATTTATATTTCAGCTGATCTGTGGATCATAGTAGTATATACTACTTATGCTTTATGCATTTATTCCAACTGGCTTCTAATTCAGATCACAGTTGTGTAAGATTGATTGATCATCATCATATGATCTAATTGACGTCCCCTGCTGGACGTAGGCACTCCTTCGTAGAGTGCCACTATAATATATTTATATTTCAACTGATCTGTGGATCATAGTAGTATATACTACTTATGCTTTATTCCAACTGGCTTCTAATTTAGATCACAGTTGTTTACTTTGCCTATGCTTTTATGCATTATAAAATGGCTGGTCTCATAATATTATGGGCTACGCTCTTATTATTACCATGTATATGTTCATTCATCAGGCGCTATTGTCACATAACTCTCAGTCTCGGTCATGTGCCTTGTGCCTGTACCACCTGCGAGGATACCCTGATTGCTCGTGTTAGGTGTTAGGTAGGGACATATCCAAGCGGCTAGCTTGAGGCTCAGGTTCCTTCGCGAGACTTCTGCCTCGACATAGTTGCCTCATCATGTCCAGAAATGGCTTGGTGGTTTATATGACTTATGCATGGTACTTTTATGAGGAACTGTGGCTTTATGGTTGCGTGCAATGAGCTATTTTGTACTTACATTGTTCTCATATCTTTTAGATTGAGATTTATGCCATATTTGGTAAGAAGCCAGACTTTACCTGTCATATCCTACTTTGTAGGAAACATTGGTGCTATCTCGACATAGCAAATCTAGTTTTAAGGTTTTACTTACTATGTGTTTTACAGGAATTCACCTACGTTTATCTGCTACCACGTTTAACTATATATGCTACAATAACTTATTTTGCTCCATTAACTATTTTCTACCATTTTTTCTAAACACTTAATCTTCTAGGTACTATATGACTACTTCGGATCATTTATACTTGCCTTCATTTAATTCCAAGCAATTTATTTAAGCCTTTACTAATCACACAGCCAACGACGGTATTTAAATAGTAGGCTAGATTCTACACTTGTTCTGGATCATATAGCATTGTTGATAATTTAGAAATACTTCTTAAGAGTGTTGTTTTATTGCTTTTATTATTCTCATGATAATGTTTTAATCTCTAGTATGTTTGTTATAGGTTTCATAATATTGTGTTCATGGTTAGTAATTGATTATTCATAGGATATTATAGGATATTTATTGTTGTTATTCGTTTAGACAAGCTTATCCTAATTTTAGGTTATGTTGTAATATTGTTTAAACATTGTCCAATTCTCAATTGCTTATACATTTCTCACACCTCAGTGAACTATGGTTACTACGATTTATAACAAGGTCTTAAATATGTCACTAGATGATCATGCCATTAATCTTTCAATTATTTAGCTGTTGAGTTATTTAGAACTGTAGTAAGTTTAGTATTTCTTATGATATTGTAATTAACAAGTTACTTACTCATTATTTTGTTGTGTTCATTGTATTAGCTTTATGGCAACAAGGGTTTTTGTGTGTCCGCTTGTTTTCCCTTGTCTAGGTTGGCCTAGTAATCAAGCGGATGTCTAATAAAGTTCTCCCCGGACTTTATTAGATTCGAGTTTCGAGTAAATTCATTTTTATTAAATAAATGTTTTGTTTGTTTTTCTCTCTCTCAACTTTTTGTTTGATTTATTCTCTTTCCCTATAGTAGGAACCCTATTATTTAGATCTGAGAAACTTTAATAAAAGCTTCAGAGCTTCAGTAGGTATTAGCAACTTGAGGAAAATCCTGGTTTTCAGATTTTCTGGTTAAGTAAGTATAAAGCTTTAGGTATACTTTAGGAACTTTAGGAAAATTTTAGTTAGGGTTTTCTTTAGATAAACTTTCCTTGGACTTTCCATAAGTTTTCATTAATTTCCTCCCCTAGGGGTTGTTACAAACTGCTGTATAAAATGCTAATTTGTTCAATGGTCCATGTAGTCAAATTATTAATGCCGCGCCAACTATTGCTTCACCCAGTCTTTCATTTTTTTTTACCGTCAGCAGTCTTGCGCTCCAACCATAATGTTCCCTGAATACCATGTGAATACAGGCCGTAAAAAGTCGTTAGTCCCAATTCAATTGATTTCAAAGACTTCCTTAGTTCCTGCAGCTTCTGAAAAATTACGATAAGCCAGAAAAATGGGGAACATTAAAAACATACAATTTTTAAAATAAAATGGTGCATATCTTGGAAACTAAGAGACTTTGTACTAAAGAAAGTTGTTTCTAAAATATCTAATATGACCTCCTCTATCATCCCTGAAAGTCCTTGCATCCTATTATCAAACATCCTGTAGATAGATAAATACATAAAAAAACATTAGACTCAGGAACATTCGTGCTCATCACACAAATAAATGCCTTGACCGGGATTCGAACCCGGGTCCACCAGCTTCGTAGGCGGGATCACCACCAACCAGGCTATAGTGGTCGTGGTGGTGGTACGTGGTATATATGTACTTAACTAGGCTCTATCTACTCTCGTTTTAACTCTCAGGTTACTTTAGTTACAATAAAAACTAAATCTCTTCGTCATGTTTTAAAACAATACGAGTATGTAGTTTGTTAATTTGTCATAATTAATAGAGCTGGTACAACATTGTATTATAATGTTATTTACTACTGCTCTCAAATCCTTTAAGAAAAAGCTTCAGCTCGAGCATGATTTAGGTTCCAGTCAAATTGAATATCAGGAACCATTATAATATAATCGTGTGTTATTGGTATTCGTATAATATATAGGCAATATTGCGCGGTCGTTTGTCAAACAGCATTCTCGTAAACTGGCTGTAATGAACGTCCCATGCTGTTGGGCAATTAAATGAACATAAACCAGTAACAAGGTGGACATTTTACATTGTATTTAAGTACTATGTCTCTGTTAACACAAAATCAATTAGTGAATGCACCCATTAATTTTAACATGTTACTAGATTAACTGTTAGTACCAGCCGAGCGGAAAGTAATATGATAAACTAAACCTTAACTGTAGCCATGCAACCAACATAGTGCAACATCCAAGCAAAATTACCGAGCAAACTTTTCATGTAATTTCAATAATGACATTATTTTCCTGATGGCCAGAACAAAGTACACGGTTTTGTTGTATGCTAAGCACTTAAGCCAACACACTTTATGACTGTTTTATCACTTTATCAATAGAACTTCGTACTAATTTACTAAAGACCTGTCTACATTGTCGTGAATTGAGCGCATTAGGCGACCGGCCCCGTCACACATACGCTGTACACTACATTTAACCACGGCTATACGAGGGCTGTAAAATGTTGCTTTGAATTTTGAACTTTACGAACGAGTATTGGAGTCGAAATTAGACTGTGTTCGAAATGGTGTTAGAAGCTTTTTAGCCTGCTAAGTCAGTGAGTATTTGTAGCAAGAGATAACAGCGCACGAGCCGGCAGCGGACCTGTTGATGATAAGCCGTCGTCGATAAGGACTCCAGCTGATGGACTGGACGAGACAGAATTTCGGCGAATGCATATTGCATGAGTTGATTAAATAGTTTACGTTTTGGACTCAACCGCGCATGTGTACGCTAAGTGGGAATACCACAGAATTTGTGGTGGAATTTCACGAATGTTTTATGTTTGAATTGTTGTTTCTGGCATAGTAGCTAACTAGAGCTGTGCCGGATTAGGTAGTGTTCTTGTTTTTAAAGAACCCCTAGTAATACCACGCAAGGATACCTTTACGTGCAACTGTAGTTCAAGTTATTTATTACTTTATACGTATTCAAGATAGACATTGTAGTCGTCTTGAAAACTGGGGTTTCGTTAGTAGTTAATTATAATAGTTGTACCGGATGTTTAAATTGATTTCCGTTCCTTCAGGCATATAGCCGTGTATACCCATAGAAACATTGTAGTTTGTCAATTTGTTTTTATTTACCTTCAAAATAATTAATTATATCACCACGGGTGAATGCAAAACGCCATAAGCGTTAACGTAGAGTTAAGAAAAAAAAATCAAGTATGACAATTTATTCGAAATTGGAATGAGACACGCTCGTGAATAAAACCAGGCGGCTATGACAGGAAACACAGGGCCACGAACGCGAAATATCTGCCTCTCTGTCGCACTAGCGTATTAGGCCGACAGAGAGGGATACTTCGTTTTTGGTCCACTGCGCCCCTTGAGGTACTTAGATTTTGAACGATATATCAAGCAAATGTAAACCATTACAGGATTTAATAACCAACATTGTTTAATTGTTAAGGATCTTTTAAACTATACAAGGGGTGCTTATTAACGAAAATGAATTCTTGGATATCTTCGGAATGGTACAAATTAGGATACCACTAGTATCTTAGAGAAGATTAATTTATTTCGTCTCGGGAATGAGCCCTCGCAAACAACGGAATTCAATCAAAATATTATGTTTACGTAGGTATCTTTAGGGGATAAAAAGTTAGTTTACAAAATCATAAACGTACCAAGCACTTACATATTATCCTTTTTACTATGTACCTAGGTAGCTGCGAGTAGTAAAAAGCGCTCAACCGCCGGTATAGAATACGGCTTTGTTTTTACAATCCTTAAAGTAAAGTAGTTCGTAAAGTAAACTCAAGTTGGCATAAATCCTTTTCCTTGCTTAAACGTTCGTATAAAGTTACCTTTATATGGAGTGTTTCTAAAAAACTATGTTGCCGCCAAACCGTGCGATTGCTGCGGCATTGGCTGCAGTACTATGGGTTTCCTAGGAATTAATTAACTGACCAAATTATAAGTGCTTCGTTTTATTGAATAACTTTATCTAATGTCCAAACTTAGTTATGTTTTTATATAAGTGTTCAACTGAGCACAGCAGGACAAGTGATCAATCTTGTGTCCAGCTTACGTATCAAAAGTGTGCAAAACACATTATCAAACGTAAATGAAAATATAACTCATATTTGGCGGCCTGTTTAGCCTACTTTGTAGTGACACTGCCCACTAAGCTAGAGGTTCCGGATTCGAATCCCAGTAAGGGCATTTGTTTCTGTATTTAGGTATATATTCTATTAAATATATTGTCGTCTATCTAGTACCCATAACACAAACATTATTGAGCTTACTATGTGACTAGTTCGATTTGAGTAAATTTGTCTCCTAATAATTATTTTAATTTATTTGATGTCCCTTCTCTAATGATCTTATTTACGTAAATAGCTACTAGGTTACAGCAAACCGTCTGTTAACGTAAGCGATGTTCTATAGGTTGAATGCCACTAGCGCCATGTTTAACGTTGATCGATCGGTAATCGTAAGTTGGCGCAATTTGCTTTTAGTTAGTGCCGCAGAATAAACGACAAGATGTAGAATGCTTATTTTTTTTTCATCTCTTGCGCTCGTGGGGGATACAGGGTAGGGCCCTTTAAGCAGGACACTCAATTAGCTAATAAAAATACATACAACCTAAAAACCAAAAGCATATTCAACAATAACTATTTTCATTCGTTTTATAGATAACTAGCGGCCCGTCCCGGCTTCGCACGGGTATTTAACAAAAAAATCTAAATTATAATACACACACATTTTAGTAAGGATCCCAAAATTTTTTGGAAATATAATATAGCCTATCTCACCCGGGAATAGTGTAGCTTCCCAACTATGAAAGAATTTTTCAAATAGGTTCAGTAGTTTCGGGGCCCATTCAATGCAAACAAACAAACAATCAAAGTTTTCTTCTTTATTATTATTATTATTATAGATTATAGATAGATTATGTATAACAAAAAAATATTCAAACTTTAAAGTTGCAGAATTGTATTTATAAGTATACATCGGCAGTTTTTCTTTTGTAGAAAAAGCGTTTGTGGATATCGTAACATACTCATACCTATATAGTATAACTTATCGATTCATATTTACAGTGCTTTTTACATATTTTGGCTACGGTGACACCTGTCATTTATCTGTCATCCTAGTACAATGAATAACTTTAAAACGTCAAACATGACGTATTTGTACTAAGATGAAAACTTCATCAGCACTTCATCAAAACGAACATTCTCCTCGTGTATATTAAGTGAAGACTAGGGGTGTTATTCACCGTCTCGTCCTCACCTGTCACCTCACATCTCATCCGTTTTTATATGGAAACTGAAAATTTTTAATGGCATTTGACAGTTTCGACATAAAGACGGAGGAGGTATGAGGTGACATGTGAGGACAAGACGGTTTGTGAAGAAGAGGGCTAGATATTAGCAAATACACCTCGCTAAAATCACCAAGCAATAAGCCATAATTTAAAAAAAAGATCCCTTTAGTGGGTTCTAGAACAAATAGTTGCGTACGAGTCGGCCGCGTGTGCAGTAGCAGTGTGAGTTAGCGGCCGGCCGCGCTCGCGATAAAAAATGAAATATATCCAGCGACGGACACCACTTTTATTTTCACGCCACACTCCAAATTGTGAGCGTTTTCCTACACTAGCTTTATTAGAGGCGAGTTAATACCTTTCCGCGCATTTGGTGTTTGCTGGTCATAAATTTTTCACTTCTGCAGGTCGAACAAGCCCAGGGGCCCACTTTGCTGCGCGAAATCAGTGAGAAAAAATAGTTTTTAGTTGACAGTTATTCTTCTAAATTTAAGTAGATTTGTGATCACAAATCACCTGTTCGTTAGCAATATTGTTGTCTAAGATGAAACGCGGTTACTTAGTAAAAACCGGTTCAATTTATATGCTTTTAGTTTTTTATGACATAAATAAAAAAAATAGATTTTTCTCAAACATGCAATGAAATATTGATGTTATGTTCCTTATAATAGGCTGCGAAGTATGACGTTTCAGGTGCGGCTAGGTCAAGAGGTCATTAATGGAATTTCATAGCCGCCGGCAAAGTCCTCTTTTTAACCGACTTCAAGATTTCAAAAGAGGAGGTTATCAATTCGGTTGTATGTTTTTTTTTTTTTAATGTTTGTTACTCCATAACTCCGTCATTTCTTAACCGATTTGAAAAATTCTTTTTTTGATTGTATGTATATATATCCAAGTTGGTCCCGTTTTTGTCAAAAGGCAGTTCTGATGATGGGATCCATGAGGAATTGAGGGAACTCCTCAAATCTTTAAGGCAAACATATAGTGATTTTTGTGTTTTTATCAACAAGTCAAGCATTTGCATCCAAAAATGTGACATTGGATGAAGTGGAACTGCTGATGATGATCAGAACAGAACTCTTCAACGACGAAAAGTTCACGTTTGGCGATTTGTCCTCCTAGCTGTGTTTGTTAAGCAAATTCTTTTTTCACGATTAATTTTTGTCATGCTCGAGTTCTGATGATGGGATCCATGAGGAATTGAGGGAACTCCTCAAATCTTAAAGGCAAACAATTAGTGATTTTTGTGTTTTTATCAACAAATCGAACATTATCATACAAAAATGTGACATTTGATGAAGTGGAACTGCTGATGATGATCAGAACAGAACTCTTGAACGACGAAAAGTTCACGTTTGGCGATTTGTCCTTCTAGCTGTGTTTGTTAAGCAAGTTCTATTTTCACGATTGATTTTTGTCATGCTCGAGTTCTGATGATGGGATCCATTAGGAATCGAGGAAACTCCTCAAATGTGAAAGGCACACAAATAGTGATTTTAGTATTTTCATGAACTAATCAAGCATTTTCATTCGTAAAAGTGACATTTGATGAAGTGGAACTGCTGATGATGATCAGAACGGAACTCTTCAACGACGCGTAGTTCGCGTTTGGCGATTTGTTCTCTTCGTTTTGTTTGTCAAGCAAGCAAGGTTTTTCCATGATTCCATGAGGAATTGAGGGTACTTAGTCTTCTACCATTATAAACATACTTATAGCCATTTTTGTAGTTTATTGTATGGAATCTAAGAGTGCACCATCTAAGATTAATAATCTTTCACCGGACTCCCCCATTGAAGTCGGTTTTTTTTCTTAAAAATTATTTAATTTCCATTCCACATAAATTAGTGGCACAGGCATCATGACATTCTGCCACTATGCGTATTAAAAATAAAACTTTGTGTTTTTTGTTGTGAAAAGCACAACAATGCATGCAATTGCATGTTTGAGAAAAGCACTATACATACCTCAGCGGGAAATATGGGGTTGCCTGCCTAAGACCTATCCGGCCTCGCTGTTCTCGGCCGTCTATATGTCTTCGGCCGACAACCCCTTTCGTCCCGGCCTTTGTAGTAATGTACTATTGTTTACTACAACAAGTCACTTATTGCTGTTTCCCTTAAAATTCTTACATAGCCTTTTTCACGTTTGTAATAAGTTGCTGATTTGACTATCAGTCAAGCTCCAATGGGGGCTATCGTGTTTTTGACTACCAGTTAGCGCCACCGTCGAGTAAGGTTCAGCTGTCAAAGTGTATTATTAGATATTCGGGCGTCAAAACAAAGTTTATATTAAAATCATAACGAGATTAACCAAACCGTGCCGTAAAAATGTTGAGCATGTTATGTTCAGAAGTGCTTTTGAAAAAACATGAATCCGTTTCCACGTCTGTTTATGGGTGGGCACCAATAAACAGACGGACCGAAACGGATTCGGGACCTCACGCTACACTAGTGCCTCTAGCGGCGAATTCATACACTACAGCCCTATTGAAATATACTTACTTCCACCGGTTGGTAACTGGTTGGTTTAATAGGCTAGTTTCCAAAAATATATTACCGATGCCATTCGAACCAGTTTTCAAAGGGGATTCAATATGTGTATGGGAAAAGCACAACAAAAACCGCAAATGAGGATCAATCGTGGATATTGTTCCTGAACACAAAAAACGCTCCATACTAATTGACAGAAAATTATGACGTCACAACGCACGAGCCCCGTAATAACGTTATATAGAAACAGAAGAGAATTGCTATTTTAATCGTGAAATACTGCGTTTAAGTACATAGTCGTTATACAATTTATTTTCTATAGAATCATGTAAGTTCTATTGGTAGCCTTTATTTAACTTTTAGATGATATAATAATACATTTTATTTAGAAACTTTTAACTCTCGTATTTTATTATTATTTAGTTTTTTTTTTCCAGTTTTCATCTATTGTGTTAATTCGATGCAATACTATCCATATAACGGAAATATGTTATTTAACATGAGACTATCTCAAACAGCATGTTGATTGAATTGGAAAGCATGCCATATTATATGGCATACATTGTCAAGCTTACCTACCTATACAGGAGGTACAAATGCAAGCTTTGGAGAACCAGAGGGCCTACTCCGAACTTCGAAAATCGAACTACGTGTCGTGCCATCCTTTTCACTCTCGTGTTACACTGTATGACGGAAAGGGACGGCACGATACGTAGTTCGATTTTCGAAGTCCTCAGAAATATCGCAATATTGTAGTAATCGACAACCGGGAAAACAATGGAAATCTCAGGCTTCGCTCGGCCTTCAGTAATGCTATTCCTGTTCTTGATCTCAAATATATGTATATTTTAAGGGTCAGCTACGCCCAAATCCATTACAAATATTTCAAACTCTTGTCGTGTTAGATTTAAAAATGTGATATATATATACATAAGTACTTCCTCGTATCGCGGACTGAGCAGACATACATTACAATAACGGTATCTCCCTAGACCATATCATTGTTCCAAATGACGAGGGAAAAATTTAAAATGTAATGCTCCGAGCAGGATTGGAACCTGCGACATCTGGCATACGCGGCCAATCGCTCTAGCCTCTGAGCTATCTGAACAACCAAGCTCGTCCACAAAATCCTTTAGTAGTTCCCTCTTACAACGCCTTAGGGACATATCATTGTTACAACCTTATACACTATAGAACAAAGCGTGCAGTGTTCATGGAATTTCTGCACTCCTTTGTATGTATAGTCTTTTTATTATTGTATTTAAAACGTCGAATCTAAACTCGCTAAAGCTAAGTTAACCAACTAAATCCCGCCGTTTCAATCAACTACTCGGTAGCATTTGATGCAGTCCACTTTTAGCTGATAGGATTATAACAAACGGTGCAATATCGCTAATGGGTCGATTGGCTTGCGAACTGATACACCAAGAGCTAATGTCACCGCACACGCGACCAAAGTTTCTGAGAAAATTGTATGTGGGTTTAACGTTAAAGATATTGAAAGGTTCAGTTGAACTAGCCGACTGCTGGCAATCACTTCAATATGTACGTAAGATATAAAAGATACCTATGAGTATAATGAGATTGACTGGTAGAAAATACTTAATGGCATTAAGAGGGCGCAGTACCTTTAGTTCTCCATACAAACGTATTTATGCTCTCATTTTAAAACTCCATGCTAGAATAACATGAAACTTTGTATACACAATGGGATCTTGTCTAGGGCGGAAATTAGTTTCTGTTGCTTGAAATTATAATGACGAAAAAATACAGCGATTATTAAGGTTTTCATACAAGCCGTAAAAAACTCAAAAAACCGCTGTATTTTTCTTTTTCAATTTCTAGCAACAGAAACTATTTTCCGACCTAAGTATGCCGGATCCCATTGTGTATACAAAGTTTCATGTTATTCTAGCATGGCGTTTTAAAATGAGAGCCTAAATACATTTGTATGGAGAAGCGATCCACACCGATCGTACTGCGCCTTCTTAAATCCGCTTTTCGCACTTGAATAAATAAATAAAACGTGTAAAAGAAACCGCCGTAAAACCTGAAAATAGATTGTTCAGATTGGGGATTGCAAGCGCTAACACTATTTTCAATGCGCATCTTCGAAAAAAGTGTTTTAATCATGAGAAAATTATTATGTTATCTAATCTCGTTTGAAATATTATTCAACATTATAAACTGACTAATTAGCACACATGCAAGCCAAGTATATCAATTACTCACTGCATAAGGTATAAGCCGACCAAACGTACTTAATTGAAACGATGTTGATTTATATCAGTGTGACGCACTTGGATTATAACTTAAATTTACTATTTTATTAAATACAAGCTGACCCGGCAAACATTCTGCCCAGCACTGAATTTACACAGTCAATAAGAAAATAACAACAGTCCTCTACCTATAAAAACCTTTAAAAATGTAGTTGATACCAATCAAGTTAATAATGACGCAATTAAAGCAGTGAGCATTTACTTTTTTTAATTTTAAATACAAATAAGATCAGTCTAAAAATAAATTTAAAAATACTTTAAAAAATCCCTTTCAAATCGTTATCAAGTGTTGGTGAGTGGCTGAGACACGACTTTTTATATACTCGTACAAATGTCTAATAGTTGTATTTCCTATATTTTACGTGATTTGTTTATATAGTGCAGTTGTCACATTCGCCTTGTGTTCTTACTTGTCTTTTTGTGATGTTGTTATGCCCTAGAGTGTTTCGAGAGCGCGTCCAGCAGTGGACGGCTTTCGGCTGAAATGATGATTATAAATGATCAGCGACAGATAGGAATTTATGTCAGTTTGACGTCAAACTTCATAACTAACATGGATAACCCTGGACCGTTAAAAATAAAGCAATACATATGCTGTCAAAAAACTCACTTGATTTTATTTTTGGAGTAAATTACCATATTTTTGTCTATGTTTGATATTTTCAATGAATGTCGTTAAACATTGATGATCCACTCATATAAAGACTCTTCCTATCAACATACTTGCGCGGTGCGAAATTGTAAACCATTGTTACCATTAGATTACAAAAATGAACCCATTTTAATGTATAAATTACACACGGAATTTAAATCAAGTCCCATCCATGTTACACTTTCCTTCTAAAATTGCTACTTGTATTCGATCATTGAATATGATAGCTTCTTCTGAACGCTTAAAATAGACTAAATATATGACGTTGCAGATGCAAGAATTAAATATTGTATTTTTTACAGTCATTCTTATTAATATTCCTAGCTCCTGGACTATTTATACCGTTGCTCAACAATGAGTAAACCGTCGTATGTCGAATAACGTGCTTTGTCTGGTTTCCTGTAAACACATTGCGGATATCGCAATTACTGCCATCATATTTAAACTACTACCCCCAATTAACCGAGAAGTTATGTTACTAATTGGAATATAATTAGAAGTTAAAAGAGTGCATATTATTACGCAAAAGAAAAACTACATATAACACACATATGCTGCTTAACTACAAGTTTACACCATAACATTATTTAGCAATAATATAAATAGTCACAATGTTTGGCGTTAATCTAAATTGTAATCAATGACTCTAATTATAGAGTAATCATTATCGTTATCAAATTATATGTGCCACAAAACTAGAGCGAGGATCTACCAACACACTGAGTCAGTTTATACTCTTTAATATCAGCAATCATTATGACGAGCATGTGTATGTTCCTACTTTAAAATTGGGTCATAAGTTCAACCAGTTTGAAACATTTCCGCGCGCTCACGCTCAGTTGCCTATCGACAAACTTCGCCTAAAACTCGCATTTTGCTGTAAAGCGTTACCTAAGCGTAATCCGTATTCGTACGAGTTTAAATTGGGAAAAAAAGATTTTTCCACCATTTTCAGAAGTGGTTATAATCGTTTATTTTTGCCTAATGACCCGCCGGGCGGCGAGGCTTCCTGGAGATACCCGCGGGTGCAAAAGGTTACCATTTTTGGCCGCCTAATGCCAGCAGTTAAAAAGTTGCGAAATAAAATGCTAGTACTTTTATGGACGGCTGATATACTAATTTACAGTGTCCAACGTTCAGTAATAAAATCGTCTTTTCATATCAAACAAGGTCATTTATTTATACATGTCAGGCATTGATTTAAATATGCCTAAGCACTGAAATCACAGTCGCCATCACATACATCTGAACGAACAAGGACCTCAAAAACATCAGAACACGACTCTATTAGCGAGGCATTATAGACATTAGAGTGCATATTTAAATATAGTTAAACACCCAAAAGTGTACAGATTTTATGATGACTGTACACGAAAAAAATCCTTAATTAAATATAATCAAACTTAGACTGAACGCAGTTTCCGCTCCGCTCACATCTAATATAAGCGCATATACAGGGTGTGGCCTGTAATAGGAGCAAAAATTAAACGGTACACTATTGAGCTATTATGTCCAAATGGTTTTAATTTAAAAAAAAAAGTTTTTTTGGATTTTATTTTTTTCGCAAAAGTAGCTTATATGTACTTTTTTACTCTACTGGAATAATATTAATAACTATTTACTCAAAAAACACTAAAAATGTATATATTTTTTTTTAATCCCAATAATATCCTTTTAAACCAAAAATGCGACAACGATAATGAGTCATAACTTGAAGCAACCTCAAAATCAGCATTGACTGCCGCGCTATAATCTCTGGGTCAATGATATTTTAAGTATAGATAGGTTATGCTCAAACATTACAAGCGTAACAAATACTTCCAACATCGCGGCATCACACATTCGCAGTTTGTTTTATTGTTTACAATACGCACACTTCATCCAAAGCGCAAAAGAGATAGCTTTATCAAAATAATACACAAAAAAGAGACAACCTTCACCCGGAACACCAATCACCGCACGTTTGACATAGATTAAAGAAACTAACCAAGCAGAAGGTGCAAACTGTTTCTACCTATTAATCGACGGATGATCCCGAGTGTAACTAGTGATAATACCGGCATCGAGTGGTTGCTTTACGTTGTAGGCACTTCAACGGATTAGAAAATAACTAACTGTGACACAAGTTTACTTAAAATAAAATTATTATAAATTACTTATACTTACATATTATTTTTAAGATAAATGTAATTTACAAATAAATCTAATATATAAGTAAATGTGGCAATTTTGAACTTTATTACAATGAAATAAAGTCTGAAAGTGTAAACATGTTTTGACGTCGAATGTACGGCCTGCATCCAAAGAGTCAAAAATATGTCTACATTTCGGAACTTCTGTCTGTGGCCTCAAAATTGTATACATATTTTTAATGCAACTGTACATTGTCGCACCTACTAATACGTACGATAAATTTAAACTACTATACTACCTACAGCCAGCATCGTAAATATGAAATGTATATATTTCAGTAAGTACCATGTCCCTATGTAGTTAATTATTTATATATTTTAGGAAGTGTATAGATATTACACAAAACCTTCAACCCACCCACCTAAACCTAAAAGTTGTCTGGAAGAGATCGCTCTTTAGCGCTAAGACCACCAATTGTTCACCGTCATTATTTTACAGTTTTTTTTTGTGAACAATAAAGAATATTTGTATTGTATTTATGATCTTGACTGTACTAAAATATTGAAATTATTTTGAGTTTAACTGTACCTAACTTTTAAATATCAACATTTTGATATAGTAATTTCCACTTCATTCTCACTTATTTACATTATCATTACTGGTACACCAAGTCCAAGGTTGGAAGGTCAGATGGCAGTCGCTTTCGTAAAATCTAGTGCCTACGTCAATTCTTAGGTAGCGGACCCCGGGCATCCCTCAGGATGCAACTGTACTGGGAATAACGCTAGGATGATGATGATGATGATTACTGGTAAGTACACCAAGGTCTACTGTAAAAAATAACATTCTATAGCTAAACCATTATTTTCTTATAAATAAAACCCCAGAAACATATAGGGCATTAAGTTCAAGTTTTCTATGTAACACATACTTATATAACCTCGAATTGAATGAGATTTGGTATGACGCATCTGTTCACAATAGATCAGAGATGGTCGCAGTGATACGAGGGCTCAGCAGCCCGGAATAGCCACAAGCTGAATAATAATGACGCATCTGTTACATTGATCTATGTTCGTTATCTTTATTCATTAGGTTGTCTCTTTCTCTCAGACAGCGTGTGAATGGCGTCATATTTGGTAAGTTGAATGAATAAATCAAAAAATAACATAATTTCAGCTTATTTTACTTGTCGATTTTAATGCCTGTTGCTTTAGTGCGTTTTAATGTACAAGTATAGTTAGTGCACTCAAGGATCATGCATGACAGCATTTTTCAGGTCAATCACGTAGTTAGCGGGAACTTGTGTCACCGTGCGCCTCTCTTGCTCACCCGGGAGTGACTAAAGCGTTAGGCGATGATTAGCGCCTATTTAGCGCCTCACTTTAGGAACGCGGGTACCGTATCTATACTTAAAATATCATTGCTCTGGGTGCCAAGATCCATTAGTTGGAGGTCATAACTTTAGACCAAAATTTCTCCCAATTGAAAAAATATATATTATTTTTTGGACACAAGAGGTTACTGCAGATGCTCTGAGGAAGCGTCCTTTAAATTTATTGCTCCAGTTACAGCTCATACGTTGAAACAACTTCTCCGGGGAGCAAGCGTTCAATTTTAAAATAGTTTTTTTCTACTATACACAATAACAATTATAACGTTGAGGCCAGTCTAGTTACACTTAAAATGTTGTTTATTTATTTTAGCCCTACATGTATGTTTAATTATCCTCTCATTTTCGTTTCCATAAGGTTAAAAAGTGCACTACAAAGGCTCATTTAATTATCCTGTTCCAATTATTTCCGCAGCGTTTCCCAACAACGCTCACAATAAAGAATCGGCGGTACAAAAGGCGTCGTAAGTTTAGCTTATCGCCTCGGCCGTTACCCGAACAATTGATTCTTGCCACTCCCAGCAGATTTCCTTAGATAAAACCCCACTTTTGAATATTATCGTATTTTACTGTGTCAATTGCAAGTACTATTAACCTGCGCTTATAGTGAATTTCTCTTTTGATTCCGCATTGGATGGTAAATACAAAGAATCGTTATGCGATTATGGCTTTTGTACTAAGTTGACCGAGCAGCTCTCGAATTTAAATGGAAGAATGGGGCGAGCGGAAAAAGAACTGCGATGTACGGGAAAAGGATACTGAGAATCGAAAAAATTGATAAATTATCAATGCAATGGCGTATGAAGCGTATAAATTAAACATAATGTAATTAGGTTTTTTCAAACATTTCTACGAATTTGACACTAAAACAAGAGAACTTAAAACCAGAGAATTTATAGTAAATAGGTATTCCATATTATAAGTATACTATCATCATCAACCATATCAGCCGAAAGACGTCCACTGCTGGGCAAGCCTTCTCTTGGGGGCCTTCCCACGCTGCGTCTTCCAGTGCGTGGTCGCCACTTAAGAACCTTTCTGCAACACCTGAGTCTTGCAACTAGCAATAGCAGACCTATGTCGACGATCCTAGTTCTCCTACGAAACTCCTCATTTCTGTTTCGATCTAGTAGGGAAACTCCGAGCATAGCTCGCTCTATAGCCCTCTGAACGATCTTGAGCTTTACAGTGAGCGAACACGTTTCAATATATGTCATCACTGGCAACAACACACTGGTTAAATAGCTTCATTTTAAGACACTGCGGTAACTTGGAAGAAAAGATACCACGTAGCTTCCCGAACGCTGCCCATCCGAGTCCGATTTAACGAGTGACCTCTTTCTAGAAGTAACCGCATAGTTACAAGTTATAAATTAATATTTATGGTAACTGTCTATGTCTGTATGTTACTTCTTCACGCTTAAACCACTGAACGGGTAAAAATGAAATTTAACATAGATTTTGAGATCCTGGGCAGGACATATACATGTTTTTATTGATTTCCGTTCCTTCTAGCATATAGCCATGTGTAGCCATAGAAACGACGCACAAGTATAGTTTTTCAAAATTCAATAAAAAAAATTTTTTACATTTTCTTACAATATAATTATTTGTATCACCAAAGATGAATGAAAAACGGCCTTAAGAGTTAACGTTTAGTTAATCAAAAGTCTAAAGGCTTAGAATGGAATTTATTAACACATAAAACACAAAATATACATGACAGGTTTAAAGAAACAAAAATAAATATGATTACTAACTAAGGCCTAAATCTAATTAATAACTATACCTATAAAAAGTAAATGCCCCCAGGTCTCCATCACACGCTATGGTGCCCAGAAGGCTGGCAGCGTTGCCCCTTTGGATAGATAAACTTATCCTCTGGCCAAAATAACTGCCAGCCCTCTGGTCACCTGACGTCTCAATGAGACGGTCCGCAATCTCTTTATATAGTGCTTTCGCGCCCGGTCCCCACGGCCCCAGTGTTTCCACACCAAACGGCGCAAACATGTAGCCCTCGCTGAGGACGGCATATTTGCGCCGCTTGTGTTGCTCTGCCGTGGCAGCCGCAGCCCCAGCCTTAGAGGAGGTCGCTTGGAGGTGGGACGGCGCGAGCGTATCAACGCAGGTTGCGTCCCACACAAGCGTCCTCCCTAGCTTCCAAGGAATGAGCGTCATACCATCAGGGCGCTTGCCATCGTCACGTGCGATACCGTTCGGCTCTAATACAGCCGGCACGCTAACGGAAGCAAGGGCCCTACGGATGACGTCATTCAGGGAAGCGTGGCGGGAGATGCGGCCAGCACTCCTTTGACACGACAAGCCGTGGTGACCTAGGGAGTCGACATTGGCACCACACCGGCAGCGGTGCGGCTCATTAGTTTTGGATCCCAGTCGCAGACAGGTTGCTAAAGTTAGAGTAGGTTTATCAAGCAGTGTGCCAATATTAGGAGACGGCAAAGCATGAAGCCAGAGGCCCGCTTCCGGCTCAGCTACAGCAAGGAGACGAGCACGATCTGCTGTACTTTGGGCGGTGTTAACAAGATCTTTTAGGGTTGAATGGCAGAGCGGCTCGTCCCATAGCCTTTGGCATTTCTTGGAGACCGGAAGCGGTTCATCTGGACAGGCCTGCATCCATGCATCTTTGGCTTCATTTAAACAAGAAATTGAGTCGTTGTTGTTAGCCGGGGTGAATATTTTGGAGGCGAGATCCTGTGTGCTGAAGGATGAGGACAAAAATGCTGGGAGGGCGACACTAATAACCTGTCGGATGCCCAGGCCACCGTGACGGATTGGTAGTGATGCCTGGATCCAGGCGCGGCTATCCAAGTGGAATATTTAGAATGGATGTGAGGGTGGTCTTTAGGGCGATGTCTAGAGGTTCTATTATATGAGGGAATTTCCAAATAGGGCTACATCTTAATATGTATGTAAATTTTGGGACAAACAGACAAAACTTTATGATGACTAATGCCATATGTGCACTGATTTTTAAAAGACGGTCCGAAAAGGCTTAAAAGTTAATGTCAAGTATGAGTTATGACAATTCGGGATTTGAATGACACGCACGTCAACATTGTTTAATTGTTAAGGTTCTTTTATACAACGTATACTACGAATGCTAATTAAAGAAAAATAATTATACGATATCTTCGAAATGGTACGAATTGGGGTACTAGTGTCTTAGAAAAGATTACTTTATTTCATGACAGGATTGTACCCTCTCAACTAATGGAATTCAATAAAAACCTCCTGTATAGTTTTATCCCAGAATTCATCTCCTAAGGGGATGAAATGTAAGTCACATGTATGGAGATACGATATGAACGAGTTTCATGCTGACGAAGTCCCGGGAAAAAACTAGTATTTTCATAACAGCTGCATCCACCCACTTGGCTGTTGTAATTTTTTTACCGACGCCTAATTGAAGTGACGATTTCGTGATATCTGGATCATCGTTCTATTAGACGGAATGTCGATGAAACAATAACACAATGTGTTATGTGTGGAAACCCGAGGAATAAAAAGCAAACTTTATGGACCAAAAAGAATAATAAACATTCAACCCGTTTCCTGAAAATCTGCATGATAATAACTTTTTTGCGACACTGTATACGTTTCATTTATTTTGGCGTGTCAATTGCAAGAAGGTACCTACCATTAAGCCCAGTCGTATTCATGTTGCACAAAGGCTTTCTGGATTAAAATGTGTTGATATTTGCGATACGATTGCTTTTTAACGTACTGCAAACATAAAAATAATATATGAGTATGAATACGGAAGTAATCTGGATTTATACTTAGGATTAAAACGTGAACATTTTATTAGTAACTTGCACAGTAAATCCACATTTTAAAGTTACTATAGAGTAATAACAGATCTCTGTGTAAGTACAGTCGGTTGTTGGTTTTTATAACGGAGGTGCATTTGTAACGTTTTCGAGCGGGAAATTATGTCACTTTTAGTCCATAATCTCATGGTTCATTGTCCCGAAAAAAAATAGAAAAAACATTTGGCGGTTTCATCTATTATAAAAAATAGCTGTGAACTTTTTCAAACATAAACTTACTTAAAGTAAATAAAAGATGACCATAAACAGTTTTCAAGCTAAACAAATAACCAAAGAGACAGTGAGTGAAACGATGAAAAGTAAGTATAATACGGAACTATGAAGTGTGTCTTTTTTTAATATGAGTTTTTAGCAGAAATAGCTAAACACGTGTCCATTATTTTTTCATGTTCTCCAACATATATCAAAATTAGTAATAACAACGCAGTTTGCTTGAACAAAACTCTCTACAGAAGTTAGAGGGTTTCGTCACTTTTCAGTATTTTGGAGGACCATTTCTCCGAACAGGTTGAAATTGGGCAGCTAAAAAAATACGTGTCAGCTATTGTTGACTACTCTATAACATATATAAAAATCAATCAAATCGGAGCCGGACCTCCCTTCCTTGAGAGTGAAACGAAGGTCTCTGTTTCAGTCAGCTTCAGCAAAATGTTTTCGTATGTCCGGGTGTTTTCCTTTACAGGTCGCATTTCACAACCGAAATAAATATATTCGCTCACAGTGCCACAAGTTGATAGCCAGCGATGAGTGTGTACTGTATGAGGTCGTGAAAATGATACAAACATGTAATGAAAACTGCTATTTTATTAAAATCAACACAAAACAAGGATAACAAGACGAATGTGACAACTACACTAAACAAGTCACGAAAAATATAGAAAATACAACTATTAGAAATTTGTTTATAAAAGATCGCACCACAGCTAGTCGTCAAAAATACGATTTGACGGTGACTTGGTAAGTTTTTTTTTTAATTTATTTTTGACTAATATATACATACTGTAAAATAAAGTAAAAGTCAGTATATCAAATTAAGTTCAAGATTTTACCCAATATTATTTAGTATTCTGTTAAATAAATAAATAAAAGTGTCCATTTACTATATTTATCAATTTCATCGCAGCCAACGCATAAATGTAACCATTAGCACGCCATTATATATAAAAAACAATTTTCCGTAACAATTACACGGCCCACAATACATAAATGCTCCACAAATCCCAGTGTTTGCAATTATAAAACTATAATACGACCTCGCAAGCACTTGACATTCGCAAGTTTTAATTGCCACACTCCGCGACACTTCTGCGGTACAAGAGGCCACGAACCGTCATGCCAGTGACAACCTCTCGCAAAAACTACCACGCGGCGGTTAGTGGTAGTTTTCATGGCGTTATTTAGTAGTTTTCACGCAGAATGCATAAGTAGGCGGTGTAACGGGGTTCATTGTTGTAATTTCTGGGTACATTCATGGTTTAGGTTTGGGTTGTAAATTGGTATGTTAGTTTAAATACGGTTTTTATGACATTTGACCCAAATTCGACCAAACATTACAATTGTCGCGTTGAGGTCAAATTGAGCCGTAAATGATTACGAGTATATGCATTCAAATTGTGTCTTCTATACGAACTTACTCGTATACTTTAACTTACGATAGTTTTAAGTGTTGATTTATTGAAAAATATATTAATTACCTATTATAATAATGCGAAATTATTTTCTTAAGTTTTCTCGACCACTCATAATCATAACGTTTATTTGACACATCCACAAAGTACAATATATATACTGAGAGACACATCTGCCCGACAATCAAATGTCACTCTGAGTTAACATCTTACCGGCAAGTACATTTCTTGCTGAAGTAATATGTATAGATAAAAATATTATTTACTTTGTTAACATCTTAAATATATTAAATTAATTATACTTTCAAACCTTAAATTCAATTTCACATTGGAAGACACACACTGTATAACACTTAAACCATGGCAAGTTTGCAAAATGTTCCAACGTATCCTACCTGAACTAACTTAATCGCTGCAATTATTTGCCTCACATGTTACATGACGCTGCCAAAATTAATTTAATGTTAGTTAAACTAGTATCATGGCAGATCGCTTGTTCTAATCTGTTTACGATTAACATTTACGGCGTATAATGTGTAGTTTATGCATAGAATATTATAATACATGACATGACATCCGCTCGTGTTGCGCATTTATGTGAACTTAATCACGAGAAATATAAGTTACAATTATACCCACATTGAAGCTAGTAGGAAAAGTTTTTTCCGGACTTTTTTGTAGATACAATCATGTTCATTTCGTTTCCTATTCAAAATAAAAACTTTCACATATATCAGCAAACTTTGTTTCAAACTAGGAAAAGAGAGGCGTAACGACTAAAAATGTTTCAATACGAACTCTATACCATGTGCGCCATTCGATATATCACTAGAAGCGTGGGAAACAATAGAATCCTGGCACACCTACGGAAGAAATAAAAGTTGAACACTTCAAAGAGTCGATATAGCATGTAACGGCGAGGTCCGAAGTACGCATTTTAAAAAATGGCCGGGCTTATGTTCACGAGCGAAAGAACGGATAGGGGAAGGAGGTGCAAAGAGGAACACATCGGGGGAAAAGTGGGTTCGGGAGGGGCCCGTAGTTTATGGACCGAACTGATACCGGGGACCCAGGAAAGTGCCCCAAGCTTACGCTCAGGATTTGTGTGTGAGGAATTTACATGGATAAGTACGAATAGGCAATAAAGTTACTTTTCCAAATTACTGTTATATAAAATTAAAGATTCTAATAACGTTATTACAGTGCAATCTAATTAAGTATGTTCGAAAACTAAATCAATAGTTGCAAGTTACTGATGAAATGAGTAGGTAGCTTTAACTTGAAAAGCGCCTTTATATAACATCTTAGGTAAACAAGTTTGCAATCAGGCTACGTAATAATTTCCTCGAACACGTTGGCCTTAATATCAACAAGTAAATTCTAACAACAAATTAATCAACTAGGCACTAACGTAAGCTATAGGTTTCGTGCGAAACTTGAAACTTGTTTCATTCGGTCAGTCGGGCTATTTGTCCGTTAAATTGACTGTTGGCCATACTTAGCGAGCGATAATGTTCCCTGGGCGTCGAAGGGGCGGGGGCAGCACGGCGCGGGGGGCAGGGTCGAGGGCGTCGGGTCCTGCGGCAGACATGACTTATTACAACCACCGGGATACAACCCTATTCGGGCCCTAATGACGACGCTCGTAGGAACCTTAATTTCGACGACCCACGATTTTTATTTACGCCTCGAAGTGGCCCGCAATTTGGGACTTCTCCACTTTATTGTCAGTCTGTATCGCTCGCGATTAATTTGCAGTTTTTGCTCGCGCTTGTTGCTGATTGATGACTTTATTTCCTTATTTAGCTGTTACAACGGAAGAACGAAAATATGACGGTTCGTTTTAAAACGGGCTGTCGGATATCTTTTCCAGTAATATCCAACAGCAGTTAATATTTACATCGAAAATAACCACACAAAAGTAATTTTCATTTCGGTTTTCTATGCATATATTCGACTGTTAATGTATATTTACTCTTTAGTTCAAGCATTTTGGTGTACTAAATAGTGCGCGTGTGTTTACTAAAAAATTGAAAATACTGCGAAAAACGTGTATTCAATGATCATCCATCGCGCCCATTGAACCTAGCTTGTTCCCAAAAAACCTTATTCAACATTTTTTTTTATCTCTGTAGCTACATAGCCTCTCCATAGCAAATCATTACACAACGAAACGACCAGCCTTTTAACAAGCTATTCGATGCCATACATTACAAGCTCCGTCATAAAAGCCCCATCATAATCCCTAACCAATTCAATTTTTCTCCTGACCCAAATTTAAAGGTCACAGAAATGTTATACGAATGGGCATTTTCGGTGTGTTCCTTTGTACACTGAGGCCCTTAAAGGGCAGACAATGAGGGAGGCATACTGCCATTCTTCGTAATTTGAGCTCCATAACCGGCTGAGTTTATGATTCGCCACGTGAAAGGTTAAATCGAAGCGGACTGCAGTTAAATCGGCAACGGCCCCGGTAAAACTCTCTAATAGAATGTTTTACGCTATTAAGGACCTGCGAGAGGAGATAAAACTGAGTAGTGAGGGTCCATAAGAATATTGTTAACGTTGAGTTTGTTTTATTTAACGCTTTGTAGGTGAATACTTCGCGCACTTTCATCCGTAGTCATAAACTTGAAATATAAACGCTGTGTCGTAGTCAGAGTTAACAAGATTTGAATAGAACATCGTGTCACCGGTTGATTTTTTTTAACACGTTTGTAGACTTTGTTTGATATGCGGTTATTTAACATATATTTTAACTTACATTGAAGTGATATAAATAGGTAAGGGTTATTTTGTTCTGCAATCGCAAGGTGCGATAGAATACGGTGTCTGTTTGCTATCAGGCAAGCCATATGCTTGTTTATCGTAGTATAAAAATAGATCAAATTTTACTAACGTACGTGTAACGTAGACCCTTTCTCGAAATGTGAATTAAACGCTTATTTTCTTCGCCATCAGCAACAGGTAAGATTTATTTCGATTTTAAAGCAATACATAGCTTAATTGTACGCATAAAACATTCAAAAGTCACATACTATATTCCAGAGTGCCCTACCAATAAAGCTTTTACTATAGCAAGCGGTCAGTAGCACATGATATATGGTGCTCCATTTGCACTAACCGACGGCATTTTTCCTCTATAAATGAGGCCTTACGTCTTATACAGGTGGGTTCTATATTTCTGTCAGTAATGCCTATAACATACGATGGTATTATACGACTGTTATAATTAGGGAGTATATCGAACTTCTGAAAAGAGCCAAATTTCTAGGACTGATTTCGAGAAATAGTTATGCGAAAATATAGTTTGTATTAGGGGCAGACAAATGTGTATATATTTAAAAAAAAACTATTTTTGAGCTAGCTGCTGGAGATATTATAACGTAAGATTCGAGATGGCTTTAATTTTGCAACTTTCTGCATCAAACTCGTGGCATCAAATTGTTAGATACCACAGATAACCCAGCCAGTCGCGTACATAACACACTCGCCTGAAGCTTGAAACGCACAGAGCGCGGCGCAGCGGAGCATTATGAAGCAGTAATCGACACTAACGACGATCAAATATTTTTAAGTGTAAACTTAGTTTTCACGCCCGTAATAACTAATATCAAATGGCTACAAGAACATGTGTGTTTAATTTATTAGTTAATACAAACTTGCTCTCTTTATTAAAAAATAAAATAAAAACCAAACTATCTAATATTAAAAACTAAATTGAAAATAATTATAAATAAAAGATTTGCCCCAAATCGCCTTCTGAGGGCAGCGTGCCTAGAAGGCTGGCAGCATTGCCACATTGAATGGCAATGCTGATCCTCTGTGCCAGACCATTGTTTTTACTCTGTAACGGAATATATGGAAATAAAATTGTAATAATGAATAATAAGTAGACTTGCATTGTTTATTAATAACTGTTTTCCTGAACAATGCATGCTATTTCGTCTGAATACTGTGACTATGCTTATATACCTTGTACAGTCGAGGAATGAAAAGGTTCGTCACTTTTCGACTCTATTTTAATGCTGTTAAGGGCGAAAAGTGAAAAACCTTTTCATTCTTCGACTATACCTACATATTCTTGCAAATAAACATTTCAATTCTATTCTAACTTTGACAGCTGGACCTTACTTGACAGTAGCGCCATCTGGTGAGCAAAGTAGCAAGTATTTTTTTAAATAAAAACAACGACTCCAAACTTTGCCAGACGCCGTCCTCCTGCTTTATAATTTGAGGAGTTCCCTCGATTTTTCCAAAATCCCGTCATCAGATCCAGACTTGGTGACAATAGGACCAACTAAAAAACATACCATTTCAAACAAAAAAGATCTTTTGAAATTGGTCCACTAGTCTCAGAGTAATCGGTGAACATTCCAAAAAAAAAGAAAAATATCCGACGAAAATTGAAATCGGTTCATTTTTTAATGAATTAGCGTGTGGGGGCGTAGCGGGTCACTGCCGTAGCTAAATGAAGATAAATATGGCGTCCATAGTGTTAAATACTGGGTTCACCTTGCATTAGCCATAATCTATTAGCCAAGAGTACAAGAGCGAGATGCATTGATATTGTAATAATTATGTGGGAATATTTTATGTAAAATTAATATTTTTTTATAAATTAATATGTAAGGTAAAATTAAACATGGGTACGAATTTTAACGGCCGCTTTTTCTGGAACAATATTCCTTTGCTATCTTTGCACGCACAAACATGCTAATAATACAAAAAACCACCACCAGCAATGACAAAATCTTGACACGTGTTTCGCCTCTCTAGGAGGCATCATCAGGAGATGCTGGCTAGAGATATTTCTTGCGTAGGGTTTCTTCTCGAGTTGTCTACTAACTAGAGACAACTCGAGAATTTTGACTTCATTCGAGACGAGAAAAAAATGACTGAAACTCGAGAATTCACGAGTTCCGGACGTAAAGTGTGGACTGAAGTCAATCGCGCCTTTTCACCTACGGCCCGGCCACGATTTCGCGCGGCGGCGGCGGCGACGAGCAGCGGCCATAGAAGCGGCATAGATTGGAGCGAGACAAAGCGATCTGTCTGACCTTTTGAAGTCTTAGTTCTGATTTTGATACCATTTAATCAGTTAAATTCGTTCATAAAAAATATCCCAATCGATATTGATATATATTACATTGCACATTATTAAAAGACTGTAAAATTAGATTATCAATATATAACTTGAATATATTTTTTTATTCTTTATTCTTTAATATTCATAGATGCATATTTGTCAAGACATGAAAAGTCTTGCTTCTGTTTTTGATGAATTGAGATAAAAAATAAATAATCAGTATTAATAAATGTTACATTGTCTTTTTATGACTACTGTTATTGTATCCCAGATCATAATCACATAGTTTAAATTTAACTAATTCAATTTGTTTCTTGACTTAAGTCATGCATGGCATGGCAAAGTAGTATTGTATCTGTAACTGATTAGGAATTTGTAATTAATGATCTCAATGAAAAACACCAATTTAGGACTGATTACAAGACTGGAAATATGATTTCAGTATTAATAAGTTTTAACGTTTTGATTAACAAATCAAAAAACACATTACATAAAAAAAAAAAAAACATTTTATATAAGACAATTGTTTGTTTTTTTTAATTGTTTTTGCTTCTTAAAATTTAAATTTATGTTTGTTTAAAAAAATATTTTCATTTATTTTACGTATTTCTCATCATATTAGTGCAATAAAAATTACTTACCTATAATTTTTTTGTTTTTTTTACCAAAACTTTACAGTTGAAAAAGGACTCGAGTCTCGGGACAACTCGAGACTTTGAGCTCGAGATTTCTCGAAACTCTAGAATCTAAATGGCTCGAGAAATGGGAAAACTTATTCTTGCGCCACGTCCAAGCGTCACATTTACCAAGTTTTATAATAACCGACATGATTATAATATACCCCATAGCTGTACGAGTTACGTGGAATAATATTTTCCTATACAACAAGTAAGTATAATTATATTTACCCATCCCGGTCCACGTTATATGGACTCTGGCATCCCAGATAAGCCGATTTTAATGATGCGTTTGCGTACATACACAAACGTTGTGGAGTTCCTAAAGAATGTTTGTTTGTTGGAAACTAACCACTCAAATTTAGGATTCCGTATTTGATAGCAACCTTTTTGGTATATGGGAGCTTGCTAATAATAATCTCAATATTAACTTATCAAAAACTAAATCATTGCAATTCCACCCTCGTATACCATTGCCTCTTTATGTGAATGGATCAGGTTAGCAATATAAACTTACTAGGTAGTTTTACACTTGATAGTTTCTTTGAATGGATCGATCATGTGGGGTGGACATTGTCATCCAGAACTAACCGGTTTGTATTTACTTTGAGGAAAATAAGTCAGGTGGTATCCAGGGAATCAACTCTTACAGCTTCTTATGAATATTTATTATCACACTCACACTCCATCCCGCGGTACGGTATAAGATTATGCGGTAAGTGTTCAAACACAAGTACTGTATTTTTGATCCAAAAAAAAAGTGTAAGAGCAATATTTCACATGCAGCAAATTGATTCATGTGGTCCTTTTTAAACCCTTATAGTTTCGCAATGTCCGTATGTCTGTCTGTCTGTCCGTCTGTCTGTCCGAGGTTTTGCTCTGAGATTGTTAGTCTTAGAAAGCTGCAGTTTGGCATGGATGTATAAATCTACTAGCTGTTTCCCGCAACTTCGTCCGCGTCTTCGCTCCTATTGGTCGCAGCGTGGTGTTATATAGCCTAAAGCCTTCCTCTATAAATGGACTATACAACACAAAAATATTTTGTAATTAGAACCAGTAGTTCCTGAGATTAGCGCGTTCAAACAAACAAACAAACTTTTCTGCTTTATAATATTAGTATAAATAAATCTGACGGTGATAAAATAAAATCAAAAATATATTTTTTTAACGGTACATCCCCTAAACGTAAACTAGGGATGTTTTTTTTTCTGCTTCAATCCTATGGGGTGGTATGTTGTTGGATAGGCCTTTCAAAATGAATAGAGGTCTTCATCAAACACTTTTTGATAAGGTTCATATTTTCAGACGTATTCACACTAAAAGAAAAAAAAATGTGTCCCTCCCTCTCTAACTTATGAAGTATGTGTCCAAAAATATGAAACAAATCATGAAACTAAAGCTTAATAAAGACTTTCAACGAAAGCGGATATGATCAGTTGAGCTGCTTTTAAGTTATCGTAAAAAGTCTTCCCTTCTTAGTAAAAAACGTATGAAATGCAGCGAAGGTATTCCCTTTTGCTTATTATTGTTTTTTTAAAGTAAATTCATTGGACAACCACGGAATCCTACACTGAGCATGACTCAACATGATCTTGGCTGATTATTTTAATAAACATTTAGGTATTAGCAAGTTTATGTTACGTTTTAGATGCATCTTTATTTGGGTATAAAAATCAACATATGTTTAAACGCGCTAAGAAAATGTGTAAAAATCTTTCACGCTCGCAGTATCGCAATAAATTGTTTATTCCATGGTCAAAATTATCACTGGTTGATAAGAATAGTTATATTATGTGTATAAAAATATTTAACAAGCTGCCTGACACAAAGGCCTAACCATTGTAAAACTTAACCAAGCTCTAAAAAGGTGGCTGGCTGAAAAGTGCTTTTAATAGTGCACAGGAGTTTTTAGAATATAAGTGTACACTTCAATTTCACATGCCATATTATAGTAAATTTTGATAGAAACTTTATTGTACCTTGTACCTAAAGAACGTGAAATAAATTATTTGGATTGTTTAACTATTCATTAACACTCTAAACTAAAATACTAATCTGATCCATTTTTTGCCTCAGCAAAAGATGTGAGAGTGATAAAAAAATAAATTGTACGATTACTATTGTAACAAAACTCAGTGTTTCACGACTAAAACAACAATATAACTATTTTTCCATACAACGAATGGTACGATATTTGGTTCGATAACATGCGTGTGATGTCATAAGCAAATGTCAAAATGTAAAAGCCTTTTCGAGGGCCGCTAGCGTCGAGATAGGTTTGTCCATAATTTTGGGCCTTTAGTGTGCTCTTATTTAATTGTAATACATAGTTGGTCCCATATAGACATTTTATTTGATCGTCTCTAAAAACTGGTTCATTTTCTATGTGATTCCATACGTATGACCTTTTGTGTTCGTTACTATTGTAATACAGCATTAGTGCGGCCTTATGTCACAGATTTGTACTGGATTTTTCATTAAGAAATATTGTTTAAAAATACAGTCCAAATCTACAAATTTCAACCTAAAAACTGAGTTTTACCGCTTCAATTCTTTTACACACAAAAAGGCAAAAATGGCTTCGTTTCCTTAAAACAGTTCATCAAAAGAATTATCAACAATAATATAATATTTATTTGCAACCTGGTGTACAAGAAGGTAGGGTGTAGCAACATATACTTATATATAAAAGCTACATTTTGAACAATTTAGTTAAATTATAATAATAAAAAATATTAGGGTACAATTAATTTAACTTTTTAAGATAAATCTAAATAAGGCAGCATAAGTTTTTACTGTTCAATCCCGAACATATTACATTTACGAAAACTATCCAACTATTCAAGATTGCACGAAACCCCACGGAACCCAGGCAAAAGTGGCGGATTTCGAATGTCGCAAGTGGATTATTTCGCTGCATATTGAGCCAAACGAATGTGTGTAATGCAAATGATGCCATCTTTCTCTAGCTTTTCCCTGCGTTTACAAATAAACATTATACAAAGCATACAACTATAGGTAGATCGTTATCATAGTAGTATCCTGTACAGTTTCGTAATCATCGCGTTAATAAAAAACCTTATTATCGCCTCCGCTTTAGCCTAACTGGTAATGACCCTGCCTGCGAAGCTGGCGGTCCCGGGTTTGAATCCCGGTCAAGGTATTTATTTGTGTGGTGAGCACGAATAATCGTTCCTGAGTCTTGGATGTTTTCAATTAATCTATATATATAAGTATGTATATCCTCGCCTAGCACCCATAGTACAAACTTGTTTGTGTAAAATTGATCACAAATATTTATAGTATTTTCTTATTTAGTATATCCAATTGTAGTGTATAGAGCTATAGATAGTTATGAACATGTATTACAATGCTATATTAACCATGCTTATTATGAAAAAAGCGCAGTCTTAGAATCTGATCTGATCTGAATCTGGTATCAATACGTCTCCCGACTCCCAAACTAATACAATAGTGCGCGCGCTTAAAAACGTATGCTCTGCGTTAACACCGCCCAGTACTCGTACTCGTAAGTCGTAATTGACAATATTTCAAATTTTTAAGTTGTATTAAATCTTAACTCATTTCGTTAATTTGGGAACAGGACAAGACAAAATATATTTTTTATATTTTTATAGCCATTAGTTTTCTAAATATTCACGAAAATGTGAAGAAAGCCCATATCGTATTAATGACGTCATTACTATGAAATTGTGACAGTCGCAGCGCACAAAAAGAACAGCAGCTCACTTTCTTTAGTAAATTTGTCTTAGTAACAGTGCTTCTGTATGATTTGTTACGCCGTGACGCCTTACTTGTTACTTACTCTCTTTTAGAATGAGGAACTTTTTATGTTAATTTAATTATATGAAATGGGGATATTTTCGAGAATTTTAAAATTTGGTTCTCTTAACTTTTTATCCTCTATTTGATTCCATCGGAAAAAAGCCTGCTTAAAAAAATGAAATGTTGGCAATTCTCGTTCCATGACGCAGTATTTATATTAAATTGTGAATTAAAATATTATTATTGAGATTACCCCATACGCAGTGAGTTCATAAAATGATACTTGTAACTTGATTCAAACCAGCAAGCTATCGGCACCCTGAGTAGATCGCTCTTTACCAATTAAGCGATCCAAGTCATCGATTCAACCATGTACAATTTTAGGTCATCGAGAGTACAAAGTACAAACAACAGAAACGTGTGATTGATTTTAGAAAAAAATACTGTACTGCAACGATTTACTGCGTCATCAAAAGAAATACAGCATTAAGTCAGTAGCTACCGTTATTGCTGACCTAAGCAAATTGTCTGATATTATGAATATGAGTAATTAGTACGGAACAAATTGACTGAATGTACCTATAATGCGCCGTTACTGATGCAAATATATTCCGCGCCGGATTAGTGGTTCATCATTGACGCACTTGTGCTAATTGTCGTGCGGATATCCTGACATGTGCAATGTACTGTCAATCCATTGTTGCCTGAAAAAAATCTCATTATATAGAGTTAAACTTGCACGGTGTTAACATACACTCATGGACAAAGAATACGGGTCGGTGAAATACCATCATATATTCCTAAAATAGTACCTACAAGGTTGTACAGTTTTTTTTAATCCTGTCATAATCTTTATTTAACTTTACATTTAAACTGTAAAAAACTAAAGTTACCAGGTTTAAATCTGGCTTGTAATAGTATATTTTGTAAGTATACAAAACCTTATTGCGGTTATTAAATTCAGGTTGACCCAAAATTTTTGACCGCGAGTGTATTTAGTAAACGATCTGAACCGAATCATCATGTCAGCCGAAAGACGTCCACTGCTGGACATAGGCCTCCCCCAAAGACTTTCCTGAACCGAATACTTGACACAAAAACATGGTGCCATTCGAACCAGTTTTAAGAGAGGATAGAGAGTATATATGATACTACAAGAAGAGTAGAAGAAAAGCCATAGCCCAACTACAAAAATCAGGGACAAACGGCACCTACATACTAATAATACATTGTGACGTCACATAATAGTATTCGAACCAACCTTTGTATGGGAAATAAGTAAATCGCTGGTTTGGTCGCGAAATACTGCATTTAGGTAAATAGTGTCATACTTTTTTTATATACAAGGATTCTATTGGTATCTTTTAATTTACTCATAAACGATTTAAAAAAAACCTAATTTTCGAACTTGACCTTTGTATGATTTTGATGATGATATATGATGAATTTTAATAATTTGTAATTTATAGCAATATTTTGATGGTTTACTATACGTATAATAACACTATTTTCTAAATTTTAACATGTGTCAAGTACACAATTACATCAATTACGAGACCCTTGGTCTGTTCACGATCAAGGATAATGTTATACATACAAAACTTCAAGTGACTTGACTTCAAATAGACACAATCTATCTCATCACAATATATCTTAGTGTCGTTAGTCCAGAAGGGTGATTAAGTAACGTTTTTGAGCGTGCGTAGCGTTAGCGCAATGAAATTCATCTGTCTGCGATTCGTCTCGGTTTAGACTTTAATTATGCGTTAGCAAAGTGTGTATTTGCACGATGTGGAAGTGTGTGTGATAATGAGATAGACTAGAATAAAACAGCAATTATCACAATTTAACACATTCGGTACCGGTGACACGAAACCGTGTGATTCTTGTGTGTATAATTGCCTTTTCGGCGCCGAATGTGTTCATACGGCAAAAAAGCGTTCTAGATTTAGATGACAAATAACAGATTATTCGTTTTTTGACTATAGTGAACATGTAGGTACCTAAAGATTAAATTATATATTTTTCTCAAACATGCAATGAAATATTGATGTTATGTACCTTATAATAGGCTGCGAAGTATGACGTTTCAGGTGCGGTTAGGACAAGAGGTCGTTAATGCAATTTCATACAAATGTTGCAGGCCTAGGCCGGCAAAGTCCTCTTTTTTAATTTCCATTCCTCATAAATTTGTGGCACAGGCATCGTGGCATTCTGCCACTATGCGTATTAAAAATAAAACTTTGATTTTTTTGTTCTTTATTTCATTGCATGTTTGAGAAAAGCACGATACATACCTTGGCGGGAAATATGGGGTTGCCCGCCTGAGACCTATCCGACCTCGCTTCGCTCGGCCGTCTATATGTCTTCGGCCGGCAACCCCTTTCGTCCCGGCCTCTGTAGTAATGTACTATTATTTAATAACTAGGAGTCCCGAATAGAAACACTATAATGCAGATTCTGACCGTCTAAAGATAGTGAAGGGGTGGCGAGATCTGTTTTGCGTACCGTAATCAAAGTTAACCGTGAGTCTATACATTGCTAATCCGCGTTTAATTTCCCTATGCACCGGCATCCATTGAAACTTTTCAGTTTCAAGTAGGTTTGCTACAAACTACCAAATTCTAGTTACGGGCACTGAAGTGAACTTCGCAAATTGTAAGCTAGCGAGAACCGAGTATTACTAAGTTTCCTGATTTTCCCGTTGTTAAATTATACCTAGAGGGTTTCCCGATTTAGAAATAAAATTCCCGATGGAAATGTACTTATTACGTTAGTGTGATTTATCGGAGTTGAAGATATTTGGGAAGGGTTTTTACGAACATGCCTGGATCGAGAATATAAATTGCGATGGTAAAGTATTTAAGCTATGTATAAGTAGGAATCTTGTAGCATTTTCCAAGAAATAAGAAAACGCATTACAGTGGGAAGGGAAAGGAGCCACCTCTTCACCCCAATTACAAAAGTGCAGGTGATGAGGGCTACTTTGGACATCGATGAGGGAAAATTGCAAATATATTAAACCCCGGTATGGACCCGGGTATGTCCTAAAACTACGGCCAAGACCACCTGGGGATGGGCAGCAGCATCTCTGAAGTGCGGTGGAGATATTGCGATCGCCAAACCGCATGCCAAGCGTGGCGATTATGGCATTTACCCCCCATGAAATTAGGGGAGGCCTATGTCCAGCAGTGGACGTCTTTCGGCTGATAAGGTGGTGGTGGAGGGAAAATTGACCTAATCTATTGACCTAGTCTAAGAGGTTCCAGTGACCATGAGTCGAGAGAAAGTCATGGTGAAAGATTATAAATAAACAGTGTAACTTAGTTTGAATTGCTTTGGAATGACGGGTGAGGCGGATTGCGCAGAACCGGTTATTGTGGCACTCTTTGGGGGAGACCTATGTCCTGCAGTGGACGTCCTTTGGCTGATATGATGATGATGACGATTGAGTTGACGGACGAGGAAGCGACAAAGATGAATCGTCTGAAATACTTAACAATACGAAATGTAACCAGACAATATTTTCAGAAAAGTGTTTTCACTTGCTTTTAGATTCTCCTTAAATCGTTATCAGCATCATCATCCTAGAGTTATCCCAGTACAGTTGCATCTTGAAGGATACCCGGCGTCCACAACCTAATACCAACGGACAACTTGACTGTTACAAGTCCTCAAGCTGCCCGAAGGCCTTGAACTTGGCTTAACGTCTGCTGTCATAGAAAGCAGCTGAGATCAACCGCTTAAATAACGTGTAAAACACAGGTTGCCCATAAATATACACCACATTTATAAAGGTATCAATGGACTAATACAATAGTTGAGAAATAAGTCGCGCGGGAGTTATTAACTAGAACTGAAACCGGCTCAGTGCCGCGGCAAGTGCGGATTAAAGTCAGAAAGCCGTAATTGATCTGAAAAAGCTGAAATATCCGGCCAAACGGGCGGAAAGTTGAGCATTTAATACTCGTCGTAAAATTATTACGTAAGCTATTTAGTAAGTACCTGACTAACTCGTAGCTGTACATTCAATTTGTATGGTATAAACAACCCACCAAAAACATAATGGTGAAAATATGTCAAGTTCGTAAACTGTTTCGCTAATAAAAGAAGTGAGATCTAACTGAAAACCAAGCTCTTTCAAAGCTCCTTAGACCATAGCTCCTGTCATGCATAACGTTCCTCAGTTGCTTATATTTATTTGTTATGTTAAACGTTCTTCAGTAAAATTATTTGTTATATATTATGTGTTTTGCTACCACTTTAGGTGTCAGGAGCCCACTAGGTGGGTGCTCGTCTCGTAGCCGCTTTCTGCAACATACAGTTCTTTGCATGTCATCGGCTACGATCGTAGCACTACGAAAACGCTGGCACAGTGCTACTCAATAGTGCGACTTTAACGTTATCAGTTTTCTGTTTCACTGGCAGTATGGATTGGCGCCCCGCACTCCAATCAGGAAGCACTAATTTACATGTAGGCACGCAGTATATGTACTGACTTGATCCACAGTTGATGCTGGCGCCTGATAGCTTACTGATAAATACGGAAGTAGCATAAGGAGGAGCGAAAGGATGCATCATCATTATCATCATATCAGCCGAAGGACGTCCACTGCTGGATATAGGCCTCCCTTAAAGAGTGCTACAATGACCGTCCTGCGCAGCGGACTCCCGCGACCTTCACCAGGTCATCAGTCTACTTTGTGGGGGATCTACCCACGCTGCGCCTTCTGGCATGTGGTCGCCACCCGAGAACCTTTCCACCCCAACGGCCATTGGTTCTACGTGCGTTGCTACGGTTTTATTCATATTTCATTTTAATTCACATAATAATCTTCTCTTTACGCTGTGCAGTATCTCTCTGCGTTTTCAAAAGGGATAAGGCAGTCAAAAAACGTTACATGTAGGTACTACGTCGTAGACCGTAGCAGCATTTTATGGCCAAAGTCATACACTTTCACTGCCCGTAACGCTACGATCGTCGCAGATAATATGCGAAAACCCGTATGTAGAAGAAAGCGCCTAAGAGAAGGCGCCCACTGAACGGGCTCCCGTCACTAAAATAGATGAAAATCGAGCATTGATAATAAACTATTTAGGCGCAGTGATCCAAAGTATGACAACTCGCTTATTTAACCAATGTGACACCTCCACCCACCATGACATACGATGCTGGATGAAATGAACGCTCACAAAAATAAAGCTGTGCATAAAATACGGATAGCACAGAGAGGCATAGAGCGTGTCATGCTCGGCATCAAACTGCAAGACCGAGTGATGAAATCCGACGTCACACGAAGACGACTGAGAAGTTATGACCAACCTAAATGGAGTTAGGCAGGACACGTTGCCAGGAAAAGTAACAGCAGGTGGAACAAACACACAGTACAGTATTGGACGATTACAGGCTGAAAATGATGATTAAAAGAGAATCTTGGTCTCTGAAACGAGAGCACGCCACATTTCCCGATCTTGCGCCCCTTCCTCACAGTTTTGAACCCTGAGCGTTTTGATTTTGAAGCTGACGCAGACCCGCCTCGACATTGTCTCCCCTGCGATACCGGCGGGATAATTACGCAACGTTTTCGAGCGTGTAAAAGGTAGACCAAAATGTCACTTTTCGTAGTAAAAAACAGGCCAAGTGCGAGTCAGACTCACGCACCGAGGGTTCCGTAAAAAATATTTTTATTATAATATATGATGATACTAAAAATATACGGTTTTTACAATTTTTCCTTTATCTGTGCTATAAGACGTTGCTTTGTACCAAATTTCATTCTGAGTTCACGAGAAGTACCCTGTAGGTTTTGATTCCCTTGCGATTGTCGAAAATTTGCGGCATAAACAGTTGTATCTTTTGATTGCGTTGGCTTAGAAGTTTGATTTTTTCACAGCTCCAAGGGACAATATACCTGAGTATTTGATATAAATTCCAGCTTGATACCTCCGCGTACCTGAGAATAATTTTTAAGAAAAAAAAACCGACTTCAATGGGGTGAAAGATTATTATACTTAGATGGTGCACTCTTAGATTCCATACAATAAAATAAAAATGGCTATAAGTATGTTTATAATGGTAGAAGACTAAGTACCCTCAATTCCTCATGGAATCATGGAAAAACCTTGTTTACTTGACAAACAAAACGATGAGAACCAATCGCCAAACGTGAACTACGCGTCGTTGAAGAGTTCCGTTCCGATCATCATCAGCAATTCCACTTCATCAAATGTCACATTTTTGTATGATAATGCTCGATTTGTTGATAAAAACACAAAAATCACTATATGTTTGCCTTTAAGATTTGAGGAGTTCCCTCAATTCCTCATGGATCCCATCATCAGAAATCAAGCATGACAAAAATTAATCGTGAAAATAGAAATTGCTTAACAAACACAGCTAGGAGGACAAATTGACAAACGTGAACTTTTCGTCGTTGAAGAGTTCTGTTCTGATCATCATCAGCAGTTCCAGTTCATCCAATGTCACAGTTTTGGATAAAAATGCTTGACTTGTTGATAAAAACACAAAAATCACTGTATGTTTGCCTTAAAGATTTGAGGAGTTCCCTCAATTCCTCATGGATCCCATCATCAGAACTGCGTTTTGACAAAAACGGGACCAATTTGAATATATATACTTACAATCAAAAAAAGAATTTTCCAAATCGGTTAAGAAATGACGGAGTTATGGAGTAACAAACATCAAAAAAAAAAAAAAAAACATAACCGAATTGATAACCTCCTCTTTTGAAATCTTGAAGTCGGTTAAAAAGGGTCTTGAAAGACAACAAAGTGAACCTACTCGTATAAGGATTCCGTTTTTTCCTTTCGAGATACGGAACCCTAAAAATGGCAGTTAGATTTATCTATCGTACGTTCGAAAAGTTACGTCATTACCCTGCTGGCCCGGCCGTTTGGGGGTTGACCATTCGGTCGACCCAGGAAGAGGGAAAACAGTTCTGGGAGGAATTAAGGGATGTCACAAGTAGATGTAAGGATAATGAAAGGTTGATTATGTTAGGTGATTTTAATGCATGGGTAGGGGTAAAGCGAGATGGATTTGAAAAGGTTCTGGGTACTCACGGTGACGAGAGAGTGAATGAGAATGGTGAGAGTTTGTTAGATATTTGCCTCGAGAGAAATCTTTTTGTGACAAATACAATGTTTGCCCACAAATGGATTCATTTATACACGCGTGAGGCGGAGAACGTAAGAAAGAGTATGATTGATTTTGTGATAGTGGACGAAAGATTGAGGAAGAATGTTCTGGACACTAGGGTGTATCGCGGGGCCGGAATAAATACAGACCACTTCCTGGTGATGAGCCAAATGAAAGGGCTGTTTCAAGGATGGCGGCATCGACCTCGTATATTCACTAGTGTTCTGGAGAGAATAAAAGTAGAAAATTTGCAAGAGGAAAGTGTGGCTGATGAGTATATTCATAAACTAAAGGAAAATCTTAGAGAGATAGATGATATATGCGAGATTGATCAACTATGGAATGGTTTTAAAGATAAGCTTGTAAGTACAGCCAGGGATGTATGTGGTGTGAAAGAAAGGAGCAAAGGGAAGAAGAAGAAGAATGTATGGTGGGATAAAGAGGTACAAAAGGCAGTAAGTGAGAAGAAGAAAGCGTGGCTAGATTGGTTGGCGATAAGAGCTGACCAAAGAAGTCAAAAAGCCACGCTTGAAGACGTGAGTGAAAGGAAAAGTAACTATAAAAGGTTGAATGTTCTGGTAAAGGAGGTAGTTAAAAGAAAGAAAGATGAACAGAATGATGAGATGGATCAGAGGTTGTCTCAGGATTTCCGGGCAAACATAAAGTTTTTCTGGAAAGCCATTCGACTAGCCAGAGGTAAAACTCAGACCTCAGAGCTAACCTCGATTAGAGACCAGCATGGAAGTTTATTGAATGATGAGGAATGCATATTAGGGAGATGGAAGGAATATTTTGAAGGTTTGTTTGAGAGAGAAGAGGAAAATACGTCAGGAGTGAATGATAATGCACTGCCACATGAGGAGTGTAGTATTAGTATGGATGAAATTGTAAAAGCTTTGAAAGGAATGAAACCAGGAAAGGCAGCGGGGTATGATAGAATTTCAGTCGAGATGCTGAAGGCTGGGCAAGGCGTCGTAGCAAGTCAGTTGTATCGCCTTTTCAACTTATGTTTTAATACCGGCATAGTTCCAAAAGATTGGTGCAAGGCGGTCATCGTGCCACTGTACAAGGGAAAGGGCTCACAACTTGACTGCAAGAACTACAGGGGCATTAGCTTACTCAGCATCGTTGGCAAATTATATGCGAAAGTGTTGATTGAAAGGGTAATGCAAGAAACCGATGAGAAAATATGGGATGTACAAGCGGGATTTAGGAAAGGTATGGGATGTACGGATCAGGTCTTCTCTTTACGATGCATAGCCGAAAAATATTTTGCCCAAGGTCAAAAGGTCTATTGCGCGTTCGTGGATTTGGAGAAGGCCTATGACAGAGTGGTGAGGAATGAACTTTGGTCGGTACTGTCCGGATATGGAGTGAGCGACCATCTCATTCAAGCTCTGAAATCTCTCTACGAGGATTCCTCTGCTTGCGTGAGAGTAAACGGGTCCTACACTGAATGGTTTAGCATCGAAAAGGGTGTTAGACAGGGATGTGTAGCGTCACCGTGGCTGTTTAATCTATTTCTGGACAGTTGTTTGCAAGATTTGAAAGACGATGAATGTGGGTTGGAAATGAATGGGTTGCTTATCAAATGTCTACTCTACGCCGATGACCAGGTTTTATTAGCGTCATCGGCTGAGAAGCTACAGAAGATGGTAACTAGCATGCACAGATTATTTGCGAGAAAAGGAATGAAAATGAATGTAAGCAAGACGAAAGTGATGGTATTTGAAAGAGATGAGTGTATGACAGTTTGTGAAATTGCTGTAGATGGAGAGAGGTTGGAGCAAGTGGATGGGTTTGTGTATTTGGGGACTTTGTTCACGAGAGACGGTAAGCATGAAGGAGATATTGAAAGGAGAGTGATAGCTGGGAATCGAGTGAATGGGGCACTTCACGCCTTTATGAGTAGCCAGAAAGTGTCAGAAAAGGCGCGGCTGGCCGTGCATAGAGGAGTGTTGGTGCCGACACTAATGTATGGTAGTGAAAGTTGGGTGTGGCAGAAGAAACATCAGAGTCGAGTGAATGCAGTGGAAATGAGAGCGCTGAGAAGTATGTGTAGCGTTACTTTGAGAGATAGAGTGAGAAACACCGTTATAAGACGGAGGTGTGGAGTGAATGAAGATATAGTGACGAAAATTGAGAAAGGTATGCTAAGATGGTTTGGACATGTAGAGAGGATGGATGAAAGAAGATTGACAAAACGAGTGTATGAAGGAAGAGTGGATGGAAAAGTTGGAAGGGGAAGACCTCGGCGAACGTACTCCGACCAAATCGGAGACATTCTGCAGAAAGGCCAGGTCAGGAGTACCCTAAATCGGCGCGCATGCATGAAGAATGTTATGAAAGTTCATGAAGCGAAAGTTGTATGTCAGGATCGTAGCAAGTGGAAATCCGTGATCTCTGCCTACCCCTATGGGAAACAGGCGTGATTATATGTATGTATGTATGTATGTATGTGTACTATACATACCTCGGCGGGAAATATGGGGTTGCCCGCCTCAGACCTATCCGACCTCGCTTCGCTAGGCCGTCTATATAAGTATATGTCTTCGGCCGGCAACCCCTTTCGTCCCGGCCTCTGTAGTAATGTACTATTATTTAGTTTCATCTGTCCCGTTGTCTGTGTGTCGGTCTGTAATCAATTCTTGCATGTTAAATTTGATTCACTTCCCGGTTTCGGGTTGAGCTAAAATTTATGTAAGTTCGATGACAATACAATATTTTGGCACCACCGAACTGATCTGATGATGGAGATAGAAGGTGGCCATAGCAACTCCTAAACTACACAAGATAAGTCGTCGTGTTTGGGCTCATTCCAACCGTCTCAACGGGTAGTTTATGATTGTGGAAAAAAGTACAGTCAGCAATAAAAGCTTGTACCAAAAATGATTTTTTGACAGTAGCTTATTAAGCATATAAGGCAACATTAAGAGTATTGAACCAATTTTAAATGTTTCCGCCTGGTTAAGTCGTGTTTATAGCTGAATAAAGTTCGTCCTTCACTAACAAGCATGCGAGAGCCACAAATAATATACGTCTACCATAAAGGCGATCATGTTAGCTACTCTAACTATGCAGTTTGATCCTATAAGAACTGTAACTGGTTAACAATTTGACATTGTACCTATTATTTAGTATTGTCCCGTACAAAATATGTGAGATTCTTTTCTCATATTTTACCGATATTCTATTAGTTATTCTGATATTCGGTGTGAAAACAAATCGTTAAAATCGGTCTAATCGTTCGTGCTTTATAAATGGTGTAACTAACCAGACTTTGTTTTATATACATACTCATATATTATAGATAGATAAGGTCTTAAAAGAAAACGTAGCACAATTGACTACGTGTAACACATTGAAGCATATACTTAGAAACGACCCCACGCCATACTATCATTTGATGTGTGGTACCTAAGTACTATTGCCAGTTTTTCCGAAACAACCCATCTTGTACTAGGCATCGCGAACTCCAACCCACGCGTAACAGGCAACCACAAATCTCCATTAAGGGAGGCGCAAAGAAACGCGTGCGTCGCGTAGCAATGCTTTAATTGCTAGTGCTTATCGCCGCCATTACTCTCGCCGGGGGGCTATCTTGACACCTGGCGAAATATTCAAGAGAAACTTGACCTTGGATCGACACACACGCACACGCTTCGGTACAAAGTGCCAAGTGGTAAAAAGCACTTGCATAATGTACAAAACGCTTATTGTAACTTGCGCAAAAAGTACAGAAATGGTACATTTTACAGTCACGGAATGAAAAGGTCCGTCACTTTTCAACTGTACTTTAATGCCGTTAAAGTCGAAAAGTGACGAACCTTTTCAATCTGCGGCTATACATTCTACATATCATACATACAAAGTGTACGTAGGTTAGGTATAGTAATGCACGCAAAATGTACATGATGGCGCGTTTTGCGTGTACTGTACAATTTGCATAATTCTGTATTTTGCCTTTTATTATTGTTGTTGTGACAATACCGGGAAAAGTACGCTTCAGTATAACACGGTATAACTATAAATAATACTAGCTCTTGCCCGCGACTTCGTCCACGTAGAACTCGTTCTCGTCTTAGAAATATTTCTTTTCCCATAATTTTTTTCTCAAGCTGAGATGTTTGGACGGCGTCGAAAAGGACACAAGGACCTTAGGGGTGTATTCTCTAGAAATCCTATAGTCATAACGAATTATTTATTTCGGAAAATCATGTGTCACGATTTTAGACGAATGAATCCCGTCAAAAAAATAACAATTATAATGATAGAAGTCTCGCTACGCAGTTCTGCCGTAAAACGTAGCCCCAACAGAGCGAGTTCTTCATGTAAGTATTATGGCCTAAGGCCCTAAGCAGACCGGCAAGACATGCAAGCCTATTATTACAACAGAACAGGCTCCTTATACAAGGCTGAGGGCCGAAGGCCCAAAGCATAGTGGCAAGGCACGCGAGACCGAAGGCCGAACGTCCCAACAGAACGGGTTCTTTACGTAATGATAATGGCCGAAAATGCGAAGTAGAATGGCAACAAATGCGAGACCGAAAGCCGATCATTCACATACAGCGGCCTCTTTATAAATGGCTGAGGGCCGAAGGCCCGATGGGCGTGCCAAGTCAAGCCAAGAGTGTTTAAGCGATAATGTATTTTCTTCTTTCTTTCTTCTTCTTTATAAGCGACCATAAGGGCCGAAGGCCCCAAGGAGAGCGGCAAGGCACGCGAGCCCGAAGGCTGAGCGTACCAACAGAACGGGCTCTTTACGTAACTCGGAGGGCCGAAGGCCCTAAACCGGCACGCAAGGCCGTAGTTTGAGCATCCCAACAGAGTGGGCTCTTTAATAAGGCTGAGGGCCGAAGGCCCGAAGCTGAGTCTTAAGACACGCGAGGCGGAATATCGAGCATCCCAGCAGCGGGCTCAATAAAGCTGAGGGCCGAAGGCCCGAAGCTGAGAGGTAAGGCACGTGAGGCCGAAGGTCGAGCATCCCAACGGAGCGAGAGCATCCCAAATAAAAAAAACAGCAAAAAATCAATAATGTGATTATTTATAAGTAGACGTAAAAAGGATGATTTTAATAGAATTACAAACATTATTTTCTCAAAAATTTGTTACTATGAATTTTTAACGGCAGCTTCGACTCCGACTTCTTCACCAGAAGAACCACTTCGGTTAGACGAAATGTAATAGTTTCTATCTGCCGACGAATCATCTGAGCCACGATTCTATCTGATCTGCATTTTTTACACTAATTTCAACTTTTTGCCTTTTTCGTGAGGTGTTCATACTCGCACCGTCGATTATATCAACAAAACTTTAATTGTTAATCGTGTTAAAAAAAAGTTACACTAACACTGACCAAACGAAGCACATACGTCAAGAACATAAATTTAACTATTTAGAAATATCGTACACGCTCGTTCTTATATGTTTTGGTCGCGTCACTGCATGTTAGGAAAATACTTAAACCGGCATTAAAGACTACCCACCAGAAAAAAAAATGAGCGAATAACAGTTTACGCGACGTACCTCATTCGTACGTCAATGGTTAAGGGTTAAAGGGCTAAACACTAATAGTTTTCAAATTTGAAGAGATGGTGGAGGCTGGCGCGCACTCTACACAGCGTCCCGGCGCAGCACTAGCGTTTACTTCTTTTTTACAGTTTTTATCTTAAGATTTCACAAATATTGAATGTGAATGTTTTTTCTTTGTCGTCTAGTATGTGCTTACCAATTTTCAAACCTGTAACTCATGTATCATAGGAGTTCCCATACAAAATTTTATAGCCTAAAACCTGACCGGGGATTTTCTCGACAGATTAGTAAAGTTTGCATCAAAATCCGTTCAGCCGTATTCACGTGATGCGCGGTCAAGTAAACAGACAAACAGATAAATTATTTTATGTATAGATATACGAGTTGTTTTTCCTTTCAAAGTCTTTATGATATTCAGTTGACACGAATCTCTAGTAGTAGTAGTAAAACTCTTTATTTTACGAAAACACACAACAGATAAGAATTACTAAAATGAAACTTTGTACCTAGTTTACTTTAACTAGGTACAAAGGCGATCATATCCCTTTATAATTTTTAAGAAAAAAAAACCGACTTCAATGGGGGAGGCCGGAAAAAGATTATTATACTTAGATGGTGCACTCTTAGATAGATATACAATAAAATAAAAATGGCTATAATGTATGTTTATAATGGTAGAAGACTAAGTACCCTCAATTCCTCATGGAATCATGAAAAAACCTTGCTTGCTTGACAAACAAAACGAAGAGAACAAATCGCTAAACGTGAACTACGCGTCGTTGAAGAGTTCCGTTCTGATCATCATCAGCAGTTCCACTTCATCAAATGTCACTTTTATGAATGAAAATGCTTGATTAGTTCATGAAAATACTAAAATCACTATTTGTGTGCCTTTCACATTTGAGGAGTTCCCTCGATTTCTAATGGATCCCATCATCAGAACTCGAGCATGACAAAAATCAATCGTGAAAATATAACTTGCTTAACAAACGCAGCTAGGAGGACAAATCGCCAAACGTGAACTTTTCGTCGTTGAAGAGTTCTGTTCTGATCATCATCAGCAGTTCCACTTCATCAAATGTCACATTTTTGTATTATAATGCTCGATTTGTTGATAAAAACACAAAAATCACTATGTGTTTGCCTTTAAGATTTGAGGAGTTCCCTCAATTCCTCATGGATCCCATCATCAAAAATCGAGCATGACAAAAATTAATCGTGAAAATAGAACTTGCTTAACAAACGCAGCTAGGAGGACAAATCGCCAAACGTGAACTTTTCGTCGTTGAAGAGTTCTGTTCTGATCATCATCAGCAGTTCCACTTCATCAAATGTCACATTTTTGTATGATAATGCTCGATTTGTTGATAAAAACACAAAAATCACTATATGTTTGCCTTTAAGATTTGAGGAGTTCCCTCAATTCCTCATGGATCCCATCATCAGAACTCGAGCATGACAAAAATTAATCGTGAAAATAGAACTTGCTTAACAAACACAGCTAGGAGGACAAATCGCTAAACGTGAACTTTTCGTCGTTGAAGAGTTCTGTTCTGATCATCATCAGCAGTTCCACTTCATCCAATGTCACATTTTTGGATGCAAATGCTTGACTTGTTGATAGAAACACAAAAATCACTATATGTTTGCCTTAAAGATTTGAGGAGTTCCTTCAATTCCTCATGGATCCCATCATCAGAACTGCCTTTTGACAAAAACGGGACCAACTTGGATATATATACATACAATCAAAAAAAGAATTTTTCATATCGGTTAAGAAATGACAGAGTTATGGAGTAACAAACATAAAAAAAAAACATACAACCGAATTGATAACCTCCTCTTTTGAAATCTTGAAGTCGGTTAAAAAGTGAAATCTCTATCTTGAAAGTTATACATTACCTTACATCACTGATATCAAAGTAAAGCAGATCCGCTCATTTAAGTTGAACGATTTCTGTACATCTGATATATTCTCCCCGGGCCCCGGGCCCCGGGTATGTCATAAAACTACGACCAAGACCACCGGGGAATGGGCAGCAGCATTCCTAGAGTGCGGTGGAGATACTGCGATCGCCAACCCGCATGCCAAGCGTGGCGATTATGGCATTTACCCCCCATGAAATTGGGGGAGGCCTATGTCCTGCAGTGGACGTCCTAGGGCTGATATGGTGGATATATTCTCACTAATGCACAAATCAGTAAGTTTGAGAGAGACAGATAAGTGACATCTGACACGTTATCACCTGTCAGTGTCTCCGTCTTTATAACTGAAAATTGTACTGAACTGACGTTGTGGTGTGTTATGTTTATATCGGATTTAACGTCCTGGTGTGCTTTCAAACTTTGGAGACAACTCGTTAACAACCGAAAATGATTGTACTATCTGTCGCATTCTAACTCGTTTTGGTGCACCATAAGGATTAAAGAGACAACAATATGAAAAATTATCTGGCTTAATACTGCGAGTCTGCTTTTCTCTGATGTCTTGTATATAGGTACCTCATCACGCGACATGATGAATATTTGAGTTCTGAAAATACCAATCAAATATAAATATTTTGGGCCTCAGACTAACATATACGTACGTACCTAAATACGTGTTCTGGCACATTAACTGGAAGCATGTAGTGCGAGCGCGTAACACATATTGACATCATCATCATATTAGAAATCAAAATGCGTACGTGTAAGTCTAACTCTTAGAGTATATATAGTTCTTGTAACCGATCCATGAACATGTTTATACTTAATCATTGTATTGCTTTAAATTATTCCGCCTGGTTAACTATGACCTTATTGATTTCGTACAGATCTTCACTTGTTAGTTTACAAGCAGTGTTACATGGGCGCAGAAGTATTATATTAAGTAATTATAAGGCGGAAAGGTGTAAACGCAGTAGCGTTTTCCCACCGCCCCGCTACCCGCACCCCGCGCCAATCAGGAAGTAGTAATTTTGATGTAGCTGCGCAGTAAAGTATCGGTACTGATCAATCAATCTTTGTGTTTTATGGCCCCATCGATATTTTCGATGATTCCGCCAACGTCAAGGTTTAAAAAGGCACGTGTTTATTAAGAATTTGACCGGTGACTTCAGATTGCCAGGTTCACTTAGAAGAGTATCTAAAACAAAGGACAACACAAACATTTATTGTTAATCTAACTACTACAAAAACAAGTATTCAGTGACAATTAACACTGACAGCTTACTGGTACCGCACCAGCAAATGCGTAAATGGCCTTAATTACAAACTTTATAGCATTTTTATGAAACTTTCTCGAACGCTTTTTAAATAGGGACGCTTGGCTTAAATAGCGCGCATACGTCACTGCTGGCACGTAGATAATTATTTACCGCGTTATACAGAGGTACGTAGGGGTGTATGTTCAAACCACTCGAAAAACGCTAAGCGCCAAACGACCCGCTCCATTTTGGTAACGGTTTAATTTGTCTATCACATTCCTTTTGTTTTCGGTGCACTTAATACAACAGCAATTAGTTGTCTCAAGCTGCAATTAGGGTTCCTAGCAATGTTTATTTCCAACAATGTAAAAAGAAAAGAACTCACTTTAATGGCTTTAATAAGGATTCAAAATAGCCTTGGAATGTAGAATATCATACATCTGTGCAAATAAGTTTTACAAAGTAGAAACCAACAACTACTCAAAAGATGAATACAACCTAGCACTATAACCGTAAATTTAACTCAGGTATATTATCTACGTATGTAAGAAAATGGTCTCGTAACAAAACCTGTATCATCAAACAAACCTAATGATTTGTTTGTTACATTTTATACCTTCTCGAGGTTATAATTTGGTTATAAAGCCTGAGTAAATCCTCATTGATTGGCACTGCGCTCAGCGAAACTGAGTACAATATCTCTTCTTAGTCCCTGAAGGAGATAAAGCACTGATGCTGCGAGACCATAAATCCGCAATTGATTCCAAATCAGAAACGTTGAATATATATGACGCGTTACCGTGTATTTTTGTGTGTAGGCTCAAACAATCGAAATCTAAATAATAAAGATCGCGCGCGGCCCCTCCGCTCCGTAGGCTTAGTCGTACAAAATTGGAGTAATAAAAGAGGAATGCTTGCCGAAAGTTTCGCAATAAAGCCAGCGAGTATCGACTGTGAAGCTAAAGAAATAAAGAGTTCTTCAGTTACACGTATATGTACGTATACTCGTACTTGATGTTGGGTTACGATCTGATGACTATTTTAAAAACAAAAGTATTTTGCTGCTTCCGGAGATTAAATTAAGTTCCTACCATGAGCAAGATGGATTGCTGCTTTATTTATATTGAAATGGGTATGCTATTTTATCACCCAAAGAGCAATGGAGAGGGCTATGCTGTGAGTTTCTCTGCGTGATCGCATCAGGAATGCCATCCGCAGCAGAAACAAAGTAACCGATAGGTATAGCCCATCGAATCGCTAAACTTAAGTGGCAGTGGGCGGGGCACAATGCACATAGAATCGATGGCCGTTGAGGTTGAAAGGTTCTCGAGTGGCGACCACGTACCGAAAGATGCAGCGTGGGCAGAACCCCCACACGGTAGACTGATGACCTGGTAAGGGTCCCGGGTGTCCGCTGGATGCGGGTGGCGCAGGACCGGTCATTGTCGAAGTCTTTGGGGGAGGCCTATGTCCAGCAGTGGACGTCCTTCGGCTGACATGATGATGATGCTATTTTATTGCTGCGCTGATATAAACTGAACCAAACTTAGACACAAAGTAATTCTCAATTTCAACTGAAATCGGGACTGGTTCCAGACTCCGTGGGATTATCAGGGAAATACAACATCTTTTAAGGGAGATTTAACTGAACTGAATACTAGAGTTAATTCGAAAATAAATAATCAGAGCAATAACAAAATGGCAACCTAACGTTGTTGTGAATATTACCGCGCATCCTGTTCATTTGGCCCGATTACACAGTGAATATTATCAGTGATCAATCAATCAATTAATCACAACACATTTCATTTGGATTTTGTTTCACTATGCATCAATATTCACGTGATATCTACTGCTTCAATATACCGCTTCATAATACCTATAATCACTGTGAAAATAGCTCCTTTGAGAGCACCGAGTTTAGTTGCCAGCCAGTGTTCGCAAAAACATCATAAGATTATAACAAATAGAAAGCCATTCCATCTAAGTAGCCATTTCTTAAAACTAGGATTCTACTCTAAACCAATCCTCTCAGTCTCAATTGAATTCACTGCTACACGACAATGCGCGCCAGTATCTATGTATTCACACCTAGGTACGTGAACAATTCTGTGGCTCTATTGAAAAGGGGTACAAGTCCTATACAATTGTACGGCACTTGTACCCTTTTCCACTTGGGCCACCGAATTGTACATAGCACAGCTGGGAAAGGTTAATTTTAATTCAACCAATACAGGATTACTCGTAGAACATTTCGAATGAGCGCTAACCGTACGGGTAGCAATTAGTGAAACAGTGGATAATTCTTCACTAAACAAATTTGCAACATAGATCCAGTTTCACTAAATGTATTTCTGTTTGAAAAATAGCTTCATACTTACAAACTTAATAAAACGAGACGGAATAATTTTATTTCATCTTACATTTTGCGCAAATAATAATTCACGAAGTAATGCTGAAAATTTAAATAAAAACTTGATCTATTATATCTTGGATAAGACTCTTAAAAGGAAATTTTAGAAACTTTCATGGTTCTTAAATCTATTTAAAGGGATGCCTCGACTAGTGTAAACCACGCCCCCGCGTAAGAGAAACTTTTATGTTTCTCGCACACGAGAAAACGAGATGATTCATATTTCATTCTATGAGATTTTAGATGAGATAAAATACGAGAATTTACTGTAACTTGACGTAAAAAGGACTATAAAGACCTAACTTGAGTACTTATTTCTTATCAAGAATTTTATACACCCATGTTTCGGTTTTAATCAGAGGAACAATTTTGTACTCAGTACCTCAGATGTACGAATATGATTGTCATCTGAAGTCAGTCTCTATTATTTCCTTATTTGGCCAGTGTCAGTACAGCCTCAAAGATGGAGTAATTTTCCAAGGCAAGGTCTTAAGTAAATTATGAATCTTTAAATTGTCAATTCGACCTAACAACCAGGGATTTAAATATTTAACCCTCAGTCTGGATTGGTCAAACTGCCCCTAATAGGGGACCAAGTACATACAAATTTAGTATTTTTGACAAAAAGTATGTATGTACATACAGTCCGCTGTAGAGAAACCTGACCGCCCTGAATAAAAGTTTGTAGTAACTCTTAAAATTGCTCAAATTTTGCTTAAAAACCCATTGTAAGTAACACTTTAAACTCTCGCACTTTGTAAGATTTATTAACACGGGCCGAACGGAAAATTTATTGTATTTATTTACCTTTATATTATAACCGATGTTTCTACATGGGTTGCTGTGATCTCAATTTTTTTTTAAGTATACCATTGTAAATAATAATATTTTTCCCTTTCATTTCATTAAATTATCAAAAAGGCCTGTACGCGTTGGCTATGTGGTACTCGTTTGGTACTTCGGTACATCGGTACTTCGGCTCCGCGCACGCCTCCCAAAGGTCCGGAACACCATTGTCCCGTAAGCGGAAAAGACATACAATAATAATAATAATTTATTGATCAGAAAGATGTACACAATTATGAAGCCTCTGATTTCCAAAATGACTTGTTGTTCTACCGTAAACTGAGCGTTGAAAAAAATACTCTCCATTTCGACCATTCGACAAACCACTGGCGTAGCGTAAGCAACGGACATACCATTTTCGAGTAATGGCGAGGAAAGGGCACTGTTACCGCAGCAGGGTGAAGATTGCAACCGGCACGGACACGGAGCCCGGCCGGAGCATATTAGATTAGGGATATCGGTCCGCACGAACTATTTAGCTACCTGAATCTGTCGTAATGTCTCCTGCTTGGGTATATGGAGATGGCTTGGGATTCCAAATTGTATAAGAATTTATTTATTTATTTATTCTAGGAGTTCCAACGGCTTTTACAAATATTCTGGCGTCTTAAATAGAAATATGGATTCACAAATAGAATAGTGAGGAAACTCACAAATAGAAAAGAGATATGAAATGTTACAAACTATGTTACTGCACCTTAATAAAATTAAAGGCTATATTGAGAACAACAAACACAGGAAGAGAAGAGATGCCCATCGCTTACCGGACTTTAAAAATTGTACTCGCAGGTACTAAGTACCGTATTTTTTGTAGATACATGTCCTGTCAGAATTACAACAGCACTATTATATTAGGCTACTGCATTACTTTGCGGGGCGGAATCTGTATGCGGTATTTTCTACTTTACCGAACTCTGAATGATGTCGTCCAGATTTCTAGATTTCTTTCCTTTACTGACAGTATTACAATAGCGCATTAGTATTATATTGCGCGAAGGCGGGACGGTATGATGCAGTACAGCATACGTGTAGCCCCGGTTTCGTATATCCCGTGTTAACCAAGAAGCACTCATTAAACCACGCCACACACACGTTAGACACACACGCACGCACACACGCAAGCACGCACGTTTAGGCACGCAGTGAAGAATCTGTAAAGACTTGAAATAAGGCCGAGTAGGGTATTTCACAACAAAAACATATTAAAATACCAATAAACAAATCATACGGAAATATTCGGGAAAAATCAAACGCCAAATTATTGATGAAATTTTATAGATTTTAAATACATGAACATGAAAAAAGGACGTAGTTTGACCATAGAACATTGTGACGTCATTAGGCACATTTTCCTACAAACTTCATGGTAACCGAAGTTTCGTAAAAAGTTGCTGATATGACTATCAGTGAAATACCGTATTGCACCCATTTACAATTACAGAACCAACAATCAGGGGTGCTATTCACAAACCGACTCGTCCTCACCTGTCACCTCACACCCCACTTTTTATATGGAAACTGTCAAATGTCATTTGTCAAATTTCGACAGTTTTCATATAAAAACGGGTGAAGTGGCAGCGACGGCAGATTTTAACGAACACGGCTTACCCACTAAGATCAACACGATGTGGTCACCATTTGAGTGATGTAATTTTCAATGGGACATATCATAATGAAGATGAACGATGAGGTCGGGAGAATGCGCTGTACTGAGATTAAAGGAAATGCATTTGTCTTTAGCTTACACAACAAATCCCCAAACTAACAAAGGGTTGGCAGCGAGCTCGTAACTCCTCTGGGGTCCCAGCATCTATAGGCCATATCCTACCCTCCGCTGTAGCATCCACCGTAGTATTTGCTTACCATCAGGCATGTCGTCTGCTTGTTTCCCACCAGCGTGGTATTTATCAGTATTACGTCTCCTACGCAAGAAGGTAGATACACGAAGTTACGGAAAACACATCCCTAAACTGGGCCACAACGCTTTACTGAGAGTTTAAAAAGAAGTATAATTCCACTTAGGCCATGTGTGTAATTTTATTATGCATGTACAATATTTGACCGAGCTCTATCCACACATTTACCCACGCAGGTATGTGACATTTCCTTCATCGGCGTCGGCGAGACATTGACATGGGTTGTGAAATCACCCCGACGCCTTGATTATGATAAACGACTTATGAAATTAAAACGGCCGTACAACAAGTTGCCATTCAAATTGGGACCCTTTTGTTGAAATCCATTCCCTTGACAAATCGCTGCCGTACTGTTTACTGGTCGGCTATAGAAATCATTTCTTGGAAGGCTATTTCAAAGACAAAATGATGACACGTCAATCGCTCGCGTGCCGCATTCAATTCTAATCTGGACTGAATCCACAATGCCTATCGATTTTTCATGCATAGCTTCCCGGAATAAAACCTTACATGTTTCGTGTTTATATAAAGAAAATACTGACCTAACCTTATAATAGTTCTCAAACAGAACCAAGGCTGTTCGTCGTTCATCAGCCTATTCCTAGAAAAATGCAGGATTTTTTTCACGATATGGATAACTCCTGTCTAAATTGACTAGCACATTGTTTGGCCTCGTTTTTTCTCAGAAGTTAGTAAAAGCACAATTTCTCGTACGTGCGATCGCCATTATTCAATTTGGCGCAAACTGCTCGATCGTAAACGTCACAAAATAATTTTACGACAAAGCTCCGAGAACAACATAACGTACATGGTTTATTAAATGCAGCTTACCTACGAACTCGCCAATTTATTGGCAGCGGGAATATGTCTAAAAGCGTCGAAAGATTGCAATAACGTCGTAAAAGTCGATAGATATCCGTTGCGAGCGATCGCTGACATCGTTTCGATAACTTTGACATTCGCTATCTCTCCCGCTGCCTCTCCCGCGCCCGCTGCCGCCCCCGCCTCCGCCCACCTCGACAAATTTTCGACCGGGGCGGACTGTAGTTTGTTTTCTTTGTGTCATTTCCTTATCGCTCTTCCAAAATACGTTTCATGACTGTTACGTCAGCCGAAACATACTTCAGGTGAAAAATGTGCTTGGAAGACGCAGTTTTGATAGTTTGTTAGTGTTCTTTTATTTATTTGAAAAATAGGTAAACATAGTAAAAACGCAAAACGTATTCTTAGAGTTTTTTTTTAACAGAAAGATAAAAGGCAAATTGCGTTCTATTTTCTAAAGCAGAGAAAAGTGATTTAGCGCGTTAAATTGCATTTTTCTCGCCTCTTTTGTTCCGGGAGATTATTTGCGGACTATACAAAAATTACATTGTGAGCGAATATGAAATGTATTCAGTGACAATTTCTTTAGAAACAGCAATTGTACCAATATGAATCGCATTATTATTTATAACAATATCTTCACAAAATACCTGCCGCAATTGCTTGTCGCCAGCGACCGCAATATCACCAGAAATATTTTATGTCGCTATGGGCCCATTGCTTGCGTACCGTGCATTTCGTGAAACTTTACATTATTTAATACGATTTTAAAACATGTTTCTGACTTAAATTAATTTTATTTCAAAATGTTTTAATTGCTGCGCCGATTTCAAATGTTACCTCTGAAATGCGGTATAACGTTGCCACTGAAACAATTTATTTACACTTCCACAAAACATCGGATTCCATCGTTGTATTTCGCTCGAAAAATGTAACGTTCGCTGATTTTGCATATATTGTTGAAAATTTCGAAACGATAGAATATAATTATCAACTGTATCGGTTGCATTTTAATATTTATGCCACGGATAGTTGGACAAAACGCTTCGTCATCGGCCTCTCATTTGCGATGCAGGCCTGGCAAATGAATCGTGTTATGAATAGGATCTCCAATAACAATCTAAATGACTTTTATTTTCAATTTTTTATATTGGTCTCCAAAAATATAACTACAAATAACTTGATACGAATGCCAATAATATGTACAATATTTTGAAGTCACTTACTTATACAAGTTTTTTTTATAATACGTCCCACTGCTGGGTATAGGCCTCCTCTCATTGATGACCAGGAAATGGGCAATAGTTCTCACGCTGCTCTAGTTCGGGTTGGGAACTCATTCATACATACTTATACATATTGGGGGACAATCTTACACCTAGTCCCATAGCACAAGCTCTGCTTAGTTGAAAATGAAAAAAAAAATGAAAAAATGTTTATTTTGTTACAAGGCCAGGGTACCAATTTGTAAAGGTTGGGATCTCCTAGTAAGTATAATAATAATACCTGTGACAGGAGACCCCGCTCTTCCATAACAACTAATTGTTTACATAACAAAACAAAACAAGCTATATTAACTACAATTTAATTTTAAATTACCTAGATATTAACATATTAAAATAAGTGTGTGTATGTGTGTGCGTGTGTGTGTGTGTGTGTGTGTTAGTGTAATATGAGTATACCTGTGATGCGTATTGCGTGAGTGCATATTTTAATTTTAATTTGTCATATAATATGTGCTTCGACATCTTCATAGCTAAGTTTTAGTAACCAGTCTATTAAATTTTTTTTTTGGTACTTTGCAAATCGGGATCTAGTGTGAGGTATCGGGGCTACATTATATCTGCGTCTTCCACTTAATAAGAGGGGGTTATAAGGTAGTGACTTGTGCACTTTGAGGGTAGTGAGCTTTGTTTGGGAATAGTAGTTTAATACATACCTGAATACGTAGTAGGATATTTCTTTCAAACATATCATGTTTTACCGTAACGTAAAATAGTGAGTTACGAACCGTCTCGCACGCAGGCTAGATGACTTCCAGCCTCCCGAACAAGCCGGTTTCCGAAGAGGCTTTAGCACCGTAGACCACATCCATACGCTCCGTCAGGTTATACAGAAGACTGAGGAGTATAACCTGCCCCTCTGTTTAGCGTTCGTGGACTACGAGAAAGCCTTCGATTCGATCGAAACCTGGGCTGTACTACAATCTCTCCAGCGGTGCCAAGTGGACTACCGGTATATCGAAGTGCTGAAAAGTTTGTACAAGAACGCCACTATGTCAGTCCGACTCCAGGACCAGAACTCAAAGCCTATTCCGTTGCAGCGGGGAGTCAGGCAAGGAGATGTTATTTCTCCTAAACTGTTCTCCGCTGCACTGGAGGATGTTTTCAAGACTCTGGACTGGAGAAGGCTAGGCATCAACATAAACGGCGACTACCTCACTCACCTTCGGTTTGCTGACGATATAGTAGTCTTGGCTGAGACCATGGAGGATTTAAGTACAATGCTCAATGACCTCAGTAAAGCCTCCGAGCGAGTTGGTCTAAGGATGAACATGGACAAGACGAAGATCATGTCAAATGTCCATGTCGCACCAACTCCCTTAACAATCGGACACTTTACGCTCGAAGTTGTAGACGATTACGTATACCTAGGACAGACTGTCCAGTTAGGTAGGTCCAACTTCGAGAAAGAGGTTAATCGTCGAATCCGACTCGGCTGGGCAGCGTTCGGGAAGCTACGGCACATCTTTTCGTCCAATATTCCGCAGTGTCTCAAGACAAAAGTCTTTGACCAGTGTGTGTTGCCAGTGATGACATATGGCACTGAAACGTGGTCGCTTACTATGGGCCTCATAAGAAGGCTCAAAGTCACCCAAAGGGCAATGGAGAGAGCTATGTTGGGAGTTTTTCTGCGTGATCGCATCAGGAATGAGGCCATCCGCAGCAGAACCAAAGTGACCGATATAGCCCTCCGAATCGCTAAACTTAAGTGGCAGTGGGCGGGGCACATAGCACGTAGAACCGATGGCCGTTGGGGCGGAAAGGTTCTAGAGTGGCGACCACGTACCGGAAGGCGTAGCGTGGGCAGGCCCCCCACACGGTGGACTGATGACCTGGTGAAGGTCGCGGGTGTCCGCTGGATGCGGGTGGCGCAGGACCGGTCATTGTGGAAGTCTTTGGGGGAGGCCTATGTCCAGCAGTGGACGTCTTTCGGCTGACATGATGATGATGATGATGAAAATAGTGAAGTGATTTTTACAGAATATCTATTGTTAAGAAACTTATTTTCAGTGGGTGCTGCACTAGCTAGGTGTGTGACGAGACGAAGTGCCTAATTCCCTATCTGCCTACAAGAAACTTCAAAAAACGCTTGACGCTCGATTCGACTCTGACTTGGATTGGTAACGTGCTTGAGACTCTTATGAGCGCGAGGGTGTCTGCTTACCTTATCATCAGGTGTCTGCTATCCTATGGCAGGCCCTATAGTTATTTACCATCGTTGTAGTGTACAAAAAATATAAATATTCACTGCTGAATTCAGTGAACGTGCACTTCTGTATCATTTAAATAAAAACCGGCCATTTGCGTGTCGGGTCACGCACAGAGAAGGGTTCCGTACCGACACCTCGTAATCTACATTTAAAACCACTATACAATACAGTAAATCAAAAAAGGTTGTATCTTCATAGGGAAGTCACGGCACTAACGCCCTTTTGTTTGGGCAAGATAGTTTTGCAGCAATAACTCAAAAACCGTTAAATCTATCTTGTTCAAACCAAAAATTGTTGAAAGTATTTATATTTGTACATCTTTTTGATTTTTTTCAGAATTTTAAACTTCATAGTTTGGAAATTAGAGGGCTCCCCCTCTAATTTCCACACTTTTACGGCTCTGACAGCTAATACCTACCCCACTAACGGAACGAAGAAACGTCTATTTTAGTTCAGTTTTAGCCATTTTGGCTACGGAACCCTAATAAAGTTTCTAGGTACTATAACAAGCCATAACCCAGTCTTAAATCAGCAGTGATAAATCGGAACTAATGATATATGTACTTTTAGAACCTTCAAATGGGCATTATACTGTGAGAGGCCTACACACGCAGGAACGTCGTCGCCATTCGAGAAGCTTTGCATTGCACTGCCATGCCACTTCAGTTCAATGATTCAGGCGGCCAGAGATGTATTTTTACACATTTACTCGTAACACCTAGCTTGCGAGGTGTCAAATTTATGGAAATACTATTTGCACATCTTTGAAAATACGAATTTGAAAATATGAAAATGAGCTTCGAATATTCTCCTTTATTCTAAAATGACACCCTCAGAGTACCTAGAGTAGACGTGAAATAATAATACCACTACCGAGCGAGATGGTCATATACTAGTTTGAATAAGAGTGACTGAGAGATATATATTGTCAATGTTATAGAGCCGCTCTTTTTACTTGCCTCAAACTATTTGATATTCTGACTTTGAGGCAAACAAACGGTTACCCGCCTAAGTTCAGGAGTTTATTTATGGTAAGTCGTCAGCCTTTTAGGCCAAGTTCTCAATTTAGCTGCGTAAGAGCTTTTCTGTCCCTCTTGGGTGCGACTTTGTAGGTAGGAAAAATACAAACATAATAAAAATTCGCTTCAAAGACGACGAGTATTTACCATTGTACCAGTTTTTACAGCAACAAATACATTTTTGTGTGTGTTTACTCAGAATTGGGTAGCTCAATGTTGAAGAAGGTCGTCTTCCTCTTATTTTCTTCTTCTTCAGCCTTCAGCTACCCAATTCTGAGTAGAGATCTCTTCCATGTTAGCCCATTCTGTAGGGTCCTGTGCTTTTCTCATCCAATCCTTTATCAATACTTTAGTATATATTACAAAAAAAACTGTGATAGTACCTGAACCTAATAATAGAAGGAGAGTCTATAGATAAACACACACACAAATGTACTTATTGCTGTAAAAAGCTAGTACAATGATAAATACTCGTATTATTGTGTCATACAATTTTTTTATACTATTGAATGTGATACCTATAGTCTAATTAAAGCTTTTTCTCAATCATATCAATCAATCAAAACAATTTATTTTTATTTATTTATTTTATTAATCACGTCATAGAAAAATTGAATGAGTGCCAAAGATATGCGTTTTAAGAAAAAGTGTCGATAGTTATGTATTTGTGAGCTCCTACTTGTTCACAACAAATTGGAAAAGTTACAAAATATATTTATGTGCCACTGCCTATTTATAAATATTTGAAAACAACCCCTGTCTCAATAGTCATGTGCTTCCACTCGTTTAAATAATTTCGTAAAAATCGTAGTACAGATATTTATTACGTGTCAGTTGCTTAAATATTATTGAGAGGCTTGCTCAGATGAATATGACGGATGAGACGTGTATATATTTTCGAATGATAAATGTGTTCAGATGTATTTGTACATTACTATGTACACTTATTTTTGAAGGCTTGGATTTGCTCATATATTTATGACTAAGAATGACCCAACCCAAGTAATCTTGACTCACAAAATACCTTGTCCATGATCATAATCTGCATCGCAGTATATATGCGCAAGTGTCAAGACGTAGAGACCGCTTGTCGGCACGTGTGCATACGAGGACTGCAGTGAAACAACATCTATTTGATTGCTATCTGGCCCCCACTCTTACTCCACGTCTAAATATACGCAGATAACGACCGTGTTCGGGGAAGAAAAACTGCCTTTTGGAGACAAATTCGTTGAGTTCATGTTAGTTGGTCAAATAATTTATTACTCAGAACAAATGCGTTTAAGCCGCCATTATGCATTCATGATAACATTGATAACTCTGTAAGTATTTGGTTTTGCGATTCTGATGGAGAATAAGGCCGCCAGAGCTCCTGATCATGCTCTCTGTTGAGTGAAGTGCCTGCGGGGCAAATATAATTTTACTTACTGAAAATGACTATTTACTCGTAATCTACCTATCGAATACTGCAAAGCCATCATTAAGAGATTACTTGACAGTTGAATAATTGTAATTGTTTACGCATGTTCCATCTTGACTCAAAATATATGTATGCCTTATTTGTATGTCCAACACATGGAGATACATTAATATAAATAATTGTAAGACATATGAGTAAGCAGTAAGGACCTTACTGCATTAATAACTAAAAGTGTAGACAAAAACACTAAATTTAGCGATATTTCTCGACTTAAAAAAGGCCTTTGACACAGTTTCTCTTCCCATCCTGGCACAAAAACTTGAAAATATGGGAATAAGGGGAACTCCGCTCGACCTGTTCCAAAGCTATCTGCATGGGCGCAGTCAAAAAGTTAGGATTAATAGTTTTATTAGCAGTGAGAAACTTATTTCCTTCGGAGTCCCTCAAGGGAGTGTTCTCGGTCCCACATTATTTTTAGCTTATATTGACGTTCTAACCAATCTTGCAATCGACGGAGGAAGTATTTTCTCATACGCAGATGATACTGTTGTCGTATTTACTGATGTTTCCTGGGATGCGGTCTTTGAAAAAGCAGAAAAAGGTTTGCGTATTATATTATCTGTCTGGCTAAAAACCAACATACTAACGCTGAACGAATCAAAAACTATTTATGTGTTTTACTAAATATAATAACACCCAGCCACATAATGACTTAATATTACAAGTGCATAGTTGTACCCTACCTAGAAATCTACAGTGTCAATGTCCTGTAATTGAAAAAGTTGAGTCCATTAAGTATCTTGGTATAATTCTTGATCAACGTCTCGCCTGGCATGTCATATTGAATATCTTAATAGCAGAATCAGAAAACTTAACTGGATATTCAAGAAACTAAAACATGTCGCCTGTAAGGAACTACTAAAACAGATATACACGGCGTTGGCTGAATCTGTCATGTCATATTGTATTTCCGTCTAGGGAGGCTCGAACAAGACAAAATTTATTGAAGTTGAACGAGGACAAAGATGCTTACTAAAGGTAATGTATTCGAAACCCTGCAGATTTCCCACGACGGAGCTATATAAAACATGTAACCTTCTTACCATGAGGAAACTATACATTTTAAACGCTGTGTTAAAGTTACATAAATTGCTATATTTTAAACCAACAAATACTACTCGTAGAAGAAAAAATAAAGCCACCCCCACTCCAGTAACGAAATCTATATTTGCAAAGAGACAATACGCCACACAAGCTGCCCATTTTTACAACACTATCGATGCCAAACTCTCTAATTATCCCTTGCAGACATACAAATGCAAAAGAGTCATCGTGGAATGGTTAAGCACTCTGAATTATGACGAGACTGAAGTATTAACTATATTACAATAGTTAACCATAATACGAAATTTATTGCACCTACAATTAAAAATAAATACTCCACCTCCTATGATATCTATCGCATACATACATATATATACACACGCGAGCTAACACTCATTCAAACACACACACACACACACACACGCACGCACACACACACACACACACGCACACACACACACGCACACATACACACACACACACGCACGCACACACACACGCACACACACACACAAGCACACACACACACACAAACAGGCTCAGCGCACTTCTTATTGTTCAGGAGTCGCAAGCATGCCCTACGGTACAGTCAACAGCAAAAATGTAGATGATCATGTTAGTACTTTGTCGCACTAACGTAACAATACTGTGACAGTTGGGATGCGTCAAAGTACGAAAGGTGACAAGGTACTACAATGATTATCTACTTTTGCTGTTGACTATACCTTTACGGTACGCGTAGGTATCTGTCTACCATCAGTTATGCCGTATGGTTGTTTGCCACGGTTATTGTATAAAAATCGGCCAAAAGCATGTCGGGCCATGCTCAGTGTAGGATTTCGTAGTTGGCCAATGAACTCAATAAAAAAAAACACTTACAGGCAAAAGGGTCTTCGCAGCGTTTCATATGTCTTTTACCAAGAAGGAAATACTTTTAACGATAACTCAAAAACAGCTTAACTGGTCATGTCCGCTATAGTTTTCGTTGGAAGTCTTTATCAAGCTTTACTTTCATGATTTTTTTTTGTTTTTTTTAGACCCATAGTTCAAAAGTTAGGGATGGGGTACACATTTTTTTTCTTTTGGAGTGATTATTTTCGAAAATATTCACTTTATCAAAAAAAAAATGATGATCTCTATTCATTTGAAAGACCTATCCAACAAAACCCCACGCCAAGGGTTGAAGCAAAAAAAATATCCCCACTTTACTTGTAGGGGAGGGGTACCCTTATTTTTTTTTGTTTTGTTTTACGACTGTCAGTTTTGTTGATTTATATATCCATTCCAAATTGCAGCTTTCTAGCACTAACAATCACAGAGCAAAGCCTCGGAGCGACAGACGGACAGACAGACAGACGGATATGGCGAAACTTTAAGGGTTCCTAGTTGACTACGGAACCCTAAAAAAGGACATACTTATTGACAATCAAAATTCATTGCCTACGTAATTTTTCGTGCCTGACACATAAATCTTCATGTCATCATCAAATCAGCCGAAAGACATCCACTGATGGACATAGGCCACCCCCCAAGGAGTTTCTTTATGTAGGTAAATACAATTTAGTTTCAATGCTTTTACTTTATTTTAACATTTAAACAAACGAGTCTAGCACTAAAGCGTACCTATGCAAATGATTCCAAAATACGTTTAATCCTCTTTCCGAAAAGAAACAAAATGCATCGCCATTTGAGGTCGGACGTCGCATGCAGCGCAGGTACATAGCTCGCACCCACATTATTTCCCCGACAAGAAATAAAGGAACTCGGACAAAAGGACACGCCTTTAAAAGTTCTCTATTTAACTGAAGGGATTGTAGCAGTAAAGTGCGGTTTAATTGCACGGTAGAACTTTCACAGTTCGTTTTATTTGTATTCGATGAATTTAGATTCTCCTTTATTGCGAGAAATATAGAAATCGATACGATCCAGTTCACTTTACTAACAATTTAAAAGTGCACTTAATTCGAAGTTGCCCATGTTGTTTTCTTTCGAATAATGAATTCAATTCAGTTGTTGGGTAGATTGTTTCTAAGATCCGCCGCATAGATTAAGGAGGGGCGCACACTGGCTCAGTATTGAGATGATGCTTCGACTCGTTTGAATTTGTTCAACTTTGCACAAGTAAAACGAGTTTCTTATAAATGGCGTTAGTACGAAGTTACTTGTAGATGTTACTGCAGTTTGGCTTGTAGCTGGTTGGTATGACATTTATTTTATTTTATCATGCCAAGGTGATACAAGTAAACTATACGAGAGTAGAGTTGACTGTAAACGTTTTACCTTATTGAACGGGGTGAATAACTTCATTTGGAAATCAAGTTTAGGGCTTAAACTAGTTCAATTTACTTTTATAACCAATTTTTAGGAAATCCACTTCACCATTTGGTATTTTGTAGAAAATAGTTTCCTATGCCACAGTTGTATGTATGTACGCTAGTAAGTAACTGAAAATATAGTTATTTCATCCAATCATCAACCATGCAAATATGATTTGTCTATAAATCTAAATCAAACAGCACAAAACTTCAATACATCAAAATAATAATCGAGAAACCAGTCACGCAAGTAAGGTGTCACGCTAAAGTTTCACGTTAGTAAAAATTACACAACTTCCCGTCCGGAAAAGTTGCTGGACGGCGTGTCAACTCGCTTCCGCTTCCCGCTCCGCTAGCAGAGGCGCCCACGCCGCCAAGATTACTCCGCTTAGAACTACCGGGCACTGCTTAATGCTCATTTCCGACATTACACTTCACACATCAGCAGTGACTAGGGTTGTCAGGCTCTATACTTCAAAAGCTGGACTTTTTGACCAAAGAGCCGGACATGCCATTTTTACCAGGTCCTAAAATTGAAAAACGAAACTTGACGTTTTTTTTTGTTGTTTTTGTATGGTTTGCAACAAAAAAAACACTACCAAAAACTTGATATTTGTCAAAATCATATAGAAAGAAGTGTGCTAAACAAAAAACCTAAAGATAGAGTCAAGTTATCCATAACTAAAGCTAAATCAAAAAGCAAAAGAGAAATAATAGAACAACAAAAGTGGCGCTGGACATGCCATATGGTTAGACAAAACATGGACAAATGGACAAAAGAAATTGTGGAATGGTATCCAAGAGGAAATACAAGAAAAAGAGGGAGACCTAATCTTAGATAGTCAGATGACCTTAAGAAAATAGGAGGAGGTATCTGGCTGAAAAAAGCAAGGGATCGTGACAAATGGAAAGCTCTGGAAGAGGCCTTTGTCAAGGGACAAGTTGAGGTTGTCGATGGAGAAGAGTAGAAATAAAATCATTAAACAAAATAAATAAAATAATAGATAAATAATAATATACGAGTATATAGATAATAAGAAAAAAAACACTTCAGCAATTTTATTTTTGTTATTGTTTGCAAAAGCCTGGCAAGCCAGACACGTGAAAATTTGGCCAGACAGGACTGTAAGTCCTGGCAACGCTAGACGTGACAGTCGTGATCTAACCTCACGCGCTCACGTCGCACAATTAGCGCTACGAAAGTCGCTACATATTACAAAGACTAAGATGCTACGGGCTACGGCGTAAGGCTACGAGCTTAACTCACCTATGAATGAATTATCGTCTGTACAATATTCGCAAACACGCGCGTATGCCGCTATCCACCCGTGACTTTATGCAGATTTTTAACTTATAATTACTCCATATATGTCATAACTCATAACTAACAACATATCATATCTAAATAATGAACGGAATTTGTACGAAAGTTAACCTAAAAGTCACTATGAGGTTATAAACTGTATCGAAATGACAGTAGCATTACCATGAGTTTGCAGTGACCGTACTCGCTAGCGACTGCGTAAACAATCAGTATGGAGAATAAGTACAGCGCCTCTGGTGGTCACTCATAGAACTACAGATCGGTACTCGTACCATGAGTCAATTACACGTTTACTATACTCGCTAACGTTAACTCGATTCATCGAGTAGTTTACGTTACGATCGGAGTGACGTGCCTAACTTCACAGCATAAAAAGCTCTCTTTCTAACTATACTGAAAAGACAGAGCAAGGACGATATTGGACAAAAGGCTAAGTACCCAAGGCTTCCTTTCAAAAGTATAGAAATAAACCTGCTAATTTAAAGTGTCGTAGAACAGTCGCACAAGGTCAAATGTTAGTGAATCTTGTATTTGCTTTAGTTATTATTGCCATACCTATAAACTGAGTGATGCAGTCTTCCCACTTTTTATGATGATTTTTTTTCGTTTCATGTGATTAGATGTACATAGATTATATATAATTAATAAACCTAATCTCATTTTATAGTATGTTGAAGTGGATTTTATTTATTTATTTCTCATATCAGCCTCAATTTATCTCTGTTATTTGTCGTTCATCTTCTTAATCAGCCGTCGCTAACATATTCCACACAAAATAATGCCTTGCCGATATTATTTAGATAAATAATTATTACAATAACTTACGAAACAAGATCTCTAATAAGCTTTCACGCTCCAATTTGCTAGTGAAATAGTTTACTACAGTCGATACGGTATTTTTCGATAGCGACTGTCAAATTGGTGACTCATGGTACCGATCTACGGCAACCGCTACAAAACGTTAGTCGCTAGCGAATATTACGTTAGCGTCTGGCGGGCGCAGTGAACGCGCGGTTGACTCATGGTACGAGCACAATCGAAATCTACTCGAAACGCGTTTATTCGGTAGCGACTGTAGTAACGTAATGTATATTTTCGATAGCATCTCATGGTAGCGGTACTGGTGTCAGGCTTGACTTATTAACCGCCGACCACTATAGCATCATTTAGCTGTGATATTTTTTGTTTTAAATTCATTATATACAATACTACCATGATTTTTAGGGTTCCGTAGCCAAAATGGCTAAAACGGAACCCTTATAGTTTCGTCGTGTCTGTCCGTCCGTCCGTCCGTCCGTCCGTATGTCACAGCCGATTTACTCGGAGACTACGAGCACTACAATTATGAAATTTGGTAGGAAGGTGTATGCTACGAGTATGAACCGCTACAGAAAAATTATATTTCATACATGTAACAGGGGGGTCAAAAAATTTTTTTTCAATGCACATGGTCATGTGGGGTGTCAATGGATATAGGCCTTCGAAAATGACAGGTTTTTCAATTTTTTTTTTCATTTAAGTCAACCGTTAGTGAGATATTAGCTGTCAAAGTCGTAAAAAGTGTGTCCCCCCCCTCCCTCTAATTTCCAAACTATGAAGTTTAAAATTCTGAAAAAAATCGAGGTGATGTACAATTATAAATATTTTCAACGATTTTTGGTTTGAACAAGATAGGTTTAACTGTTTTTGAGTTGTTGCTGAAAAACTGTCTTCCCCAAACAAAAAGGCGTAAGTGCCGTGACTTCCCTATAAAGATACGACCTTTTTTGATTTACTGTATTGCATAGTGGTTTTAAATGTAGATTAGGAACGGAACCCTTCTCTGTGCGTGACCCGACACGCACTTAGCCGGTTTTTTTCACATACCCAATATTCACCTTTCCGCTGGTAGGGGGCAGGACATTTAACTTCAACGAATATTATCACTTTAGAAACTAATATCACGTAAACGAATTTTTAACAAGCTATCTAACACCCAACACGATCGTTTTGCAAGAAGAAAAAAAAACACGAAACATTTTTTCAAGATCTTATCGTACCGTTTTGTCAGCGTGATTAATGTTAATATACACACATACCAAATTACAGCTTTCTAGAAGTGACGGTTAGTAGTAACTGAGCTAAGCCGCGGACAAATGGAAGGACGGACTGACATGGTGAAACTATAAGAGTTCCTGGTTTACTACGGAACCCTAAAAAGAGATAATACACACTTACATCTAACATACTTTGCTTGCAAAAATACTCTATGGACTATCAAGAGACGAAGCGGGCTAAGGGTGAATATCCACCAAACATGTGTGAAGCTGTGATACCTAGATAATCTAAATCTAGATATAGGTAAAAAACTTAGGGAATTCACCGGTTTTATGTAATTGTAGCGTGTTCGAAGAGACATTACATATTTAAAATTTGCAACACAAACAAAACAAACGCCTATTTGAACATGTCAGAACTACATAGGTACAGATCATTTTCTTAAGTTTTTCACCTATAACAAACACATCTTCGTACAGTCCACCCCAAATGCAGGCTGTAATACTAAAAATGCAATCCGTTTAACTACCAACGGACCCACTTTTAACATCAGGTTGGATCATACACTCGACTCATACAAATCCATTGTTTAGAAAATAGGAAACAATGCTAGATTGGTTTCAAACACGATATAAACTGATTTGCTAACCAACGACGCACTTTGCGGCCACTCATTTCAGCACTCAACTTTTGTTCTACTTAACTTTTCCTATACTGAAAAAGAGCATTATGTAAACAACCATACTCAATTTAAAATAAACTTTACATTTTAATTGATGGAAATAAAGTGCGGCTCGGTCGGGCCCAGGAGGAATGGAGCTCCCACGAGACAATACCGAGCCAATAAAACTTTTATTGCGCGCTATGATTTTGGAAACATTTTGCGAGATGACTTCTATAAAATTCGCAATTTATTCAGGCCAGTTTGAATCCACGTAAACTCCGCAGTTTTTAACCTGATTGATATAGATTAAGTTGTTTACATATTCGAAATCAGTTTAAAATGTAGGTACCTTAAAGTTGTCATTTGTGATCAGAACGTAAGTAAGGAAGTTTACTTCTACTGGATTGAATTTTATAGTTTTTTTTTTTATTCAGAATATATATCGTTTTAAAACTATTATTAGACTTAAGATCTACATTGATCTACAGTAAGCGATGATCTAAAATAATAACAAATTCCTTATTTTAGATTATTAGCACTAAGTTTTGTAAATAAATCAAATTAATTACAAAAAATAAACAATATAATCTTGTTATATTAATGATACCTACTTTTAACTGCTAAACAATTTGGTGGAAAGTGGCATGTAGAAAGCTTAAGCAAAAAAGGCCAATTGATATACGTATACGTAGGCGGAAACGCGGTCACACCTAGTTAAGCTATAAAATGTAATTTCTCATAAATCATTTGTGCATTGTTATTTCGTTTTCATTTGTCACATACACAGTCATGTCAAACGGAAGACTAGGGCCCGGTCTTATAACAGTCCGTTTGTTCATTTTTGGATCATATTTAGGCAATTTTGATCTACGACACGATATGCGTTTTATAATTATTCGTACGAGTAAATATTTTTTAGTAAAATTTTACTGCTGAAAGTTAGTGACGGCAAAGATTTGCTGACGGCGACGACTCGGTTTAAGTTTACTTACGGTTGATAGTGACGTTAACTGTTAGTTAAAAAAACATTTTGCATTTTGAGTATTTTTTATACAACGACTATGGCAAGCACGCTTACGGCCTGCTTGATGGTAAGCAAACACCGTAGCCTATGGACACTTGCGACTTCAGAAGAAGTATACTGATATGTAATCCATCACACGCCAAGAAACAATCTATATCTATACATATAATAAAGCTGAAGAGGGTCGAAAGTCTGTACATGGAAGATATTCGAAAAAAAGTTGGTTGGGGATACTTAGAATCGATAACAGAACACGTTCCAACAGTTTTTAGAATTTTTGTCTGTTTGTCTGTTTATCTGTTTATCTGTGTGTCTGTTTATATGAACGCGCATCACGTGAAAACGGCTGAACGGATTTTGATGAAAACTTTACTAATCTGACGAGTAAATACCCGGTCAGGTTTTAGGCTATAAAAATTGTGCAGATTTGGGTTAAAAGGGGGTAAAAATAGGGATTGAATTTTGTATTGGAACTCCTATAATACATGAGATACAGGTATGAAAATTGGTAAGCATATACTTGAACACAAAGGAAAAACATACCCATCAAAATTTGTGAAATCTTAAGATAGAAACTGAACAAAAAGTAAACGCAAGCGCTGCGCCGCGGCGCTGCCCAGTGTGCGCGCCAGCCACCACGGTCTCTTCAAATTTTGAACACTATTATGATTTATACCATTAAGTAACTGTAACTCTAAACCCAAATTTCAGTCCCGTTTACTAGATTCAAAAACTACATATATAACTTTGTAATCCTATATAAAAACATGCAATTATAATGTTACTTTTGCCGTTCACTTCATGTCCACTCGCTTTATACCATAATCCCACTACTTAATATTATAAATGCGAAAGTTTAGATGTTTGGATGTTTGTCAGTGAATCACGCAAAAACGGCTGAACAGATTAAGATGATTTGTATGCTTATAGTATATAATTCTGGATTCACTTATATATATATTATAAGTATACTTTTTGTCCCGATGATCTTCCATCAAAGTGATATTAAATCGGGGATGCAAGTAAGGTCTATGAAACGGGGTGGTTTAATCCTCATACGCCATACTACGATTTAAGTTTCAGCCAATTGGGAGTAAAACAGCGTGTCAAGAAATTTAACTTAAATCATAGCAGAATTGTAAACAAGTTGACGATTCATTATGTCAAAATCGAAGTATCATAATTCCTTCTGATTTTTGACGCTATTTTTGAGCACAACCTTTTCGCAATAAGTTCTACTTTGCGTGTACATCAAAATGCATTTGCGATACTTTGGCATTGTTTTTATTCATATGCTTAAATACAAAAACAGCTGTTTCAATGCACACTTTGTGTCGTCGGTGTACCATTTAGTTTTGTCGTGCGTTATTTTTTACGTAGTTGTTGACCCTTCACACCATAAAACTGTTTGATATAAGAAATCACTTGAGCTGGGCAGCCCAATCGTCAGCATAGACAGATGGAGCATCTTAGATGTACACTTAGAAGAGGGTCGAAAGTCTGTACATGGAAGATATTCGAAAAAAGTTGGCTAGGGATACTTAGAATCGATAACAGAAATCGTTTCAACAGTTTCAAGAGTTTGTGTCTGTTTGTCTGTCTGTTTATATGTCTAGGCATCACGTGAAAACGAAGGAATGGAGTATAATTTACCCACATTAATATATGGCAACTGGATCTTCGGCGACGACATAGCTCGGCCTTCGGCCTCGCATGCCTTGCCACTCTCCTTCGGCTTTTCAGTCATCAACCTTACATGAAGAATCTACTCTGTTGGGAGGCTCGGCCTTCAGCCTCGCGTGTCTCGCCTCTTTGCTTCAGGCCTTCGGCCGTCAGCCTTACATGAGAAGCCCGCTCTGTGTAATTATTCTCGCATGCCTTGCCGCTCTGCTTCCGGGCTTCGGTCATCATACTCGCTCTGTTGGGATAACGTTTTACGGCAGAACTGCGTAGCGAGACTTTTATCATTGTACAATGTACATGTAATGTTTTTGACGAGATTCATTCGTCTAGAATCGGTACATTTGATATTCCGAAATAAGCACTTGAATCATTCGTTTTGACAATAGATTTCTAGGGAATGTCATATTGACTGTAATCATTTCTTAAGGGGGTGTAAAGAAGGGTGAAAGATTGTATCATCATCATCATCTGAGGCGTTATAGCCGCGGTTGGGCCCTAGGCTAGCCTGGTCAAGCAAATATCTCCAGTCCGATCTATTCGTGGCTTTCCTTCTCCAACATGTCACCCCTAAGTTCCTGGTATCCACACACAGTGTCCACAGCTTGAGCAAGATTGTATGGAAAAACAAGTCATTCTAAGGCGAGAACGAATTATACGCGGACGAAGTCGCGGGCAAAAGCTAGTAAGTAATAAGTTAGCTACATACAGGTCGCATTCTTTACAAAGTGATTGTACCGACGTATTTCTAAGTATCAAGACTAGTTTGCGGCAATCCTGTTGTCAATATTTATTTTATAAAACGTGTGTGCTGGTAAAACTAAGGTAAATATGGCCAACCGTTCGTTATGACTTAATTTACTATCGTCAATTCGGTCTAAGTATTATAAAACTGGGCCTAGGGAAACTTTCCCGGAAGGACTCTCTGTCAACTGCGTAACAATAACAAGTTTTCATTCACAATTATAATAAGTCTAATTTGTTAGTGAGCGAGCGAGACAGGACTTCCTCGCCTTTGTTATTCTGCGCTACGTGTAAAACGGCGTAAGCGCAGAGGTTTTACTTGCATGTAACGCCGTTTTGAGTACTAGTTACGATATTCACTACATTTTTCAGCTCACCTCAACACTCGCTCCCAGTATAACTTGATCTAGTGATTCTTAATAATAACGCGTAATCGGAGTTCAGACTGATACTAGTTGTTCTGTAAGGTGAGGAGAGTGTTTTGCATAGCCTAGAATGTAACAATGCCGAGTGCTCCCAGTTCCGGCGTTTAGTGTGACTTTCTACGCACATTTGCTATCGTCTTTTGTATAGAGTTTGTTTAGTATACCTACATTTATTTACTTTATTTCTAAGACAATTTAAGAACTTCAGGATGGCTAAACCATTTCTGGTTCTTAGGTACCAAATTAGGCAGTATATTTTGCGGATCTTTTTGTCAAGAGTTAGTACCTAATTTGTACCTCAACATATATTTAGCCGCTCTTTATCATTAAGTATTTCTCAAATTTTCATCATCATATCAGCCGGAGGACGTCCACAGCTGGACATAAGCCTCCCTCAAAGGGTGCCACAATGACCAATCCAGCGCCACCCGCATCCAGTGGACTCCTGCGACCTTTACCAGGTCATTAGTCCACCTTGTGGAGGGCCTACCCACACTGCGCCTTCCGGTACGTGGTCGCCACTCGAGAACCTTTCGACCCCAACGGCCCAAAATCCTACCGGCCGGTCTCAAATTTTAGTGAAGTACAAATTATTTTATATTACGTACCAAATAGTAAGAAACAGTTACCTACCAATTACTACATTTGGGTTAGCACAAACTTGCAGAACCTCGTGTGCTCCAGACATCCTAACGTTTACATTTAAGTCAAAGTGAACTTTAAAAGCCCTTACAATATTTAAAATGGTTAAACTCAATTTATGGCAAAAGTGTCGATCATTCCAAGTGATTGATATTTAGATAGCTAGTAACAGAGCCATTTTTAGCTTTTATTGTGTGTTGTAGCGGGAAAAACCCTTTTCATCTTAAATTTTGTCGATTTGGAGTGATGTTCGATATTTCATAATGAAACAAAAACATACACGTAAAATCTATTATGCTGTAAGAGCCTAAATACTAGATAGTAAATGCACAAAGATAAAAGCCTAAATAGATAGATCTTCAATAACTCTCATATTCAGATACTGCATTAAACTTCAAAGCTTGAAGGTCAAGCTAAACAAACATTGTATACTCAACAGCAATGAAATCGGGCATACTATACAGGATATCTATGCAATATCTACCAGTGTTCGTTGCTCTCGAATATACTTGTCTAATTAGATTGTTACTTGCTGGCAGAAGTGAAAACTCTTGGCATTCTGTTTTGTAAGTACTTTTTATTTACCAGAATTCTGTATCATATGTAAATTGATGTATCCTGATGAAAAGTGTATTATGACTACGAAAAATAATAATTTATATATCATATGTACTAGTTGTATAAATCTACTTCGTACCTTGACACAGTGACAATAATATATGATCTTTAGCAGCTTTCATATTGAATTTCACTGTGACAAGGTACGAAGTGGCCCAGAAATCAAACTGGTTGACCGTACGTAACGATCGGTTCTGATACAATATTCATTGCCATTCTCCAACGATTAGTCTTTGATCAGTGCGTAATACCGGGCTATTATATCGAGGATACTCACGAGAGCCTAAAAACGTGCTATGACAAAGAGTGTCGGGGCCTCGCCTACGAGGGCCTCGGCCGGCCTCGCCCCGCCAAGGGCCCTCGCTTTTGTTCGAGTTGCAACAATGCCTCTTTAAGGGCCCTTGAGCGCACTTCAATCCGATGTGATATTCGCTGCTGGATTAGGGTTTCCGAGTAATTGTATGTTAAAAAGTGCCTTTGTCTGTGTGTAAATTATTTCGTACCATAGCGTTTCTTAAAATAGAGCTGAGTGGTTGTTAATGTATTCTTGGAAGGCGATACTGCTGCAACTAAAGGAGCTGCATCTTGGACCAAGTTTCAGAGAATAGGCACTGGCTTTTGTTTCATTAACATTTGCGAAATATTTATTTATTTGCGTTGCACAAAAATAACTAGCAAGATACGGACTTAATGGCATAAAACAGTTCCCACAATCCAGACTTTGGTCAATGCAAATCGACAGCGGGTGATTTTTTTTTAAATACTCATACAAGTGTAGTTTCCAACCCCCTCTTTAATCAACATATCAAACGCAAAAATTTATCCAGTGTCGTTCCCAACGAGCTATATTGTTTTAAAGCCCAATTTTTTTATAGTTTCACAATCCCCTATTTTTATTCGAACAAAACTACAGAACTCACGATACAGCCCGATTAACAAACAGCTCAAAGTCACACGCTGAAATTTTCTACGAGCTCGCAGCTAAAAATGTCAGCGCCATTTCTATCCAACTGTTTCTTCAGAATATTTGTGTTAGTCGAAAGTGCCAAAAAGTTAAACAGGGATGCCAGGTAAGTTTGCGAGGTGTAACAGTCCGTGGTGTGCTAGCTACGTCTTTGTCTTGCACCTGTTTATACAGTGACGTGTGACAATTTCACGAAATGCACACATTATTTAGGGCAAAGTCGGTGCGAGGTGCTTCTGACATATTTGAGGAAGGTAGTTTCAGGGACGGTAAATAATACATGAAATAAATACGGATTGAGATAAATCTGAAACATGAGTAGCGTGTCGTCCACAATTCTACGTTTCGTATTCTTAATATATAGGGTTTCATTTTATACTGGAAATCAACTTTGTTTGACAAAATTCTACGAAAACTCGATAAATACAAGTTTCAAATTAAAGGGAAAGTTTTGAAAAATTTAGTGCTCTGAGCAGGATTCGAACCTGCGACATGTGGCATACGCAGCCAATCGCTCTAGCCTCTGAGCTATCGGAACAATCAAGCTCGGGCACGAATTCCTTCACTAGTTCCCTCTTACCTTAGTTATTTAAAATTTGGAATTTTCGTTAGCAGCGTTACTGCTTAATACAAAATTAATTTCGATATTTTTTGTGACGTAAGTAACACTTTAGATGCTCGCGTTTTGTATATACTTATACTGAAAATATTTGTGTTATCGGGAAACGTCGGTAATAAAGGTTATAAATGAATATCGCGTTAGACCCGTTTAAACAAATATTTTAAGTATTTTTTGAGAATCCAAGGCCGTATTCGCCCAAACAGAACTACTTAAGGACTTGGGTTTAACGTCACAGATGTATGGATTGAGCGATTGAATTAACATTAATTATATAACTAATTTTAACCAGTTTTATCACAGAATAAACAATAGTGCGTCGAGTACGCACTATTAGTAGGTACAGGAGGTTCTCAATTTATGCCATCTCTTTCTACCGCATAGTACGTGCTCTTTCGACTACTTAAGGTTGTCGCATTAAGGCTGGGTTGCACCGACTTACGATCACAGACTGATCAACGTTAAATATGGCGCCGGCAGCTGTCATCCCATAGAAACTTGTCAAACTTTCCATACATTGAAATTTTAACGAACACAGCTTACGATTACAGACGGTTTGGTGCAACCCAGCCTTAGATTCCGACAGTGACAACGCCCACCGTGCGACTTTTTCTAATACCACGTCGGTAGCAAATAAACGTACGGCCCGCGCCTAGCCTATGGACGCTTGCAACTCCGTGGCGACACATACGTGTTGCCGACCCTCAAGTAGACACAAGACCCAACTATGTGCGAACAATAATGTTATTATCCGGCGGTGCCAGCCACGTTCGGACGAAGTTGTAACTCACTAACTCACAGGTGCGTCACGAGTGGCCAGAAAAACAGACTTATTTATATAAACAGTACTTATATTCGCGATAGAACTGCTATGGTTTTTTTAAAGTCACACTTTTTACCAATTATAACACGACATGATTCGCATTAACATAGACAGACACTAATGAACTAGATAGTCTCAAACTTTTGAAACATTTAAACACGATTGAGTCAAAGACGGTTAAATTTACTCAAATATCAACGAACCCACCGAGCGTCTGAACAAAGAATCTTAATTACTTCAAGCTGAGCAAGCTCGCGTTATTTGTACCAGCACTTAGACTGTCTCAGTAATGGTTATTTTATTCTATTATCACTTAGGACCTGGAGAGAATTACGTTAATTTCAATATGATGTCCATCAAAAGTTAAAATTAACACTAAGGGCGGGTTACGCCACCTTACTATTACAGACCCGATCATTGTTAAATATGGCGCTGACAACTGCCATCCCATAGAAACCTATCAACCTTCTATACATCCAGTTTTTTTCTACTCCTGTACTTTTGTCTATCATTTACATAGTCGCTGATTCATATACTCGACAATGACACCAATAAAGGTTAGCTGGAAGAAATACCTTATTGGGATATGCTCGCCTTTGTACATATGTCATCTGTTCTTGTAATTCTTGTTATGTTGTTGTATTCTACTCATGTACAATAAAGAATTTTATATACGTATACATACATACATAATATAAGTCGGTGAAAACTTTATCCTCCAGTCCATAAAATAACTGTTTAGCGTACTTTTATATATAGTACATAGATTTTTCATAAAAGCACTGTTACCTTTTTTAAAGTAATGCTTTGGTTTACATTAAAATAAAAGTTAAGTCTTACAGTGGTACCAACAACAAACAAAATAATACTGATCAAATGGTTTCCAAAGCAAACATTTTTATCTATACTCGTATTATCTGGGGGCACGGCAGTGCCCCCGCCAAGTCGAGCGCGAAGCACTGCCGTACCATCCTTCACTGGAACCATTTTCAGGCCCCTATTTGAGAACCTCTGGATAAGACCAGAACTCAGAATTTTCGTCATCTAGTAAGCTATAATCACATACTTAAAATCCAAAATTTCAAGTCGTCATTTAGTTCCGAAGTTAAGCGAAAGCAAAGTTTCGCATTTATGACACTCACTCACTCATGATCATAAAAATAGAACTAGTACTTCCCATAAACTCAGAGAGCTGAAATTTGGTACAGAGAGAGTTTAATGGCCATATAAAGGGAAAACTATAAAAACTAGGATAATCGAAGATCTGGAGTAAATAATAAAAAAAAGAGTCTAAAAAATGCCCTCATGGATATTGGCATATTCATATTCTCTTGTGGCCAAGCTTACGTGGCGCTTTCACGAGTAACCAATCTTCATGGGGTGCACCTCATAAATGTTGACTTCAAGAGTATAGAAGCTCAAGTTTCAGCGATCACCGAATACAACCGGCTTAGGCGTAAATACCGCGCCGGTCTTTCAGAAATTAAACCGTCTAAACCGTCTAAAAGAATAAATAATGAACGTGAATGGGCAATACGAAAAACTGTTGCTACTGTACAAGAATCAGAACCGGAAAAGAGAAAAGAAAGATTTGTAATAATTAAAAAACTACTCCTAAAAAGAAAAAAACTGTGTCATAAAGAAAATCTAATAAAATAAATCAATACGAGTAAGCCCACGTTTCTACAAAAAGAAGTGAAATCCCATCAAAAACATTCTGTAAAAAACTAGCCAAGTCGCGATGGAGCTGCTTGTTTATCTTTAAAAAGTAATTAAATCTAGACAAAGTCGTGCCAAGTCTAAGGTTCCTTACTGCGATTACTTTATTATTTTTAATGTTGTGTGACTTGGCCGTTGACTTGTACCCACTAACGTATAAAGAATGTTCAAATTATATTCTCAACGAACATTCATACTACGTAATCCTCTGTGTACAAATGTGTTGAACATTCACCTTTATATTTGTGAGATATTTTGTAGTACCAAGTCTCAGGCATTCTTATTATTCTTTATTTGCTAACTAAATAAAATTTCGTGACTTGGCAATTACAGAGATAAACAAGCAGCTCCATCGCAACTTGGCTAGTTTTTTACAGAATGTTTTTGATGGGATATTATTTACTACTTCTTCATGAGTATTTTTGTATGTAACTTTGCATACACTATTTTTTCTAAGACGGCAAAATGTCTCTCTCTCTCTCTCCTTGGCAATTATTATTCCCGTCTGATTGTGGGGTCTGCCTTCCTCGTCTGCTCATTCCACTTTGACGTGTCAGTGTCGGAAACGTTGCAGCACTGTAGATCTTTCAATACTGAATCTATCCATTTCCACTTCGGCCTTTCCCTTCTTCAGACCCCTGGGATTTTCAGGGCAGGGTGTCCACTTTCTGGAAAATCAGAGAAAGTCAGGGAAAAGTCAGGGAAGCTCAAGGTGGTCATGGAAAGTCAGGGAAGTTTTGGAGAGGTCAGGGAAAAATATTGGTTTAAGAAGAAAGTCTAAAAAGCTCCTGAAGGGTAGAGTAGAAATTTCAATGTCACGCATGACAACATCTATAGTTTTGTTGAGTAACCATACCAGTATCGTGAATTGAAATGAAGTTGGTATACAGTTGAGGTTTATAAATTTTTTGAGGTACATTTTTAAAGTTTTGTCAGTTCTAGATAATATTTTGAAACCAGTGTAAACACTTTCGTTTTGATGTTTATGTTTATATAGAAACATAATTTTCTGGGTTACGACCCAGAAAATAGGAGCGAGGAGGAGGAGAAGCTATAGGATACGTCCTATCACTCGTCTCGTCCTCCCGCTCGTACTTATTTATATATGAGAAGACTTATTTCTAGCAAACATCATCCTCCTGGCGTTATTCCCAGTACAATTCCATCCTGAAGGATGCCTGGGGTCCGCTACTTATTTCTATCAATATCATATTATAAATATTAGGATGACTACCAGTTTGGCATAGTTGTTAGTTAGACAGAGGCCTAGTTTAAGAATCCCGAGAGGCTTAGCCTAAGAAGCCCGTCGGAATTCGAATGCATAAATGTTTTCTATATATTGTTTTTTAAGTATTTATTTGTCTACTGCCTGTGCCTTCCATACGAATTCATATTTTAACTGTTATCATTTAAACGCTTATATAGTAAATAATTCCCATTTCGATCCCCCAAAATTACTACAATTTTTTCAAAATAGCTTGGGTACGGTAATAGCGGTCATTTAGATTTCATCCCAGTATACTATACAGGGTGTTTGGTCCATCATTTGCCAAATTGAAATGGTGGATAGGTGGGGTCATTTGCTATCTCCTAAGGCCCCAAAAAAAAATTGAGCCCACGCAATTTTTATGTAATATTTTTTAAGTTAAAAATAATTATAAAGGTGGAATCGTTAAACCTTAAAGAAAAGTAAATGGTCGTGTCTGCAATTTTTATTTTTATTGTGTGTAATGATAATGATGTACGCGGCTCTATCAAAATGAAAATTACTTGCAAGTAACTTCTAGTTTTTTGTTAATGATCCGCATAGATTTTTGAAGAGGTAAAAATTCAGTCGCAGGTCAACTTTCAATTGCCATTAAAAAAAAAACGAAAAAAGATCATTTTCATAAAAATCTTTTAAGAAGTGCTCTGGTCTATCCTCTTTTCAATGATGTGCAATATTGGCAAAAAACCTTGCACAAACTTCATTAAATTGTCACACTGTGACATATTAGGCTAATATTCGATATGCAACTTTACCAACCTTTGGGCTCAAATTCAGTATGCAGGTTTTTGCGTACGCCAAATTAGTGGGTGATAATCTAATTTCAATCATTTTAGTTAATAATTTAATCACAATCAGTCTGTGGTAACAAATGTGAGAGGAGAAAGAGATTTTCCTTGTTAGAGGGATCGGAATAATAAATCTGCTATGGGAAGCGAAGAGCGAGCGGGAGAGATCTAGAGTCAGAGCTACTACCGCGAAAAAAACGGACAAAGTTCATGTATCTCCCTCTCTGTTGCACTTGCAAATTGTAGCGACAGAGAGGGAGATACACGAACTTCGTTAGTTTTCGGGCGGTGTATCTCTTGCTTATGTGTCCGTCCGCGTGGACTTTCGGGCTCGCGTGGAGGCCGAAGGTCCTTAGATGAGCGGCGAGGTACGCGAGGTCGAAGGCCGAAGACCCGAAATGTCAAATAAGTGCGCGCACTCCAGGCGGACACTCATACCCCGTGACGTGTGAGAGTGGGGTCACTCACAGTACCTGCCGCTCTCACACATCTTGAAAAATCTTTGCGCGTCAATAAGAAAAAAAGTAGACGTTACTTGCAAGTAATTTTGATAGACGTACCACATTGAACATTTTCTTAAAAATAAAAATTGGCGACTCGAGAACTTACTTTTTTTAATTTCAGGTTTAACGAGTCAACCTTTAAGAATCATCAAAAAATTCCAAAAAAAGGAGGGGGGGCCTTAGGAGATAGCAAATAACCCCACCTATTCAATTTGGCAAATGATGGACCAAGTGTAACCTTAAAATATCAAACATAACAAAATTTGTACGGGGAAATTGGGATTTAGTAAATTGTTAACCAAGGATTACTCATTTCAGACGAGATATTTTGTGGTTTAAACTATAGCAGCTCGATTATTCATTCCGTACCTCAAAAAGAAAAATAAACTTGTATAGGGTAATTCGCGCTGACATTACAAGTATAGGAAAAGTCCGACCAACTTGCATTTGGCTGGATTTTATTATTATTTATTGAAAGGGCGCAGGGGCGGGATTAGAATTCAAAAGATTAATTATTTTCATACGGCCTATTCTTTCAGCTCAATATTAGTTCTTAGTAAGCACACTGCACACTGTATATATAAAGTGGTGTGTTTATTCGCACCTAGGGACTAGGTTCGGTTGTGTAAGAATGTATCCCAAATACGCTGTTATAGTATACGAGTATATGGGTTATATTTATATTCCAACCAAATAATAAAACTGGTTACGGTACGAAGACTGAGCTTTTTATTGTTTTGATATGAAATGGCAGATTACGGTCATCTCGAAGATTAAAATACTGAGAGGGATGCTGAGCTGCAATCAGCTTTTCTATCCTTCGGCCCTCGGCCTTAGGCTTTGAGAAAGTTATTTATTTATTTATTTCTTACGAATGTTTACATGGCCTTACAGTTAACCCAATGCGCCATGAAACTTAAGCTTATATATTTAGGCGACGAAACGGCGTGGCCCCGTTGCATCGTCGTCTCCGGTGTAGGATTCGGTAGGTTGCCCCGGAACCGTTGAAACACGACACCCTTCGGCCAGAAGTCAGCACACGCGATGGTCTCCTGCAGCGGCCGCGGCACGCGCACCACAAATGAGCTGAAGTGCACGTAGTGACGTGAACGCAACTGGAACACCTTCACGCATAATTGCTATATATTGTTATATACACGCATAATTGCTTCCCCCCTTTCCAGGGCTCCCGCTCGGTCTCTTGCTTAACTTACAATTCCAGGGAGATATGGGATGCTAGGAAAGGAAATAGAAGCCACGTGCTCTTGAGAGTCTTCACTCCCTGCTTGATCCCCACAAAATTTCTGGTCTCCTAATTGTTTTATACTATGACGGCGGCAATAGCATATGGTATGTAGACACACTAGCGCTTTGCCGACCCTAAGTTGAGGGTTTTTTTTTCAACAGTGACAAATTATAAAAAAATGGGTCCCCACCTTGAACACAGAACATCCTCGGAAGCTCTAGGGGCCTTTGTTAAACATATTAGGAAACTGTAAAAATGGATTTAAATATGACTCTTTTTGGTCAGGGAAAATAGAAAAAATGGTCAGGGAAAGGCAGCAGTAGCAGTGGACACCCTTCAGGGTCATGGTAGAATTCAGTACGTGATCAGCAGGTCTCCTCTTCACGTGTCCATACCACCTCAACCTGCTCTCCTGTACCTTGTCGGCAATGTCGCGTACTTCGAGGCTTCCGTGAACGAGCTCGTTACGTATTTGGTCGAGCCTCGTTACTCCGCACATCCACCGCAGCATCTTCATCTCGGCCACTTGGATGGTATGGACATGGCGCTTTGTCATTGCCCACGTTTCACTCCCATACATGAGCACAGGTCTGATAATGCTCTTAAGAAATGAGACCCTTGTGCAGTGCTCAGGTTTATACACCTTAGCTTTCGTACCTGCCCCGGATAACAGAATGGCATCCATCATGTTCAACACAATCCATCACTACAGGACTGGCATTCACAAAGCTTGCAGACAGGCCTCGCCTCGCAGCCAGTATAAGTGTCACCTCCAATTACTCATAGTCAAGTCCCCTGATGTACTTGTGATTTATAGTATGTCTAATGTATTGAGATACTAGGAAAGACTAGTTTTGAATAACAGTAATTGACTGCCAGTCGCATCACTTGCGACATCGTCGCGCGCATATATTGCCTGAACGTTGCCTTAGACTCGCGTGAATGCTCAGATTATTTATTTATTTAAACCTTATTTCCAAGCCAAATATTTAAAAAGTGAACTTATAAATGCCTACCAGTTAACCAAAGCACTAAATAGAAATAAAGGTTGCAGATTGGCCGTTTTGCGACTCAAGCTAGGCAAATAAATAACCGTTTGAAGGTTGAACGAGTAGCTTTACCTTTAAACATACATATGTTTTCACAGCAAAGTCTATACCTATTAATTCTCATAGAGTTAAAAGACTATAAATCTGAATAAACTACTAACAGTCGAGGCAGCAAAAACGTTTCCACTACTAAATCAACGCAGATAAAGTGTCAAGTCGTACTCATACTTGAGATAAGTTTAACCGAAATTCCCGAAAACCCAGCACGGTCGCCAATTCTTCACCAAATATTTAAGCAACTATAAACAATAAAGAACGATATAATCAGTTGAAACTATCGCAAAAATATAGGAAGATATCAATTTTTCTGGAAGCTGTAGCGACTTGTGGAAGTTACTAACCCAGTTTGTTCCTCTACAACTCGATTTAACGTTATTGCACAATAACCAAAGAAGAAGGAAACTATTGTTTCTGGATTTCATGCGAGTATTATCTTAACTGGTATTATTAAGAGTAAGTTTGTATTGGTAGGTATGCTCAAACTATTTATACGGTTTTATCCTTTATCTTTAAGAGTTAGGTTCCTTTTATTTATAGTTTTTATTCGATGACCGGCCGGACCCAAGTCTGTTTTACGTATGTTGATGTATGTGAGGGAAAACATTTATTTATGTACTTACCAAGAAAAAATATATAAGCATACTTACAATTAGTCAAAATAACTTAAATTAATATATAAATAATATTAAAAGTGTAGTATGTGATTATAGTTATTTAACATTCACTACATAACGCTAATCACATGGATTTTGTCATTAGGAGGCATCGTTTGATTTGTCTTAATTTTGAGTGACCTGACAAAGGCAACTGGCTGTTCATTGCTGGGTCTACAAGTAAATAATTCCTTGGGTCTTGGGTGCTACCGTCGTTGCTAAGCGATCCAGACAATGTACCAATGACGAATTGAGATTGCCCCAAGACATATATCGAAGTGGATAGAGGGCTCCGTTAATAAACTATTATTCATGTCTGTCACTGTAAATATAAAAAATATTATTCCTCAAAACACTATATTTTTTATTCAAAATGAATATTTTGTACAAATGTTTTTTGTTTTGCGCTCGCTCGATAAAAATCTATATCAAACCATTTATGATTCAAAGGCATCGCCCCCGGCTAACACAAGAAACCCATTGATATGAGACATATCAACGCCGAACCAATCTCTAGGTGCGTGAAAAACTTTTCTAAGCCAACCTCCGACACTACAAATCAGATACATGGCTACAAATTGAACCGGTTGGACTACTACTATAACTAAGGAACGAAATCGCAAAACTCGCTCAAGTGAAAATCTAAAAACCAAACATGTCGAACGAGCGCAACTAAAGGATGTTTTGCAAAAGTTTCCCGACATTTATTGCAGTTACTCGGGAGGCATACCCGGGAAAGTAACGTACCGATCCCTCCCGGCCAACTCTGCTGAATAAGATATTTTATTCTACATTCTTTTTTTTACTTCTTTGTAAAAATAACACTTTTGTGACGCATATAATACAAGTAGAGCGAATAGTTGACGGCTAGTTAAAGGTGTTTAAGCATCCACAGCATGTTTTTAATATCTTCCACATATAATTTATTGCGCTGGAGGAGGTTGTAAAATATTTGTATAAATCAGTCGCAGCTATAGTTTTAGTACTACCGTGTTCTCAAAACGATTTCTTTCGTTTCTTCAGGCAAATAAATTAACGTGCCTTCCTAAGCACGGGAGCGCTCAGTTAGTTACCACTCGAAGCGGTAACCCATCCAAGGACTGACCACGGCCGACATTGCTTAACCTCACATACCGCACGCGCTACGCGAGCGCCGCTGGGCCACGAGCGCTCCTAAAATCGGAAAATGAAACATTCATCTCATATATGTAATTTCTCATATAAATATATGCAATAAAAATAATATGTTCATATTCGTCATTTTAGATTCAATTAGGTTAGCCTTATTTTCAGCTTTTTATTCCAAAGTCTAAATCGATCGCATGTACGAGTAAGTAGTTCCTGAGACAGATAACATATTTTCGTAATCGACTGTATGCAACTGCATCCCTATAGTATAATGATTATTCGTATTATGTTTTGCCCATCACTTAGGCACCTACATCACGGCGATATCGCAGTCATGAGTTCCTTACATTCTTTTAACAAGCTAAAACATTTCTTGCCCATTAGTACTAAAGTCATGTTAGTCAACACCTTAATTCTTCCCATAATTGATTATGGTGATGTGTCCTATCCGGACTTGAGCGAAGAACTTCTTGACAAGCTAGATCGCCTGCTCAATAACTGTATTCGCTTTGTCTTTTGCCTGAGGAAATATGATCATGTCTCATTGTTCCGATCTCAGCTTGGCTGGCCCACGATCCGTCAACGACGTAACATCCGCATCCTTTACACAGTCTTCTTCATTCTCAAGGATCCACAATGTCCCGAATATCTCAAATAACTCTTCAAATTTCTTGAGGAAACTCATGAACGCCATCTTCGTTCGTCGGGCAATCTCTCTCTGGCCATACCGCTTCACCGTTCTGGTTTTATGTCTAATTCTTTTTCCGTCCGGGCGGCTCGTCTATATAACGGTCTTCCACCTAAAATTAAAAATATTCCCAGCAAATTAGCCTTCAAAAAAGCTGTACGCGTTTTTGTTGCTGGTAGTCTACGGAATTCTTAGGGTATCTGTTTAGTAGGTATTCGTTTATTTATAGTTGCACCGCCTACAGTCTTTCTGTTTTGCCTAAAGCCCCCCCCCCCCCCCCCAGTTTAATATTTTTTTCGTAATGACATCATATTTCTAAGCGGTTCATAGCATACACCCTCCTACCTAATTTCATAATTGTAGTGCTCATAATCTCCGAGTAAATCGGCTGTGACATACGGACGGACGGACGGACGGACAGACAAGATGAATCTATAAGTGTTCCGTTTTAGCCATTTTGGCTACGGAACCCTAAAAAGGAGGACACGAGCCAAGACGATTCGGGTATCATTTCAATAAGTTAAAAACGCGTTCCGATTCTGGCTCCCGTGTATGCCAGCCCTAACGGCTGGGAGTGGCTGCCGGCTATAACTTGCTAGTTAATTATAATCAAGATGATATGCAATTTGACCGACCGGCAGACTAATGTCTCGTTAGTACACGATACCGCGCCATAACTATTGAGAGCTATCAAGTTATGCCTCTCAAATCGGTTATTGCAGCTATTTGGTGCGTTTAGATTTAAGTGCCTGGTGCCTGTTAGAGATTAGGCATATTATATTACGTTTACCACCTGACTGTACTGACTGTACTCACATAATAAAAAAAATATGATCATCAATATCATGAATATTATATTGATTTTTTTTTCTAAAATTATTATACTTTACTTCCGCGAAACGCTGGACTTTGATATATTTGATACAGTTTTGAAAATTTTCTGAGTGCTGACAAAAATATTCACCTTTCTCATGATTGTTAAAGAAAGGATATATTACGGTTGTGAAATAACATTTGAACAACTTTGTTTTCATATGAAATCATAAAGTTTAAGAGGTCAAACTTAAGACTCCGCGCGCTCTTCTGTAACCTACTGTCTGTAATCGGGTAAATTAAGTTAAAATATTCAGTGCTACTCAAATCTGAGGCCGCTAAGCACAAAATAAGGAACTGATTTATGCAAATAAGTAATCAGAATTTAGAATAACATTTCTGTTTTTTTGGGAACATAATGTCAAAAGATAAAATATCTATATACTCCATATACACAAACACAGACTCAAACAATGACTTTTATGACATAACAGTATTTTCAATAATAAATTAAAAATAATGATAACATAAAATAATGTACAAATTATATAAATACAAATAATAAATTGAATTAATTGTGTATGTAATTTACGATTTGACTGACTTGTTATCAATAAAATTTTACTTTACTTCACATTCCGATATAGGATATACATATAAATTTTACAGTGCAATGTTACAACATTAACATTTATTTGAATAGATAAATCGTACAGTCTATGGTCTTAATTTAAATATAATTTAAAAAAAAACACATCCGTCTGCATCTGCCTTTCCACGAAAGAAAGTTTAATCCGGACTGACCGCTTGTCTAAATTTATTAGAGTTCCGTAGTCAAGTAGTAACCCTTATAGTTTCGCCATGTGCGTCTGTCTGTCTGTCTGTCCGTCTGTCTGTCCGAGGCTTTAGTCGGTGATTATTAGTGCTAGAAAGCTGCAATTTTGTATGGATATATAAATCTATAAATCGAACAGTCCCTACACGTAAAGTGGGGATGTTTTTTTTTTGCTTCAACCCTGTGGTATGTGTTGTAGTTGAATAAGTTTTTCAAAATGAATACAGGTCTGCATCAAATTTTTTTCGATAATGTGAATATTTTCGGAAATAATTACTCCAAAAGAAAAAAAAAGTGTCCGCCGCTTCCCCCTCTAACTTTTGACACTATGTGTGAAATAAAACATGAAAGTAAATCTTAATAAAGACTTTCAACGAAAACTATATCGGACTTGATCAGTTAAGCTGTTTTTGAGTTATCGTAAAAAGTCGTTCCTTCTTACGAAAGACGTATGAAACGCTGCGAAGGTATTCCCTTTTGCCTGTTATTGATTTTTTTATTGATTTCATTGGGAAAGTATGGAACCCTACACTGAGCATGGCCCGACATTCCCTTGGTAAATTTTTTTACAATGCAACCGGTTGGAACGACATCTCTGTCTAGTTTTTATAGTTGATTTGTTTGATATGTGAATATTGTATAAGTAAGGTAGGCGTCACGTAATTACATCAGACAAATAATTTAGTTCGAAGTTATTGTGGTTCCCAATAAATCAACTGGCAGCTTTTAGTGCGTTTTAAGCATCTAAAGTGGATTTTTTTTTAGAACACCTACTTGACACTTGTCTTTTGATGTTTGTAGTGATGAGGCTAAGGCATAATTGTTTGTCAAATCTAGTGATTATGAATTGTACAAGCGATTCGATCAACCGATTTTACTGCCGATTTTTTAATCGTACGTATTTACTATATTACTGGGGAACCTGCAAGCCTACTATACATCTAAATTAATAAATAAGCAAATAATGGATATGATAGTCAATAGAAGAAATTTAATATATATTAAATATTAGAGAATTGGTACTTATTCTCAGAAGTACCTATGACACATCGCTAGATCGGTAGCATACAGCAATCATTTTACCCGATCTGTCATCAGTATCGGAAAAGGAAGGAAATTTCATATCTCAGGAAATAGTATGTAAATAATAAATTAAGTAAATATTACAGCACGGCTAGCTCACGCGCGAGAGGACTCTCTGTCCTTTTCTAATTGGTACACACAGAAAAAGATGGATAGTCTATGTCGCGCGCGAGATAGCTTGCGCTCCGTCGTGTGCTAGCCATGCTGGACGACTTATCACGCGCAATTCATTTTCGATGATGTTTGTGGACCGCTTAAATTAATTCCTTACTTCTTTTCTTGTAAACTTAATTGATGAACCTACTCTAAATTAGGGAGTTAATGGAATTCTAGTGAAAATAAGAAACATTATTATGTTATATTCTTACCATCCGTGGTCAACGGAAACAAGGTTTGCTACTCCGGATCGTGACGCAAGCCTGCGTCACTGTACGTACGACTGCCACCCACGGATAGGCTCGATAGCAATAATGATGTAGGCTTGTTGCACTCGAATATTTTAGGTGCACCTATAGCGATTTGGGTATTTTGTATAGTAACTCGTGTATTCGCTCTTGAAAAGCACCATTTGGTGAAGGTTGACAAAAAGTAATGATATCCTATCAAAAACATATGTCAGTGTGAAAATGGGAGCCAAGTTCAATATTAAGAATATGCGATGCGTGGTTGTCTTCTTCACCGACAAAAGAATGGAGATCTAAAAGGGTGCCAAGTTCCCTAGATTATCTAAAAAGGCGCCAAGTCTGGCACTAGATTGTTTACAGTAAAACTAATTTATTGCGGCTTAATGCATTTCGAGCTTTAACTTGTCAGTTTTCTTAAATATCCAACAGCTTTCATGGTATTATAACATACTGCATAGAAAACTGCCAAGTTAGGCCTAAAATAAATTAAGCCGCCACAATATTGAACTTAGGTCCCATTTTCACACTTACGTTTTTGATAGAATATAAATTAATTCATTTCCTCCAACTTACGAAATGTCACCCGAATCGAAACGAATGATATGGTTACAACACTGGTTTTAAAACAAAAAAGATGTAGTACGTAACTGTTTGTGTGGTGATTGATTATTGTAAAATATTCCAAGACTATGATAAGGAAAAAATAAACATAAGCTTAATCATATAAATTAAAAGAGTAAGAGTAGTTTATACGTACTTGGAAAGACCCAATGTCATTGATGTTTGGATTGATCATGCACATTTAGATTACATGGATGTTGTGATGTATCAAATGTGTGATTAAAAAAAATTCCACTGTAATTGAATAAATACGAGTAAGCAAATTATAAACTGACTTAAGTACTCCAAGTTATATTAAAAACCAAGATTCTAACATCTCTGCAACAATCTGAAACACGGCCTAAATTTCAACAATCCAAACTTTCATTACAAACCTCGGCGTATCTAAGCAATACCTTGATCACGCAAACATAATTAAACAGATAACAAAACACCGCAAAATGATAATAAAGCGAGAATCGCCAATTTTATTCAATGTTAAAAGTTCCCACCATATAGCCCGACTGAAATTTCGAAGTAAGTTGAGGGAAATTTTGAAAAATATGATATTTAACGGAGCGAGAGGGAGGGTCGGCAACAACTTTGAAGAGGAATCGCCCTCGGGGGACCCGTGATGAATCTTTCACACGCTTTATCGCCTAGCATCGAGAGTCGAATCTAGCACGGAAGTTGGTTAGCGTGTCATGCCAGTGAGCCACTTTTTGGAACTGTGTTAATAGTGTAATTTTTGATTTACTCCTGTTACTTTTGTACCTAAATTACTAGAAAGTTCATTTGAACACTTAAGTTAAATATTAGATTTCCAATACACAACATCATTATTGTTAAAAATGCGACCACATAGACAACTGTCGGCGTAGTGCTATAGAGAAACAGACCTTCCTTTCCTTACGATATTTATTGAATATCAGTTGTGACTAACAAACGCAAAGTTAACCATTTTTAAAATGAACGCCAATCTCCTAGTGGACATTGTTTCAACGTGTCAGTTTCAATGTATAGTGGAGGAATGAAAAGGTTCGTCAGTTTTCGACCTTAACAGTATTAATTAAAATAGAGTCGAAAAGTGACGAACATTTTCATTCCTCGACTGTACTGCACCTACACCTACGCTTATGTAAGTCAGCCCGGCTAGTATGATAGCTTATACCGTCACGTTATATGGCCAAAATGTACTGAAACGTCACATAAAACGTGACGGTATAAGCTATCATACTAGCCGGGCAGGTGTGACTTAAACATGCTGAATGATTACAAATACGATATTAATACATACAGATGTATAGTTAAAAACTTAAGAAATCAAAAGGACATATTTAATTTAAAGTGTGTAACACAAACAAAATAATGCCTATTCAAACACGTCACAATACAATACACTTTTCTTTAATACTTTCCCTTTTTTAGGGTTCCGTACCCAAAGGGTAAAAACGGGACCCTATTACTAAGACTTCGCTGTCCGTCCGTCCGTCCATCTGTCACCAGGCTGTATCTCAAGAACCGTAATAGCCAGACAGTTGAAATTTTGACAGATTGTGTATTTCTGCCGCTATAACAACAAATACTAAAAACAAAATAATAATAATAATTAAGAGGGCTCCCATACAAAAAACGTGATATTTTAGCCCTTTTTCATGGCTACCACTCGCCGAGCTAGATCTCAAGAACCGTGATAGCTAGACAGTTGAAATTTTCACAGATGATGTATTTTTGTTGCCGCTATAACATCAATATTAAAAATCGGTCAAATGCGAGTCGGACTCTTTGCCGTTTTTATTTTTTGTACGGAACCCGCGGTGGGCGAGTCCGACTCGCACTTAGCCGGTTTTTTTTAATACCACGTCGGTGGTAAACAAGCGTACGGCCCACCTGATGGTAATCGGTCACCGCGGCTGCAACTTCAGGGGTGGTACATGCGCGTTGCCGACCCTTTAAAAATTTATACACTACTACCTCTCTCCACCTATACTGAATAATCCGTTACCATTTAACATCTCTCGTGTCAAATGGTGAAATACTACCAGTTTTCATTCTGACATTTGACATTGACTAATAAAGTTTCACATGAAGACGCTGAATAGAGCTAAATTGCCGTTTTTAAACGATGATTCAACAAAAACCATTTGTTTTGGTAAAAAAATAAAAATCCACGTTAATATTCATAATATTTAAAAGGGCTTGGACGATTCCAAAACACAGTTTTTGAAAATCGGCTCGATCGAAAAAAATCACAAAGCTACGTCTTGAAATCATCTTAAACAATCATAATGTCTTTTTATTTCAACTGAAACATGTATAATTTAAAACAAAGTTCCAACATACTCAAACCTAAAGCGTAGACGATTTATATTACACATGTGGTGAATATATTTAATGCTTGTATAGCAGGTATATTGTTTCTCTTTCACTCCGGCGCAATTAGACGCAGACAAACATAGCCAAGGTCATTGGCGCTTGTCAGCCTCTTAACAGACGTGAATGTGTCAATCTTTTAATACGATAATTAATAGCCACTTCGAGTCTAGTCGTATTCCAAGTTTTCACGATGAACGAATTACTCACTTTTGTTTATGACATAGGAGGCAAACCCCTTCGGCCGCGTATGTAACTGGAGTTTTGTAACCAGTTACATAAAAATAAAAAATGATCCTCATAGGATACTGGTATCCAAGTGATATATTTTTTTCCTTTCACGTAACCGAGTTACAACCTAGGAAAACTTCCTAACGATTACGAGAGAGTACTTTATATTCCTCGTAGGTAACTGCTTGAAAGATAGATACGTGTAGGTATGGCATTATCAACCTCTTTTGATATCATGGCACTCAACATTCTTTATATAACTGACGTTTTCATAATGATCCACATAATATGTGTGCCATGATATCAAAAGAGGTTGATAATACCATACCTAACTATGTTTCAAGTAGTTTTCTACGAGGAATATAAAGTACTGTCTCGTAATCGTTAGGAAGTTTTCCTAGGTTGTAACTCGGTTGCGTGAAAGGAAAAAAATATAGCACTTGTATACCAGTATCCTATGAGGATCATTTTTTATTTTTATGTAACTGGTTACAAAACTCCAGTTACATACGCGGCCGAAGGGAGGCAAACGAGCAGACGAATCGCCTGATGGTAAGCGATTAGCGCCGCCCATGGACACTCGCAACACCAGAGGGGTTGTAAGTGCGTTGCCGGCCTTTATACTATTTATACTTAGTTCGAACTTTTAAATTACTTTCATCCACAAAATAAAATAACTTGTACATTAAACAATGTCAGCAAACATTTTATACATCACGATAACCCCGATTGCAAATCTTAGCATCGATAAATTAAATATCTGTGTTGGAATTTATTGCGAAGTAATTTACAGTAAAGTAATGAACCCTTTGACCGTCGAGCTTTGTCTAGCCAAACTTTTCACTGACGCCGCAAGCATTTTATTAACGTCCAAACTTCCAGTTTTAATCATCAAATTTATTAGGTGGAAGCTATCATTTATTTCAATGTGTATCTTGAAAAGTCAAAATTGTACTACGAGTTCTGATTCTGACTTGCTTTACAAGTTACCAGCGATTGTTTTGATGAGTTGTCCGCCTACAATTTGAACAAGATTTTGCAAATTAAGAGCGCTTTACTAAAATGTAAGGGGTCCACTAGCGCCACTCATAAATAATTGTGATTATTTAAATTTAACGATAGATATTGAAAAAAGGAGGTTACTATATTATTTTTAACACACTATACAGGGTGATTCAGGAGACGTGAGCAGGACCAACACTACATACATAGTAAATGGCAATGAATCGTTCACCATTGTATTTAAGTGAAACACCCATACCTTTTTCCTGTATTTTAATTTTTGTTAAATTAAAGTTTAATTCTCTACAATCATGGTCCCAACAACAAGTTGTTTATAAAGATTAAACCTCTTACTGTTATGACAGCACTTTGATTACGAAGAAAGTAAATTGTCACATTGAGTGAGATACGATATTTCAAAAGTAATCGGACTCAGATGACATTAAATTTGACACATATGACTTGACTGAAGTATTCTGATTGTAGAGTGACCATGAATTTCGTAAATAATTTAAAGCATTTAGTTTTCAACACCAAAGATAAATGAACGTTAATTTCACTAATAGTGGCACGAAGCAGTAGCTTATGATCTACTGAATTCGCAGTGTTGATCTTGCTCACGTCTCCCGAATCACCCCGTATTATCTATGCGTCGAAAGTAAAAACGGCCGTTTTATTTTTGAACTCACAGATCGACGAATCTAGCAACTTAAAAACTAATTAGATTTATTCAAAAGGTACTTAAATACGAAATACTTTACATAGTGGCCTCCTTTTTTAACCCTAGACGCAAAAAGAGGGGTGTTATGACTTCACGTGTCTGTATGTGTATCTGTGGATCTGTCTGTGGTATCGTAGGTCCCAAACGGATGAACCGATTTTCATTTAGTTTTTTTTAGTCATAGATAATTTTATCCCGAGTGTTCTTAGCCATGTTTCATGAAAATCTGTTCAGCCGTTTTTGAGATATTAAGCTTTGAAATGAAAATGTCGGGGGTTTTTTAACTTTCCTAAGTTGTAGTTATTCATTATCTATCGTTAAATTTAAATAATAACAATTATTTATGAGTGGCGCTAGTGAACCCGTTAAACTTTAGTAAAGCGCTCTTAAAAATATTGCTCCCGTTTTTTAAGATCTAGATCGAACCTGACATTTGAGCTATGTGAAGTGCGGTGTGGAATACGAATAATGTAATGTGACCTTAATATTAGGTCTGAGGATTTTCTATTTCTACTATCTGAATATGATGTACTAGCGACCCGCCCCGGCTTCGCATGTTTACAATGCTGATATAAAAATATACTACAGAATGTCTCTTTATATACAACCCGACCGGTACCGCGGCAACCGCTTATGTCCCTACAATTTTAATCTGTAATATCTTCGAAAATATTCATTTAAATTACATGCTGTACAGGGCTATATTGATCTGTATTAAATGCACAATGTATTTAAGATACTTAAGGATGAGTCACAGTAGGCCGTTCCGTGTCCGGGCCGGCCCGTTTTCTCCTAGAGAAATACGCCGGCCGTTGCGTTTGCTGTCATAGAAAACGGGCCGGCCCGGACGCGGAACGGTCTACTGTGAATCATCCCTTAATTGGATAAGGAATAATGCTGTATTGCTTAAAATCGCTTCGTAAATAAGCCATTATTTTTCGTAAAAAGCAACGGACATAAAATGGTTATTGTGGGTTATCCCTAAGCGCGGACTTTTTTGTAGACCTTTTTAAGGTGTACAATACTGTAGTACATTATTTTGATCAATCTCGTAAGGTTCAGCCAGCGCGCAGCGTTTGCAATGAAAGCGCAAAAAATTTACGACATCACATTATAAACCTCTAAAATTATCAGAGTTTCTCTACTATATTATACATATATACCTCTCTCTTGAATCATTCTATCTATTTAAAAAAACGCATCAAAATCCGTTTGTTAGTTTTAAAGATTTAAGCATACATAGGGACAGACAGCGGGACGGTTTGGCATTGAACGGGTATATTAAATTTGACATGAAATTTATTGTTTACGTAACCATATTTTTATTCAAACGGCGCCCAGGGTTCGCTACCTAATCCCAAGTATTGGGATAGGCACAATTTTTTGCGCAAGTGTCTGCCATCTGACCAACCCACAGGAAAAGCAAGACCTTGCTTCATGAAGTGAATGGGGAACTTGACTGTTATATCTATATCTACATATCTGTTACGAACTATTTAAATACCTATGTGTGGTATCGGGTTACAATGTCACCCATCTTCCTTCCCGTAGGTCTCATAAGAGTCGACTACGTGTGTTGTGTTATGGGCGATAGGCTAGCAACCTTCCTCTGTAATGTCAAATATTGTCCATTTGTTAGGTACAATTGCTAGAAGTGGCACGGAAAAAACATTTTATTGCTTTGCCTACGCCTATCAGGAGTACTGGTATCATTTTATTTATTGCTCTAAAAGAAATCTTAACTTACATAAGGCGGAATTAATGCCATGAAGCATTATTTACCAGTAAGCCTTTAGGCAAAGCAGAAAGACTAAGTGGGTGGTGCAACTATTACCAGTGAACAAATTTGGTAAGCTTGTATACAAAATATGGACTCAAATACATACATTTGCGATATACATAGTTACATAAATAATCATACATAATTTATGTTACGTATACATATATGTATGCATTATAGCTGCTTTTGTGTGACAGGCCTTACTGTCAATAAAATGTAACAAAACTCGAAACCAAGCTGTAACTCCTTGAACTAACAAACCGAACCTTCGTACGAGTATCCCAGATTCGTACAACAAATAAGCAATTACCCAAATGCAATGTAATTCAGTTCATTAAGGCAGGTAACAAGGCTAGTTGGAAACTGTTCAGTTGGCGGCGAGCCGGTGGCTGCTCAACCTGTGCTACAAACTGGCCTTAAGTCGAAACTTTACTCCAGATTATCACTCACGTTTGCATTGCTGAAAGGAATGTTTGTGGAACCTTGGTTGTTTCTCAGTTTTTAGAGAGGTATGATACAGCTCGGCTGAAAGGGAAGTACCTCCACTTTACTGAGGACTGCAGCCAAGTCAAGTCAAGTCGCCATCGGATTTTTAAGGTCCCGAATTATTTTAAAATAATATATTGTTATTAAGTGGAATACCAAAGAGAAAGACTTTATTTCACATGAAAGCCACGAATCTGAATATTTTCAGTGCAACCGTTATTTACGTGACCGAGCTTTAACGTCACGATTTTTCATATAAATCAAATATAGAAGAAAACCGTACGGTATATAAAAGATTTTCAATGATTAAGAAAGTAGAGATATGGTTTTATACATTTCCGGTAATAATTTCAATATTTTTGCGTGGTAAACTTCGGAAATAAGATGTATTTTATTCTACATTTTCCTTCATAAACCAAAAATTAACTACTAGAAATAACTGTTTATAATGCACAATATATGCTCAGAAAGTATGCTTTCTGAAGGTCAACATAGGCATAGAAAGTGCCGTGCGGGAAAGTTTTTTTTTTAATTAAAAATATATTGTTCTGCACGCGTGCAGGAATGAATCCAACAATCGTTTCGTCCAAACTAAAATGTTATGACACAACAATTTACCACATGACATGCGCAACTGTTTGCCACAACACAAGGCGCCTTCACCGCGCACCACACGAACGAACAAAGCCTCCTCGTCACAGAATGCAATGCATGCTCCAAGTCTTGATGCCAGTTTAATTGCACCAGTCTGTTCTAATGCCCATTTGTTTGCAAATCTCTCGCACGATCAAGTTACTTGATAACAATGTTGTGTGAAGTTTATCCGTAGCCACAACTTCGGGTTGGCGTTAAAATAAGCGTGAGTGATTCTTAGAGGTTCGTATGCTTAATACTGTTTTAGATTAGAATTCAAAAGTATAGCTTAAGTGGCCATTGAAAGCGTTATCTTTTGAGGGATTATGGTAGAACGCGGGTTAAAATTTTATGTTTACACCTCGTCGGTGGGTAATAAGCGTCCAGCCCGCCTGATGGTAAGCGGTCACCGCGGACTAAGTACGCCTGCAACTCCAGGAGTGTCACGTGCGCATTCCCGACCTTTTAAAAATGTATACACTCCTTTTTTTGAGAACTTTATCCTGTATTTTCAAATTATTACAGTATGGAGTTCTTCAAAAAAGGTTTTTCTAAAAATCGTTCTGCAACCGGAGCGTCCGAGGGTGGAAATTACTCTGAAACCGTACCGTACGCAACCATTTAGGTTCTTTTTTTATACAACGACGGTGGCAAATAAACTTACGGCGTGCCTACTGGTACTACCGTAGCCTATATATGGACGCGTGCGACTCCATAATAATCACAAGCGCGTTGCGGACCCCATAATGACATGAGTATATATTGTATGGACAGCTAGAGGTATATATGCACTATGTAGGTCCCTCACTCTCAACACAAAATATCCTTGGGAGCTCTGGCGACCTTACTCACCACCAGAAACACAACACCACCGTAATTATAATTACAGCGGTGTTATTATGGCTGCGGTTCTGTACTAAGGCATTTGACGGCACCGACTTAACACTTTCAGTGCCGGTAACCCGAGCGGCGGGCGCTCTTCGCGTAAACGCTTTCTTTTACATACAGGTTATCGGCTACAAGTGTAGCTCTAAATCTTTGGCAATGAAAGTGTGTCATGCCTCTACGTGCGAATTTCGCTACAATGTTGTAAAATGCAGCTACGCGCCACGGCGTACCACACGTAGCGTTTGTGATCCTCGTATGGGTCAGTTTATGGGAAATAATTTATTATACTCGTAGATGCCTATGCCAGCTGGCCGCGCGGCTCCGCCCGCAAATATAACCTACGTACAATCCGCTGCAGAGAAACGTGACGCCCTACGTAGAATTTTGTATGCAGGGGGTTCAGGTTTCTCTGCAGCTCCCGTACACACGTACGTACATCCCGTAGGCTCATTCTATAGACAGTTTATTTGCAAGTGTAAATAAAATGTGTAGTAGTTAGAAAATACCGAAACATTACGTAACATAAAACGTTGACAAAACGAATTCTCAAATCAATAGAGGGCCGGCAAAGCTGCGAGACAGCTATAAAGCTGGAAATTCCAAGAGCGCAGCGCAGCGTCGTTCTGGGGCGGAGGCGGTTTTGCGGTGAAGCGAACGTGGTCCGAGGGACATCGCGCCGAAAACCGCGCGGGATATCGGAGCGCAGGCTGCGTGTGTGAAATATGAAGCAGTAATCGACAATATCGACATTCTTTAGTTTCGGAAAGAACAAAAATTCAAAACCGCCTCCGCCCCGCACCGCGCCGCGTCCTGTTTGTGCGTCTCGAGCTTTAAGGGCGTCTGCTTACCGTCAGGTAGTTTTGCCACCGCATAAAAGACAATTTCTATCCAAATACTTGACCGTATAACTAGGGTCAAAATAAGGCATGTTACATATTACGTTATGCATATTTTCCGAGAGATATCGTTTTTACTATACTTTTCTACTATACTTCGATTGCGTGAAAATAAATATAAATATGCGAGTATATGATTTGACTACGTGTTTTTTTATAAACTGTTTTGACTCATGTAAATCGTATGTACATACCGCGAATAAACACCACTGATTTTCCATAGATCAATTTAATGTTCTGTGTATTTTTAAAGTGATTCTATTACGGTTCTTGAGATACAGCTTGGTGACAGACGGACGGACAGACGGACAGCGAAGTCTTAGTAATAGGGTCCGGTTTTTACCCTTTGGGTACGGAACCCTAAAAGCACCTAATTATGACTCACGTTTGAAGCATGAGAAGTGAAAAATATTATTTTCGGTAATAGAAATAAAAACGTGTATCCCAATCGGAATCACGCAATGCCGACACTTATCAACAGCGCGAACAATGAATTACATCCAAGTTAATCATCACAAAGTGCAGTGCATCTGCACCCGGTAATGCAGTAATGCAGGAAATCTGACGTGAGCCCGCAAACACGTGGGCCGCGCCAGTAAATACCGCTAATCAAATCAGGTTGATTTATTAGTTTAAGCCTGGTATGCTTATTAAAGGGGATTCGAAGTCTGATTGCGTCGCCGCCTAATCAGAATAGTTGCATTAGGAGGATCGTGCGGAAGTCTACGTATGTAACTCAACGCGTAGTCAGCAATATTGATATCTGTACAAGAATAAAAACATAAATATCTGTACAGATGACTATCTGAACAATGCCAATTGTCTGACGTTACTACGAATTACTTTTTTTTGACCGTGTGAAACGGAGATCTACTCGTAAGTTTCAGTTTCGGCAAAAATGATTTCGTATAGTCCGTTGTTCTCTTCTATTTACAAGTTACGTTTCCGACGATTCCGGTGAATTTTTGTAAGCAGGTTTTGTCGAGTCAGTTTATGGATTAATTTTTAAAAAAAACTTGTCGTCTACAGCTCACAAGAGCCTCTAGTTATATTCCTAATAATTTATTTGGTATTAATCATACACTGTCATTGCACCATGTCTATGAGATAAACCAACAATCAATATAAACCTAGTTAATAAAGTATATCATCCATGATTAAGCAAAAAATAAAGTAGAGGATGAATCGAACCTCCGCTGGTTTCACTCCCGTCGCGTCCCAACAACACACGAATGTAATTTTTACATCATACCAATAGGTTGCATCAGATAGGGCTCCTAGCATTGTTGCAGCATCAGGTGTGACATGCGGTATGCATTCAATCAGAATATGGATGGATTTTCACCGTATTTCGATTTGTAAAAATGCGTTCCGGGAATACAAATTTTAACTTTGTAATGCATTTTACGGTTGGCTAAGAATACTTTCACATTTGTCAGTGCAGTATACGTATGTTGTCGGTTATCAATGTCAACTATCAATCGAGTCAGTACAGATTATTTACTGCGTATTTAAATTTAAAGTGATTCCTGATTGGAGCGGGATGCGGGGCGATATGAATGCAGTACCGATTCCATACCGGGACGGCAGGACCTCCACGCTAAAATGTAATACTATCCGTAATCTGACCAGAGAGGAAATCTGAACGACATCTGTAAGATATCGGTAGAGTAGAAAATATACCACGATACAGATTCCGCCCCCGCAAAGTCAGAAAGTAGCGTAAGCTTGATGAAATGTTTGTCTCGTTGACAAAATGGTAAGGGAGATAAAAAGTCACGTAATATAATGAAAAATAAACTTTTATGGATACTAGCTAAAGCTAGTATTAAACCCATGACAGCATGCAGGTAAGGTAAACCAGTACCGCTACAATGAGATGCTATCGAAAACATACATTGCGTTACTAGTCGCTACCGAATAAACGCGATTCGAGTAGATTTCGATTGTGCTCGTACCATGGTCCATGAGTTAACCGCGCGTTCACTGCGCCCGCCAGAGGCGCCAGACGCTAACGTCATTCGCTAGCGATTGACGTTTTGTAGCGGTTACCGTAGATCAGTACCATGAGTCACCAATTTGATAGTCGCTATCGAAAAATACCGTATCGACTGTAGTAAACTATTTCACTAGCAAATTGGAGCGTGAAAGCTTATTAGAAATCTTGTTTCATAAATTGTTGTAATAATTATTTATCTAAATAATATCGGCAAGGCATTATTTAGTGTGGAATATGTTAGCGACGGCTGCGTAAGATGAACGACAAATAACAGGGATAAATTCAGGCTAATATGAGAAATAAATAAAAAAATCCACTTCAACATATTATAAAATGAGATTAGGTTTATTAATTATATATAATCTATGTACATCTAATCACATGAAACATAAATTAATATTTCATCATAAAAACTGGGAAGACTGCATCACTCAGTTTATAGGTATGGCAATAATAACCAAAGCAAATACAAGATTCACTATAACATTTAACTTTGTGCTACTGTTCTATGACACTTTAAATTAGCAGGTTTATTTCTACATAGACTTTTAAAAGGAAGCCTAGGGTACCTAGGGTAGGGTATTGGGCTTTTTGTCCAATATCGTCCTTGCTCTCTCTTTTCAGCCTAGTATAGTTCGAAAGAGAGCTTTGTATGCTGTGACGTTGGGCACGTCACTCCGTATCGTAACGTAAACTACTCGATAAATCGAGTTAACGTTAGCGAGTATAGTAAACGTGTAATTGACTCATGGTACGAGTACCGATCTGTAGTTCTATGAGTGACCACCAGAGGCACTGTACTTATTTTCCATACTGATTGTTTACTCAGTCGCTAGCGAATACGGTCACTGCAAACTCATGGTAATGCTACTGCGACTTCATCTACATAAAACCCATCGCACACTCTTTCTTTGTATTGCCAGTACCTTTCAAGCAGTTGATGTTCAGTCGTTGATGGAGGAGCCGATGATCTGCTTATAGCCATGATTGGAGTTCCAACCTCTTCTTTTAAAACAAGAGCTAAGAGATATTCCTTGTTCACATGTAGTCCCATTAACTGTAGGGGATCACTTTAAAAATTATAAAGTTGAAAGTTTTCAAAAACACACAATAAAAGGAGGCCAACCGCTTGTGATTCTTTTGAAGTCGCAAGTTGCGTCCGTAGGCTATGGTGACTGCGTACCATCAGGATGTATGCTTGGTTGCCACCGTCGTGGTATAAAAAATTCACTTATTTTCAGTTTTAGTTCTTTTATACTTCGGAATTGAAGCATCACAAAAAGAAGTAAAATTCAGCTATAATTATGTACACTACCTCTCATAAGTATTTAGGCACCCATACCTACCTTTTTCCCATACATCTGTATACAAAAATGACTTTTAGAAATACACTGCCAAGTCAGAGTCCCTTAACAGTTTTGCGTGCATTTGGCATTTTAAATTTAGCTAACTTATTGAGCCTTAAATCGGTGCCAGAGACCCCCCTTTTAAAATGGTAGTTTTTTCTTTTTGCTATGACTTAAATAACTACTAATTGCTGGTTCATACAAAGACACTACACTTGTCTATGTGAAAGTAAATCTATGTAAAAGAGTATGTGAAAAATACTCTTGTCATTTGACGCTAAACAATAAAGTTCCATAATAATGGACATGAAAACGTCACTCATTTAATACAATCATTGATTGACAGCTCGGGTGCCAACGTATTCCGATTGAGATCCGAGTATTCCCGAAAGAAAATCATTTTGCAAAAGACATGTGTATGCAATTAATACGTGCTAGCTGTAGAACAAAGAGAATATTGAATGTAATATATTTCATAAGCTTAAATAAGCCTCAAAATAAAACGTTCTTTATTATATTATGCACTGGATGCAAACGTTTCTCATGTTCCATGCGGGCGAGTGCTGATTAAGCTGTAATGTAGATAGAACGCCGTTCTTTTAATTACCCCGGCTTTTAGCAAGATTTATGTGGTAGATCCAATTATTAAATGAAGCTTTTATCACTTATTGAGAACTGGATTCAGAATGTAAGAGCAACTAGGTGAATGTTTTTTTTTTATTTGGGGAACAAACAGAAAACAATACTCATAGTTTATTAAAATAAACGTTCTCGTACAGACGCAAACATAGATTTATTTCTATATTTTACGGGTGCTCATAAATATAATAAACAATAAAGTTTATTCTGTTATATTCTATAGGAACTTGCATTCTAACGCCTTGATAATAGAGTCGTGTTTTTTGATATTTTTGAGCACCTTATTCGGTCCTATAAATCTCATGGCGACTCTATAATGAGCCATTTCTTACGACGTGTAAAGTGCTCAAAATAAATGACTATAAGACTATACTGTCATATTCTGTATTTTTCCACGTACATTTATACGTGCGTGCAAATTCAAAATTTGTTTTCAACGTTTTGGACCAATCACTCTCTCTCTCTTCTCTCTCTCTCTCTCCAATCAATCTCTGTACTTAATGAAACGCCAAATTTCGAGGGTTGCGTGGTCAAACCCGATAAATCTAAATAATTTATTTTTGAAATAAAAACTCTATATCCCTAACATATAGTTCAATTATCAAAAAATATTTTACGCGAAATATCGGGTTTGACCACGCAACCCTCGATTTAAGATTTTACATGGAAAGATTGGAAAGTGACAATTTATTTTAATGACTGCAAAATAAAACATTACTCCATCCTCCTAGCGTTATCCCCAGTACAGTTGCATCCTAAAGGATGCCTGGGGTCCGCTACCTAATCCCAAGAATTGGCGTAGGCACCAATTTTTACGGAAGCGACTGCCATCTGACCTTCCAACCCGAAGGGGAAACCAGACCTTATTGGGATTAGGCTTGTCAAGTGAGTGGGCAACTTCACTGTTAGAAGTTCTCATGCCGCCCGGAGGCCTCTCACTTGGCTTAACGACTGCTATCATAGACAGCAACCGGGATCAACGGCTTAACGTGCCTTCCAAAGCACGGGAGCGCTCAGTTAGTAACCACTCAAAGCGGTCACCCATCCAAGGACTGACCTCGCCTGACATTGCTTAACCTCGCATACCGCACGCGCTACGCGAGCGCCGCTGGGCCACGAGCGCTCCTAAAATCGCAAAATAAAACATTACTGCCAAGAATAAATTCTCGATTTATTGATAATAATTCCGATCGCATTTCCACCGAACAACTCAAGTGAACAGATAACACAGAAAACCAAACTCTTGTCATTTTGCGTACAATAAACGTAACCGATGAAATGAACTGAAAGTTTGTACCATAGGGCGGCGGTGACAGGAAGCGGGGTGCAGCCGAGCGCGGCGAGCGACGCTGACTCAGGATCGCTGCGGAGGTACCAGTGGCGCGAGTGAGTGTGAGGCGACTTACACGTGACTATACGTTGAAAGGTTGTAGAATAAACAGGAAGAGGCGTGCAGGCGCACGCTGCGAGCGACGCTGACTCAGGGTCGCTGCGGCGGTACCAGTGGCGCGAGTGAGTGCCAGACAGGAGTCACACGTGACTATATGGTGAAAGGTTGTAGCATAGACAAGAAGCGGGGTGCAGCAGATCAGAAAGGACATACAGTATATTTTTTTTTGTTTAATGTACTGCAGCTGAAAAACAACCCCGACAGTCCAGTCGCACACTTGTTGTAAAATTTGACTACCTTCATCTCACATCGTAGCATCTAAGTAAGCAATATCTTTTATTTTATATTTGTATTTTATTTCACGTTATGCTGCTGTCTTTTGCAGAGTCGTTAAGCCAAGTTAGAGGCCTTTTTCGGTCGGCTTGAGAACTTATAACAGTCAAGTTGCCTCCTCACTTGACACGCTTAATCCCCATAAGGTCTAGTTTCCCCTTGGGTTGGAAGGTTAGATGGCAGTCGCTTGCGTGAAGACTAGTGCCTATGCCAGTTCTTGGGATTAGATAGCGGACCTCGGTTAGGATGCATAGGTGCTAGATGATGATAATGTTTTTTCCATGATTTTTTGATCATATTATTTCATGTAGTTGTTGTACTGACTCGTGTGTCTGTTTGTCTGTCTGTGTATCCATCCGTCCGTCTGTCACGGCCAATTTGATTCAAAACTACCCGACCGATTGAGTTGCGATTTGGCAAATCAGTGACCCAAAGACGGACATGTAACGTAAATAAATTAATATTTACCATGGTTACGGTTATAAAAAAAAAACGAACTATATCGTGTGAAAGGGCTCGTAGTAAGAATCACAAATAGGTATATTTTATAGGAAGTTAAAAAGTTTTCAAATTACTAACTAAATAAACACTAGGCCTAAAAAATTAGTACTTGTGGGTAAGGAACCCTTAATTGTACGTAGTCCGAAACGCACTTGGCTGGATTCAGGTAGTGTTTCCTTAATATATTTAGAGTTGGCGTCACGGTCGAGGACCAATGGTAGCCCGCCAGAGCCGCGAGTAAGCGATTTGGCACATTGCGCCACGAGCGGGCGACCCACGGTATAATTACGTACGAAATGTGAGCTGTCGTTTAAATCTTGCACTGCTTAAATTTGAGCGAACTCCACCCGGACTGTATTAATTTAATTTTAATCGCTAATGAATTTTATTATACGGTAACTTTTTGTTATAAAATAATTATGCAGCACTTAGATAGCGCAGCGCACATACCGAACGGTAAGTTGGCGCGCAGGTGAAATGAAAGTTCAACAAATTAATTTACGTAAATAAATCCGTAGTTCGCCGTAGCTAGGTTGACGTTCATTATAAATTCTCGTCATACGTAGTTATACGTGAGCACGTGCCAGGGCCGCGGAAGGCTCTCCATCCGCCCTCGAACGCATTAGACTACCAAAGCTGAACAATTTAATGACGATTGACTATTCATACCACATTGGAGAGGTTGACCGCTTTGCTACTCCTGATTTAAAGTCTAATTATTCTGCGATCTCAGCCGTGGCCGACGGATGCGGGGTACGTAATGAGAGCGCCCGCCGGCAGGGGGATGCAAAATGTTGCAATTGCATTTCTCCGTCAGAAAAACAGCTTACACTGGCAAAAATAATTAAGAGTATTAGAGGAGTCGCCGAGCGCAGTGTCGCACAGTAAATAGTCTGCTAAATACCTCTACATTATTGCCGCCGAAGACCGTAGCAGAGGAAACAATTTTGCCTTTTAAAATCGTGTAGGGCGCTTTGTTTGCAAATGGCCCTGCAGAGGTTACTTGTTTCAAACGGACACTCAATTTATGTAGTTCACATAGAATAGCAATATCCTGGGCTTTCTCTGGACGTGTTCGCAAGGTCAGCCGTCGGCGCTTTCTCGGGCGATTGCCAAGAAACGTTCAATGCTATGTCACATTCTTAATTTTCTTTGTAAGTTTATTACCTACAGTTTGGCAGTTAGAGTGCTAGGGGAGTTAATACTTTTGGATAATTTTATTCAGTGTGACATCTCACCGTGCGATAGTTTATTGCTGTTCAGGTTCTGCTCATAAGTTTTCGTTAGCGTTCAATGACAACAAAATGCGCAAATACTTAGAAGTGGCCGGCATAAGCATAATGAGTATTATAACCCTCATTTGTTATTCAATAGTGCCATACATCACATATTATTTAAGGGTAGTTAACCTAAAAAAGTTATTTAAGTATATCTTATTTTTAACATGTTCTGCCCAGGTTTTAAATAGGCAACCCCTGCGGGAATTATCATTATCAATCTTTATACAGAATGTTTTTTATTATTTCCGCTAACTTCAAGGGCAAATTCCTGAGATGAAATAAACTAATATTTTCTAAGACTTCCTCCTCCTAATATCCTTTGTGCTCCTAGCACCATCTTGTTGGAAAACATACTTGTTTTTATGATGTATCCTAGGAATTGATGGCAATAAACTGCTCTTTAAGATGTCTTGGTACCTGGCAGCATTATTCAGTGCCATCTATAAACTGCAGCTGACCCACACCTTGGGCTGACATGCATCCCCAAATCGTTTGTGAGGCAGGAAACTTGACTTTTAAGGCGGCCTTTATGAATGGCTTTGGTTTTATTACGAACAACTTTTTTTTTCATGTAGCTCTAGCTAGCATGTAGAAGTAAGTACCTGGAGGTAGGTAGTAATTAATAAAGTACCTAGGAAAATAGGAAATATTCATACTTATCGCTATTGTAACTTTTTTTTGACAGTAGGTGTAGGGACGATCAAGAGTTTCATTTTTATTAAATATCACGATATCATATAATATCCGGTTATAGATACTATTTCAATTATGTACCTACACACGGCACTCTGTTGCTAACTGTACATGGAGATTGTGTTGTCAAAATTTTAATGATAAGAATTTCATTATTCGAAGTCGGACGTAATCTGATTGATCAATTCAACGAGCATTGCCTAAAGGGCTTGAAAATGTGTACTACCGTCGACACCCTACGAACAATACCAATTTGGTACTTCAAAAAACAATGGCAAGCATTGAATAGACTCGTTATTATTAGGGCGGCCGCTTCCAACCCACGCTTCCTTTAAGTGCTTAAAATCCTTACAAGGCAACATCAATAAGATTTTGGACGCTTCCGTCGCAAAGGCGCACAAGTCAAAGACGAGAAGGACGTGACCTTTCGCCGCTGGCCACCACCCATCACTCAAGTCCACGGACAAGTCAATAGGACCCCAGGTTCGGTCGCTAACGGAACCCTTTAGTTAGCAATGCTCGATGCATCATTTATTGTCTGTCACACACTTGACGACGGTTCTACACAAGCCGAGCGTAAAAAAAGATAATCGACCAATTAAATCGAAGCACTGCCCGTGAAATTGTTTACCGTTTGAGGTGAGTCTTTTCGGTATTCCCCCGGAGTATACGAAGCGCCTAATTTGCGGATTAGAGGAAAGTTATATTGGGGAAATCCCAATGGTCGTTGCGAGAAAGAATTTTTTGGAATCCAACAGCTGTTCACCCCAAAATTATGATTAAATTTCCGCCTTTGTGACCTACTGAATAAAAGGTTTATTTATGAGCGGAAGTTATGTCCAAATGAACAGTTCAGGATAGCTGGGGTTATAAATTATAATAGCTATTAGTATAAGAATTCAGTTTAATCTTCTGATGTAAAATGTTAATAAATGGGGGTCGAATTGTATTCTCCCGGAGGTTAAATTCCAAACAGACTGCCTAACCAATACGAGGGTAAAACTGAAAGTTTCGGGAATAGAAGAAAATATGCAGTATAAGTGAGTTTATTTATTTTTATTGTTTTTCAAAATATTCTCCTTTGTATTTCATGCACTTATGCATGCGTTCAAACCAGTCCATAAAGCACTTTTTGAACTCTGAAGTAGGGGTCGACAAAATGGCTATTTTATAGGCCTCCACTGCTTCTTCTGGCGTCTGAAACCGCTGACCACGCAGTTTGTCCTTGATTCTGGGGAATGTAAAAAAGTCGTTGGGACTTAAGTCAGGGCTATATGGAGGGTGGTCCAATATTTCGACTTTTTCACCGTCCAGGTACTCAGTTGTTGTCCGAGCGGTGTGTGGGCTGGCGTTGTCGTGGTGAAGGATGATGCGACGACTAGGGTTTGTTTTTCGGAGTTCAGCAAAGACGTTCGGCAAACAAATAGTGGTGTACCAATCAGCATTGACAGTTCTACGATCCTCAAGAGCCACAGTAGCTACGTGACCAGATTTAGAGATAAACGTAGCCACCATCTTCTTAGCCGTACTGCGAGAACGAACAACTTTTGTGGGTTTGAGCTCGTCTTCGAAGACCCATACTCGGGATTGGTTTTTAGTTTCAGGCTCATAAGCGTATATCCACGACTCGTCACCTGATACTATGCTAAAAACAGCAGAGAGCGTCCCTTGTTAAATCTTTTCAAAGTTTTGCGGCACCAATTGACACGGACTATTTTCTGCTCGTCAGACAATAGGTGAGGTATCCAACGGGAAAATAACTTTTTCACGCCTAATTCTTCTTTTAAAATAATTTGTATTTGACTCATTCCAATACCCAGGTGCTCTTGAATTTCCCGATATGTCACATGTCGGTCTTCATTTATCAGACGACGCACAACATCGACGTTTTCTTGCGTGACTGCCGATTTTGGTCGACCTTCACGCACTTCGTCGGTGAGGGATACACGGCCACGTTGAAATTCTGAATACCACCTGTATATTGTAGTCTTTGAAGGAGCTTCAATATTAAAAGCAGCAACCATCCGCTCTTCACATTGTTTTTGTGTTAGTCCACTTTTAAAGTCATAATAAATCATAGCTCTGAAATTTTCACGGCACAATTCCATTTTAAGCAGTGACTCGACGACTTCAATAAACAATTGAAACCGAACCATACTTTTTTTTTTCTAAGTGGCCAGTGTGTTGAGATAAGGAAACTTCAGAGATTATAAAAAGGTATAATACATGTTAAAAATAAATTAATAAGTATTCGATTCCCGCCACTTTCAGTGCAAGCCTCGTAATTTAGATTCGTTTGTTACATTCTTTAATCCGTTGAACGCTTTTGAACACAAATGACGCACATCAACGTCAACATTTTTGTTTCAAAATAGAAATTAGGAACCGTAATTGAAAAGATAGATTACTATGACAGCGTAAGCCATAAAACACACCTAGGTAGTATAGTAGATAGTAGTCCTTGGCGCTTGGGCGCTAGGTACACTCGACTACAAAGAGTTGTATTATGTAGTATTTCTCTATTTTTTGTCATATCTATTATTTTAAGGCGACAATGTGAAAAAATGGATACATATTTTTATAGTCATCTGTACATTAAGAGACACGTAGGACACAGCGGGACGTCATCTCGGTTACATTTGGAGTATTCCAACTGGAGATGTACCTCCACCTTACAGAAGACCGCAGCCATAATTACACAACACTTGCTCCTTAGGGATATGATGTTCAACCGTGTAGACTTGGGCAAGAATAGGTCTACGGTCTCCCCCGCCTGTCGTAAAAGGCGACTAGAGGTAAGGGGGGTCACCGGGATTGCGAATGCACCACGTGGCGGAGTACACAGGTGACATTGATTAAAAATAAGAGCCAAAAGAAATGCAAGGGGGCTTCAGCACTTCAGTGCGTTCAGTACTAAGAGCCTGGAGCCTGGAGTTCTCCGCATTAGAGCGCAGATGGCGTTCACCGTGGAGGTTTTTGTGGATAGAAATACAACATAACCCATTCATTCCCCGATGACTGTGGGTTCCTGGTGGTAAGTTCGCCAGGGCTTCCGAGGATACGATGTGTTAAGAATTAGGAGCCTGTATGTCTCTAGCTTTCAACGCATAGAATCCTCATATGAAAAAGTCTCTGTATTTTTTTTTCTGATAAGTTTTTATTGCTGGCTATACTCGTACCATGTTCCACAGTCAACAACTTCTCATTGAGACGGTCCCAATGAGTCCAAAATCCAAACACGACGGGTTTAGGTATCTTGTTAGTAGCTATGGTCACCTTCTGTTTCCATCGGCCATTCTCAAAACAAATACAGTTTGCATTGTGCGAGCTTTTTGAGCATTCCTTAATGACCAGGGTAACCTATTTATGTATATTTTATTAATAAAGTACGTTTATGTAAAGGTATTTTTCCCCTCACTAGCTCGGAAAGCAGTCTTTTATCCTTTGAAACAAGCGGGTAAAAACGCATTTTATCCACAAGTGGGGAAAGTAATTTGACCTTGGAGCGTGTTTGAGTAGCTTTAGACAGATAACAAAACGTAAAACATTCATAATAATGGTTCGTTTGATATCAATTATCATTAAATAAATGGTTTGAGATTTAATAAAAAATACCAAATTTAGCGTTATTTAATGATTTTAAGTCGTAAACCTTAAAATTCCATAATTAACTTTTTTTATAATTATTTTGAATATAATTGTAAACGCACAAGTTGAGTCGATGCAATTTCAAAACGCATCGTCAAAAATGGCATCATTGTCAATGTCAACTAAAATAAAATTTTAGTTGACATACACAACTTCTCACCGACTCCGACTCACGTAAATATACACAACTTCCAGAGTTTTCTGTTATAGGTAATATCGTAAAAAAATCAGTGATTCCGGTGATGAAAATCATGCCTGTGGAACTTTTCGTTTTTTTGCATGTTACACTTTCCTCGCAATAGTGAGGATAAACGTTTTGTGTTACACACGGGTGCAAAGTTGTATTTTACTTCTCGTGTGTTGAATCACTCGCTACGCTCAGGATTCTATTTTAGAACCACTCGATTCGCTCGTGGTTTAACTATAGAATCCTTTCGCTGGCTCGTGTTTCAATTCCACACTCGCGGGTAAAATACAACTTTGCACCCTTGTATAACAAATAACTCTTACAGCTTTTAAAACCATTACTTAACTATCATACTTATTCAGTTTTTCAAACCCATGTTGATACTACTACTTATTCTGTGGCCATGTTCGCCATTTTCCGTAGCCTGTCCAAACATTTTTCATTAGTGCCACAAAAATGTAGTAAACGGTCGACCACGTGCTTGAGAATATTTTGGAGTTGCAAGCGTCCACAGGCTACGGTATACACACGTACGGTAAAAGGCAGGCTGTAAGCTTGTTTGCCACCGCCATATTTATTCTCTATAGATAAGTTTAGGCTATAATAACATAATTGTAAAATGTTTTTCTAATAAATTATTCTTATTCCTATTGTATTAAAAAACATACAATACCTCTTGTACGCCTGATATTTAAAGTATTTTGACGGTCAAAGAGTTAAAAAGTCCGATCTATTAAAATTTAATACAAAAGCGCTAACAAATCACATACACCACAGTAACACAATTTGAAAATACGCATTCATCAAGAATTTTTGCAAATAATTTCCCACCACAACGAAAATAGATCCCGTACCATTAATCAAAGACAAATCGTACAAAGGATTTTACCTGAAAGTTTAAACTGTTGTCAAGTAACATCCGCTATTCATCAAGCGGGAACGAAGCGTGCCGGAGGTCTGGGACGCCGCGGTCGCGTCAGCAGCTTCCAGGTCTGGAAGCAGTCCAATTCAGGACCTGTACTCCAGCAAAACATTTAAGAGTTTAAAATTGTCTAATTAACCCCTCTACCACCAGCGTTAATTTGCGACCACTTAAAGCACAGACATTTTACAATTAACAAGAATTAAGTAACATTACAGTGAGTCGGCATTTTGTTGAGTAATTGTTGAATTGGAAAAGACGTGTGATTTATTCGAACGTACTTAAAGTAGCATTAAGTACTTAAACGTACTAAATGTAATTTTCCATTATTAAGATTCCGTTAGATCTAAGTACCTACCTAGCGACCACAGAAATAAATAAAATAAAAAAGGCTTTTTATTCCACAACCACTTATAAGATAAAAACTATATTTTTATCTTATAAGCGCAAAACAAATCTGCATATACAGTGTTTTGCTGTCCTCAAGAAAGCCTACGACAGAGTTCCACGCGAGGTTTTGTGGTGGGCCTTGAAATAGAAAAGTATGCCAGGAAAGTATAATGGGCTGATTCGGTCTATGTTGAAAGATCTTGTCCACGTGTCCGGTCGGCGGCTGGCACCACCGACAAGTTCGGTGTTGCGGTGGGCTGACACCAGGGTTCGGCTTTAAGCCCCTGCTTCTTCCTGCTTATAATTACATGTCATCCGGCCGGCTTGTTAGATTATTTTCGCGAACGCATATTTTACACGTAGCGTTTTTCCGCCGTTCGTTTTTCATTTGTCGTAAATGTTACGAACGATTTATTAATTCAAATGGAGTTTTATTATTCGCCAACTTTACTAGTTAATCGCATTATACCGCGATTTGTTTAATTCTGGGTAGTATTTCTTTTTTTAATCATATGTTATCAGTCTCATCATTTACCACAAGCAGCGGTCGTTTTTTTCCTTTATTTTTAGTTTTTGGTAGTAAATATTACATGCAGAGAAAAGGAATAGAGGCTGGATGGCTATGCGTGGGGCAAATACGGTAACATCTGCGACAAAGGCCGCATAACAGACTAGCATACATACACCAAGGCCAGGACCGCGCAGCTTAGAGAGTAATCGTGAGGAGTACCCAACACCCGTCACGTCCCTCAGCCATGACGATACGACGAAGAAGAAGAAATGAGTCGAGAACAAATTTATAATACTAAAATTTTTAATTTGTGAAAACTCGGGGCACGGATGATAAAGTAATCTAGCAAAATATACTTGCGACATTATATCGACGTTGCTGTCAAGATTAAGGTGTTATTCAATATTACTGAATATTATTTATATTCTCTCAATTTTTATATAAAAACAGTAAATAAATTATTAGTTTTATAGTTTGAATGGATTTTAAACATTTTTTTCCTTGTTTGACGGTAAAAAAGATTGCCGTTTAGTACAGGATTTTCAATGGACACATGTATAATAGTACATTACTACAGAGGCCGGGAAGAAAGGGGTTGCCGGCCGAAGACATATATACGGCCGAGCGAAGCGAGGCCGGATAGGTCTAAGGCGGGCAACCCTAAATTTCCCGCCGAGGTATGTATAGTGCTTTTCTCAAACATGCAATGAAATAAACAACAAAAAAAAACAAAATTTTATTTTTAATGCGCATAGTGGCAGAATGTCTTAATGCCTGTGCCACAAATTTATGTGGAATGGACTTAAAAAAGAGGACTTTGCCGGCCTAGGCCTGCAAGTATTGCATGAAATTCCATTAACGACCTCTTGTCCTAGCCGCACCTGAAACGTCATACTTCGCAGCCTATTATAAGGAACATAACATCAATATTTCATTGCATGTTTGAGAAAATATACTAGCGACCCGCCTCGGCTTCGCATGGGAGTGACGTTTACCGCATAAAATACGTTGCGTGGTTTAGGAGTTATCAGATAATCAGAAAACAAACGCAGACAGCGATTATGTTTTATACTATGTAATGTTTGACGTTAATATTGACATCTTATTTATCGATATCAAATCCCTTGACCGTGCCCTCCGTTAGCACTCGTATGGACATTGTTGTAACACAAATAAAACAAATCTGGGTCTCTTCTTTGGACCCGGGTATGTCCTAAAACTACGATCAAGACCACCGGGGAATGGGCAGCAGCATTCCTAGAGTGCGGTGGAGATACTGCGATCGCCAACCCGCATGCCAAGCGTGGCGATTATGGCATTTACCCCCCATGTAATTGGGGGAGGCCTATGTCCAGCAGTGGACGTCCTAGGGCTGATATGGCGGGTCTCTTCAAGACAAGAGTGGATAGGCTGTTACTGAACCAGTGAGCAAAATCTAAGGCATTTTCGTCGCTTTCCACTAGGTTAGACTAAGGCCAAACGCTGATCAGTCAATCATAAAAAATGCCTATGCAAATTGTCCCTAACTAACAAGGGATTTACATAAGTTTTTGACCTATACCTCTTTATTATTGTCTTAGAGTAGACAACTGCCAAAATAGACTTAAGCAATTAGCAAGCAACCTGCGTTGATTACATCTCATTAAAACACATTGGACGTGCAGATTTGGAGTCCGAAACAACCGCACATTTCACAAACTAGTTTTTATTATTATTTTTGAATTAGATTGGACATAGAGAACTACCAAAATAGACTCGAGCAATTAGCAAGAAACCTGCGTTGATTACGTCTCATTAAAACACATTGACGTGGAGATTTGGAGTCCGAAACAACCGCACATATCACAAACTAAACTTTTTATTATTAGTTTAGAATTAGATTGGACATAGAGAACTACCAAAATAGACTCGAGCAATTAGCAAGAAACCTGCGTTGATTACATCTCATTAAAACACATCGGACGTGCAGATTTGGAGTCCAAATCCATTCACATTAACGAGAGCGACTTGGCATGCGAGGCTCTCGCTGGCGGCCGCCCAACCCCCGACACAAAGTGGTCACAGCGTTTACCGCCTTCATTTGGCAATCTTTCACTGCATAGTAATATGCATTCAATTCATGTTACACTATTATTCCTTTTGAATAATTTAAGGAAGGTTAAGTCGGTTTACGGTGAGTTAGCTTTGCACGGGATGCGTTTTTAAATCGGCGCGGCGAAGCTTTAACAGATAATGGGTTACTGTAAATATGTAAGTATGTAGGTGAGATGCTTAATAAGTACTTGAGTATTATTTTAATATATTGGGGGGGGAGGGGGTGGGACAATCTTACACAAATCGACCTAGTCCCAAACTAAGCAAAGCTTGTACTAGGAGTACTAGACGACGGTATACGAGTACAAACTTACAATGATAAATATATACTTTAATACAAAAGAAACATCCAAGACTCAGAAACAATATTCGTGGTAAATTCACAAATAATGCTCTGACCGGGATTCGAACCCGGGACCTCCGGCTTCGTAGGCAGGGTCACTACCAACTAAGCCAAAGTGGTCGTCAAATTTCATTACAATTTAACATCGCTATAGTAGTTATAGTTTAGGGAGGATCATTATATGTCGGTTATTATCATCAGTAGCTATAGCTCTCATAGATGGGAGGAAATGGGTGGAAGTCCCCACGCTGGTCCAGTCCGAGTTGGGGACTTAACATATGCCTTTGAATTTATTCGCAAGTGTACACAGCTTTGCTGACGATATTTTCCTTCACCGAAAAGCTAACGGTAAATATCAAATGATATTCCATATCTAAATTCCGGAAAATTCATTGGTACGATCCGGGATTCGAACTCACGACCTCCACTTGACAGCAACACCACTAAGCTACCATAGCACTTACGTAGGACTTGCTCGGTTAGCGAGCAGCTAAGTAGTGCTGCGGTTTGCGACCGCTTGGAGATGTGTGTGAACTGTGAAGATATTTTCTCGATTTTTAATGGATTCCAATTCAAGATCTGCGATTAGTTGGGGTCACACGCAATGTATTAGTAAAATCGCTGCCGCCGCCGCTCCGAGTGGTGGCCGGGCCGTTGACATTCTGCGGTTATATTATTTGATTAATTATATCTAACTAACTATAGGTACATATTAAATAAATGCATTGCTACGACTCACTGATTTTAGGGCCTGTCGAAATTTTAATGTATTGAAGAATCTTCCGGTGGTCGCACCCGACACCGGTCGCGTAACATGCATAATGACCCTTAGGTATAAAAATTTGTTTAAAAAATTATTTGTTTGGACATACGCAGGACTTTAAATATCACTTCGTATATCGTTATAGTTCATAAGTTTCATAACAATATTTGTAAAAAAACGCTTTTCCCAAATTGATAATTGATGCACATTATCATCATCATGTTATCATGATCATCCTAGCGTTATCCCAGCACAGTTGCATCCTGAAGGATGCCTGGGGTCCGCTACCTAATCCCAAGAATTGGCGTCGACACTAGTTTTTACGGAAGCTACTGCCATCTGACCTTCCAACCCGAGGGGGAAACTAGACCTTATTGGGATTAGGCTTGTCAAGTGAGTGGCCAAATTGAATATCTGAAGTTCTCGAGCCGCTCGAAGGCCTCTAACTTGGCTTAATAACGACTGCTGTCATTTTTTTCAGTGGCCGTTTATTGGCGATTTACCATACTTCACTGCATAAACAGGGAACGAGGTTATACGCTATGATTATGAACTCGATCTCACGTTGGCCAGTGTGGGTTGGAGATTTCCACCCTTAAATTTCTTCGCAGAAGATGCAGGTTTCCTCACGATGTTTTCCTTCATCGAATAGCTAACGAGACACATCAAATGGTATTTAGTAGGATAAGTTCGAAAAACCTATTCGTACGACCCGGAATTCAAACTTACGACCGCCGCTTGACAGCCGCATGCTTGAACCACTAGGCCACTAGGTAGTTTCATATGGAAGGTAAAAAAGGAGTGTCCAAAATTGACAATGAAACGAGTGTTTCCCTCAAGATGTATTTTGTTTCAAATCAATAAATAGGCACGTAACTATATTACACTAACATTCGGCTATTTTATAAAATTTAAATAAGTTAAACATGTGGAATGTATCCAACTATAAAAATATAATACTATTAACATTACAGTAACGAGGACAACACGGAAATTACCTAACCTTACTATGATATGTGCCGATTAATTTATTGCTTTAAATTAAACTCATATCATTTTATCAGACCACAAACCATGAAATTATAAATATGCCTATAACATTATGTGTACATAGGTAATAAAATAAACGTGAAATCACTCGTAGGTATAACCGTTACATGGCACCCATCCAGACTAAATTGCTTATAATATATTGCTTATAAAAATTAGACAATAGACATCCGTGAAGGGAATGGTGTACCTATAATGTTTCCAAGTTGCCTACTAGCACAAAATAAGCGCTGAAGATGATTTACAACGCGGTTTCGAGGTTCCCGACAAATATTAACCATACTCTTACCTAATTATATGTCAAATTAGTATCAATGGCGCTAGGCATCACAAATTTTACAAGAATTCGTATACATATCTTCATCTCTGTCGCTCGATTAGTACTAGAGACGGGAATATCCGAATGCCGATTATGTGGCTATAGCTGAGATTTTTCATACGGATGCGTTCAGAAGCGAGATCGGTTTCAATTGTACGAAAATAACGTTGCGCGTTACGCTGTGACTGTTAAGACATAAGAATCAAAAATACACAAAACCCTTCAGCTCTACTAAATTGTTGTAATATTACCCCGCATTCGTTGTCAAGGCCATCATTACTAGGGCAAGATGGCTTTGTCCAATTGTCCATGCCCACGTAAATAATAAGAATAATAGCGACTATAGGCTCACAACAACGAAACTTTTGCTTCATATATGACGGTTACCTCGACTTACTGTACATAGGCCATTACTTATTTACTTTTTGACATATTAAGTATTTACTAAAGATAATTTCAATTACATATATATTTACGAAGCAATCTCAATACTTTACAATAATGTAAACGTTACAACAATAGTAAAATGCTTTTGTACAAGTGTTCAGGTAGTATGTAAAATTTTCTAATTTATCACATTATAATTTCCAATAATCTAATTTATTAATCTTTCATTAAATATGAATAATACTTGAATCACGTGCAATATACTTGTTTAATAAGTTAAGTAGGTATATGTTTTCGTACAAAGGTACTATTCTATACACATAGGATGGAATTATTAGAATAATTTGAAATATAGTTGAATTTATTTGGTTTAAAGTCCGCCCATGGGATTCACATTAATTTAAGTGTTATTCACGGCACATTTTCAACTCATCAAACATCAATCATCGCCTACAAAAATGAGAGCGAATATGAACCTTATCTTGTAATCATGAAGTTTACGTTAGGGTGGTATTCCACTCATGCAATATCTTTGTCCAATATACATTTGATCAAAGAAATTGGATGATTTCATCCAACCCGACATTTGATCAAAGATTCTGATGACATTTAAATCAATATGGCTACGCATGAAAAAAAAACTTGGACAAAGATATTGGATAAGTGGAATGGGCTTTGTCAAAGACCTTTGATCAAAGATTGGACAAAGATATTGGACAAAGATATTGGATGAGTAGAATACCACCCTTGGTATTCCACTCATCCAATATCTTTGTCCAATATACATTTGATCAAAGAAATTGGATTATTTCATCAAACTTGGATGCGACCCCGACATTTGATCAAAGATTCTGATGATAGTTAAATCAATATGGCTACGCATGAAAAAAAAACTTGGACAAAGATATTGGATGAGTGGAATGGGCCTCTGTCAAAGAAATTTGATCAAAGATTGGACAAAGAAATTGGACAAAGAAATTGGACAAAGATATTGGACAAAGATATTGGACGAGTGGAATACCACCCTAACTTTGACAACGTACGCCACAATTGCTACTGGTTTGGCTGCTTTTGTTCTCTTATAAATGGTAGTGGTACTAATAGTATTTCTCCCATGGACACTGAGATGCGCGATAGAGCATGCTTAACACTTATCCATTTATTTTCTTAAAATGCACTTTCTAAGTAGCAAAGTGAACAAAATATAGTTCCTAATCACCTTGAAATTGGGGCAAAAAATACCGCCGATTTGAATAACAACGTATCAATTCCAATTTAAAACTTGGCACACGGCATTTCGAACAGATCGGGCCAGCTGGTCCCTTCACTTTAAATGTAACTTTTAATAATATACTATATATATTAACATTTCTTACTCGCAGGCACTCTCGGCGAATTACTATACAGTTTCTTGAACAATTCTGGGAATTCGTTGTCTGGAAACAGGTTCGCCAACATAGCTATAACAAACACAACTAAATATAATAGAGAATATACTCGTAATAACTATCCTAAAGGTTGTGTGGGAGAGACCGCTCTTTAGCTAAGCAAGATTTGAAAGAAGACAGGCTTTTTAAGACTTCCGACAAGAGATTATTTTATTGAGTTTGTTGAACCTTAACCCAAGACAACGGCAAAAACAAAATAATATATTACCTTCCAGCATTACGAAGACAAGTCTCTTATTGATCTCTTCATTTTGGAAGAGATCGAACACTGTGAGAAGACCCCGCCGTGCCGCATCCGAGCCCACTATGTGTTTCAGCTCATCTGTCAAACAATCGATTATCTTTTCATACTCTAGACTCCTGACACCCAGCGTCCTACACATAGTACATAGGTTAAGCAATGTGGGCACAGGTCAGTTCTTGGATGGGTGACCGCTTTGAGTGGTTACTAACTGAGCGCTCTCGTGCTTTGGAAGGCACGTTAAGCCGTTGATCCCGGCTGCTGTCTCGACAGCAGTGGTTAAGCCAAGTTAGAGGCCTTCGGGCGACTTGAGAACTTCTAACAGTCAAGTTGCCCACTCACTTGACAAAGGAGGGTCGAAGTTGCACCACGTCCGTAGGGAGTACCCACCGTTACCCTACACGTGACCCCTGGTGGTGCTAAAAGTGCAACAAAAACTGGCAACCGTACTTGTCTTCTCGAAGATCTCACGGTTCTTAAATAAATGCCATACGATTAAATTAAATAAATAAACATAGGTCCCAATTAAGTTTTTACTTTTGGTCAATTTGACAGAGTATAATTTATTCTGGCAAATTTTGATACCCATGACTCAGGAGGCTAGTGCAACAAATTCAAGCCACTGTAGCCGGTAAGACACGCGTTAAAGTGCCATTTTTAGAGACGATCAAATGTTTAACCCTTACAATACAACTGCGAAAAAGTGACTGTTTCTATTTCCAAGACTAAATACATGGTTCTCTCCAACAACAGGAGAGCGTTTACAAACAAAATAACTTTTACTTCTTTCTCGGTTTTTAGAATTATTTTACTTACAAAACATGATTCTGTCAAAGAAAAAAATTACATAATAAATTACATTAAAGATGGCCATACCTACATAATACTATGAACGAATGTAATGACAAACCTGAAGAAGCAGCTAACAGGGCGACTTTGGCGGCAACTCTTGTTCTTGCTTTAGTAGCCGCGTCGCGATTGCCGGAAAGCGAGTTATTGCGACTCGTAAGCCATTGCCTGAAACACGAAAAAATATAATTAACTTTCCGTATACTAAAACACTGATCAATGCTATCGAAAATTCCTTCCGCATTTTCACACTGACCACTGATCGAAAATTTACCGTGTGGCAGAAATAAAATATTGATAGTACTGCAGCACTGTCACTACTACTGGTTAACCCTTTAAACGCCAAGAACCTATAAAGAGGTCGTGTGTCGTCGTGCCCACCACGCCAACAACCACTAAAAAGGTCGGAGTGAAGGTGTATTTTGATCATGAAAAAAATCTATTATGAATTGTCTGAGTGATCACTTCATTCAAATATAAAAGCGTTCAAAGGGTTAAATACCTGTCAGTTTCTCAAAAGCGAGGTCTTTGATGGTAGTATGTTACATTTGTTTCATGAGTCTCAATATGTAAGTTTTTTTTACTGACCGCTGACCAGTGTTTGGCTTTACTCTTGACTCTTGCCTGATGGTAAGTAGTGTCAGGGCCTGAGATGTAGCTTGCTAGTTCAGTAATAATCTATTCACTCATGTTTTGAAGATTATAAGTAGGATGAACAGGAACTTACTTGAAAGTTTTAAGATATTGAACCACGTTTCGGGGTGATGTCAGAGACGATACCAGATCCAAAACCTTTCTGTAAAAATGGAATTAACTTACTTAAAATGTATTATGTCCCTCATTATTATGTTCTCAAACATAAATGTCAAAGGAACAGAAAAGGATAAGCAAATTTAATTTAGATATATTTAATGGAACAATGGATGTTTTTGAATAAGAGCATTTGCGAGGCGTTTTGATGACATCCACACAACAATCAACAATCTAGCAAAGTACTCTTCTATTAGGATGGTATTCCACTCGTCCAATATCTTTGTCCAATATACATTTGATCAAAGAAATTGGATGAATTCATCAAACTTGGACCCCGACATTTGATCAAAGATTCTGATGACATTTAAAACAATATGGCTACGCATGAAAAAAAATAAAACTTGGACAAAGATATTGGATAAGTGGAATGGGCCTAAGTCAAAGAAATTTGATCAAAGATTGGACAAAGATATTGGACCAGTGGAATAACGCACTTAGTGGGACTGTAATAGTACATTACTATAGAGACCGGGAAGCAAAGGGTTGCAGGTCAAGTAGATATAGGATAGGGATACGCGACCTGCAGTCCAACGTTTTTCGCAGAGATTTGTAGTGCTTTTATCAAACATATACAATGAAATAAAAAATACACCACCATTTAAAAGACGCCATGTTTGACATTAAAACTTTAAAAAAAATCCTTCCCGGGGTAGGCCTTCAATTTTGTATGAAATTCCTTTACAGTTCTCCCGAGTTGTTCCGACTGCAACGGGATACTTTGAAGCCTGTTATAAGTGTTATAACGCACGTAATGACGAAATTTCATTGCATGGTTGAGAAATAGTACATTACTACAGAGGCCGGGACGAAAGGGGTTGCCGGCCGAAGACATATATACGGCCGAGCGAAGCGAGGCCGGATAGGTCTAAGGCTGGCAACCCCATATTTCCCGCCGAGGTATGTATAGTGCTTTTCTCAAACATGCAATGAAATAAACAACAAAAAAATCAATGTTTTATTTTTTAGTGGCAGAATGTCATGGTGCCTGTGCCACAATTCATGTGGAATGGAAATTAAAAAAGAGGACTTTGCCGGCCTAGGCCTGCAAGATTTGTATGAAATTCCATTAACTACCTCTTGTCCTAGCCGCACCTGAAACGTCATACTTCGCAGCCTATTATAAGGAACATAACATCAATATTTCATTGCATGTTTGAGAAAAGAATATTATTTTGCTGTCGTAGAAAAAATATTGTATGTAACGTTACATAATGAATATAAGAGTTATTATCGTTTATTTACGACTTGAAGCTGAAGTACCACCCTTATTTATCTCTTTCTAAATAGACCGACCGAGATAGAGGGTTCCGTACCCAAAGGGTAAAAACGGGACTCAATTACTAAGACTTCGCTGGCTGTCCGTCCGTCTGTCCGTCCCCAGGCTGTATCTCAAGAACCGCGATAGTTAGACAGTTGAAATTTGAATCACAGATGTATTTCTGTTGCCGCTATAACAACAAATATTAAAAACCGGCCAAGTGCGAGTCGGACACTGCCGTTTTTAGAGATAATGGTACGGAACCCTTCGTGCGCGAGTCCGACTCGCACTTATCCAGTTTTTTTCACGCACGCGACACAGCTCGTGCAAGTTCTTATACTTTCCATGCAATTTACAACAGTAAGTATTTAGTTACCTGGCCATGCACGAACCTTATTACAACTACATAAGTCCTACAATTGAATGGTCAGTTATAGTACATACTTGTTAACCCGGTCTGCGATGAGCGTGCGCAGCGGCGCGAGCAGTTTCCGCCGCAGCCACAGCCCCCGCACTCCTAATACCTCCTCTAGGAGACGCAGCGCCGCGCTCTCATCACCTTCCTACAATAAGACTATTAATTCAAACGACCTTGAAATCAAACTCAACAAATAAAACCGACTCTAATTAACACAGAAAATACCAATACCCAAATCGCCATACGCGTGCCTATCAAATTTGAGGAGTTCCTTCGATTCTTCCTCGATTCCATCATCAGACCTTCACCAAATTTATATGGGACCAACTTGGGATTACCTGCTTTGAAACATAATAGTACATTTCGATGCTAGTGCGGAAAGTATGTCATTTCTTCACGAGTACCGAGGGATGCCACGAGCCGCAGGCGAGTGGCAACACTCGGGACGAGTGAAGAATGACATTTCCGCACGTGTATTGAACGACGTTTTTTAATACAGTTGCGAAAAAATAAGAAAAACAACAAGTAATATTTATAAAAACAATATCGAATGTTGCCTTTAGAAACTTAAAACATGCTTGCAGTAAGTAAAAACGCCTCTTCTTTGACAGGCGTTTCGGCAGCTATTCCGTTCCACTCAGACAACTTATTAAGAACGGTTTTTCAATATTCAATATTAAAAAATAAACGTGTTATAATGATGAAGAGATAAGTAATAAAATATGAAATGTGTATATTTTTCGTATTCTGATATTAACAGTAGGCTTTTATGTTGATTACGACGTTTAAAGGAAACTAATATTTAACACCCAGCAATAAGGAGTCATGCATTGGAACAAGCATAAATTTAAAAAAATTGGAAAAGTGAAAAGCACTAGTGCGCGAACACCAACTTTCCGCACGCTAAACAGCTACGTAAAGTAGCGCTTTTTGAGCAACTGTATTAAAAAAATAATTATCAAAATCGGTCAACTGTGTCAAGAGCTATTAGGGAACATACATACATAATAAAACAACCATGCTGACGTGACGAACTGAGAAAATCCTTCCTTCTATTGAAGTCGGTTAAAAACGATTTAATCGCGTGTTGAACATGTTTATTATATCCCGACGTTTCGAGCCCTTTGCAGCAGTCTTAAATCCGTTTTATAGTTTAATTTCATATATAACAATCGCGGAAAACGGAAACAAAAATTACCTTTTACATGTCATAATAGAGACGAAGAACTTAAAACAGGGATGCTACTACTTGATTCTTTATTTCATTGTAGACATGTTCATAATACAATAAGGTGTTACAAGCATAAAACGGCAGGTACATGCCACCCTGTAAAGGCACACACTTTCAAGAAGTACTAGAATACTCACGTCTTGACTGTCTGAAGAATTCCCATATTTGAGGTCCTCGCAACTGTCGCTTCCTTTGCCTTGGAACACTTTTGAAATACCTGCAAAACAGTTATTAAACCAAACATTTAACTACTATAAAACATATCAAAGAGAGCTACTATGCAAATAAAAACAAATTGATATTATTTAAGTTCACATTTATTAATTACTTCGAAATACAAATAAATGTACAGTTTCTTACCATCCATAACACCATCGACTGTGTTAGCAAATTGGTCGGGCATATTTTTCAAGGTCCTAACGCCAGCGCGTATTGAATTAACAAAGAGCGCGTCGAACTGTGGGATAAGAAGAGACAATTATTGAGCCATTCTTCGTTTCCATGTATAGTCGCGAAATGAAAAGGTACGTCACTTTTCGACCTGAACGGCATTAAAATAGAGTAAACGTATATACACGTTTTCACAACTTTTTCTTAAAATACATTTTGGAATACTTGGCTCCTTGAGAAAGAAGTTTAATTAAGGAATCATTTTCGATACTTTTGGTAAATATCTATATCTACTGTAAATATTCATAAATCGAGTAACTCAGCGGTTTTTGATGTCTTCCTAATTTGAATGAAATATGGTAATTAGCACTGTGCTCAGCATTTTACAGCAATAAGTTAATATCTGAGTGTTTTACTTATAAATTCCTTTATTTAGGTTCAGGTACTATTACGAAATACAATTTTTGTACACTAATTCAATACGTATTTCTCATACTTTTGCAATAGAAAGAAGTGGTTAAGATGTATCTCTTGGTGGGAACTGTTTAGGACTTAGATGCATGTTTAGAATTAATCTGTAAGTTTTTTTCCTTCGTACATCTATGTTTGTTTGTTCTCCTAATAAATAAATAAATAAGTAGCATGACCCTATTACTGTAGTTTACGGTTATTCAGTGACAGGATTAAGATTATTGAGAAACGACCAGATAATTTGCTAGCTTAGCTTATAACCAATTTTTGCTTTCCCCATCTAGATTTCGGGCTTGCCACCATGTCTGTTTCTCTTGCCGGTTATCACCGAGATGACCCTTATAACTTACCGAATTACTCTGCTTTCCCGTCTGTATCTCTTGGCTCAGGAAGCCACCGAGATAATCCTGTGACCAGAGGGCCATATACCGCGCCTCTCGCGCGAGATTAGCCAGATTCATTAAGTAATTATTCAGCATCCGCTTTCTAGTTTCCAGGACGGATCGGGAGGTATTCTGGAACGTCTTTTTCGCCGGGAAAGGGAGGTGCCCTAGCTCCGGCCACTGAAAAAAATTGAAAAAAGAATAAGAACTACTGTACTGCAGTGGTCAAAAATGAAGAGATACTGTAGCGATACAATGCTGTAGATCGTGACTGCTGCACTGCAAAAAGTGGCCGTGTGTAACGTATCTCTAAGGGTGCGTTGCACCAATCCGTCTGTAAGCATGAGCGGTGTTTGTTAAAATTTGATTGTATGGAAGATTGATAAAGTATCTATGGGAGAAAAGCTGACGCCATTTTTAACGTTGATCGGTCTGTAATAGACCCGGTTATGTCCTAAAACAACGATCAAGACCATCGGGAGATGGGCAGCAATATCCCTGGAGTGCGGTGGAGATACTGCGATCGCCAATCCGCAAGCCAAGCGTGGCGATTATGGTATATACCTCCTATGAAATTGGGGGAGGCCTATGTGCAGCAGTGGACGTCCTTTGGCTGACATGTTGGTGGTAGTGATGGTCTGCAATAGTAAATTTGTGCAATCCGCCCTAAGAGTCGACCAGTAAATTACCTTGTCTTTAATTGATGAATGCAGATCGTAAAAGTCGCTGTATCTCCTATAAATATGCCATTTTTCGTTGTCCGAAACTCTCGTTACAGCGATGGCGTAGATACCAATCGTCTTTCCCTTGTCTTGCATCAGAGCTACAAGAAATTAGACTGTTGATTGAACATCACTTTATGAGCAGCATGCATGTACCTATACGCAGTAAACTGTATACACATGTATGCAAGTGTGAGTTAAACTCGCCTGGAGAGGGTTCCGTACGAAATAATTTCCATAGTTACTTTAAATACCATAGACTTCAGGTTTTCCAGTGACCGGTAAAGAACTATTTTCAAATTTTTTGTTTCAAAATTATGGACCCATTAGTTTTATGGATATTTTGCAAATAGTTTGCAAAACGTTTATTTAATTTTCTAATTTTATTTCAATACAGTAGCCCCATGTCTAAGATTCATTTATTTACGTTACACGTCCGTCTTTGGGTTGTCGATTTACATATGTGAACACAGTTTCAACTTAATCGGTCCATTAGTTTCGGAACAAATTGGCTGTGACATACGGACGGACCGACAGAGAGACAGACACGAGTGATCCTATAAGGGTTCATTTTTTTCCTTTTGAGGTACGGAGTACGGATGCCAAAAAATTAAAGGACTTTTAAATTTTATATTCTTAATTGCTTTGAGAAAATTGAATTCAGCACGAAAGTGATAATTTATAAGCATTATATTTAACACTTTACACGTAGTTTGGATTGTGTTACGAGGGTAAAACTGAAAGTTTCGGGAATAGAAGAAAATATGCAGTATAAGTGAGTTTATTTATTTTTATTGTTTTTCAAAATATTCTCCTTTGTATTTCATGCACTTATGCATGCGTTCAAACCAGTCCATAAAGCACTTTTTGAACTCTGAAGTAGGGGTCGACAAAATGGCTATTTTATAGGCCTCCACTGCTTCTTCTGGCGTCTGAAACCGCTGACCACGCAGTTTGTCCTTGATTCTGGGGAATGTAAAAAAGTCGTTGGGACTTAAGTCAGGGCTATATGGAGGGTGGTCCAATATTTCGACTTTTTCACCGTCCAGGTACTCAGTTGTTGTCCGAGCGGTGTGTGGGCTGGCGTTGTCGTGGTGAAGGATGATGCGACGACTAGGGTTTGTTTTTCGGAGTTCAGCAAAGACGTTCGGCAAACAAATAGTGGTGTACCAATCAGCATTGACTGTTCTACGATCCTCAAGAGCCACAGTAGCTACGTGACCAGATTTAGAGATAAACGTAGCCACCATCTTCTTAGCCGTACTGCGAGAACGAACAACTTTTGTGGGTTTGAGCTTGTCTTCGAAGACCCATACTCGGGATTGGTTTTTAGTTTCAGGCTCATAAGCGTATATCCACGACTCGTCACCTGATACTATGCTAAAAACAGCATTTGAGCGTCCCTTGTTAAATCTTTTCAAAGTTTTGCGGCACCAATTGACACGGACTATTTTCTGCTCGTCAGACAATAGGTGAGGTATCCAACGGGAAAATAACTTTTTCACGCCTAATTCTTCTTTTAAAATAATTTGTATTTGACTCATTCCAATACCCAGGTGCTCTTGAATTTCCCGATATGTCACATGTCGGTCTTCATTTATCAGACGACGCACAACATCGACGTTTTCTTGCGTGACTGCCGATTTTGGTCGACCTTCACGCACTTCGTCGGTGAGGGATACACGGCCACGTTGAAATTCTGAATACCACCTGTATATTGTAGTCTTTGAAGGAGCTTCAATATTAAAAGCAGCAACCATCCGCTCTTCACATTGTTTTTGTGTTAGTCCACTTTTAAAGTCATAATAAATCATAGCTCTGAAATTTTCACGGCACAATTCCATTTTAAGCAGTGACTCGACGACTTCAATAAACAATTGAAACCGAACCATACTTTTTTTTTTCTAAGTGGCCAGTGTGTTGAGATAAGGAAACTTCAGAGATTATAAAAAGGTATAATACATGTTAAAAATAAATTAATAAGTATTCGATTCCCGCCACTTTCAGTGCAAGCCTCGTAATGTTAGTACTGAGTAAGAATACACAACTTGAACTTGAAGAATGTTTTGAATGAATACGCTTATTACCTGTTTCAATGATTAACGCTTGTAAAGGAGAGGTGAGATTCTTCGCGTTTTGGCTGATGTTGGAATGAGACAGCGACATGTTGCTCGTATTGGGTGACATTAAATTTGATGGTCCTGAAAAACGGAAAATTTATCTATTAATTTTAACTCTTTACACGTAAATATTAGTAACTCTAATCTGTACTTGTCTAAAACTAACCTGCACTTTCACTGATCATCTTCTGAGCCAAATTACCCACTATATCAGATCGGGAGCGATTATGCCTCGCACCGGGCACAGGGAGTGTTTCAATTCCTGTAAAAAAAAGTACATTCATTGTAGAAATATGTATGTTCTTCCGCTGAACTTAAAACATACCAATCCAGAAATACTTATTCGTAATCTCAGAGCATATGCTCAACTCACGCTTGTGCACTGTCACGCTGAAAATTAATAGGTATGGTAAATCCTAAAAAAATATAGATTTCATAGGATTTACCCTACCTATCTATGGCTATTTTTGAAAGAACTGCTAGCGTTCGGGTTAACCTAAATATGGACGGTGTAATAATTACGTAGGTAGATTACATTTATATGATCTTGCTAATTCATTCTACGAGTAACTAAATAATGATAATAATGTTTATTCACCCAAAACAACACCTAATCTTTTTTTTAATGTACCTATTATTTTATCTACAATACTAACCAATCCATTAACATCTGAACTAATGCTACTCCAAATACTATTTCAAGTCTAAATATCAGCAGAGTCAAATAATTATAGCATTTTGAACGGTTGTGGCACTCTGGTGCCCCCCCCCCCCCCCCCCCCCAAGACATAGCAATTGCTTAATTTGCTTATGGGCTAATCCGGCACTGCGTAAATATATTCATCATTATAATCATTCTACGCAGAGGAATCCAGTTTTCCCCACGATGTTTTCCTTCGCCGAAAAGCTAACTGTAAATAACAAATAATATACCGTACATGTGCGTAAGATCGCGGGAACCCGTTGGATGAGGGCGGCGCAGAACCGGTCATTGCGGCAATCCTTGGGAGAGGCCTTTGTCCAGCAGTGGATTTCGACTGATATGATGATGATACCGTACATAAGTTCGAACAGCACATTGGTACGATCCGGGATTCGAACCCACGTCCGCCGCTTCAGCCACATGCTTGAAACACAAGGCTATACTGTAGCTTCAGTAGTCATATATTTGTTTTTATACATTATTGATCATTGGTATCGCTAGTTCAATAATACGAGCGTCAACTGTAGCTTTGTCAAATGTCAAGATTTTGAATAAAATAGCAAAATGACAGAACTGTCAGAGATTTAGTCAAAAAAATTATTTATTTATTTATTTGCTGTTCCAAATTCAGCGCAAACTATTTTAATAACACGACACTTATTTGACTCTGGCACTCTATAAAACTCTTTTACTCAATGGCTGTTGAGAAAATGCAGTAGAAATACCAAATTTGCATTTAGGCAGTGTATGACTCCTGTCGCTCGGCGCCTTCCGAGGCATATCACGGGGGAATGTGGAGGCTTTGTCTGCCCACTGGGGCTTGTTCGCCTTGTGGAACAACTTGGGCAAAGTGTTGAGGCACGATCTCATTAGCTTCTTGCATTTGCCTGTACGGGCTTGAGATTATAAACGATTATCGCAACTGAATACAGTATTTAATAATTCGACAAAAATATACTATTTGCTATTAAGAAGTGTATGGCATCTATCGCACGGGGCCGTCCGCGTCACATCGCGGGGGAATGTGGAGGCTTTGTCCGCCCACTGGGGCTTGTTTGCCTTGGGGAACAACTTGGGCAAAGTGTTGAGGCACGATCGCATTAGCTTCTTGCATTTGCTTGTACGGGTTTGAATTTAAGTATTTAATAATGCGACTAACATATCCTATTTGCTATTGGCATTTGCCTGCACGGGTTTGACAAGTTTATTCAAACTTTTAAGTTTTGCTTGAAACACAAATTCCGACAGGGTAGTAAGTAGTAAGGTAAGTAAATTCAAATTATTACTTTTTTTGACAGGTACTATCAACCTCACAGGTAAGTGACCATTAGAGATCTACTATAATAATCAGGGGTCGTACTTTTCGTGCCGGTGACGTCACGCTCTATATAGGATGATTTTAATTAGTCTTATTGTAATCAATAAATCATTAATCTTCATCACTTTTTACAATTATGTCCCTGTTACAAACGCAATTTGCCTGTCAAATCACAACTTATAAAGTACAATTAATATAATACTGCAAGTTTTTGTGACTGGTTCATGTGTAATACCAGTTATTACCAATAATTAAACAAACCTCGTCGACATAGAGAGTTAACGTTCATATTTAGATTCAACATTTCTATAACCTGTTATAAAACTTGAAAGACTATGAGGTTCTCACCTGCTTATAAATTACAATTCTTAATATAGAAAGACATCCTTTAATAATCTTTGGATGCAATAGGCCGGATCAGAAAAAATACCATTATAAATGCATGATTAAATGATTGATGATTAAATATTGATAATTACCATAACACCAACGGGAATCATGCAGTGTGACGTCAATTTTACGTCGCCGGCACGAAAAGTACGACCCCTGATAATAATCGTCAGTATAGCGTGTTGCTGGTTGCAGGTACAATCGTTGTAACACCGGTTTAACTAATGAGTATTAGTGTCCGGACGAAAGACACGATTTTTAGCCGAAACCGAATTTAGATTTTTACTTTAGTTTTGGCCGACACCGTAACTTCGGTCGGACACTAATAAATGTATTACATGTTTTCCACATTCTCGTAGTTTTACTTAAATTTCCGAATTTTTTTTAGAGGATTTTAAACGATAGGTAAGATAGATGAATATTAAATTAAGAGTTGTAATATGAGTACTCAAAAAAGGACTCCTTATAATTTAAGCCTTTACAAGGCACCACTAATCTAAAAGACTTTGCAAAAAAAAATGCACAGAATAGTTACGTTTTAGTGATTCATTTCAAGACAAGTCACTTTGTACGAAAATGTAACCTAATTTGAACCTTAAATCGCAGACATAAGATTGAAATTCGTTTGAAACGTATGTGGTCGGTAATTCGCCTCTGCCTTAATAAGGGTTAATGCATTATATGCCGAATTTTCTCAGTCTCTCTCACACGACTTATTTCTTATCTTGGATAACTACTCTATTACAGCTCTTTATATATACTGTCAGCATCAAGGTTAACTGACCACCCGTGAACCTTATTGCAATGAAGATAAGGTCCATCAATGGTCAGTTCACTGTGATGCTGATAGTACTGCAATAAAAGTCATATCTTACCGCTATATTTCTTGGTATCTTTGTCTTCTTTCTTGGTTTCACTGAAAACAACATAATTTCATGAATATGTAGCATAGTTGTACTCTATTTTGTTTTACTATAAAGTACTATGCCATACAAGTTCTATATGAGAAACAAATAAGCGTGCCGTACATGTTACTATGGGCAGTGGCCGTACTGTATATAGTAAAAAACAGAGTATAGTAGTAGTATTTAATAGGTAAAATAATAACAAAAAAACTTAATTGCAGTATGCCTACCTGTTAGCAGCGGCGACCTGTTCCGCTTCCATCATCAAGGCAGCCTGCCATGAAGGATCGTCCTGGAGTATATCACGTGAATATTACATTTTATAATCAGATCATATCACACTTTTATGCTTGTAACTCACAGAGCGCGGTGCAGCGTCGTTGCGTGGCGGAGACGTTTTATCGATAAAGCGAACGTTGTCAGGGGGACGTCGTAACAAAAAACCAGGCGGGATAGCGGAGCGGAGGCGGCGTGTCTGACACGATATGAAGCATTAATCGACACTATCGACAGTCGACAGTTTCGGAAAAATCAAAAATTCAAAACCGCCTCCGCCCCGCACCGCGCCGCGCCCGCTTTGTGTGTTTCGAACTTTATTCTGCAAATAGTTGTGGGCTACTTTAACATGTCAAACTCTAAATTTAACTTATCAGTTTCCAAATAAAATCAACGACCTTTCGAGAGAAAGAGGTACTTGTTTCTACTTTGTAACAATTGTAACTACAAACTTGACATTGATCATCAATTTCCTTACTGAAATGGATCGAAATACAAGTTTTTGAACTTATATACGCGTTTTAATAGCAGTTTGAAGCGCACATTCGATAGTAACCAGGAATACACCGTGTTTTATAGTATAGAAAACTCACAGGGAGTTTCATATATAATAAAACGGCACACTCGCATCTTTAAATTCGAATATCGCTCGACATGTTTCAAACCGGTTCGCGATCCTTAATCATGAGTACCTGTCGCGGCGGCGGAATGTTTAGCACTGAACTGTTGTACTCATAATTAAGTATCATATATTTTACTCATGATTCAGGACCGCACACCGTTCTGTAGCATGTCGAGCGATATCCGAACTTAAAAGACGTGAGTGGCGTTTCATTGTATTTTAACTTAATACTACACAATGTTTATAAACTCACATCAAGGGCATCATACACGCACTTCATCACCTCATCGAAGCATATTACTGGGTTGTTCGAGAACTCCTCTCCTTCAGTATTAATCTTTCTGACCAAATCTGAATGACAGTTCTCCGGAATACCCAGCACGAGAACCCGGTTGGGTGTCAAGTATGTATCGCACAGCTCTAATGCTGATGACCGCAGGTTGTCGATCACTACTTTAGACGTGTGTACTGAATCTGTAAATTAAAAATTAGACCAATAGTTTGTGAAATGTGTAAGTAACTTGGAATTTAAGCCTTATTAGAATGGAGTTAGGTTGTATTTCGTATTTGTATCTACGCTACGCGCTATGCTGAGCATGATAATGACACTACACTCAGACAGCAATTAAAATCGGTCAATTTCTATGGAATTTCGATACGAAGTGTACCCATTTTATTTGCTCTTACTTGATCATGGATTGCGTCTATACCTCGAGTAATATGATACTAGAACCATTATATAGTTGATAATTATATACATATAGTTAGTATATGTTTGTTACATTTTTTATCTACGAGTGATAAGCCATACTATATTTAATCATTACTAAGATGCACTACAGACTAGGCAAGGCTAAAGTCTAATGCCTATTTAAGGCCTACCTCTGTTTGATAATGTTGACATCCTCCGAAATATAGTCACTTTAAAATATAAAATAAGTATTAAACATAGAAATATACAACAACTTACTAAAAACTTATATAGAAATTACATTACTTGTACTTTACACAATTAATTATACAATAAATACATTTAACCAAGATGAAATTACAGAAACAGTAATATAATAACCAGTAAAAGAAAATAACACACCGTTATTACTACTCTTTTCAATGCGAGTCATATCATTAAACTATTCGTCAGACCAAATAATATATTTTTAACAAACCTTTTTTTAAACAAATAGTGTTGACTTCAATGAACTCCTATGTTGTTGAGGAATTTCTCCCCCTACACATACCATACCTTATTAATTATTATCAAAACATCAGTCAACCCATTCAAGGCTAGCGACAACATAATGAGGCATCCTTTACGAGAAATATCCGTTACAAGGCGAGAAAATGCTCTTTCAAGAGAAACCCTAAGACGTAGCATATGCTCGAATGGGTTAAACCTGTATTATTTACACACCTCAATTTTTTTTATTTCATTTTTGACATTTGTGAACAGAATAAAGAGAATAAAGAAATAGTTATAGTAGGAAACATACCTGCATCATTAAGTTCTATATCCAGTAAGTACTGTGCATTGGATCTCCAGGCCGCTGTGGCTCGCAGAAATTTTAAGGATCTGGTCACCTCTTCAGACACTTTCTCCTCTGTGGTGCTGTTTCCTGAAAAAGTTGCAATATTTTGTAGATGTGGTATTAACCCTCAATTAAATGACAGATAATTGGGTATGTTACTTATTACAATTACTATAATTAGTCCGTCAGTTAGATTATCAACTAAATATTGAATACTTATTTTATCTTTTGTCGCTCAAACAAAAAATGATAAAGATAAAACGCGTCAAAGTTCAAGAGTGAAGGCTCGTGACGTCACGCCATGCTAAAAAGTGTAGCACGGCATTACGTGACTCGGAACTTTAACGGGCCATATCTTCATTATTTTTTGTTTAATTGAAATAGGGAGCTGGAAGAGCTGATGGCCGTTCCGAATATAATGGGCGAAGTCAAAGCAGCGCGACTCCGCTGGGTCTGTCATTTGGAGAGGATAGCTGACGATTGTTCAAAGAGATCGTATGGGGTTGGTCCAATGGATAACGTCCGGTTGGTGGTCCCAGATACCGCTGGATTAACGAGGCCCTCAAGGACCTGGCCAACCTCGGAGTACCCAACTGGCGTGAACTACTACGATTGAAAACTAGTACGATTAAGAGATAATGTAGTGCAGATAAGATTGTACTGTGATGACAGCTAAATGACAGATTTCATCGTACCCAAGCTATAATGAATATAATGATAGTATAAGATATAACGGAAAGCAACTTAAAATTCTGAAATAAACAGTAAATTTATATATATATATATATATATTAAATGCACAATAAGTGTACAGTCGACATTAGAACGAATTATTACAACGTTCTTCGTTGAATTTCTGTACATTGTTAAATACTGGTATTTTGATGTGAGCATTATGTTGAAGTTTACATATAGGTACTGTAAGTGATTGTGACATCTAGCTCTTATGTATTAAAATGCAAATCATGAATGCATTGATGTTTACAATTGTTGATAAATAAATAAAATAAAAAACATCCTAGTGTTTATCCCCGTTCAGTTGCATCCTGAAGGACGCCCGCCTGCCCGGGGTCCGCTACTTAATCCCAAGAACTGGCGCAGGTACTAGTTTTAAACGGAAGCGACTGCTATCTGACCTTCAACCTAAGGGAGAAACTAGACCTCATTGGGATTAGGCTTATCGAGATTAGGCTTATTGGGATTACAGGGGTCGTACTTTTTGTACCGGTGACGTCACGCTCCATATAGGTGATTTTAATTAGTCTTATTGTAATCAATCAATCATAATTCATCAATCAATAATCATGTATACATACACTTTTTACAATTATGTCCCTATTACAAACGCAATTTGCCTGTCACATCACATCTTAACTTATAAAGTACAACATTAGGTAATACTGCAAGTTTTTGTGACTGGTTCATGTGTAATCCTAGTTATTATTATTACCAATAGTTAAACAAACCTCGTCATCATAGAGAGTTTTCAATATTTTTCTATAACCTATTATTATTATAGAAAAAAGAAGATATAGATCTATTAAAGAAAGCGTCTAACATGGCTTAACGACCGCTGTCATAGACAGACAGTAGCTGCAACGTGCCTTCCAAAGCACGGGAGCGTTCACTTAATAACCAAGAGTGGACCATGGCCGACGTTGCTTAACCTCGCATACCCTGCATTTTTAGGGTTCTGTGCCTCAAAAGGAAAAAAACGGAACCCTTATAGGGTCACTCTTGTGTCTGTCTTGTCTGTCCGTCTAACCACTGGACCGATTGAGTTGAATCTTGGTACACCTATGTAAGTCGGTGACCTGAAGACGGGCGTGTAACGTATAGAAACGAATTTTAAACCTAGGGCCACTTTAAGGGTCAAATAGAAAATTACAAAGAAAGTTTTCCAAATAATATCGTGTGACATATCGAATTAAAGGGCTTATTCGGAGCATCTTATTTTTTTACCATAATTATGAGATCAATAGTTTTGAAGTTATTTAAGAAAAAAAGACGAAGATTGAAATGTTGAGTAGTAGTAGTAGTAGGCATGGAACCCTTCGTGCGCGTGGCCCGACACGCACTTGGCCAGTTTTTTAATTATTGTGTAATTAAAACAATCTTACCTTGAGGACCTAAAGTGGCTCTCCTGGCCTGTATGATTCTGGTCAGATATTGTAGTGATGACAGTTTCTGCCGATCTTGCAACTCCCACTCTCCAGCGCTGTCTCTCGAATGCTAGAATTTACAGACCGTTGTCAAATTCTTTTGAATTTATTACAAAGATTAGCTGTACATCAAATCACGTTGCTTAGATGTTGATAGTGACAATATATCAATAACGGGTCGGCAACGAGTTTGTGATTCTTTTGGAACCGCAAGCGTCCATAGTCTACGGTGGCTGCTTACTATCAGACAGGTTTTGAGCTTGTTTAGTGCCGTCGTTGTATAAATAATTTATAATTTTATACCCATAAAACCGATACCGATTTTGTTCTTCACCATGCGACACACATGTGATATTCACATATCTTTGGCACTTTACCACATGTACAATCGACTACAAATAGATAGATCATTTATGTAACTTTGGGTGGATCGATCTCTTTGTAGCCGACTGTACTGCTTTCCAATAGCAAATGAGGTGGTTACTACAGAAAATAGCCAAATCACTTTATATGGAACGATAATATTTGAGGAGTTCCGTCGATTCCTCAGGGAATCCATACTCATCTTCAGTTCCTTATCATAAGTTCCACTTCAAAATGTGTATTTTGACGAGCGTTAGTTGTTACATTAACGAAATTTCATCAGAATCTGGGAAGTGCCTACATTATTAAGGAGCTCCATATATCATCTTTGGTCATTATGAGTATCATGACCAGTTCCGCTTCACCAAATTTGTGGTTACCGAAAGTAACCGAGTTAACTAAAGAAAATACCGAAATCGCTATACGCGTGCATATCAAATTCTAGTAGTTCTCTCGATTACTCCTGGACCCCATCATCAGACCTTCATCACCTTTGAAACATATAAATAATTATCTAAATCGACCAAAGTGAGAAAGAGTTATCGGGGAACATATACATAAAAAACACCCAGAATACCCAGATGAACTAAGTAAGAATCTCCTTCCTTCTATTTGAAGTCGGTTGAAAAAGACAATCATACTGCCCTTCACGTCAAAATAATGGTAAGAAAATTAATGGTTTTTACAAGTTTCTGTATATCTTTCTGCACCATCTCCAACGTAGCGTCTAACTCTTCGGCATCACCGCAGCACCGTATCACCATGAGGAACTGCTCTGACGGTAAGCAGGAGTCGCGGCAACACTGAAACAAATGTTGGAATAACAGTGCTTTATGCGTTTTGTTTTGTCTAAGAAAATCTAGAGGCATTGTTGTAAACGCAACCCTTAATTGACCGAGCGAGCGAAGCGTCTCCGTTTCGGCTTTCGACAAAAAATCTTTCGTATGATTGTCTGTCTGTCTGGATGTTCTCCTCTGCAGATCGCATTTCTCACCCGATTCTCGTGAAATTTTGTGAGCTGGTTCGATAATTATATGGCGATAGATAGATAGATATGCTAGACATAAGGGCTATATAGTTCAATAATGGTTATGGGTACTGAAGTTGCTATCGTTTGCGTATATCAGAGGCGTACTTACTCTGACTTGTGAGTTAGTGATTATTTATGCCCAAATAAAAGAGGCTAATGTAAATAATCACCACTAACATATAGGGCTATATTGATATTGTTTTTTTTTTTTTTCATTTATTACATTACATTATAAATTACATTAATGTCAATCTATACAAATGAATATAATTATTGTCCAAATTGCAACAATTGTCCAAATTATATAAATATACAATACGAAAACAAAAAACGCCGAGCTTCACAAGGTAATGAATTCGTTCATACAATATATTGTTTTCTCAAGCAGTGTTTGTTTTAATTGGGACTGGAATTCCGATTCACTGGCTATGTCTTTCACTCGCTGCGGTAAATTTTCATAGGGGCTTGGCCCCATCACCTGAGGGTCTCAATACTCTATACTAGTTCTATAACTTTTAGGTTTTTTTTATATTACTTTTATCCATTTCATTCTTTCTTTTAACGTAACTTATGTTTAACCCCTTAATGTTACCGTTCTTGTGTGAATTTGAGACATGTTCTTGTTTTTGAGTTCCAGAACATCTCTGACGGAAGTAGACGTCTGCGGACGCCTCTACACGAGACTGATGACAAGCATTTTGGCGAGTCAATTTTTGGAATTTTTTTAATTTGTAATAAAAAAACCGGCCAAGAGCGTGTCGGGCCACGCTCAGTGTAGGGTTCCGTAGTTTTTGTAATTTTTTCAAAAACTATTCAACCTATCAAGTTCAAAATAATTTTCCTACAAAGTTTTTGTAAAGTTCTACTTTTGAGATTCTTTTCATATTTTTAAAACTTATGGTTCAAAAGTTAGAGTGGGGGGGACACATTTTTTTTTACTTCTGGAGCGATTATTTCCGAAAATATTAACATTATCAAAAAATGATTTTAGTAAACCCCTATTTATTTTTAAATACCTATCTAACAATATATCACACGTTAGGGTTAAAATGAAAAAAAAAATCACTCCCCACTTTACGTATAGGGGAGGTACCCTAATAAAATATTTTTTTCCACTTTTTATTTTACCACTTTGTCGGCGTAATTGATATACATATTAGTACCAAATTTCAGCTTTCTAGTGCTAACGGTCACTGAGATTATCCGCGGACGGACGGACAGACGGACGGACAGACATGGCGAAACTATAAGGGTTCCTAGTTGACTACGGAACCCTAAAAAGATCTGTGATGTCTACAGCTCGCAGAGCCATTAGTTTTTTGTTCTTACATTCAACCACCTCTGCAAATATCTATCAGCCACTATCTTTAACCCCCAACGCGGGACGCAAAAGAGGGGTGTTATAATTATAATATGTGTATCTATGTACGTGGTATCGTATTTCTTAAACGGGTGAACCGATATAAATGCGTTTTTATTTGAAAGCAGGTTTTCCAGAGATGGTTTTTAGACATGTTCCATCAAAATCGGTTGAGCCGTTTTTGAGATATTGAACTTTGAAATGAAAATGTCGGGGGTTTTTCAACTGTTCTAAGTTGGCAGTTATTGTGAACCAGAACCTTTTGAAATAGTTGAAAGTTGAGTGTCGTACAACTTCTCATTAGAGTTTTATTGGAGCCGTGGAATTCGTGAAATCGACATCACCGGCATTGGCGGCTACATCGATCAAAATATATTGGGATTTTAGGATTGTATTGTGGACATAAGAGCCTACGGACAAGTCTGGTCCTGTGGATTAGGACATGATGTCACGATCCTTAGAATTGAGGATCGTGACATCATGCCCTAAGGAACGACTGATAATGATGGTTGTTGACATCTAAACTAACTACGAGAGGTAGGCCACAGCGAAAGTTATCTCGCTCATATTTGGAAGAACCTAACTTGAGAAGTACCTCCACCTTACAGAAAACCGCAGCCATAATAACACCATTACTTGTTCTTTTAGGCTTGTTGTGTTGTGCGCCTGGTGGTGAGTTAGATCGCCGGAGCTCCCGAGTATGCGCTGTGTTGAGAGTGAGCACAACGAATTCTCAAGTCAAAAAAAAACCATGAGTTGGAGCTTGTTGGCCTTTTTAACTACAGTACATGTGTGACCGAGCTTTGCTCGGTATCTTTCCGGAGAAAACGAGTTTTCGCGAAGATGAGACTTAGTTTAGATCGACTTTTGTTCTCCGGAAATTACAGGTTTTTAAATTTCATCAAAATCATTAGAGCCGTTTCCGAGATCCCCGATATAAATAAATAAATATACACACATATTCAGCTAAAAGCAGCAGCAGCATAAGCAATTGCGTATAAACATACAGATAAATTATTTTCGAGTCATTTTTGCACTTGTAGTTGTGACCTCTGTAGCCAGCTTGTAGCCAGCCTCACACACACATTGACGTGTGTCTGTATACGTCAACGTGTACGTGTGTCCCTGTAAATATACAAATACTACTACAGATGGAAAAACGTCTCGAAAGTAATTTACCTGTACAGCTTTGTTCTGTATTGTGTTCTTTTTTTTTTGAGGTCTACAATAAAGTGTATTTGTATAGTAAACATACAAGAATTGCTCGTTTCTACTTCCTTTATATTGATCCAAAACCACGTAAGACAACAGCGAGCGAAAACCGTGTACGGTTTATCAGCCGGCTCTGCCGCCATTGTCGCTTGTTTACAATACAGAAAAAAAAAGATGTGGCTAAATAAGGAAGGAGGTATATTTAGTTTATCAGAGTTGTTTACTTCGTGAACAACTCGAACATATTTGAATGGCTCTGCTACAGCCAAGATTTTTCGTCTCTATACCTACTACAATATGGTTCATACTTACAGTCCTGATAATAGCTCTGTTGATATTGTCTGGGTCACTCAGCAAAGCCACGATAGGCCGGAGAACTACTGAAGACAGTAAGTCAACAAGCAGCAATTTCAAAGCATGACATTTCCACACCTCTTCAGGCGCCACCAGGTATATAACAGCTTCTGATACTTCGCATAATAACGCTAAAAAACAATAAAAATCAGGGATTCTTTTGATTTAAAAGAAAGTAAGACAAAATGGTGAAAAAATAGTCGAAAAAGATTACAACATGATATCCAAGAGATGGAAAGAGAAATAAAAGGCAGACAGAAAAAGAAGGCATAGGTAGGCATCTTCTGGGTGAGCTCGCTTCATCGTCGGCCTCATCTTTGCCCCGTGGCTAGATGCTGGCCAAGAGCAATCCCATTTTTAATAAAATAAAAAATAGATTATCGGAAAGATATTGCTGGACCGATGTGGAGAAGAAAAGCCATGGATAGAATTAATTGGAGAACTTTGGGTGAGGCCTACAGTATGCCAAAGGCAACCAGACAATTTCTGAGGAAAAGGATTCTATCAGTAATCAGTAAGACTAGCATAAAAGTTTTGCTAATTATGGGTTTTGCTAATATATTGTTTACAGGCCATACCACTCTTTGTCATGTCATGAGAACACATCGTCAAAACGTTGCGTTATGAAATAAAATTTAAACCTACTTAAACCTAGAACCAGAACAATACATGATGACATGTGAGGATATATAACGGGATCTCCAAAGTATATAACTGCATTTGCGATAAAAGCCGTAGGTATATTTAGTAAATAAATAGACGTTAAATCAAGCATCGAGTTGCAAAAAAGTTGTTCCTTCTTACCATATTCCTTATCGGAATCAGTGCAAAATATGTCGCGGCAAATCTGTCTGTTCTCTATCGAGTTTTCCAAATCGAAGAACAGATCGATCAATGATTTTCCGCTAATATCTTCGGAGCTATCGTAAAACTTGGATTTCCCAAATGTTTGAGTATCTGGAAAAAAATGCTCGTCACTTGGTTTTCATAAATTGAGATCAATCTTTGACTTAATTATATTGTTTTTTATTAGTTCAGCTTTCATACATGCATTACGCATCGCACGAAGCGTTGCTACACGTCACCCGTTCAAAAAAACGTAAGGCCACAACTTCGATCTGCGGCGACAGCCGCAGCGGTGATTCAAATACATTGCGTGTGATCCCAACAAGCCGCAGTTCGTTACGCGTCTCGACCGTGCAATGAGAATAAAACGCTCGCCGCGCCGCAATTCGCACAGTCGTAGCCGGGCCTTTACGGCGACATTGACGAACACCACCGTAGCTAACCCGTAAGGCAAGGAGGCATAAAATAATAAAAATCAGCCTAGAGCATGTCGGGCCATGCTCAGTGTAGGGTTCCGTAGTTGCCCAATTAACTTACTCAAAAAAATCAATAACAAGCAAAAGGGAATACTTTCGCAGCGTTTCATACGTATTTTACTAAGAAGGGAAGACTTTTTACGATAACTCAAAAACGGCTTAATTGATCATGTCCACTATAGTTTTCGTTGAAAGTCTTTATTAAGCTTTACTTCCATTTTTTTTCATATTCTTTGGACCCATAGTTCAAAAATATTCACTATCAAAAAATGTTTGAAGAAGACCTCTATTCATTTTGAAAGACCTATCCAACAACACGCCACACCATAGAGTTGGGCGCAAAAAAATTCAACCCAACTTTACGCGTACGGTTAAAAAAAAATGTAGATTATATTCTACGACTTTGACAGTTTTATTGATTTATATATCCACTAGCGACCTGCCCCGGCTGCAATGCTGATGTAAAAATATACTACAGAATGTCTCGCACGGTTGCAATGCTGATGTAAAAATATACTACAGAATGTCTCTTTACATACAACACGATCGTACCGCCGCAACCGCCGCCGCATGTATTAAATGCACAATGTATTTAAGGTACTTTATTGGATATGGATTAATGCTGTATTGCTTAAAATCGCTTCGTAAATAAGCCATTATTTCTCGTAAAAAGTAAAGGACAAAAAAAAGTTATTGTGGGTAATCCCTAAGAGATAGACATATGTCTATCTCTTAGGGATTTCATCGCGGACTTTTTTGTAGACCTTTTTAAGGTGTACAATACTGTAGTACATTATTTTGATCTATCTCGTAAGGTTCAGCCAGCGTTTGAAATGAAAGCGCAAAAAATGTGTTATTTACGACATCACATTAGAAACCTCTAAAATTATCAGAGTTTCTCCACTATATTATGCATGTATTATACATATAAACCTTTCTCTTAAATCATTCTATCTATTAAAAAAGCTGCTTCAAAATCCGTTGGGTAGTTTTAAAGATTTAAGCATACATTGGGACAGACAGCGAGAAGCGACTTTGTTTTATACTATGTAGTGATACCAAATTGCAGCTTACTAGCACTAATAATAACAGAGCAAAGTCTCGGACAGACAGACAGACCGACATGGCGAAACTATAAGGGTTCCCAGTTGACTACGGAACCCTAAAAACGTTCTTGATTTAGTTACTGACAATAGACAGCAATATGTGTCCCCCACGCTTGTGGCTATTAAACTTTTTAATTGCTATGTACCTGGCAGCCAAGACAAATCTGTATCACTCTTGTTCCTCTTATGAGTTTTCTTTTCCTCCTTCTTTGGACTGGGTTTGCCATTATCATTAACCTCTTTAGCGGATACTAGATCTATGTGCTTCAACCTCACTCTGGATTGTTTGAATAACTTCAGATGCATTGTCAGTTCCTCTGGGCACTTTGTTGAGAGGAGGTGAATCCAGTCTACACTTTTTACTCTGCAAAAATGATAGTAGCATTACTAGCATTTATGACGAAATTGTTGTTAATTTCAAAATTTACAATTACAACTCAATCACAGTTACTTCCTAGTAGCTGACTTGCAAGATTTGAACTATTCATAAAAACATACTTGAGAAGTTAAATAAGACCTTGTATTACTAACAATAACATCTTGTAAAACATTCCTTACATCTGGGCAGTTCTTGAGAGTATTATCATACTCAATGAGTTCATTTGATAAGGCTATAATGATCTTCCCCAGGCTGAGTGTACATTAACCTCACATCAATTGTGCTATTATCACGTAATATAAAAACAACTTGATAACTAAGATGTACATAAAGAATAGACAAACACATTATTTTTATCAATCTAATGGAAACATTTTCATTTCTATTAAATATCAGGGCCATTGTCTTTTCGGTAGCCTTTTCTCTTTGCGAAAAAAAAAAATACACATTTTGAACCGCTGTAAGGGACATTCTTCATACAAATTGATTATTAGTTACAACTTTAAGTATGGATATTTAGATATTACCAAAACTATCGAAAGTAGTGGCCTAAGCATAGCCATTTTACAGCCGCTAAACAGGAAATTGAAGTGAGAGCCAATTATTCCACAATACACATTTTAAGCAAAAGTGCTTTTAAGCAAAAGATTAGCTCGGAAAGCTGACCCCACAACTATGTGGGATTTATAGCTAGGAAGAGAGAGAGAGTTGAAAACTTAAAGTAGAATGGCCCATTAATGTTTCATCTGCTAAGCACTTTTTTGTAGCATTAAAACATTATCATTTCTAATCATTACACTAAAATTCTACTACCTACCAGTTACTACATTATCCGCTAACCAAATATCCATATCTCTTTCTCACTTGTATGATATTATGGATGGAGTGTCTCAGACATTTTATGGCCCCAATCGTTGTTTTGTGGACACTATAGGATATATGTCATAACTACAACATATATTAAAGTTCACCTGTATTTGTACCAGCATGAATGCAATAAAGAAGACATTATTACATTATCCCGCCAATCCATACTTATATTATAAAAGCACAAGTAACTGTGTCTGTCAGTCTATTACCTGTTCATAGTTTAACTGTTGAACAGATTTAGATAAAATTTAGCATGGAGAGTTTGAGACCCAGGGAATGACAGAATAGTTTTTATCCTGGAAATAATTCCTTGGGAGTTGTTGGGAGGGAGTGGAAAGGGGGATGGAAGTTTAGGAGAGTGATAATTAAGGTTGCATCTAAAATCATTTATTAGTAATTATTTTTTGAAGGTGATAATGATTTCTACACAACAGAAGTTGTGGACAAACTTGTGTTTTATAAATTTGCACTCACCTGTTTGCAACATTGGCACTGGTGGATATCACCAATTGTTTAATAGAATGACTTGTGAACTCCTCATCATCTGTCAATATGCTGTACCAGGTAGTCACATAGTCATTGATGATGATTGTTATGATCTCATTCAGGAAGGAGTCTACTGTATCACTGCCTGTGATGCGCTGGTCAAACTTTGGTAGAGGTCTGTCAGTTTTAAATAGTTCTAAGATCTGAAAAGAAAATTTGTCTAAGCTATTTTTTGATATAATATTCCCATAATATAATAACATACTGTTAGGTATTTGTTTTATTTAACGACTTGTGGCGAAATACCTGGTTGAAACGGTATTAATATTGCCATTTTTCCATAATGCTATACTGGATAAAGGACCTAAGAAGAACTTTTTATGGTTCCAACTATTTGCTAGAAATAAGACACCATTGTCCTAATGAAATATAGACATTAGGCTAGAGCAAAAAACATTTGAGCATTCCATTCCACTTTCTAGTTTAAACTTGTAGTGGCCATTACCATGGTCAAAATGAAATATAAGATGGGGTACCTATTTAAATCTAATCAATAAACATCAGTGAAACGCCAACAAACATGAATACAACTCTGAGATGTATCAAAAAATACTATGAAAGTATTTTAAATTATACAAGGAAATCTATAGTCATGGGTCAACATTTCGTGCAAGAGATGAATTTTCATGTTCCACTATTACCAACATTTCCAGTTTGCTTATAATTAAATAACATGGTCATTGGACCTTGACACTAAAGACAAAATAAGGCATGAAAGCAATGCCACTTTTCCTTACCTTTGGGGACTGAATAGAATAATTTGTTTGCTGCAGTGGATCGTCCAAGCAATTTATGTCTACATTGAAGATTTTCTTGTCATCGTAATTAAAGTAAAGGATGGTTAATATCCTGGAAAACGGAAACTATTATTAATACATTGTCAATGTAAAAATGTCAATGTAACTTCGTGCATTTATTTATGCAATGTGCTTCGTACTAACGACAATTTTAATATTTTAGTAATGTATCTATACTTACCCTGCTAGAAAAGACACCAAAAAGGAAACAATTGTTAAATACCATCCGAATCCAAACAAGCCTATCACTATTACAGAAATTAAGCCAACCCAGCCGCCAATTCTTAATTCCATTGTATCGTCTAATTCTCACAGTTATAGGGGCTCTATTTTAGTTACATCAGAACTAAGAAAAATATAAATAATTGTAAAATTCAGTGGAATCAACTTAACATTACGTCCCTAAAACACTACAATTTCAATTTCTAACTAAATGTCAATCGAAATTATAACGTTACCACACGTTACTTTGGTTAAGTGGTCAAAATATTGGTAAACTATTTTAATCCTTATTACGTATGGTCAAAGTTTATTTTGATACAGCGTTTAGTTGATATTAGTGAAACTAGGCGGTATTATCGTCATTGAAAGTTATTCAAAACAAAAGCTTCGATTGGCAGACGTCAACGCAGGCAAAGGTTAATTGCGTTTATGAAGATAGATATATTTTTGGGTAAAATAGAAGTAATATAATTTGAAAGTGGCTTATAATAGTTATAATCAAAGCACTCACTATATTATAATGCGATTATAATGTGGCTTAAAAAAGGGAATGTAACTATTACGTTTTAGAAGAAATATTGCGAGTTTAGCAATATTTGCTAAAGCCACGTTCACATTATCCGATAAAATATCGGTGTCGGCTCCGACACCGATATCTAAGATTTGTGCTTTTCACTAATTCACATTGTCCTTTAATATCGGTCCGATACAGCCATTTTGTTGCCAGTTAGTTGCATTCACAATGCCGGCGCATAACAGAATACTTTACCTTTAATATTTGATACATTTATGTAGTGAATACAAAAAATGTCGAGGGAGGATTTTACGCCTTCTTTAATAAAGTAGAAAGCTTCCGTGAAAAATTCCGTAACTGCTTTGGAATAAAAATAAAATATATTAATATTATTAAGCCATTAAAGAGATATAATGAAGGGGCATAATACGATATTGAAGATAGGAAGTCAAGTAAAAACAAGTGTAATGGACCATTTAGACGAGGCCAATTATTGAGACAGTCCAGTAAGCCAATCCAATATTGGCATCGTGTAAATAGAGACAGTCCACTGCATTGAATTGTCTTCAAGACATTTATGAAGCCAGTCCTTTGTAATAGAACGATTTCTAATTTGCTGGCTTACTGGATTGTCTTAATGATTGGCCTCGTCTAAATGGTCCATAACTGGCCACCTCGGCGGATCAACCACCACAGATCAACCAAGCACATTACAAAAAAAAAATACACGTATAGCACACACCGATATTTTAACGGATAATGTAAACAGTGAGCGGTTTTCCGTACATTTTTTATCGGTGTCGGATCCAAGACCAATAAAAAAATATTGTAATATTTTTTTTATTACAGATATTTTAAATATAATTTGAATGTGGTCTAAGGCGTTTGGCCATTCCGAAGCTTAGGTAAGTGATAGGAATAATCATTGACATTCAAAGCGAACTGTTCATTGAATTTTCAACTCTATCGGACTAGCCGAAAGCCTATAAAACAAAAAAAATAGAAATATATTTGGGGTAGATATACTTATAAAATGATATACTATTATATTATTATATTTATTATATTGTTCTTGAAACTTCATTTTAAATTTACTGTCTAAAAGAAACTAGAGTTGATATTAGCATCCACAATCATCGACGTCATATTTCTTTTAGTAGAATAGTAGTTGTCAGCAGCATGAGCATAACACACCTATCAATTTGTCGTAACAACCAAGAGACGCAGCAATTGAAAGGTGTGTAAAACGCTTATGGTCTATCACCTTAACAGGGTGTCCCAGGACTATGCAACATGAAGGGAAAGGGTCTTAAAATACCTAATTTTAAAAAATATATCTTTAATAATAAATAAATATTAGGGGCATTTTTTACACAAATCGAACTAGTCCCACGGTAAGCTCAATAAGGCTTGTGTTATGGGTACTAGACGACGATATATTTAATAGACATACAGGATGTCACAAAAATACTATGGGAAGAATTTAAGGTAATCATCGTTATCGAATTGCGAATCCGAAAATCACTTCCTTATTTTTTTTGACAAACTAAAAAACCGCCATGTATAAAAAATAACACAATGAAAACTTTTCGAAAAAGGTTGCTTATCCCTGGTAGCGTAAATTCGCCCCGCTGTACTACGTCGCTGCATGCGCAAGGGCGGGGCCATTGACCTGTCGCCCCGCCCCTCGCACCACCGCCATTTTAATGCTACTTTCAAATAAGAATTACTACCGCTTAGGTTTTATTCTTGGAATTGATCAACGTCATGCGAAACAATGATATGGTTTAGCCCTTAAAAGGAATTTAGCAACCCTTAAAAGGGCTTTAAAATGGTAATGATGTGCCTAGATGAACCAAATTGTAACGCAGCAATAATAATAAACTAACTATCACCGTGTCATTTACAATACCGGCCCACACGTTAATGCGCCACCGATATTGGAAATGACTTGGTTTCATGGCATGTGGATTTTCTCTGGTAGTGGAAAGGGTGTTGGCCGTCTTCTTTCAGTGCTCTCCACACACGCGTGTGATTCGTGCCGAGATCGCACGCGATCCTCTTCGAACCGCGCCAACACGTCTTCCTCGATGTCGTCGTCAAGCCGCAGACGGCCGGGGTCGGCGCGGTCATGTGCCGGCACGTGGACACTGCCCGTGTTGTACAAACGAATGTGTAAGCGTTGAAACGCAGCCCACGAAGACAGTGGCCTATTGTGCGGGCGATCGTAAATTACTTCGTACTCCCTACGAGTACGAACCTCGGTATAATTACAATTTGATCTACCTAGGCACATCAACATGTTGAAGTACTCTTCCGTTGAATACACCATTTCGAAAATCACAAACACTCACAAACAATCACCAACACACACCAGGAGGTCACTAACGGATCGTAATTTTAGCAAACGACCTGCAGCTAAATCCGAGTTTCCGACGTGACTGACTGGATTTCCAGAGCGGCCGAAGCTAAGTCCAAACCAAGAAAAAGAAATATTCAGTAGCTTATACTTATACTTAAATACATAGAAAACATCCAAGTCTCAGGAATAAATGTCTCTGCCCACCACAGAAACAAATGCCCTCACCGGGATTCGAACCCAGAACCTCTAGCTTCGGAGGCAATGGCACTACCAACTAGGCTAAACAGGCCGACAATATCAAAGGCACTTTCCCTTCATCTCGCATAGTCGTGGGAGACCATTGGACACCATGTATCCTCCTGACGACCGGCGTCCTACACATAGTACTCTTTGTCAATTTGACAGAGTATAATTTATTTTGGAAAATTTTGATACCCATTCAGGAGGGTATGGTAGGGTCAAAACTTGCGAGTTCTAAAACCCTAAAACAAAGAAATAAAACAACATCTGCGTAACAGCATTTTGGTTTACTGAAATACAACACAATCACAAGAACTGTTTATTTATTGTATATTACAGTTTTAAATAGTCCGAGACTACCTAATAATACTAGTATAAGTATTTTATTGTCAAACATGTCAAAAAAATTAACAAGTGGTACTTGACCGAGGTCTTATTATAAAATGAAAACGTTAAATGCAATATTTTGCTACAATATGGGCATCAACTTAAAACTCTTTTCAGGAGACTTCTTTCATTCAATAGATGACTAAATAAATATCGGGGTATGTGCGCGTGCGCAATGCGCGCCTATTATAAAATATCTCGGAATCTACAGATATTACAATATCTTAAGCTCCAAACAAACAGAGCGGGCGGGAGGCGGTTTTGATGCTTCTGATCTTTCCGACACTGTCGACTGTCAATTACTGCTTCATGTCACAGACGCCGCCTGCGCTTTACAGCGCTGCCGAATACCGCGTTCGCTTTACCGCAAAACCGCCTCCGCCTCGCAACGACGCTGTGCCGCTTTCTGTGTATTTCAAGCTTTATAGTCCTCGAACCACGAGCAAATTGTCCAAGGGGATTCGTAATACAACTCTCTTACAGCCCGGTCACAATTTTGCAAGAATTGTATGGTCGAGATGCGCAACGCAGTGCGATTAGTTGGAATAACATGCCATGTATTAGGATAACCGCTGCCGCCGCCGCTTAGTCGTGGCCGGGCCGTTAAGCATGTTCCAAGTTATCGCTCTAAAGGAACTTGGTGCATAATATCTGTAGATTTCGAGATATTTTATGGTAGGCGTGTAAGGCGTGCTTATCCTTCTAGTACACTTGCCCCGACTGTCTGTAATATTATTACTTATTATTGCACAAGACACGAATTTGTCTAAATGGAAAACCGTGCCACATGTATAGTGCTCTCGGTCAAACAACTTTTCCTCGTTGTTCTGTCCCGTCAGCCAGGAGACAACATTAACCGAGTTTCTTAGAAATAATGTTATAACATGGACTTCTAGCTTGGTGCAGAGATGACCCACGTCAGAATGGATTTATAATCATCGCTAAAACTCATGTTTGGTAGATTTAAACCCTATAAAATCTCGGTTTTTAAAGAGTGACTCAGGAGCAGGCAACGAGCAACAACGAGAAGTTGATTAACCCATCTACAACTTTAGGTACCATTTGTACTGTTTAAATAACTTAATAATACAATATTATTATATTAATTACAAGGATTAAATAAAGTTGGTACCTAAGTGTACTCCTCAAACGTTATATTATAGTTACAATAGAAAGTGCGTTAACAATAATAACTATCATTATCGTGTGCATAAAAATACAATGTTAACATTATTTGCCAATTCCGTTGTATGATTTATTATCACAATATTTTTACACCAAAATTTGATTTTGAAATAAATAAAATATAAGTAGTACATTTTACTATAATAATAAATTAATATTACATTTTCTACAATTATAATGACTGATGTAACTAACGATAGAAAGTTAAGAGTATGTTTTTTTTTGTTTTGTTGCATTTGCTAAATTAACTGTAATTATAACCGAAATTAATATTTACGATCAGATCGAATCATTCGATTAATTATGATTTGGAAAGCATCAGATCAGCGGTAAATGGAGTCGTAAATGGAGTTCGATAGTCACAATGATCTATAATCTAGATTATATAGATGAGTAATGTTATCTTTCATCGTCAAAGTGGGTAGAATGAATAGATGTTGACGACACCAAAAGGATAATTAAAACTAGGGCCCTATGATAAAGGTACAAATAATAATTTTTATAAGTCCAGAATGGCAACGCTGGATAAATGTCAAAAGAAAGTTACCCATATATATTGTATGAATAATTTATCTACAACCATATAGTAAATCCTCTTTTATGGGTTCAAGAACCATCGTAAATAACACCACCACCACCACCACCATATCAGCCGAAAGACGTCCACTGCTGGACATAAGCCTCCCCCAATTCCATGGGGGGTAAATGCCATAATCGCCACGCTTGGCATGCGGGTTGGCGATCGCAGTATCTCCACCGCACCTCAGGGATGCTGTTGCCCATCCCCCGGTGGTCTTGGCCGTAGTTTTAGGACATACCCGGGTCCAAAACCCGGGTTCCGGGTCGTAAATAACAGCTTAACAATATAGCCGGCGCGCCGCCTGCCCTCCACCCGCGTGCGAGCCATAACTACATTTACAATACATATGGTGCTACTTTACCGCACGACTGCGATAATCAGCAGATTACGTGCATATGTCGAAACTTTAAACAGCCATATATACTGTAAAACGTTGTACGATACACGTGCGAATAGGTAATTCGCAACTAGTGTCGATTTAAAACACTCCCTTCGGTCGTGTTTTAAATTATCACCACTCGTTGCGAATTTCCTGTTCTCTGCACTTGTATCCACCATATCAGCCAAAGGACGTCCACTGCTGGACATAGGCCTCCCCCAAATTCACGGGGGGTATATGCCATAATCGCCACGCTTGGCATTCGGGTTGGCGATCGCAGTTTCTCCACCGCACTCCAGGGATGCTGCTGCCCATCCCCCGGTGGTCTTGGTCGTAGTTTTAGGACATACCTGGGTCCGGGCACTTGTATCGTAATGTACTATTACAGTATGGTGCTACTTTACCGCACGAGTGCGGTAATCAGCAGATTACGTGCATATGTCGAAACTTTAAAGAGCCATATGTACTGTAAAACGTTGTACGATACACGTGCGAACAGGTAACCCGCAACTCGTGGCGATTTAAAACACTCCCTTCAGTCGTGTTTTAATTTATCACCACTTGTTGCAAATTTCCTGTTCTCGGCATTTGTATCGTAATGTACAGAATATACTGTTATGGGTTCAAGAACCATCCGTAAATAACAGCTTAACAATATAGCCCGCGCGCCGCCCGCCCTCCGCCCGCGCGCGCGTCATAACTACATGTATAGCATGTAGTTATAAGATCACATTCAATTTTACAGTACAGTCCGGAACACGCGCGCGGGGAGCCGGGGCCGGGGCGGTAATCATGTTTTCACCGGCTCAATGATTGCATATGAAACACAAAGAGGATTAATATATGGAATGGATGTAGATAAACTAGTGTATGCATCTATAGTAACATAATCAAGCATTAAAACACGAGTGTGGATTTATGAAACGAGCCGCAGGCGACTAGCATTATGTTACAGTTGCATAAACTACTATTTCGTTACCCAATCAATTAATCAATTAAAATGTTGAGTCCATAACTACGAACAGTCGCGGAATGAAATGTTTGTCACTTTTTGAATGTTATCATTAAAATAAAGCCTACTTGACACTGACGTGAAGTGAACGCCATGTCAACGACATGTGAACGCTCCAAGGTTTTTTAGAAAATAAGTGGCAATGGTAATACTGCCTGACAGCCACAGAATGACGTCATAATTTACTTACGACCTTTTGGTATTCGCTACTTTTAGATTAGATATTTTAGAAAGAAAATGAGGATTTCGGGAGAAATAAAAAAACACGTGAACCTTAAAATTTCATTTTCTATCGGTCTAGATCATAAAATGGCCACCTTGAAAATATGAAATGTTGTCAATTGACGGTAAGATTTAGTGAATTTTTACTAAGGTATATTGGCATTTCATACATTTCATGTATAGTAATAGTTAATTTAATTGCATAATTTTGGACAATGACAAAGGCAATTTTAGTCCAAGGCTGCTCGCATCAGAGCTAAGCTATGTTTTAATACAAATCGCTCAAACAAGGCGAAGGTTGTCTGGAAGAAATCGTTTTATACCGATATGACCGCCTATTATTGCCTAGTTTCAATATCATATTAAGTATGTATTTCTCTATATAAGTATGTATATCGTATTTAAGTATGTATTTCTCTATATAAGTATGTATATCGTATTTAAGTATGTATTTATCTATATAAGTATGTATATCGTCGCCTAATACCCATAGTTCAGGAGATGATCGCATCACAGCAGAGGCTCTAAAAGAACTTGGCAAGCTGGGTATGGATTTGTTGCACAAACTCTGTAACGCTGTGTGGAAAACTTGCAATTGGCCATCAGATTGGGTCCACTCGTCCATCGTTCCACTACACAAAAAAGGATCAGTTAAAAACTGCAGCAACTATAGGACCATAGCTCTGATATCTTACACAAGCAAAGTACTTCTACATGTCATCAATAGCCGTCTCCGATCCTTTCTAGACTGGCAAATCCCTCAAGAACTAGCGGGTTTTGTGAAAGGCAAAGGAACAGATTTTGAACCTTAGACAGCTGATAGAGAAGTCCTATGAATACAACACCCCGATGATGATATGTTTCGTGGACTATCAGAAAGCTTTCGATTGTGTCAGATGGAAGCATCTTTGGAATGTTTTGGGGGAGGCGGGAGTACCGAGCCATTTAGTGTTACTCATACGGAAGTCGTATGAGACTGGCTACGGAACTATTAAACTCGAGAACGTCACCTCAGGCCGCTTCAAGTTTGAAAAGGGAGTGAGACAGGGATGTGTAATATCACCCATCCTTTACAACATTTATGGGGAACACATCATGCGCAAGACCCTCGAAGGATGGGGAGGTGGCGTAAGGGTGGGAGGATGCGTCATCTCTAATTTACGCTACGCGGATGACACTACCCTATTTGCAGCTTCGGAAGCGGAAATGTCCGAGTTACTGTTACGCCTAGAAAAAACAAGCCAGGAACTGGGACTTGCCATAAACAAAAACCAAGACCAAACTTATGGTGATTGACAGATTCGCAGCTATCCAACGCACGAACTTGTTGCACGACTATGAAACCGTGGAAGAGTTCCAGTACCTCGGCTCCGTGATCAACAACAGAGGTAGCTGCGAACCGGAAATTCGTCGTCGCATCGGTATGGCGAAAACGGCAATGACCCAACTGAGCCGAATATGGAGAGACAGGAATATCTCAAGGCGCACGAAGATTTCCATTGTCCACACCCTCGTCTTCTCCATTTTCTTATACGGTGCTGAAACTTGGACTATTAAAGCCGCAGACAGGCAAAGGATTGATGCGTTTGAAATGTGGTGCTGGCGACGAATGCTCAAAATTCCATGGACTGCATTTCGCACGAACGCATCCATCCTTAAAGATATCGGCTTAGACAAGAAACCACGTCTTTCATCTGTCTGCCTTCACCGTATTCTCCAGTATTTTAGCCACATCGCTCGCCGGAATCCCGAGAATTTGGAGAAACTGGTGGTTACCGGTACAGTAGAAGGCAAAAGACCAAGAGGCCGAAGCCCCAAACGATGGCTCAACCAGGTGTCGGAGCATCTTAATATGCCGGAGAATGCAGCCCTCCAACAGGCAGCCGACCGAAACTCCTGGAGAAGAATACTGGCTATGCTACGTCGGCAGAGTCACGATCCTCGGCAATGAGGGACCGATTGAGGAGGAGGAGGAGGAGTACCCATAGGCTCAGTCTGAAAACCAGCGCTGGGCTTTCTGCTCAGCACATGCTGAGACTGAGACCTATTGCTACACAGCGGTAATTGTTATATATTAAGTTATGTCCTAGTATAAGTTTTTTTTGTGGCAATAAATGCTTTGAAGTTTGAAGTTTGAAGTACAAGCTTTGCTTAGTTTGGGACTAGGTCGATTTGTGTAAGATTGTCCCCCAATATTTATTTATTATTTAAAAATATTTATTTAAAAATTTATTTTATTATTATTTTTTAATTTTAATATTATTTTCTGTGTCTGTCTTGTCTTGTCTAGCCCAATGATGTTATTTGTATAGCTATTATATCGATCACTCGTGTGTAATTTAAGCGTAGCTTTGGTGGGAAAGCAGTTTAATGTTATGGTACTAAAGGTACTTAAAGAAGGGCAGTATATTTTCTAAAATAAATAACAGTTTTCACTTGGATTATAACAAAAGTACATGATAATATGTCTACAACCTTAGGCTAAATAAAGAATTCGAAGGTTAAATACAATTTCGCGTCTAAATTGACTAACTTATTAGAAGCGTTATTGCTTCACGTTACAATACTAACCGACAACCTTTCATTTCGTTCAGATCTATACAAATACAATCTTAACTCATTCATTATAGTGACTAAATTTTGTATTTTTAATTGAATTGATTTTTGAATTGCGTTTCTTTGATGATGGATTTTGGCTTAAGAATTTTCTACAGGGATACAGACTAAAGCATTGAAGTAGAAATGGGAATTATAAAGTACCTACGGATGGCTGCATGCCAAACAATTTTTAATATCCCAAAATTTGAAATATTATTATATACCTATTCATTTTAATTTTAAAAGGTTTTCCGTGTATAATTTTAAGTAGTATAACCACCCAATCAATCGTTCAGCCGTTTGTATACATACTAACGCAGATCCAAAAGATTCTTTCATGAGCTGAATAACCACACCAAATCACGTATTTTATCTTTGGCTCAACACTTAAACGGCCAAAATAATTAAGAATCCGAAAACACTTAAAGAATCCGAAAACGTCTATTATATTTATATGTGTTAATCGTCTGTAAAATTTACTTGCACAATCCCAATCGGAATCTACATCATGCTTATCGTAGAAACGAAATAACCAACAATGTACCTTATATTCTTTAGTAATAAGGTTTAACATGGCTTTCGTTAGTACGAAAGTGATAATAGAGTCAATCGTTATCTGGTAAAAGGAAACCTGATATTGATTTGGCAATCCCGGTTAGTTTTATAATATGTTTAGTCTTGACATGTATAGTGTAACAAATTAATCCTTAGCACCGAAGCAGTCTGGTGAATAACAAGTAACAGTTTTCATATTGAAGTCTTGTTAAGAGAAAGCACACTGCCGACTTCCATTTAGTGCTAGGGTCATTTATCTAAGATCTAGGTTTTAATTCAAATTACAGGTCAATAAATAGGACAGTTGGATTCATTGCAACCGTTCAATGAATACCAAATAAGCTTACCAAGTGTTATTTCTAGTGTAACATACACGTGTCCAACATTCATGTGTCAAAAATATCTGTCAAATTGCATCTCTATACATTTGTGTTGTTAATATCTAATTATGAATCGGCAGCGGTATCCCTGTGCAATATTGCTTCTAAGTAACTAAAGCTGTGTCCACATTAACATAACCAATACTCGAGTGGAATGATTTCATAATTATATTACATATGAAAACTTTTGGAATAGGACAGTGATAATTAAGTGTGGAGACAGCTTTACAGTGCGACCATAATATTAATTTCAACAGCTACCGTCCTTTCTCCTCGTGTGTGAGTATTCACTAGGGATGTGCTAAGCTCTGTTTCCATTCAAGTGACACCTATAGGTCACCCGTGTAACTGAGACGGCGCGGTTATTTCTGGAACCTCCCCTGTGAGCAACACGTGATTAATGTACGATCCTTTGGTGTCTCCTCACCGTCGACTTAGATAAACGGTATACCTATAGTTGTCTCGCATGTGAAGAGTCAAATTCAACACAGCTTATTACATCCCTGGTGGAGATTCACCTTGTGCAAACCTCCCTTACCTATACTTAAATAAATTAATGTTAGTTATTACGCATATACAATATGTTACAACATATTCAACAATATCAACAATGGACTCGTTAACTATTAAATAAATACACATACATACGATATCGTTAACCATACGTACATCATTGAGAATCACGTAACAGTGGAGGAGTCAGTTAAACACCATGGACGCAGACCGGGAGCCCACCGTGAAGTCTTTGTACTGCGAGAACACGCACAGCTGAAACCAAATACAAAATCTAATTGAAGTAAGTTTAATGGAATTATGTTTATATTCTATCTAATAATCAACATATAAAAATACAAATACAAAAATACAAAATTCTTTAATGCCATAAATCAAATCACATTGTTAATTTATGATATAAGGGATGGAGTCGCCCGTTAAGCAAACAATGCCTGTATTGGGAGGCCCCGCTCTTCCATAGATTTTAATGGGTACTAACAATTAAGCAACTAAGTATTTCTTTAGTAGCATTTATGACAGATATAGTTGAAAACATCAGAAATGAAGCGCATATGAACTGCTTCATCTTCCCTTGCGTCGCGAATGAGCACCGCGGCAGAACCAGGCAGTTCCAAATAATGAAGTTCCTATAATTCAATGTCGATCTCGAGTCAAGGTCCATTTACATGACGTAGAAATTGCATACAATTCCATTAGGTACATTACGATTGCGGGTGACCAAGGTACGGTCAACTCCCTTTTTATTGGACCACTTCGTACCTTGTCACAGTGAAAATCAATATGAAAGGTACTAGAGATCTCATATTATTGTCACTGTGACAAGGTACTTGGTGGACTGTACATACGACGAGTTCCATTAAACCCTGCAATGCAGAAGAAGAAGAAAGAAGAAAAAACATTTATTAATGACAAACACAGGTAATACATAGAAGTTTACTAAAATAGGACGAACACTGTCAGAAAAGGGCCACAGCTCAGCATGAGGCTGGCAAAGCCAGCGCTGTTCTTCCGTTGTGGCCCAGGTGCAAGCCACAGCTCGCCGACGACGCGGCTATACTAGCCGATTTTTCTGACAAATATATATATGTAATATATATATATATTTTCAACATTTATAAGTTCTAACATTATGTGATTTACCACAGAAAATAAAAAATAAATGTAAATGTACGTGCAGACCACACTTAACCAGCCTTAAAAACTATTCTTAATCTATAGTACAAACTTGCAAAATTGAAACAAACTACCAAGACACTATTGAAAACGAGACGTCAATAATGGGGCCTCCCACATGCAATGAAAATCGCATGCAAGTTCTTGCACCGTACTTATAATCATTTGAATTGGCCGAGTCGCATAGAATTAACCCGTTCAAAAGGCGACTACCTTCCAAGCGAGAAGATTCAAAATGTAATAAGAGTTTTATAAAAACTATGACATTTTTAATAATTTCATAAATGGGCCTTCATACGAGTGTGATAAGAAATATACGAATCCTGGTGCGCTCTGTAGCAACCAGGGGCTCATTATATTGTTACACCACATTATATTTGTGGTTTTAACGGTAAGAGATGAGAAAATTCCTAAAGACGGATCAGAGAGAACGAGCCATGGCAAATGCGAACGGAAGACAACAAGTGCGAACGAAAAGTCCCGTCCGTTGATTTATGATCGAATCAGTATGTTCATTTTGGCCCAATATTAGTGGCATATAAATGCCCTGTACGTAAAAAAATGCGTGCAGCCGACAAACCGGAGGTCATGTTGTTGGATCTGCACAACAATGTCCGTCCGTGTGTAGGGTAGTTGGGCGCGCGGAAGTGACGTTCAATCAAAATCAAAAACAAATTAATATAATCTATGGATTGTCTATGATTGTAACGTATTGTAACCTTAACTGGTCGGATGCTATTGCACAGACTATAAAATTCGTTATCGATAAAATCGATACCAATATAACCAATCACGGGAATTGGAAAACAAAACATTGATTATTCGATTATTATCGTATAGAACGTTATCAAGCCGTGCGCTAGGTCACGTCAAGATAAAAGACTACCATATTGCCAGCCAACACAAGTCCTATTTCACTCAATCATTGTGTTACAAACTAGACTTTATTACAATTCCTATTGAGTTCAAATTTAAGGTAAATGGAAAATAGTGATGAGTTTACAAAATGAAAACTATTTTATATTTGTCTAATATCTCATTATTTTGGGAGGGAAAAAGGAATAGGTATTACATGATATTTGAATATAACTACCTACTACAGTACCTATATTAGGAAACGTAAATCCAGGATTTTTTATCGTTTCTACCCTGTAATTTACTGATCATATTCAAGTGTCCAAATAGTCATTTATGTATGTGTTAGTAACTTAATAAGTTGTGTTAATGAATTATAAGTATCTAAGCATGCATCCAAAATAAAAATGTAGGTGCACAATTTTGGTCTTCAACAACACAATAATACAAAACAGCACAAATTTATTATTAATGTTAGTTTATTGTAGTATTTACATTATAATAACATAACCTATTTTAAAAAAATAACCCCAACATAGGAAAGAAACATCGACCGCACTCAGATCGGTTCATCCGTTTGGAGGACACGTAGCTGCTGACATACACATACACCTTATTTGCCTCGGGGGTTAGTTAAGAAATAAGTGTATAAAATAATTAACAGTGCGCACCACCTAACATATTCTACTATGCCTTCCAAAACATAAACTGTCCCGATTTAAACCAGCATACCTAACATAACTATATCGCCGTCTAGTACCTATACATAACAGAAGCTTTATTGGGCTTACTAATGGACTAGTTCGATTTATGTAAAAAATTACCACCTAATATTCATTTATTGGTCCTTTAATAACTCATAGAGATATAACTCATATAACTCATAGATGAAGAACGATATTATGAGATAGGTATCTACCCTATTTGTTATTTTTCGCGTTACGCGCTCTTTTAATAGTCGAGTACGATTGCGCAAAGCGCGAGAATGAACTCGTCTTCAGTGCAGCTCACGCCAGCTACAACTATTCATCATAATCAGTGATCGGAATTAGGTGAGCTATAATACCTATTCTTCGCGAGAGAACATAATATAGAGTGCTGACAACCGGGTAAAGAAAAAGTTATAACTTTTAGATTGACATAAAACTACCCGTTCTGTACGAACGGCAACACCTGTGTTGCTGTTTGTACGTAAAAACATGTATGTTTACCATTACGACTAGTACGAGGCTTGCACTGAAAGTGGCGGGAATCGAATACTTATTAATTTATTTTTAACATGTATTATACCTTTTTATAATCTCTGAAGTTTCCTTATCTCAACACACTGGCCACTTAGAAAAAAAAAAGTATGGTTCGGTTTCAATTGTTTATTGAAGTCGTCGAGTCACTGCTTAAAATGGAATTGTGCCGTGAAAATTTCAGAGCTATGATTTATTATGACTTTAAAAGTGGACTAACACAAAAACAATGTGAAGAGCGGATGGTTGCTGCTTTTAATATTGAAGCTCCTTCAAAGACTACAATATACAGGTGGTATTCAGAATTTCAACGTGGCCGTGTATCCCTCACCGACGAAGTGCGTGAAGGTCGACCAAAATCGGCAGTCACGCAAGAAAACGTCGATGTTGTGCGTCGTCTGATAAATGAAGACCGACATGTGACATATCGGGAAATTCAAGAGCACCTGGGTATTGGAATGAGTCAAATACAAATTATTTTAAAAGAAGAATTAGGCGTGAAAAAGTTATTTTCCCGTTGGATACCTCACCTATTGTCTGACGAGCAGAAAATAGTCCGTGTCAATTGGTGCCGCAAAACTTTGAAAAGATTTAACAAGGGACGCTCAAATGCTGTTTTTAGCATAGTATCAGGTGACGAGTCGTGGATATACGCTTATGAGCCTGAAACTAAAAACCAATCCCGAGTATGGGTCTTCGAAGACGAGCTCAAACCCACAAAAGTTGTTCGTTCTCGCAGTACGGCTAAGAAGATGGTGGCTACGTTTATCTCTAAATCTGGTCACGTAGCTACTGTGGCTCTTGAGGATCGTAGAACAGTCAATGCTGATTGGTACACCACTATTTGTTTGCCGAACGTCTTTGCTGAACTCCGAAAAACAAACCCTAGTCGTCGCATCATCCTTCACCACGACAACGCCAGCCCACACACCGCTCGGACAACAACTGAGTACCTGGACGGTGAAAAAGTCGAAATATTGGACCACCCTCCATATAGCCCTGACTTAAGTCCCAACGACTTTTTTACATTCCCCAGAATCAAGGACAAACTGCGTGGTCAGCGGTTTCAGACGCCAGAAGAAGCAGTGGAGGCCTATAAAATAGCCATTTTGTCGACCCCTACTTCAGAGTTCAAAAAGTGCTTTATGGACTGGTTTGAACGCATGCATAAGTGCATGAAATACAAAGGAGAATATTTTGAAAAACAATAAAAATAAATAAACTCACTTATACTGCATATTTTCTTCTATTCCCGAAACTTTCAGTTTTACCCTCGTACCCGGATAAATATTGAATACTCGGTATTCAAGAAAAGATATATTTTTCTATCCGGTTGTAACCACTCCATATTATATCCTCTTGCGAAGAATAGGTATTTTAATTTTAGCTCACCTAATTCCGATCACTCATCATAATCCTCTGTTCTAGTCATAACTAGATATTCAATCATCATAATCCGGCAGCATTCCCAGATCCGGTCCGCAATCACAACAAGTCCAATCCTCGGAGCCGTCGACCACCTTGTCCTTAAGCTTCTGTGCCAGCTGTGCAGTGCAGCATGAATCGCTGAGCGCAGTCCGCCTGGCACGAGTCGATGCGCATACTGCCGTGCACCGAGCTCAGCTAACAAGAGCCTGCGATTGAGAGCGAAGGGTCCGACCTAATGATTTATGATTTGCTAGGAATCTACTATTTTCCACGGTATTTGCCGCCTCGCACGCTCTCTTAATAATACAGTAGGATTGCGCAAAGCGCGAGTATGAAGTCGCCTTCAGCACAGCTCACATCAGCTATAACTAATCATCATAATCCTGCTGCGGCATGAGCACCCCCAGATCCGGTCCGCAATCACAACACGTCCAACCCACGGAGCCACCGCTCACCTTGTCCTTGAGCTGCTGGCACATGTGCAGCGCCGCCGTCAGCATGAACAGCACGTCGCTGAGCCACGGGACCGCGCAGTCCGCCTGGCACGAGTCGATGCGCATGCTGCCGTGCACCGAGCTCAGCTGGTACGCGACGAATATTAGCTTATGGGATTGGATGTAGAACGATATTGCGAGGTCCTCGGGTAGGTTCGGTGATAGGGCTTTCTGGAAAGACAATGTTTTGAGCTTAAACTGAAAGTAGCGGGAATGTGCGAACCGACAAAACAGGGCAGTATGGACAAGTCTGACACTAAGTACAAAATGTTAGGAAGCAAGCCATAGATTTTGATGACAATAAAAATAGCATTTATAGATTTAGAAAAAAAGCTGAACGCATTTTTTCTTATCACTAAAATCGATGATTCCTAAGAAAAGATCTTTGTATGTTATGTCTTATAGTTCCAGACTTGCCCATACTGGCTTATCTTAATGGCTGACCTTGTATATAAAAATCAAAAATATATATTTCAAACCAAATATCCAGATGTTGTTAGTTACAAAGATAAAACCTAAAAACTAATTTTGTATGAGTAGCTTCTCGATAGTGGTCTTCTTTTTAAGAAACTGTAGATTTTGGTAAAAGTGCCACTGCACCTGCAGCCCACTTTCAGAATAGTAAATTTATTTAATTTATGTATTTGGTAGCACGAAAGCATTTTCTGTACACACTAGTGAATTACTGTTATGACTATCAATGCAAAATCTTTGCTTTTAGGACAAAGAATATGCAGTACCTACTTAGTTGAAATACAGTTCAATTCCAAGTTAATGGAATTATGTTGTGAAAATAGCACTTTTGTTAGATTTATTGCAGATTCAGATCAATTACACGATTCCTCTAGTCTAAACAACGCTCTTCAATCTTCAAGAGGCAATATAAATTTATGATCATTCATGTTATGTCATTGTTATCCCATAGAAGGCCGAGCACGGCATTCAGATAGCTAACTTGAGACTCAAACGTAACGGGTAACTCATAAGGCACAAAATCAAAATTGCAACCTCAACTCGTTGTCTGATAACTCATACAAAGTCATTCAAGTTGTAATTTTTTCTTTCCTGTTAGACGTTAATGTAATGAATTCTCTTAGCCACTAGCAAATAGCTGAGGATATAACCAGGATTAATACTGCCGTGAGCGAAAGAACAAAGATCCGAAACGATGTGATCCTACAGAGAACCAAAGTCAGCAATATAGCCCAAGGGATTAGCAAGTTAAAATGGCATTGGGCAGGTCACATCTGCCGCAGAACCGACAACCGTTGGGGTAGGAAGTTGGGGTGGGTTGGGGCACCAAATTCAGAAGGTGATACAATTTTAAGAAATTATAATATATTTGTTAGGAAGCTAATTATTAAAAACGTATTTCGCCTGTGTTATATTAGTGTTTAATTAAGGATTGGAGTATTTTATTTATTATTTTTATTTATTTATTTATCAAAACAATTGACAAAAACTTAAAAATAAATACAACGTCCCGCAAAACTGTTTGCACAGTTTGACTGTGGGATCCATGAGTCTATATAATTAGTGGTTAAGTCTTAATGTACGAGTATACAAATATAAAATACCCACGGTAAGTATATTGAATTTAAATACTGTCGAGGTAGTATTTGAGCAATGCTCTTTCGAATTTATTTTTGTTTCCCTCCTTTCTAATAGCCGCAGGTAAGGCGTTAAGTAAATATGGTAGGCACTTTTCGATGAGCCTATCCCCATAGTAATTGCTTACTCTGAGGATAGCATACTTCCCCGCAGCTACAGACTTGGTGTCATGTTTTTGGCTCATTTGAGATAAGTAACTCTCTTGATTGCCGTGTTGATTAACTAATAATAAATATTTGTGTCTTAGAGTTGCCGGAAGAATTTTACATATTTTAAATAACTTATAATCAGGGAGTGAAACTTTGGTGCCGGTGACATCATTATGACGCAAATTCACATATAGGGTGATTTTATATAAACAACATTGCAACACTCCAATGATTATTAATAATGCAATAATTTTATTTTTTATTAATAAGAAATGACTATTTATATTTAAAATAATGGCAATATTAAAATAATTACAAAAACATTAAGAAAAAAATATTTTATTAAGTAAGTAATTGTAAAAAATATATTCGTATAAATGAAAAACAACAAATTAAATTTCGTGGGTTGTCGAAAAATAGACAAAACGCTTGGAATTAAAACACAACATCGCATCTTCTAATTTTAATACATACCTACTGACCAATAAATACCTACATAACGCCTGTAATCGCAACCAAAACAAAATTATTGATGTAAGTTAACCTTTCATCATCAAAATCGATTCCTTCAATAATCCAGACAAAAACACTCTGTATGTAGCTTGACGTCATACGTGTGTCATCGGCACCAAAGTTTCGCTCCTCTATAATAATCATTTTTATATTTATTTTTAGTTTTATTGTTTACTAATAGTTTGAGAAATCTAATTTGCAGCTTTTCTAATTTTATGTTTAGTACATTTTTTGTTCAATTAAATTGTAGCTATAAATTTTCTCTCAATATTAGAAATCTCAATTTAATTTAATGCTTTTTAATTTGTAATGTGTTTTTTTTGCATTATTTTTAATGTCAAAAATTCGCCTTGTCATGACTATCAGTCTTGCTAGCATGAGTTTAACGGTCATGTTTTACGTGGCTTTATGTGCCTTAAAACATGATCATTAAATATATCGCTCGTTAGCTCGGCTGTTCTCGGTTCAAAGACCAGTGTCCGTCGCGCTCTACAATCAGTACAATTCAATATGCACTTTCAATTTGTCTATTATTTATTTATATATTTAAACAAGTACTATAAGTTTTATCCATAAGACTTACGAATACATTCTAATTCTACTGTTTATAGTTTATAGTATATCCTAACAATCCTTTGGTAGCAAATTCAAGTGTTCAATATTATAAAGATTAGATACGTTTAGAGAATAATGAGCTAGTGTAGCTGATTACTGTTTGAAGTATTACGAGTATGTTATTGATTCTAAAGAAAACTAGTGAATATACATTTAATGTCTCAGTATCCGGTAATTGTATCTAAAAAAGTGATAGGTATGATGCCACAACAAATACAAACTTAACAAAATCAGATAACAGGTAATAAATAATATACCATCACTATCATTTGTTTTGTTTGAATGCCGCTTCTGATAAAAAAAAATAGTATTTTACTAGCAAAGGCTAATCTATATCATTAAACAAACAAAACCGATTGGAAATAAATGATATCACAAGTATTGCCCGTCAGATATAGAGTTCGATTATAGTACAATCGAGGAATTTGAATCTTTGTCACTTTTGGACTCTATTCCAATGAAATAGAGTCCAAAAGTGACAAACATTCAAATTCCTCGACTGTACATTATTGTAGAGGTCAGAAAAAAGCAATTCGTGGACACGTTGATCTTGACGGACTACGCGAATCAGTGGACGCGTGTCCAAGAATTGCGATTCCCACTGAGGCATACCTATATAGTGCTTTTTTTCAAACAATGCAATGAATATTGAGAATTATAAGAAAATTCTGATATTAGAAACACGCGCTGCAGCAGCCGGCACGGATGGTCACTTTGCCGGCCTAGGCCTTTCAATTTTGTAGTATCACCGTGTAGACTCGGGTAAGAATAGATCTGCCGTCTCCCCCGCCTGTCGTAAAAGGCGACTAAAGGGGGTCATCGGGGTTGCGAGTGCAGCATGTGGCACGGGCCAATGCACCTGGCTATCAACCCCAGGGAAGGTGACGTGGATAGCTTTAAAATGAGCCAAGGGGAGTAAAATATAATATAATAATATTGGGGGACAATCTTACACAAATCGACCTAGTCCCAAACTAAGCAAAGCTTGTACTATGGGTACTAGACGACGATATACATACATATATATATATATATATACATAATTAAATACATAGAAAACATCCAAGACCCGAGAACAAATATCCGTGAAAAATGCACAAATAAATGCCCTGGCCGGGATTCAAACCCGGGACCTCTAGCTTCGGAGGCAGAGTCACTACCAACTAGGCTAAAAAGCGCGAGGGGGCTCCAGTGCATTCAGATTTGAGATCCTGGAGGCCTCGTGGAGCGGTCACCGTGGAGTTTTCAGAGGATAGATATACCATATAATCCAGTTATTACCCGACGACTGGGTACCAGCATCGCAGGTCTTCTCCACGAAAATCCAATTTTGAATTAAATTCCATTTTATAGGCCGCTCGTTTCGCTGCACCCGAAACGTGATACTTCGCAACGTATATACAAAAATAATACAATTACACAAAATAAAATAAAATATACTAAATTGTAAAATATATTATATATTAAATTGTATAATGAATACAATTACACTTATATGTGATAGTTCGGGAGGGCTTGTCTTGTCTCGCCTAACCTGAGTCGTCAATAAAACTACTCTGTCTTTAAGCAGTCATTTTGGCGCGAAATGACGTTTATCGATTGGTAACCTCCAAATTATTATTTCTATCTAAAATGGTGGAAGTGAAATAATACCTAATTGACGAATATTTACTTTTACACTTTCATTTGTACTTTACGAAAATAATCTCATTGAATGTTGATTTGATCTCGCGATACGATCGCTTACATCATTGTACTCTAGTATTGTCTCTGGCTAAAATTTGACAGCTAACATCATTACTATAAGGCAGTGGGGCTACTGTACTTTTAGGTAATACCGGGTCACTATCGCACAGAACATGCACAGAAGAAAATTGTGATAAAAACACTCGAGAACGTAAATCAACATACGCGTTCAATGCCGTATGGCAATGTAAGGAAGAATTATTGGTACCAAGGTAGCAGTAATTCCAATAATATAATTCCGCTTGCATCAGAATCAAGATTCTGATGCAAGCGGCACCTTACGGCTAATCCAGAATTTATTATTTGCTTCAATGAGCGGTTCCGAGCTTACATACAGAAGTAATTTCACTATATATTTTACGTACAGTTGACGAAACTGAATACTTGTCGATTTTGGACTCTATTTAAATAGCCATAGAGTCCAAAAGTGACTAAGATTCAGTTTCCTCGACAGTACATTCTATACTTACCATATTCCTACTTTTCATAAGCTCATCAATTGCTTTCTTTTTGGGAAGGACTAGTGCTGTGCGGGCTCTTTGAAGAGAACCAATCAGACATTGTATTATATGTAGAACTTCATCAGATGACCTGCAAATAAAAATAACCTTTTATTTCTAAGAAACGAACTAAAAAGTAGACAAACCTAGTAGTTATGGTATAGGCCAGAACCATGAGTGTATACCTTTATTTTATCACCCAAGTGAAATTGCTAATACAGACACTATTAGAGATCAAATTAGGTAAACAAGCCATATCCTTAACCAACTATATATTATATGACAGTGGTGTGCCATAGGACTCTATCGCCTAGTTTATTTTATGACAATCATCCGACAGTTCATGGAGGTAAAGTAAACTAAATTACCAATGGGTTGGTTCCCTACTATCAAGTCTGATGCCACATCTGTGCTCATAATGCTGAGATATGTGCCTTAGAAACTTATTTAACCGACTTCAAAAAAAAAGGACGAGGTTCTCAATGTATCGGTTTTTTTTATGTATGTTCAGCGATTACTCGGAGACTATTGAACCGATTTCAAAAAATCATTTTTTTGTTTGAAAGGGTATGTTTTCTAGCTGGTCCCATTGTCATCAAGTCTGGATCTGATGACAGGATCTTGGAGAAACGAAGGTAACTCCTCAAATTATATAGCAGGAGAGGCCGAGTGTGAGTATGAATATGTTTGGTTGAGAAGTTTGGAGTCGGTTTTTTTTTGTTAAAAATTTACTTGTTTATATACTTGCTACTTACTAATCTATTGATTGATATTTAAATCAATAGATTGTCACCAATCATTCAATTAATCTCTTATTAATTGAGTGATACTGATAACACAAAACCACTTGAATGCAAGTCGTAAAATATAACACTAGGAAACACATTAATTCAATATTGTAGGTACCTACTTCAATCAGGTCAGGATCGTATAGTTGGGTTCGGAACAGGCAGTCCTTAATCCTATTGCAAATAAATATAAATGTTACATTATACACTCAAGAGCATGTAAAACGGCTACAATTAGTACGGAAAATGTATACAAAGTGTATCCTTTTTTTGCTCTTGGGTATATTGGTTACCTTAGCTACTACAAACTATATGATGCTGACTGTACATTTACGTAATTTGATAAAATACTAATCAATTTAATCAATTATCCTTTCGACCGCCGTAGTCTGACATATAAGACATAAAATATCCAGCTCATTTCGCCGCAGTCTGATAAAAACAATGTCTGGTATGTTTTTTACAGGTTAGTAATCTCTCTCACGGATTCTAATTTGATTAATTTATACATAAAAAATGTGTAACTGGCATGTTCGATGAAAAAGTTTCGGCGGTTAAAGAGTTAAGTGTTTAATCAAGGACGTCGAATGTAATGTAAATTGGGATATCATTGCAATTATGACGTCATAAAAATCTTGATTGATCTACATAATTATGTGAGTCTTTTTGTGACCAAGGATGTTGCAACATTCATTATATGCTGCTGATGAATATAAATATTACATGTGATACTGGGATGAGTAGCATACTCGAAGAAGAGGCCTGTGCCCAGCAGTGGATCATATACACTACCGCTCATAATTATTTAGGCACCCATACCTTTTTCCATACATCTGTATACAAAAATGACTTTCAGAAATACACTGCCAAGTCAGAGTCCCTGGAGAGTTTTGCGTGCATTTCGCATTTTTTATTTAGCTGACTTATAGAGCCTTAAATCGGAGACCCCCCCCCCCCCCCCCCTATTAAAATGGTAGTTCTCGTTTTGCAATGACTTAAATAACTACTAACTGCTGATTCAGGCAAACTGAAGTCTCAGTCAATGTCATAGAGACTTTGATATCATTGTTCTCATTTTAACTTAAGGTAAGGTTATTCTATTTTCATAATGCCTGGCCTTAAATCAGAGTCAGAGACTCCAACAGCATTACTTTTATGACACAGAATTTTGTCACATATCATCCTCATTATTATACTGGGCATTGGCCTTGGACACCACAGTCTGCGATGTCATTCATGCTGCCGAAGACAAGGCAAATTGGCACGATATAGTCCGCGAGAAGATTGTTCTCGAGGTTTCGCCCCTCAGCATTGAAGAAATACGACGCTAGGAGGGGAGGATATGGACTGAGCATAGGCACAGGCTTCTTTTCGAGTATGCCACTTGTCCCAGTATCACAATTATATTTGTTTACATCAATATTTCAGACTTGTTGCAACATCCTTGGTAACAAGAAGACACAAACAAGTATGATATAATATATTATTAACCTCTGTCAGTGACAACACTGACAGAGGTTAATAATATATTACATGAACAATCATGTTGTGTGTCCTTGCTAGTGGAATGTACGCCTACAAATAGACATTTATGGAAACGTAAGTTGCTGTTGGAGCTGAGAAGAACGATAACAGGTATTGTAGTCACCTTTGGGATGGCTCGGCTAAGTACCAACTTGCCGCACTCGACTCGGTGGACCGCAGAGCCAGGAGGCTCATTGGCGACAGTACGGTAGTGGGAAATAAGCTGCAGAGCTTGACGCATAGACGCAAGGTAGCATGTCTGTGCGTCTTCTACAAACTGTACTTCGGTGAGTGTGCTCAGGAGCTCCATGAGCTCACACCGCCTTCCCCCTTCTTCCATCGGACATCCAGACGTACGGGCTGGCTACCATCCATACCTGGTCGAAATTCCTCTAATTCGAACAAAGCGCTTTGCATCATCCTTCATAATGCGCACTTGTAAGGTTTGGAATTCTCTGCCGGCATCTGTATTTCCGAGTTCATATAACCTGGACCTTTTTAAGGCACGAGTGAATAGGCATCTTCTGGGTGAGCTCGCTTCATCGTCGGCCTCATCTTTGCCCCCTGGTTAGATGCTGGTCGAGAGCAACCAATTTTTAATAAAAAAAAAAAAAAACCTGATAACAACATCATAACTAACGATCGGACATGAGTAGCAATTTATGTCACTTTCACATCAAACATAATATCTAAGTAGTAAATTACCATTTTTTTTGTATTTTTGGTATTGTCAACCACTTATAAAAAGAGAATGACCTCTACATCAACAATGAGTGGTGTGAAGTTCTAAAGCAATAGTTCATCATATAATTTTATAACTAAAATGTTTAGTTTTTAATGTATTAAATAAATTATACATGAAATGTAAATTACCTATGTCATACCCATGTTATACTATTATCCTAAAATTGTTAAGTACCTGTCTCTGATCATTAATCATAGAGCGCTCGTGGCCCAGCGGCACCCGCCTACCGCGTGCGGTATGCGAGGTTAAGCAATGTGGGCGCAGGTCAGTTCTTGGATGGGTGACCGCTTTGAGTGGTTACTAGCTGAGCGCTCTCGTGCTTTGGAAGGCACGTTAAGCCGTTGATCCCGGCTGCTGTCTACGACAGCAGTCGTTAAGCCAAGTTAGAGGCCTTCGGGCGGCTTGAGAACTTCTAACAGTCAAGTTGCCCACTCACTTGACAAAGGGGGGTCGAAGTTGCACCACGTCCGTAGGGACTACCCACCGTTACCCTACATGTGACCCCTGGGTGGTGCTAAAAGTGTAACAAAAACTGGCAAGCATACTTGTCTTCTCGAAGATCTCACGGTTCGTAAATAAATGCCCTACAATTAAATTAAATTAAATAAATCATAACCATGACCACTCTCTTAAAAGTGTACAATTGAGAAGAAAGGCTACTAACCTGAATATGTAATGTTTGTCCACATTATCAATATAGCCTATAGCTTGCTGCAGGTGATTGGCCGCATCTTGGATCTGCTGCAGCTTCCACGGCCCATCCTGGTTGATGGAAGTGCGGCATATTGTGTGCATTTGCCGAAGCACTTTGAAACTTATGTCCTGGTGGGAAAAACATGACTGTTTATCAAATAAGAATATGATAAACAGTTTAAGAAATAAATTTAATTGGTTAATGCTTTGTCATAGTTACTAGATTACCCATTGTTAATGTTTATCTCATTTTGTTTAGTAAGACATATAAGTGAAAAAAAAGTAATTATTAAATTGGTAACATTATAAGTTTAACCCAACCTTTTTCAAAGTGGCATATGCGAACCCCTAGGGGGTCGCCAGTGTGTGTAAGGGGTTTCTGAAAAAACTTTAAATGCAACATCAAATGATTTTAAATAGAGCTTGTTACATACAAATACTTATGAAATATTGTTCCCAGTGATCATGAAAATTGTATAAGGGTATGTGGGATTATAAATTTGAGAAACCCTGGTTATACTAGATGTTAAAAACTGGATGATGCTGTATTGTGACATGTGTTGGGATCGGCAAAACAATATAATCAATCCTAATAATTGTATTGGCCTGGCCCTGAATACAATATGAATAAAAATTTAATATTTTTAATAAAAGCTATTATTAGTAAATTTTAGTCACATTTTCCCTTTTAAAGTAGAATCTTAAATTCTCAAAATACGTAACAACAAGTCCTTTTATAATATACAACACACCATCACAACATATAAGTGTAGAAACGAAAGTGTAGTTCTGTTAATACAAGCCAAACACAAACATCTATTAAGCGATTCTGACCGTGTAAGGCCACACATTTGTATTTCAATGAGTGCAGAATATTAAGTCTGCAGATAAATAAGTCACATAATACTCACTGCATGAGTTATACTATCGCCAGTTAGTGTAACAATGCATTTTAGTTGCTCAGGCTGCGAGGTCAATATAAATTTGTCCTGTTTCTGCCCCTCATTCCCGTACAGAGGCACAGGAAACCTGTGAGCGCAACCCTGAAAAACAATTCCTTTTACAAACCGAACCAAATTGCACTGACTCACTCAATCTGACAACAGTACAACACTTACGACTAAAACCGAGTGGAGTTGATGCAAGATCGAGTGAACTTCCTCTCGAAGAACCCATTCGAATTCTTCTTTCTAAAACACAGAAAAACGCCAAATATCAATCTAATAGATCGCACTCAAGAAAGCCATTAGAACATCATATTTGAACGATTACTCGGTTATTCTTTACCAAATTGGCAGCTTCTTCCTTTTCGTTATCACTCATTGTTATAGAATTTTGACCAACTGAATCGGTGTTCTTAAATTTTTAATAATTTCCTGGTAATGGTTCACGTGAAGCAATTTCGCAAATTGACGTGACAGTCGTGACAGATGTCAGTTCAGTTGATATATAGAAGATAAAGGTTTCGACATAGAAAGAGAATTCTATGGAACAAGCCTAATGCCAAACCACGCAATGGGCCATGATGGCCCAATGTACAGAATGATGCAGAACGACATAAAATAAAGTGGACACAGTTACACGATCAGCCCGGCTAGAATGATAGCTTATACCGTCACGTTATATGGCCAAAATGTACTGAAACGTCACATAAAACGTGACGGTATAAGCTATGCTAAGCGAAATCCGAACTTCTTGTGGCGGCATCATCACTAATATAGTGTATGACACGAGAGTGAAAGGGACAGCACCATACGAAGTTCGTATTTTAAATTACGGAGTAGAGCCCCAGACAGATAACAGACTGATAAAAGTATAACACAGTCGCCGCGCCGTTTGGACACGTAACGAATTCTATATATAGAAACCGGCCAAGTGCGTGTCGGATCACGCACAAAGAATGGTTCCTTACCTACACCTACTAGTCCACAATTAAAACCACTATACAATACATGAATCAAAAAAGTCGTATCTTCATAAGGAACACACGACACTTAACGCCTTTTGTTTGGGCAAGACAGTTTTTCAGCTAAAAATCAAAAACCGTTAAACCTATCTTGTTAAAACCAAAAATCATTGTAAGTATTTACTAATGTCCACCACCTCAATTTTTTTAGAATTTTAAACTTGGTAGTTCAGAAATTAGAAGGGGGGGCACGTTTTATGACTGTGACAGCTAATATCTCACCAACTTATGGAGAAACCCCTATATCATCTCTAAAAGCCTACCCGTACCCATACGTAACCCACACGCCTATTGCTTTTTTTTCCATCCCCCGGTTACATGTATGCACCTATACATCCCTCCCTAATATAATATTTTTTCTTATTTTTACATCACTTTTCTGTAGCTGTTCAGAGAATACACCTTCTTACCAATTTCATATTTGTGTTCTCCGAGCAAATCGGCTGTGAAATACGGACGGAGAGACATGACGAAAAATCGCTTTAGTGTTACAAATGCGCATACAAATAAAACGGAAACTGCCCGGCTAGTATGATAGCTTATACCGTCACGTTATATGTGACGTTTCAGTACATTTTGGCCATATAACGTGACGGTATGATACAAAAGAGTAGAAATTAAAAAGTGGCAACACTGTCGTGTCATCCCTTTCAAATCAACCTAGGAAAAAAGGGATGACACTACAGTGTTGCCACTTTTTAATTTCTACTCTTTTGTGTCGCACTAAATTTTAAATGAATAAAATACGAATACGAGAAAACAAGGAAGAAGTACAAATTAAAGGGAAAAATTGAAAAAAATAATGCTCCGAGCAGGATTCGAACCTGCGACATCTGGCATACGCGGCCAATCGCTCTAACCTCTGAGCTATCGGAACAATCAAGCTCGGGCAAGAAATCCTTCACCAGTACCCTCTTACAACGCCTTAGGGAGACCTACATAGACATCACAGACTTAAGGGTTCAGACCGCCAACTCACAAACCAAAAATATAGACCGTAAGCAACCATATTTAATCTGTACCCGCTGGTAGATTTTAGACGTTTATTTTTTTTAATTATTTAATGACACTGTGGCAATGGAACTTACTGTGAACATCCAACGATAATATATATATATATATATATATATATATATATATATATAGCTCATTTAAATTTAACTCTGCGTAGAAGCTCACGGTATTTCCAATTGAACACCAACGTCCGATGTAAAATGAAACTAACGTTCAATTGAAATACCGTGAACTATGTTGTGCCGTTTTATATGAAATTAAAAAAAAAAAACAATTTACTTATCAACAGATTTATTTTTTAATGTATCTCATTTCATATCCGGGAAAACGATATATCTTTGTCCTTTCACAGAGTTCTACGTTTTACAACCACAACACTCGTACATTTTTCAAAATGAGAACTTGCATGGCATGCCACATAAGACGCACTTCACTATCTTCCATTTAATGTCCAAACAATGGTTATTACGTGAATTTTCGATTAGCTACACACTGTTCCGTTTGTTTATTGCATAGTAATGTATCAATACTACAAATTAAATAACAACATTTCCAAAAATGAAAAAAAAATCTGAGATGACCAGACGAAATTCCGAGGCAAATTGTAGTCTTTGTTCCGAGGAGACGCCATATTATTTTTATTTGTCACTTTATTTTGACGTTTAACGTCCATTGGCAGACAAGGCAGTAGCCAAAGAGAGCTAAGTATGTCGTCAAAATCTTTTTGACAAAATATGGCCGCTATCATACACGTTTCGTTCTACGTAGATAAACAGCCGTGAGCGACATCTACCCTAGAAGACTTAGGCTACTATTAACGGCACCAACGGCTCAAATTACATTGAGCTCAATGACGCGTCTTGATACATTTTGGCGAGGACAGTAACTGACGCGAGAAAGACAAAATACTGACACATATTATCTAAAATATATAATTTTCATCAGTCCGATGGTTACGTACGGTAATTCTATCGTCATTCTGCCTAGAATGATGGAATGTACTGACGCCAGAATTGTCTAAACGTAGTATCCACAGACATCATATAAAAGCAGACTCGCAGTATTAAGCCAGACGATTTTTCATATAGTTGTCTCGTTAATCCTTATGGCACACCAAAATGAGTTAGAATGGGACAACTAGTACGATATTAACGAATTGTCCCGATTTAAAAAACACACCATGTCACACCACAGTGAATTTAGTAAACATCACAACGATACGTCAAAAACAAAACGGTACCGAAAGTGCAATAGATATTGTGAAAATTACGAAATTATATGTATCAAAACTCAACAATCTTTATTTACAAGTAAGCAGAAATGTGGTGCGTAGTGCAATGGTGCCGGAGCAGTTTAAAATCAGTGAAAAAGTCCGGAGAAAATATCAGTTGTCATTGGTAAGAAACTTTTGCTATTATTTCAAAAATTGCACGAACATTATGCAACATAATAGTCTGAGATAGACTACAGATGCTGGATACTACAAAATGTACCTTTTGCGTAGTTCCAAATTCATTTCAGAAAGGTTTTTTGGTAAAAATTCATCTGTCGTGAACTAGGCTAGTGCTGTTACTTAATGAAAAAAAAATATGTCAACAATTTATCGATATGAATTATTTACGTAAGCATTTAGACGAGATATTATTGCGTTAAATTATTAATTACATGGTTATTTGTCAACTTTAGATTTCCGAATAATAATTTACTTCAAAAATGGATTGACGCAGTAGGACGCAATAATTGGACGCCGACCAAACATCACAGAATCTGCTCCAAACATTTTAAAAGTGACTTTTATGTTACTAAGAAGAATAAAAGATTATTATTGCCAGATGCAGTACCTACAAAATTCCAGATGCCCCTTGAGGTAAGTTGGGAAAGATCAATATTTATTTACTGAATTTTCAGGGACCGCTTCAGATGAGTTGGTTTGGTTTAGGTTTAGGCATAATATGTTAAGACGTTGCATACATTAACATTTTTTTTTATCTGAGAGAAATATTTTGATCTAAATGAGCTATGATTATTTGTTTTATGACAAAACTGGATTATAAACGCATATATAAATAAATAAGTATATATTAGGGGACAATTTCTTATAAAAATCAAACTAGTCCCATAGTAAGCTCAATAAGGCTTGTGTTATGATCTAGACGACGATGGGGCGCTAGTCGGGTAACCTCCACGAGTGTCTGGGCTCTTCCAGTTCCTCTGGACCCTCGCGGGTCTGGGGGAAGGGGAAGGGTTCTGGCCGGTGCGCCCTGGAGGCAACCATAACCTAAAGTTTCAAATAAACATTTGAGTATAAAATGCTTAAAATCATTAGTCATTACCTACATAACTACATAATTTTAATTTGTAGGATATATTAGAATCTTTTGACGTTTGACGACCACTTTGGCTTAGTTGGTAGTGACCCTGCATACGACAGGGTTCGAATCCCGGTCAGGACATTATTTGTGCATTTATCGCGATTTGTGCATTTATCCTGGGTCTTGGATGTTTTCTATGCATTTATCTATATAAGTATGTATATCGTCGTCTAGTACCCATGGTTAGTACAAGCTTTGCTTAGTTTGGGACGAGGTCGATTTGTATAAGATTGTCCCCTAATATTTATTTATATTTATTATTGATATTGAATGCAGTTTGTGTTTTTAATTTCATAAATATTTCAACAAAGTATAGGAGTAAGATATACGACTTAAGAATATCAATAGTAATTGAATATCGATGTCGATATTTCGTAGTAAATTATCTTTCACTGCACTAAGTCTCGTCACGAAGCGATGAATAGTTGAGACAATGACAATTGAAGACCTGTCAGACTACATGATATCTATTTCTTTCTTACTTACTGATAAGTACGTTAGTGGGAATAGATCGAAAGTATAGAAAACGTTCAACTTATTAGCGCTTATCTGCTTTTCTCTGATATCTGTGGTAGTATCTTAGTAGTTTGTGTGTGCAACCTTATTTTTACTTAGTGAAAATAACTGGTTAAAATTAAAAAATAATAAATTTTAAAATTAGTCAACTAATGAAGTATATATATTGTACTTTGTGAACTAATGGATGAACTCGAATTACTCAAATAAAACTTCCACCACAAAGTACAATTATATTGACGACCACTTGAAATTCCGCGTCTCTCCGTAGTGTCCCTCAATACAAGCATCAAGATGGTTAAACCACAGGCTCTGCAAGTTGTTTATACAGTAATAGAGAAATCTCTGCGAGAAATGGGTGTCATTGCCGGGTATCATAATACAATAATTCTGATATTTAAGCAGTTTTTTACTAGAATGAATAGGTAGATGTCGATCGACAGTACCATGTGTATGAAAAAGTATGTCATCAACCCAGTTAGCACGATAGATTATATGGTCATGGTTTACTGGTCAAAACGTCACCTAAAACATGACCTTATAACCCTCAGCTAGCATGATATACTCGTAATAGCTGAGCAGATATTCGCCAATCTTTCCAATCTGTTGCCAGTTGGGTCGATAGGTCTGTTAGCGACCAGCTAATTTGGTGTGCCAGTTTGCGACCACCTAGATGAGTTTATTTATTTATTTAATAACTTACATAATAGGCTTACAGTTAAAACTAAAGCGCCTACAATGTTAGGACTTGGCAATAAATACATCACAGTTGTATACTTAAATCTATACATTAGCATCATCATTGGCCACAGCATCTTGACAGATGATTGTTGCAGTGACCGTTCCTTAAGAAGAGGTCTGCGCGCCGTCGGAGATCAGGGGTGCGGCACATTTCTTCCTGTGGCTGTAAAGACCTATCGCAGCACGGCACTTTCAGTTGAGCGCGAATCTGTTGATGGTTCCTGTGCAGTCCGAAGTGTTTTCTGCTGAACATTACACAAAAAAATAAAAAGGAGCACTAATTAAATCTATGACATAAAGAACTTATTTTAGTAAGCAAGCTCTGCTAGTTGCCTGCAAACACGTCGGCATCCTGCCTCAGCACCAGCTCATTGAGCAGTGCCGAAGCATGAACGCCTGGTGCGTTACTCGTGACCATGCCAGCCACAAAAAGAGACGGATATAAGAAAGGATAATAACCGTCCGTACTGCTTTTTGTAAAGGTGCTGTACAAATTTCCGCTGAACCCGCTCAAGTAAAAGTATATATCTAGCTTCGATTGGATCCCATATAATATACTAGAGCTGTACGTTACTCTAACTTGCTACGTACTTAAGTATGCATTGTACAAGACGATCGAGACTGTACCCCTGTAGCGCAGTGTGTATTACGAATCGCAGCATTTTATTTACGCTCTTAGTGATGGAAGTAATGTGGCTATGGAAATCCAATGTCGTGTCTCAAGGACAAGGTCACAAATAGTTTGGACACGGTCAATAGGATATAGGATCACCACTGAGTTGGTACGTATAGGCAAGAGGCCATTTGCTTCGGCTAAAAGAGATTACTTTTCACTTTTTCTGATTAAAAAACAGACGATTCACTTGACTCCATCCCGTAACGGCATCTATATCCTGCTGCAATACACCACAGTCAGAAACAGAGTGAACAGCGTGGAACAACTTGAGTTGATGAACTGAAAGGACATTTACTCATTTTATTGATGAATTCCCATTCAACAACCAAGGGGCTTGCAATGGGAGGAACGCGTCGCGTTTTATGCCCACCGCTTGCAAACCCCGACTACCCCGAGGTGATCGATCAGTCAGGTGGGGGCCGTCGCCGCGCCGCGCGAGCATCTGTGTCGTGTCGCGATCCGCCTCCGCCGCCGACTGAACTGAATTACGACGAACCGCGCGTAAATAACTCCTATTCATAATTTGGATGTCTTTACAGACAATCAAATATAAATAAGTCACTTATTGTATATAAACTTTGTTATTGTAAAAGGCAATCATATTAATTTCCAATTCAAGTTTTTTTTACATTTTTTTTAAATATTATGTTTTTACTCCTATGTACTTATTCGGTGGTTTTTAAACCCACGACTAAATTGTTAATTAATTATTTGTAGCCTCTCTTGTACCTTCTTATGTAAGTAAATGCAGGACATTACCAAATAATTTGTACCTTTCTAATATAAAAGAACGTATTCTCATAAGGAAACTACGGCACTTACGGCGTTTTGTGTAAGGAGGAGTCTTCCGGAGATAACGTAACCTTTTTGGGCCATACTGTTCAAAATAATCTTTTATAAAAGGGTACGAAACCCTAAAAAGAGTATCTTAATAGATCCGTAGGTATACTTTATTAACTTACTTTTTGTGTTACTCACTTACAAATTAAAGTTAAATGGAATTTCAAGAAACAAGAGTTAAATGGAATTACCGTTCACGAGATCAGTTTTATTATTGGTGTTATTCATAATGACACTGACATACCTACATCTCATGTAATATGTACTTATTAATGTATTCATGGAGTGACAACCCCAACGCTACACGTGCCGCGCGTGAATGAATACAAGTTAAGCGATAGACAGAGATACAGAGAGTAGGTACGTTTCTTATGCCTAAACGCCGTTTTTGTTAGGAAGTGAAATTTCTGTATGTACTATTACTTATTCTGTGCAACAACTACAAAATAAAATGCACAAAACTCAGTTTCATTAGGGTCTGTAAAAAAAGTATTAATATGTTTAATTTAAAAAAAAAACCTCGTCCTTGGTGGTCGCAAACTAACGTTGGTTGCGAAACCGGCGTAGCGATCCTACTACGCTGGAAGTTTGTTAGGAGACAATACTCATCGTTTGTGCTAGTTGGTTCGTTACGGGGTATTTACTACTAAATAGGTACTAGCCTAAACAAATAGACTAGAATGTATCGCGTAGGCAATCGCAATAAGTAATAACAAAATGTTCTGAGCTTATTTCCAAATAGCGGCGAATTTATTGATTAACAAATTGGAAAATAACAAGTTTAGAACTTCAGACCTAATGAGAAAACCCTTCCTTATTTCACATAGGTATGTGGCCTGTGTAGGTATAGTACATTACTACAAAGGCCGGGACGAAAGGGGGTGAAATAAAAAACAAAAAAACATTTTTTTTTATACGCATAGTGGCAGAATGTCATGATGCCTGTGCCACAAATTTACGTGGAATGGCAATTAAAAAAGTAGACTTTGCCGGCCTAGGCCTGCAAGAATTGTATGAAATCCCATTACCGACCTCTTGTCCTAGCCGCACCTGACACGTCATACTTCGCAGGCTATTATAAGGAACATAACATCAATATTTCATTGCATGCTTGAGAAAAAAAACTTACTTAATATTTTTCAGAAAATCCGGTCGGCACATGAAATTTCCTTACACTATATCTGCGAAAATAGCTCAGTTCCCAATATTTCACTATATGAAATACAATAACATTTGGATGTATTATCCTTTTGGCTGGATTGGAGGATTCTTCGTTTTTGCCAAGATTCACGCAGTGGTCAATTCGGAAGAAAATAAAAGAAGCTGGGCGGAAACTCAAAGAAAAATTGCTGAAAAAGAAGCACACCACTAAATAAACATATATTATGATTTATTGTTTTTAACATTAAACTTACAGTACCGTTACCAACCGTATTTAATCTATATACAGGGTGTGACCTGTAATAGGAGCAATAAATTTAAGGGACGCTTCCTTAGAGCATCTGCAGTAATCTCTTGTGTCCAAAGAAAAAATTATCTTTTTTTAATTGGGAGAAATTTTGATCTGAAGTAATGACTTCCAAGTAATGGATCTTGGCACCCAGAGATTATAGCGCGGCAGTCAATGCTGATTTTGTAGTTGCTTCAAGTTATGACCCATAATTTTTGGCTTAAAAGAATATTTTTGGGAATTTTTTTTTTTTTTTTATAAATTTTTAGTGTTTTTTTAATAAATTGTTATTAATACCACTCCAGTAGAGTAAAAATATAAGCTACATTTGCGAAAATAAAAAACCAAAAAAAAACATTTTTTTTTTCTATTAAAACCATTTGGAAAAAAAATCTGGAGAGCTCAATAGTGTACCGTTGAATTTTTTGCTCCTATTACAGGCCACACCCTGTATATAAACGTCAAAGTCCTTACTGACTCACTTAAATCAACGCTCAGCCCAAACCGTTGAACCTAGAAGGCTGATTTTTTCACGAATGGTAGATTATATAACGAAAATACCCACTAAGAAGGGATTTTTGAAAATTCCACCCTCAAGGGGGTAAAAAGGGGGTTGAAGGTTTGTATGGGGATGGAGTAAAATTGTAGGTGAGAGACTTTGTGTAAGGACTCCTTATTACAATACAATACAAGAAAATGATTTCAGGCTTTTAAAAAAATCCACCCCTAAATGGGATAAATAGGGGCAAAGTTTGTATGGGGATGGAGTAAAATTTTAAGTGAGAGACTTGAGACTTTGTGTTTACACTTCTTATCACAATACAAGAAAAGTAATTTTAGGATTTTGGAGAAACCCATCCCTAAGTGGGTTAAATAGGGGTGAAAAGTTTGTATGGGGATAGAGTAACATTTTAAGTGAGAGTCTTGAAACTTTGTGTATAGACTCTTTATTATAAAGTAAAATTTTAAGTGAGAGTCTTGAAACTTTATGTATAGACTCCTTATTATACTACAAGAAAAGTAATTTTAAGATTTTGGAGAAACTCACCCCTAAGTGGGTTAAATAGGGGTGCGAAGTTTGTATGAGAATGGAGTAAAACTTTAGGTGAGAGACTTGAAACTTTGTGTATGTATAGACTCCTTATTACAATACAGGAAAAACAATATCAGGGTTTTGACAAAACCCACCTCTAAGCGGGTTAAATAGGGGTGTAAAGTTTGTATTGGGGTGCAGTAAAATTATAAGTGAGTGTCTTGAAGATTTGTTTAAGGACACCCTATTACAATACAAAAAAAACAGTTTTTGGGAAAAACCCACCCCAAAGCGGGTTAAATAGGGATGCAAACTCCTGACTGACTCAATCACTTAAATAAACGCCCAGCCGAAACCATTGAAGCAAGGAAACTGCTTGCTAACGCTGATACCCATTAAGAAGGGATTTTTTGAAATTCTACTCTCAAGGGTGTAAAAAGTGGGTTAAAAGTTTGTATGGGGATGGAGTAAAATTTTAAGTGAGAGACCTAAAATTTTGTGTATGGACGCTTTATTACAATACGAAAGAATAAATAGCGGCTACAATCAGAAGCAATTACGATACTTCGGCTTTGACATATCGAAATGTCAGCTTGTTTACAATACGTCAAATTCTGCTATGCTTTTAGTTAAATTTCTTGACACACTGTTATACTCCCAATTGACTGATACTTAAAGCCTAGAATGGCGTATGAGGATTTAAACCACCCGTTTCATAGACCATATTTGCACCCCCGATTTCATCCCTTTGAGGGTGATTATCGGGACAAAAAGTATCCTATAAGTCAATCCAGATTATATACTGTTAGTATACAAAAAATCATCTTGATATGTTCAGCCGTTTTTGCGTGAATGAGTAACAAACTTTCAAACATCTAAACATTCGCATTTATAATATTAGTGGGATTGCTCTGCATGGTACTCTGAGGTAGCAAGTATATTTAATCCCATCAAAAACATAAATGTGAAAATGAGAGCCAAATTCAACATTTATGTTTTTGATAGGATATCATTACTTTTTGTCAATCATCGTCAAATGGTGCTTTTTAAGAGCGAATGCACGTAACTCGTGTACAAAATACCCAAATCGCTATAGCACCTCAAATATTTGAAGAGTTCCCTCGATTTCTCCAGGACCCTATGATTATCAGATTCTTACCTGATAACTATGGGACTACGTGAAAGTGGCTCCAAACGGTTCGTGTAATATAACACACGGCTGCTGTCCGACAGTTCCTGGGGTGAACTTGGCTGGACACGCTGCCGATACTATCAATACTACAAATTTCAACAATGTTCAGATATGATTAGACAAGACGCCATTTTTTGTCACTTTATTTTGACAAATCACCGAACTGACAGACCCCCGACATACCTTAAAGAAAAAAACAAATATGGCAGTCACGGTCACGGCAGTAGCTTATCACAGCTCGGCAAATTGTCAAAATCATCTAAAAACAATATGGCGCTATCTTACATGTTTCGTTGTACGTAGATTAACAGCTGTGTAATGCTATGAATCTATTGTAAAAACCACAGACATCAGAGAAAAGCAGACTCACAGTATTAAGCCAGATGATTTTCCATATAGTTGTCTCTTTAATCCTTATGGTGCACCAAAATGAGTTAGAATGCGACAGATAAAACAATCATTTTCGGCTGTTAACAAGTTGTCTCGATTTGCGAGCACACCAGGATGTTAAATCCCATATAAACTTAACACACCATAACGTCAGTTCAGTACAATTTTCAGTTATGAAGACGGAGACACTGACAGGTGAAGACGTGTCAGATGTCACTTGTCTGTCTCTCTCAAACATTCTGATTTGTACATTAGTGAGAATAGATCAGACGTACAAAAATCGTTTAACTTAAATGAGCGGATCTGCTTTACTCTGATATCTGTGGTAAAAACAAAATATACAATCTGTGCACATTGTGAAACGTCAAGTCAACGAGACGTCAAGTCAAGTCAGTTTGTTCTGTCAAGTAGCCGTTGTTTTGTATATTGTGCCTTGTGCCATTATTGTACCTAATATATATATATATATAATTTGGTCAACAGAAGACTCTTAATTGTTTTAAGATGCTAATACTGTTTGATGATCGGTGAAGATTCATTGTCAAGGTTATTGTAAAGTGTTATCATGTGGGTAAAGCCGCAGGAGGTTTTTATAAAAACTGCGTTGTGGTAATGTATATTTCGAGCAGTTTGCTTATCTATTTTGTGCATACGCAGTATAAGTCAGCTTGTAAAGCGTTAATTGGCGGTATTTTAATGATATGTAATTATACAGGGATAGTGATGAAACGACGCTATATTTCGTCCTTCAGAGAAGAAAAGGGCATGGCAAATCAGCTGGACTGTCTTCGTTGCTCGTTAGTACGTTCGACAGCGTTCGGGACACGAAACCAGCACCATTCAGGATACTCCATCAGACACCGAACTCTGAAATATATTATGGTCAGTATTTTTAGGAAACCTAATTTTAGACGATTTTTGTTAAGTAACATAATTTAATCAATATTTGTCTTTAACAAACATCTGGTATGAATGCTGCAGTTTGTTGTTTGTTTTAAAAGCATTTAGCCTAGTTGGTTAGGTATGCTCCTGTTAAGTAGTGGTCCTGATTGAATTTAGGCAAGGGCAAAAATATTTGTGTGATGAGTATAAGTATATGTTTAGTTTCCCATGTATATATCTATACCTACAAGTTCATATATACATCCATAACACAAGGCACAATGCACTTACTGTGGGATTGATAGGTGTTAGATTGTATCATAATAATTCATTTATTTATTATTTTCAGTGATATCATCAGCCCTATCAGAACAAGAGATCCGTCAAGACTGGCAATGGCTGCTGGAGAATGTGTGCCCAACACTACACTCCTTTGATACTGAAGAGGAGGTCACAGAGTTTGTGTGTTGTAAAATCAACTCTATCATTGCTACTGAGCAGGAAAACTTCACAGAAGGTATGAAATGAGAGTATTTCTTTATGTAGAAAGTTTAAATGTAATTTGAGTTGTATTTGTTCACTTGGCATTATTTATTATATTAAATTGGTCTATGGTCTATAAAAATATGATCAAGACCTTTGTTTTGTTCAATGTTTGCACTGTAATGTAGACACAGTTTAATGTATTGTCGTATTTGAAGACTGTAAATAAATGTATTAAGACTTTTATTGCCCAGCTAGAAAACTCCTCACAAGTAACTTCTGTGTAAAAAAATATATTGTGGTACTACTACCACAATATTTTTTTTTGATCAAAGAAATTAACCAAGTAATAGTATAAAATTAACATAACTCAATGATGGGCCCTTAGTACACTGGACATAAAAACATGCTGTATATCTACATATACAGGATGTTTTTTATTGTGCAGTGTCCTAAGGGCCTATCATTAATCAAAGAAATTAACCAAGTTATAGGATGAAAATCAACATGACTCAATGATGGGCCCTTAGTATACTGGACAAAAAAAACATCCTGTATATGTACTTAGTCGGCTCATAAGTTCTGTCATATACATAGTATCAAATAAAAACAAAAGTTTAAGTTTATTCCGTATAATTTGTACAGCGTTTGAAAGCTTATAAACTAGAGAATCTAAATGTATAACATTTATTCAAAATGACCGCCATAATTATCTACACAGGCTTGAAGTCTGCGTGGCCAGTCGTCAATGGATTCACGCACCACTTTCATGTCGATATTGGCCAATGCCGTAGCAAGGGATTTTTTCAGCGAGTCTAGATTTGCATGAGGTTTTGAGCACACCTTTTCCTCTAAATACTGCCGTATTTTATAGTCTAACGGATTAAGATCTGGGCTAGAGGAGGGCCAATCTTCATGCCATATAAAGTCGATTTTATTGGAGGCGAGCCAGGCTTGTGTAGACTTTGCCTTATGGGCTGGAGCAGAGTCCTGCTAGAAAACCCAATGCTGGTTTAGAAACATCGTATGGGATAGTGGTTTCACAATATTAGTCAACACCGTGTCTTGGTACACTTTGGCACTAGTTTTTACTCCTTTCTCACAAAAATGCATACTAGTGACGCCCGCATAAGAAACTCCCAGCCAAACCATCACAGATGAAGGGTGATGACCTCTTTGAATACGGAGAATGCTATTAGACGCTTCTTTACTATTGCGAGCGTACACTCTATCATTTTGTTTATTACAGTTTTCTTCTATGTCAAAAATTTTCTCGTCCGAAAACAGTATACAACGATGCTTATTTTTAGCGTACTTCTTCAATAAAGCTTTAGATCTTTTAAGCCTTAAAGCTTTAAGCCGACCATTGAGAAGATGGCCAGTTTTTCGTTTATAAGCACGAAGTCTCAGGTCTTGATTAAGCACTCTTTTCACCGTGTTTCTGCTCAAACCCATCTGGAGGGCCATAACTTTTTGTTTCCTAGCGGGATTTCTGGCAATGCGTGCCCTAATTGCTTGTACAACCGCTGGAGTCCTAGCTGTACGCGGATGACCGCTTCTTTTCTTGTCATTTAAACTATGGTACGATACACAAATCTTAGAGAGAATTTTAAATTTTCAAGTAGCTTAAAAATTTTAGTCGGCGAGTGTCCACAACGATATAGTGTAATTATTGCGGTACGGCTATCTTTAAGCGTCCACTCCATGTTAAAGAAAACAGAAAATTGCAAAATTATACTACTCAAATATTTAAAAAAGATTCGAAATTCAAATGCACAACGGTTTTTGTTTTAGGAGTTCCAAATTTAAATTTTAAAAGCCAGTGACAGAACTTATGAGCCGACTAAGTAGATATACAGGTGATCATCATTGAGTCATGTTGATTTTCATCCTATTACATGGTTAATTTCTTTGATTGATAAATGTGCCGCCTATTGCAAACCATGACAAGCTTAAATCCTATTTTAGAAATAGTTGACTCTAGTTGCTCTAGTATAAAAGAACTGCTATTATTTTGCACAAAACTGTATATAAGATATATTACATAAAGTGGTAAGTAATACTTTGTGTTGATGAGATGCTGCATTTTTGTTTGCTGTACTATAAAATTTCCTAACATAATATTTCTTCTTAGATGAGGACACAATCAGATACAAGAATGTTGTATATGAGTTTCGCCAGAGGTTTGGAGTGCCAGTAGACGAAAAGTTGGTGTGTGACTACTCATGTAGGTGAGTCAACTTTTCTTTGTTAATGTGAGAGTTGCATGTGAATCATCAGTAACCTAAAATCTGATTCAATTAATTGAAGTGATCAGAAGAACAAGGGCCTATTTGCACATCAAAAAGCAGGTAAATTCAGCCCTTAATTTTAATGACCCCAAACTTTACTGTGTGTGTGTACTTTGCTGAGTTTAAATTAATTAAGGTGACAGACAGATCGGGTGAATTAAATTTTACAGAGTTAATCTCAATAATTAATTCAATTGTTGCAATAAATTTCTACCTGTTTTACCTAACCTCAGGATCTATGAATTTTCAAGGTCTATGCTCCATCCTCCTACTGTACATGGTCCTACTGATAGGACTTATTCCTTTAAAACTAGAGGAATTTAAATCATGTTCATTCGGAACAGTTGTATTTGTTTTATTTCATTCATTTTTAGACACAAGAAAGCAATGAGGATTTTAACGGAAATTTACAACATACAATTCCTAGAAAATGTATGTGATTCCTAAAATCGCCCGCAAATGCGTGAAATAAATTATATTAGACACATTTCCTAGGATATCTATTCATTTCCTAAATAGCAATCGGAAATATAAATGTAAGATATCAATTTTGTTGTTTTCTTGTTATGTTCGATTTCCCTGGGAAAGAAACTGTGATGTTGAGCAATTCTGACCCAGCAGCGAGTCGACGGAGCCCCGCTTCGCAGGGCTCCTACTTTCCGTTCTGAGAGTCGCAAGGTAACAAACGAACCCCGGGAAAACCACTGCGATGTTGGGGAATTCTGACCTGCCAGTGAATCGACGGAACCCTGCTGCGCGGGTCGGCGGACCGCTACAAACGTATTTTATTACAAAAAGCATTATTTTTATACATTTCCAAATACAATATTGGAATTGTATACAATTCCCAGCATTTGTATGTATTAAATTATACTAACAATATTTTATAAATTTCCTAATTAGCTTTGGAATTGTATACATTTCCCAGGAGTTGTATACAATTCCTAGATTTCATACATTTTCGGTGATAGGAGAGAAGATAAGAGAAGCTAGGAGCAAGCCTATGCTAGTACCTATTATTTATTATATTTGAAAACATTATCAACAATAACACTTCCAAACCTAAAGATACAAATGTTATAGATTTACCGTCCCTGGCTCTTCCTCGCCATTTCAGTTAGGCGGTTGACCTACATAATAATTATTCTGATATAAATTTCCGTTTTGACAGTTACTGGAAAAGCAAAATGCCCAGACAAGGCTGGATGTACTTATCAGTCCACTACATGTGTTTCTATTCTAACATATTTGGGCACAAAACCACAATCAAAATCCGATGGGCTGATGTGACCGAACTTGCTAAGACGAACAGTCTGTTGTTCCCGGACTCCATCAAAGTGGTCACCAGAGATGCGGAGCACTATTTTACTTTGTTCTTGAGGAAAAATGAGACATATGCACTTATGCAGCAGCTGGCGAATATTGCTATGAAACAGTGAGTATTCTTTATCTTTTTGATCATATTTAATTTTTGATAAGATAACCAGTGCTGCGCCTGGACCTCTTCAAGTTTGTTATTTGCTCGGTCCTAAGCTAGCTCTACCCAGAGGTGACTTTATATACTTTTATAAATACACTACCACGCAATAATATTTAGGCACTGATTTTTTTTTATACAAGAAGGCTGCTACGTCGGACTCACTTGACAGTTTTTGGGTATATTTTGCATTCCAAATTAAAGGGAAAAATTGAAAAATTTAATGCTCCGAGCAGGATTCGAACCTGCGACATCTGGCATACGCGGCCAATGGCTCTAGCCTGCAATTTGCTGTAGCAATTTTTTCCCTTTAATTTGAAATTTTCGTTAGCAGCGTTACTGCTGTAGTACAAAATTAATATTTTGCATTATTTATTTAGCAGACTTGTCATTTCCATGTATGTACAGTCGAGTTTATTACTGCATGGACAGATGTCGACCGTATTTCTTTTGTATTAGGGTTGAAACATGTCCATGCACTTATGAACCCCACTGGATATCATTGTATATCATTTTAAATGAATTGTGGTTAATTAGTTGGGCGTTTGCGTGTGTCGTAGAGCTTTATCGATAGTTAGCGCAGCGTATCAAGTTACTGATTGTGTGGTTTATTCAATTTGATTATGATTTAGTTTGTTCTATGGACAGTCAGCATCAAAAGTATATAACCACGTATATGAAGGTGTCAAAAGCTCTTATTCCCTTGTAATAAAGACTTTTGAACTTTTCAAATGCGTAGCTACTTTTGATGCTGAGTGGACATGGTCGCCTTGTTTGAAACAGATATACATATATTAATTTTAAGTCTTTTAGCTAGAGAGTCACATAAATTTGACCTCTAGGGTTAATCCAAAGTTAAGCTACAGTCCGCACAAAACTAGTTGCAACCATATAGTATCTATTCTTAAAATTACTTCAAATGAAAATTTGTGACTAAATTAGTCGTTCAAATATCGACCTTACGGTCTAAGCAGGAAAATTCAAATTGGAATAACTGTTTTAGTAATTGATATTACAATATTTCAACCATACCAACGGTACATACCGTATGCCAACTTTCATCTGACGCATAAAGGGCACTACATTATTAAACCTGGCCTTTCGACCCTGTATTTCCGCTTAGATATATAACGTTATCAGGGACTTGCCATGTGGTGCGCTAATATTGTGTTTAATAAACTTAACATCCCTTTATTAACTTGAGGATTCGGTGTGTTGACAGCTAGAGACATACCCTCACTCACAACATAGCGCATCCTCGGGAGCTCTGGCGACCTTACTCACCACCAGGAACACAACAACACATACCTAAGGAGCAAGTAGTGATGTTATTATGCCTAGATTACTGGACTTGCTGATCATTATTCATATTCATTTAATTATGCCATCAAGTACATATAAGACTTACATGATAGGTACAGTAAGCATCAAAATAGCTACCCACAGGCCTTTAAAACGTTATGAAAATAAGCGATATTATAACGATATATTTCGTTAGTATTTAAAAGTTCGTTATAATCATAATCTATAATCCTCATAACGATATTTGATATCATAACAAAATGATAATCATAACCTTATATTATAATGTCATATGTCATATTGATAAAAGAATATTAGGGTTGGATGTAGAAGGACGAAGAGCGATTGGAAGGCCCAAAAAGCGATGGATGGATTGTGTGAGAGAGGATATGAGAAAGAAAGGAGTAAGCGCTGAAGTGACGAATAATAGAGAGGAATGGAAGAAGAAAACATGTTGCGCCGACCCTGCATAAGCGGGATAAGGGCAGGGAGATGATGAACCTTATATTATAATGTTATTATAACGTTATAATATCGTTTAAGATCGTGGCGGTGGCGACAATGAAGTGCTCGAGTTTGACGTAAATGTCACAGCGCACGTAAGAAGGAGATAGCCTATAACGTTTTAATAGCGCTTCACAAAATATCGCTATATATATATATTGCTTTTTATTTATAACGATATAATGAATACCGCTATAAATGCGCGCCAAATATCGTTTTAGGTAAAGCGTTTTATTGACAAAGTAGCGCTATAAATCATAACGATTTGCGAAAATAGCGTTATGTAAAGGCCTGGCTTTACTATAAGGGAAAGCTCTTGACACCTTCATAAATATGTGTAGCTACTTTTGATGCTGACTGTAGCCCGACGGGGCGCAGCAGAGTCTTACACTAAAGCTTAAAAAATTACAAATATGCAAGTCAAATGTTGAAGAAAGACTAGAATGAACATTGAATTTGATTTGTTTCCTTTGATTTGAATGAGCAAATGAAAATTCCATTGATTTTTTTGTACACTCAGTAGGATAAAATGCTAGTTAAATCGTCATTATAAACGCATTAGTTATGTACTAGTGGTACAAGAGAGTAGTAATCTGACAGTTAAATATACGCGTAACTAAGTAAAACCACTTTAAACACACCCATCCACTACCACCATATCAGCCCTTGGTCGTCCACTGCTGGACATATGTAGGCCTCCCCCAATATCATGGGGGGTAAATGCCATAATCGTCACGCTTGGCATGCGTGTTGGCGATCGCAGAATATCCACCGCAGTCTTAGTTTTAGGACATACCCGGGTCCACATCCACAAACACACACCCATACAAGTACGTTAATTTATAATTGCCAAATCAGGTTATGTTGATCAGGCACGCAAAGCTAATTTTATGTAACACATTAGCATAATCTTTGACTTAGCCCACTCAATTCATTATTTAATGAGCAATGTTGTTAACCTCTTCTTATATATTTCAAGGTTGATCGACGACAAATCGGGCAGTTTCAATATAGATAAAGAATTGCTAACAAAACTAAGCAAAAATGTACCAAAGAAACCCTCCTTCTTGAAACGCGACCTGGATGCAAGAAAGCAATCTAACCTCTACACTTTAAGGTTCAGATTGCCGCAGACTGAAAAGCTGGATGGGTCCGAAGAATGTTCCCTATGGACCCCTTATAATAAGAGGCATAATTGGGGCCGATTGTACTTATCGCAGAATTTCATTTGTTTTGATAGTCGGGTAAGTCATATATTTGTATCCTTCCTTAGAAATAAGGTGGGAAAAATACCTTATAGCAAGTGGCACTAATGTGGAGTTTCCCAGAGAACTACATAATGTGTATATTTTTTAAGATACATAATATGACAATAATACGTGAATGCAACATTAGCAGGTGCGCTCTCATTTTCACGAGTGCATTGTCAGATGAGAGAGAGGGAGGGTGCATCATCTGGTATCAGACAAAAGAACAAATATGTACAAAAAAATACTCGGTTCGAGTACCCCATACTTTTGAACTTATCAGGTTAAATACTTTATTTGACCTCGTCACAAATTTTCACACTTATAACCAGTTATTATTTAAATTTTCATGTAGTTCTCCAGAGTCAACAGACCGTTACACAAATTATGACATTGTTATGTGTTATCATAGTAAGACAAGCTAATGTTGACATAGTAACTTGTTTATAATACGGAATAGGTTATCGCGTTCTGGCACGCGATGTAACTATGTATAATTACCACAGTAAACCAGCTAGTTTTCCTTTTTGATGCGCTTTGTATGTACATAGGAGCATACGCTTGTAGATTTTGTAGTTAGTTCATTATTGATACATAGGAGAATACTCATAACTTCATAAGAAATTTGCTTAGTATTCAGGACGAAATGACGGAATTTTAAATACCAATGTTACTTCAATTTTATTGTTTAGATATCGACGTACAGTCGTCATCAAATATATTTAGAATCTTCAGGGTCGTGGTGCTCAAAAATATCTAAACATATACTCTAATGCGTTGAAAATTTTATCAAAGGTGTCTAATTAGCGCCTACACAGGAAACACGGACGATCTTATCGATTGTACAAAAATAACAGTGGTCGAAATGACATGAAGTATACCTATAACTCGTGACCATGCTATACGAGTAACTATGACCAATAAGTCTTTAATCACCAGTTCACCACTTTTTTTTGCCAAATCTTATTGGCATCCAGGTCCGAAACCTGGTCCGCCTAACGATCCCGCTCCGCACTGTGCACCAAGTAGAACGCGCAGACTCCGGCGGCACGGGAAGTTCTGACTCTGGCAGTATTCTGATCACCACCGCGCACCACACCAGCTTTCTGTTCGGGAATATTTCGGACCGGGAGTTTCTCGTGCACAAGATCTCTGAGCTGCTGGCTAAGCTGCCCAAGTGAGTGGGGTTTTTGATATTTAATAATGATTTTTTCATGTCTATTTATTCTATATCTATAGTATGTAGTAGCATGACTAATTGCGGTAAACGTGATGAATTTAGGCTCGGTTTTACAAAGATCAACGGATCAAGGAGCAGCTAAGAAATAACATCCAAATGTAATAAAACGCGCGCTATAGCCACCTAGATTGGATTATTACCACAGTATTCACAATAATATCATTACTTTAACAGCAGACTAATGGTCTGTTTACGCATTGATTAGTGTTTGGTGCGAGTTGAGTTAATAGGGTAGGAGCGTGCTCTATTCTTTTGCGAGTAGCTTTTGTATGGACTCGCACTAATCAGTAATAAATGTGTAAACAAGCCATAAGGCTCGGTTTTTATAGATCCGATAGATCTTATGTCGGTAAGTTATGTTAAAAAGGTATCAATCCCTGCCAGAAACCCGCCTAGTGGCTGCGTAACTTTTCTCAAATAAGTTACAGCAGGTCTTTAGCTCTCTACATCACTTCCTGGGGTATATTCAAGATTTAAGACTGGCACTGAAAGCGTTAACATTTGATCTAACATTAGGTTTAACGGATCTCTATAAAACTCGGCCTTAAATATCCGATATACGTACATACGTACGACTGATGTCGTATTTGTATATTTCGGCTGATGCTCTTCGACATCTACGTTTAATTGAATAAAAGGCATACTTGTTTATTTTTTGAATCAAATATTTCTTTTGATGTTTATTGTTTTGTGTGAGTTTGTCTTTGGGGTTCTATCATCTAATGTTTCAGTTTCATTTCAGCCATTAACACGAATGCAGCCGGGATCATGTGCTACGGATGGCGATTTTTAAGTAAAAGATACATTTCAAACCTGCCTGAGCAGTGTTTTCCTTGCGTTTGAAAGAGGCACTGTATAATTGTTAAGCGTTAAGTTAGGCTTAATGCTTAGCAATAAAAATATGTATAACTAAGAAAACAGTTAGAAATGTATCTTTTGTCTGCCATGTCTGCCATCAGTTTTTAGTAACAATTCAATTTTCAAAAACGCTGCGTGTATGGTCTACTAACAAACGGGCTACCCACACGTTGTCGAATCAATTCTCAATCTGTTGAATATGCAGCGATGTGTACAGGGAGAAGCCAGGCGCGAAACCGACGGAGGAGCCAGCATGGACACCGCAGCCGCCGCTGATGTCTCTGTTCCTGACGCAGCAGACCTCGCCCATCAAGCAGATACAGCAGAAAAAGGTAACGATCTAATCTGTTCATGCAGCGATCTATGCAAAGATAAGCCACGTGGTAAACTGATGGAGGACCCGCCGCTGATATCGCAGTTCCTGACTTAGCAGAACTCGCCCATCAATCAGATACAGTAGAAGGTAATGCTCCCAATCTATTGTGCATTGGTTTACTGATAACTCACCTCACCCACCAAGAAGGTAACGTATTCTGTCTACTGATACAGCGACCTACAGAAGCCCTATAGTGTTCAGACGGAGTAGCACTCAAGTCATGTTTTGCTGTCCCTGTAATACCTTGTTAATTGAGCAGACACAGCGGAAAAGTTAGTAAAACTTGAAGAACAAGCTTTAAGTGCGGACGATTCCAAATCATTTTTTATCAGATCCAGGCGACTCACAGACTTTAAACTGGACCTGTCAGCACAAATAACCTCAGAACATAAAAAAGGGAGAAGTGCCCTTCTGCTTCCTTTCAACGAAAACCAATGTCTCCAGTTTTCTCCCACCAAGTCCACATACACACATTGAACCGTGTAAAAACAAAAGTTTGGGCGGTGCCGCCGAGTTTACGACATCATGCAAACAAGCGCTGCGATTGGCTTTACGCACCCCTCAAGAATGGCAATGAACACTAGAGGGGGACAAACGTTAAATGATATTTTATCGACATCTATCTTTAAATTATTATGTTAAGATATTGATGACTATTGAAATAGCCAGTTTAGATGGTGTTCATATAATCACCAAAGTTGTATAACATAATAAGCATTATAGCGGTACATACATAAAAAAAACACGAATACGAACTGAGAACAGTGAGAACCTTCTTTTTTTTAACGAAGTCGGTTAATATGATCAAGTTGGAAGTTGGTCTGCAGTCTTTCGGAACAAAGTTATGTTTATTAAATATTGATTTGTGAATTTACCTTTGATATGAAATTACTAATTCAACATTCTATTCCTATTTTATCGATGACGCGTAAACTGCAATTTTAACCGGCACCACTCTAGTAGGCGGAGCCAAACAGGGGGCCAGCGCCTGCGCACTACTCACGCAGCGACAAAAGCTACAGCGGCATGATACATTGCGCCGAGGCTTAGCACGTTACGGTGTGATTATTGTACAAAACGTTCAATGTACAACTCGCAGAAAATATAACGCTTTTTTATATGCTATCATTTACATTACTTTTTGACCATGTCGCGGCGACATGCGCCACGCCCCCGTTTCACATCTATTTCTTTCTATGATCTGAGCAAATAACCTATGATAATAATTTGTTTTTTATCTGCGTGTTGTTGCTGGTTATCTTAACAATAACTGGGTTTCTCTTCTCTAACCCTCGTCCATTACGCAAACAATTACGACCCCTAAATGTACTTCCAGGAGAAGCAATGGGAAGACCATATGACAGACGTTGGTCGCGGGATAAGCATGTACCAAACCACCGCCGGCAGCGAACTAGTAATCAACGGGATACCAGAATCCCTGCGAGGCGAGCTATGGAGTGTATTCTCTGGTTCCATACTTCAGAAGACACAGAACAAGGGGCTGTATGAGCGGCTGGTGAATGAAGCATTGTCTTCGAAGAACCAGGCTAATGATGAGATTGAAAGGGACCTGCATCGGTCGCTACCGGAGCATCCCGCTTTTCAAAATAATGTTGGTGAGTTTGATTTGGTTTTCAGTTTTCTTTGAATTACTGCCACTTTGTGAGATATTTCAATGAATTTCTGCCAGCAATTATGAAATAATCACAGTCTCGTTTACAGCTATTTGTTAAACTGACACTTCTGACAATGGTAAGCATGTACGAGTGAGATGCGTCCTCCATCAAAGACCGTCAAAAACTTGGTGATCAAATAAAATACTCTTTGTACCTTCGTTTTAATTTTCCTTATTTTAGTAGAATTGCACAATCGAGAACTCATTATGATGATACAAAAAAGTTATTTCAATTTATAAATCCTTATTTTCCAGGCATTTCTGCTCTTCGTCGGGTCTTATGCGCATACGCACTGAAGAACCCGACCATCGGTTACTGCCAGGCGATGAACATCGTGGCTTCGGTGCTTCTCATATACTGCCCTGAGGAACAGGCCTTCTGGTTGCTTGCTACCATCTGCGAGACGCTACTGCCTGATTATTACAATACGAGAGTTGTCGGAGCTTTGGTGAGTAAGAACCTGACAATTAGTTCATCGTGAAGCCTTCATGCCATGCATATCGTAACTTCAGTCAAGTGGTCATATACGCCTCCGAAGAGCAGGCTTCCTGGCTGCTGACTACTATCTTTTTACAATAATTGTTTTCTTTTGTGTTACAGGTGGACCAAGGAGTTCTAGAAGAACTGACTGAAGCCCACTTACCTGAACTCCATGCGAAGCTAGACGAGCTCGGCATGATGAACATGATCTCGTTGTCCTGGTTCCTCACCCTGTTCATCAGTGTCATGCCTTATGAGTGCGCTGTCAATGTTATGGATTGCTTTTTCTATGATGGTGCCAAGGTGATTTTCCAGGTCAGTAAATAATTATTATCTGCGATGATCGGTTGGTGGCAGCAATTTTGATATTTTATGCTTAACATACTGAGTGATGCGAAATTAACTGAAAATAGATAATCATACATATCAGAATATACCATTGGCAGAAAAGAAAGTATGAGAAAAATGCTGACGTCTCCTGAAAGCTGATTTTCCTGAAATGTCCTTGATAGGCTGAGAGAGAAATGGGCATAGTCCATTTCTCTCTCAGCCTATCAAGGACATATCTGCACATTTTCCATGCCATGGTGATGCTATGATGCCGTGGATAAGTTATTTACAATGTTTAAGAAAGTCGAAAGTCGATTTCTCTTGATCATAGTCTCTATTCCAGAATCAACATCAAATGCCTGGTTTACTTTTTCCCAGGTGACTCTTAAAATTCTTGATATCAACCGGGACAAGCTCCTCAAATGCACTGAAGATGGGCAGGCAATGCAAGTGCTAAATGACTATCTGAAGGGGATCTACAATGATGAAGCTATGGCGCTGTCCACAGAACCCCGGACCGCTGAGAAGGTAAGATGGAGAGAAAAGTTATTAAGATTTCTCGAAGTTCTCAAGCACCATAACATTCTTTACAGTACATATGGTGCTACCTTACCGCACGAGTGCGATAATCAGCAGATTACGTGCATATGTCGAAACTTTGAAGAGCCATATGTACTGTAAAACGTTGTACGACACACGTGCGAACAGGTAATTCGCAACTTCTATCGAGTTAAAACACTCCCTTCGGTCGTGTTTTAATTTATCACCACTCGTTGCGAATTTCCTGTTCTCTGCACTTGTATTGTAATGTACTATTACGGCAGCACCTCGTCTCAGGTTTCCAAGGCAACGTTGTGAAGCTAACTGGCGAGGCAGTATTTTGCTATAGAACTATGTCAGAATTTCACTGACTCACCAATATTTTTCAGAGCGTCAAAATTCAAGACATCATCTACCAATCGTACCGCTCTTACGGCCAAAGCGTCTCACCGGAATGTATAGAGCACCTCCGTCTGAAGCACCGGCTTCGAGTCGTCCGACAGCTGGAAGACAGTTTGGAGAGGAACACGCTGCGAGCATTACAGCTTGACCGACTGCTGGAGCCCCAGGAATTGCAGGTGCAGTGTGATGGGTAGCCATAGCCATCAGTCACGAACTTAAGTTTGGGACCCCCTTAAGAGTCCGCAGTAAGCTCGGTTCTCCATACAAACGAGTTACGCTCTCATTTTAAAACGCCATGCTAGAATAACATGAAACTTTGTATACACAATGGGATCCGGTATATCTATGTCGGAAATTAGTTTCTGTTGCTTGAAATTATAATGGCGAAAAAATACAGCGATTATTAAGGTTTTCATACAAGACGTAAAAATCTCAAAAACTCGCTGTATTTTTTTTCTATTACAATTTCTAGCAACAGAAACTAATTTCCGACCTAGATATGGCGGCTCCCATTGTGTATACAAAGTTTCATGTTATTTTAGCATGGCGTTTTAAAATGAGAGCCTAACTACGTTTGTATGGAAAATCGAGTTCAGCCGAGCGTACTGGCGAGTCTTAAGGTTGACAATCTTGTTAAAATGCACAAAAATTCAAAGAAAAAATCGTTTCATGCGTCACAAATAAAACAGCGTGAGCAGTTTCAGTTTATTAATTTATTTAATTCCTGTAGAATTTTTACATTATGTTTGAATATCTTCAAATTAAACATAATCCAAATCCACCATATATCATAAATATAATTAAACACAATTAAATTAAATTACAATAAATCATTCCTTAACAAATTGTCCAAAGAGTAAAAGAAAAATGCATAAAAATTCAATTACTTATCTTAATTAGTGAAACAATAATAAACTAAAATAATACGATTAAAAATAATAATAAAATATCACCGATGTCATAACAGCATTTTTCTATTAAATACGATTTTAACCTATCTATTCTTAAACATTGTGGAGCTTCTAATTATTTTTAACTCTGTAGGCATCTTGTTAAATAATCCGGCTGATTGCACCCTGGCTACCTTACCATCACGTATGCTTAGGGCGGGTTGCACCAGCTTACGGTTGCAGACCGATCAACTTAATGGCGCCGATAGCTGTCGTCCATCAGAAACTTTACAAAAATGCAGATTTTAACATTTTTAACGAACACCGTTTACGACTACAGGCGACGTGGTATAACCCACCCTTAGAGACAAACCTGAATGAACCTGAAATTATGATTGGTTACGAAATCTCGCAACACTTATGGGTTAAACGCCGCCGTGACACCCAAATTAATTTTGAAATTTTTTGTCCTAAGCATTTCGATTGTATTGCTTAAAAGTCAAAACAATTGCTATAAGGAAATGTTACTGCACACGACACAGGATAAGTATATTTATTTAAAATCTTTCTTTACTTAAAGGAACTGCTGAGCATAATCCGCGAAGAGCTCTTATGGGCGAAACGTGTACCATGCGAGAGACTAGAGGCCCCCTACGAAGCGTACAGACTAGACTACATGCAGTTCAAGAATCTGTTCATGGCTCTGTCGCCGTGGGGGAAAGGGGAGTGTGCTGAGGCCATTACTGCTAGGATGTTTAAGGTAAGACGATCCTAGTCGTCTGTGAACTGACGGAACGTAGTTAAAGTTAGCTGATTGGGAGTTAAATGAACTCGAAGGACCAAACGGAGCCCTATTGCTGTCACTTGCGTGTCCGTCAACTGTTTCAATGGTCAACTGTGTAAATTTGAAGAGCCAAAGCTAGTCTTCAAATTTTTACAGTATAAGCATCTTGTTGACCCAAAAGTGATACATAATGTCAAATATTGTTATTAGGGGCTTCCATACAGTTTAATTTCTTCACCGCCCCGGTCATTTAGTCGTGACAGCCAATGGAATGCCTCACACACCACGGTCATCAATACATGACCATAGTGTCAGTTCTGTGGCGTACAGAGCACGTCACTTCATTTTAAGTGTGGCGGTCATTAACCTTCCCCATCAGGTGGAGTATCAATGTTTAGAATTCATTGAATAAATAAATATTGTATTTTTCGTTTTTAACAATATTGGCAAACAGGAATGAGAAGCCAGTTTCCTTTTTCTACAAACATTTGGATTGAATAATTTTGTAACTTCCAATTGATCTATGAATCAGTTGATAATGTTTATGATGATTACGTATATTTGACTAACAAATACCAATACATTGATAACTTGGTACGGAACCATAAATGTGCACGCACGCACTTTGGCCGGTTTTTACCGACTTCAATAGAAGAAAGGAGGTTCTCAGTTCGTGTGCATGTTTGTTTTTTTTATCAGGTACTGATGTCCCATCATCAGGAGGAATCGAGGGAACTCCTCGAATTTGATAGGCACCACCACTACCACCATATCAGCCCAAGGACGTCCTCTGCTGGACATAGGCCCAATAATTTTTTTTTTCGTCTTGATAGGCACCGATTTCGGTATTTTCTGTAGGTAACCAAGCATTGGCTCACGGAAACCACAAATTGTGGTATAGCGAAGTACAAAATTGGAGTCGGTTTTTTTTTGGTATACATATATTATTTAAATGATTTATTTTTCAATCTCCAGCTAATGGACAACGACAACGACGGCTTCGTGTCGGCGCGCGGGCTGTCGCTCGCGCTCGGCATCAGCACGCGCGCGGACGCGTCCCGGCGGCTTCGCGTGCTGTTCTGCGCGCACGCGCCGCCGCTGCTCTCCCGCGCCGAGCTCAGAGACGCGCGCGCCGCCCGTGCCGGCGCCGAGCTGGCCACCGACGCCATCTCCTTCTTCGACAGGTAACATTAGCATCAGTGCTATACGAGTATCAAAACCATCTAGCTCACCCTCGGTATTAGCACGCGCGCGGCCTATTGCTCGCTCTATGCTTCCCACAGTCTCCGCGTGTTGTTCTGCGCGCACGCCCCGCTACTACTCTCCCGCGCTGAACTGGCCACCGACGCCATCTCCTTCTTCGACAGGTAACATTGACATTAGAGATGTGCAAAACGCTTCACTGAGTTGAAAAGATTGATTCATATCTTTCGCTCGCGGTGATAATTATATATCACTCATTTCGCTCATTTCGTTGATTTCGATGGGTCCCAGTGGATCTGCAGACTACGAGTATATAGTGAGTCGAGAGAGATGGCAATCAATCAGATTGATTGGATAGTGTGGTTCGTTTGTTTTTAACGCTCCGAAATCGTCGTTCCGCATTGGCATCGTCCGTCTCACTTGTTTGGCTCGGCCCGCTCATTTGAATCGTGAGTGGGAAAGAGCGAGCAAGTAACACTGAGCTACTGAGCGAAATGGGCGAGTTAAATCTGTACTGAGATGAAGAATGAGCGAGTTCAGTCAAATGATATCCTTCATTTGAATCACTCACTCGTGAACGAAACATGTCTAATTGACATCAGTGCTATACGAGACATACGAACTAGCTACCGACGCGATATCGTTTTTCGACGGGTGACGTATCCGAACCATCTAACTCACTCTCGGTATTAGTACGCTCGTGGCCTCTTGTTCGCTCTATGCCTTCCACAGTCTCTGTGTGCTGTTCTGCGCGCACGCTCCGCCATGACTCTCCCGCGTTGAACTAAGGGATGCGCAAGCGGCACGAGCCGGCGCTCGAGTTTACATTTTACAATCCCGCTAGATATATTATAATTAAAAGGTATTTGCAATCATGCTATGCGAGGTTAAGTAATGTCGGGCGGGGTCATTCCTTGAATGGGTGACCGCGTTGAGTGGTTACTGACTGAGCTGTTGATCACGGCTGTTGTCTATGATAGCAGTCGTTAAGCCAAGTTAGAGGCCTTCGGGCGGCTTGAGAACCTTTAACAGTCAAGTTGGCCACTCACTTGACAAGCCTAATCCCAATAAGGTCTAGTTTCCCCTTTGGTTTGAAGGTCAGATGGCAGTGTCAGAAAGTCAGCAGCAGAAACTAGTGCCTACGCCAATTAGGATTAGGTAGCGGACCCCGGATATCCTTCAGGAACTGGGAATAACGCTAGGATGATGATGAGCGTAAGCATTTATCATGTGCATTACAATCTTACGTTACTACTCGTATTTATTTCCCTATTCCTAAAACGGAACCCTTTTTGTTACAGTGTGGAGAACCCGACGGGCTCGGACCCGGTGCCTGCGGAACTGCAGCGGTCCATCAGCGACGCGGGCGATGGCAGCTACATGGACAAGTCCACTGACAGCAGCAGTCAATCAGGTAATACACACATGATGTCTATATTTTTGACGACCTGTTTAGCCCATTCGGAAGTGACATTGCCTCCGAAGCTAGAGGTCCCGGGTTCGAATCCCGGCCAGGGCATTATTTGTGCATTTAGCACGGATATTTGTTCCTGGATGTTTTCTATGTATTGAAGTATGTATATCGTCGTCTAGTACCCATAGTACAAGCTTTGCTTAGTTTGGGACTAGGTCGATTTGTGTAAGATTGTCCCAAAAAAAGTAGTAATTTTCATTTCGTTATGAAAGATATTTTCTGTGTTTCAGGTGCATGAACTTTGTTTAAATTACAAATTGGGAGCACTGTGTCAACTTATATTATAACGTATAGTTTCACATTTGAAGCACGAAATGGATATCGAGTTTGAACACAATCCGCCCAGTGACAAAAAAGTTCAAAAAGGCAGTTTTTTGTTTTCAATTATAAACGCCTATTTAAAGGAATAATCCGCACCCAACAGCGCGCCTTCGTGATTACTTTGACACGTTTGTTTTTAACCGAATTCAATAGAAGGAAGGAGGTTCTCAGTTCATCTGCATGTTTGCTTTTGTTTTAATTCAAATAATTTATTTAAGACCAATGTCTATGTTTTAATGTATCCCCCGTTAACTCTTGACCACTTTGGCCGATTTTTATAATTCTTTTTTTGTTTCAAAGCAGGGCAACTTGTGGGTACCAAGTTGGTCCCATAAAAAATTGGTGAAGGTCTGATGATGGGATCTAGGAGGAATGGAGGGAACTCCTCGAATTTGATAGGCACGCATATGTTGATTTCGGTATTTTCTGTAGGTAGCCAAGCATTGGCTCACAGAAAACCACAAATTGTGGCATAGCGAAGTACAAAATTAGAGTGTTTTTTTTTGGTATACGTTTTTTTTTCCAGCATCGAGCGTGGACCCTATAGCGGAGGGTATCCGCGCATGCGCGTGGTCGGGAGTGGGCTCGGGCGCGTCGACGCCGGGCTCGGCGCCGGCGCAGGCGCCGCCGCTGCCGCGCGCGCACTTCCTGCAGCTGCTCGCCGTCATACACTCGCTCACGCTGTGCCGCGACCAAATGTACGAGGCGGCTGCTCATGCGGGTATGTGAGGCTACTGAATAAAGTTTGTATAAGTGTGTGTTGTGTAAGTTTGTGTGTTGTGTGTGTTTGTGTGTTTGGCTGTGTTCCGAATCACGCTCACAGCGCTTAGAGCGCGCTCACGGTCGGACCGATTCACGCTCACAGCGCTTACACGAGATTTCGTGACGTCATGGACGGCGCTCACGGTGCTCACACTCCCAGCCGTAAGCACCTTGAGCGCAAACGTCAAGTTGACGTTTGACACGTTATGACATCTCATTATAGGCGCGAAAAATTAAAACTTCACAAGTTATATTCGTTTATTTATTACTATAATAATAATTATTATTTACTTCACTATCTCCCATGCTCTTCGATTAATTCTATCAGCCTATGCTTTCTACGCGTCTACGCAGACGACTTTGGATTGCTAGCTGAAAACCGAGAAGGGGTGGAAATTTCGGCGAGAATGCTGGAACAAGAAGTAGCAAAAGTAGGGCACAGGATTAATCATGGAAGACGGAATACCTCCACATGCGTTTCAGAAACAGTCGTGCCTATCGAGAAGTCCAATTGTAGGAGACAGAAATCTCTTACAAGGGAGTGTCCAAATTAGAAGAAGAAGAAGAAAAAAGTTTACTAGCGCAAAAAAAAAAAACAAACAAACTACATACAAGCGAAACAAACAAAATAAAATAACAGAAATATTAATTGTTGGCGTCCAAGCTCCTCAGTAAACGATCTAAACTTCGGATATATAAGACCGCAATCCTATCTTAATGTATATGGGTGTGAGGCCTGGACGCTAACAGTTAGGGAGGAGCGCAGCCTGTTAGGAGGAGAACGTAAGGTGTTCCGAAAAATCCTAGGACCAGTGAAAAGAGACGATGGGAGTTGAATGATACGTAAAAATGCCGAAATAGAAGAGTTGGTGGCCGAACCAAATATTATGGGTGAAACCAAAGCGCATCGTCTTCGCTGGCTTGGTCACTTCGAGAGGATAGGAGAAGATTGACAGGTGAAGAGAGCAAACTTGGGCCGACCGACCGGACGGCGTCATGTGGATCGCCCCCAGTATCGCTGCAAGGATTTGGAGGACGAGGACCTGTGTGAGCTTGGAGCCGGTGCAAGCTGGCGAAAAATAGCGCAGGACCGAGAAAAGTGGCGTGCTCTTGTCTCGGAAGCCAATACTCATTTTGGGTCGTTGTGTCAGCCTAGTTAGTTAGTTGCAGATTGCGATTAATTTCAATTTTCTACAAATCAAAAACCCAGCCCAGAATTTTCTACTACGATTAATTGACGAACTCAAAATTCAAATTCAGTTGACGTTGACATGAACATGACAGGAAACACGCTCATGACTGGTCCGAAACAAAACACCACTTACGCGGTCTTGAGCGCGCTTACTGATTCGGACCGGCCGCCAGCACTGTAAGCGTTGTGAGCGTTGTAAGCGTGATTCGGAACACAGCCTATCTATCTAATGTGTTCCAGCGTCAAGCTTAAACTTCAAACTAACAATACGAGTACTGTGTCAAATTAATACAAGAAATGTCTGCATATACACTCGCGGTCAAAAATTTCGGGACATCCTTTTTCTTATCCTTTTTTTATAGTTACATTATATACTATTACTAGCCAACACCCAACCCAACTATATAAATAATTTCCGGGATCCTATCATATAAAAAATCTATATCGAAAAATGACGATTTGCGATATCTCGCTTTTTTTAATATAATGAAACGGGTCACCCACTTCTTTGAGGTCGAATATCGCTCGACATGTTTCAGACCGGTTCGCGGTCCTTAATCCGAGCACCTATCGCGGCGGCGGTTTTCTTTATTATTTTCTAATTGTTTATTTTTGCAATTTAAATGTAAAATTAAATAAAGAATTGACAGGATTTAAAAAAACTGTACAACGTAGTTCTTTTAGGAATACATGACATGACGGTATTTTACCGACCCGTATTCTTTGTCAGTGAGTGTATATATTGCCTAATGATGTCCTTCACTTCCAGGCACTCTACTAATGAGGATGGGCGAGTGGAACCACCGGCGACCGAGCCTCGACCGCGAGACTTCGGAGGACAGCCTCTACTTGGCCGCAGCAGGACAACCAACGATGGCCATGGTAACACCACTTGCCTACATTCATCATCTTCATCATATCAAGGGATATCAAAGGATATCCACTGCTGGACGTAGGCCTCGCTCAAAGAGTACCACAATGACTGGTCCCGCGCCACCCGCATCCAGCTGATTCCAGCGACGTTTACCTGGTCATCAGGTCATCGCATGGTACGTGGTCGCCATACGAGAACCTTCCTGCCCGAACGGCCATCGGTTCTACATGCAATGTGCCCCGCCCACTGCCAGTTTAGCGATTCTTTACTTTGTTACTTTGGTTCTGCTGCGGATGACCTCATTCCTGGTGCGATCACGCATAGAAGCTCACAGTATAGCCCTCTCGATGGGTGACATTGAGCCTTCTTAGGAGACCCATAGGAAGCGACCACATTTCATTGCCATATATCATCACCGGCAACACCCTGGTCAAATATTCTCGCTCATCTCTTGCTTACAATACTAACTTGAAATACCTCACTAGCGCTGTGTTGAAATTGAGGAACCTGTTTTTGAAAGGATTGCCAACGATAGCGTCCGTCCATAGGCAACGGTTTGTACGTGCTTACAATCAGACTGGCCGACGTGATAATGAAAAAAAAATCGTGTTCAGATATTTCTGGTTTCGCTCAGATGTCAAGTTTTTGACTGTTACATTATTTTTATAGCATATGTTCTCAGTGTCAGAAGATTTTAATATATTTTTGCACATTATCCCAATTTAGGTTGATCCCAACGGCAACACAACATCGGACCAAGAAACGGCGCCATCCCCTTCAAAGGAAACCGAACCTTCGACGGACGACGAGTGGTCCATTTCTCTAGAACAGTTTCTCGCCACGATGCTCTCGCAAGAACCTTTAGAGGCGTTCTTTAACGAGAAAGTGTCCATACTTCCAGAACTAGAAGCCCTGCGGCAAAGGGACAGACTGCAGTCGATGTCATGAAGGTAATTTAAAGTAAAAATGCATTTTTCTGAATATGAAAGAAGTTTAACGAGGCCTTTTGCGCAATATTTGCATTGTAAAATTGCTGAGCATATAGGGAAATTGTAAGGGGAATATCTGAGTTTTTGAACCGCTGACGTCGTCAACAAGTTTCGGACAAAATTTTGAGGAATGGCCGGCCAAATAATTTGTGTCTGAACCAAACCAGAGGGCCTACTCCGAACTTCGTGTCGAGCCGTCACTTTCACTCTCGTGTTATATATGACGGAAAGGGACGGCACGATACGAAATTCGATTTTCGAAGTTTGGTATAGACCCTCAGTATTGGAAACGTGATCGCCTTTACGTCCAACGTAGAACAACTATCCCTCTCGCACTTACAGATGTAGTAAATATTGCTTTTCCATCGGTTAAACTCTTACCTTAAGGTCGACTGGTAGAGAATGCCATATGGCATTATGTCCACCTTTTGTACGATAAGGTTTCTTTGGTACAATAAAGATTAAATAAATGAATAAAACTCGGAATAAGACTAGTTCCGACGAAGTGTCAATCAATTAACATCTGTCATGTCAAATGGCAAAATACTCATGTATATGTGTGTATGTGTGGCTATTTTCATTCTGACATTGACCATTAAAGTTCATAATTCATTTCCATGCGGTACAAAATAATTGTTACTTTAGGATTGGATCACACATGAACCTAGTTCGGGCACGGCAAGTATTTCTTAAATTTCTTAAAGTTTCAGATTAACAGACATAAACTTATATAGTTTTAAATTTATTAAACCAAACTAGTACAAACCTTATCCACAACGCAGGCTTCGTCAATTTCCAAAACAGCAAGCATCAGCAACACGCTTCGTCAAAATTTGCATTGCACAATTTATAAATCCACGACAGGTTTCGTCAACTGCACACTAAATTTAAAAATAATCAATTCACACCCCGCTTCGATACTCACCCGGACCAAACGTGCCAAAAACACTGGCAGCATTACACACATTTGCGGCGACATGAACTTGTCTATTATTTTAGAGGGCGCAGTACGCTCGGTTCTCCATACAAACGTATTTACGCTCTCATTTTAAAACGCCGTGCTAGAATAACATGAAACTTTGTATACACAATGGGATATCTAGGTCGGAAATCAGTTTCTATCGCTAGAAATTGTAAAAGAAAAAAAAATACAGCGGTTTTTTGAGTTTTTTACGGCTTGTAGGAAAACCTTAAATAATCGCTGTATTTTTTCTCCATTATAATTTCAAATAACAGAAACTAATTTCCAACCTAGATATGCCGGATCCCATTGGGTATACAAAGTTTCATGTTATTCTAGCATGGCGTTTTAAAATGAGAGCGTAAATACGTTTGTATGGAGAACCGAGCGTACTGCGCACTCTTAATACGACAATTGATAGCCACTTTGGGTCTAGTCGAATTCCGAGTTTGCCCGATGAAAAATATTATTCACTTCATTCGTACATACTCTCTTACAGTGAATAAGGAATGCCTAACGTCAGACAAATGCGATCACGCGCAGGACATGTGTACTAACTGACAGTTCCTTTAAATTTTTGTCTGCAAGTTGATTAATATTAATAAATAATGAAGTATGTTCAAACCCCCATATATTCCTATCCTCTGTTGTCATAGGGGCCCCTAACACAGTTAGTATTATCATCACAATACTGGGATGTCAGTATTATCGCGGTATTCAAAATTGTATGGATTTTGCCTGAACATTCACGTGACGAGTCGTGATATGACTGTATCGCGTGATAATAATAACCGTGTAAAAGGCCCTATACAGGTTTGAAAGCGAATAACACGCACCAGAGGTAATAACACGCGCAATAGGTTCCAGGTTGCCAGTGGCTAAGCTGTATTTTTTAAATATAATTATGTCTAGAAAGATCTCCATGTTGAAGAATAAGTGTTTATGTTTATATCATGAACTCCCTTCGTATATTGATCCGTTTTTTAATATACGTATTTTTTTAGTGTTCATCTTTTATGATTTGTCTGTGGTTTCTTCAAAAGTAAAGAAACTACAAAATGATTTGGTACCTTCCTGAAATAAACGTTATTGTTATGCTAGGCTCAAGAACGATAGTTCTTATAGTACACTCAGCGTCATATAGTAAGTGTCAGCCAAAGAGGCCGAATAGTTCGGTACACCATACAAAATATATGGTGTACCGAACTATTTGGCCACTTTGGCTGCTACGTACTATATGACGCTGACTGTACATTACCGGGGTTTGTTTGGAGAGTATTTTTCTCCTTGCTATTGCTCGGTACGAGTAACTAGGAGAAGAAAGATATATTATTTGAGTTGATATGAATGCACATAGGTACTTTACGATACTTAATAAATTTTGTAAAGACCTGCCTAGCTAGCACGATAGCTTGTACTGTCACGTTTTAGTTTATTTCGGCCTTATAACGTGACGTTATAAGCTATCTTGCCAGCTAGGCAGGGATAATTAATATGCGTGTGTTTTTTTGACAGCAAATAATATATTATAAGGTGCTTCCAAATTAGATGCCAATACTTTAAGAGATGTTAACTTACATCAAAATAATTTACTTTAAATAGGAATTAATAAAACTGTTTTTAGTGGTAGTTTATTGACGTTCATAGGTGCATGTAATATGCCTAATTTGAAGAATAAACTACTTTTACTTTACTTTTACTTTTATATGATATTTTTATTTTCATTTTCCGAACAAAATATCTAAATTAAACTTTTGCCCAAACAAAATCACCTGTGCATTTACCTGACAAGGTAGTTATCAGTTCCTGTCAAGTGAGCTACACATTGGATGCTAGTTGAAGTGGCCAGTTTGTAAGTGACAGTAAAGAGGTTTCATACGATAATCAAAGAAGTCTTCAGAATCATTGAATACTGATTATCTCATTAACACGGTGTTATTACGTGGCAGTTGTTTTCCTGATTTTCTCCAAAAACTAACATAAACTTTAAATTAGTTTTATACTTAAGTCTACTTCTAAGGACGAGTACTATGAGCTCGGAAAGCAGCTCTAATTCGAAAGCACCTTATATTTCCGTTTTCTGGTATTTTACAGTCATTTAATTGCTTAAACATAATATGACAGAAAAATTACACTCCCTTCATTTGGCAGTCGTGTAAAAACAATGATGGTAGATGTTTTTTTATGTTTAATTTGTTGACTATGGTAACCTTGGTTCAAGCTTGCGGCTGTAAAACTGAGGTCGTGGGTTTAAATCCCGGCTCGTGCCAATGAGTTTTTTTATCATATGTGCGGGATATCATTTGTTATTTACTGTTACCTTTTCGGCGAAGAAAATCGTAACGAAACCTTAGGGCCTACTCCGAACTTCGTGTCGTGCCGTCCGTTTCACTCTCGTGTTATACATTATATGACGGAAAGGGACGGCACGATACGAAGTTCGGAGTAGGCCCTCTGCATACATCTGCGAAATTCAAAGATGTATGTGTAGTCTCAAGCCGCACGGGGCTAGCGTCGGCGTGGGGACTATTCCCCGCTCCCTCTCAGCAATGACAGGAGCCAGGATCGGATACCGGTATTCTTTCCATACAATAAAAACCTGTATGTTTTCGTCCTTTCGTTTACTATTTCATGATTAATTTGACAATCTAATAATACGAAGTAATAACCTAAATACATTATTGAGTCCTACATAAGGGTCGTAAACTAATTCAAAATATTTGTCTATTTTGGGATTTTAAGATTAACCGGTTCCGAACTCTGGAGAGGTCTGTGCCAGCTGTGAGGCGTATATAAGCTAAGCTGATATGATTATTATGACTATGATTCATTTATATTAGTAATGTAATGAATAGGTTTATGAAATCAATTTTACCATCTAGATTTGCATTGTATTATTTCTACCACGAAAAAGATTGTAACATTGCACATGTCTTGGTCAGCATTCTAAAAGAATGGAATCTCGCAAAACATTTTAAATGGATTTTTTTAAAATGTATCTTGTATTTTTATGGAAACATTCGTATAATCTATATAAATAAACATTCCAAATTTTATATCGTTACTTATCTTTTATTATATTTGAAGCGTTTTATAGTCTGTATAACGATAAAATTGTTTAAAATATTAAGGGAGTTTTTTTCTATTAGAATGGATATTAGTAATTACTAGTGGTAGTGATTTAAAAAGAGAATATCATGGATTGCCATGTTTAGGAACAAAGGTTTTTTTTAGAGAAGTTGGCTAGCCTTATCACCAAATAAAACGAATGTTTACTAAAAAGACAGATGCTTTGTATTGGCAATAAAAGTGGGCGGCTTTTGTTACCCAGTTCATGTATCGTTTACTTGCTGTCGACGATTATTAAGGCCATCAGTTTCGGGAGTTAAATTTAGGTTTGTGGGCCATATTTGAAACTATTACGAACTATTTGTATGATTTTGGGCTTATTTATAAAAAAAAGGTCGACTGCCGAAAGGTCGTCATGATTTATTTAAATGTTGAGTGGGACTTATCGATCTAGAAAATTGCTGCACTGGTATAATCGCCCTTCTAAATGTTTTTTTTTTTATAAACAACGCAATGAAATATGGTCAGGTTAGACAGACGGCGTGACAAGTCCGGATTATCCCATTCTACATGAATTTATAAAGTAGCCATATTAATTATAGTTTAATCAAACCTTTATTTTTAAGTGAAATATTTTTTAGTAAAGTACGGAAGGATTGCATACATCAAAGCTTTCAAATGCTATATATGTAAAATAATGGTGCTTCGCTATAATATATAGTCTTTGTGAGATGTAGTGCAATAACAATAACTATGTATTGGACATTCGAGACTAGTGTTTTTTCTGTGCGAGTCTCTTTGTAGTTGCAGTTACTTGAAATTTAAAGAATATATATGACAGAATTCGACGTTTTTAACAAAAAAATAATTTAGAGGAAACTGGCCGATAGTAGATCGGGGAATTATTCTTCAGATACTTGGGGGGTCGCACCAAAAAACACTGGTATAGACTAAAACCGATCAACTAAGGTAATAGAGCAACAAAAGTTCTAGAGAATCAGTGTAAGATGGTCTTTAGTGGCAGGAATCGGTGAAAAAATTGAGACGTGTACAGTTCGTACTATTTACATCACTACGTGAGGCAATATATCCACGATACCGCGTAATTTCAAACCCCCGGCAAAGGTTTTCAAATTGTTTAAGTATGGAACGTTGCTATCTGATCGGCTAGGAAAAAAGTGTAATAGGATTCACTATTGTAAGATAAAATTGTATATTAGCGGTATTGACGAGCTGTAGATATAATTTTGCGTTTGTATTTTTTTAACATCTTAGTTCCGACTATGGAAGAGCGGAGGTTGAGGAATATACAGTTTTAGAGGATGAGGAATCCAAATGTGCCGTTCGTGGTATCTCTAACGTTGCCATTAAGGCTCTATTTCCGTAAAGAAGCAATTAGAAATATGTAGTCTCTTTTGACTGACAACTCAAATAGGAACTCTGAAACTATCGTCGCCAGTCGTCAAAATTCTTCATCATGCCATACTAGATTTTGAAGTTGTTTTGTATTATTCCGGAGAAGCCTCTCTTCTTTACCGCCTTTTTTATTTAGAGCTATATTAACAGAATATATAATAATATTTTTATATGCTTGTATTGTTACCAATAATTATACCAGAAGCCACTATTAACATTTGAGTACAACTTGATACGAGACAATATTGTAAATATGCTTCTTGTAAAAGTATAAGTCATATTATTTATAAAAAATGTATCAAGTATTGATTAGCCTTGTAGAGATTCTAGTTTTGTATAATACAAAGTTCATGTAGTTGTTAAATCAACTCAAACGTTACCCGCAAAACTAAGTAGGTATTCAAGAAATTATGAACAAACAAGAAATATATATAGACCCATAGAGTAAGATTAGTGTGTTCTGTACCTCCAGTATATTCTTTTCGAAACATTAATACAAACGAACGCGTTTGCGTTTAGTTGCAATTTGTATGGCAATACGAACAGCGCCTCTGGCGGCCTTTCGTGGCAACTATTTTTTGCAATACAAATTAGACTCTTTAGTTTGTGTGTGTTTCGAAGTAAATTATACTAGTGGTACAGAGCTGCTACTGCGAAACGAAAAGGAGCGAACTTCGTTTAACTCCTTTTTGTCGTACTTGCCTATTAAACCGCGAGAGAGGGAGCAGCATTAACCAGAGGCAGTGGTTCTTCCACAAGTTTTTATTACCTAATTATGGTGTCATAAATGTTATGTAACACAGTGTAACAAGGATAAGGCTATGTAACACTATGATGTTCAAGATAGTCGGCGTTATATGTATGACATAAGTATATAGAGCACCATAAAGAGGCATGTGTCAGTTTGACGAATTTTGGGGTATTACATGAGAATGTCGCTTCGTTTAACGCCTTCAAAAATGCTAGGAGGCCGAAATTTGATTTGATATTTTATCATTTGGCGTGTTAATGATCAGTATATTGTCGAGCTCTGTGCTAATATTATGGTACATGCCTCACATTGCTTACGCATTATAACGACATATGATACCCCTCTTTTTAAGCCACGGTTTTGCTTCAAACTCTCGTGTAAAATTCACTTTTTCTGGGATATTTTCGTAAAAAGTTAATAGTCTATAAAGCTTTCAATGGTTATAAGACTTATAAGAATATTCTTGTAGCATTTATTCCTTTTCTATGCCTTGCACAATCCGGAGTCACATAATTATGTATTCTAACCGTTTACCTGATTATTGTTTTACTAAAAATTGTATACCTGAATACACTTGTTAGACGTTATAGCGTCTTGTTTATTTTTCCCTAAGATGAATGTTATTCCTAACGTGATTTGTCCATTTAGAATAGGTAAAAGCGTGACAACACTGCATTGCGGCGCCGCACCGCAAAAACGATGATATAATTCAAAAACATGACAAGCACATTTCAATTTCAATTGTCCAATGATACCAAATTACAAATCAATGGATATAGGCATCATCAGTTGTTCAACTGCGTGCCTGATTAATAAATAATAGTAATAATTTCTACGGAGTTAGTACGGGCAGGCACCGCCGATTTTGGCCACGCTCTAAGTACCAGCACGGCCAGCACAAGACGGCGCGCGAGATAGACTAGCTGTCTCTTTCTAATTGGTACACACAGAAAGAGACGGATAGCCTATGTCGCGCGTGAGATAGCTCGTGCGCCATCTTGTGCTAGCCATGCAGGAAGTCCGAGCTTTACTCGGCGTCCTTCGTGTTTTTCCGTAGAAAAATAATGGTCTTCCCGGGAGTGAGACCTAGCTAGATCGTTTTGTTGTCCCCGTAAACTGCTACATCGTAGAGTTCATTGACATCGAGCTATTTTCGATAACTCAATTTCAAATATTGCTCGGTAAGTCGTATAGGATAAGGACGAGGACGTTTATTCTCAGTAGTCCCTAGGAAGTAGTTCCGTGCCGGAACAAGTGAGACTTTTCCCAATAGTTCCGTTTCCAATGTTCAGTTGTGGCGCTTAGCCGCCCGCTGCCGCGGCACGCTCGCGCGGCTAGCACATTGCAGGGTCGCAGTTGTACTAACACACCTCCTCGCTTCGCTCGTCGTCGTACCTAACTACTACTCTGTACCGTTGTCGGAACTATTGGGAAACAAGTTTCACTAGTTCAATCCCGGAACTTCTTCCACGGGACTACTGGGAATGAACTGATAAGGACGGCTCTTTACACGCCAAAGAAACGTTTACACTTTTGGACCTTATTCCATTGTAATAAGGCGAAACATATAAGTAGACAATAAAATATATTTGACGTCCGGGTATACTTGCTTGTGCGAGTTTAAAACTAGCTCCTACCTAGAAATACCATTGCGAAATTAACAGTATCTATTCCTTATCAGTTGGGAATTAGATTCAAGGGCGGTCAGCTAGTAAACTATCAGCAGGCAGCGAAACTTTGGTGCCGATGACAGACGTATGACGTAGCGGCTTCATACAGAGTGTTTTTATTTAGATGATATATAGATAATCATTAACAACTTATTGGCCTCTTTAGTACACAGATATTTTATTGACACTTGAGACGGCCAGTACTTATAAAAACATCATTACTTAACTGTCTTTGTCATTTTCATCAGAAAATTATCGAAGGCAATATTGTACATCGTTTTAGTATTTTTATTCGTGAATTTAAGAAATGTGAATTGATAAGGTACAACATTTATAAGGTACACATTATAGGTATCGCTTGACCGTAGTCGCCATGGAGTCTATGCAGCCGTATTTGCAGAAGTTTCCTTTTCAGTTGTTAAAAATGAAAAAATGTTTTGCTCCTGCTGTCAGCTAAATTTAACAGCTAAACCAAGTAACATAGAAAAACATTTAAAAACTAAAAAGCACATTGAAAGAGAAGGATCAAAAATGACACATGAAGACTTTTATATGGATTTAACCTATTATAATACAATAAATCTTTGACATTGCTATTAAATCGGCATGCTAGTGACAACTGTTGCATCTTTCAAAGCGTGGTAAAGGTTAATAACTATGTTGTGTATAATTTATAAAAACATCCTATATGCCAATTTAGTTTCGTCATAATGATGTCATCGGCACCAAAGTTTCGCTGCCTGACTATCAGTATCGTGGATGGTGGGGAATGCTTACTTTGCCACAATCTTATACACAAATGGGCGCCTTTCGGTCATACCACGCTGAAGCCGAAACGCGCGTTGCGGGGCGGAGGCGGTTTTGTGGTTGCTTCGAACTGCAGTTCGGGGGACGTCGCACCAAAAAACCGCGCAGGATAGCGGAACGGAGGCGGCGTGTGTGACATATGAAGTAGTAATCGACACTATCGATAGTCAACAGTGTCGGAAAGATCTAAAATGCAAAACCGCCTCCGCTCGGCACCGCGCCTGCTCTGTGCGTTTCGAGCTTTAGACGAAAGGTATGCGTATTTTATACATATCGTTGTAAAGAAACAGAGTTGAAACGTAAAACATTTTATTTCATAACGAATTTTAACACCCACGCGTTTTGTGACTTGACTACAGCTTTATCCGGCAACGCTATCACAGCGCGCCCGTCGGTTATCTTCCACTGAAAATAAAACGAAAGTAAGAAATTATTTATACACAATACAATAACAATAACAATTATTATAACATAAACATTACTACAGAGGCCGGGCGAAAGGGGTTGCCGGCCGAAGACATAGACGGCCGAGCGAAGCGAGGTCGGATAGGTCTCAGGCGGGCAACCCCATGTTTCCCGCCAAGGTATGTATAGTGCTTTTCTCAAACATGCAATTAAATAAACAACAAAAAAATCAAAGTTTTATTTTTAATACGCATAGTGGCAGAATGTCATGATGCCTGTGCCCCAAATTTATGTGGAATGGAAATTAAAAAAGAGGACTTTGCCGGCCTAGGCCTGCAACATTTGTATGAAATTGCATTAACGACCTCTTGTCCTAGCCGCTCCTGAAACGTCATACTTCGCAGCCTATTATAAGGAACATAACATCAATCTTTCATTGCATGTTTGAGAAAAGTTTAAACCCCATTAGTCAGTCAGTACTTGAGTGGTCTTGTTTCCTTGGGTGAATGGCCAGGGCTGCTACTGTGAAACGAAAACGAACGAAGTTCGAATATTTCCCTCTCTGTCGCACTTGCATATTCGAGCGACTTGATATATGAACTTCATTCGTTTTTATTACGCGTTAGCAGATTTGTTTGCAGTGCCTTCTGCTGAAACTATTGCCTATTGGGACCCGGGTATGTCCTAAAACTACGACCAAGACCACCGGGATGGGCAGCAGCGTAAAGGCCACATATTATGCTAAGAAATAGCAATAACCAGGTACAATATACCTTCCCAATTATGGGCCCTTAACTCAGGTCATGGCATCCTTCAAGATGCAACTGTACTGGAATAACGCTAGGATGATGACGATGACTTATACAAAAAGTTATAAACAATACATTTTTTAAATTCCTACCTAAGTAGATCGGTCTTTTGCGGTGGTACCGTAAAATGGGGTGAGTAGGGTCAAAACTGAAATTCAAACCTCGATAACATTTTATTTTTACATATGAAAACTGAATGGTGTATATAATAACTGTTCTTGACGTTTGTATTTTAGTTTTTATTTTATTGTGGTAGTTCCATTTCATAACTTTGACGATAAAGAGGAAAACCCACCTCACCCCGTAGTGCCTCGTATTTGGGGTGAGAGAGGTTTTCATACAACGGTGATTTTGGAAGATTGTTGGATCGATTTTTTTTATTATGCCTATTACTATAGATCCATTTTAAATTGAAATACATTATTTTTGTAGCAGTAGCCTTAAAATCCCTTCTCATCCCCCTCAAACCTCTCCCCATTCTTAACCCACCTCTCCCCGCGAAACCTAGTCACCCCGTTTTACGGTACCTCAGTTTTCGCCTGCCGTTTTCATAAATACGTCTGCCCATCCCTTTTTGAGTTTGCCAGGCTATCCTGTCCAACTCGTTACTTTCTTTATCCACCTGCACGGCTAGCACAAGACGCCACGTGAGCTATACCGCGCGCGAGATAGACTATCCATCTCTATCTAATGGGTACACACTGAAAGAGACGGATAGTCTATCTCGCTCGCGATATAGCTCGCGCACTGTCTTGTGCTAGCCGTACTGTCTACCTGCATACGGGCGATATGGCCAACCCACTTCCACCTTTGTTTTCCACAATGTTCAAGAGCATCTGGTACTTTTCCTAATATCAGTATTTCGTTTTTAATCTAATCTTTTTTCTTTCACATACTGCACTCCATCGATCTTTGACAAGATTGAATTTTGCAACTTGTTTATGAAAGACATGGCATGATATGATGCAGGATTTAGGTGCTCTTTTTAAGGTAATTAAATAGAAGGGCTTGATGCAGCCAGCAGTCCAAGTGCTTTCTTTTTAACCGACTTCAAAATTTCAAAAGAGGAGGTTATCAATTCGGTTGTATGTTTTTTTTTTTTTTTTTTTGTAATGTTTGTTAGTCCATAACTCCGTCATTTCTTAACCGATTTGGAAAATTCTTTTTTTGAATGTATGTATATATATCCAAGTTGGTCCCGTTTTTGTCAAAACGCAGTTCTGATGATGGGATCCATGAGGAATTGAGGGAACTCCTCAAATCTTTAAGGCAAACATATAGTGATTTTTATGTTTTTATCAACAAGCCAAGCCTTTGCATCCAAAAATGTGACATTGGATGAAGTGGAACTGCTGATGATGATCAGAACAGAACTCTTCAACGACGAAAAGTGCACGTTTGGCGATTTGTCCTCCTAGCTGTGTTTGTTAAGCAAGTTCTATTTTCACGATTAATTTTTGTCATGCTCGAGTTCTGATGATGGGATCCATGAGGAGTTGAGGGAACTCCTCAAATCTTAAAGGCAAACATATAGTGATTTTTGTGTTTTTATCAACAAATCGAGCATTATCATACAAAAATGTGACATTTGATGAAGTGGAACTGCTGATGATGATCAGAACAGAACTCTTCAACGACGAAAAGTTCACGTTTGGCGATTTGTCCTTCTAGCGGTGTTTGTTAAGCAAGTTCTATTTTCACGATTGATTTTTGTCATGCTCGAGTTCTGATGATGGGATCCATTAGGAACCGAAGAAACTCCTCAAATGTGAAAGGCACACAAATAGTTTTGTATTTAAGATTAATAATCTTTCACCGGACTCCCCCATTGAAGTCGGTTTTTTTTTCTTAAAAATTATTGAGGTAAGTAAATAGGAAGACGGAAGACCTCATTTAAATTTGTTCCAAGTCAGATTACTTCGTCAATATGTTTAACTGTTTTTTTTTTAAATGCACCAATTTCTTAATGTTATACTTATTAAGTTTTGAGAGCATGTGCGACCATACAAAAAAGTCCAGTACTTACATTTAAATCCGGAGAACTTTTGAGGCCATTCATTTTTTACAGACTTCAATAGAAGTAAGAAGGTTCTCAGTTCGTCTGCATGTTTGCTTGTTCTTTTCATTGTATATTTTTTATATTTATTATTTATATATGTATGTTCCCAGACAACTCTTTGACCACGATGGCCGATTTTGATAATTCTTTTCAAAGCAAAGCTTTTTTTTTCTTTTTGTTGCAAAGCTGCCACCCCGACATTGGTCCCATATAGATTTGGTGAAGGTCTGATGATGGGATCTAGGAGGAATCGAGGGAACTCCTCGAATTTGTTTTGGCACGCAAATTCCTATTTCGGTATTTTCTGTAGGTAACCAAGCATTGGCTCACGGAAACCACAAATTGTGGCATAGCAAGTACAAAATTGAAGACGGTTTTTTTTTGCTATAAATTATTGTCAAGAAACGAGTTTGCCGTGTGGGATGGAGCTCCGTCTTGTTGAAAACAATAGAAGTCGTTCCCAAACATCATTCCGGAATTTTGAGGGAAAAAAAATCAATCTGTTTTAGAGTATTCTGCTTTGATTTTTACCCCGTTGTAGATGAATACCAAAGGAAGTTTACCCCGCTTTTAAAGTTCAAACTGCTCCCCAAACCATCACTGAAGTTTGTAGCTTCGGAAATGCCGTGTACTTTTCGATTCTCGTAAGCGTGTACTGATCCTCTTAAAATCTTTAAGTCTGCAGTTAATTTTAGGATCTAACGGTGTTTTTTCTGGCGGACACGCTCTCTTACAATTTTCACGACCCTATCCGTTGTTGCTGAACGCGGGCGACAAGATCTCTCCTTGAGTCGTCTCCTTGTATCTTATCTAATTGTAGTATAAACTAGGTTACGCTTAATTCCAATAAACTGGGGCTATCGCCCTTAAGAAATAATGAGATACATAATAGATTTCTGGATAAAAAACGAACGACACTAGATATATATTTCTTAAATATTGTTATTTGTTCATGAGTCATGACAATATAAACTTCAAATTATAATTTTCAAACCAGTGCTAGAAAAAGTGTATTCGAACTATAGGACGCGGGTGTAATTTCCATCTAATCTATATTGTGCAAATAAACAATTTTCTATTTAAATATGGCAGCCATTACACGGTCAATCTAGATCGAGATCTTGACCAAGGTCGCGGATTTCAAAAAATCTATGTAATTGCGATCCATATCGCAATCCGTCGATCCAACACGTTACACAGTCAATCAGGATCAAGATCACTGATCACGATCACGGATCTCGATCTAGATTGACCGTTTAATGGCTGCCTATTGAAACCCCCGATAAAAAGAAGAAACAAATTATTACTTAAAAAACCATTAAACTCAGAACACAAGGAACAAAGTTTAAAAATATTCACTAAATATACATGATGAGATTGACGAGACCGCATGTTTTTACATCTGTCTTCCTGTGTACATGATGTTTTATACGTGACGTGTGCAATAAAGAGTATTTGTATTGTATTGTATGAATGACACTTAAACTTGCATCACAAAAACAAACACGCAATGAAATCGTGCCTCGCGTCGAAGAATTATTATATTAATCTGTGCCTCGCGTTACATTTACGTGAAATGGCCCAGAGCTCACTTACCTCTATTTTACTATCCGGGTTACCCAGCAACTGGATTTTATAGTTCCCACTATGCAATGTCATAGTGATATCCTTGATCACCAACAGGCTATCTTTCGGCCATTTCAGAACTATCGCATAGATTGCTGTCAAAGAATCAGACGTTAACGGCTTCGCTGTAGGGGCCGCAGCGTTGTACTCTGCCCTGTGACAAGTGTACCAGACAGCGTCATTGGTGGAGTCGTTCTGATGAAGCCAGGGTGAGGACTCGTAGATGGCTTCTCCGTTGATGTCGAGCCATTCGCCTAGAGACAGGAGTCTCTCTTGGTAGATTGCGGCTATGGTGCCTTCTTTGGTCGGGCCGACGTTGATTAGGGCGTTGCCTGAAATATTTCTAAATAGGTAAATGATGAGCGATATGAATTAAAAGTAGCCTTTAGATATTATATGTATCAGAGATATTTAGCTATAAGGTTGCAAATGCATTAACGTGGTTCGCTGCTCCAAGCGATTACCAATTTGAAGACTGAGTCTATGTCCAAGTTTGTGACTCGCTACGGACGAGATGCTTATGATTACCTACAGAATATGACGCCGGCAGCTCTGCTCTGCACTTGTGAAACATTCCATACAACCTGATTTTAACGAACACAACTTTAAAGATAGTTCTGTGTACCCACTCCAAGTAAAAAGCTTACCTCCGCAACTGACAGTAGCCACGACTTGGTACAACAAATCATTGAAGCTTAGCACTTCACTCAGGCGCACATTCCTTCTGTATCCCCACGACTCCGAATCAATGGTGAACGCGTTCTCCCACTTGTGGGCCATTAGTTTACCTACAAAGTCAAATGGAACGTAAGTACGTATTCCGACTTTAGCCAATGGGAAAGAATTATCCATTACATCTGTACCTAATTAGGATACAGAACAGTTAGTTGAGTATAATAATCCCCATTTGGAATATTCCCGGTAAGGTACCACTCCCTGGACCACCAGAACAGCAGCACAGGAGCAGCAGTAACACCTCCACTCTACCACTACCTGGTCTACTAGGAGGCCTGCGCCTGCGAAGTTTGTATAGGCTGATAATACTCGTAATGATGATGAATGAAATGAAGTGCAGCGTCCTTGTGGCTTGAGAATTATCTGTAGCGTCGTAGGTACTTATATGCTGGAATAGAATCGAACAAAATACAATAATAATACCAAATAAGATTTATTTATCTCCTATCTACATTCTCTATCTCCTACAAAGGAGAGTGGTATCTTTGTCAACCTCATCCCATCTTACGGGTATCTCATAGATACGTAGGTATATCTGATATATCGATTCTACCGTTTCGAAATGGTAAGTACTTATGTACGGGAAAGTGGATTTAGTAAGAGGTAATTTTTAAGAACCGATAAGCAAAGTATAAGAGTTCTAGTTACATAACTATTTCAATCAAGAATCGGGCTTTGCTATAACCAAGTGGATATCTCGACGCTCAGAAACTTAGCACGCATCTATCTAGCTATAGAAGTTGTGAAGATATAAAGAGCTCCTATTACACCATTTTAGGGTTCCTTATGTAAACAAAGCTGTAATTTTAAAATAACAGTAGTTTTACACAATATTTTTTTCTAAACAGGAATCCGTATGCGTGGTATGAAACTTTAAAGAGCTTAGTTTTGTAAGAGTTAAGTGGCCCATCCCCCTGCCAGCTAACGACCGGTTGCTATTAGGTAGGTATGTCACAGGTATGTGAAAATAAACATGATAAACATTACTAGTTAAGAGTAATAGCGGAACTTAAGAAATGATCTTGGAAAAGCAAACTTTCGTACAATTTCCGTTGCTTACCTGCTTAGATAAGTCGTTAGTTGTATCAAATACATAGTAAATATAAGTTGGTTACATTTAAGCCCGCATAATATCACGGGTGGACAGACAGTACACCACATTTCGCGTGCTGGCCCGACACGCATTTGACCGTTTTTATTTCAATGTTTCATCACTTGAACTGAGTTGAAAAAAAGCAACTACAATATTTAGTAGATGCAATATAGGACCAATTACTTACAAATTTATCAGCTTTTATAGATTGGATATGTATATGTAGGTACCTATGTACATTGTACATATTTAACGAATGCCAAGCAGTTAGTATACAGGGTGTCTCATTTAAATCGGTCAGTATGGGAAAACCTGAAACTCTAATACATACGAAGATCTGTTGGGAACCATGTCGTCGATTTTAATAAGAAGAAAAACTGCATTCATACATTTAAAAAAAAACCTGTACTCAGCTCGGGAATCGAACCCGATTGTTTAGAAAAAAATAAACTTACACTATTTCTATTTAGATATCGATTGTGTAGGTCTTAAACAGTAAATGCTCTATGAAACATGATGTCATGAGGGGTTTTTTTAAATGTATGAATGCAGTTTTTCTTCTTATTAAAATCGATGACATGGTTCCCAAGAACGGATCTTCGTATGTATTATTATTTTTTTTTTTTATTTTTTTTTATTCAGAAAACAAACAGCCATACATGGTATAATTATTACAAAATTGGGTACAAAATAGGCCTAGAGTTTCCTACATTACTATTATAACAAATTAATGTAAAACTATGCGAATAACCACAACCCATAAAATCGCAAACAGCTAGAGAGTATCTAATAAAATAAAACATGCAAAGGGGATTTCTAAAACGATATTACCACTTATTTAAACAATCTTAAAGTCTCAACTATATTACCACTTGTTTCAACAATATTTATATCATCAATATTATTATCCAGAAAACAAAATTTGTCGAACTTTATTTTTAAAAACGGGCAAACTATGAGCAAAAACATCTATTTCATTGAGCGATTCATTATACAAATTAGTACTGCGCCTAAAGAATGAATTTTTAGCATACTTTGTATCACACGATGAGTTAGAAAAGGTAGGTTTAGAACGTGAGTGGAAACGAGAAATTTTAAAGGAAATGTTTTCTAATAATATGTTGGAATCTATGTGATTACTAATAATTTTAAATAGAAATAAAATATCGAGATACTCTCTTCTTTTATCCAAAGGAGGAAGATTATGTCTAGCTGCTGACGAAGCATAATTAAGATTATAGTTACCAGTTTTATAGCCAAGGGACTTACAAAAAATTTTTTGGATCCTTTCAATTCGAGACTTATGGATACCAAAATGTGGGCTCCATACAACACTACCAAACTCCAATATACTCCGAACGAAAGAATAATACAAAACTTTTAACGTGAATGTATGTTTGAATGGTTTGCTTAAACGCAAAATCATTCCTAATTTTTTATATGCTCTTGAAACAATATTATCTATATGTTCATTAAAGGAGAGTTTAGTATCCAGAGTAATGCCTAAATCTCGAATCGATAACACACGTACCACGCTGTTACCAGCTAATTTATAATCATAAGTAATAGGCTTCTGTTTACGGGAAAATGTGATAGTATGGCATTTTTCAGCATTTAGGATAAGATGATTCCGCTGACAATAATCCTCAAACCGTGACAAATCGGATTGTAACGCTACACAATCATCATAATTCTTGATTATCTTATATATTTTTGTATCGTCTGCATAGAGTATATGGGAAGAAGACTGAAAGGAAGTGTCCATATCATTAACATATAAAACAAATAGAAAAGGACCCAGGTGCGAGCCCTGGGGTACCCCCGAGGGAATAGGTAAAAATTTTGATCTATAGCCCTTAAGTGCAACAGCCTGACTTCTATTACTAATATAAGATTGTAGCCATCTAAGAAGGTCCCCGTGTATACCGAGGTCGAGTAGCTTCTGAAGTAAATAGAATGATCTATTTTATCGAAACACTTCGAAAAATCGGTATAGACGGCGTCTACCTGATAACCGGCATCCATAGCGTTAATAATTTGGTCAGTATAAGTAATCAAGTTTGTATCAACACTTCTACCACGGAAAAAACCATGTTGATGCACTGATATGTGTCGAGAGACCACAGCAGTCATTTCATTAGTCACAATTTTTTCCAGAACTTTAGCAAATATACAGAGTTTCGAAATTGGTCGATAGAACTTAACGTTGTGCTTATCGCCGCCTTTATGCACAGGTGTAATGACAGCCCGCTTCCAGACACTAGGGACAATGCCCTCGCTAAGAGATTTTCTAAAAAGCTTAGCCAGGGGAACCCCAAGCTCTGCATGAAGCTTAGAAACTAAAAATGGATGTATATTATCATAACCCGCACCCTTATTAACACATATAGATTTCAGATGCCTATATACTATATCATCCGTGATATTAATACTAGAAAGATATATAGGGGGGGATGAAGACTGAGAAGAAATTTGTGATTGGTTACTACCAGTGACAAAAACAGAGCTGAAATAAGTATTAAACAGATCACAGATGACATCGCCCTCAGAGGAAGATATGTCATTGAAGTATATGTTAGAAGGTACCTCGTTTGCAGAAAATTTTGATTTTATAAAGCTCCAAAAATATTTAGGTGAGGAACTAATTTTCTTTTCACTAAGGGAAATATATCTGTTATAACAATCTTTATTAAGTTTCTTTTCTCTTTTTCTTAGTAATTTAAATTCAGCATGGTCAATTTCATTATTGTATTTTTTCCACCTAGCATGAGCATTTAATTTATTTTTAATAATTTTAATTAAAGGTCTGTTATACCAAGGTGGATATTTACAAGTAGAGCAGAACTTGCGCTTTGGAACAAAATCATTAATTAACCGATTCAAAATAGAATAAAAGTAAGTTGTAGCTCTTTCCATGTCCATATCGTCAATTACAGACCAGTCCACATCAGAAAGACCCTGCTGAATATTGTCAAAATCGGCTAAATGATAAAGATATTTGTAATGCGCTGTTGAATTTAAAGATTTCATTAAAGACAAAGGAAACGATATCACCAAAGATTTGTGATGGGGATCTTCTTGTGTAAGAGGAGATAAACAGACTGATACTTCACAACCAATATTACTAATGACAAGGTCTAAGATACGACCATAAGCATTGACACACCCGTTGTACTGTTGTAGTCCAGAAAGGGAAAGAAAATCAGAAAGTGCAAAAGCCAAGGGATTGTCATTATGGTTAAGCGTTAAGGTTGAAAAATCATCGAGGGTCCAACTTGCATGAGAAATATTAAAATCACCTAAAAGCAGGTATGTGTCACTCGGGTGACGACATATGAGGTCATTAACGTTACTAAAAAAAAAGTGCAACGAATCGGCATGAATACGACTATGTGGAAAATATGCACAAGCTATGCGTAAACACCGAGCCCGCTCCGGCATGAGAGGGGACGACTCCGCTGCTGCTAGGGGCAGAGACAGCCATATCTCCTCGGAGTGCGGCGCACTGCAGAGGTCGTCTGTGCGGCGCGCACGGAGGCCGCGCCGCACCGCCACCAGCACGCCGCCGCCGCGGGCCGCCGTCGTCGCCGGTCGATCCCGACGATAAACAACATAATTATGATGGAAAAATTCCGCATCGCCAAAGTCATCTGTGAGCCAGGTTTCAGTTAGGCATATAATATCGAAATCAGACGAAAGTACATTAGCTAGAAAAGAGTGAGATTTGGTTCTGAGTCCTCTCACGTTCTGATAATAAATGCTTAAGTTATTAATGCTAAACATTGGTGGGTATAATAGGATATAAGGTTACAGTGCGATTCATAGTATGCCCAAAATGCATTAGGAAGTATACAACAACTTTTAACAAAAATAGTGATGCAATGAGTAAGTGTATGTTTTAACATCGTTACTGAAAATACTTGACAATGAAAGCAAATCGTGGAATAAGAATATGACAATAACAAATGCCATTTAACTTCAAAAATAAACCGATGGTTATAAAATTGCGAATCATGACACAAATTAGTTATAAATAAAAGTCACTTCAGTTTTGACAGGTCGGATTCGGTGACGATACGCATAACCCTCGCGGTGTCATTTTTACGCAAAAAGATCTTGCAATCTTTCACCCACACATAAGCATAGTTCAACTCTGCTTTAACTTGACGCGCCCGCTTTAGCAACATCTTGTTTGCGGGCGTAAGGTGCTCGTTCAAATAAATGTTGGTCGACGGTCCGTCGTACCCAGCGTCGGCCGAGGTGATGCCGCGGCGCGCGCGGGCCGCCGCCAGCAGCTCGTCGCGGCGCGCGCGCCGGGTGAATCGAACGATAATCGAAGGCGGACGACGGTTCTGCTGCTTCGCTTCCGTGGAGAACACTCTAATCCGATGGATACAGTCGATGTCCGATTGGTCGAGGACAAAGCCAACCCTGACACAAATGTTGTTGAGTACGGTTCGCAAATTCTCCCCAGAGCGAACCGGAACACCGGTGATCTCCACATTATTTTGCCTACCGAACTGGTCGCGATCGTTATTTTCTTTCTTGAGACATGTAACGAGATCCTGTAACTCTTTTATTTGCGGCGGCAATGTCGAAAGGGTCACAATTTTATCCTCTGTGCTCGAAATTCTGTGCTCCATACTATCCAGACGCGATTCAAATATGCTCCACTTATTGCTCAAATCGGTAACTTGCTGCTGGACGTTGTCAATTTTGGCCTCAATTGAAGTTCTCGAAGTTTTTACTTCAGCAAATAAGTCCGCTAAGGTGGTCTCCTGAGAAACAAGAGGCACTTGCGGACTCACTCGGCACAAGGGGCAGCGCCAGGATACCTTTTTATCATTAGTCATTCGTCTGTAGGTATTTTCCAATAACCCAGCACACGCAAAATGTAAATGCTTTTTACATGTATTGCATAAAACACCATCACTTACTGTTTCGATACATTTGGGACACTCCATTCTAAAACAGGGTAAGTTAAACGCAGGTATTTAAACGAAACAAAAAAAAATTATAGTTTCAGGCTTTCCCATACTGACCGATTTAAATGAGACACCCTGTATATATGTTATATATTAATACCTACGGGTACTACAATAATAACAAACACGTCCGCATGATAAGCATTAGGTATTATAGAACAATAATTGTAAAATAATAGGTATGTTATTTTATCCTGCTATTAAAATTAATGTTAAGTTTATCAGTTATATGTCATGTATAGTCGCGGAATGGAAAGGTTCGTCACCTTTCGATCTTATATACTTATATAATAATTATAAATATAGGTAATTCCGTATTCTTTTGTTCTATTATTGGTTTGATTACGTAACATAGTAATCCCCACATAACATTGTAGAAAGTAGGTACTGACTTTCTACATATAACAATCCAGTACTCTCAGTACTGAATTTCACGCTTCCATGAAAGGCACTACCGAACAATGGTCCGGTAGTGGCGTTTATGGAAGTGAGGAATAGGCTCGATCAGTGATTCCAATGTTGAACAGACTTAGACCCACCTATCAAAAAAAACTAAATTTGAGACTCGCCTCTTGGGTGTCACTGAACAAATGAGCGTTGTAATAAAAAATGCATGCATAATAAAGCCGATAACTGATAGTTCAGCGTGAGCCAAACATTACTAGTTAAAACTATATTTACTGTAACCCAAGTGTTATCTACATGCATATAATAAACATAACTGCGAGTATGATAGCGGAAAATAGATTAGGTTGCGAGTAACCGCTGGTAATAGCTATAATGGTTCTGCTTCTGCGCCAATACAATGTTTCGCCGCTAAGCTAAGGGAAACATGTTGGTTATGCCGCTCCTGGTGGTTTGCTACCCTGGGCTACGGCCAACATAACTAGGGTAGATACCTAGGGTATACGCTCCTGATGTAATGACAGTTCTAGACGCTATACCGATAGCAACCGATGCTGGACCGTGCCTCTGCACGATTGATTCTTTATGACCGACAGAAAGAATTCGTCCCACTCGTCTATTCTAGGCTAGCCACGAATAGCTGGAAAGTTTCTTGAGTGGCGACCACGTACCGGAAGGCACAGCGACGGTAGACAAGGTAAATTCCGCAGTAGCCCACTGGAAGCGGGTGGCACAGAACCGGCCATTGTGTCACTCTTTGGGGAAGGTCTATGTCCAGCAGTGTTGATGAAGCCACAAATGCTTTATGTCGAATATACCTAATAAATAAATATTGAAAGAGTTATATAATGGTATTATTGGGAAACGAATACATACCTGGATTATACCTATCAGCATAGTTATAAAAATCACCATGTTTTCCATAGCATCCAATTCCCCATCTATCGTTAGTGACAATCTCATTCGAAACAGGGCTGAAACTGTACAGCCAAGCCAGAAACTTCTGTGAATTCCAGTAAGTATCATATGCCTCCCAATCGCCATCCACCCATAACACTGATGGCTTGTAATCATTGACTAACTGCTTCAAATCCGGCCATAGTTTGTTAGCAACGTAAGATTTTGTTGTGAAATTGTTCGCTCTATCTTCTTGATATATAGGGTTGAACCACTCGTACAGGGAGTGGTAGACTCCAAACTTAAGTCCGGCGTTTCGCACGCTTCGCGCCAGGTCGCCCACGAGGTCCCGATGGGGGCCGACGTCTACAGAGTTCCAGCTGAACGAGCGCTTCGACGGGAAGAGGGTGTAGCCCTCGTGGTGCTTGCTTGTAAGAACTATATACCTGTTTAACGTAAAGTGGTGAGAAAGGGGTCTAACACTTTCGAACGAGAAGAGTCGAAAAGTGGTAGATCAATTTCTTGGCTTAGATACTGCACAAGACCTTGCATAAGAAATTCAAACTAGGTACTATTACTACTACTACTACGCTCGCTCGATGACCCAAATAGGAGCTTAACCTCTGAAACAAGAGAACGCCACTCTTTATTCTGCGCCAATTCACGCCAGGTGGGTACTCTGAGGTTGGCTTTGAGGGCTTCGGCATTCCAGGACGTTTCCCACTGGGCCAACCCACATACGCTCTCTTCACTAAACGATCGTCTACTAATTCTAAACTGCTACCAAGATAAAATATAAATATTACAGGAAAGTTAACAGGACTGGCTGCTAAGATCGTTAAATTTAAAAAGACGGGCCCCGCGCTTTGAAGACACAAAATAATAGGCAAGCAATGAGCATGTGTAGGGCGCATTCTCCTAATTTTCCTGTCTATATAAGAAGCATGACAAACTAAGGTGCTTTTAGACATCCAGATATTTGAGCCAACAGGCGGATCGCGCCAGCGCTGGCCTAGTACTGCGCCGATTATATGTATCGATCACGCTGGATTGGCACGGAAAAATATTTGTATGGCTATACTCGTTGGTTTTTAGTTTTGCGTAATAACCATTTAAATGAACAAAGGCTTTACTTACTAAAGCCGCAAAACAACAAAATGAACATCCTTACAGCCACCTACAAAGTTCAATTGATTATCGACTCTATCTCCGTAAGTAATTACGAGTGCACTAATAGAAAAAAGGCGGGCTAGATGCCCTTTAAAACAATAGAACAGTCAACAGCAAAAGTAGATGATCATTTTAGTACCTTGTCACTTTCACTACTTTGACACATCCCAACTGTTGCAGTATTGTTATGTTAGTGTGATAAAATACTAAAATGATTATCTACTTTTGCTGTTGACTATACAACTGACCAAACAAGATTTGAGAAGCAGAATTTTGGGAGTCAAGATCACAATTATGTTAAATTTTTTGCATTTTAATGTATTGTGATAAGGTGAAAAAATGTTAACATTCTTTTGCTTTTGACTGTACAGAAAACTCACACTGCTGCAGTACACAGCAGTGTGCGTTACAAAGAATATTTCAATTGTTCTTAGTACTTAAAATATTTCAATAAATATACAACTCCAGTTTTCATGAAAATGAGGGTTGACACTGAGAATTAATGGTAGCATTGTTTGAAAGCAGTTAGGTTGTTTCATACACTACCGCTCATAGGTATTTAGGCACCCATACCTTTTTCCATACATCTGTATACAAAAATGACTTTCAGAAATACACTGCCAATAACTACTAATTGCTGGTTCATACAAACACACTACACTTTTCTATGAACCAGCTATTAGTAGTTATATTTTAGTCATTGCAAAAAGAAAACTACCATTTTAAAAGGGGGGCTCTGGCACCAATTTAAGGCTCAATAAGTCAGCTAAATAAAAAATCCAAAGCACGCAAAACTGTCAAACGACTGACTTGGCAGTGTATTTCAGAAAGTCATTTTTGTATACAGATGTATGCAAAAAGGTATGGGTGCCTTAATACTTATGAGTAGTATGTATGTAAGCACTTTATTGTACACAATTACAGGTTGAAACATAAAGCGGTCACAAAGCGTTAAAATACAAAGACGAGCTTATCCCTATAAGGGATCTCTTCCAGCTAACCTTTGAGCAGTAGTGTATATACTGAAAAAAGTTACTTACTTTGCTCCGGCTTTGGCAAATAGGGTGGCCCATTCCTCAGGATTAAAGAATTCAGCGGTGAACATAGGTGCAAACTGTTGGTAAGTAAAGTTTGGTGGGTAGTTTTTCTCCATGAAATTTGTGTAGTTACTGTTTTTACCTAGAGGAAAACATGGTATTATTAGGTGCTTAAATTGTAAACCCTGGAAATTACACCCTACCTAGGCAAGAGATTTTGGAACAAAACTTGCCAGAAGCCAACTATGAGACCAATAAATTATTTTGCAATGGTTGATTAAGAAGTTAATGAACTACAGCAGGAGAGCTTTAATCCGAACCCCTCTGTAATATGAACACCCACCCACTTTTACAAAAATATAATTAAAATTTCACAATATTGGTTATTTTATTTCAAACAAAATACCCTATAAATTCCGAACACTACACACAACCCAAACGCTCCACTAATCCGAACAGGGGGTACATTTTTGGGTCAAATTAAACAGGTCCGATGTATGTTAATTTTTAGCGAAATAATATTAAAATCATGGCTCTACTTTAGAACATGAACACAGAATATAGCGTTCATATTTTCGTATAAATAGTACTCATGATTAGAAAGCTTTCCACAAGTATTCAATTCAAGTACTAATATCAAATATACTAAGGGGTACGAGTACAATAAAGTTTGGTAACTTACCGTGCCAAGAATTCCAAAACCATTCAGAACCGAAACTCGGGACAGAAAACACGCCCCAATGCAGGAAAATGCCTATTTTCGCTTTATCATACCACTGGGGCAAAGGACGAGTATCCAAATCATCCCAGTCCGGGTTATAACGTCTCGACACATCGAAATACTCGATGCTCATATATTTTCCATTTCGAATGCTTGCACTAATAAGGGAGATTAGTATGAAAGGAAGTAGAAAAATTAGCAAACAAAATTTCATTCTAGATCGTTGACAATTAAAAAGTTTAAAACAATTCATAAACAACAACGGCTGGCGCGACCGATTGCAACTGCCTGCAACCACAGACTACTAAGAAGATACAACTGTCAACTGATTTTCATTTCAGTTCAGGGCCCCTACCGCGAACTTCGAAAATCGAACTTCGTATCGTACCGTCCCTTTCCGTCATATAGAGTATAACACGAGAGTGAAAGGGGCGGCACGACACGAAGTTCGATTTTCGAAGTTCGCGGTTGCACAGCAGGTGTTGACAATGAGGAAAAAAATAGGTCTGTGAGTGTTGGTGGCTGTGTTCCGAATCACGCTCACAGCGCGCTCACGGTCGGACCGATTCACGCTCACAACGCTTACACGAGATTTCGTGACGTCATTGATGACGTCTTGGTCGGCGCTCACGGTGCTCACACTCCTAGCCGTAAGCACCTTGAGCGCAAACGTCAAGTTGACGTTTGACACGTAATGGCATTTCATTATAGGCGCGAAAAAACAAAACTTCACAGGTTATATTAGTTTATTTATTACTATAATATAATAATCACTTATTTCACTATCTCCCATGCTCTTCAATTTGGTCCTGGAACATGTCGTTCGGAAACTGCTTTCACAGGATTCCGGAATTGAACTAAACGGAAAACATAGGCTGATAGGGTCAACACTATCAGCCTATGATTTCTACGCGTCTACGCAGACTTTGGTTTGCTAGGCGAAAACCGAGAAAGGGTCGAAATGTCAGCGAGAATGTTGGATCAAGAAGCAGCAAAAGTGGGGCTCAGGATTAATCATGGAAGACGGAATATCTCCACATGCGTTTCAGAAACAGTCGTGCCAAACTAGAAGTCCTACTTGTAGGAGAAAGAAACCTCTTACAAGGGAGTGTCCAAATTAATATCTCGGATGCATTGTCACTGATACGCATGCTAGAGAGAAAATAATTAACACCCGTATCCAAAATCAAAATCAAAATTTTTTATTGCTCTCTTAATGTGACATAATATTACAAAGAAGTAATAAAATGGACCCCGTAAGGGCACAGCAATACTAACTTATATCTAATTATATTATTAATAAACAAGATATAGGTAGAACTTAAAAATATTACATTTTGTATACAAATCCCTCGCTTAAATTACAGACAGGATGGTAAACTGAAAAATGAACAAAAGAATACTATGTTTTTTTACTCACATTATCAAAAAATTCCTGTAGCGTGTAAAAGCTTCTTTGCACTAAATATGTACTTAATGATTTTTTGAATAGGTGAGTTTGCTCTATAGATTTTATAGTTAGTGGTATTTTATTATATATTTTTATACACATCATATGTGGACCAGAGTGATATATTTTTAAGCTAGATGTAGGAAGGGCAAGGTTGTTGTTATGTCGTAGATTTAAAGGTTTTACGTGACGGTCTTTTGCTTGTAAGAAAAAATGATTATGGGTTTTGACAAAGGTACATGGTTCTAGGATATATAAAGATGTAAGTGTTAGAATGCCAAGTTTTTTAAAATGAGGCCTGCAACTTTGAGTTCGTTTTATATAAACTAGGATTCGGATGCATTTTTTTTGTAAAATAAAAAGGTCATTCGCATTTGTACTGTTGCCCCGAAGCAGTATGCCATATCGTACTATAGAGTGAGCATAAGCATAATAAGCGGATGTAGCGGTTTTTAAATCTGTTGTCTTTTTTAGTTCGTACAAGGCATATGAAAAGCTGGATAATTTTGAGCTTATTTTTTTAATCCAGAACACCTTACGCTGCTGTGTTGCTCTGCACACAGTGTTGGCGTCCAAGCTCCTCAGTAAACGATCTAAACTTCGGATATATAAGACCGCAATCCGCCCCATCTTAATGTATATGGGTGTGAGGCCTGGACGCTATTTAACAGTTAGCCTGTTAGTAGCAGAACGTAAGGTGTTCCGAAAAATCCTGGGACCACTGAAAAGAGACGATGGGAGTTAGATGATACGTAAAAATGCCGAAATAGAAGAGCTGGTGGCCGAACCAAATGTTATGGGTGAAACCAAAGCGCATCGTCTTTGCTGGCTTGGTCACCTCGAGAAGATCGCCAGGTGAGAGCATACTTGAGCCGACCGACCGGACGGCGTCCTGTGGATCGCCCCAAGTATCGCTGCAAGGATTTGGTGGACGAGGACCTGTGTGAGCTTGGAGCCGGTGCAAGCTGGCGAAAAATAGCGCAGGACAGAAAAGTGGCGTGCTCTTGTCTCGGAAACAAATACTAATATTTGGTCGTCGTGTCAGCCTCGTTAGTATAGTAGTAGTAGTTTTATATTAGTTAGTTGCAGATTGCGATTAATTTCAATTTTCGGCAAATCAAAATCCCAGCCCAGAATTTCCTACTACGATTAATTGACGAACTCTAAATTCAAATTCAGTCGACGTTGACATGAACATGACAGGAAACACGCTCATGACTGGTCCGAAACAAAACACCACTTACGCGGCCTTGAGCGCGCTTACTGATTCGGACCGGCCGTTAGCACTGTAAGCGTTGTGAGCGTGATTCGGAACACAGCCACTTGTGGTTCCTGTCGAATTCTGGGTTGCCGTGTACAGTTTAAAATTGCCGTTTTAAGAGAAAACCTTAAGTAATTGCCGTGTTCTGTATATTTGATAAATAAGCTCCTGGGGATCCCCCCACCCCCTGCCTAGCTAGCACGATAGCATATATCGTCACGTTGTATGCGACGTTTTAGTACTTTTTGGCCAAATAACGAAACGGTATAAATAAGTTATCGTGCTAGCTAGGCTGGAAAACTTAAATAAAAACGCAAAATTCCCAATTCAACACTGCGCCGCGTCAAGAAAAATGTCCGAAATACGAACTTCGTATGGTGCCATCTCTTTCACTCTCCTGTCATACACTGTATGAGTGAAAGGGATGGCACCATACGAAGTTCGTATTTCGGAGTAGACCACCAGCATGGCAGTCCGCGCGGAAAGTACGCTAATAGAGCGAGATAGGTTGATGAACCTTGGTTTTCTCGCTCTATCTTATGGCGGATGGACGTAGCCTATATTTTTCGTTCGGAAATCGACTCATGGTCCAAACGTGTTGTAAACGGCAGACGCAGTATTTCTTATTGGTCTGTGGGCGGACGGTCCGTGGCGCTTGATGGCGATATCTATCGCTAGCTGCCCGGCTAGTATGACAGCTTATACCGTCACGTTATATGGCCAAAATGTACGGAAACGTCACATAAAACGTGACAGTATAAGCTACCGTATTAGCCGGGCTGCAGCGTCGTGAAATTGCCGTGTATGATACGGTAATGGATCTGCTGCCGTATGCCGTATTTTAGGTCCGACGATACCTGAATTGCCAATCAGGAACAACGCTGTTTCATTTTCACAACAAAGTATACATTGTAATGAGTAACTTCAACCATTTGACATTTATTAGTATTAGTTGTTGGTACGCACTATGTTTTCGGGTCTTTCACCGAGGAGACGACAGTATTCTGGCAGGCTACGCCTGAAGTATCGCCGCCCTGTAGTTAGTCAGTAAGCACAATATTTTCGGGTCTTTCACCGAGGAGACGACAATATGCTGGCGGGCTACGCCTGGAGTATCGTCACCCTTTAGTTAGTTAGTACACTCACAAGGGTCCTTCTTCCGCGGCCTAGGTTGTCTATTATTTTTATCTTCGCACTCGTTCTAATTTCACCTAAATATATTAAGTATAAACTAGAATCGTAGGCCAGATTATTAAATCATTGAAAATATTGTACATTAATTCACACGTGAATTTCTTTACAACTTAGGAATTTCCAATATGGATTATCTTGTTAGTTTAAATTATACTTTCGGTACAAACTTGGTGGTAGCAGCTCAGGTCCTGGACTATACCCCACACACGTAGTACTGTTACTTATTCTGCGGTTTCAGAGAAATGTGACCCCCCCTGCATATAATCTTGCCCCTCCCCCGTAATTAATATTTTTTCGAATTTCACATCACTTCTATAGAGGTTTACAGAATACAATATACAATGCCCTCTTATTCACAAATCGATTCGTCCTCACCTCACACCTCACCCGTTTTTATATGGCAAGTGACAAAATTTGACAAATGACATATATTACATACATACATAAACTCACGCCGTTATCCCATGGGGTAGGCAGAGACCAAAGAACTCCAGATACTACGGTCCTTACATACTTCTTTCGCTTCAATCACATCCATACTACTACTTACGTACTTCTGACCTGGCCCTTTTTCAGTATCGCCGAAATTTGATCCAGATAACCTCGCCTTGGTCGTCTCCTTCCGATCCTAACACTCATCTCCTGAACGTAAATCCTCTTAGTCATTCTACTTTCACTCATTCTCTCTACATGCCCAAACCACCGAAGCATACCCTTCTCAACCCTAGTCACTACATGAGTGTAGGAACAAGCACTCCTTTGTGAACCGCTAGTCGAGCCTTTTGTGTTATATTTTGGCTGCTGACAAAGGAGTATGCAATGCTCCATTCACCTGATTTCCCGCTTTCACTCTCCTTTCAATGTCACTATCACATTTTCCATCCCTTGTAAATAAAGAACCCAAGTAAACAAATTCATGCACTTGGTCCACTTTCTCACCGTCAATCACAATATTGCACGCAGTCGGAAATTCATCTTTTTCAAACACCATCACTTTAGTTTTACACACATTAACTCTCATACCTTTCCGATTAAGTGAGTCATTCATACAAGTTACCATCTCCTGCAACTCCTTCTCTGATGAAGAAATTAAAACGTGGTCATCAGCGTATAGGAGGTATTTGATAAATGATAAGTAACTCTCCCATTCTCAAACCGCATTCACTCTCTTTCAAAGGCGTCAAACAACTGTCCATGAATAGGTTAAACAACCACGGCGAAGCCACACAACCCTGCCTAACACCTCGTTGGATGCTGAACCAGTCTGTGTAGCCCCCATTGATTCTTACACAAGCGATCGAACCTTCGTAGAGGGATTTTAATGCTCGAATCAATTGGTTGCTTACCCCATACCAGGACAAGGTTGACCACAGATCATTCCTCGACACTCTATCATTTTCTCCAAGTCGATAAACGCAGAGTACACCTTCTGGCTTTTGGCCAGGCATTTTTTTGTGATGCATCGCAAGGAGGAAACTTAATCCACACACCCCATCCCCTTTCTGAACCCTGCTTACACATCCCACATTTTCTCCTCAGTCTCTTTCACAACTCTGTCTATCAGTATCTTCGCATACACTTTCCCAACTAAGTACACTGAGAAGACTGTTTCCACGATAGTTTCTGTAATCCTGCCACGAACCCTTTCCCTTGTAAATTGGAACGATAACAGCACCTTGCCGTGTTTCCAACACAAGTTAAAGAGTCGATGCAGCATGGTTGCAGCAACTCCGTCACCGCTCCGAATCATCTCTGTAGTTACCCTATCATATCCCGCAGCCTTACCCAGTTTCGTACTTTTCAACGCATCCACAATTTCTGTCGTACTTATCTCACTTTCACTACTATTAGGGTCGGGAGTAACCTCAGAGTTCTGTGACTCTGCCGTGTCCTTCTCTTCTCTATCAAACAGACCTTCAAAATGTTCCCCCCATCTTTTCAATACATTTTGTTCACCTTTCACGATGTTGCCATTCTCGTCTCTAATAATTCCAAGCTCAGATGCTGTAGTTGAGCCTCTTGCTGTTTTTACAGCTTTCTAGAACAATTTTCTGTTGGTTCTGAAATCTTTAGAGAACCTTTTATCCATCTTCTCTTACAACTCATCTTTCTTTCTCTGGATCACATTCTTTACCTTTTGCTTAACTTGACCATAGCAACGTTTGGCCTCTTCTTTCTTCTCGTTCAAATCCCTTCTTGCATTATTCTGGTCATTCTGTATCGCTACTAAATCAAGCCAAGCTTTCTTCTTCTCGTTCACAGCTTCTTTCACTTGTCTTTCCCACCATGGGGTTTCATTTATTCTTCCTTTCTTTCTTTTTGTTTCACCACACACCTCGGGGGCTGCACCTATCATTCCTTCTTTCAGACATCTCCAAATCACTTTTAAGATACATTTGTATCGATCCCGCACTTCTAAATCTTGAAGATTTTCAACTTTTATTCTCTTTAGTTCGGTGGTAGAATCAGAGCAGTAGTGTCGCCATCGTCTGAAGAGGCCTTTGAAACGACTTATAATGAATGGTCTGTGCCTACACTGGCTTCACTCACGTCACTTAGATTTCATTCTGAACATAGCTCAAGCAGATTTTCGCCTTTTCATCGCCAAACTTTCCTAGAATATTTTCGACATATATTAAGATATAAGACATATAATAAGATAAATCAATTATATAAAATAAGTTATATTCATATAAATCAATCATTATAAATCATTATCATATGGAAAAGTGGACATAGGCCTCCCCCTAAGGACTTTTTCCATATTACCGTACAATGGAAAATTAGTTTCTTATTTTATGTTCTGTTAATTATTTTCAGTTTCGTAGTTTTTCATTAGCTGTAGGAACTAAAGGAAGTTTTAAATAAATTATATTGGGATTGGGACTAATAAGCTTTTACTGCTTGTATTCGCAGTATTATTTAGATGCAAATTTCTCGCAATACATAGAAACTGAAAAATAACAAACAAGCGATATTGCATCATGTGCAGGAAAAAGGATAACAACTTTAGGTTAGGTTAGGTCGATAATAAATAAGAATACGATAAATTAAATATCATAAATATTTGAAAAAATGTGCAATGATTGTACATATTATGTGAAGTGTATGAAAAAATGTATAAAATATAACTAGTTTTCAAATAACGGGAATACATTATACGTATATAGCTAGCACTTCACTTAGCGGTAGGTATTTGTGCAAATATTCCTTTTGCCAGAGAGGCAACACACTTAACATGCAAAAGGTGACGCAGCCATATTTGAACAAATACAACAATACAACTAAGTGAAGTATTAACATATGGAGATGACTAGATACATTATTTGAACTGGCATGGATGGTAAATTATTTTTCTTCTTCTACATTCACTAACAATAAGTCAAATTATTCGGAAGTGTGGTGTCAATAAACAGTAAAGAAAATCATTGGTAACACAAATTAACTAAAAATAGTTCAATCACATAATACATTTAATTAAATTAGGTTTAACAAGAATGAGACAAGTGCAGTGATTAACATACATCTCCACACTTTGGAATAAAAAAATCAACAGTAGATTATTTACTACCTATTAGCATATTTGCTATCCAGCCTAAATAATAGGTGTATAGTCGCAGAATGAAAGAGTCTGTCACTTTTCGACCTAAGCATTAAAATAGTCGAAAATGGACAAACCTTTTCATTCCTCGACTTTACACACATACAGTTTCAGGTAGTATTTACGGCGCAGCCCCTCGATCCACTCTACCTTAGCTTATGGTAGTCAGCTGCAGAGAAAGTCAAACCCCTGTATACAAACTTCTATGCAAGATGGGTCACGGTTCTCTGCAGCTGACTGTACAGAGGTATATAATAGATACTAGCAATCATAGCTTTAAATATTTCTAGGATTTTCACTATCAAATTTCCTTAATCATTAAAAACACAGTTAAGTCCATGGCATTTAGGTCACAATAATAATGCTCAAGTATTCAGTCACTTTTCAAGTATGATGGTCGAATACCTAAATGGGAAAGGTATACAACATAAAAAAGAGTGTAATATGACTCAAACTTTAGCACAAATCTGATCTAATAAGTCGTGAAAGGACTGACATGTATTCATTATGTTGATAATCACAATAAGAGATCACTTTTTACTATTTTCCTTGGTAATTTCTAACATAATGGCAGAATAGCATAGCATAAATCCTCATGAAATATTGTTTCTAATAGTATAAGTCTCATTTTTATCCACTTCCCCATTGGGAAGTGGATGACATTGCTATTGGCTGTCCACCTTGAAGTTGGAATAATGGCAAGCACCATTGATGATTATCTCACTGATTCCAGAAGTGGGTGTTTGAGATGTGAGTGGGTCTATGTGAGCCGTTGTAGTCATTACCGGGGTAGTATACAGCTTACTGTGAATTGGTGCTGGGTTTTGCGGTTGACTTGACACATACACTGTGCAAGCACTCTCTTCAGTTTTTGGTTCATTGATCATCCCCATTTTAACTTCAAATATAGCATCCTGAATCTTCTTCTTTAACACAAGAAGGTTCTTTTCACCCTTCAAGGATCGTAACTCATTGGCAATATATTCACCGAAGACAGAGAACTCATCCCTTGATATTTGATGAGATGAATAGACAAGCTCAGGTTTGACGAGGTGCAAGTTGTCTGTCCGTGGTACTTTGTGAGGTGGAGAATGGTTTGCTAGTTTGTTATGGAGTGAGTCAACAAAACTGTCAGAGTTTGATGGAAGACTGTTGTTAACTTCTGAATGCTCCTCCTGAAATTAATTCTTAGTTTAGTATTATCAGAGATGTGACACTGAATACAAATATTCATCCAAATATTCAGTCCAACTTTTGCTGAACTGAATATTCGGCGAAATTATTCAGTTCAATCACCAGCTGTCTTCATCAGCTGTTTTAAAACAAACTAATTCAGTGATAAAAATTATGTTCTTTTTCAAAGTGAAATATTGGCAATTAAGTTAAATAACAGTACTAAGTAAATGAGTTAAGAATACTAATTTCACAAGGCAGAGACTCTCAAAATTGTTTGGTACATATTTGGCAGCTAAACCAAATAATTATGCTGAATACTGAACATTTAAAAATGTGCCAAATACCGAATAACCACCGAATATTCGGTGCATCTGTAATTATTATTTTATTTATTTATTATGGCATTGTTTATGATCAAATAGCAATGTGAAAGGAAATGTATTTAGAATGAAACTTGTGTATGATATTTAACAGAGAATCAATTTCGAATATCATGTGAAAGTAAATGCTAATTTAATAGACAACAATGCCTTAATTTACCTGAAAATAACTCACCAAATGCAAAACCCTGTAAGGTTTACTTGAGTCCTTCATGAAGTGCAGATATTCGAACGCGTACCAGTTACTTAAATAGCGGTCTTGAGGGTCTTCGGCGTTAGCCCTAGCCTCTCTAGTGGCTTCTCTATTATACTGTGTACGCAAATGCTGAATTTTCTTCGTAGTATCCGATACAGAAATACCGAGTATTTCAGAAATCCCACGCAATTCTTCCTTTCTTTTCTGCTTATCTCTTCGTGTATCACACAACGATGGATTCCAAAGACTAGCGTTCACTTGTAACAACTCTATTAACTTTAAAGTCTTCTCTTTCGACCACTCCATCGCCTCACAAATCGGCACCGCAAAACATAAACATTGGACTTCCAATGATTTAGAAAATAATTCGAAGACAGATCGTCGGATTGTTTGCTAGATTTCATAGATTGTCGTTCGTTAGTGCCGCTGCAGAAGCAAGCTGTCAAACGCTGACGCGCCGATCGATAAATTTGTTGTCAGACCGATCCGACAGTGTTGTCATACTTAGGGCATGTTGTCATACATGTGCTTAGGGTGTGTTCAGAATAGTTTCCGAACACATAATAAGACATATTATTAATCACTTAGTTATTACGAAAGAAATCGAAAAGAATTTGTTATAATATACAAATTGAGAGTCATATTATCGTTAGTTTTTAAGTGTAGCACAATAAAAGTGACTTGAAATAAATAATCGGCCATCTCGCGGTTCTGTTTAAATTAGACCTTTACTGCGTACATAGGTACGCATCTTTAGAAAAAAAAATATAATTAGTGATTTTAATGTTTTTTGTTCGTGTCAATTAGAAAACAGTGTGGATCTAAAATGTATAAGTAGTAGTTAAATTTCTTTTGATGTGCCTAGCTAGTACGGTAGCTTATACCGTCACGTTTGTGTACGTTGTGACGTTTTAGTACATTTCAGCCACATAACGTGATGGTATTGCGGTATAAGCCATCATGCTATCTAGCTAGGCTGGGCCAGAAAGGGGGAAAAATGGTATAAGTTACATTTTTGTTATTTTTAAGTGTCGTGACACAATACTGACTTTCTGAATAAATATTTGTCCCTCTCGCGGTTTCGCGTTTGCTGTGGCTCGGTTCACGTCCAGCTTCGTGGACACAATTTTACAAATCTAAACTGGCAATACTGAGGCGTTTGACATGCGCTTGACCCATAACGGCGAATGACTAAAGAATTCAATGGACCGGGCGTATTGTTCTATTTGTACCAAAGCTGCTGCGTGCTGCGCTGTGGCGCACATCGTCTACTGCTGCGCTACATATGGGTGTAGCGCTGCCATGGGGGCAGCGGGGGCTTTTTCACTTCTTAAAATGAGCCAGCGCTACCCCTATGTTTTATCTGTTAACTCCAAATCTGCTCTCCATCTCGAAAGCCAGTCAGTTATTGCTGCGTCTTCTATCTTCCTTCCATTTGTTAGGACGCTCTCCCCTGGCTCTCAGTTCCACACGGTGACCTGCCCTCGGAATCGCAGGCAGAGGTTATGGCCGAGGTATACCGACCTCGGCCAGAACCTCTGCCTGCGATTCCGAGGGCAGGTCAGAGGCCAGTAGTCCGGTCCAGAATTACACGCACTGATTAACCTTTGTGGTTGCCTCAATAGGGTCTGAGGTCCCATAGGCGTGAGGGTGTCCATCCACACAGGTGCCCCATAAAGTGCTCCAGATAACTCTAGAATAGAGGGCAGAGGGACCTCCTTGTCTCGGAAGCAGTCTCCCGAGGGCTGCTGCAGCGCCTAGGGGCCAGCCGAGCAAAGTATGCCCCGAAATTACATTTTGCGTTGAGAGTGAGACCGACATACCTCACGTGACGTGTCCGTCTCAATCTCAATGGCTGTCCCTATATCGTACATGACTGTGTTTTGATGACACAGAATGTCAAATAACTTTTTCTCAAACATGCAATGAAATATTGATTTTATGTTCCTTATAATAGGCTGCGAAGTATAACGTTTCAGGTGCGGCTAGGACAAGAGGTCGTTAATGGAATTTCATACAAATCTTGCAGGCCTAGGCCGGCAAAGACCTCTTTTTTAATTCCATTCAACATAAATTTGTGGCACCGGCATCATGACATTCTGCCACTATGCGTATCAAAAATAAAATTTTGTTTATTTTTGTTGTTTATTTCATTGCATGTTTGAGTAAAGCACTATACATACCTCGGCGGGAAATTTGGGGTTGCCCGCCTTAGACCTATCCGGCCTCGCTTTGCTCGGCCGTATATGTCTTCGGCCGGCAACCCCGGCCTCTGTAGTAATGTGGTAGTAATGTACTATGTACATACTTGTCATTCAACAAATGCAGGATTGACAACATTTCAAATTTTTAAGTAGTATGAAATCTTAACTCATTTCGTTAATTTGGGAACAAGAAACCCCAAAATATTTTTTTAATATTTTAAAATAGCCATTAGTTTTCTCAATATTCACGAAAATGTGAAGAAAGCCCATATCGTAGTAATGACGTCATTACTATGAAATTGTGGCAGTCACAGCGCACAAAAAGAACAGCAGCTCACTTTCTTTAGTAATTTTGTCTTAGTAACATGGTTTGGTGCAACCAACCCTATACTCTCTTTTAGAATGAGGAACTTTTGAAATTGATTTATTTATATGAAATGGGGATATTTTCGAGAATTTAAAAATGTGGTTTTACTTAACTTTTTATCCTCTATTGGATTTCAACGGAAAAAAGCCTGCTTAAAAAAATGAAATGTTGTCAATTGCGTGGTTTTGACAATCCAAACTAACTTCCTCGTGAAGTCTTGTAATCCTTCACGAGTCGTGAAGGATTACAAGACTTAAGAGGGGGCAGAACGCCAGGAAAAAAGTAGAAATCACCCGCGCGTCCCGCGCCTGGCCCGCTGTGCGTAAAGGCGATGCGTCTGTTGCTGCCTCGCTCACTCCGCATAGTATATGCCCATCCAGACAGAAGAAACATGATTATTTAATAACCGATAGTAATGTTTATTTGTTAATTACAATTGGAAATTAAGAACGTCCATAGACTACGGTGTTTATTAGAAATTAAGAACGTCCATGGACTACGGTGTCAATTGGGCATTAAGTGAAGTTTTTTTTTCTAATACTGCAGTTTTTTTATTCGACATTATGTGAACATTTGTTTTTACCCGACTTCATAAAAAGGAGGTTCTCAGTTTGACCCGTATGTTTGTATTTAAGTTTGTTTGTCCACAATTATCTCGCGTTCGGCTACATCGATCTTGATGCGGTTTTTAGAAAAGTATTTGTCACATTCTTGAGAAAGTTTTTGTGCATGATATTAAAAAATGGTTATTAAGAGAAATGCCTAGCTGAGCAACTTTTCAAATCTCTAATTTTTGAAGCAATATTTCTGTCGCGTCCCTGTGGGCGGGAGTGGGAGCTGTCTATGTGTGAGCGCACGCAACAGGCGCAACCCGTGAGCGCTCGTTGCACGCCGTTTCGTTGACATCGCCCGCGAGGCGAACAATAGTTATTTGTTCTATAAGAGAGCAAAGTATTTTTTTGCTGCGAGTGTTTATGGTGAGTCCCGAGCAAGCGAAAGATTCTACAATTGAATCACGAGCGTAGCGAGTGATTCAAAATAAGAATCTTGAGCGTAGCGAGGGACTCAAAGACACGAGATGCAAATATCTTTGCTCTCGTGTGATACATACAACTTTTCACCTCAGCGGCGAGAAAATATAACGCAAAGGCATAGTGATAGAGAGAATGAAGTTACTTAAACTAACCTACGATATGAAAAGTTAAAAAGTTAGTGTCGACCGAAATATGTTCAAATACTTTATCAGGTACAAAGAGCGTTAAAGTATCTTGAACATTTTTTTGCCATCGTTGCATTTTTATGGCTCTTCAGGGCGCATTTTTCCACTGATTCTCGTGAAATATCCTTTTCTCAAACATGCGCCTAAATGTATGCATTAATGTCACGAAAAGAGGACATGAAGTTACCTGTTTCTGGCTCCCAGGCTTTTATGGAGAATGTATGAAACTAACATTATTGTCTAATGCTCTAACTTTTTAAATTTGCTTACTAAAAACAACTGGTAACGGAAGTTTTTTGTTTTTTTGATATTTTATGACTTTTAAAGTTTTTTTCTTTTACTTTTGAACTTTTTGACAATATTTTTGCTTTTTCTTGTTTTTTAATATATATTTTTTAGTTTTTACGTGGTTTTTGGAATTTATATAATTCTTGCGTGTTTTTTTTAATCGTGCTTGTATTTTGTAGCATTTTTAGTTGTTTTTGTTTTTTTTTGTGAATTTTGGTTTTTTTTTACTCGTTATTTTGAAGCGCTTTTTGTGTTTTTTGATGTTTTTGGACAATTATATTGTACTTTTTGTCAGTTTTTTTGGTTTTGTTATTGTAACGTATCTTTTGGGTTTTTTTTTGTGAATTTTAGTTTTGACGTGGGTTTTGTTTTTTTTTTAGTTTTTACGTCGTTTTTGGTATTTTTATAGTTCTTGAGTGTTTTTTTTTAATCGTGCTTGTATTTTGTGGCAGTTTTAGTTGCTTTTTTGTTTTTTTTTGGTGATTTTTTTTTGTGTTTACTCGTTATTTTGAAGCGTTTTTTGTGTTTTTTCATTTTTTTGGACTATTTTTTGGCTTTTTTTATGTTTTTTCGTATTTTTTTGTACTTTTTGTCAGTTTTTCTTGTTTTTTGGTATTTTTTTTGTTTTTACGTGTTTTTTGGTATTTTTTTAGTTCTTACTTGTTATTTTGTAGCGTTTTTGTGTTTTTTGATGTTTTTGGACTTTATAGAAGTTTTTTGCATATTTTGTACTTTTCGTCAAGTTTTTTGTTTTTGGTTTTTTTTTATAAGTTTTAACGTGTTTTTTGGTATTTTTTTAGTCCTTTTATGTTTTTTTTACGTCGTGCTTGTATTTTTGTAGTATTTTTCGTGTTTTTTGTTGTTTCTCTCGAGTTTTTCGTGTATTTAAGGTATTTTTTTTTTAGTTTTTTCGTGTTATTTCGTACTTTTCATCAGTTTTTGTTTTTTTCATTTTCAAGTTTTTTGGTATTTTTTGTACTATTATTCGTGTTCTTTTGCTTTTTATGTTTATTTATTTTGATATTTTTGGTTTTTCGTGTTTTGTGGATTTTTTTTGTAACAATTTTCGTGTTTTTATTGTTTATTGTTAGTTATACTTAAAATATAAAAAATTAAACATTTTAAGGCTCCGCGTCAATATTAATAAACAAAAAAACTAAATTTTTAACACATTTTGATTTCTTAAGTAAGCCATAATAAATAACTTTGTGAAAGTACCTGTATTAAGATATGAAAAAATATCATCTAATCAATTATCGTGAATATTTTTTGTTTAATATAAATAAATAATAAATAAATATTGGCAGACAATCTTACACAAATCGCCCTAGTCCCAAACTAAGCAAAGCTTATACTCTGGGTACTAGACGACGCTATACATACTTATATAGATAAATACATAGAAAACATCCATGACCCAAGAAAATAATCCATGCTAAATGCACAAATAATGCCCTGACCGGGATTCGAACCCGGGACCTCTAGCTTCGGAGGCAGTGTCACTACCAACTAGGCTAAACAGGCTGTCAACTTTTTATTAGTACTATAAGAATCATATTAAGCAAAAAATATCCACGATAATTGATTAAATGATATTTTTTCTTACCATAATACAGGTACTTTTACAAAGTTATTTATTATGGCTTACTTACGAAATCAAAATGTGTTAAGAATTTAGTATTTTGTTTTTTTTTTTACCATTGACGCGGAGCCTTAAAATGTTTAATTCATTTTATTTTAACTATAACTAACAATACTTTAAATCATAGAAAAAGAAAATTACAGTTATCGAATTATGTCCAGGTTTCGCTAATTGTATGCGCCTATAATTTCTTAGCTATAAGATGGCTACAGGTCAAAAATCTTTTAATAACAAAGTTTTTTTTAATCGTTATTGTGATCAGTACACTACTATAGACCAGTTAAATTACTTAGTCGTTATTTAACTATGAATATATTTTTAAATATGATTGGGTTTTAAATGTTTATATATTGATGTACAAATGCTTTGCAAGAAAACCGTTACGGTATACTTAGCGATGTTTTAGTGTTGAAATTATGCATTGTTCGTGATTTATATGCACGTCTAAAATATATAAAATCGTAAATATAAAACCAACAAAAGAGTATTTCACGAAATGCTACGCTACTATGTCAAGTATGAATTAAGTATGAATTTTCCTATTCAAAATTTTCATGATAAACCTTCTTATTGTCTAGAGATATCGTTTTAGGAGTTTTTTGCGTTTATCTCAAAACTACAATTTGTGGCTTAGTTCGGTTTTAAGAATTGGACGGCAGTATAGTATGTAGCAGCCAAAGCGGCAAAATAGTTCGGTAGGTACCTGCACCATACAAAATACATGGTGTACCGAACTTTTTGGCCTCTTTGACTGCTACATACTATATGACGCTGACTGTACCCAGAACTAGGTTATTATTTTGTATGGTGTACCGAACTATTTGGCCACTTTGGCTGCTACATACTATATGACGCTGACCGTACAATATAAGACTACCTATATTGTAACATAGGGTAAGTAAAACTTGTAAATCTAATTCATTCTCATTTATTTACAGACTACAATGCGAAACTATCACATTATAAAACAGGGTGCTATATTTATATTTACACTATTTACAAGGCTCAACGCCACGAAATACTTTGTCAGGTGAATATTCAACGCAAAGTCGTCCAAGAATAGTACAATTCCTTATAGTATAGAGGAACTAAAATAACAATAAAAGTTTGAGGAACACAATGCTAGCGTTCAATGCTATACAATCTTAAAACATCAAGCTAAAATAAATTACTACCACAGAACAAAATTTCATTTATGAACAACAAATACCTAGTTCATTCTGTAAAGTAATGGTTAGCTGAAGTCAGCGGCAGCAGTGGCTAAGCAGAATAACACGCTTAGAAAAATGTACACAGATCCTTTTCTCTTGACATTAGAGTCCGTGTGTAGATGATTTTGAGCACTAAGCCAACGTAGTTACTTCTGCTGCTGACTGTACTGGTTCTAGGCCTCTTATTAGGTAAAAGTACGGTAGAACAGTTTTGTAGAATTGATGTAGCTTTTGTACTAAATATAGTACAAAATCCATTAATACTTAAGTTTTAAAATGACTTATTTATATAAAACAAATGCCTAGGTATTACAATGGACAATAACAAGATTAATAAGTAATGAAATGTTTCATTACTTATTGTTATTGCTCTTTTTTTATTTTCCTTTTCATATTCAGGTCTTGACAGATTAAGTATTCAGTTAAGTGACCAACGATTGCAATAACTGAGTTAAAACTATATTTGCTCGTTGGCAGTGAAGAGAATAGAGAATTCATAATTTGCATAAATAACTTACACTAATGATTCAATTAAATCAAGACTACATAAATAACAACAACAATTATTAAAATAAAACAAATGTAAATTAATTCATCGTTGAACAAATTTGTTACAAACAAGTGACATACAGATTAACATAACCTTGTACGGATTTTTAAAAGAATGTTTATAAATATGCTAGGAGAATATGAATACATATAACTATTTGGAGTCAGTTGGATCAGTTAGAGTCGAAGTCTTTTTGGATAAAACAAAAAATATTTTTATTATTAAGAGTTTATTAAACATACTTAATAGTTCGCACTACAACTGAATGATTTTCAAATCACTGGGTATATAAAGATGAAATAATAATGCAATGCGTATTACAAGGTCACAAATAGACAAATCACGATCATTTTAGGTACCATGTAGTCACTTTTGGCATTTAGTTGCACGTCCTGACATTTGTACATCTTTCATACAAACCTGTCATTGATATTTGAGTTTACAGGTTTATTATTCTGGGTTTTATAAAGGCTCGTTAGTAATTTTATACATATTATAAACCTACATAATTTATTATTGCAAACATTTCCTATGTGACTCGTATTAACGTCCTTTATAAAACCCACAGCCGAACCAATCAAATAACAACTAAATAATCTAAGTATAGTTAACAATTGACAATCACTTTGTCCAGCATTAGGCTCTCATTAAACATCGGGGAAAACATCCTACATACTCGCATCAACAATGGGTTAGGCTAGAATCTCTCACGTGACTAAAAACCTTGTCAGATTTGACGCCCCAACCTAGCTTGACCTACGCTACGTTTGTACGGCCTATGGGAGCCGAGATTCCGGTTTTAATAGTCACTAAATAACTACCTACTGTACATTGTCCATCACTAAGTTATAGTTGGTCTACGTGACGTCAAGGGGACGAGATTCTCGCGCGCGGAAAAAACCTCGTTCCGTGCGGCACTCGCGGATCGTGACGGTTTGGAGGTTGACCGTGACGTCGGTAATGAAGATTTGGTCGGCCACAGGAGAGCGGGCCATCCAGTAAGCAGCGCCGCGGCGCGGCGGAGGTGCCGGAGCTACTGCAGGCGGTTCACTCCAGGAATCCTCGTCTTCTTGAGGTGCAGGTGGAGGCGGCCGTGCACCCTTTGGCTCCGCAGGTGCTTTCGCTTCAGGTTGAGTTTGTGTGCGCCTTTCCCGTTCGGGAGGTGTGTGGGCGTCGGCTTCTTCAGGAGAATGTGGTACTCGACGCTGGCCTGTTCTGGGCGCAGCTGCTTCGGCGGCAGGTGATGCTGGGGCGGCGGCACCTCCAGGCGGCGCGGCGGGTGGAGGCTGCACAGGTGGCGGTGCGCGGGTCCGCTGCGGACTCATGGTGATGGTAACTCCGATCTTTCCAGACTCCTGAGACAGGACTTGTGCCTTGCGCTTGCCGGGTAATGGGCCCCTTTCCTCTGAACCACTTCGCGCTCGCTCGTTCGGAGAGTGCTCGCGCTCGCGTTTCCTTCCGGGCCTCCTTGAATCTTCTCCCCTCTCGAAGCTCTGGATCAGCCTCGGGTCTAGAATGTTCTCCTCCGGCTCCCAGGTGTTGTGCTTCGGTTTCCAGCCTTTCCATTTCACGTAGTATTCCACCTTGCCCTGAAACAAGAGACCGGTCGGTTAAGTCATGCTCGGAAGGCGTTCGTGCCGCGACTGGCGGCGGCGAGGGTTGGCACAGTATGTTGAAAACAATTAGAAGGCCTAACGACCCAAATTAGTCTTTTATTCTTAGGTGAAGTTGCATAGGGTTGCAAATCCTTTGCCGTTGATTGTGAGTTAGTGCAATAGCGATGTGTTGCGATTGTACCTAGGCGATAAGGTGTATTGCGGGAATTGCAGGCTACCTACAGGAACCCTAACGACTGCTCACTCGCGTGAAAGCGCGTGGGTTCAGTAATTATTGTGTGGTTCAAGTTTGCATGCTCAGTGGTGACTATTATCAGCTATTATCTAATAGCATCATTTATTATCTAATAATATCATTTATAGATAGATAGATAAAGCATTTAAAATTAATATGACTATTAATTCAGTGGAACATTACAGTATACGTGAAAATCTTTCCTACTAATGTACACAACGACATAATGTTTTAATGACATTTGAATCATGTTAATGGATTCTTCAATAGGTCCAGACGAGTACGAAGTTATTAAGTATCTAAGTACACATTTATCAAGTCGCTGGTTAAATTATTAGATAAAAAAATAACTCCACATTAGTTACCAGCAATTTAGGTACTGTACCTAAGTATGTTTCCATTCTTTCGCTATATTAACTAGGTTGATATACTTATAACACTTTAAATTTAGTTTATACTATACACATTTTAAAGGATTTGTTAAATTAATTAATTTCGCGTTAGACCCGTAACCAAATCTATTCTAAGTAGTTTGATATATTGCTAAACACACAGATTATCAGAGAGCCTCGCGCCTAAGCAATTATGATCCTGGACCGCTAGGTATATTTGCCGATTGGCCCAATGGTTGAATGGTAAAGAATGCCTTAAAGCATTAAATCCGCCAATTGTACTTTTTTTGTATCTCTGCGACGCATTCTTGGATTCTCTAAAGCCAAGATAAATTGAAAGATAAGACGATGCATAAATATCGCATAGTGCCTACCTACAATACAATACAAATACTCTTTATTGCACACCTCCAACAAATGAAATAGTTACGAACAGAAAGAAAATAGCAACATCTAAGAAGGTAGAGGTAGACAACAAGCAGTCTTATCGTTAAGAGCGATCTCTTCCAGACAACCTAACCTATCTACTAAAGCACCTAGTAGGTAATAGGTAGGTAGTGTTGACCTTTTCAAAATTTTACCAATATAAGTATTTTTTAGTTATACCAAACATCTTTGGTTATACCTAGTGAAAAAACAGCTCTTGAACCGGTTGGGTCGTTTTTAATAGGTAGTGTGGAATTGTAACGATAGGTACTCTTATAAACTTAGCTACTTCAATATACCTAGGTAAACGGTAAACATAAATTCCGTTTTCGAAAACTTACACGGGACCCTAAGCATTAAAAAAATAATTGCCAAAAGACAGCACCTGCCGGGCCAGCTGGCGGCTATCTCCCCGGGAATCGAACCGAGAACAACCCTTATGCAGTCTTTATTGAATACCCAAGCCATGCAAACCTGTCATGCAATACGAGATTAATAAGGTTATTGTTGTACTTTATAAAGCACATGGGACGCAAGAAGGACATTTTTTCGTGTTTGTAAGTTGTCAATCAAATGAGGGATGAAATATTTATGTTTGTTTAACATTCTGACGTATATGTAATAATAATATAATAATAAAGCCTTTTTTATTCCATGATATTTACAGAGTTCATTATACACTAGATTCGTTATTTAATTTTTATGTTTTTTTTCTTCACATGGCCCCGCTCTGGGTATAGGCCTCCTCCAACTGTTTCCATATCTTTCTATCTTGTGCTTTCAGCATCCAGTCTCTACCGGCTATTTTCTTAATTTCGTCGATCCAACAAAATTCTGTGACGCGTTTCGACCATCTTTTGTCTGTAGTTCGAGCAATGTGCCCCGCCCATCTCCACTTTAATTGTTGTGCGTGTTGTCTTGATCAAGACGTATATGTATTGTACTTTAATAAGGACAATGGTACAAGATAGTGTTTTGTAGGTAATTACTAATTAGATATGTTACATATGCATTGAAAATATTGAAGTACTTAGGCATTGTTGTAAATAGGTACTATGAACGTATCAAAGTAAAAATGTATAAACCTTATTTTTCAATACCTATGTCCTATATTAAAGACACTGTTTTTTATCATAATCTACAAGTCGCTGGTCGTCGCTGGTCGACTTTAAATAAAAGATGGTAGGTAATCTAATCTGTAAGTATACTTAGTCGAAGAAAGAAAACTTTATAAGTATAAAATTCCTTCGGAAGCATAAACAGTATCGACCATCTGTGGACTTCGCAATTACTCGACGCGACACGGCGACCAAAAATAAAACCCTACATTTTATTACCTTTCACTCTTAATGTTACCACGAACACATACAAAAACCAACTCTAACTTTCATTACATAGGGCTTTTATTCTATTGGTAGTTTTGTACATAAGCCGTTTCGGAGCTGGGCGGGATCTCGGGAGCCCTCGCCTCTTATTGGTTTTAGTGACGGAGGGTGAGTAGGAAAGCGGTACGCGCGCTGTGACTTTGAACGGGCGTACGGTTTTTAATATTCTTTTGAATTTTATGCTACTTATGTTTTTTTATAGAAATAAAAAGTATTTAGAAACGTTTTTCTAGCTACATTGTACCTACAAAACATGAAGCCACTTAAGTCAATCTACATAAAACCTAATAATATCCTTTAAGTTTCTTTTCATTTTGGATTTATTTCTTACCTATATTCACGACGTTTTCGAGAACAACCGATCCTCATGAAATTTTGTGAGCAGGTTTGATTATTTTATAGATTTAATCAGTGTTTCGAAGTTATGAAATTTTTAAAACAAAAAAAAACGCTTCTTTTGCGATAATTGTATTTTATGACAAATTAATACCTACTATGTGTATGAGAGTATGACTTTTGCAGCCTAAGCTTCCCTTGAATCAATGAGGTATTGATTAGTTGACAGAATTAAACGAGGGTATCCGTGGGATTCTACAGTAGGTATGGGATTCTTCAAGAAAGGAGTGTATAAATTTTAAAAGGGTCGGCAACGCGCATGTGACACCCCTGGAGTTGCAGGCATCCATAGGCTGCGGTGACCGCTTACCATCAGGTCGGCCGTACGCTGGTATGCCACCGACGTGGTATAAAAAAAAACCTACGGCAAAAATACTTACGTATGTCCGGCGGATGGCGAATTTCCCGCTGTGCTCAGAGGAGAACTAAACAGACAGGTCGCATTTTTCAACAGATTCTTGTGAAATTTTATGAGCAGGTTTGATAATTAGGTACAGCCTATAGAATTTTAAAATACAAAAAAATAAAAATATGCCAGAATGCCCTTTGACAGTTTTCAGTCTAGCTTTTTTTTATACCACGTCGGTGGCAAACAAGCGTACGGCCCGTCTGGTGGAAAGCGGCACCTGTCTCGCCTTTTGAATCTCGCGGCAAGGCGAACGCAAGGAACACAACATTTCAGTTAGCCTGAAAGACGTTCAAGAGTTGAGGAGCTGTGGATTATTAATATTAGGTAAGTATTATGATTAATGGAAAGTTTTGTTATTTTAAGACATCTTTGGATTAAATAAAAAACAAACCGACACAATAAAAGTTAACACGACAGGACTGATGATTTGATAGCAATGATCATTGTTTAAAAAATCCCACTATTTTCGTTGAATGATCTTATCATCTCGATGACTAGAAACCTTTAAAAAACCACACGATCAAAAAGTCTGATAACTACTTAATTTCAAAGATGACAGCAATCCAAAAAATATATAATTTACACTCGAAGAAAAGTTTACCTACGCAACAGTTTACCTGGACAGACCAATAAACCAAAACAAAAGGCATCAGGTATTCCTCCGCCACCACAAAATTCAAAACCATAAACGAATGCAATCCTTCAAAAAATAAAAGGACCCACTGGGACGTATGGGCAAGGTGAACTCGTTCGGCTGAATCGCCGCTATTGGATGAGAGACGGGCCGGGCGGGGCGAAGGGAGGGCCCCGCCCCCTCCACGTCGCACCCCACCCCCGGGCACGTCTATCTCGACCTACCACGTTACTAATGCAAGTACTATGGGGCTTATGAGCCAGTAGTTAAGGTTGAATTTTGTTTGTCCGGTGGGTGTGGCTAAGATGGTATATTTGATGGTAGTAATCGCGCCATGGGCGGATCGCGTCTGGTCTCAGAGACGCCAATTAGAACGGATCGGAACGCGTAGTAATTAGTGCGAATAATTAACGTGATCAGTTTAACGGATGCAATGCGGTCGATGAGATAATGCCTAGGATTTAATTGATGTATAAATGTCAGTATTGAGGGATTGACATCGGTTTTACATGCAGAACAGAATAGTGGATATTCATTTTGTTCTATATGTCGTCACTGCTTTCTAGGTTCATTTCATTCCATACCTTTTTTTTGTTTACACTCCACGTTGGTTTTTTTATTTATTTACTATTCTTTAATACTCTTCGGTCACTTTGGTATCCAAATAAAAACTTAGGCAGGAACCTACTTGAAAATGAAAATAATAAATAATAATAGAGACGAAGACAACGTGAAGATTAACGATTGTTTACCACCTGAGACGAAAAAAAGGCCACGGCCCAACGATTTTTAAATATATTATATTATTTAGTGCTACTGACAGTGCATTGGATGGCACAAAAGTTATTGGAATAGGTAAGTATTGAACTAAACGCTCGCTTGGTGGACGACATACAAAATGTAGCGGATGACTGGCCGAATACATCTCAACCATATCAGCCCAAAGACGTCCACTGCTGGACATAGGCCTCCCCCAATTTCATGGGGGGTAAATGCCATTATCGCCACGCTTGGCATGCGGGTTGGTGATCGCAGTATCTCCACCGCACTCCAGGGGTGCTGCTGCCCATCGCAGGGTGGTCTTGGACGTAGTTTTAGGACATACCCGGGTCCCATCGGGAATACATCTCAAAACCGATAAAAATAGCACATATTAAAGGAGGCCTACCCGAGAGGTCCATGCCAAGCCGAACCCACCGACCGCAATATAAGGAACTAATTGTCAAGATATGCAGTTTGTTTTTTGATTATGGAATAACCATTTATTATCATTATTAAGTATTGAAGCGCCTGCGCTGAGCTAACGCCGTGATAGGAGCAAAAACTACGTTTGACGTTATATTGCTATGTGTTTGCAGTTTGGAGTTTTTTGTAAATCGGGTACACTATTAATTCAGCTTAGGTACTTTAATGGATAAAATTTATCTTAAAACGTCTTGACATTAGTAATCTACCTATATCAATCAAAAATTCTGCTTCGTTCTCTTTACTCACCGTTCTTCGCATGTCACGACAAAGCAATCTTACTAGCGCCAATCGTAAATAAGTAATTGTGATTATTTAAATTAAACGATGAATATTGAAGAATGGAGGCCACTATCTAATAAAGTTTGTATTTAAGTACCTACCACCTAAACTAGTTTTTACGTTGCTCGATTTATCCATCTATGCGTCCAAAGTAAAACGGCCGTTTAATTTTTGAACACATAAATCCTGTTTTCCTCCTTTATAAATTTAAATTATCACATTATTTACGAGTGGCGCTATAGTGACACGCTCTCTCTTAAAATTTGTCTATACTAATTTAGTTCATTCCGTGGTGACACGAAAGTTACCTATTAATACTTAAGTTGCATAAAAAGATCGTGTCAACATCGGAATTCTTTATCAAAATTGTAGGCAAATTAGATAAAAGTTTTATCTCTAAACTATGTATATGGTACGGTCACGGACTTTAATTGTTGAGCAATTTAGAGCTCACTTTATACTGAACACTTTATAGCTAACTATACGATGCCTAGTATAAAGTGAGCTTAAGGCACTGGTCCCACCGCCGGCTACAAACTATGAGCGAGTAGAACTATAACTACAAACTAGTGGGCGAGAGGCGAGAAGCTAGTATAGCTTTGACGCTCGGCTATAAGCTAGTGTTCGCGTGCGTCGGGCGATGACTCGTTCCACTAGCTCAGCCGGGGTTCTATCAGGCATCGGCGAGTACCGCTGAGCTAGTTTTATAGTCGATAGCTTCTATCGCTGCGGTCAACTAGTAAACAGCGGTCCCACCGCCAGATATCGGCGAGCTCGGCGAGCAACTAGTAAAATTCTGTACTAGAAACAATTGACAATCGGAGGCTAGTAAAAATTCTATGGAATTATAGCTTACTCGCCGGGCGGTGGGATAGTGTCCTCGCCGGCAGTGTGAACAGCGAGCGATTAACTATAACAATATATCTCTCTCTTTTATTTACACGGAAGCGATTATCTTTTGTTCGTGTCTTGGGCTAGAAAATAGCCGATAGCTCATAGTTTACTAGCTCGCGGTGGGACCAGTGCCTTAAATGGCTCAACAATTAAAGTCCGTGAGGTGAGAGTACTAGCGGCTCTGTAAAGTGAAGAACCCGCGAAATTTTTGTTTTTGCAAAATCAATATTTTCATAAACTGACTCGACCTAAAAATCTACGTATATAACTATAAAACCACTACCATTTGACATTAGACCGGTTTTGCTCTCGATGTTTTCCTTCGCCGTAAAGCCCCTGTTGAATGTGTAATGATACTTCGTACAAAAACATTTTGCAAAAGCCAGTGGTATTTATTTTTGTATGGAATTAGGTATGCAATACGTTTGTATGCAGTTTAAACGTTATAACATATGTTGTTACGATATTGTATGAGTATTATGATAGGTGAGAAGTATGTTTGGTAAAATTATGATAACAGTTTTTATGGTAAACATTTATTATGAATTTCGTATACAATATACTGGTATGTGAAACTATGCTAAAACTTTTATGAATATTGAACTGCACCGGAGAGGAAGATCAATTTAAAAGTGAGAAATTCTTCTTGTTCTATACTAAACAAAGCGAGTTTGAGTAGATACTTTTACGAGCTTATCTATACTTATAAAGCTGTTTCTTTGTTTGTTTGAAAGAGCTAATCTCAGGACCAATGTACTGGTACGAATTGAAAAATTCTTTTTGTGTTGGATAGTCCATTTATCGAGGAAGGCTTTAGGCTATATAACATCACGCTGCGACCAATAGGAGCGAAGACGCGGACGAAGTCGCGGGCAACAGTAACGTATATAACTGTTCTATTCTCTACTACAACCGCTGTACTACAGCGACGGGTTGCATATTTTAACACCAACAATAAATAACCATTGGAGCGAGTATTTTAATGGAGTAAATCTCAATATTAACGAGCGCACAGATCGCCCGCATCCCGCGGGTTTGTTCGCCTAAATCAGCGCGAGTGGGGTTAACTGATGTGCCCCAGTGGCGTCAGAAGTGTTAATGTTTGTCTTATAAGTTGAAGCTCATTTTGATTATGTTTTATGGAGGTTAGGTTTGAGTTAGGTGTATGTTAGAGGTTTCTTCCGATCTCTACGGAATAAATACGGTCATTTGAGACATCATCAGAAACATTGCGTGTTTTTGGGCGTATTTTGTCAGTCAGCTTTGTGCTGTCAACTAATGTTCATATTTCAGTCCACTGTCATATAGCCAGTCACCATAGAAGGAAAAACCGGCCAATTGCGAGTCGGACTAGCGCAACGAGGGTTTCGTAAAAAATATTTTTATTATATGATGTAACTAAAAATTTACGGTTTTCGCAATTTTTCCTTCATCTGTGCTATAAGACGTTGCTTCGTACCAAATTTCAAGATTTTGAGTTCACGGAAAGTACCCTGTAGGTTTTGATTCCCATGCGAGTGTCGAAAATTTGCGGCATAAACGGCTGTATCTTTTGATTGCGTTGGCTTAGAAGTTGGATTTTTTCATAGGTCCAAGGGACAGTAGGCCTTAGTATTTGATATAAATTCCAGCTTGATATCTCCACGCGTTCCTGAGAAAAAGGGTCTTGACAGACAGACAGACGGACGGACGCACGGACAGGAAAGTGATCCTATAAGGGTTCCGTTTTTTCCTTACGAGGTACGGAACTCTAAAAATGCCTATTACTTTTTAATCTCAAATCTGCTGTCATAGGAAATAGAGTCGATTTTACTCGTATTTTGTTTTGTTTTTAAATAGAACGGAACAAATAAATACAGCTCTGTTCCAATACGGATTTCACTGATAGTCAAATCAGCAACTTTTTATGAAACGTCAAAAACGCTCGGTTAGTATGAAGTTTGTAGGGAAATGTGCCTAATGACGTCACAGTTTTTTATGGTCAAAATGTGTCCTTTTTGTCATGTTTATGTATTTAAAAAGCTTTATAATTGCATTAATAAGCTGTAGTTTGAGTTTTTTTCGAGTATTTTTTTATAATTAGTTTATTGGTAGTGTAAAAAAAATGTGTTGTGAAATACGAAATACCCTATTTCGAAAGATAGAAATTCCATTGAAGATTAGCATACCTTTTAATAGGCATTTGGGCGGTTAGAGATTATAAAAAAAAGTTGACGTGTAGGTGTCACAGACGTATGACACGTGAATAATGGCGTTCAAAGGGTTAATAACCCCACAGTTTGGTTATACGCCAAACCATAAGAAAAAAGTAATAAATAAACACGCCAAATGTTGAAGCCGCAATACGAGGACATACTGAAAGCTACAAATTAGACTTTACATATTTATTAATTTAATCGTTATTGCGGAAAAGAAAATCTTATCGTACAAAAGGCGAACTAAATGCCATATGTGTATGTTTACCTAATATCTTAGTCTACCTGGTGTCCACTTAGGCATTTCAACAGTCACCCAATATGATTTTTGGAGCACTTCGTACATTCTCACAGTGATAATAATATTAATCTCTAGCAGCTTTCATATTGAATTTCACTGTGACAAGGAACGAAGTGGTCCAGAAATAAAATTGGTCGACCGTACGTACATTGTATACAATTGCTTCAATATCTAAAAGACCTACTAAAGTGACGTTGATTACATAGGCCCGTTCCTTACCCTCCCAGCCTTATCCCGTTTACTGATTAAAATCGGCCATATCGTGCAAAACATCGAAATATACAACAGTTTGTCGATAAAATCTGACTCATTTTTTTTCCCGATTTGGCGGAAAAGTAATATTTTCTTAACCCGTTCTTGTGTACAATAAAGTGCTTACCATAAATATGTCTATATAAACTGCTACAACAATTCTGTTCAATTAGCGGTGAAATCAAGCCTCAAATCCCGAGAGCATCAATCAAAACCCTTTCCCTTGTCAGGAATTGAATTGTCAGTCGTCACACCCAATCAACAAGTCTTCTAACTATCTTAGCATGCTCTTATCAGTCTCGGATTTCTTCGAAAATAGAACTCTACTTTACCAAGACATGGTCGAATTTACAATACAACACCTAAACGATATCCGAGGTTCCAAAAGTTAGATAGGCGAAGTGCCATTTTTCATAAAGTTCCATTGAAAAATTAATCACGGCAGCTTATTAGGCACGCCAATTGAGGGCACCCTCCCACCCTTTTAACGCGGAGGGTAGCGAAATTAAATGCTACAATTTGATTACATTCAAATTTACACCCTAGGGCATTGGGAATGGAGCTCGTTATAGCTCGCTGGGAATGCAATTTTCCGAGTGTTCTGAAATCAAATTTCAACGGCGTTGGAGTTAGAATGACAATAATTTTTGGAAAGGATATCGCAGGAGTGCGTGCAGTGGATGGTTTATCGAAGTGTTGATAGTGTCACTTTTGATTACTTCATCATAACTAAGAGAGAGCGACGATTGCTAAAATTTCAAGAAGCTAATACGTAGAACATATTTTAAATTAAGTAGGTACACATTATACACAAGAAAAAGCTAAGTTGATACTACTAAGTATATTCTGACCCTAATTATTTTGTAACTTCGCGCTATTTGCAATGAGTGAGGCTCTCTATAGTTATATTACCAGTAAGTATATAACTTCAAGTAGCAAAAGCAGAGAACTTTAAATCTGGAAAAATGTTAGGAACGGTGTGTAAACAGCAATGCATGAATTGTCTGTAATAGATGTAATGATTAAAAGGCCTATGATTATGATATAATGTTGGTAGGTAAATGTATGAGTTGTAGATAAATTAAATTAATGTTTATGTAAAATCTTGAAAGCGGCACTAACGGCCAAGACTTGTAGGTACTATTACTTATTCTGTGGTCACGTTTGTACCTTATTTTTTTAGTGGCACTTGTCGTGCAATTACTTGGGCCACGGATATCAAGGAGATGCATTCCTCTAAGGACGTTAGCGGATAGCCAACGTCACGCTTTCCAAAGACAACGCTCTGCCACGGCTAGTTAACTTGAAACTGACGAGTTAAAACCAAGTCTGTGTCCATTGCATGGAGTTCAAATTGGATTGTAGTGTAGGGACGATTTGGTTTTCGGCTTCGACAACGTGGCAGGGTAAAATTAACTATGTTCTAAGCAGGAGAAGGTTTAATATTTAATAGTTATTTGTTATACAAGGGTGTGAAGGGTGCAAAGTTGTATTTTAACCGCGGGTGTGGAATTGAAAACACGAGCTAGCGAATGAATTCTAGAGTTGAACTAAGTATGAGCTAGGGAATGGACTCTATGGTTGAACCACGAGCGAAGCCAGTGGTTCGAAAATAGAATCCTGAGCGAAGCGAGTGGTTCATAAATGAGCGTTTTTTTTTTATTATTTAAAATGGGATTTCTCTTGGCCAGCATCTAGCCAGGGGGCAAAGATGAGGCCGACGATGAAGCGAGCTCACCCAGAAGATGCCTATTCACTCGTGCCTTAAAAAGGTCCAGGTTATATGAACTCGGAAATACAGACGCCGGCAGAGAATTCCAAACCTTAGAAGTGCGCATTATAAAAGAAGATGCAAAGCGCTTGGTTCGAATTAGAGGAATTTCGACCAGGTAAGGATGGTAGCCAGCCGTACGTCTGGATGTCCGATGGAAGAAAGGGGAAGGCGGTATGAGCTCATGGAGCTCCTGAGCACACTCACCGAAGTACAGTTTGTAGAAGACGCACAGACATGCTACTTTGCGTCGATGTGCTAAGCTCTGCAGCTTATTTCCCACTACCGTACTGCCGCCAATGAGCCTCCTGGCTCTGCGGTCCACCGAGTCGAGTGCGGCAAGTTGGTACTTAGCCGAGCCATCCCAAAGGTGACTACAATACTCCATGCAAGACCGGACTTGGGCTTTATATAAAGATAGAAGCTGCCCAGGGGTGAAGTATCGCTTGACCTTATTTAGGATGCTCAGCTTTTTGGCCGCTGTTCCGGCTTTGGACTCGATGGTAGTGCCGTAGCGAGTGTTACAACACACGAGACGTAAAATAACTTTGCAGCCGTGTGTAACACAAGTCTTTTTACCTGACTAAAGCGAGGAAAATACTAGATAAGAAAAACAAGTAAAATATGTAAAATCAGCTTTAATTTTAACTAGTACACAAATTGGCAGGAAATCTTATATACAATAAAATTGTTTGCACTATATGATTTTGTGTGTTTAACACGGCTGCAAAGTTATTTTACGTCTCGTATGTTGCACACACTTAACACAAAACTCGCTACGCTCAGGATTCTATTTTTGAACCACTCGCTTCGCTCAGGATTCTATTTTCGAACCAGGGCGAAAATTGACCTGTCTGGACTGGCCTTTACATGTTATTATTATGTTTAAAAAAGTAACTAAATACCACGTTCAGATTTCAAATAGGTATTCTTTGCACTCTTGTGGATAAAATGCATTTTTTGCTATCTGTTATTAAAGAATAAAAAAGGTCTTTCCGAGCTAGTGAGGTAAAAAATAAGTTGTTAGGGGCATATCGATGGTTTTATTCGATTTTGTTTTTTTTTTCTTGGTTATAGTTCTTAGAATCAATATTTTTATAAAAATTAAAACAATACTTTGGGGACTGAGTATAGTAAGTAATATCAACGCAAGAACTGAACGCTAAAGTCGAGCGAAATTCGACACAATATCACGAAATAGAATAAATAGTAGGTCTCGACGTAAAATTGGATGCTTCTCACTCTTCGCAATTTTGCTTGCTCCAAAATTTTATCAAGGCGGTTCACTCTCGACGAGTCTATAATCACATAAGCTATAACACTTATTTCTGAAGTGTGTTCTTTTCAAGGTGAGAAAAAGTTTCTGTCAAAAATTAAATATTTATTACTAGCTGTATTTTTTTTCTAGTCATCAACTACTCGTTGAGACTGTTTAGCAGTGCTATGGCCACATTCGGTTTCCATCGTCAGACGCAGACCGAATTCCAAATATTAGCTTAATCGGTTGAGGACAACTAGTCAAAAATGGTCAGCTTGCAAGATTAGTCCCGCACATATCTACATACAAACACCATGATCTTCGAAACAAACTAACTAACAGGACAAGTTAAATGAAAGCTTGTTAATAGTATTTTTCTCCCATTTGATCCCAACTAAAAGTTACGAAGTTAACTATCTCATACAACTGAGTGCACGCGTGCAAACTTGACATCTGAACATGAATACATAGTTTCCAATCATTGCAACCAACTAAATGGAACATCTCACCCCACCGGACCTAAAGTTCTCAACATTAACAAAGTGGAGCATTTCACAGCCACCTAGCCAGAGTGGTCCCGGGCGAGGCTATTAATCTCCCCCCCGCGCCCAGCCCGCCGGGCCTGCCTCCCAATATCACCGGCATGAAGGTTCTATTGGAAATATAAAATGAAATATTAAAATACTCCTTTTATTATGAAAATATCTAACTCGTATTTTATTTCGAATTGAATGCTTAGTTTTGAGCTGATTTGATTACCTGATCACGGTAATTATTGGCGTCTTAATAATTGTATGAAATGTAATAATTATAACGAGATACTGGATATTTAAGCTGATACTTTCTGTTCACATTGAATGAAATGGAGTCTTCATGACATATAGACTGTAAAAGGTGCCTGGAGTACCTGGATATTAATAATAGTTTATCAATTGTCGAGTATTCTAAAGGAGTGTAATCGTAGTGCAATTGTCACGTGATGTTTTTATTGAAGAATTTGAAATTGTAAACAATATGTGATGCGAAATTACACTAGGGCTAAATAAAAATCGCTACCATCCTATGTGATAATTACAATCCGTCAAATCACAAGAACATAATAATAAATACTGTTCTTTTTTTCGGAATTCGGAAGTCCTCGCTGCCGTGAACGGACACGCCGCTATCGATCGCCCATAGACTCACCAATGCCATTACCCCGTGATCTGATCTGCCTCGCTTGCCTCCAGCTTTTTATTGCATGCTCTATGGAGAAATGTCCTACGTGTGCACGGAACGTTATAACGTTATAGCTGCATAGATACTTATTGGATGATAGAAATAATTTTACGAGAGAATTATAGTGAAGAGTAAATGTTTCTCTTCTAAAGTATTTTGTGTAAGTATATCTGTTGGTTTCACTAGTTGGTTAGTATCATTCGGTCTCGTTTGATAAATAGGCACAAGAATAATTTAAGATGAAGAATTAAAAATGGAGGGAAAATTAATTAGTATTTTGCAATATAAATCAGATTAATCCCATTCTCGTGGTTAGTATAATTAAATTCCTTGATCCGAGATCAGTTACAAAAGAAATTCAACACGATACTTAATTATAATAGGTACCCAATATTGTTCCAGGCATGGAATTAAGATAGTGTTATTTTTACATTAAGGTTCAACAGTAGGCGAACTACTTTCTTTTCTTCGCCGACAGCACAGAATAAATAATAGTACACCGTTAGCACAAATTTCAGCGAGTGGATCGCTTTTCTTACTAATGACACTTTTTCTGCAAGTATGGATTTTTGGATATACAGAGAATAAATAGGCTAATATTTGCTTAAAGTACCTTACTTAGCCAGTTAGTTAGCCTACTGGTAAAGTAATGATATTACTGTGGCAGTAATCCGATCTGGCTAGCTGGCTATGGCGCGCGTTTTATTACATTGCGTGCTCTTATTAGCTAGCCTGCCCCTTTGACTTTCGGTTACTCATGGAATTTACATCTAAAGGAATTTTCATCATTTTCCTTTTTTAATACCTATCTACTATATGTCTCTGATTTATTTTACTCAAAATATAATTCTTATCAGCATTAAGATAAACATGTTAAATATTTAGGAAGCATTATTAACAGCGAATCCCGATGTAGTCAAGATTATTATTGCAAGAACAGCTATGTCTAAACAAGTTTTCAAAAAGAATAAGTATACATTTTAGTATCAAAGATCTCAGGTAGAACCAGGAAACGTTTTCTGAAATCATATTATATTTGGAGCATAACTTTATACATTGGTAGGGAGACGTGGACACTGACACAACAAAATAGGGAGAGATTACAAGCTTTTGAGTAGTGGTGTTGGCGGAGAATGGGAGACATAAAGTAGACGAAAAAACAATTGACTGAAGGAGTGATGCGAAGAATAAAAGAAAATAGACAATTACTGGCAGTCATAGATAATACGAGAAGAATAATGACAACTGCTAAGACATGCACTTTTTCTTAAGACCATTATAGAAGAAAAGTTTTAAGGAAAGAGGAAGGCCAAGAGAAACTACTTTGAAAAGAGAGGATAAGGTGGTGTCTTATCAAGTTATCAGAATTTGAAGGAGATAGCAGAGGACAGAAAAGGCTGGCGATAACTCCACCGAGACGAAACTCTTAAATAAAAGGAAATCGCGATCGATTATTCAAATAGTACCTAATGGGATAGAAACGAAGTTACCAATAGTTTAATTAATTATGCATTTAGGTATCACATTATGGCATATTTCTTCATGCTACTTATTCAATAAAATATCGCTTACACATCATATATTATCCGATGAGTGCAAAATCACAATAACAACGAAGAAAAATCTTGTTAGTATGTATTATCAAGTGTAAAGTGTTGTCATTATACTCATGATTAATTCTGTCGCCGTAAATAAACCAAACGCCCATAAAACGTCACTTAGACGTAAATGAGAAGTAATTAATCATGCGCATTTACAGCGTAGGTAAGGTGATTAAAGTCATTCCAATGAGGCAAGATATACTTCATCCTTGTCTGATACGTTTCTACTAGTATGTCGCTTCCTTTTCCCTCTCATGCAATAGTTTATCTCGTCTCGTTGGCCTTACTTACTAGTAAGTGTTATTTGAGGCGTAAGGCCAGGTTGTGAGTTACAACTTTGTACGTGTACGTACCTCGTAACAACACCTAATAAGGGAAACACTGCAACTACTCGTATGATAATTAAATTACACCGACCGACGCGTAAGCGGAGATGTTTAGAAATGAAATTTACCTGAACCTACTTAGGTGTTAGTTTACATTGTACACAGCTTATTAAGGAATACTGATAAAGATTTTTTTGTTTCAGTTATTTAATTTAAATTTTACTTGTCAACATGTTGAAAGACTACCAAATTTCACAAGATTTTTGCATAAAGCTAGCTATATTAGTCTCCGGACTCTGTGAATTATTCACGTAATCAAGTTAAGCTTGCAGCCAGAGTCGACGGACGCGGGCAGCATCACAAGTGTCTCAGGACAAGTTCACACCGAGTAAGCGTGATTATTCGGACCACGTACTTACCTACGGACCTCACAGACGACCGTCGTTGCTATGGGCGATACGAAAATTAAGAAAAAAGTCGTATCAGCCAAGTGTCCGTGTTAAAGCGAGATTTTATAATAATAATTAAAAACATAGGTAAGTAAACAAAACAAAGCTTTGAAAACAAAGCAGCCGGCAGTTTTTTTACCAGCCGACGCACTCTCGCGCGTATTCTTTCGTAACTCGAATACCAGGACCGCAGCAACGCGCTGTGGTAGTTCGAACCGAGAAAACTGATACGCCAGACAAGGCAAGCAAGTCTGGGAACGGGGCTGGGCCGGGCAGACGGTGGCAGTTGGCACTGGCACTGGCAGTTGCTTTGCGGCTACGATAATGTACGGACGTCTTGCCTTGAAAATATCGAAGCAAAATGTTTTGCGAATGTATTCTGGTTTGTCTTGATAAAGTCTGATAAAATACTGTATGTGAGTTAAGTATCATGTACTAAAGTGGGTGAATAATATTTATAGAATGTACAATGTTCTTAAAAATTCTATTAATCTTATCGCTGCTACCAGAAATGGAATGAAAATAAACCCATATAGCCTTTTAAGAGCCTTGTAAAACAGTACCGATAACGGCACTCGTGGTCATCGACTCGACTTAAATCGATGCACTGTCACCAGTCACGCGTCGAAATATGAGCGGGAAAGACGAGATTGTTTGCGGTTGCAGCACGATTGCCCGTAATTTGCTGCTATAGGGATAACCGTGTAAATATATGAACGTAACTCCTAAAAAGTTAAGAGAATGTCGACACGGCAAAACGTGAATTACAAATAAATTCCGCACAGCAAAAATAATTTATTTAATTTAGGTTTTAATTTATTTTCAATTCAAATAAATATGCCAGGAATATCTCAAAGAATACCTGCACAACGAGACCTTCAGGCAAAGATTAATCCTCACAACAAAAGGATTCTTATTCCGCATGAATAGGGGTTTGTTGTGCAAATACAGAGATTTCCTTAACAACTACACTACAGATATGAATAACCTACATAATTGAATATCAAACATCGGAATGGAACGAGAAATCTTTCGACGTATTCTTTTGAAATAGGCAATAAATAATTCACAGTTTAAGAAAGAAATAGTCTATAACAGTTGTGTTGATCTTATATAAATCATTAAACACAAATGGATTTGGCAATGGTGCTATTAAAATCGACGAACACGCTCTCGGATGGTTCAACATAATTATGTAATCGGCCTTGTTTAGATATAGTTTTGATTTTATCTGCTCAGTTTTGGGAGTAGTCGATATTACGTGTAAGGTTATGTTAACCTCATTTTGAATGCAAATTTAATGATCTATTTTGAATGTGAACGTTATTTTATACCAAATAGTACAGCTCAAATAAATTCAGTCTGAGTCAAATAAAGTTTTAATTACTTATAATCAGGGCCGTGAGACGTGACGTCTTCAAAAGCCTTTTTCAACAGGACATTTCTTTCATATTAAAATCCATAATTAAAAAAGCACAAAGGTACTTCGTGCATTTGGATGGTAAAATCTTTGCGATAACGAATGCTTGTATTGGGCAAATTAAGCAAAAGGCCGATGTAGGGCTGCAAACAGGGGGCCACCCTTCCGCACTCGTGTCTAAGTCGCAGCGCAAACACTTGTGGAGGACATGACCGCTCTGATTTGATTTGCAGACGCCACATTTCTTCAATTTGTTTTTAAGGTATTGTTCGATTCTTGAAATAGATAGGTGAATAGCGAGAAATGAGTTTAACATAAGAAAGAACTGTTGCACTGGATTATTTTTTTCAGAAAGGCCTATAAGTTATAAACAAAGATGCAGGAGGACATAGACACATGTTATTAGGCAAAAATCTTTTTTCTACCATCTATAAGCAACCTCAAAAGAATGACACGGTGGAGTTTAACATTAAATAAAAAATATTGCAAACTTTAATACCGTTCAAAAGAAGAAAACCTGCCCAAATACGAAACCCCATTATGAATGTAAATAATATAACTCAATTAAGAATTATCATTACCCGGGGGACAGATAAGAAAAATACAACAATGAAGGGACGAAGATACGCCAAATATTTTTCATGGCTGACCCTTGCGGGCCCTTTGCAGCGGTGGCGTAACTGATTACATTCCATTATTGGAATATGGAATTATGTACAGCAGATGATTTACGAGAAGAAGAGTTATAAACTGGGGTGAATGACGAAGGGACTTTTTGTGGGGTTTGCGAGGTTCTTGATATGCTTCACTTTTGTAATTAGTTAAGTGCTTAGAAAGCGAACGTTTTTTTAATCATATGATTAGGAACAGTCGATATCAAATGTCGCGTGTCTGTGCGAAAAATGTAATCAAAAACATCTGAACACGGCTTTATTGTCAAGGCGTTAAAATAGAGTGCATATTTAAACACGCTAAAACACATATATAACGACTCTAACATGGCAAAATTAAATTATTATCCATAACACTAGAGAAAAATCTATACCTACGTATTACCTCACTTAAAATTATTCATGACGTGGGAACATTTCACCTGCATTATCCTTCACTAATTACTATCCCAATCGACATCAGATAAAGCCACAAAAACCTTCCTTTTCGTTTCGTTTCACATCTACATAATAATGCGTGGGGCATAACGACCGGGGACGCATTATTATTCTGCATTAAAAAAGCAATAACTGTATGGGTTTTGTGCTATTATAATACCTTTCAACTTTAAAGGTGGTTATAATGACCGAGTGTCAACTTGTCTCTCGTTTTTATGTTCGTAACGGTGTCCATGTTCTTTGATGTAGTTTCCGATTTCGAATGTGGAAGCGAGATCGCCGGTGGGTTTTTGTTAATAGGACAACAAACGCTTTATTCAGTAAGGACTCGACGTGCAGAGTATAGGTACGCTTTTGGGTTCAAAATATTTAATCTGATGCACTGAAGGACACTGAAAATGTTCTTGAACGAAGAGAAAAAGATGATGGTATCACAGTAATTATAAGAGAGACTACTAAAATCATAGTGCGTCGAATACGGTGAGAACGCGATTTCGCATTGTGAACCGCGCCGCCGCGTGTAACGGAATGCCACGCAAGTGGCAGACAATGCGTTCTCTCTAATTGCGAGGGGTCCGGCCGGGCTCCCATATGACGTTTCCCCATTCACCGCTTTAATATTCGGAGCGAACGTGTACGCGATTAAGTATGCTTTCTAAATATAGGGGGACCCTTCACATAGTTTTTTTGAAGGGTGGCGGGCCCGGTACCTACGCAACGGGTATATAAGCATGTAGTTGTAATGAAAGGAGAATTCGAACATCGAATGAAGTGGATGCACCTTAATTTACATTGTTTTATTTTTATTGCTATTACAGGAATCTGAGTGTTTAAAGCTTTTTTGTTGCAGAATCAATAAAATAGCCAATGAAACTAAGTAATTAAAATAGAATTCACCAATGAGATTTAAAAAAATCAACATTGATAGAAAAGTCTTAATGTTATGTCTTTCAGCTTGCGCTATAGTATACAGGCTGAAAGGGCAATTTAAGTTAATCATCCTTACCTACAAAATCCTACTTACACCACCTTGGACAGCGCCGGTTACAAAGAGAAAACGACCCCGAGATACAGGTTCATCTAGTTCGGGTGTCTGCACCTCACAGGAACCGAGCAGTAAAAAGTGAAAATGTAAAATAGTATTAAGAGATTTAGTAGTACGAGTGTAAGGCAATTGTACTGGTTTATTTATTATTCTTCTAAAAGAAAGATCGATAAGGATCATTCATTCATTTCAAACTGATGTTTGGTGTTGTCTGCTGATTCTATGTAGTCCACACTATGAGAATGCTAAGTTTCATGCATTTTTAGTGTTGTGTACCAAAACTGGTCCAAGGGAACACTTATGCGATCACTCTGTTCAATGTCTATCCGTCTTTTACTGGCAGTTTTCTCGAATTAGTTTTATTTATGGCAAATGATGGCCATACCTGAAGCCAATAATGCGTTTACCCCATTTAAGGAGACAGTTTTAGGGATAAGGGTTAAACATTTTTTTATATAATTACTTAAACATAAACCTGACGCTAAATCCACCTTTGTATTCGTTACCTACGTTACTTATTTTCTGTATTTCAGAAAAATATTGATATGTCTGTCATCTATGCTCTATGTATATCGAAGTCAAACTAAACATAAGACCACGTCAACTGTGCAAAATAATCAATAAACTTCCTCTCCACACCTTCCCCTGTCCTCATCGCATTTTTTACTTCATTCCGATATAGGTAGGGCCGGATAAAATTACCTACCTACAGCTCGGCATTGTCAGGCGATTATTTATAGAAAATTTGGCCGCTTTGTGTCGCCCGCGTCGCTCCGTGGCGCTTTCGGAGGCTTCGGATGGGATCATGACCCTTGGATAACGGTGTCTTTTTTTGTTAATTTTTACCTACTTTGACCTTAAAATAAGAAAACCGTTACAGTTTCAAATAAACGTTAATGTAAGCTTTTGTTTTCCGTCACATTACAGTATTATAAATGCTATCATCAAAAGTTGCTAAAAAGCTATTATGAGGTATCAGTACAGTTCAACGCAAGTTAGCTGGAATTATAACACTGTGCTATAGAAGTATCTAACTATAAATGGGCAGTTATTAAAAAAACTGATCATAATACAAATGTTGTGTGCAGTGAAAAAAAAATCTCTAGCTATTTGCAAGACAATGCTATAGAGTGTCTATAATTGAACATTTATTTAAAAAAGCAAACTGATTAGGTATAATGAAAAAGTTGTCAGAGTGAATAAAATCTCTAGCTACTCGCAAAACTAAAGTTTAGTTAACTTAAATGCCCTTACACTGTGTTGTTCTCAACTGAAGTGCATGTTAAATCAGATACTAAACCCACAAGTTATATAAGTTAGGTTATAAATGTATTGATTACGGCAACATTTGAATAAATAACACAAAAAAGCAAAAAAAAACTCGGAAGTGTCAAACTTTACATATACTAAATGAAGATATTTACCTACGTGATCATATGCTCACCGAAACACCCTTTCTCAAGGAACTTTGTTTGAGAGAGACGCAATCAACAGGATTTGCCCTAGTTTTTGTGTGTTTATAACAGCGCCATCTCACCACCAACCCCGGAACTACGATGGACACAGCTAGCAAAAGTGTGGTGGCATCTATCTGCACGCAAAAATAACAACCTCGAACATACGAAAACGGCTATTATGGTAAGATTTATCTATAAGTACCGGCGGTGTTTCTTGTAAAGAAAGCTAAAAGTTAAGATGCATCCATCAAACTCAATTGAGTTAGTTTTCCTGGGATACGAGTTGCAGAATGCATTACTCGCTAGCAACAGAGCGCTGGGCGCTGATTGGTCGACGGAACCGGCGGGGAGCATGCGCACTCGACGTCCGTTCGGTTGTAGCCGAATACTGGCGCGTTCGCTCCGAGATACCAGGGCCACAGCGCTCTGTAGGAGTTTCTTTATAAATTATCGCCAGTTTCTTAACATGTGCTCTAAACCTGTGTAACAGAATCTAAATTCGTACAGCCCGGCACGCTAGATCGACGTTAGACTATGCCAACAGATAACAAGGCAGGGGGATATCAGATTGAAATAGCCTTTATTTTACTAACGAGATGGTTTAAATCCCACTGGTATAGGTTTATTTATATTAGTATTAAGTAGTTTCCTAAATTTGACGCGGCATTGCCGTAGAGAACTTCAGCGCCAGCTTGTCATTATGAAATTAATGAATGAAGTTAAATAAAGGCTACGTTTCACGCTGAAATTTGTAGTAAGGATACTAAATAGTGATCTAAGTGCCACGCAGGTTAATGATTTTTCCTTCTACGTAATACGTTATTTCTGTAAACGGAAGTATATTATACTACACCGGAAGACCACTGCGGTTGTTTACATTATTCCCAGTTCAATATGCCTAGCCTATAATAAATAAATTGAAGGAGAATCTTACACACATCGAACTAGTTCCAAACTAAGCAAAGCTACTACCACACTACTACTACTACCTACTACTACTACTGTGGTACTATGGGTACTAGACGATAATATACATACTTATATAAAAAAAACATGAAAAATCTCAGGAAGTGCATGCATTATTTTTTTGTGCTGGGCATTATTTGTGTGGTGCCCACAGTGCCCACCACACAAATAATGCCCAGACCAGGATTTGAACCCTGGATCTCCGGCTTCGTAGGCAGGGTCACTACCAACTAAGCCAAAGTGGTCGTCAAACTATATTAGCTCCAACAAATTAAAAAGTGTATCCTAATACTCATAATGTCATAATGGGAAGTGCATTCGTATAAGCACCTTACGTATTCGGAATAATTTAGAAGTATAAGTCAAACTGAGCTCAAGAACTCACCACGTGCTTAATAATCTATTTCAATTTCCACTGTGAAGTCAAACTGAAGTTTAGGTAGGTATTTATATGAATGTTTCCACCAGAGATGTGCGAAGATGCGTTTGTATACATTTGACATCTACCTAGTTGTCATCGTCAAATATGCACGGTGTCAAATTTATGGCAACAGCCTCACATATCTCCTGTAGATATTCACCCTTGACATGATATTAAACGCCTCGTGCACGCAAGATAGGTATACATAGCTTCAAATGACTCATGTTTATGACTTAAAGGTCTAAAACAGTGGGAAAATATGATTTTAGAAATACAAAAGTTCCATAAAATCTCGCTTAAGCCTGGTCTGGTGACAATCTACAACTGCAAATGCTAGAGAAAGAGAGATAAATATATTAAAATGGGTAAGAGAGGAAAGAAAACAAGGGTCATACTCTCTCCTTTTCTACTAAGAGCTTAGGCTTACGTAAAACCCTATAAAACGTGTCTTAAATCAACTAGAAGAATGCTAACCACAAATACAAAATATTGTCATAACTAGATTATCTCCACCGCGATTTGATTTCCGCTATCCAAAGGTTGTCTAGAAGAGATCGCTCATTAGCGATAAGACCGCCTTTTGTTTGCCTCTACTTATTGTAATTACGAGTGTGTACTGTTCTGTGTCCCTTAATTAAGGTGTGCAATAAAGAGTATTCGTATTGTATTATCTCCTACGTTGCTGAACCTCCATTAGTCCTCTTATCCTACCTCTCTATCGCCCGTCATTTCGTGACTGACATCCTTCCTGTTTATATATCGTCTCCCAGGCAGTTCGTCCAACCTTTTCCTTGGCCAAACCCTTCACTTACATCTCTCCACATTCTTACCCTTCTGTCACATCTTTCAGCCCTATGCATCACATGTCCTCGTTGGACCTCTATCGCCAAACTAAATTACTGGACTGCCCTATTGCGCAAATATGGTTCTGACATGTTTCACAGGGAGCCTCCCTCAACACGTCATAAAATAATCGCTCGGTAGACTGCTTGACGCAGCGTGTCCAGGAATAGGATTAATTAAGCAAATATCGGCATACACCGCCTGATGTTTAAACATTGATAGGGAATTATTCCTATTCCCTTCACTTACATCTCTCCACATTCGTACATAATACCCTTCTGTCACATCTTTCAGCCCTATGCATCACATGTCCTCGTTGGACCTCTATCGCCAAACTAAATTACTGGACTGCCCTATTGCGCAAATATGGTTCTGACATGTTTCACAGGGAGCCTCCCTCAACACGTCATAAAATAATCGCTCGGTAGACTGCTTGACGCAGCGTGTCCAGGAATAGGATTAATTAAGCAAATATCGGCATACACCGCCTGATGTTTAAACATTGATAGGGAATTAGCTGGTCTATTTTGGGATTAATTATCTAGTAGAGCAGGAGAATATTTTGATGGGCGGTGAATTATGAATTTGTAACTATTCCTGGCTTTCGTTGCAGAATGCGTTTTCTATATTTGCTAATCGGCATTAATACAGTTAAGTATATTTTATATTCTAATAGTACTAATGGTCATTCTGTTTACAAATTGCGAGCATAGGAGACAGCTTAATTTGCGAGTGTCCGTTTGCCTACAATAACAAAATTATTGAGACCAAAGTGTTTACAACCGTATAAACGTGTTTTGCTTATAATTTGCGCATGCAGTAATTTTAGAGAATTGTGAATAAAGATAGAGCACTGCAGCTGAAAATGAATTAAAAAAACTGCAATAAAAAACACCGAGTTTTTAAAACAAAGCTATAGCAAAAAACAAAAGAGGAGAATTTGATTTAAGCTACGAAAAAGTGAAGGTCACAAAATGAGTGTATAACATTGTTGTTATTACTTTTATAAAGATACAAAGAAGCCAAAAAATGAACACTACTCGAAAAGAAAAACCAAGATTGATAAACGTCAAAAATCTGAGTTAAACTTGAATACGTGCGACTATTAGCTGTGAGGTTCAACAACAATAAAAGAGCAATAATTAATAAATAGGTAGGTACAGACAGATGTCACGCAAGTGCATCGGAATTCACATCATAAAAGTCTGTTTCCCCGGATGGGCGTAATATTGCAACTCCGGAAACTGACGAGTACTCGCTGTGTCATATGAAGCGTTGATATTAAATTTATAAAAATAGTTATTGTGTTTTTATACCAGTTACCAAAAGTTCAAATATGTTTTTTTCTACTCCAGCATTATAATCTGTCCATTAGATGACTGCCAGCAGTATTAAAACAATAAACTCTTTATACAAATGCAAGTCTATATGTAGGTACCATCGACAACTCATTACATGACTGGTGGGGGAATTAAAATGGATTTCCAAACCTTATTATAAAATTTTCGTTCTTTTTTCTTTACAGAGGCACACGTCAATGCCCGTAATCTGCCACCACATCGATTTTTAATTTAAATCAAATTACTTTGCAGTCGCTGAAAAAATACTGTATGCCACGTTAAATAATGTTCAATTATGATACCTTACAACACATTGTAACGCACAACTGAAGTCCCAATAGAGTATAAGTTTAACTTAAGAAAGTAATGAATCGTTTCCAATTATTCGTAGGAGACTGAAAATACACTGTTATGAATGAAATGTGTAATGCGTAACAGAACAGCACTTACCGCTGTGGGCGTAACGAAAGTACACTCGCCTCCCACACGCTGATCCCGTCTTACCATCTTACCCCGTGCGACCCACAACACGAGACACACAAACAAGAAAAAAAAACCAGGAACCATTCAAACTTTTATTACAACTCAGGGTTAGTAACAGAACTAAAAAAGACATAAAAAGGCAATACGATGTCACAAGGCTACCCTTACAGCCATGAGAAACTTGTTTACTATCAAAAACTTAATGTAATCTCGAGACGGGATTGTATAATGGAGCATTCAATTTCTCAGTAAGACCCTAATTCTGAACATAAGCTATGTAAGGGGAGCCCTGATAATAATAAGCAGCGACAAACACGCGTGAAAGGAGCCCGGAGAACCCTTACGGCCTCACCAGCTGCTGCCGCCACAATGCCAGGATTAATGCACCAGAATCTGAATTATAATCAGAGCATGCATCGTGCACTACCTATACAAAGCGTGTTTTAATTTGCGAAAGAAAACAAGCAACTGTTATGTTGTGAAACAAGCCATGCACCAAGTAAAGCCGGTATGATATCTCGCGTGCATTGCGCAAACTTTTGCGTGCGTTTGCGTAAAATATAATTAAAGCTCACCTTTTTAATCCTTTTCTTCATGATACGCTCGGCGGCGTACACGCTGTCGCCGAGCCCCATCTTGTGCATCCCCAGTTTGCCGGCCAAATTTGTTCAACAAATCCAAGGAAAACACTGCAATCCAGTTAGTGTGATCCGATCACTGCATCCAAATGGCTAGGCACCGCAATCCAGTACACTGTTTATGTCTAACAACTATTCACACACTGTCACCGTTCAAAGTTGCCGCGCGAAAGTCCCTCGGTTTTTGAAGTCGAGCGACGCGGCCTTCTCGTATGATGTCGCGGTAGAAACTGAAGTAGGGGGAGGCGGTATCCTCCCCGCGCGCCCCGCACACGTCACTCGCCGGCCCCGCCGACAGAGCGCGCCACCGGTCTCCAAACAACCGCTCGATATCTGTAAACAAGTTTTATTTTCAACAACATTGTGCTTTATTTTCAGGTTACAAATACTACCAAGTTTATAGATACTATTAACACGTTTTATACTACGTTTTCCTGTATATGACAGTGTATTTTTATATAAGTTAATTGTATATAATATATAATTAATAAGTATATAAGGGAGTAGAGCGATAAGTATATAAAGAGTAGACAATAGTGTAAACACAATCCATCAAAGACATACTCTTATTGAAGTAGCATCTTAGAGCAAGACATAATTTGCAAAAGGAAAGCAGTGTTGTGATTGCGCGCGGTCGCGGCGCTAGGTAGGTATATTCGGTCGTCGGTGAATGCGCCGGGCGCTTCCCGCGGAGCCACGCGACGTTGCCAGCCCGCGCCGGCTGCGAGAGAAACACCGCGCTACCCTATTATTTACGCGCGACGTTGCCACGCCGCACGGCCTACGTTGATTACGAGGACACCGCTTTTACGTTCGATCATCCGGCGCGAAATTACTCGATTACTATGGGATTTTGACTAGATACGTTATTTCTGCAAAATGTTTTGGATTTAGTTCTAGTTTAGGTACAGTGTAGCGAGTTTGTTTTAAATTATACCTGTATAGTAGCGGCATAGGACGGCACCGATGTAGAGCACACTGTCTCCGTCGAAAGACAGAAAAGATTCCGTCGCGAAAGTGGTCCAGCTTAATTAAATTTCACTGAAAACGTCAGCGAAAGCGACCGGCTAACAGAGCGCGCGTGAAGTAACTAAGGCACTCAACAGTCGTGCCGAATCGGGTCGGTATTCGTGAGCTGTCGTTGTTTCGTGGCTGCGGGGTGCGGGAGGGGAGCAGCGAGCGCACACGTGATTGGCCGCTCAACACGGGCGGCGGGCGAGAAGCCGAAGCAACCAATTAGATGCTGCGACGCAGTGCCCCGCCCGACACAGCTCGGCAGTTGCGTATTTGCCTCTCTCTCTAATACGATTTTCAACTGTGTTTTTCGTACGCTGCTCATGTAGAAAAATAAACGGACATTTTGGATTAATGCGAGGGGTCCGGATGCGGGCTGCACATTGAGGGCATTGTTGTCAGCTCGGCGGAGATACGAGCGATAAATATACAGCTTGCGACTCGGCGCGGCACAAACGAGGCTAATATGTATTGTGTTTCAATATCAATCGTGGCAGTGACGACGATATCTTCGGACATATTTCTAATCTTGAGTCTGGCTTAAAATAAGCAGTTTATTGCACACGTTATATCTATTTATAACTGTTGAACTAAGCGTTATTTGAACGGGCAATGAAGGAAATGTAGTTGCAAGACAGGTTTTTGCCATCAAATCTATCAATACCAGAATATCTTACGATAGCCATCGATTCACTTATGAATATTCATTATTCACTCAAGTGAATTACGCCGAATTATAGGACCATTTCTCTAATAAATTCATTTCACACTTTTGATAGGTAACTACATATTTTTGGGTTTTATAACTTTTATAAGGGAAAGCTTCTTTCACTCAAAATTACACGTCAGAAAAATGAATCGCCTGATTACACATTCCAGTTAATTATCAACATATTTCGATCTACGTAGGTGCTTTTGTTGTTGGTATTCGTTTGGTTTTAGTCAGTCAGCAATTCCAGGGTACACCTGTACCCTGGCAATTCTGCGTAGATAGCGGGCACCGTGGAATTTTAGTGTTTTAAATATCATATATATATTCCATTTCTCCCAAGAACTACGCTTTAATCTCATGACCGCCATACTACGAATGAAGTGACGTGCTCAGTACGCAACGGAACTGACAATCTAGTACATTATGGTCATGTATTGATGACCGGGGCGGTGAAGAGGTTAAAACAACTATACTACGAGTACGGGTAGGTGGGCTAAAGCAATAGGCCTGTTGTATATGGACAAACGCGTAGGTATGTAACGCGGTATCTTGAAAGGCCAAGCGTATTTTGCAGACCAGCATAGGTACTACACAGCACAGGTAGAGATGGTACACTACACTACCTACATTCAAATCAATGTGGCCAAGTGACGGCTGTGCTAGCAACGGATTCTCGAGTGGAGATCCGTGTTATATATATATTATGATAGCTGTGGTTCAAAACAAGACTAGACGACCGAAGACACTGACGAAGCCGCGAGGTCCCGGTAAAGATTTGCGGTCCTCCCGTCTGTCGTAAAAGCTCAGTAAAGGGAGTCATCGGGGTCACGTGCTGGGCCGCAGGCCGCAGCACTCGGGTAACGATCACCAGCAAGATTAGGACATATCGACCTAGGACAGGATGAGCTAAAGGAATGGGCGCGAGGAGTTGAGGAGAGTTTAAATGAAATTTTCCAGCTGCCAACGTCTTAAATGTACCTAGTACCTATTTCTTTAATCGAATATTTTGTAGGTCTTCAGCGTTAAGGCGGAATACGTACTTCGGTTTTATGGGTCGCGCGAAGCAACTGACGCACGCATTTCAAATGTTGCTTTCTATGGTTGCCGTCGCGTCGCTTGCGGGATGACAACTTCCTTCTCACGTTTTCCTTTATGATTAGTACTTACCTATCTACGACGTCGGGTTCGACACTGGTTCGGTAGTTAGTCATTCGGTCAAGTCATTACACGGGAAAATATAGCCATAGTCAGTTTAGGTAACACGAACACATAAATTAGTGGCAATATAAGCTGTACGCAAAAAAAATCTTATTTCAAAATTTCCAAAAACTGACTCGACAAAAAAAATCTATATATAATTATCGAACCTGCTCACAAAATTTCTCGAGAATCGGTTTGAGAAATGCGACCTGTAGAAGTGAACATCCGGACAGACAGACAGACAGACATACGAAAGAATTTTTCTCTCTCGCTCGGTCAAAAAATTTTGACGTAGCCATCGATTCGAAGAAATCTAATATTTTTTTTTATTACATCACCCAAAGTATCTGTATCTTCTCATGGCCGTTTTTCCGCTATGTCCGCGTGTCCTAGTTGTTCTCCTCGCTGACGTGGTTTGGGTACTCGTGGCTTATAGCCCTGGGGCTATCTGAGTGCATAGTTATGATAATGTCACGACGATCAGAAGATTGCAATACCGTAGGTACGAATATTCTTTATTGCTCACCATTATAGGTAGGTATAAGCAGTACTTACTCGTAAACATCTACCTACTCCAGTCGAGGAATTTAAATGATTTGACAATCATCAAAAGACCAATGAATGATCAAAAGTGACCTTTTGGACTTTATTCCAATGAAATAGAGAGACAATTTTAGACATCAGGTGGTAATTATCGCTAAAAACCGATTTCTACTAGGCAACCTTTTTCAGATCCACTCATCAATGCTGGGATTCAAAATGTCTTAGCTTCATTAAGGATATCCATTGAGGCGGTTAGCAATGTTGGCATTAGCAGCCTCCTTCTCGAACTGACTAGGTACCCAACAATTTTGCAATTTCTACGTGTCTCTTAAGCATCTTTATACCCAACAAGTAGTCCGCCATGTTTTTGCTGCCTTTAGCGACTTAGTCACTCGACCCTTGGCCATCCTTGAAACGTGACGTAACCGCTCGCTCCAAAGAAACTGTCATCGCATAAGCTAGACTTTAATTCCGCCCACTTTGTCCCTCCGTAAAACTTTGTTGTGCCTAACACGGTGGGACTGAGATTAACGTAAGATTTTGCGAATGAAATAAAGTGGTAATCTTTTTTAGTTTCCATGTAACTCCGAGACTGCCAAGCCAAATTAAAAGATTCTTAGACCCAGAGTTAAGGTAACACACGACCTTATAAAGTTATATGTAGGTGCACCTTTTACAAATAGGTACTTCAAGTTCAAACGGGAGGAGATATAACTTTTTAATATCGTATTTATAAGTATTACCTTACCTCTGCGTCAAATAAAGGACGGAGTTTTTGGGCACAGTTTGTATTGTAAGTACCCTCATAATATCCATAAAAATCGATTTGAAGGTGCCCCGCATTGCGGGGACTCTGACCCGGCTGTAGATAAGGAATCTAAGGCGGAACGAATCCAGCGTCAGGATGCTTGAGTCGATCGAAACTTAGCACCAACGCTCGACAAATAAGTATATATATAGCGGTGAATGCGAAATAGTAATTAGCAGATTTGACTGTACTAAACGAGTTCTGTTCCTTTGTAGCCTCATTATGTACCTACCTACGTCATGGTTATATATAAATAATGCATTATTGGCGTAGTCTATGTTGTAGATACCTATTTACGTAATACGAGTAAACTTAATGTTGTAGGCTGGTGAAAATGTATGTTTATAGTTTTTTTACAATACCGGTCTACCGATTGACAATAAAAAGTGTTATTGTATAAGTCATAGTTCAGTTGTTAACTTCATGACCGCCACACTACGAATGAAGTGACGTGCTCTGTGCGCCACGGAACTGACAATCAACTGGCATTATGGTCATGTATTGATGACCGTGGCGTGTGAGGCATTCCCTTGGCTGTCACGACTAGATGATTAGGGCGGTGAAGAGGTTAATTATGTAATTGCTAATGATATTTTTTATGGAGGGAACGAAAAAGGTGAGCTAAACCCAGATGATGGTAAATGGCGCAGGCAGATGATGAATCATAGTGGAATAGGTAGTCGAACAAAACTTGAAACTAAAGACTACGGCACCCCAACACTATCTAGATAATTCCTGCATCACAACAATCTGATACCGAAATTATCTAAGTAGATCATAGCGTATTATCCTCGTTCTAAAAAATCGGAAGAACAAATCGCCAAAGTTTCAGAAATTAAGATTAATATTTACTTAATCTTTACACGCAGTATCTCACTTCCGCATTTCGCATGGTGTTAAAATTGTGAGTCGGCTTCTAAATGTTTGTCCTACCTTTATTCAGCCTACAGCAGGAACTTTTTAGAGTTTTAAATAAATGTAGGTACTTTGTTGCAAAATTTTGAAAATCTTAGTGCCGCCTCTTTTAGGACACAAACGGAATAGACGCTAGAAGGATAATTGCACTCGGTCCTAATATACTTTATTATGATGAAAAATTGTATTGACCATATCATAGAGTTCCACGAAATGCCTTGGATTTTTCGATGACATTTGTTTCTTAGTGTTAGACTAGAGTACGAAACCGTGTCGCGAGCTCCGATAACGTTTAGCTAAGCAATGACGTCAATGATGGCGCCGCTCCGGCGGCATTTTATGTAAACTATAGCAATATTATCTGTTGTAGCAGTAAGCATTACTTATGTATGATAAGGATTATTTTATTTTAGTTACATAGCCGTTTTAGTACAGTTTTTTGCATAGGTATGTAATTTGACTAAGATTTGCGTGTTTCCGGCACGGAACGGATAGTTTTTTTTAACAAGCGTATACGGCCCGCCTGATGGTAAGCGGTCACTGCAGCCTATGGACGCCTGCATCTCCAGGGGTGTCACATGCGCGTTTCCGACCCTTTAATTATACACTACTGTACCTCTATTTTAATCCGCTCCCTTTAGATTGATACAAAAAGATAGCCACATCACAGTAACAGAGGTAATACATTATTCTACTTGATCGATAGAAGGTTACTCAGTTTGTTTGGAGCGAGGTTTTCTCTTGGAATTAGGCAGTAACTAGGTCTAGGCCTTCAACGGCAAACCATACCAGCATAACACTGCGTCTGAGGGATCAAAATGTCGGATATCGAAGATAGGCCTTCTGAGAATAATGATTCTTGTGACGCAATAAAGGTAGGTACGAGTATTATACAGAAATATTGCTGAATATCTCAAGTGTTCAGGAGATTAACAGCACATTAAAATATAGATGAGTTTTATCAACTGATAAAAATCCGAAGTGGGTATATAGGGCAGTATAGCAATCAGGTATTTTATCTTACGTACCTACTGATAATGATTACTGAGGCACGTCATATAATCAATGACGTACCTATTAGGTCGATGGTATTTAATCATCATTTAATTATTAATATTGGGCTTTACATTCATATATTTATTTACATAAATTTATATTTCATTATTCTCCGACTGACTTTTATAAAATTCTATTCAATCCTTTCGGAAACTTTAGAAACAGGTGTACTCTGGTATTTTCAAAAATGTCAACAACATTAATTGCATGGCGCTCTATGAAAACTGACTCGACTTCGATTTAGACTCTTAGGCTGTGGCAGAATAACAGCGTTGCAGTTCGCACGACCTGCGAATAGCAACACATGCTGAGTCTCGGCCTTTCCTTTATCGCACACATTGCTGGACCCATTGTGTACACCTCTATGCGTCTTCATGTTAACGTTTTTCTTTTATTTTTATTTATCTTTAAGTCCTGTTCTGTGTGCTTTATGGAATAAATAGTTTTTCTTCTTTCTTTCTTCTTCATTTAAAGCCGATGAAATGAGATTTGTAACAGATTTGAAAAAAATATTTTCTTTAGTATCAAGCATTGGGTCCCATTCTCAGCATGTGCTGTACGGTTGTGCCCAGCGCTGGTTTTCTGAATGGGCCCAGTTGTAAGTACTTACTTAACTAGGGACGGTCGCATATTAACTAATAAATAATAGACTGGTTTTGCGCAGGTGTTTGGCAAGGAGTTATATGCCGTTCTTAATAAAAATATAATTATGTACATTAATAAATAAATAAATAAAATAAAATAAATGTTACAAAGTATGATTCTATTTGTAAGTTGAGATGTGTGTGTTTGTGTAAGAGTTCTTGTTCGAGTAGCGTTCTGGAATTTTTATATTTTCGAGCGGGATAGGTGCCTGACGTCTAATGTGTTGGTAAGTATAATGTATAAAGTAAGTGTGAGTGTATATTATGAAGGAGTGTAAAACTTGGTCTGAATGTTTACTAAATGAGAATGTACTAAACGTTTGAATTTTAACAGATGCATTTTAAGCCAAGTTAGAGGCCTGCGGGCGGCTTGAGAGAACTTCTAACAGTCAAGTTGCCCATATCCCAATAAGGTCGAGTTTCTCCCTTAGAGCAGCGCTTACGCCTATTCTTGGGATTAGGTAGCGGACCCCGGGCATCGTTCAAGAAATGTAGTACCTACTGGGATAACGGTGATGACGAGCTCTTTGTTAGTCTTTATTTCATCACCATCAGTCCTCTCTGCATGACCCTTTTAAATCATCTTCGCGTACCTACTCTTCTCAATTGTAGTTTTGACCTTCATTCAACTGTAGTCATCTTTATCAATTGTTTGTAATGTGTACGTAACTAGTGGTTCTGTGAGCTGTAGACCTCGCAAAAAAACATTTTTTATAATATTTCAAAACCAAAAACTGATTTAACAAAAAAAAAACTATATAATTATCGAACCTGCTCACAAAATTTCACGAGAATCGGTTGAGAAATGCTACCTGTAGGAGAGAACATCCGGACAGACAGACAGACAGACATTCGAAAGAATTATTGCCTAAGCTAAAACGGAGACGCTTCGCTCGCTCGGTCAACTAGGCTGGCACGATGACCCAGGAAGAGTTTTGACCTCCGGGACAAGAGCCCGCCACTTTTCTCCTCGAGAGGATGGGCGAAGATCTACAGGCGAAGAGAGCAAACTTGGACCGACCAACCGGACGGCGTCCTGTGGGTCGCCACAAGTATCGCTGTACGTAAGACCTCAAACCTCAATACATTTTCCAAAAAATATAGGTACCTTAAACATTTTTGCTCTACGATTAGCTGTGTCCTGAAGATATTTGACTCTACTTTTAATCAAGTTAAATTGTTACGTCTAAATCTAGACACGCGGCAGCGTGTCCAGCCAAGTTCACCCCAGGAACTGGTGGACAGCAGCCGTGTGTTATTTTAGACGAACCGTTTGGAGCCACTTTTGACCCCTAAATAACTCCAAATCTATTAAACATAAAAAAATGAAATTTGGTACAATATATTAATGAAATAGTAACGGCATTTTTACCACTGACTGACTAGTAATCAAAAACCTAACCCACTTCCAGGTGACCTAGAAAGCTGAAATTTGGTATGCAGCTTGGTAATTCTGTGTGTGTACGTACATCACAAAACAGTGTTATTTGTAGTTTTATTATTATCATTATTATTTATGCTAGTTACCTCAGAACTCCGTCATTTATAAACCGATTTGGAAAATTCTTTTTTTGTTTGAAACGGTATACTTCAGGAGTGGTCCCACAGTTGTTAGGTAAGAATCTGATCAGAGGGTCCAGGAGAAATCGAGGGAACTCTTCAAATATTTGAGGTGCACCTATAGCGGTTTAGGTATTTTGTATAGTAAACTCGTGCATTCGCTCTTAAAACGCAGCATTTGGCGAAGATTGACAAAAAGTAATGATATCCCATCAAAAACATAAATGTGAAAATGGGAGCCAAGTTCAATATTAAGAATATGCGATTCTTGGTTGTCGTCTTCACCGACAAATGAACTGAGATCTAAATGGGCGTAGATTCTCTGAAAAGGTGCCAAGTCCGGCACTAAAAACTAATTTAAAACTCTTTTACTGCGGCTTAATGCATTTTGAGCCTTAACTTGGCAGTTTTCTATGCAGTATGATATAATACCATGAAAGCTGTTGGATATTTAAGAAAACTGCCAAGTTTAAGCTCAAAATGCACTAAGCCGCAGTAGGTAAATTAGTTTTTAGTGCCGGATTTGGCACCTTTTCAGTTGGCACAGAAAATAACACCCAATTATTTTTTACGTTATAAAAAACCCAATTACTCGTAACTGCCAAATTATACAAAAAATTAAAGCATTTGTTATTGCATTTATGGTGTGTTTATGTTCTTCTGTTTCTCATCAAACATTTTTAATTTCTCGAGTGCAGCAGCAATATTTAATCCATTAAGAAACTTCTGTATTGACTGAATTAGTAGTAAGCACAAAACTGCTAAAATTGAGCTTACGTTGCAAAATTCCCTTCGTTTCATTATGTTTCTTACGATCTTATCTGACCACCACAGTAAATAATTGGTTCGAAAACACTATCACTCTAATAATGGTAATTTTGTTGTAGGTAATATACTCAACTCGCTCTCGATGTACTTCAGAAAACGATTTTATGCGTGTGACGGCACCAGGGTGAGCTAAACCTATCAAGGGAGAATCTTGCTCTAAGGGTGACAATTTCTCAATTCTTAATTATTATTATCATTGGGCCAAAGTTATTTTTTTTCTTTCTCCCTTTATGATTTGTTAACTCACGGTCGTTTTCCGCGAATTAGCACAGTCCACAGTACGTAGATCTTAACCTAACTCTAGAAAACCCTAACCTATAGCTATAAGTGACAAGTTCAATTCAACTCACAGGTGGAGTGGCCTTCCGGCGCAAGCTTGGGCATCGACGGGACCCCCGGAGTCTTCAAGCCTGAGGGTAAAGGGTTATACTATCCACCTAGCATCACGCACACACACATTATTGTCAAATCTGGAGACCGAATCTCCGACAAGTTTTACACTGCCCGGGCGAGGGAAGAATATGCGCGCTACTCCACACAACTCATTACCCATACGAGATCAATTATCATGCGAGCCCCTATTCAGAGCCTACCTTTGTCCGCGCGTCTCAACCAATATCTTCTTCACAAAGTACAATATATATACTGAGATAGAGATACCAGTGAAATACTCCACATAAATCGTAGCGCTGTTGTGTATTTAGTAAGAACTAACCGCACGACCGCTGCATTTCTGTCACTTCAATATGCAAGGGCGATAGACATCCCAGTGGCATCTGGTACAAACAAGTTAAACTAAAATTTCCATAGAAACCTTCGTACTTCGAGCTGAAAGGCCCCTGATTTTCTTACCAGACTAACACAAACCTCAAACAAAAGTAGGTGTCAGTTGACACTTGACATTTACAATGTCATCTCGATGGCGATGGCGGGGCGTGTTCACACCACAGCATGCTGGTGTTCGGAAAATTATAATCTGCAGTGTTTTTATTGAAATTTAGCGTCACGGGTGGGATTGGAACCCACTATCTCTGGAATTTGGGTGAAGTATTTGAAAGATTCGTCACCACGTCGGTAGCTTGGACGGATTCCAGAGGTCGTGGGATCAAATCCCACCCGTAACGCAAACTTTAAAAAGAAACAGGGATATAATTTTCCGCAGGATAAAATTTACCGTTCCGAATTTTAACATTGATATAACCCTGTCACGACAGGACTGTTTCATCGATTGGGCACATAATTGAGCATATAATTGGTTAATTAACCAGTAGACGTGAAAACGATTTAAAAAAGTTAGGTATGTCAATATCTCTTAAACTTTTCTAAATCATAGGTAATATCCATCATAAATTGTGCCGACTATAGTTGTCATTACCCCGGGACCCGGGTACGTACGTCCTTAAACTACGACCAAGACCACCGGGGGATGGGCAGCAGCATCCCTGGAGTGCGGTGGATATACTGCGATCGCCCCGAGGTTCTGGCGGCCCCCAGTGCCCTGGTTTTGGTAGCGGCCAGGGTACTAGCGGGGCCAGGGGTGCTAAGAATCTCCGGCAAAGGTCCGGCTACCACCACCGAAAACTCCTGGCCCTGGCAACGTACAACACCCGTACACTGCGGACCGACGAAGAGATAGCGGAACTAGAGGAAGGACTGAGCAAGTTGCGTTGGGATGTTGTGGGGTTATGTGAAGTCCGAAGAGAGGGGGAGGACACGATAACCCTAAAGTCTGGCAACTTGTTCTATTTCCGGGAGGGCGACCAACAGTCCCAGGGAGGTGTCGGGTTCATCGTCCACAAGTCCCTCGTAAGCAACGTGGTGAAGATCGAGAGTGTGTCGGCTAGGGTGGCGTACCTTATACTCAGAGTATCAAAGAGATGCTCGTTGAAGGTCATACAGGTATACGCGCCGACCTCGGCACACTCCGACGACGAGGTGGAGGCTATGTATGAGGATATAACTAAGGCCATACATAGTTCCAAAACCTACTTCACCGTTGTTATAGGGGACTTTAACGCAAACTGGGCAAGAGAGACGGCAATGAGCCGAGAGTGGCGCAATTTGGAGTTGGGAGTCGGAACCAACGGGGCCAACTACTGGCTGGTTTCTTGGAGAAAGAGGGACTGTACATGATGAACTCCTTCTTCAAGAAACGCGAGCACAGGAAGTGGACCTGGATGAGTCCCGACGGTGCAACTAAAAACGAGATTGACTTCATTATGTCGACGAAGAGGCATATATTCAATGATGTCTCTGTGATCAAGAGGCACATTGAATATATGCGTCAAACTAGAGCGCTCTCGACTGATGAAGTCTATGCTCCGTCCAGCAGCAGTCCAAATCCAAAACCCCGAGAGCTTTCAGCTGGAACTCCAAAACCGTTTTGATTGTCTAGGCGGCGACGTGGACGAATTCAATGACGGGTTTGTGGAAGCTGTCCATAGCATTGGGTCTAAGTTCTTTAAGGCCCAACGGACTCACAGAGCCAAAAGGCTTTCTATCTCCACTCAGAGGCTCATCGAGGAAAGGAATGAAATGATTCTGCAGTCTTCAGCCGATGCGATATTATACAGGCAGCTCAATAAACGGATCTCCAAGTCCCTTAACCGCGATCTGCGCCAATTCAATACAAATCGTATTGAAGAGGCAATCGAGCAGAATAAGGGCTCTAAAGTGTTCTCAAGAGATCTGTCTATTGGGCAGAGCCAGCTCGCCAAATTAAAAACTGAAGACGGTAGAATCGTTTCATCCAAACCCGAGCTTCTGAATGAGATAGAATGCTTTTATGGACAGCTATACACGTCAACTAGCAGACCCGAAGTTGGTCGGGCGGAAGACTCTAGAGCCAGATTAACCCGGCACTATACCGAAGATATCCCGGACATCAGTCTGTACGAGATTAGAATGGCTCTTAAACAGCTAAAGAACAACAAGACACCCGGTGAAGACGGAATTACAGCCGAACTCCTGAAGGCGGATGGAAAACCGAACAGCCTCCCGAACAAGCCGGTTTCCGAAGAGGCTTTAGCACCATAGACCACATCCATACGCTTCGTCAGGTTATACAGAAGACTGAGGAGTATAACCTGCCCCTCTGTCTAGCGTTCGTGGACTACGAGAAAGCCTTCGATTCGATTGAAACTTGGGCTGTACTACAATCTCTCCAACGGTGCCAAGTGGACTACCGCTATAGCGAAGTGCTGAAGTGTTTGTACGAGAACGCCACTATGTCAGTCCGACTCCAGGACCAGAACTCGAAACCTATTCCGTTGCAGCGGGGAGTCAGACAAGGAGATGTTATTTCTCCTAAACTGTTTTCCGCTGCACTGGAGGATGTGTTTAAGACTCTGGACTGGAGAAGGCTAGGCATCAACATAAACAGCGAGTACATCACTCACCTTCGGTTTGCAGACGATATAGTAGTCTTGGCTGAGACCATGGAGGATTTAAGTACAATGCTCAATGACCTCAGTAAAACCTCCGAGCGAGTTGGTCTAAGGATGAACATGGATAAGACGAAGATCATGTCAAATGCCCATGTAGCACCAACTCCCGTAACAATCGGACACTTTACGCTCGAAGTTGTAGACGATTACATATACCTAGGACAGACTGTCCAGTTAGGTAAGTCCAACTTCGAGAAAGAGGTTAATCGTCGAATCCGACTCGGCTGGGCAGCGTTCGGGAAGCTACGGCACATCTTTTTGTCCAATATTCCGCAGTGTCTCAAGACGAAAGTCTTTGACCAGTGTGTGTTGCCAGTGATGACATATGGTACTGAAACGTGGTCGCTTACTATGGGCCTCATAAGAAGGCTCAAAGTCACCCAAAGAGCAATGGAGAGGGTTATGCTGGGAGTTTCTCTGCGTGATCGCATCAGAAATGAGGCCATCCGCAGCAGAACCAAAGTGACCGATATAGCCCTTCGAATCGCTAAACTTAAGTGGCAGTGGGCGGGGCACATAGCACGCAGAACCGATGGCCGTTGGGGCGGAAAGGTTCTCGAGTGGCGACCACGTACCGGAAGGCGTAGCGTGGACTGATGACCTGGTAAGGGTCGCGGGTGTCCGCTGGATGCGGGTGGCGCAGGGCCGGTCATTGTGGAAGTCTTTGGGGGAGGCCTATGTCCAGCAGTGGACGTCATTCGGCTGAATGATGATGATGATGATAGTTGTCATCCTCGTAGCCTTATTCCGTTTTCAGTCGGGGTTGGCTAGGTAGCGGATTAGGTAATAATCCCAAGTCAAGTTATTGGCGTGGCATTAGCTTTTGAGTAAGTGACTGCCATCTGACCTCCCAATCCAAAGAGGAAAATAGGTCTTATTGGGATTAAGCTGTGTCAAATGAGCTGATCACTGTGTCATGTCAGTGGTGTCATCATGACACCGCGCGCGCGAAGGCCTCTAACTCTGTTTTTTTAGGAGTTTATACAGATTTATAAACATGTTAACATTTTAAATAGAAGTATGGAGCCAATTACAGAAAGTCACCAATAGAAACCAGATATGAAATGTTACACTAAGGTTACACACTATGTTACTGCATCTTAATATTAAAAGCTATAAAGAAAACACAACAAGAGATGCCCATATTGCCCCGGGAAATACAATACACAAATACCTCTTGTATATTTGTATATTCAGCTGTTGCACGAGTGCTGCCATAGGTAGACAGCAACCGGGATCAATGGCTTAATGTGCCTTATAAAGCACGGGAGCGCTCAGTTATAGCAGTCACCCATATCCAGAAACTGGCTGGAGTGTCCACTTGTGAAATGATCGCGTTGCCGATCCACGTTATAGTTGATCAAATAAAATTCATCTACTTTTAGATTAAATTAAGATTACTATATCGGAAAACCTGTATAGTTTATATTGGACCTTACATAAACGGTCAATAGATCTACCTAATAACTCCAAGCCGTTATTTAGTGGTTATGCAAATAGGTCGGAGCGGCGGGTCCCGAAGGGTCGGTTTTTTGTGTTAGTTATCGCCACTGACCGTTGGGCCGACGATGCCGCGATCGTTATCGCCCTCGTGTTTAGAAACCTTAGAATTCGAATACTACTAAAAGCGGTTTGGAATTTTATTTTATTGTGATCGATGGAAATACCTAGCAGAAATTACGACGGCAGTCTGATGACAAGAACAGAACCGTCGAAGGCTGGCACTTCATTTGGCGGTTGTATTTGGGCAAAAATGAATGCGTCACTTTCTTAAGCGATATTAAAGAAGCGCCCATTTCGTTTCAACACGAATATTTGCACAAATACGGCCAAGTGAAGTGCCGGCATAATGTATAGGTATCCTCCGTGCGTGGTAAAAAGGTGATTTTTGAGGGCTTACAGGCTCTGAATATGACGGAACAAAAATTCGAAAAAATATATCTGAAACTTCAGTATCTCACTAACAATGTCATTCGCCAGCATATTGGACACATTTGCACCAGGTATACCTGCCGTTCTGCGGATCTGCTAGGTTATGTCTAAATTTTGAATTTGTTATTTTTCCTAATTTGTAAGTGATTTTTAGTGTGCATTTCTAAGATTTGTAACTAAAATTTTCTGTATATTTCATTGAAGAAAACATTTTCAGAGAAACACTACATATGTCTAAATAAACGTTCATATATGAGGCAGTTTTCTACTGAAAATTCACTACTGGTTCTAAACAATATCAGTGCACATTGAAATATTGACCACTCTTTCGGGAAAGGAATCAAAATACATTAATCTATAACTTCATCGTTCACGTTTTTGAAATAATGATTTGTTCTGGCAAAAAAACTTATTTGCATGCCGTTTTTCACAAGTTACCATGCGCGGGCGACATCGACATTAAGCACAGCATATCGAACAAAAGAACAATTATTTATCATTCCTTAATTTCATAACCACCTTAAGCTCCCAACGACCTTCAATCTGTAACACTTCGATTTTCTATCGCTTATCGTTATCGTATTACCAATAACGAGGTTTAGCGAAATAGCATCCCATATTCCATAAAACTTTGCCAATTTTAGGTCATAAAATCAGTTTTTGAACGACCCTTTTGTGAAAACGAATTAAGAATAAAAATCACTCTTGAGTTGTTAGAGAAGTTAACAAAGAACAGTTATATGTAGGTTTCATGCATAAACAACATCTAATTATGAAAATGGAGATTCTTTAAATGTTTGAAAATTTACTTCATTCGTAGGTATCACTTAAAAATTCGGCTCTTGCAAGTGTAGATAAAGGATCGAGGAACCGGTAACCATTTGTGCCATGAATATATCTATAGTTTTAACGGAGGATATCAACTCGAAACTCTTCAAAAATCGATGATTAGATGCTTTCTGTTGCTCACAACAAAATAAAGAAAATGCCTTGTCATTTAGCATTGCGTGTGATCACCCCGTCGATCAAATGTTATTGATGGTGGATTCCGGCTAGAAATCGCTCAACGAGTGAAAGCAACGCAAGACACACGAGGAGACATCGGTACCGGCCGCTGTATGGAGTCGCAATAAACGTGTAGTATGAAATAATGGCCCCAGTTTTGCCTTATTCATCGCAAATCATTTAGTTAACCCGTTATCTATAGACTCGAACTTAAGACTTAACTTTGATTAAAATGACATTCATAACTCACGTGAACGGGGTTCTGATACGAAAAAGCTTGTATTGGTGTTTGCTGAGTACTTCTGAGAAGCTTTACCAGTTTAGAAAGTGATAAGTGGATATGTGTCCTTATAAGGTAAATAATAAAGCCCTTATAAGGTGGAAGCCTCGGTCTGGAATGGTCATGCAAGATTGGTTTTGCTACTTACCTACTATTCAGGATGATCTGATCAAAGTGTAGAAATTATTCCTGCTATTCTTTTTAACCGTCGTGGAGGTGATGCGAATATTTAGTTTCAGATCTGAAGAAAGTAACGAAACAGCCTAGCCATACATATTTACTGATATGTAGAATTTGTTGAAGTTAGGGTTGGTAGAGTTAGGCCGTGTAGATTCAGAAGCTTGGCTCTACATGAGATCTGATATCTTTTTCACAGGGCTAACCTTATGTGGTCGTCTTGGCAACATTTTACATGAAATGTTTTGGTGGTATTTCAGTTCTTTTTGTATGGCGGAGGTTCTTGTAAGTACTTATTAATAGGTTTTTTAGTTACTGTCTACAGTCCCGTGTGAACTGTCATGTCCTAATTCATAAAATTGGTGAAAGTCTCATATAAACTTCCACCCCCCCGTTTTAGGGGATGGGGGGCGAAAGTTATAAGTTTATGTTTTTTTTGTTGGTTGTATACTAAACTTAGATTACATACCAAATTTCAGCTTTCTAGCACTTCAGGAAGTAGCCAAACATTTTGATGATCATCAGTGTGTCAGTGACGAAATCGGTGTATTTTAGATACCAATAAAATCTAAAGTATTAGAGCTATTCAATTGAGACTTTGTATGTTTAATAAGTCTATTATTGACATTATATCCTGAGAATATGAACTATCTGGTACATCGGAAACCAACTTTATGAGGGTTCAAAAAAACGATGAGACACTTCGAGTATAGGTAGGTAGTATAGGCTTGCGCTTCGCTTGGTCTTGGCGGGGGCACTACCGTGCCCCCAGATACGTTTATTGAACGATTATTATACTAATGGTATTATAGGATTTATAGGCACATATAGAACAGCAAGCTTTGAGGCTCCGGGCTTCGAATCAAATATCTGATGATGCAAATGGTAGGTTTTACATTACGTTACATGTGTGTCTCATTAAACTTTCAAGCACGTATAAAATTGCTGTCAATGCCATAACTGAAACCCTTATTCATTTTAATAATGATAATATTCTACGTACTCTAAATTGCACAAAACCACTTAAAGAGACAATGGGTGCCCATTATGAATAAAATAACCTCATCATCTGCAATTATCTCACTAAACGTCGTAAATTATGGTCCGCCTTTAGTAGCCACAAAAAAGGTCTGGCTCGCGCCAGACAGGTAAGCAACCTCAGCTATATATGATTACGCATAAACACAAAAGAAAGAAATCCCGTATTGTAAATAACATTTGGTATTTCTGAAAAGACCCGACCGACAATGGCTTGGGAAAATACCAATTCGACAAATTCTTTTTTCCTTTATTTGTATCGATTAGCGCTCGAGCGCTTTACAATCGGCCTTTAGATAGACGGTTAGATAAAATACGACGGAATGCAGCGCTAGTTTATGTGATATTTGAAAGTGGAACCCAAGCACCGGAGGTGCCTTGAGCGTAATAACAGAGGGGTAAAATTCGTTTCGGCTGGGTTTACAAGCAAAAATCAGCTCTCAAGTGTATAAACTAAGGTTGATTGTAGACTGTTAATATGTTTTAATGTCTGGCATACATAAAGGGGATGCGAGATCGGGCGAAATTTGCGCGTTGTAATGAGTCTGCTCTGACAAAGGATATTCTGAGAACGGTTCTGTTTGCGAATTTGTGAGGCCGGTATCACCATGTGGCTTTTGGGCGCCTTGTACAAAAAAAAGTTGCGATACAACTTTGCTGTCTTTCACGTCACTCGGTTATTTTAGCTGTTTCTTTGAAGTCATTGTTTTTTTTTAATTGGCTTTAAAGTTTTCTAACATACTAAAACTGATTACACTAAATGGCCAACTTTACATGGTGGCTTGTTGTTTCCGAAATTACTTCTTTAATTTCAATTTCTATAATTTTAAATGGTTCATTGTATTCCATGTTGTCCTAAAACATAAATACAGCAAAATAATCCGATAATGCCAAAAACAAAGTGGCACGAGCCGCATAACCTATTTCGTGTTCTTTGCTTTTTTCCGCCGTAAACGGTTTAATGGAATCGGTATAGGAGGTCTCACTCACTCAATCCAGCGAGGAGTGCAGAGGGAAAGCGGATAGTTCCACCAAACCAGGTTTACTTTGACCAAACGTTGGGTCACTCAGATTGCTTAAAAAATCAATCAGCTGTAATTTGAGAAAATCTTTACTCAACGTGGATTAAATAAAATGTATCGACCAAAACCCATGAGAGATAAAGTGATATAGGTAGGTATATGGATATGGAACGTGGTGCCTAGGTTTGCACGTGCTCATCACCATACTTAGGGTAGCACATCCCAATCCTATCCTGGTTATTATATAAACCAGTGGTTCCGAATGTTGAACAGACCGAGACCCACCTAATAAAAATAAAAAAACAAAATTTGAGACTTGATACTCACCCATTTCACTTCCTTACAGGATGAAAACTATCGTATGATCTTTCCAGGGATTCAAACTATTTTCAGACTTAATTTCATCTAAATCGGTTTAGCGGTTTAAGTGTGAAAAGGTTCAGAGATAGTTACTTCCGTATTTATAATATTAGTGGGTTACAGAAAACTATATTTCTACTGTGGTACAGTGGCGTGATGTTTACAGAACTGAATTCTGATCGGCTTGGCTTTGTTGTGATATTTGCTTGCCTTATTCATCAAGTCTTTCAAAATGTACATTTTCCGTACGTACGTCTGCTTATCCCCGGTTTGCCACATACCCTCAAGTGTCGTCGCCTTAAGATTGAGCCACCAGAGCTTGACTATCATCGGTTATAGGGACTTTTAGTACGGCCACTTCTTTAGCCACGTGACGCTTTTTTTCCGGGTGGTCCCTGTGTACCTAAATGAGCTACAAGAATTCATGTTTCTTATTCATCACGCATGCTTGCTCTTAATATCCTATTGTTACGGAAGCTCTTAAATCTGGAGTTAACGTATTTTAATGGTTTTGAGGACCTCAACGCCCTTATTCACTAAGTATCTACAGAACTCATTCATTTGATCACACACACCACTGGTTTATAAATCCGTCTGCAAGTCTCATTAGACAGTTATACTCCAGTCACCCCGTCCACGGCACAGTTAGGTTGACCCTGCCTATCCTTTCGAGGATTCAGCCGTGAGCATATATTAGTTCAGCCGCCGTTGGGGTGCGACGTGACAATAGCGTACGTGCCTCGACTTCGAACTATTCTCTGCAATGTCTTCCTTCCTTGTGCCATCTGGTCTCGAAACTTTGCGGTAGTAACTACATAGACCATGTGGGTAACTACTATATTTGGCCATTGATATAAAAGAAATAAACTAACTAAGATTTATGGTGTTGGCCTTGGGGTAGTATCAGGTCAATATCTACACTATACCAATATACTGACCTGTGAATTTCGTTTGCTGCGGCGTGGTTTTGTCATATTTTAATGTTTAACCCCCGGCGCAAAAACAGGGGTGTTATAAGTTTAACGTGTCTGTCTTTGTATCTGTGTACCTGTCTGTGTTATCGTAGCTCCCAAACGGATGAAACGATTTTCGTTTAGTTTTTTTCGTGTCATAGATAATTTTATCCCGAGTGTTCTTAGCCATGTTTCATGAAATGGTTCAGCCGTTTTTGAGATATCGAGCTTTGAAATGAAAATGTCGGGGGTTTTCAACTTTTCTTAGTTGTAGTTATTATCATTTAGGGTGGCGGGTGAGGCAGACCGCTGCGCGTTGGCATGGACCTACCTCGCTCCCCCCGTTGTAGGCCATAAGTAGATGACGTGAGCAGAAATTACATAAGATTAGACTAGATTATTTTATTTCATGATAAGGAATTTTTATATAAATTTGCATACATGTCAAAATAATAGGAACTGCTATCATGATCGCCATAACAAGACCTTGCTATAGGTGCTATAAGACCTTGGCTATAGGTTTATATCAACATTTCCCAAAATATTATAGGTCGCGAGTAAATGTTGGGTGCCGCCTGAAATTTTTGGGCAATCCTTGTATTCATGCATAACTACACTCATATTTGTTCAGTGACACCCAAGAGATGATGTAACTAAAAATTTACGCAATTTTTCCTTTATCTGTGCTATGAGACGTTGCTTCGCACCTAATTTCAAGATTCTGAGTTCACGGGAAGTGTTCTGTAGGTTTTGATTCCCTTGCGAGTGTCGAAAATTTGCGGAAATTTGCAGCATAAACGGCTGTATCTTTTGATTGCGTTGGCTTAGAAGTTTGATTTTTTTCATAACTCCAAGGGACAGTAGACCTAATTATTTGATATAAATTTCAGCTTGATACCTCCACGCGTTCCTGAGAAAAAGGGTCTTGACAGACAGACAGACGGACGGACGGACAACAAAGTGATCTTATAAGGGTTCCGTTTTTTCCTTTCGAGGTACGGAACCCTAAAAATGTGGGGAACTTCAGAGGACCAGATACCTATGGTGTTTTTCTTCATCAGCGGTAGTTAGAACGCTGGCTAACAAAGTTACATACGGCCGCTTCAGCAACGTAGCGAACGGGATGGGATATGGGATGGAATCAATGTTTTAATAAATTAATAAAACTCACCTTAACATTTAAAGTTGAAAACCGATATAAATTTGTGTCATAATCACAAGATATTTTCCACCAACAGCACGAAAATAATAGGTAGCCGATATTAGTAGTCCAGCTAGGGTGACAATTTTGACGTTCCTGTCAAATATAATCACTAGGGTAAAGCGACTTCTTGTTAGGAAGGAAGGTTACATGCGGCTGATTATAAATAGAAGCTTGAATTTTATATTTAATACAAATAATACATTTTCAGGGTTTATCTATTTCTTTAACATTATTACGCGTTTAACAACTTTTTTTATGCTCGATTCCTTGCATACACATCCTGAGAGCCCCTAAGCATATTCTTTATGAGTACTGACCATAACAGCAATATTTTCTACTGGCTGGCTGTCTTTTTAACCGACTTCAAAAAAGGAGGAAAAATTATTTTTTGTTTGAAAGGTTGTGTTTTCTAGTTGATCCCATTGTCTCCAAATCTGGATCTGATGACGGGATCTTGGAAAAATCGAAGGAAATCCTCCATATATATCCCAAGAGGTAGGGGTAAGGCAAAATAAGGAACTCCTCAAATTAGTACCAAGAGGATGGGGTCTGGCAAAGTTTGGAGTCGGTGTTTTTTTTGTTAAAAATTTACTTGTTCATTTCAGTTATTATATTACAGCACGGATCTACGAGTATAAGGACATTACAGATGGATTGAGTACTATGACGAAAAAGTGTGACCGACAGTGAAGCCGAACTAGAGGATTGCATCTCGTTAGTTAATACATAATTAGGGTGAGTATATCTTCAGTATATAATAATTTTTAAGAAAAAAAAACCGACTTCAATGGGGGAGTCCGGTGAAAGATTATTAATCTTAGATGGTGCACTCTTAGATTCCATACAATAAAATACAAAAATGGCTATAAGTATGTTTATAATGGTAGAAGACTAAGTACCCTCAATTCCTCATGAAATCATGGAAAAACCTTGCTTGCTTGACAAACAAAACGAAGAGAACAAATCGCCAAAAGTGAACTACGCGTCGTTGAAGAGTTCCGTTCTGATCATCATCAGCAGTTCCACTTCATCAAATGTCACTTTTATGAATGAAAATGCTTGATTAGTTCATGAAAATACTATTTGTGTGCCTTTCACATTTGAGGAGTTTCCTCGATTCCTAATGGATCCCATCATCAAAACTCGAGCATGACATAAATCAATCGTGAAAATAGAACTTGCTTAACAAACACAGCTAGAAGGACAAATCGCCAAACGTGAACTTTTCGTCGTTGAAGAGTTCTGTTCTGATCATCATCAGCAGTTCCACTTCATCAAATGTCACGTTTTTGTATGATAATGCTCGATTTGTTGATAAAAACACAAAAATCACTATATGTTTGCCTTTAAGATTTGAGGAGTTCCCTCAATTCCTCATGGATCCCATCATCAGAACTCGAGCATGACAAAAATTAATCGTGAAAATAGAACTTGCTTAACAAACACAGCTAGGAGGACAAATCACCAAACGTGAACTTTTCGTCGTTGAAGAGTTCTGTTCTGATCATCATCAGCAGTTCCACTTCATCCAATGTCACATTTTTGGATGCAAATGCTTGACTTGTTGATAAAAACACAAAAATCACTATATGTTTGCCTTAAAGATTTTTGGAGTTCCTTCAATTCCTCATGGATCCCATCATCAGAACTGCCTTTTGACAAAAACGGGATCAACTTGGATATATATACATACAATCAAAAAAAGAATTTTTCAAATCGGTTAAGAAATGACGGAGTTATGGAGTAACAAACATTAAAAAAAAAAACATACAACCGAATTGATAACCTCCTCTTTTGAAATCTTGAAGTCGGTTAGTAATTTTTAAGAAAAAAAAACCGACTTCAATGGGGGAGGCCGGTAAAAGATTATTATACTTAGATGGTGCACTCTTAGATAGATATACAATAAAATAAAAATGGCTATAATGTATGTTTATAATGGTAGAAGACTAAGTACTCTCAATTCCTCATGGAATCACGAAAAAACCTTGCTTGCTTGACAAACAAAACGAAGAGAACAAATCGCCAAACGTGAACTACGCGTCGTTGAAGAGTTCCGTTCTGATGATCATCAGCAGTTCCACTTCATCAAATGTCACTTTTATGAATGAAAATGCTTGATTAGTTCATGAAAATACTAAAATCACTATTTGTGTGCCTTTCACATTTGAGGAGTTCCCTCGATTCCTAATGGATCCCATCATCAGAACTCGAGCATGACAAAAATCAATCGTGAAAATAGAACTTGCTAAACAAACACAGCTAGAAGGACAAATCGCCAAACGTGAACTTTTCGTCGTTGTAGAGTTCTGTTCTGATCATTATCAGCAGTTCCACTTCATCAAATGTCACATTTTTGTATGAAAATGCTCGATTTGTTGATAAAAACACAAAAATCACTATATGTTTGCCTTTAAGATTTGAGGATTTCCCTCAATTCCTCATGGATCCCATCATCAGAAATCAAGCATGACAAAAATTAATCGTGAAAATAGAACTTGCTTAACAAACACAGCTAGGAGGACAAATCGCCAAATGTGAACTTTTTGTCGTTGAAGAGTTCTGTTCTGATCATCATCAGCAGTTCCACTTCATCCAATGTCACATTTTTGGATGAAAATGCTTGACTTCTTGATAAAAACACAAAAATTACTATATGTTTGCCTTGAAGATTTGAAGAGTTCCCTCAATTTCTCATGGATCCCATCATCAGAACTGCGTTTTGAAAAACGGGACCAACTTGGATATATATACTTACAATCAAAAAAAGAATTTTCCAAATCGGTTAAGAAATGACGGAGTTATGGACTAACAAACATTAAAAAAAAAAAAAAAAAAAACATACAACCGAATTGATAACCTCCTCTTTTGAAATTTTGAAGTCGGTTAATAAAGTAATTTCGGATTCACATAGTTATAACATAACCACAAATAAAATATAACACTGAATTGAATAAGATCGACAGAAAGAGCTATATCATTTGTGGTCCTTGTCATAGTTCCACTTCTTTGATTTGTCATAAACTATTTGATATGAAATTGAGGCAAATATTTTATTTTTAATTAATTATTAATTACTTGCCCAAATTAAAGAGGTTGTTTATGGTAAGCCGCCCGACATTTCTGTCCCTCTTGGTGGAACTCGTATAGGATCTCTATAGAAATCCTTATTCTGAACTCCTCTAATGTATGTCTACTTATATATTATTATGTTTTTTTTATTCAGTTAGGACAAGCCTATTTTCCACACTTCGAAAGTCGTTGTCTTTTGTCATGCATAATGTCGATACTGGCTCGTGGTCGGTGGGGTGGGAGGATACAGTGGGGTAACTTTTCCATGTAAGTATAAGTAGGTATGAGTTTGTGAAACATTTCTTTATGTTTGATTTAATTGATTAAATAACTATATGTTATCTATGTTGATTTATTTGTTTTTTTCTGGTTCACGGCGATGTCCAATTTATTTGTTCCTTACAGCTAGGTAGTTAGGTATAGGTAGGTGAAAAACTTGTATGTAGGTGACCTGTTGTATGTAGTTGTGACGTGTTCGAATAGGCGTTTGAGTTGCACATTTTAAATATATTATGTCTATTCGAACACGCTACAACGACATACATACAACAGGTCTTTTTCTTAAGTTTTTTACTTAGAGCATACATAACAGGAGACGCCATTAGTATACTTACCCCTCTGCCAAAAAATAGGCATAATGTGCACAAAATTATTCAAAACGTACTTCACTCATCGATCATAATATAAGTCAGTCTCGAAATCGTTTTCGGATTGTGAAAAGCTCCGTGAAAATACCTTTATCTGCTGTTTAGGGTAATAAAACGTTGTACTTTATCAAATTTACAAAAAAAAAAATATGATAATTTTGCATATTTTTGCTTTATTTATAATTTTATGCGCCATTCAAGTTTTATTTCAAATCGTAAATCGTGCATCGATTACAAATCGATTAAAAATATTCGTGCTTGACCATTAGGGCTAGCTGTCAAACGTCACTTTGACGTCACCGTATTTAAAGAAATAAGGACTACTGTACATGAGAATTTCTTTAAAACATGGTCCTTATCGACTTTGTTCAATTTAGCCATCCGATCGACGATAGACGGATCTAACATTAACAAGAAAAAGGTCGACTTTTATTGCTTAACTTTAATATTATGGATGTGCGTGATCTGATGGTTTACTGTGGTTCGTAGTAATGGAACAATATATTGTAAATGTGCGTAGTTTTTTTATATGTGAGTTACCTCGCCCCCCGCAAAAACTGGTATAATATTTTGTTTGGTAAGATGCGCTGATGGCTACTCCAGTTATGTATGCTCTAAGGTTTTTTACCTATACCTTCCTTTAGATATAGTCGAAATATAATTATCATGGAAAAGTTTACAACCCGGTCTGTATGTATTTACTATACCTAGACCTAGATGTATGTAGTTTGAATCCTGAAATAGTTACATAATAATGTTAAATAAAATTCGTAAAGACACAAAATAACATTTAAGAAAACTAACTTAATCTTTCATAAAAAGCTAAAAATTAAGATATAAAACTTAACTCGCTTCGAATATAAAAATAACACGACCCTTTCCAAATGCCGAATCCAACGCGGAATGCTTGAAGAGATAAAAATTCAGTCCCGTGCCTCAATATCGCAACTAATAATCCCATTCAAAAATCTCTAATCAACCCAGTGCGTCCCGCTCCCACGCACTTGGCAATGCATTTACGCAAGAACGACTATACGAATCAAGGCGACTCGCATATTATATCAACTTTGAAATACGCGTTACAAAATTGGGGCGCTGGCGTTTTTAATAAAATTACTGGCGGCGTCAGTCGGGCCTCGGGCCTGGGGGGCGAAGGGGTGCGGGGTGAAGGGCGAGGGGAGCGGAAATTGAAAACCTCGGGCGTCAACCCTCGCTTATCTGCCGCTCACACTTTTATGGGCGCATTGAAGTGCGGATTCCTGACCAGTGAATTTCCACGGGGTAATTGGGATTGGCTTATAATTGGTTTTAGTTTTGTTAATTGTTCTGTCACTTTAGTTATGAGTTAGTTTCGTAATTGACACATTTTTATTAGATTTTACATTTTTATTAGGCATGACACATGACTAATAGTACCTCTTATTTGCAAGTTAATTAGCATTAATGTCTTATTATAACAATCTGTCTAGTTCCGATTTGCCCTGACAAAAACGGTTACATTAAATATAGGTATGAAATGATTTTTTTTTCGAGTAGCTACTAACATACTTACCTGAAATAGGTATTACTAATACAACTTATACAACACATCCAATCAACTACTCTATTCCCAGTTTAATAATAATAGCAGCTTCTTTCAAAACAAACCAAAAGCATGAAACAATAAAACTAAGCGAAAACTATGAAAAACTCACTCGAACCGCAAGAGAAACCTCTATTATCTCTCACCTGCACTCCAATTTCAACCTTACAGTTATTATAATAAAGTCCTTCATGTTATCGGGTAGTGTATTGCGCACTTTGTCTTACACAGGCGAGACAATAGCGCGATGGTTAGGGCCCCCATCCATCATTGTAATGTCCATTGAGACGTCACTTTTCCCGGTGCGGAGTCCAAAGTTGCTCTCACGCTGGCCTTAACGACTGTTTCTCAAGTATAATATATGAATATTGGAGTATCCTGGATTTTATATTGTACATCCGTAACTGTCAGTCTGTGCCACGTTTTCTTCATTCAACTGTAGACTTGATTCATCGTTGTTTGAGGGTTAATTCATGAGTTTCATGGCAGCGCTTCAAATATGCCACAGCAGAAGAGATACGGCTAGAGTACCTAAAACCAATCTTGCACTGAACGCGCTTCCAGTGTAGCGCTTTCCGCTGACATCTGATGTATGCTATGACTCCAGGATCTCGGATCTCAGTACTGAACGCACTGGAGCCCCCCTTTGCGGTTTACTCCTTTTGGCTCCTATCAATCGATGTCACCTTCCTTGTGGTTGATAGTCGGGTGCTGTGGTCCTCGCAACCCCGGTGATCCCATTTAGTCGCATTTTACAACAGGCGGGAGAGACCGTATACACCCATTCTTGCCCGAGTCTACAGGGTTGACCGGAAGTCTCTTAAACACGTAAATTTGCGGTAAATCGAATAAATTTAGTTATCAGCTAGTCTTTAAGTAGTTGTTTCATTCAGAATCCCCAGCTTAGGACTACGAGTATCTATATCAATCAACATGTGAAGGGCAGCCCCCTTACACGTGCCTTTCATCATTTAGAATGTGTTACAGATTTGATCTACGCTATAATTTGTGCTTACCTAAATGTATACGAGTATGTGTTTGTTTCTGCTGTTTCTGCCTCATTCTGACAAAAAAAAAAACATTATTGATAGGTATACATGCTTTTATGCCGACTCATACAATTTTCCATAGACGCTTCCAATGAGCACAAACGCCACGGGTTTATCTCGTGTAGTTGAGGAGTTGCTATAGCTACCTTCTGTGAAGACAGTTGAAATTTTGCATGCTCATGTAAGTTCGGTGATAATGCAATATTATAGAACCACCGAACTGATCTGATGATGAAGATCATGCAACTTTTCAGTTCAATCGGTTGAGGATTGAGGATAAATGGTAACAAGATGGAAGATTTGTCCCACACATACATAGTTTAACCAATTTGATTTCTAGGCCACTTCGTGCCTTGTCACAGTGAAAATCAATGTGAAAACTGCTTGGGATAAAATATTATTGTCACTGTGACAAGGTACGAAGTGGCCAAGAAATCAAATTGGTTTACGCACACAGTAACTAACAGGGCAAAATAAATAAAAGCTTTTAAAAAAAATCGTTCCCGGCGTCATTCAACTTACGCCAAGAGAAAATAATAGCTACGATATACAGTGTTAGTCATAAACGTTCTTCAAACCTTTGTTAGCATAGATGCCGTTAAAATTCTTTTGCCTTTATCTATCCCTTTGATATTTGTGTTTGTTAGAAAGGGACAAAACACAGTTTAATCAGCAGAGGTTTTTTAAGTTTTATTAATGAGAAAATAACTACATAAACCAAACATAAACCAACTCCGTACGAGTATCTAATTTTACAATACTAGGCCTAAAGATACTTGCCTTGGTGAGAACGTTTTCAATTTCGTCACATTATTCTTTGCGGTATTCCTCTGCTTCTGATTTATTAAAATAAATTGAACATTTCCTTTCTTTTCCATATCCTTACCTTTAGGGTTGTATAGGGTAAATAAGGATACATAGGTAATGAAAGCTCGCAAAGTTTTAATGACAAGTGCTTACGGCTATAGCAGTTAATTCTCGGCGTACGTGTTAAATTAAATACGCAGGAACGTATGTGAATGCAGATGATTATTATCATTACGACTACCCGGAGCCATCACTGCAAAAGCCATTAAAATATAAATAAAAGTATGGAATCGTACAGGAAACAGGTGGCTTTCGAAAACAACTCAAATCTGGCTGAATTTTAATGCGTGAGAAACCAACAAAGATTAACAAAAACCATGATCTTTCCCGTTGTATTTAAATTGGATTATTCTGATCTGCTGAAAGGATTTTATTTTTAACCGACTTCAAGATTTCAAAAGAGGACGTTCTTAATTCAGCTGTATGTTTTTTTTAATGTTTCTTACTCCAGAAGTCCGTCATTTCTGAACCGATTTTGAAAATTCTATTTTTTATTGTAAGTTGTATATATATCCAAGTTGGTCCCGTTTTTGTCAAAAAGCAGTTCTGATGATGGGATCCATGAGGAATTGAGGGAACTCCTCAAAACTTAAAGGCAAACATATAGTGATTTTTGTGTTTTTATCAACAAATCGAGAATTTTCATACAAAAATATGACATTTGATGAAGTGGAACTGCTGATGATGATCAGAACAGAACTCTTCAACGACTAAAAGTTTACGTTTGACGATTTGTCCTCCTAGCTGTGTTTGTTTAGCAAGTTCTATTTTCACGATTAATTTTTGTCATGCTCGAGTTCTGATGATGGATCCATGAGGAATCGAGGGAACTCCTCAAATGTGAAAGGCACACATATAGTAATTTTAGTATTTTCATGAAATAATCAAGCATTTTCATTAAAAAAGTGACATTTGATGAAGTGGAACTGCTGATGATCGCAATCACAAGCGCTGTTGCCGCGTTCGCCAGCACTCGAAGTCATGGCTTTTGGGGTATTTTTCAAGATTGTAGAGCTTGCAGTACTCTCGCCGCCATCCTCAAAATGACGGCCCGCAGCCCGTCCCGTAGTAGCGGTGACGCGACCCGCAACAGATCCCAACGCGCCTAGCGCAGGTGGAGCTTTGGTAAGTGCTGAGAAGACTCTCAACAACAGGTTATTGCAGTACCCATACCGGTTTGTATGAAAATTCCCGGGAAATCGCGACAACACCGACACATATAGTTCCTATTTGTCCCGGTACCGCACCGCCTCACACCGGGTAGAGTCAGTCCGACGCAGGTCGGGCCTAGCTGAGTTTCCTGCTGGACTCTTTTCAGCTACGCTAGGTTTAGTGAACCAGCGACAAAACTCATAGTAGCTCGATTCCACTCACAGTACTCGCACCCCAGATTCGGTTGAAAACTCGGGATTCGGTTCAACCAATCTCACTGGAGCGCTAACTCTTAAAGTATTCCAATGTTTAAACCGCCCGCGCGGTCCTGTCGGAGGTTTCCCCTGGATTTCCCCAGGCAACTCTGTCACCGCGCATTCCTGTCGCTTTAATGGGTACGGCCTATTTATAAAACAATATAAAGCCACAGTCAGATCCGAAAATAAAGCATCGTTATACAAAGGCCCTATGTTACAAAACATGAAAACTAATTTCAGCGTTCGTGAAAATTCTGCCCCAGTGGGGGACGAACGAGTAATTATACACTTTACACTTTAGTTAAATAAAAGGGAAACTACATAGTTGCCTCCATTTAGCAGAGTCAACATTTCGTCGACAGCAAAAACACAATTGCTATGTTCGTCATGCCGGTCTTTCGCTACTAGTTAGCCTTGCAATTACTCTATTATTAGTGTATTAAGTGAATTAGTTGCCATATGCTGGCCATGTGTCATTGTGCCATTTCTTGCGCCCATTCTATTGTTCACGCGTCGCTGCTTGCGGTTGAAGAAAGCATCTATTATTACCCCTAACTTTCACAGTAACGTATCTCGGTTATGTGCAGTTGCTTCGATTGTAGCGCTTAATAATGTGGGGTAAGATTCAGTTTTGAATTGAATTTGTATTTTAAAGTAAGATGAATGTATTTATAGCTGTATTATGGAATAGTAAAGTCATTGTTTGACGTTGCGAGATTAATTGCCCTTTAATGGTGTGTGACGCTTGTAATGGCCTGCTCAAAGGTGTTTTATTATAATTGGTGTTAAATATGTCTTAATGTGCTTTTGAAATGTTGCTCATTTTTAATTGTACTTTTCCTCAAGTTCAATTAACTTTTATTAATTGCTGTATTTATTTGTAAAGGATGACTTCTATTAGATCAAAGAGACAACGGAATAACGATACAATACGAAATGTTAAATATGTTGTGCAACATTAATAAAATAATGACATTGTACCTAACTAATAATGCCTTTTTTCTTATATTTGTTTAGGAAAAAGCTTATCTAAAATGAAAAAATAGTATTTTACAGTACATCTGGTGCTACATTACCGCACGAGTGCGGTAATCAGCAGATTACGTGCATATGTCGAAACTATAAAGAGCCATATGTACTGTAAAACGTTGTACGATACACGTGCAAACAGGTAATTCGGAACTCGTGTCGATTTAAATTAAAACACTCCCTTCGGTCGTGTTTCAATTTATCACCACTCGTTGCGAATTTCCTGTTCTCTGCACTTGTATCGTAATGTACTATTATGCAACAGTTACATGTAATAAGACTCGAGAATTTTAAGACTTAATTATGTAACGTTGCATATAGTACTTATAATTTTACTACGACAGCAAAATAATTCGATTTAAATTAAAAATCGATATGGTGACAGAATACGGGGATTGACGTGTGTGCCTCTTTTAAAAAGCGAAAAATATAACAGTTGTATCAGGTTGTATGAAAATCCATTTTGATTCTTCCAACAGGCATATAATGACTTGCACGTGTATAGAAAGTTGATTGTTTTAATACTTTTGTCAGTCATTTAACTGACAGATTATAATGCTGGAGTAGAAAAATATATTATGTTGCCGTTTTCTATTGAGCTGATGCTGGAGATGCTTATTTAGTATTATGTATATAAGTAATATAGCATATATATATACAATCGTAAAGACATCCTTTATGATTATTTTATTCAAGCACTCTGACTGTTTAAAAATTACCTCTTAGACTTTATTGAAGACGTCAACTTTTCTTAAATTAAGACTTAAAATAGAACCGTAAGTATTGCTAGTCAAACTGTCACGAGTCCTGTCCTAATCACACTTTGACTTTTTATCAAGTGTCGCCACGCTCCTTGCCCGAAGCTCATTAGTCGATAGCGAGCCCCTCGCTTTACAAATCCCGTCCCCTTCTAACGTACAGTTATATCCCTGTCTAACGCGTGGGGGTCGAGGCTAATGTAAATGAGCTTGAATGAACGAGCGTAGGCGGCTGTCGTGTCTAAGAATGGAATTGGTAGCGTGTTCGAGACAAGTGCGAGTGGGTATTTTAATGTTAGGTTTATGGTTATGCGGTTGATTATTACAAAAATTAACTTAGATCATTTTGACTTTTTAAGTAAGTAGACCAAACTACGCGAGGTTTGTAATACGAAACTCTTACTATTATTAATTATCTGCGCAATTTAATTCCGGTTATCACAAACCCTTCTATCTACAGTAATACTTACCTAATCTATTCCTCCTAACCAGTGCTGCAATTCAACCATTGCGTGCCCAATCTGAAGGATTTTTTCATAATCATAAAGCATATGAAGGAGCATACTTTAGCATAGGTAGGTACTTGGGTTGTTACTTTTGTCGACATTCCTCGGGTAGCCTAGATTATAATATACAAACTTAAAGGATAGTCCAGGCAAAGTAAAGAGGCATCTTCTGGGTGAGCTCGCTTCATCGTCGGCCTCATCTTTGCCCCCTGGCTAGATGCTGGCCAAGAGCAATCCCATTACTAATAAAAAAAAGTCTTGAGACAGTTCTACGGTATCGATTGAGTACGGCATCAGTATAGCCTCGCATCCTCGCATTTTGTGCCAATCTGGAAGCAATAATTAAGAAGACGACTTCTGACTTGGCGAGGTGGGATCGGTATGAGATATTTTGTTCATCGACGACGTTTGTCGATGAACAAAATATCGTACGTGAGCTTACTGATGTGATGTCGCACAGAGTTTCTCACTTGGCGGGATGCTGTCAGTATTACAAGCGTATTGTATTGCGCGGAAGCATCAACAACTACTGCATCGGTACCGCCCCTTACTCACGCATCCCACGGCAATCAGGAGGCACGCAGTAAAGAATCTATGCCTGAATTTTGACCACCTGTTTAGCCTAGTTGGTAGTGACTCTGCCTCCGAAGCTAGAGGTCCCAGGTTCGAATCCCGGCCAGGGCATTTATTTGTGCATTTTTCACGGATATTTGTTCTTGGGTCTTGGATGTTTTCTATGTATTTAAGTACAAGCTTTGCTTAGTTTGGGACTAGGTCGATATGTGTAAGATTGTCCTCCAATATTATTACAATATTATTATTATGCCGACTCGACTGACAGTTGACAACTTATTGATTAAGCACCGACCCGCCCCGCCTATAAATGCGGAAGTTGCCTTTGACCCTCACGCATAAATGTTGTTTATGCATAGCATATGCGTCCACCACCAACCGTCACATCAGCCGGAGGACGTCCAATGCTGGACATAGGCCATAGGCTGGACATGGGGGATAAATGCCATAATCGCCACGCTTGGCATGCAGATTGGCGATCGTAGTATCTCCACTGCACTCCAGGGATGCTGCTGCCCATACCCCGGTGGTCTTGGTCGTAGTTTTAGGACATACCCGGGGCAACCTGTATATATAATGATTATTAGTTTCTCTACACAGACAAGTTTACAACGAAGTTTCTCAACTCATCTAGACACGACAGGGAGTGGATGTGCATTAGGTACACATGTGGCGTCCCAAGAGACTTGTGGAGGAGGGGAGCATTCGATGACTGCTTGGGTGTTATTTCCTATGAAAGAAGAGAGTTGTACCTTTTGTCCTGTCTACTGTACGTAATATAGTGTCCGATTATGATGTTTAGGTGCAGTGATAGTCATAATTTTACTTATATACCTACCACCTTACCACACATTTATGTCGAATATTACGATTTATATTTTCTTTTGTCAAATCGTAGTCGTCACACAGTGTCGTCATTTCAGTCTTTATTAGCTACCTTAGATAAACAAATCCTGAGGGCCTACTCCGAACTTCGAAAATCGAGAATATAGTGTGTAACACAAGAGTGAAAGGGACGGCACGATACGAATTTCGATTTTTGAAGTTCGGAGTAGGCCTTCAGAGTAATCCATCACTCGGATACCTAATTAAAATCGATTCTGGTAAATAGGTACTACCGAAAAACAAACAAAACAAAAGTTAAACTCATGAGAACCCTTATTTTCTCTATTTTCCCTTATACTTCGGAGACTTGGACGCTAAAAGCACGCACTCGAAACAGGATTGACGCTTTTGAGACGTGCTGTTGGCGTAAAATGTTGGGCATCTCCTGGACGGAGCATAGGACCAACGCTTCCATCTTAAAGGCACTCAAGACCCGTCTGTCAACTATTTGCATGCAGCGGCTCCTCCAGTACTTCGGACACGTGGCCCGACGCGAGCCAGATAATCTGAAGAAAGTTATTGTTGTCGGATATGTGGAAGGAAAAAGGAGCCTTGGAAGACCACCCACCCGATGGACTGACGCGGTGAAGGAAGCCTGCCAAACTAACCTTCAGGCATCTATCCGAAAAGCTGAGGATAGGACTACATGGAGAGCTTTGGTGAAGAAAGCTACCGGTGATTGCCGTCGCGACCCTCAGTCATGAGGAAACGAGGAAGAAGAAGAAGAAGAAGAAATACTACCGAACTGGTACACGCCCACATGGATTTACATACACATGTAAATCTTATGCTTTGGAAGACACGTTGAACCCGGCTGCTTTCTAGGACAGCAGTTGTTAAGCCAAGTTTCAAGCCTTCGGAACGCTTGAGAACTTCGTACTATCAAGTTGCCCACTCACTTGACAAAGCCTAATCCCAACAAGGTCTAGTTTCCCCCTTGGATTAGAAGGTCAGATGGCAAACGCTTCCATAAAAACCAGTGATCACGCCTGGTTTGTGATTACGTACAACAGCTGGTTGGGGTGGTACTGGTTGGTGGGGCGGACTTTCTTCTCTTTTTCGGGATGCAACCGCTAGGCTGATGATGATGACGATGTAAATCCACATCCAAGTTAAACACATCGTACCTACAGGACAAGTTACTCAACCATATATACATTCGAACTATTTCAATACTTGATAGGTAAGGTGAACGTCCCAATGTTTGTTTGGCACCTTCATCATTAATAGTCGAATAGTCGATATTTATTGATCGCCTATTATTATCGCCTACGAGTATTTTTATTTTATTTTATTCAGTTTGTGGCTATTCCGGGCTGCCAAGCCCTCGTATCACTGCGACCATTTCTGATCGATTGTGATCTTGTTCGCATATATTATTGTGAATTAAGATTAGTGTCATAATTGAACAGTGTCGAGAACTAGGGCCTAACGAGTTTTTGAATGCGCGGGTATGCGGGTAATGCGGGGTTTTGTTGCTCGCAATCTTCGCATCAATCCGGTAGGTACTTCTTCAATAAGGGTGATTATCGATGGGCAAGTTATCACTAATTAGTAGAACCCTAACGCGATATTTACCCAGGTACAATACAATTATTCTTTATTGTTCACCAAAAACAAAACAATTAAACAGTAATTAAATAATTAAATAACGGTATATAGACGATATTTATTTACCTACAAGCAGTACAGTTTCCTATATGCCTAAAGTAGGAACCACTTTCGACTCATGTAGGTAATAGTAGAGTACCAGGTTCCCATACTGTAGATAGTTAGAGCTAACCTCAAACATGGGCACGGCCGCACCCACGTTATCGGTAGATAACCGTGACAACTCTAAACTGCCCTTCACGTACGCACATATGGTAAGTTCTTCTTGTGACCATATGACGTGATAGGTAATACTTTTGATGGTCGAAATCTTAGGGCCATGTATATATAAGTAACGATTCTATAGGAAAAGCAAGCCTAAAAAACGCAGCGATAAAGTGTTTTATTTTACAGAATACTTGACCACTCATGATCGGCTGCGAAATGTCACGAAGAGAAAGAAATCGGATGACTGATTGAGTGGGGCGAAGTAAGTACCGTTTGTAGCCAATTTATGTCTAAGTTACTGTAAATTAACTTTATAAATGTAGTAACATTATAAATTTTATGTGTGAAAGAGTACACGGAAAAAAGTGGACAGGAATATTGAGAAGAAACAACAAATTTATTGTTAACATTTATTAGATACACCACTGGCAACGCAACACAGACACAGACTGCCGATGTGATGACGTAAGCTTGTGTCACCCACACTACAAAAAAAAAATGTCCGGATTGTCATACTTACCTGGCGCTGCCTGGCTTGGCCAGGCTTAGTAGTTGGTGGGTAATTGTGGCATGAGCTATCAGCCACAAGACCGCTCGCGAAGTACCTCGCAGCCATATGCTATACCTAACGCTTTTAACATAGCTTAGGTACAGTGACAGCTGTAAACCTAGTACAAACTGTTATGTTTGGTTTGGTTAGGTGTCAAAAGCCGTCTCCAATTTGTCACGGGTCGCGGGTTGAAAGCCACGGGCCGCAAGCGGAGCGCTCGGCCAGTCCGGTTGTTTGTGGAGCAGGATTCCGTGCGTTAACGAGGTGCGCACACGCGCGCTTCTGAGAAACTGCCCAGTCCAGCATGCCGGCTTCTAATGCATTCCGAAAACTTACTGTTACTCTAATAGCCGTCTTAATTTTCCATACACTTCTATCGTCACTATCCTGGGTTGCATTCCGAGTATTGGCGAAGGCAACAGTTTTTGCGCAAGTGACTGTCATTTGACCTTCCAAGTCAAAGGAGAATCTAGGATTTGCTGGGCTTAGGTAGTATGAAACATACTGTTTACTTTTTGGAGTGCGGCCATTATACTGTGCTATTTGTTAAAACGTTTTACTTCCCTAAATTGCTTAGTACGCCAGTCCTCGTCGGTGAACAAATATGGCAAGATAAAGGGAAGGAGGATGCAGCACTAGGTACCTAATTTGAAGTGAAATGCTCAACTGGTCACCCACTTCACTTATTTACTTGTATAAATGGCTGCGCCCTTTTCATAAGTCATTGTGATTACGAAGCTAACGAGCTTCTGAGAAACCTCCCGCTCGAGTACTGTTGAGTTGTTATTGTTACTCACTCGAACTATTAGAGTAGGTATTAGGTAATTCTAGTTCTGGCGTCGGTGATAAGATTTGTTCGCGAGATAAATACAGCAATACGCTATAGTGATATGCAAAATTTCCCTGTCAGTAGACATTTTAATTTAGACTACTGCCTAATAAGCGATAACATAACTTTATTAGTTGGTGGAATCACAAGCATTAATATCTGCCACAACAAAGCGCGCATACTTATACATTTCTGACAATTCTGACACGACTGTTATTTCTAGGGCGGCTTGGACGTGTCAGATATTTTTGCCCGCTTTGTTACGGCAGACTTTTTAAGCTTGGATAAAAAGTTCCAAAAACGCGTTAACAAAGACTTGAACACGTATTTAATCGAGGTTTACTCGCAGCATCGGATTACTGAACCTGAGTCGTGTCGTGACGTGTCTTTAAAGGCCGTGAATTGGTAAAACGCTCTTGATAATGCTTACACAGCTGTCACATGCGGCACTGTTGTAGGTATAGAGTGTCTAATTTATAATGAGTTATCAGGTACATTATAATGATTGTTTGTAAACAATTACGGTGGGTCGATCAACTTTCCCTGTTGTTATTCTGTCCCGTCAGCGAGGAGACAAAAATGTTGTAATATGGACTTTTAGCATGCTCAAGAGATCGTCCACGTCTTAATGGGTTTATAATTATTGCTAAACTCATGTTCGTTATCATTCAACCCTATAAAATCACAGTTATAAAGAGTGACTCAGGAGACGTAACCCGTAAATAGTTGATCAACCCGCCTGTATTACAATTATAACTCTACCTATGTAGGCACTAAAATTTTATTTAAATTCATGATTTGGTTGTGTTCTCTTGATTCATGGTCATCGGCACCGGCAGCAACTTGCAAAATATTTAAAACAAGAAAAAAAGAGTTGATCAAAATTAAAGGTTGTCTACTGGTATTTGTCACTCTGACAACTCGTGCATTCTGAGTATTCCACGGATCTATACCTAAACCGGATTGAGTACAAACTTTTATGAGCCAGTCAAAATTGAACCATATTCCCGCGTAATACAGATAATATCCTGTTATGACAGACAGACTAGAGAAAGCGGTCCGAGCGAGAGCAACCAACCGGAGGACGGTGTCCCACTCGCACAAGTTGCCAATGTAAAAAAAAATATATGTTGTGGTATTTTAGAATACTGAAAATAATTACTTGCTTGTACTAACTAGTACTGCATGTTTATCAGGGATAATTTACATTTGACGTCATTTCTAATTGTATAAAATATCAACATTATTAACTGACTAAAACCTAGTATTGCAATAAATATAGTAGTATTCTTCAAATATTAATTGGTATCCCCAACGTTAATGGTGTCAAATTTGAAATTATGAAAATAAGCGGTTGATGATATTAGTTGAAAATAGTGAAAACATGTTGTGTAAAGGGTTGTAAAAGTTAAAGTTTTATTAACTGTGGAATATCATTTCACAGGTAAGGAACAATTTGTTATATTTTACGATAAAACGACAAGACAAATGTCAAACTGATTAGGGTGACTATGACTTGGGCTGGTTTTGCAGAAATATTCGTTATTAAGTGTTTAGTGAGAAAACCTTTTGTAAAGGTCAGTTGAAATTCACTCTTTTAACAATTTTGTTATCATTACGAGCTTTTGTTTAACTTGAACTGTATGTGATTAAACCGTGCAAGTACTTAAGTTGTCGTTCAAATTTTTTAACCATTTTACAGCTACTTTACGGTATCCAATTGAGCTGAAATTTAGCATACTTATGTACAATATGCTAAATTTCAACTCAATTGGATACCGGCAAGTTCGGTAACAATGTAATATTATTAATTATTATATTGTATTGTTACCTACCGAACTCGTGTAAAATGGCACCACCGTGCTGATCTGATGATGGTGAATTAAAACTCCTCGTCTTTTTTTAATTTACGCATTGCTCATCACGGGAAAATACATTTGTTAAGAGATTTGGAAAATAAAGTAGGCCTTAGGCAAAAATTACACAAGACTATATTTTTTAACAATGTATGGATACACAAACTTGTGATAATCAAAAATAAATATTTCTTTGAAATATATTCTTATTTTATTTACTACCTAATTTAGTTTAAATTTCGTTGTGCATAGAACTTATATTAGAAATAATCCTCTTATCCACAGATGTACTTGGTCACCCTAATTAAAACGAGATGCAATCCTCGAGTATGGCTTCTTTGTCGGTCACACTTTTTCGTCACAGTACTCAATCCGGTTTAGGTATAGATCCGTGGAGTATTCGGCGAAGGATGCTGTTGATGGTAACTTGCCGCCGCGTGATATCTTTTTTAGTGTTCGGTACCAAATTGGTCCTACGGTATTAGGTAAGTACACTTATGCGGTCACTCGGTGTCTGTCCTGGCAGTTTGTTACCTTTTACGTCTCGTACCAATAGGCCGCGTTTATCGACCAGCGTGTTTAGAGAGGCAAGGCATGTCTCTTCCCTCCTCCATATAACAAAACATTGCAGCTAAAATGACACCACTAGGTACTTGCTCTTACTTGTTCGTGGCTCCAGAGGACGCGCTGATGTGTTGAGAGAGAGAGGGAACCTTTTGTCTGTAGCTGTATAAACACTTCTCAAATCGATAAAAAGTCACTAACGCACTTGTGATTCTTCTGGAATCGTAACCATCCATAAGTAACCCTGCTTACCACCAGGCAGGCTATATGCTTGTTTGGTCATAGTATAATTTATTTGCTTCAGGCAACAAAAGCGGAACGATCGGCGTTGCAGCGCCCGCGTAGGTAATCCCAGAAACACCGCGTAGGCTTGTACTATTACTTATTCTGTGGCGTAGGTTCACGACACGCTAATATCTCAGACCAAGATGACGAACAACCTAGCTAGATGAAGCCGGTTTATAAACTTTTTAACCATGCCCAATAAGTAAGCACAAGCTCACGCATGCACCCTGACGCTGGGCATGGCTTTGAAAACAGGCTTCACTAGGGTGTTCGTAATGCTCTATCCTTTTTCTTGGTCTGAGGCTACTATATGAGGTTTCTCATGAGTGTTCACTATTCAATTATCGACCCGGCCTACAGCTTGAGCGTTACCATACCTACTCGCCTTAACGACACGCCGAACGCATCGCCTGAGGCTACCACTCGCTCGCTCGCTCGAATTTACAAGTGGGATAGAGAGGGAAATACACAAACTTAGCTTCATTATAGCCGCTCTGTCCATAAACACAGTTTCACATCGGACCGGACATGATGGCATGGAACCTGTAGCATATATTTCTTCTCTTGGGTTTTCCTTCCCATTCGAAGGTAGTCTAACTTGGCTTTAGTTTCAGCGTATGTGTGAAGAATGACGATGAAAAGACTCCATCAGTCACCGATTAAATGTTTAAAACGGGACATGAACTGTCAGTTTATTGCGACCGGTGTCACAACACTATAGGTACAACAAACCACACTTAATCATGATCCTACTTGCGTTTCTCCCGGAAATAGGACCCTGGGATCCTTCTTGGCACCTCCCCCCCTAACTCCTAAAGCCTCATTGCTGAGGATAGTGACTCTGCCGAAGTAGCATAGCCAGGATTCTCTCTTTCGCACCAAAGTTTTGTGACTTTATTAAAAAAAATTGCATGTCGTACATACCTAGTCTTTGTCGATGCGGATATTTTAACATATAAAAGGATGATTCACAGTAGGCCGTTCCGTGTCCGGGCGGGCCCGTTTTCTTCTAGAGAAATACGCCGGCCGTTGCGTCTCCTGTCATATAAAACGGGCCGACCCGGACACGGAACGGTCTACTGTGAATCATCCTTTAACGTGATAGTACACCTGAAAGGTAGGTACTGGTATAGTTACCGTGTGACATTATGACTGAAAACAGACCCCTAACAGAGCGAGCCAAAAACATCATTCAATGTTTAAACAGAATGACTAACTGATTTGGCTTCGGGGATATCTTTATCTCGGATTATTTCAAGGGCTACGAGTACCTCAGCAGGCTGAAACTGTGACACATGCTCGACTGCTCGTCACAACTCATCCTCATCATCCTAGCGTGTACTGTTCGTATCCTAAACGTTTGTTGTAGGTATCCTCCTTGCTTAATCCCAAAATTTGGCGTAGGTATATTTTACGAAAGTGAACTACCATATGACCTTCCAACCCACAGGGAAAACTAGATCTTGTTAGGATTAGACCGGTACAACAAACCATACGCACTCCAATTTAATGCTATAAGTCTGGTACGCAAGAACCTCGTCATCAGGTGAGAAGGCCAATCGCTGGTCAGTCTATCATAAAAAATAAACCTACGCCGCCCCGCCCGTACCAATCGGTAAATATATTGAACTACCTTGAAATAGGTGTCCTTTTTGACAGAATTAGCCATAGTGTTTCTTTCCGTAAATGAGAACAGTTTATCTATATCAAAGCCATTTTCTTATATTAGGCTTTATACTCGTATATCAGAAGTATAAGATGCATTATTCAACATCCGACTGTTTCGTTGCTGTCGCTTTTCAATTTACGTAAAGCAGAATTCCGTACGGGTTTACAGGGTATTGTCATATTATTTGAACCATGGTGGTAGCTTACATAGCATGGTGGTCCATCCAAAGTAGTAAACCTTATGCTCTTGGAATCGGAAGGTAATCAATGCATTTCCAGTGATTTCTTTGAATTTAAAGTTATGTTACGACGTTCAATATGTTAACATGATTAAACCATTCCCATTCGATTAGTTAATTCTATGAATAATTAACATACAATAACATTAATCGCTATAGCATAAAAGCTAAAGTAAGTATATTTAAACGACTCCTTATTTACATAAAACAAGGACTTATCCAATCACAAAAACTGGAATAACGATCAACATCTTTATTAGGAACTTGTTCTATCGCTCATTAGCAACACGCCAGCATTTTAAAATGCTTAACTTCGTAAAGAATTAACGGTAAAAACGCGTAGTCGGCAAATATAGCGTCAGCAAAACAGCGCATCAGCTCTAAAAATAAGACGAACATGGCCGCACTGCGCAAGTGTGAGCCGAATCCAAATTAAGACCGCCGTTGGAGCAAACGAACGAGAATTTGAAATTGGAAGCCACACGACTTGATCGTAACGTAACGTAACACGGTTCCCTGAGCATGTGTGCGTCTATTGAGTATACTTTTGTGTGCGTATACAAATAGGGTCTATTATAAGTGTGCGTGACTTTTAAAACGTTGATACGTCCGAATGAGGTTATCGTCTGTATGTGTGTCTAATGGATAACGTTCATAAGTTTAATTCTTTTTGTAATTTTTTATCAGGGACTGTTCTGAAAGGGTCAAGTGCGTTAGTGAATAACAAGCTTATAAATAAGACGTCTTGACGGACGTGGGAACTCGTGATGTTATTATTTATGATTGTCGGAGATTAGCTGGCGATGTTTCATTCTTATTGCTTGAATGAAATGAATAAATGTTTAGGTAGAGTTATGAGTGCCTATACTCTGTCTTGTTTGTCATTGACTCATTACATTACTGCCGTGAAGATTTATGTGATGGTATCGAGATTTGATTTATATTTCCTTTTTATATAAGTAAATAAGGTAAACGTCCCATTGCTCTACACTTTAATGACCAATAGACAACACCTATTGATCACCTCTGTCATTATGACATATGATTGAAAGTGTCATGTATTACCCAATAATGACAGGTCGGGCACTAGGACATTAAAAAAAAGTTTTATAGTGATAGCTGGTCATAGTCTCAATCTAGATAAATATCTATAGATACGTGCATATTGTATTGTCTTAACAACTAATCAGCACATCTTAGCATTTCAACTTAAATTCGTATTAAACATCCAAGTGTTCTAAGTGTTAAGCGACTACGATGGTTTGTGCAGATGGATCGCCAGCTTTCTGTCCAGCAGACGCATAAAATTAGTAGTAGACGGCATCTGCTCCGAAAGCATGGACATTAACGCTGGCGTCCCACAAGGCTCCGTGCTATCCCCGACGCTGTTTATGCTGCATATTAATGACATGCTTTCTATTGACAACATCCATTGTTATGCGGATGACAGCACCGGGGATGCGTATTATACGGGCTGCGCCTACATTCCTCGTTCCTCTGTGTTAGAGAGTCGCGAACAACTTGTGTCTAAAATCGAAACCACTCTAGTCAGTCTCTGAGTGGGGCCAAGATAATCTAGTCCGGTTCAGCCCCACCAAGACACAAGCATGTGCGTTCACCGCGAAGCGGTAATTCACCCCGGGACAGAGACTTCTACAATTTAAGTCACAAGTTCGTCCCCACATGGAGTATTGCTGTTACCACTGGGAACGTGCTGTGCGAATCGTAGACGATTTCAAACTCAGGAGCGATATTGAACCGTTAAGTCTCAGGAGAAACTTTGCGTCCTAGTGCGTGTTCTATCGCTTGTATAATAGGGTTGTACTGTACGACATGATGCACACGGCCGCTTTCTACCATTGCACTGCTCGCCGTCGGCAGGCCGAAATGGTCGAGCCAGAGCCGAAATGTCCTTAGAGCCGAAATGTTCGCGTACGGTACGGTTTCAGAGGAACTTCCTCCGGTTGTGGAATGAGCTTCCTGCCGAGGTTTTCCCGAGGGACTACAGTATGAGATTCTTCAAGAAAGGAGTGTACCGAGTGTATAATTTTTTAAAGGGTCGGCAACGTGCATGTGCCACCCCTTGAGTTGCAGGCGTCCATATTAGGCTGCGGTGACCGTTTACCATCAGGCGGGCCGTACGCTTGTTTGCCACCGACGTGGTATAAGAAAAAAAAGGCAACAGAAAGAGAAAAATAAAGAAGGTATGCAAAAAACGGGAAGGTCTTTGCATACTTTCTTTCTTATCTTACGTTGTACTCAGAATATGTCTATATCTAAGTATAAATTGACACTCCGGGACATGTTTCTAACTCTTCTGGAGTTTTCCCTAAAAATCAAAACATGTCGTCCAGAGTTTTAACCATTTTAGTGGTATACACGTATTAAGAGCAATCGAAACGGGTACACATTGTATGGAAATTAGAAACAAAGTGTACCCATTTTTCTGCTCTTGAGTGTAGTTTTAAACACGACTCACGAAAGTTTAAATTCAAGTATTATGTACTTAACTGTAACAAAATGTAGCTATGAAAACTTACCTATGTGTACATAACTAGGTGTAAAATAGATTATTTCTGGACTATATCAAGAGTAGGTATACGTTAGGGGTACCTACTATTGATTTAGTCTTGTAATAATGCTTTCTGCGTAGGTAAGTACAATCCCACTAAGGTTCATCCCTGTCTAGCCACGCGTCTGGAGTATATACTTAAAGATAAAATGTGGGAGTTGAGCTGACATTGGATGTTTCTCCCTTTGGTTTTGCTCTATTCTATAACATCATTTGGAAATCAATCTGGCAGATAATGTTGGTGCATCAAAGGTTAATAAGGTTATCGACAGTTTTTTTTTATAATTGCCTGACCAGCGATTGGCCTTACTCTCACCTGACGGAAAGCGATGACAAGGCCTAAGAATTTGCTCACTTTCTGTTCGTCAAACGTTAAAAAGTTAGGGGTTGATCACCAAATTCTGATTTATTATCTTTAGGTATACAGGGTGTGGCCTGTCATAGGAGCAAAAATTTAAAGGTCACTCCCTTAGAGCATCTGCAGTAACCGCTTGTGTCGAGAACAAAAATATCTTTTTTCGATATGGAGAAATTTTGATCTAAATTTATGACCTCCAAGTAATGGATCTTGGCACCACGAGATTATAGCGCGGCAGTCAATGCTGATTTTGAGGCAGCATCAAGTTATGACTCATAATCGTTGTTGCATTTTTGGTTTAAATGGATATTTTTGTTTTTTTTTTTTACTATTTTTATCAGTTTTTAGTGTTTTTAAAGGAAATGCTTACGTGAACTTTTTTAACCTACTGGAGTGATATTAATAACTATTAATATAACTACTACTATTAATAACTAATAATATCACTCCAGTAGGGTAAAAAAGTTCACGTAAGCAATATTTAAATTTAAAAAAAACAAACAGAAAAAGCATAATTCTTTTCAGTTCAAACCATTCGGAAATAAATGCTGAAGAGCTCAATAGTGTACCGTTTAATTTTTTGCTCCTATTACAGGCCACATCCTGTATAAATAGGTACTTAAGATTTACTCATCCTAATTTAGTACCTACCGACATACACCGATCTTCTTTATGTGCCAGTGGTTTTCCATTGAATGTGCACCGTAATAAATATGTGCGTGAAAATAGCTATTTACGATACAAGGGTTGTAAAACAAAGAAAGGCCAAGATCGCAGATTGCGAGAGAGGGCTTTCTGTTTTACGACCCGTATTTTGTACACAATTTTACGTCACCACTTGGCCAAAAAGTGGGGTTTTCCGGACGCGCAGCGTGCGGAAAAACGCGCTATTTGGCAAGGTGTGATGTAAAATATTTTTCATATTTTCGAGCATGCAGTTTGACGAATTATGCTTTTTCTGTGGCTAAGAATAGTAGTTATAAAGTACGAGTATATAAACTACACAGACAAATTACTAATAAATTACCTTACGTGGTATCTTTATCTAGAGTGTAACCTACACTTTAACACTTAGATGTTATAAATTATCATACGAATTTAAGCTGAGATGCTAAGATGTGCTGATTAGCTGTTTAGACAATATGCACGTATGTATAGATATTTATCTAGATTGACACTATGGCCAGCTATCTCTATAAAACGTGTTTTTTTTAATATGCTAGTGTCGGGTCTGGACCTAATCGAACGCCTTCGCTATGTCCAAGCTGACCACTAAAGCCTGAAGCCTGCCCTGAAGCCGACCGGTGTGTAAGATACACTATTAGAAGGTCACCAATCGAGGGACCGTGATGAAAACCGTACTGACGGTCGCTGATCAGACGGTCGCCGTGTTCCTCTAGGTATATTAGGAGCTATGTGTTGATGACATGCTCCATCAGCTTGGAGAGAAGGGAGGTGATAGTGATAGGCCTGTAATTCGATGGGTCTGATCTATCGCCCTTTTTAGGCACCGGGTGTACGAGGGCAGTCTCCGAAGTCCACGAAGTCAGTCCACGAAGACGTAACTTGCCTTTTGCGGTATGAGAGCGTGAACAGTCGGATACAAGTCAAGAGCACAACGTTTGAGCACCACCGCTCTGGTCTGCCGTCCGGCCTGCTCGACTTGTAGAAGTTTAGGGACATCACTCTTCGAAAAAATAATTTCCGGCATGAAATACCCATACCGAGGGATAGCAGGCGCTTCCATCGTCGTCCAAAGTGGAGTTCGAGGCAAAGAGGTTGGCCAATAGATCGGCTTTCTCTTTGGCCAGATCTCCAGCTGTAGCTCGCAGTGGTGGTAAAGACGACTGACAGAAGTTTCCTTCGGCAGCTTTGGCGAGCGACCAAAAGGCGCGACTTACGGAGGGATATCCAGTAAGTTTCTCACCAATTCTGCCGATGAAATTGAATTTAGCTCTGGCAATAACTCTCTTTCTAGACCTATGCATGATACAAGAATATAAGGTATGGCACTCCGGGGAAAAATCGTTGTACGAGTGACACAAGCCTACGTCATCACTGCTATCGAGCCTATCGGTGGTTGGCAGTCGTAGTGTGAGTTCGTGTGTGTACAGGCTGTACAGTGACGTAGGCTTGTGTCACGATCCGGAGTAGCAGAGCTTGTTTCCTTAGACCATGGACCTATGTATGAAATATCGTAAAATATACTTGTTCTAACATACTCCTTTGTGAGAACGAGAATCTACTACACTGCCGCCTGTTCCGGATTGCTAGCGTACAAGAGGTAATAAGGCTAAGAAACATGTTTCTTTTTTAGGGTTCCGTACCCAAAGGGTAAAAACCGGACCCTATTTAATTACTAAGACTTCGCTGTCTGTCGGTCCGTCTGTCTGCCACCAGGCAGCAGGCCGTATCTCAAGAACAGTGATAGTTAGACAGTTTAAATTTTCACAGATGATGTATTTCTGTTGCCGCTATAACAACAAATATTAAAAACCGGCTAAGTGCGAGTCGGACTCTGCCGTTTTTATAGATAGGTAATGGTACGGAACCCTTCGTGCGCGAGTCCGACTCGCACTTAGCCAGATTTTTATATACAACGACGGTTTGCCAGCTTACGGCCTGACTGATGGTAAGCAGATACCGTAGTCTATGGATACTTACAATTTCAGAAAGATCACAAGCGCGTTTCTGGCATTAATGGTGTTTACTAGTACATATTACCGATTGAAAGTTTAATTATTTTTCATAAATGTAGAGGCTGCGCAGCCATAAATGCGCAGCCATGGTTGTTACCTCAAACTTTCGATTGGGGGAACCGATATTGTTGATTCTTTTTCAATGTGTCCCATTTCAATTTGGTCCAGTTCTGATAATGGCACCCATGAGAAAACCATATATATATATTTATTTTTTTAAGTATGTGCACGACACATGGAAGTCGCTTTTTTTTGTTAAAATTTTCGATTATTACTTACAAGGGCCGGACCCTTGTAAGTAATAATCGAAAATTTACGCACCACACCGGTGCTCAAAATACGGTGACGGTACGGAATCGCAGTGACCGAGAGGGAGAAACTTATGTTATGACTCTTATGAGTTAAAAACGTCACGCATGAGGCACGTCACTATACGTTTACGGTGTGTCAGTGCGTTTTAAGCAGCCCTGTGGCCGGACCTTAAACCACCCTCCCGTCACAAACCGATTCGTCCTCATCTCTCAAATCACACCTCACCCGTTTTTACATAGAGACTGTCAAAATTTTACAAGTGACATTTAACAGTTTCCATGTAAAAACGGGTGACGTGTGAGGTGACAGGTGAGGTGAGGTGAGTCGGTTTGTGAATAACACCCCTCTAATTTCACACTGCGTCATTCGTCAACTCATTCACAATAAGCAATCAAACTACATTCGAAATTCGAACTGTCCTTATTCATCATCTAACAGCCAACATCTTTTTATAAGTACTTATACAACCATCAAAAAGGACCAATGCCACACCACACACTGAAATTATTGCATGTGCCTAGCTCGTCTGTTAAATTGCGATGTCGCGGAGTGCACACCGTTATGGTTGTTTTACAGTACGGTATTCACGATTCCCCGTTACCTAACACGGTGAATTTTTCTACCACGCGATTTGACGGTGGAAACTTCAATTGAAATTGAGTAGAAACTACTTTTTAACCGACTTCAAAATTTCAAAAGAGGAGGTTATCAATTCGGTTGTATGTTTTTTGTTACTCAATAACTCCGTCATTTCTTAACCGATTTGAAAAATTCTTTTTTTTATTGTAAGTATATATATCCAAGTTGGTCCCGTTTTTGTCAAAACGCAGTTCTGATGATGGGATCCATGAGGAATTGAGGGAACTCCTCAAATCTTTAAGGCAAACATACAGTGATTTTTGTGTTTTTACCAACAAGTCAAGCATTTGCATCCAAAAATGTGACACATTGTATGAAGTGGAACTGCTGATGATGATCAGAACAGAACTCTTCAACGACGAAAAGTTTACGTTTGGTGATTTGTCCTCCTAGCTGTGCATGTTAAGCAAGTTCTATTTTCACGATTGATTAGTGTCATGCTCGAGTTCTGATGATGGGATCCATTAGGAATCGAGGGAACTCCTCAAATGTGAAAGGCACAAAAATAGTGATTTTAGTATTTTCATGAACTAATCAAGCATTTTCATTCATAAAAGTGACATTTGATGAAGTGGAACTGCTGATGATGATCAGAACGGAACTCTTCAACGACGCGTAATTCACGTTTGACGATTTGTTCTCTTCGTTCTGTTTGTCAAGCAAGCAAGGTTTTTCCATGATTCCATGAGGAATTGAGGGTACTTAGTCTTCTACCATTATAAATATGGAATCTAAGAGTGCACCAAATAAAGCATAATAATCTTTCACCGGTCTCCCCCATTGAAGTCGGTTTTTTTTTCTTAAAAAATATTTTAATATGAATTTACCTTAGTTTTTAGTCAACTTTGACTGCTAGTCTGTTACCTACGTTTGTCTCGGTATTCAATACCATCGCCAACAACTTACTATTAGTGCACTTTATTTACATTGTAATAAGGGTCACGAATTGTCAGGTAGTGTGTTGGCGTTTGTACCTATGTAGAATTTTCTTAGTTGAGGCGGGCGTAATACACCCACAATCAAGAGTCTATGGAGTCTAATAGGGTGAAGGATTCGAATCCCGGATGGTGCCTCAGGGATTTCAAGAAACGTATATGTACCTACAAAATATTTGTTATTCAATAGTATCTATTCGGCTATCATCGTGAGGAGACCGGTCTTATCCCAAAAATGCTCTAGTTTTCCGCCTGGGTTGGAAGGTCAGGTGACAGTGCCCATGCCAATTTTCGGGATTAAGCAAGTAGGATACAAGAAGCATACAACCAGTTTACGGGATGATGAGGATGGGTTGTGATTGTGACGAGCACATGTTTCAGTTACAGCCAGCAGGGTAAAGCATGAAACAATCCAAGATAAAGGTATCCCGGAGACAAATCAGAACAGTCATTCTGTTGCAACCGACAATTGCGGATCTGCGATAATCACATTTATCTTTAAAGCCACATTCTTCAGAATTTCGGTTGTTGAAAAGCAATATAAGTAGAGGTTATTACGTTTTGTATCAAGTCACTCGGTACTTGGTATTATGATAAGGATGAACATACTACAAGAAGGAACACCGTGGCCTCATACTATTATTAGAATACTACTTAATGGAGTGTTGGAGATACTTCTGTTGTTATTTCTGTCTGCTGTTCAGGGTAAGAGGTATACTTAGGTGTAAATTTTGATCGACATTTTTTTATACAACGACGGTGGCAAACAAGCTTATAGCCTGCCTGATGGTAAGCAGACACCGTAGCCTATGGACACTTGCGACTCCAGAGGAATCACAAGTGCGTTGTCGACCCTTTATTGACTCGGGGATGCGCTGTGTATATTTAAGAAAGAAATTCGATGGCATAACAAGGTAGATGTTCATTTTCTTCTCAAAGTACCTATAATGCTGGTGATAATACTCTAGGCCTCATATAGATGAGATTTATAACATAAATAATGCACTTCAATAATCTTACTTTGTAATCTTTCATACAAAACCGAGTATAAATTTCAAGGATTTCCCTTGTTTTGCAATTTTTGGTTGTACACACCACAACCATATCAGCCGGAGGACGTCCGCTGCTGGACATAGGCATTTTGGTTGTACATTTTCAACTGATTCAAATTGCATTTTAATAAATACTGTACACAGATAACTACACAAATGCAGGTTAGGGGCATAATTTAGATTCTCAAAATGACATGTAACTGTAGAATAATAAAAATACCATTGAATACTCGTCACTGCGTATCGATGCAGTCTCTCGAGGAGCACAATGGTCCTATATTTAGATATCGAGTGCGTCGAGGATGTTTTGAATGACAATTCATGAACAATCCAGTGTTATCGATGCATGATCACGGTGGCCCCGTTCTCATTGAATTTCAACAAGCGCCGATCACGACCGACTCATCTGTGTGCGACATTTAAATTTGTAATCAGATTTGCGACCCTTCATCCATCATTCATTACCGGAGTCGCCTACGTCCTTTGACGGTTCCTTCCTATAATCAATTAAGTAAAGGGAAACGAAAAAAGATCAAATCGCCGGCCAGCTCGACTCGCCAGTAACCGCTCATTATTTCTTCTCACACGTTTTTTATTGCGGCAACATTATACGTGGGTGTGGTTGTAATTTCCTTTCACCGACGTAAGGGCACACACGCAATGCTTAATCATGTCAAGCCATTATGCACTCTAACAGTATTTATCTATAGTTCTATTTGGATTGAGCAGTCATTTCCTGATGAGAAGATGCCTGATAAAATATTAAGGCACCCATCCCTTTCTGCCCAGCGCGCTAGTTCTCTGTTGCTCTCGCTTGGAGAATTCTGTGGATGTTTTTACGCGCGCCAGGGGGCAAAATGTTCGTTGTTTTGGCGGCAAAACGCTTCGGGGCCGAGTAACTCAATAAAGCGAATGCGAAGGGAGACTGGCAACATGTTTTATTTACGGCGTTTCAATCGAATTTTATGTTCGGTGCCGCGCTGTTTAATAACGTTGCGATAACGTGCGTGTCACAGCGGACGGCGAAGTGGTACGTTTCTGTTGGAAGTTGGAAAGCGAGCTCGGCTGCACGCGATGTATCATTTCGGTATTCCGTCGCATCCATTTACATTGTATGATTTACATATTCCAATAGGCCGAGCGGCGACATTCGTTTCGTAACCTCAACTCGTTGTGTTTTCTTTGTTTACTGGATACAGTTGGTGCCTGCTGATGCATTTTGAATACCATTATTTAATCAATGCGACAATGTAACACTTTACCATATTTACTCGAGGGTAAATTACTGCTGAATGCATACTTTTTTACGCTTAGGTTTAGCCATTAATAACGACAAATTACAGTTAGTTACTTTTTTACTACTACCACGGTGGTAAAAAAAACATAAGGTCTGCCTGGTGGCTGAAAACAATGTCGAGCTAATCGTGATCTCAGTATAGAAGTAAAAACCTGTTGAACTAAGCCCAGATCGATCTGTATGCCAGAAATCCCATTAAAGAATAAACGAGACAAGAAAATCCTGCTAACTAAAACAAATGGCAGCTTTGATCCGTCGAGCTTAGCCCGTTTTATCCACGCAGTTCCATACATTACCCCAATTTAGCATCGCAATTAGTGTACGGGATCCCTGGGGGGCCGAGGGGGCCAGAAGGGGTCAGGGGGAAGGGGGACGGAAGCTAGGGGGGCGGGTGAGGTGTACCTACGGGGGGCCAGGAAACAACGGATAGCCTTTGTGATCCTCTTTTGTTCTGGTTTGCACGAGGAAATGGGATTGGAAAATCATTTGGTTTTTAGCTGATTGCTGGGAGTGCCTTTTAAAATAATTGCTTTTATCGCTTGATGGGGTTTTTGATCGCTGTGTATTAGCGAGGTGTTAGATCATTTTGAGAAGTAATAAACTAAAATATAATATGGTTTTAATTACGAGTACAGTATCTCAATGGATCATTTCATTTCTGGTTTGTAGGCACTTATGTTACACTAGGATTAGATTTTTTCTCTGCTCAGGTAAGCCGAAGCCTCATTAGTCAGGTTCACAAAGTCATCTAAGTCATTATTCATATTTACACGATAAATAGGTACAGTTGAACACATAAACAACTGGGCGCTTTGACACTTTGTCACTTTAAGCCATTGAACATCAGAGTTTAAACAGGACGTTAAACTGACAACTTGTTAAGCCCCTTGTGAGTTCGACTTTACCTACCTACTTACGACAACTCGTTGGTTAAGATAAAAAAAAACTGTCCTTACCCGATATAAAAGGAATCGATAATCAACAAATATCATTTAACCAACTTTTTTACTATTACGTTCCTATATTCAGACAAATTGTATCTCGAAAGATTATTTAAAAACTACGCGAAATTTTGAACATACATAGTAAGTAACAATAGCGAACAGTTTTTATAGAGTCGAGTGCTCAGTAGGTGTAATCTAAGTTCATTTGGGAATTCACTTACAATGATTTTACTCTCCGATAACCTAATCTTACCTGACAACAAAAGGTATAAGGCGTCAATTGAAAATGTCTGTCTTCTGTCTCTGATTTTAAGCAATTCCAGCTAGACGAAGTTACAAATTACCCGCTGAAATCAAATAAAGTTTGTAGAACTCTCTCGGGAACATAATTTAAACATCTATAAGGCTTATCTTTGTGTAAGTGCAAAGTACTTGTACTTGATACAATGAAGTGCATGTACTTACTATACATATACGATAGCATAATCTATAAGTACTACATCGTTAGTAATTACTCATACAGTTTCAACTCTCAATAAAACAAAGTATTAATGACAAATGCAATATCTATACTAATATTATAAAGCTGAAGAGTTTGTTTGTTTGAACGCGCTAATCTCAGGAACTACTGGTTCGAATTTATAAATATTTTTGTGTTGGACAGTCCATTTATCGAGGAAGGCTTTAGGCTATATAACATCACGCTGCGACCAATAGGAGCGGAGACGCGGACGAAGTCGCGGGCAACAGCTAGTATACTATAAGTTTATAATTCATGAAATATATTCTTTTCTTATATAAAATATTCATAATAAATGTTTTGAGATGACTCCACCTTGAAGCCTCATCACCAGCGTTTTTCAAATCCGTCACACGCGGCACGCACTGTCTCCATCGGCATTCGTCCCAAATTTGCACGAAAACTTTTTTAAATGCTCCAAATTCTTAATTTTATAAGTATTAAGTTTGGAGAGCATATACGACCATACAAAAAAGTCCAGTACATCTAATCCTGAGAACTTGAGGGCCATTCATTTTCTGGCAAGTAACCCGTTAAATTCACGTGACACCACGCTTGAACTGAGTTTTCCATGTGGAATGGAGTTCCATCTTGTTGGAAACCAGGAGGCTCATTGGCGGCAGTACGGTAGTGGGAAATAAGCTGCAGAGCTTAGCACATCGACGCAAAGTAGCATGTCTGTGCGTCTTCTACAAACTGTACTTCGGTGAGTGTGCTCAGGAGCTCCATGAGCTCATACCGCCTTACCCCTTCTTCTATCGAACATCCAGACGTACGGCTGGCTACCATCCTTACCTGGTCGAAATTCCTCTAATTCGAACCAAGCGCTTTGCATCTTTTGTTATAATGCGCACTTCTAAGGTTTGGAATTCTCTGCCGGCGTTTGTATTTCCGAGTTCATATAACCTGGACCTTTTTAAGGCACGAGTGAATAGGCATCTTCTGGGTGAGCTCGCTTCATCGTCGCCATCGTCGGCCTCATCTTTGCCCCCTGGCTAGATGCTGGCCAAGAGCAATCCCATTTTTAATAAAAAAAACAATAGTAGTCGTTCCCAAACATCATTCTTAAATTTGGAGCATTTTTTTTCTAGCGTTTCATAAGCTGTACTGTTATTAATTTTTTCATTAGGACCCATAGTTAAAAAATTCGAGGGGGACACATAATTTTTTTCTTTTGGAGTAAATATTTTCGAAATTATTCACTTTATCAAAAAAATGTTTGATGAAGACCTCTATTCGTTTTGAAAGACCTATTCAACAACACCCCACACCATAGAGTTGATGCAAAAAAAATATATATCCGCACTTTACGTGTAGGGGAGCTACCATTAAAAGAAAAAAAAAGATTGTATTTTACGACTCAAATTATATTATTATTATTATCCATACCAAATTGCAGCTTACTAGCACTAACAATCACAGAGCAAAGCCTCGGACAGACAGACGGACAGACAGACAGACAGACAGACGGACATGGCGAAACTATAAGGGTTCCTAGTTGAACATGGAACCCTAAAAATTAGAACGGATTGAGAAGGAGGGATTGCTTCTTTGTAGATTGAACAATCTACGAGTATACCTCTACAATACAATGTCCCTCGACTAGGCCACACGAATGGAAACTGCCTGTAATATTAAAAGAGATTTTGCTCTATGTTTTCATAGCTTTTTTAATACTTGCCTCATCGTCTCGTCGAGGGATCGAATCGTCCATGAAATTTGAATCTAAGATTTTACGGTGCTCCTTTATTTTAAGATACTATGTTACTAAAGAGGATTTGTTTCTTATTACAAATATCGTTCCGATTGGCATTGTTATTAAAAATAAAAATTTCACATTTGGTCGGTTCGGTAACCAGGTGAGGCAAGCATTTTTTAAACTTTTGAATGCAGCATTATTTATTTTATGTTAAAAAATGTATAAAATAATGTTTACTTCTACTTCATGCTGCATAGACGTGGTACACCCTATTATATTCGAGTTTGGTAGTGTTCATTCGTATAGTAACGTATCACAAATGACACAGTTGAAAATCGTTTGTCCACTTGTCATGTTGTCAATAATTAACGGCTCCTGTATGTACAGGCAAACTATGTTTTTATTCATTTAGATTTATCGAAACGTAGACGCCGTCTATGCAGATAATGATCCACCAAAAGTTCTGGCTTTCTAGCCCATAACTTTACAGATACGTCCACAGGAAAAACACGAACCGAAATCTGAGCATTACCCAAATAACAAAAGACCGCGTAGCTTCCTGCAATAGTACCTAAAATATTTTAACAAAATCAAGTAGAAATAATACAATCCGAGTTTTCGTATAAAAGTAAAACCCAATCCCGAAATATCACAAAAGTAGTTCCTCGGTATCCTCAGAAGTGCCTTCGTAAGCCCGTTGGCACGCATGGGGATCAAAGTATTGCGGATTTTCCGAGCGTCACAGAATTACGCGCAGTATTTTCTTATTTAGTCGTGCGTATCCACAATAGGATATCCCGTTCGCCCGTTTTCCCCTTGAACGGCTTTGCGATGTCTTTGTTTTGGACGTTTATTAAAATACTGACACGTTTTTCATTTGTTAGGTATTGGATAGGGCTGTGTTGGAAAGTGTGGCGGCAGTTATTTTCGTAAAATTAGTATTTACGCCAAACCTTGGGACCAAACCAAAATAAGTGTCAAAGCGGATCCCGGGATTTCTAAAGATACCACCGGGATAGCGATAGGAGTCTGTTAACCCAGTTACGAGGGTAAAACTGAAAGTTTCGGGAATAGAAGAAAATATGCAGTATAAGTGAGTTTATTTATTTTTATTGTTTTTCAAAATATTTTCCTTTGTATTTCATGCACTTATGCATGCGTTCAAACCAGTCCATAAAGCACTTTTTGAACTCTGAAGTAGGGGTCGACAAAATGGCTATTTTATAGGCCTCCACTGCTTCTTCTGGCGTCTGAAACCGCTGACCACGCAGTTTGTCCTTGATTCTGGGGAATGTAAAAAAGTCGTTGGGACTTAAGTCAGGGCTATATGGAGGGTGGTCCAATATTTCGACTTTTTCACCGTCCAGGTACTCAGTTGTTGTCCGAGCGGTGTGTGGGCTGGCGTTGTCGTGGTGAAGGATGATGCGACGACTAGGGTTTGTTTTTCGGAGTTCAGCAAAGACGTTCGGCAAACAAATAGTGGTGTACCAATCAGCATTGACTGTTCTACGATCCTCAAGAGCCACAGTAGCTACGTGACCAGATTTAGAGATAAACGTAGCCACCATCTTCTTAGCCGTACTGCGAGAACGAACAACTTTTGTGGGTTTGAGCTCGTCTTCGAAGACCCATACTCGGGATTGGTTTTTAGTTTCAGGCTCATAAGCGTATATCCACGACTCGTCACCTGATACTATGCTAAAAACAGCATTTGAGCGTCCCTTGTTAAATCTTTTCAAAGTTTTGCGGCACCAATTGACACGGACTATTTTCTGCTCGTCAGACAATAGGTGAGGTATCCAACGGGAAAATAACTTTTTCACGCCTAATTCTTCTTTTAAAATAATTTGTATTTGACTCATTCCAATACCCAGGTGCTCTTGAATTTCCCGATATGTCACATGTCGGTCTTCATTTATCAGACGACGCACAACATCGACGTTTTCTTGCGTGACTGCCGATTTTGGTCGACCTTCACGCACTTCGTCGGTGAGGGATACACGGCCACGTTGAAATTCTGAATACCACCTGTATATTGTAGTCTTTGAAGGAGCTTCAATATTAAAAGCAGCAACCATCCGCTCTTCACATTGTTTTTGTGTTAGTCCACTTTTAAAGTCATAATAAATCATAGCTCTGAAATTTTCACGGCACAATTCCATTTTAAGCAGTGACTCGACGACTTCAATAAACAATTGAAACCGAACCATACTTTTTTTTTTCTCAGTGGCCAGTGTGTTGAGATAAGGAAACTTCAGAGATTATAAAAAGGTATAATACATGTTAAAAATAAATTAATAAGTATTCGATTCCCGCCACTTTCAGTGCAAGCCTCGTACATCCTTCTAAGCCCGAAGTTTACTTGCCACCCGATGATAGGTGTAAGCGCTAGTTTAAGCGGACTGCACACTCTCCAACTCAGAGGGGCAATGTTGGGTTTAGGAGCATCGTCAAATGAGCGGGCCACTTGACTTAGAAGTTAATGCTGCCTGAAGGTCTCTAACTTGGCGACTATAATAAGTGATGTTGATGTACCATAATTATAAAGGTGGCTACGAGCTGGTCCTAAGAAAAAAATCGATGGTCATTGGAAAAACATACAGGCTGGTTCACTTAGTATCAACACTTGCAAATGCCTACAAATAGATAAAATTAATGACGAATTTACAATTGTTTACTTGTATCTATTGCGATAAATTGAAATGAATATCGACCCTAAACACTTTATTGCAATTCGCACGCTCGCTATCTAGCGTGCTAAACCATGATGCCTAAATGATCATGAAAAACACATTGAAATACTATTCGGATGTGACTGAGATGAATCGACAGTTGAGGCCGCCGCGACATTTAAATATGAAATGTAACAAACATGCCAACCAAACACAACTAGCTCTCTTCTAACCTTACACCTTCAAAATAGTAGCACATATTCACTGCCAACTATTTATTATACATTTTAGTTTTACTACGAGATGACATCACGTTTGGCAGCCATCGTGTTAATGTTAACTGAGGGGTTAAAAAGAATAAAAGCACCAGACAAGCTATATGTGGTGCCCCCCCCCCCCAGTTTAATTTTTTTTTCGTAATATCACATCATATTTCTAGCGGTTCATAACATACACCTTCACACCAAATTTCATAATTGTAGTGGTCATAGTCTCCGAGTAAATCGGCTGTGACATACGGACGGACGGATGGCCGGACGGACAGACATGACGAATCTATAAGGGTTCCGTTTTTGCCATTTTGGCTACGGTACCCTAAAAAGGCGCTAAGAATAATTGAAAAACTCACACCGTAGTATTTATGTAGATAACAATATCCTAACTGCCATTTCTTTGTATTGTATCTTATTTGCATTTATGCTTTCACTAATAATATCTGTAACAACAGCAGGGTATTGCTAAAGCTCATGATCCTCGACATACGTGTAGTAACATATTAGTTTTCAGTGATGCTACTTATGCCAATTTTTATAAAAATTTAAGCAAAAGCCTTTAAAAAAAATGCTCTATATAGTTTAAATAATACTGCAATCAGAGTAAATAATTTGCTCACTGATGACATAAAAACATAGAGATTTCAAAACCTCTGACATTTAAAAATACCTAATTTAAATTCATGTATTCATTGTGTGTTGTTATCTGTCTTTGCATGCATTGTATGTGATTCAAGCAAATAAATAAATTGATTGATTGATGATACTTAGACCAAAAAAATAATTTTTCGCACTACAATAGTATGTATCTCAAACTATGCAATAACGTTACCAGACACAAGATTCATGAAAGGGACTTAAGAGGGCGCAGTACGTTCGGTTCTCCATACAAACGTATTTACGGTCTCATTTCAAAACGCCATGTTGGAATAACATGAAACTTTGTATAAACAATGGGATTAGATTATTAAGGTTTTCAAAGAAGCCGTAAAAAACTCCAAAAACTGCTGTATTTTTTTTTCTTTTACAATTTCTAGCAACAGAAACTAATTTTCGACCTAGACATGCCGGATCCCATTGGGTATACAAAGTTTCATTTTATTCTAGCATGGCGTTTTAGAATGAGAGCATAAATACGTTTGTATGGAGAACCGAGCGTACCGCGCCCTCTTAAATATGGAAGTAGAAATTTAAGCAGAATGACTATACTGATGCGGCTTGCACGTCTTTCAGTCAGGCAGACAGCATGTCTTTCCGAGATCATGTTTATTACTCCAGAACTCCGTCATACCTGAACCGATTTTGAAAATACTTTTTTTGATTGTATGTACATATATTCAAGTTGGTCACGTTTTTGTTAAAACGCATTTCTAATGATGGAATCTATGAAGAATCGAGGGAACTCCTCAAATCGTAAAGCCAAATATATAGTGATTTTTGTGTTTTTATCAACAAATCAAGCATTTTCATACAAAAATGTGACATTTGATGAAGTGGAACTGCTGATGATGATCAGAACAGAATTCTTCAACGACGAAAAGTTCACGTTTGGCGATTTGTACTCCTAGCTGTGTTTGTTAAGCAAGTTCTATTCCCACGATAATTTTTTGTCATGCTCGAGTTCTGATGATGGGATCCATTATGAATCGAGGGAACTCCTCAAATGTGAAAGGCACACATATAGTGATTTTAGTATTTTCATGAACTAATCAAGCATTTTCATTAAAAAAAGTGACATTTGATAAAGTGGAACTGCTGATGATGATCAGAACGGAACACTTCAACGACGCATAGTTCACGTTTGGCGAATTGTCCTCTTTGCTGTGTTTGTTAAGCAAGTTAGATTTTCAAGACAATCATTTGTCAAGCTCGAGTTCTGATGATGGGATCTATGAGGAATCGAAGGAACTTTTCAAATGTAAAAGGCATACATTTTAAACTTGTGTGTGTAGTCTTGTAAACATTTAAATAAGTGATATTTGATGAAATGGAACTGCTGATGATGATCAGAATGGAATTCTTCAACGACGCATAGTTCATGTCTGGCGATTTGTTCTCTTCGTTATGTTTGTCAAGCAAACTAGGTTTCAAGACACATTTTTGTTAAGATTGAGTTCTGATGGAGGAGTCCATGAGGAATTTAGGGAACTTAGTCTTCCATCATTATAAACATACTTATAGCCATTTTTATTTCATTGTATGGAATCTGGAAGAGTAGGAGCGCTCGTGGCCCAGTGGCACCCGCGAATTACGTGCGGTATGCGAGGTTAAGCAATGTCGGGCGAGGTCAGTCCTTGGATGGGTGACCGCTTTGAGTGGTTACTAACTGAGCGCTCCCGTGCTTTGGAAGGCACGTTAAGCCGTTGATCCCGGTTGCTGTCTTTGATAGCAGTCGTTAAGCCAAGTTAGAGGCCTCCGGGCGGCTTGAGAACTTCTAACAGTCAAGTTGCCCACTCACTTGACAAGCCTATTCCCAATAAGGTCGGTTTCTCCCTCGGGTTGGAAGGTCAGATGGCAGTCGCTTCCGTAAAAACTAGTGCCTACGCCAATTCTTGGGATTAGGTAGCGGACCCCAGGCATTTTACAGGATGCAACTGTACTGGGAATAACGCTAGGAGGATGATGATGATGTTGTATGGAATCTGGAAGAGTGCACAATCGAAGTATAAAATAATCTTTTACCGGCCTCCCACATTGAAGTCGGTTTTTTTTTCTTAAAAATTATAATAAATCTGTCTCAACTTTCAATAGCTTCTCTATGACGGGTCTTATTCATTCACCGTCCATCATCAATATCACTCGTTTCTGTTTTCAGCTAGTCTCTTGAGCCTTCGCTTCGAAGCTCTTACGGCACAACAGTAATTTTCTCCTTTCTTGTTCTCAAATATATTAGTAGTTTTTGCTTTCCTCTTTTAGATCTAGATATAAGTGATTTGGAGTGCAGCGAAGACAGATCTGATCAAAAATACTGTTCTCCATGCTTCATAGCCATAGCATGTTGGGAAACGTTCATTATGGACTTCGGGCTCTCGGTGAACGACCATGTTTGCGCACCGTAGGCAGGTAAAATATACATATGCCTACACCTATGCTTACGCTTCAGTGACAGTGGAAGGTTGCCCTTCAATTAATTAGCTCCTTCAAGGACCAGTAGTTCTTCCTCCTTCCAGGCGTTCTCGATACAGTGCTCGGCTTTCTTGTCTTGCCTCTTACTGAAAGAGACTAGCTGGCCCAAGTAAATATACTCGTCGACGTAGTGTACGATATGTTAGTCTACCTCCGACCCTATACGTTTTGTGCTGTTGGTTATTTATTACCTGAACAAATACATCATTCAATCTCCGCAGGCTTTCCCACAGGCTCAATTTTGTGACTGCTAAAAATAGCCCGAACGGTAGCAATTTGCCGACATTAGCGCGGCAGTTCGCAACGGCAGATAATGTCGCATTATCTCCCGCCATTAAGCAAACGACCTTCATATGCGTCCCCGTATCCATAAGCGATTTGTGTACGCGGACGGTAAACTGTATTTTGTGACAGAATAATTTATGTCTGGTTTCATATGGATCATTTCTATCATAATTATCTATAATGACATGTTCCACATGTGTATAAAGTGTAATTGAATTCTTGACGTATACAATTTTGTTTTATCAATAAATGATTGAAATTAAAATTGGGAGTTTTACACGCATTAGCATGATCACGGGTTTGCCGTGACAATGCTACTTAGTATGAGATCGCGCGCGGGATAGGCTATACATCTTTTATAATTGATCACTTAAGGCAAATTTTATCTCGCTCCCTCGCTGATATTAGATCGATATGTTGTGCGTATGAAAACCGACATAAGGAATGTATTTTAATTATTTTCCCGGGAGAGCGGTTACAATATTAATTTTATTTAAAGTTTATAAACGGTAGAGAATTTTCAATACAAACAGCCTCATGTGTTTTATGTAATACTAGCGACCCGCCCCGGCTTCGCACGGTTGCAATGCTGATATAATAATTACAACTTAGAAAAGTTGAAAAACCCCTGAAATTATCATTTCAAAGCTCAATATCTCAAAAACGGCTTTACAGATATTCATGAAACATGGCTAAGAACACTCGGAATAAAAATATCTATGACCGAAAAAACTAAACAAAAAGCGGTTCATCCGTTTGGGAGCTACGATACCACAGACAGACACGTTAAACTTATAACATCCCTCTCTTTTTGCGTCGGGGGTTAAAAACATACTACAGAATGTCTCTTTATATACAACCCGACCGGTACCGCGCCGCAACCGCTATGTCCCTGCATTTTTAATCTGTAATATCTTCGAAAATATTCATTTAAATTCCATACTGTACAGGGCCATATTTTTCTTTTTTTGGGGCATTTGATATTGATCTGTATTAAATGCACAATGTATTTAAGGTACTTAATTGGATAAGGATTAATGCTGTATTGCTTTAAAATCACTTCGTAAATAAGCCATTATTTCTCGTAAAAAGTAAAGGACATAAAATGGTTATTATGGGTTAGGGATAACATATATATATTACAAGATATATATATTGCGGACTTTTTTGTAGACCTTTTTAAGGTATACAATACTGTAGCACATTATTTTGATCTATCTCGTAAGGTTCAGCCAGCATTTGCAATCAAAGCGCTAAAAATGTGTTTATTTACGACATCACATTGGGAACCTCTAAAATTATCAGAGTTTCTCTACTATATTATGTATGTATTATACATATAAACATTCCTCTTGAATCATTCTATCTACGTTTTAAATAATTTTTAAGAAAAAAAAACCGACTTCAATGGTGGAGTCCGGTGAAAGATTATTAATCTTAGATGGTGCACTCTTAGATTCCATACAATAAAATACAAAAATGGCTATAAGTATGTTTATAATGGTAGAAGACTAAGTACCCTCAATTCCTCATGAAATCATGGAAAAACCTTGCTTGCTTGACAAACAAAACGAAGAGAACAAATCGCCAAACGTGAACTACGCGTCGTTGAAGAGTTCCGTTCTGATCATCATCAGCAGTTCCACTTCATGAAATGTCACTTTTATGAATGAAAATGCTTGATTAATTCATGAAAATACTAAAATCACTATTTGTGTGCCTTTCACATTTGAGGAGTTTCCTCGATTCTTAATGGATCCCATCATCAGAACTTGAGCATGACAAAAATCAATCGTGAAAATAGAACTTGCTTAACAAACACAGCTAGAAGGACAAATCGCCAAACGTGAACTTTTCGTCGTTGAAGAGTTCTGTTCTGATCATCATCAGCAGTTCCACTTCATCAAATGTCACATTTCTGTATGATAATGCTCGATTTGTTGATAAAAACACAAAAATCACTATATGTTTGCCTTTAAGATTTGGGGAGTTCCCTCAATTCCTCATGGATCCCATCATCAGAACTCGAGCATGACAAAAATTAATCGTGAAAATAGAACTTGCTTAACAAACACAGCTAGGAGGACAAATCGCCAAACGTGAACTTTTCGTCGTTGAAGAGTTCTGTTCTGATCATCATCAGCAGTTCCACTTCATCCAATGTCACATTTTTGGATGCAAATTCTTGACTTGTTGATAAAAACACAAAAATCACTATATGTTTGCCTTAAAGATTTGAGGAGTTCCTTCAATTCCTCATGGATCCCATCATCAGAACTGCCTTTTGACAAAAACGGGACCAACTTGGATATATATACATACAATCAAAAAAAGAATTTTTCAAATCGGTTAAAAAATTACGGAGTTATGGAGTAACAAACATTAAAAAAAAAAAAACATACAACTGAATTGATAACCTCCTCTTTTGAAATCTTGAAGTCGGTTAATAAACCGCATCAAAATCCATTGCGTATAGTTTTAAAGATTTAAGCATACATAGCGACAGACATCGGGAAGCGACTTTGTTTTATACTATGTAGTGATGTATTTAATACATAAAAGCCTTCTTCATGAATTACTACTCCATTTATTAAAAAACCACATCAAAATCCGTTGCGTAGTTTTAAAGATTTAAGCAATAGGGACAGACAGTAGGAAGCGTCTTTGTTTTGATGTAGTGATTTGTTGTTCTAAAATTTAAAACAATCGAATATTTTAAGACATAGGTTTTTATGTCAGATTTTTGGGTCGAAATCAAAATTAAAATCTTTATAACACACATAATGTGACCATGATATTACATGGGAGTAATAAAATGGACCCCGTAAGGGCACAGCAATACAAGCTTACATCTTGATTATGCATTATTATTCAACTATGATAAAGTCATAGAGTACCTTCTTAATATAGCATTTGTAGGTAGAACTTATAATAATATACAAATACCTCGCTTAAATTAGACAAAAATTGCTAAAACGTAAATGAAACAAACGGAAATTATGTTTTTTTGTTCGGCACATCATCAAAAAATTCATGTAGAGTGTAAAAGCATTTTTGCGTTAAATATGTGTTTAATGATTTTTTGAATAAGTGAGTTTGTTCTATAAGTAGAGTTTATTGTTTGGGGTATTTTATTATATATTTTTATACACATCATATGTGGACCAGAGTGATACATTTTTAAGCTAGAAGTAGGCAATGCAAGGTTTTTTGTTGTAACGTAGGTTTAAAGGTTTTGTATGACGGTCTTTTGCTTGTAAGAAAAAATGGTTATGTGTTTTGACAAAGATCGCTTAGTTTCAGAGCCTAGGCCCTCACAACTTGCCTTTTTACTAGACTGCCCCGAGGATACGCCTTAAGGGTGTTGACAATTTTGATATGAATTTACACGTATCTTGACATTTTCTTGCCGGTATTATCTTGTATAGTGCATTGCGGCCTATATCATAGGTTTTATATGTATTCATGCATGTATTGTTTTGATTTTGTAATAAAAAATATCGTCTCATACACCGCTTAGTCCGCATTTACACACAAAATGTCTCCGTTGCTATCTAGTTCAGTTCAGTTCAGTTCAGGTGATGCATCCAGCCAGCAGTTCTGCTGCAAGGTTCCGGAAGAGCTGACTACGGAGAGGAGGAGGTGTTTAGAGCAAAATAACGGAGGCGGCTCGCTTGCCCCTCCTAATGTAGCATATGAGGCAGGAAGTTAACGGAGTATGTGAACCTTAACTGCGTGCTAACTTAACCGCAAACACTAAAATAATCGGAATAAGCGAGTTCACTTGACCCCTTTGCACCAACTTCCGCCGCCCTGCCGCAGGCAGCAACTTCTTGGCCAAGAAACCAGTGCATCATGTACGTATGTCCGTATGGAAGGAGATGTAGGTTCGCAGTGGGGATATTAGGAGAGAAGGGAGGTGGAGCCGGCCCGAATACCAGCATCGTGAAGCCGGCGTAAGGTAGATAGATTCAATACTTGGTGTGTAATATATATTATTAATTTGTGACTGCTTTGACCCTCCCATTTTATAATATTGACCCTTAGGTTCTGACAATGAACCTCTTCACACTTATCGCAGTTGTTAATTAAGGTCAAGTCCACTGCCTCTTAGTTCTCATCTGGTTCTGATTCCGTGTCCGTTTCCGGTTGTTTGTATATTTTTTCCGCTGTTTTCTTCAGCCGACTTCTGTCACGGGCTATATGTTTCCAGTAAGTGCGCGACTTATTCGTATAATGTCGTATGTCGTGGTTCAACGAGTCTTCCCATGTGTATATAGGCCGCCCAATCTTTCGTTTACGTTCTTCGTACTTTAGGGCTGCGTGTAATAGATGTGGTTTTTCGCCTCTAAGTACGGGTCCGCAGTACGACAATCGGCGGACTTTGATTATTTTTGTGATAGTTTTGCCTTCTAAGATATCTCTGATTTTCTGTTTCGGGGTATCTTTTGCCACTAATAACATTTCTTTTAGTATGTGCCTTTCGTATTTTCTAAGGCGTGATCTGTTTGCTTTGATAAGCGCTGTAACAAAATGTCTCCGTTGCTATCTAGAAGTTTAATAAAAACAACGTGTCCTTTAATCAGTTTTTGTAATTATCAATACTGTTGTCATAATTTGAGTTCAATACGTTTAAAAAAAATTAAGGCGTCACAAAAATATATTATAAAATCCAATTTAAAATATATAGAGCATATGCAGATATAGATGTAAGTATATGAATTAAAAAGAGACGACATAGCTTATCTCGCGGTCTTTTGCAAGCAGTATTATCTCGGTGTTTGTATGGCATTATACTTCATCATCATTCGCGTGCCTTTTCCTATTTACTTGGGGTCGGCGCAGCATGTTTTTTTCTTCCATAACTCTCTATCGCCCGTCATCTCGTCACTCACACCCTTCCTCTTCATATCGTCTCTCACGCAATCCATCCACCTTTTTCTTGGTCTACCCCTCCTCTTACATCCCTCCACATTCATGCCTAATACCTTTCTTGTCACATGACTTTCATCCCTCCGCATAACACGCCCGTACCACCGTAGACGATTAGCTCTCAATTTATCATCTATGGGTGCAACTTTCAGGCTTCCTCTTATATACTCATTTTTTATGTGATCCATTCTTGTTACGCCACTCATCCATCTCAACATTCTGATCTCCGTAACATGCAATCTCTATTCATCCGTCACCTTTGCGGCCCAACATTCCGATCCATACATGACGACAGGTCTTACAATGGTCTTGTAGATTTTGCCCTCTAATCGGAAGCGCATTCTGGCGTCGCATATGGTTCCTGAGACCTGTCGCCATTTCATCTATCCTGCGCTGATTCGGTTTTTAATGTCACGGTCAATATCGCCATTACACTGTATGAGGGACCCGAGGTATCGGAAATCAGAGCAGACCGGTAGCGTTACGCCATCGAGCTCTATGGGCATAAAATTGGAGAGACCGCCGAAATCGCAGAACAGGTGTTCAGTTTTAGAACGACTGATTTTCAAGCCCACCGACAAGGACAATATCGTCGGCACCATGGTGCCTCCTCCTGAATGTCTGACGACAGTGCGTCCATTATAAGCAGAAAGAGGTAGGGGCTTAGCGCCGAGCCCTGGTGTAAGCTCACCGCAACACTGAACCTGTCGGTGGTGCCAGCCGCCGCGCCGACCGGACACGTGTACAACATCTTTCATACATAGACCGGCATCTTACTTATCACCTAGTAATTAATAATTGAATAACTAATTCAAAATCATGTTCATTCATTCTATTATATAAGTATTTATTACCCCCCCCCCCCCCAAGTTTATATCAAATTGAAAACAGCCTTATTTGTTTGTTTTAAAAGTCTTTGTCTGTTTTACAAGAAACTCAAACTCTAAGATTATTCATAAGACAAATTTAACATAAAATAATGGTATCTTTGGCATGCTTCCTTTAATATATGTTTCAGGTTTATTCAGAGACTGAGCTGGCTCATTGAAAAGTTTAAAAAAAGAGCATATGGCGATATTATTCCTAAGAACCAGTAATTTTCACACAACGTAGTAGTACCCTAATTATAGGTACTGCTTATATCATGCAGCTAGCCTTAGAACCGCAATTTTGAATCGAACTGTTCGTGAAACCGAGTTTCAATACAAGTTATCAATAAGGCGAACTATCCGGTTGCGTTTACGATACGGCACGACGTATCGATCATTACTTCCTGAACCTGCTATCTGACTTCTACCGCTTATTGAAATATAAACTTTAGACTAATAAACATAGGATTTGCTTTACATTGGATGTGTTAGCCTAGATGAGTAGTTGAAAAGGTAAGAAGTCGGCGTTGAGCAACGTTTATGAGCTATAAAACTATTTTAATCCGTCCATTAGTATGCCGCGGGCGGTCGTCAATTAGTCTGGTGGTCTGTGTTGCCAGCCTGTATGTTGTTTCCTATGCCTATTTACAAATCAAATAGGGTTCGAGTAGTGATTGTACCCAGCAGGTTAGAAGTAAAATTAGATAAAATAATAATAATAAGTAATTGAATAGTTTATTTATTTCAACTATATGAAAGAATCGGAATTATTATTGTGTAGTGTTTTTCATTAGAGATTCTTTTATTATTTACCTTTTGTCTATTGTAATTAATTCAGGTATGACGTGATTTATGAAATATAATTGACTAACTCATAAAGTTTAAGCCTAGTTTAAAAGCTTTTATTATTTTATATGGCCCTGTATATAATACCTATAAATAAAAAACAAACTGAGTATTAACTATTCAAAATAACCTGTCATGAATAAATCCAATCACAATTACAATTTGTCACATGAGACAAATATCTCCTAGTCCATTCGGTTTTGCGATTAACCTATCTATAGATTTTAGAGATTTAAAAATTCTTCAGCAGCGTCAGAATACATTATAACAATAACATTAAGGAACGGAGCCGTAAAGAGCCTCCATAAGTAAGTAGTATCAGAATTTATTTATGTCTGGCGATCTAAAATCTAAAACGTAATAGTTTACCTATTTACATTAAACGTAAACCCGGGAACCCGTAACGTTAACGTGGACCCGGGTATGTTTTAAAATCACCACCCACCAAACAAGACCACCGTGGGATGTGCAGCAGCACCCCTGGAGTGCGGTGAAGATACTGCGATCACCAAGCGTGGCGATTATGGCATTTAATTATGATTAGCCATTAAGAGGGCGCAGTACGTTTGGTTCTCCATACAAACGTATTTATGCTCTCATTTTAAAACGCCAAGCTAGAATAAAATGAAACTTTGTATACACAAAGGGATCCAGCTTGTCTAGGGCGGAAATTAGTTTCTGTTGCTTGAAATTATAATGGCGAAAAAATACAGCGATTATTAAGGTTTTCATACAAGCCGTAAAAAACTCAAAAAACCGCTGTATTTTTTTTTCAATTTATAGCAACATAAACTAATTTCTGACCTAGGTATGCCGGATCCCATTGTGTATACAAAGTTTCATGTTATTCTAGCATTGCGTTTTAAAATGAGAGCCTAAATACGTTTGTATGGAGAACCGATCCACACCGATCGTACTGCGCCGTCTCAAATTGGGGGAGGCATATGTCCAGCAGTAAACGTCCTTGGCCTGATATGGTGGTGGTGGGGAAACGTAAACATGCTTGTCTATGAGACATAATTTGAAAGAAATAAGTAAGGATATTTGCATAGCGAAATAATACACGAAAAATCATAAACTTTTCTTTATTCTTACTCTAAATCTTGGAATTAGGTGCGGGGGTTCAATTTACAATAAAAACAACAGGCATATGATGATTGCCATTTTTACCGACTTCAATAGGATGAAGAAGGTTCTCAGTTCGTCTGCATGTTTGCTTGTTTTTCTTAAGTATGTATGTTCCCCGATAACTCTTGACCACGATGGCTGATTTTGATAATTCTTTTTTGTTTTAAAGCAGGTACCCCGACATTGGTCCCATATAAATTTGGTGAAGGTCTGATGATGGGATCTGGGTGGAATCGAGGAAACTCCTCGAATTTGATAGGCACGCATATGCCGATTTCGGTATTTTCTGTAGGCAACCAAGCATTGGCTCACGGAAACCACAAATTGTGGCATAGCAAGTACAAAATTGGAGTCCTTTTTTTTGTATAAATTATATCACTTATCATCATGGATAAGCTACCCATCACTCTCGCACTCGCATACTTGTCAGAACGCGACGAATATCTTATTACGCCTCCAGGATAAAATAGTATATTCCAACTCAGAAAAGGCAGTGAAACTTTAACGTGTTCTCGTTCTAAAGTTGATAATCCTTTTATTTTTAATTGAACCCGCTCCGATACACCTCAAAGCTACGCTGGCAACACCACGCGCACCGAGTTGCCTGTCCAAAAAACTCGCCCCGACCTGTTTCGTGCTTCGCGGAATCGAGAAAAAAAAAAAAACAAATTGCCATTTGGACGCGGCCTGAGACGTAGGGGAATGTCGTCAAGGCTTTCAACTTTCAATTACAATATAAATTTAAAGTTAAATAACTTTTATAATTAGGCAATAGGCCATTGTTTGGTAATTGCCGTGACTATGTAGTTAATAAGTTGAGGAAATCATTACAATGTAAATTAGTATCAGCTGTGGTTGAGAGAAGTTGTTGAGTTATTTATAGTAGGTAGTAAAGTGATAATTTATGGCGAATGGCTAGTCGTAAATTTAATTAGTACCTACATTTATTACTTTATTTGTGATTTGCGATAATTATGGCAATAGTGTGACTATTACAGCAATAAATTAAACAAGTAATTAAGGAAGGCCACATTATATACATACCCTGCCTGTTGAAATTAACATCGATATTACATTGAAGATTTATAAGAACTTAAATAATCTCAAAACACGAACCCCCGTAAGGTAATAAAAGTTAACTACCTGCCTTTTGTGCAGGTAGGTTAACTGTTTCATTTTAAGTAGTACCTACTTAATTATAATATTTGGACCAAAGGACTACTTCTTGTATTCTATACGTTTGTCAACTGAGAGTTCTTTACTTTACGCAAACGAATGTCCAGGAAAACAATTAGGTGCATTTTATCCATATCAGCCGAAGGACGTCCGCTGCTGGACATGGGCCTCCCCCAATTTCATGGGGGGTAAATGCCATAATCGCCACGCTTGGCATGCGGGTTGGCGATCGCACTATCTCCACCGCACTTTAGGGATGCTCCTGCCTATCCCCCGGTGGTCTTGTTCGTAGTTTTAGGACATACCCGGGTCCATTTTATGCATATCCTGAATCCGCATCACATATGCGTGGTTATAAGAAAGGGACACACACATGTTCGAGGTGCGTGTCTTTCCCTTTTGGTTGGACTGTCATCATCATCATATCAGCTAAAAAAACGTCCACTGCTGGACGAAGGCCTCCCGCAAGGTTCTCCATAAAGACCGGTCTTGCGCAGCCCTCATCTAGCGGCTTCCCGCGATCTTGACCAGATCGTGTCAGGATCTTGTCAGGTGGCCCGGCACCTTGTTGGCCAAGTCAAGTCATAAAAACTTAAACACAAAAGCCGTTATATAACTATTGGCCACAGGAGAGACCACTTACGTTTGTTCAACTAAGTAGACTATAAACCGAAAGGTCTAAAATTTTAAAAAATAACACAAAAAGATCAACACCTTTTATGTGGCAAAAAATTCTTAACCATTATTGGCATTTAATGTAAAATAATCCAACAACCAACGCCATCTTTCATGAGTTGGGCCAAAGCGGTGAAATGCACTTGCAAAGCTCCGATTAAGCCTCGTTCATGCTGTTGGGTAAAACACTTTATTTTACTCCGCCATGTTTGGCCGAATACCGGGTCTCGTACATTTATTTTGTGTCACGGACGCAGTTTTTTTTAATTTTTATCTTGCATCTAGATGCGATGATTACAACAAGGGACTACTTTTTTGGCCGGAATCGGCGCCTCGACGGCCTTTACTTTTGAATTTTAAATGATCTTCTGAAAAATTGTGAAGAGATATGCTTGTCGAAATATATGTAACAATGAAACAAATTTTGAAAAAAGGTAGTAAGAGAAACTGTCCTTTATTTTTTTCCATCAACTTGCTTTATTTAGTTTATGTCAAGTATCCTTTAAGTAGGTATAGGTAAGACTTCATTCCAAGCTACAGTTATAAAAAGGACACAACATGACTAGGTATTTTCGAATTGAAAATCATTAAAATGAATCCTACAACGTAATGCAGACTCACCTTGGGTACCTATTTGACGCACAGTGGGCATCACTATCATTTCTGTACTGTAGGTACTAATAATACTTTCTGGTAAACTTGTAATACTTCACAAGTGACCTCGAATTTTTCGTTGTACATTCGACAGCCAATTAGCATTCCCGTTGAGCTGTCAAAGTGATATGTTTACGTTCACTATTTTATTTAAATTGACATGGAGCTTGTTAATGTGATTTAATGATTTGGAATAACGACCGAAAAATATTACTCCCTGACTATTCGATCGATGACAGACACGACGGGTAAAGTTCGCTAGCTCAGCGCGGACCCCTGATCAGGGTGAAGCGATTCATTTCTCACGACCCAAAAGACGGCCCTAAAATTCTCTTTCCTTGGATTTTTTTCTCATTCGGCAGATTTTTCTCAAGCGGCCGCTTCTTCAGCTCTACCTTAAGGCGAAGGACTATTATATATTCTGTGCTCTAGGGCCGGCCCTGTGCTTACTATTATGATTAAAGAATAGCCATGGCCGCCGTCTGGAGCACTAAAGTATTGCACACAGTTGTTTTGTAGGTAGATGGTATAGTAAGACCGTATAGCAAACTGCCGTCCTACTACCACTGAATCAATAGTACCGCGGCTGTAGTCTTCATATTGTATTCATTTTTAAACCACTTTATCAGTTTATTTCCCGATACAGAGGATATACCGCGTACCTAAAACGAAGTATGTTCATGAATTGTCCTTTCTCTCGCTTACTCTCGCAAGTATGGTTCTCTAAACAATTCAAGCGGAACCAGGTCGAACCTTTTCCGGTACACCGTACTTCAGGTTCGAATTTCGCAATGGCGGCAGGCAGATCCTTAATCAGCAGTGTCAAAACCATCTGAAAACATTGCCACCCCAACTGTTACGTGATTTGCTTCTTGCATTATACTTTATTAAAAATGGTCCTAGTCTATTAGTTTTCTAATTAAGGCATCGTGGGGATTACATTTAAAAGACTCGATAATGATCGTCATGTCAATGCAATGTAGGTATTATGCGGTATGTATGGTTATACATGTTTTTATTGCTGAGCTATCAGTTGCGATTTATAAGTAACTAAGTAATAAGTAAATTCTAAACTCGAGTAAAATCTACATAACTATACGCGGTTTCGAGGCTTCTAACGAGTGTTTGTTTAAGTACGAGTATGAACGTGCACCCTTCCTCAGAATGTAAATTCCGGCCGGCGTCCGTAAATTTATAATGAGTTTTAGTGCGAGGGAGCAAAGTGCAACCTAGGGCGGGATAGTTCGTTTTGAGTTTGTGATTTTATGAGGATAATCTCTTGATTTAATGTTATATTTTTGCTGCAGTGTGAATATATCCTCGTTTAATGTTTGAATGTTTGATTGTTATCAGTTTGTAACACATTAAATTCGCTCAATCTGTGTTATGCCTATGTTATGTTAGTTATTTAAAGCTGTTCTATTTACAATATATTCTTGTTTGCATTCAAGGCTGTAAGCAGACAACTTACGTATAATAAAGGAAAGTACCTAATAACTATAATTTCGAATGTCACATAATTCAAAAATCATACTGTGTATATATAAGAGTATGTAAGTACCGAAGGTACGGTCGCGCTCTTTAATTGGGACCCATTTACCAAACAAAATCTTTGAATCTCAATACATTTTGACAAGACTGCCTACCGCAAGGGGTCCCAAATTAAATTCCTTAACTGTACCTAATACTTAATAACGGAGTGTTGTAAACTTGTAATGCACGTTTTATCTAACGCTCGTATTTTCGAAAATCTTAATAATTACCTAGTTTTTAATCAAAATTAATGAGCCAGTTCTGTACAGTTTTCTACTTAAAATTGGCGACTGCTTCCAAACTGCCAGTGACAATATGATCGATCTTTCAGGTAAAGAATCAAAATATAACTTTTTAGAAAAGTTTTGCAGCCCCGGGATCATCTTATGTGTAACATACCGGGATTTACGGGACTTTTAGAAAAGACCCTGCGTTTTGATATCAAAAATATTTTCTAGACGATTTTCATAAAATTCGGCGCGCACCGTAGCACAGCAGTATCGAGCTAACATTATTAGTGAGCATGAGCAAATAAGACAATTTTTTTTTGGTTTTTTACCAGCGGCCAGAATGTGTGTGTATTGTATTGTGTTTCTACTAAAACGAGAGCCTTCTGACCTTCTAACCCAGCGGAAAAACTAGACCCGTTTGGGATTGGACCGTTTTTTCAGAATGTCATGTTATATCATCATATCAGCCGAGGAACGTCCACTGGTCCAAATAGGCCTCCACCAAAGAGTGCTACAATGACAGTCCAGCGCCAACCGTCCAGCGAACTCCCGCGACCCTCCCAGGTCATCCTTGTGGGGGTTCAACAATTCAATTCAATTCAAATTCAATTCAAAAACGTTTATTCGTGACACACACGGTACATAATAATAATAATAAAAAGAAGGAAAGACAAACAAAATAGGGCCGTGCCACGAAATGGACCCAACTCAGCATATTGCTGGCTTTACAGCCAGCGCTGGTCTTCCGTAAGGCCCATTAAGTGAGGAAACGGTGGGTAACACAACATACAGTATACAAACAAACATATAGTACTAGAAGAACAAAAATAAAGTAAAAAACATTACACATTGCAACAAAAAACCGAGCTCAGAAAAAATAACAGTGTAGCTAATATTATACTTATATAAAACACAATACGAGTAACATCACAATTTTACAAGAAACAAAAGAAGAAACAAAAATAAAGTAATACAATTGTATGGATAAGGCCTAATACTGAGAATGAACGCAGCCATTCGCTCGCTGCTACTAGCGCCAGCGGCAAATACTAGAAGCTAAGCTACATCTACTCTCTACTCTACGACAAGGTCGACAACTTTGACAAGACAAGTAAAACTAAAACGTCAAAATAAACAATTTGTAAGCTTTGCTTTGCGGAATTGGAGACCTGGGTAATGAAAAGAGGGCACAGCGCTTTACGTACAATTACATACTATCAACTACGTACTATTTTAATAAAGGGGGCATACATGGCAATGCAATTGTGACACAAACGGTGAGAACGAGTTATATGCAGCTAGTGTCATGACACAAATCTTCCTGCCTGCGCTGGTGCTCATGCATGTATTTCTTAAGCATCATTTTAAAACTATGGACGTGTTCCAGGGTCCTTATCGGCGGTGGTACATTGTTCCAAATCTTGGAAGCTGCATAGCGAAAACTTCCCCGGAAAGCAGCGGTAGCATGTCGGGGCAATAACAAATGTGTTACACACTGGCACTGCCGACCTCGACGAGTAGTCGTGTGGATAGAGAGCTTGTCGAAGAGATATGCTGGTGACTTATGCTTTAAAACCCCAAAAAGCAGACAGGCCATATGAAGCTTACGACGGTGTTGCATTTTCAGGATACTGTGATTGTTTAAAAAAGGTGTTACGTGGGCCCTTAACGGAATGTTGAAACAAAATCGAGCACAAGCATTCTGAACACGCTGAATGAGTTTCTTTGTCTTTGCAAGGAGACGGGGACCCACAACTGCATCCACATAGTTGAGTCTAGATAATACCAGTGATTCCACAAGCCGTATACGCAAAGTTTCATTTAAAAAGGGTCTAATTTTATACAGGGTTTTGAGTTTATAAAAACAACCTCTGACACTATTGGCAGTATGCTTCTCATAGCGAAGTGTAGGGTCCATTAAGAGACCTAGGTTACGTGCTTCATATACTCGCTCTACAGGCTCACCCATAAGCTCAACATTAACAGTAGGATTTACCCTGAATAATTGTTGTCTGCTGCCAAAAATGAGATGTTTTGTCTTTTGAGGGTTAAGCAAAAGGCAGTTTTCTGTAGCCCAGGTGGTAATTTTTGCAAGATCTATGTTAAGCTTTTCAATGGCGCGGTCTATGTCTGATGGTTTAAAGGAGATGTACACTTGTATGTCATCTGCATATATGTGGTACCTACAATGTGTGATGCATGACCTTATATCAGCAGTATATAAAATAAATAAAATTGGGCCGATCACGGATCCTTGTGGTACGCCTCTAGAGACGGTGGCTTGTTCTGAAGTATGTGTTGAGCCATCACTCAGGTTAATTTTTACACATTGACTGCGGTTATTGAGGTAACTTTTGAACCATTTCAATGTATTGTTGTCAAAGCCATAGTAAGTCAACTTAGATAAAAGAAGATCAATATTGAGACAATCAAATGCACGGGAGAAATCAAGGAGCACTAGCAGTGTACACATCCCCTTGTCCTGTGCATACAAAATATTATCTGTAACATCAAGTAGCGCTGTTACTGTACTTCTCCCTTTCCTGAAACCTGACTGCATGTTGGGCAGGATATCATTTATCTCAAGGAAGTGTGTGAGCTGAGACACCACAGCTTTTTCTAATATTTTAGAGACGCAAGGCAAAATACTTATGGGTCTAAGATCTTTTAGCTCAGATGGGTTACTGGTTTTGGGCAATGGTTGTACAATTGCTAACTTCCATCTGTCTGGGTATGTACATGTCAAAATAGATGTATTTATTATGGCTGTTATTAAGTCAGTAGTGTGGGGCAGTGTCAACAAAAACATATTCAAGTTAATCCCGTCACAGCCTTCAGCATTTGATTTTAAATTCCTAATTATTTTAATAATCTGATCTGAACTGATTGGTGCTAATTTAAAAGTGGAATCACTATATCTGTGGAATTCAAAGTAGGTAAGGTTTGATATGGTGACTTTTGAAGCAATTGGTAGGTTTAAAAAATGCATATTTATCACGTTAGGATTGTCAAATATTGTAGGTAGGTCAGTGTTTTTTTTTGGCAATATTGTGGACTTGAGATTTTTCCACAGTTTTTTGGGATCATGTATGTTAATGTTTATATTTTGGTGAAAATAGGCTGATTTTTCATGAAAAATTGCTTTATGAACAGTAGATTTCAAATCCTTGTAATACTGTTTTTTGCTGTCACTCTGGTTCTTGTGAAATTCCACTGCCGCTCTGTCACGCAACCGCATCATGAGTTTGACTGTGTCCGTAATCCAGGGATGAGAGCATCTCTTGACTAGCGTAGATTTAAGTGGTGCATGGTAGTCAAATATATATAGTATATTTTGGTTGAAGGCTTCAACCATATCGTTAACATTTCCTAGATTAGATATCATGTCCCACCGCACAAACTGTAAATCCGCATCCAGTTTATCACATTGAATGCCTTTGATTGGCCTGTAAGTTAATCGAAATGGCTTAGGTTTTTCGAGTTTAATGTGGAAATCGCAAACAACAAGGCAGTGCCCATAGAGAGTACCCACGTGATCTACGCTTACATTTTTCGCTCGTAAATCCGTACAAACCACATCGAGCAGCGTCTGGCTAGTGTTTGTAAAATGTGTAGGTTGTGATACTAATTGAGTCAGGTAGAAACAAGTCATGAAATTATAAAATTTTGTAATTCTAAAGTCTAAATTGTTTAATAAATTTATATTAAAATCGCCTAAAAGTATCAGATGGTCATAATCAGGAATTGAGCCAATAGTGTCAGAAATAGCATCAAAAAATAAATCCAAATCCATCCAGGGTGGTCGATAAGCAGTTCCAATCGCTAGTTTCTTTCCGTTAAGGGTCAAAGTGACCCACATTTGTTCCACGGATCTATGCAACGGATCGACGGGGTGAGGCCAAGTCCGAGCGTTAACATGGCGCTTAATATAGAAGCCCACGCCTCCTCCACGGGATCTCGTGCCTTGTGGCCTAGGGATATGGCGCAATCTGTACCCTGAAAGTGCCGGTGCCTTACCCTCCTCCCCAGCTTTTAACCACGACTCGTTAATAGCCAGTACATCAAGGTCATGCCGAGTAGTCGCCGCTATAAAATCATCATGATTAGTGCCTAATGAACCAGCATTAAACAAACCTATCCTCAGAGACTTATTTGGCATTATCAGAGACAGGGAAACACGGTAGTAGCATATAAAAATATACGTGAGAAATGTATAAGAATGTGAGATTAATTATGTGTAGATCATTATGTGTTCTAGTAATAGAGAATAATAAACAAAGTAAACGTAAACACGATAGTTTGTATATTATATTGATACCTAAATAATTTCTGTTGTACATAGTTGTAAAATATATAACCATAATAACATGCTTCAATAAATATGATAATATTGTATAAATTGCAATTGCATTGCCATGCCATAGAAGAGCACCGTATATAAAATAACGCGTGAGCGTGACAACTTCAAACTGGGGCGGATCCAAAAACACGCATCATATCTGCGTCTGAACGGATGCAGTACGCCTGCTTTCCGTCGGCCTGCCGGGCGTACACCCGACCTCGCTTCGTCCACGCAAACCTCCACAGTTGCTTTCGGCACTCCTCCCGGACTCGCTGGAATAACAGCCGGTTCGTGCGCGTGAGTCGCTCGTTCACATACACGCGGCTAGGCGGGCCCGGCAGGCCAGCCTCAGCAGAAGTAAAATTCCGACGCACTCGCGCGGCCTGCAGCATCTCGTCCCGCAGCTGCCGCCGCGCCAGCCTGACGACAATGCGGCGCGGGCGGCCCGCGGCACCACCCTCTGCGGCGGCCGCCCCACCCCGCTCTGCGGCGCCGACTCTCTCGGCAAACACGATATCTCGGGTGTCAAGGCTGACACCAAGCTTGGCGGCAAGAATGGTGACCGTGTGCACTGCGTTTTCCCCCCTTGCCTCGGGGATATGGCCAATCTCCAGGTCCGAGAGCAGCGCATCCTGATCGCGGTCACTCAGCTCTATCTGGAGTCGAGCTACCGTCTGCTGCAGCTCCTCTACCACGCTAGTCTGGGGCGCCGTCTCTGCCTCCCTCCTTTCTACTGCCTCCAGTCGCCGCTCGAGGTCGTCCATACGATTCGCCATGTTGTGCAGTGTGGCCCGGATCTCTTCACGAAAGTCGCGCTGCTCAGCCATATACTCAAGGAGGACACGACGCAGCGCCGTGACCTCGCTCTCATCGATGGATCGGAGCACGGGGCCTGCGGACGGTGTAGCCAATGTCAGAGTCTGCTGCAGCGCAGGGTCTGTGAAGGGTGTTTCCACCGGCAGCGCCGGCCGTGGCGCGGGGGCAGCAGACGGTGTGACCAGCGGCACAACCAGCTGGGACGCGGGGCTTACTGATGATGCAGCCACCGTCAGAGTCCGTGCCTCCCCAGAGCCTCTTTTAGGGGTCCCATTGTCGTCAGTGTTCGTCTGCTTGACTTGGCAGTCAGGGCAAATCCAGCCCTTAGGGATAGCCACAGCTTCCCCCAGATTCCCGCAGCTCCTGTGGTAAACACCCCTGCAGATATCACAAGTGGGGGCACCTTTCAGCGACAAAAACTTCTGACAAGCCGCGCACTTCGTCATGTTTGCCTATCTTTAATTAAATATAAGTATTGTGTCAAAATTGTTATAAATAAAAATATGACCACTGTTTATTTTGTGTTGGTATTTTCACCTACCCACATACGTAAATGTCAATCCAATTAAGCACAATTAAAACACTATAAAAGCGCTCGTTTGCAAACGCGCGGTAGGCTGCAAACACTTACAGAGGGTTATTAGACCCAAGCGCACACACTGATAAAGACAGGTACGAGGAAGTAAATCGATTTACACGTTATTAAATTAGATAAACGCGAGTGCAGACTGTACGTGTTACCGTCCGTGACGTCACTCCAACACACGCTGCACCTACTGTTATGTATCAAATATTATACTACACAAAGTGTTTTTTAAACTCAGGTAAGTACAGTCAGCAGCACAAGTAGCTAAGCAGTATAACACGTTCACAATTATCTATAACGAGCCTTATTCTCTTGACATTAGAGTCTGTGTAGTACAAGCTATGATTCTAACTAACTTATGACCTCTAGAATGAAAGTCGCGTCCTTAACTCCTTCCACGACCACTTTGGCTTAGTTAGTAGTGACCCTGCTTATGAAGCCGGAGGTTCCAGGTCGGCATTTATTTGTGGGATGAGCATGAATATTTGTTCCTGGGTCTTGGATGTTTTCTTTGTATTTAAGTATTTATTTACCTATATAATAATTTATATCATCGTCTAGTATCCATAGTACAAGCTTAGCTTAGTTTGGGACTAGGTCAATTTGTGTTAGATTGTCCCCCAATATTTATTTATTTTTCATCACACTTGCTCGTAAAGGGTCTTATTGTACGCAGGCGTATAGAGTAGTTATAGCTGATTTAGCTCCCGTGGGAGTTATGGATTTTCATAACTCCCTAGGAAGTTATGAGTTTCTCTGTGATCTAATTGGTTTAAAAAATCTAGTTGGCCGCGCTCCACAAGAATACTACTCTCTGATTGGTCGCAATATTTAAGCTGCGCGCGCTGCGCGCTCCTCTCAGCATCCATACATTGATACTGGAGATGAAGTGGTGGATTTCTTCAATTTTGATTAGTTTTAGAGTTATTTATTTCCTCGCAAATGTGATGGATACATTGTGTTTACCTCGGGACGTAAGAAAACGTTACGCCCCTCGTTAGCAATGTACTATTATAACCGTTGGGCTACATTAGCTCCCACCATGACACCAATGTTATATTTAGTCTAACTAGTTGACACTCAACCAGCTCCTCAGGCCTGATTGCGTTCCGATTTGCGTAACAAGCCTTTGTGTCAAGTGATTCATGCATTGCCTAACTCACACAACAATGCCTTTGAGCGTTGCTTCACTGTGTGCCATTGTTCTCGCTGTGGCTGAAATGCGGGTATATTATTTATTTTTATTCTTGTTTGTGTTGATTTTGGCTTCCTAGGTATGTTAAGCATTTCTCGGGGGAAATAACATGAAGTGACCGTTTTGAGGTTGCGCAGTTTTGCAGTCAACAAAGAAAGTGATCTAGGTATCACTCTTCTCAATTATTAAGGTGGCTTCCTGACTAGGCGGTGCGGGATCAATATGTTGTATTTTGTTCTTTGACGTGAGCTTACTAATGTCGCAGAGATATTCTGAGGAGATACTGTCGTTTACCACCATATCAAGTGAAGGACGTCCACGGCTGGACATAGGCCTCCCCCAATTCCATGGGGGGTAAATCCCATCGCAGTATCTCCACCGCCCTCCAGGAAAGCTGCTGCCAATCTCCCGGAGGTCTTGGTCGTAGTTTTAGGACATACCCGGGTCTGGTTCCTAGGCAGTTTTTGGATGTTATGGAATTTGTAAATAAATCGGGAGGACAGAGCGACTAGATACTGTCGTTTGCGCAGTAGTAATATCATCCGCAGAAGGAGGTTAGAGTCGTATCGCACCGCTTCCACGTATCCCGCGCCAATCAGAAAGCCCTCATTTAAGTGTAGGGGCGCAGTACAAAGCGGTCTCGACAGACAGTTGACACTGACAAACTGAAAAAATTATTTAAAGATAGGTATTGTTTCCTTTTCTACAAGAACTTTATACATAATACTTACTTTTATAATTTGAAAATGGGTTAAAAATGGGTACGAAATACTTATGTGGCAGGATCCTCCTATCTATATAGGGGACACCCTAGATAAGGGCAGAGTGCGTACAATGCGCCACCATCGCGATCGCCCTTGAGTAATGCGCTTCAGTTCGTGCCAGATCTTCCCTACAGCCTCCGCTTCGGCAATGATAGGCCCGTTTCAGTGCGACGCGGATGGTAAAATACATATAATGTCATTTTTCTGCGTTCAGTGCGACGCGGGACTATTCGTGTGCGGATGTCTCGTCGGAGATCCGCGTTGGACATCAGCATCGGCCAACCGCGTCAAACGTCCGCACTACACTGTACCGGTAGTCCGCCGCCAGGTCTGCCTTAGGCGGCCGCGGTTACGCTTTCCTTGGATATTCCATTCCAGGGCTTGCTTAGGTATGTGGTCAGACCCTTCCAGGTCTACATCTAGGATCCTCCTGTGGGCCAATGTTAATGCTCTCATTGACCACTGTGGTCCACTGGCCACTGTGTGGGAACCACTGAGTTATGTATACAGAAGAAGTACTCGAGATCATATGCATTCGATTCCATTGGAGAGAGCAAAAGAGCTTGAGTAGATCATATTATGCAGCAAACTTCTGCGGCGCATTGATAGGATTTAACACATTGAAAATAATATCACTATGAGTGGTCGAGAAACGAAAATGGCCAAGTTGAGAATTCCATTCATCATCAGTTGAAACTTGTAGGTATCCGTGGTAGACCATTTTCTGACCCGGGTATGCCCTAAAACTACGACCAAGACCACCGGGGGATGGGCAGCAGCATCCTTGAAGCTGGAGTGCGGTGGAGATATAGTCAAAACTTTTTAAAATCACGATTTCCACTTAAAGCTTTCAAGTGGAAATCGTGATTTTAAAAGTTTACACTATACTGCGATCGCAAACCCGAATGCCAAGCGTGGCGATTATGGCATTTACCCCCCATGAAATTTGGGGAGTTCTATGTCCAGCTGTTGATGTCCTTCGGCTGATATGGTGGTGGTTAAGTACCTACTTGAAGGCACAGTCAGCCAAGAGTCTCCACCGCACTCCAAGGACGCTGCTGCCCATCCCCGGTGGTCTTGGTTGTAGTTTTAGGACATACTCGGGTCGGTACCAGAAGGTACTGAGTTATTAGAATTTTGGGGGTTAATTATGCGACCGCCATCTATAACTAGCACTGTTCGATGCGTCGTGGGTTTGAAACACTTTGGAAGATTTTACAGTGATATTCTCGTCATAAGGTAGTTATCATTGAGTTTGGTTCATTAACCAGTTAAAATGTTTAATAATAATAATAATAATAATCATTTATTTGTACTTAACTTACAAACAATAAACATACATTGCAAAAATTCATCTTGTTTGTACAACGACGCCTAAAGGTAGTGGTCGATAGTTCCGACCCCCGAACTAGGTGGGAGACCTGTATCTCGGGGGTTAGAGTTATCTCTTCTTCAGTGTCAGATAACAGAAATACAGTTCGGACAATATTCATTATCATTGGAGATGAATCGGAGTAGTTATTAGTACAGTGCTTTGTAAGATACAAATTATATTTATATTGTTGCCGTTCATATAAATTCGGGCTTTATAAGAACTATTGATTTATATGTATTTATTTATGTATAGGTATACATACCTATAACACATGTTATAGGTATGTATGCCTATACAACATATTCATAAGTATATACAAGTTGAATTAAAACTAAAGATATATTATATTATAACAAAGTAGACGTGATGCACGAACATTATTAATTAATTATTTAAATGATGGAATTAAGTTACATTCGAAGTAAAATCAAAATCAATTTAAAGTAAAAGCAAGAATTCTTACTCACTATTTGCCTAAGAATTTCTCAAACAATAGTCCCAAGTAGATTTTCTGTATATTCATATGTTAGAGTCTGCAGCCAGTTTTGTAATTTATTTTTAACTTCGAATTTTGTTAGTTTATATATTGAAATCAATTTGTTTATTTTGTTATAAATCCTCGGACCCTGCGCAAAAGCCTGTCGACGTGCGAATGATGAGCGACAAGAAACAGTCTTGCACACTGGTTTAGTTTGTCTACTGCTGACAATAGACTTATCCAGTGGCAATGATGAGTGTTGGCGCAGGATTGCACGAAGAATGTATATTTGTCTCACCGTCAGTTGGCGCGATTCAGAGTAAAGTTTGACGGTCGGATACTCTCTTCTTTTAAAGAGCATCACCTTCAAGATCGCTCTTTGGGCACGCTCTACGTTGATTAGTAGGGTTTTATATGTCCCACCCCAGACTGGGATGCAATAAGCAATAATTGAGACACATAGGCTTTGATAAACCATCAACAATGTTTCGACTGGTGCAGAGTGTCTGAGCTCCTTAAAGATATATATCATCTTACGGAGACGGGTGCAGAGAGCTTCAGTATGAGCACGCCAGTCCAGCTTTTGGTCCACTATTACGCCTAGGTATCTGATGTGAGGAACAATGGTCATGGCTATGCAACTGCAACTTGCGGTATTCGCCGAACAAGAGTGGGCTTTCACAACATCAGATTCCTTGCCGGGTGGTTGGGAGTTAGGTAATGAGAAGCGAATGATCTTGGATTTCTCAATGTTCATGGTTAATTTATTCATAGCGAGCCATTGAATAACACTTGAGAGAGAGCATTCCGCATTTTCCCTAGCTACAGACCATGAATTGCCATACACTAGGAGTGCTGTATCGTCTGCATATGTAAAAATTTCGCAGCTGGGAAGGGTCATTTGACACAGCTCATTTATATAGATAAGAAAAAGCGTTGGGCCAAGAATACTTCCCTGCGGAATACCATGGGAAATAATCTCATCACTGCTAAAAAAAGAATTAATTTTAACACTTTGTGTGCGATTGGACAGGTAATCTTTCATGATTTTTAAAGCCTGACCTCGAATTCCAATGAATTCTAACTTCATTAATAAGGTAGGGATAGAGACAGTGTCGAAAGCTTTGGCGAGGTCTATAAATATACCGTAGCATTTCATTTTATTATCCAATTTATTTACGACTGATTTAGTGAAAGCATATACTGCGTCTTCAGTAGAAATTCCTGGTCTAAAACCATACTGGTTGTGAGCAATGATCGAATATTTATTGAGGTATGATAATAACCTTTTATTTATGATTTTTTCTAAAATTTTTGATAGAGAACTAAGAATTGATATAGGTCTGTAATTAGTGACACTGGATCTATCCCCACTCTTATGAATCGGATGTACTATGGCTTTTTTAAAAACATCAGGGAAGATACCGGTATTTATAGCGAGGTTACATATATGTGTAATGGGAGGTATCAGGGGTTCTTTAGATTGCCTAATTACATTTGCTGGAATGTTATCCCACCCTGTTGCGCAATCACCTCGCAGGTCCATTATAATTCTCTCTACTTCCGCGACATCAGTCGGTAAGATTGAAAATGAGTTACAAGGAGGGTTCCGAGAGGCGTCTGCGATAGAAGAGCAGGTAATTGTAGGTATTTTGGATGCCAATTTTTTCCCAATATTAACAAAGAAATTATTCACTAAATTTATAGATGTTTGCGTATCGCCGGACTGTTGTAAAAGTTCAATGGGAGACTGCTTTTCACGACCGCAGTTTGTAATTGATTTAATAGCTTTCCACGTAGCTTTTGGATTGTTTTTTGCTTTTTCCAATTCACCTCTTTCAAAAGTTCTTTTCAATTTTCTGAGTAGTGCAGTACAAAAATTACGATAACGTTTATACGTTATTCTTAAGACCTCATTGTTAGGGTTTTGTTTTAATTTGCCATGCATCTTGTCACGATTGCGTATGCAGCGTACCAACCCAGGAGTCATCCATGGTTTAATGGTACGAATTTTTAATGGAACAACCACAGCTATATCTTAGGATCAAAGAGAAGCAGGAATGCGGCAAGGCGAGACAGCGTTTTACGGTGGCAGTTCCTAAAACTCGCGCGAAGCGCTTCTAATTTTATTGTGAGAACAGCCAAGCTGTGGAACTCCTTACCGGATACCTTGTTCCCCGTGAACTACCTACAACCTTACGGTCTTCAAGATGAGAGTGAGCCGGTTTTTACTAGGTAAGCGCGCTCCACCCTAATTATATATCACTTGAAGAGATGTTGTGCGCTTACCAGGTGATCCAGAGTAAAAAAAAACAATTATTGTAGTAGATACAGTTTTAAGATGTACGCCTCTCTCCTATGATAGGTACATTGTTTAATGTGTGAATTTATGTGTATTGGGCTTATAATCGTACATCACATTAATCGGGATTATTGGTTAGTTTAAGATTGGCTTCACTGTAAATGCACTTGTGAAGTCGTATAAAATTTAAAGCAATTTAATATCGAACTGATTTAATTGCACAGCAACAGACTCGGCCGCATGTCAAGGATGAACGTAGATAATGAAACAAAACAACTTCACTTTTTTGCACCGAGTTCGCATTGTAACATTCCGCTTTTTAAATGCAGCTATTTTTATCATTCATTTATTTTATCGTAATTATTCCAGTGTGCATAGCAATATTTTTATAAAAAGTTGATGACATTTTTAAACCATACAGATGTAAATGGGATTTCATTATGGCTTTTTGCTGATTAGTCCTTATCATCCTGTGTTGTAGTAATTTAAATATAGGTAGGTAATCAATCACCATTGCTAATCAGGGCTCCTATTTTACTACCGCCGATGGGATTTGGGTTTATTTTATGGGTTTTAGATTCATTTCAATTTCATCTTAAATGAGTGCGTCGCGGTCACATACATAATAACAATAGCTACTTGGGTGTGCGCGCACGCTAGAGGGAGCGAATGAGCCAAAGCGATTGACATATCATTTCTCTTTTCTAGAAAAACCGCGCTCCGTAAAGGTGTCTGTTTAAAGACATGGTACTGGTAACATTAAATATGTTGTAAGTTCGGCACGGCGTAAGCTTTGCGAAAGAAATCGGTACAGTCGAAAAAAAAATCAGGTTACAATTGACAAGTTTCTATGGGATGCCATCTGCTGGCGCCATATTTAACGTAGATCGGTCTCTAATCGTAAATTGGTGCAAATGGTGATGACCTAGTATGAAATATTAACTAATTTCGTTAACTTTCTAATGAACAAGATGTCTAAAAATATTTTATTTTTTAATTTTATAGCTGTTTTCAAGATATTCACGAAAAAGTGAAGAAAGCCTACCATCGTCTATACGATGTCACAAGGTTGAATTGTGATAGTCACAAGTTCACAACGCACAAAAAGAACATAAGTATCAGTACACTTTCTTTTAGTAAATCTGCCTTATTAATAGTGCTACTGTATGATTTTTTGAGCTGTGACGACTTACTTTTAGAATGAGAAACTTATAAAATTGATTTTTTTTTATATATGAAATTGATGCATTTTCAAAATTTACCCCTGGAACGAAATGTCAATTAAAAATGTATTGTAATTTCAACTATAACTATAACAAATCTAGGTTCGAAATTCAAAATTTGTTAGGAACACACGTGTGTTCGTAGCGTGCTTTATGTTTCTTATCCTCTGTTTGATTCCATCGGAAAAAAGCCCGCCTAAATAAATGAAATGTTGTTAATTCAACCTTAATTGACAACAACTCAATAGTTCTGTCATTATTAGTCAAACGCACGTTAAAAGCCTCAGTCACAGTTTAATATATTGTAATACTGTGCCTCAGTACTACCTTTAAGGCGGCGTTCATAAATTACGTCATTTCAATTTAGAGGGGTAGGCTGGATATGAAATGATGGTAGCATGACGCAAGAGGGTGGCATTCGATTATGATGCTTGGATGATTATAGGGCGAGCGGTCAAAAATCAACCAAATACTGATGACGTAATTTATGAACAGCGCATAAGTTGTAGCGTCGTCGTTTTGTCGTGAAACCGGCCTCATATTCGATTTTCCCTGGTAAAGTCATTATGACATAAAGTTGTATTTCACCTAGCTTATGAAAAAGGATTTTTTACTATACCAGTACATATATAGTCATTGTCGATGCAAATACCGCAAATTTCATATTCCTGCTTTGCTGAGTCGCGTTTTGGCACCCACAATTGGGTAGATGACAGATGACTCATCTTACAAATTGTAAAATACTGTCGCTATATTGATAGAAAAGTATCATTTTATAACATTAAGATTGAAATAAAAAAAAAACAAAGTCTTAAAAACTCACGAGACTTGAAAATTTCAGAAATGGATTTTACTCTTTTTATAATCCAAAAGTAATTAGAAAAGTACCATCAGGATTATTATATCATCACCATATTTATATGATAATGTACATGTTTTACCATTGTAAATATTTCCGTCTTGTTTTCCGCTCACGGGACAATGGTGTCCCGGACCTTTATCTTTACCAAACGAGTACCACTACCGCATACCCACACGTAAGAGGCCCTTTTGACAATTTAATGAAATGCAAGGGGTACGCCAAGCGGATGCTGTCCCTGGCCGTATCATGGGACGCACACAGAGACAGCACCTGCCAAGGTGCACATGGACTATTGTTGGTTGATGGAATCTAAATGAATCTGTTTATTTGGTGAGGATGACGGACTATTGGGTGAGACATCGGACGCCTGTCTAATAGCAGTCTCACATTTTATTTCCGGCAGACGGTGACTCGCTTCATGCTAGATGGGCCCCTATTATTTAATAGCGACATATAACAATAGCCTAGGGACAACACCATTGTTATATGCTGAGCTGGAGGGGTAGAGGTGGCACTGGACATTCAACATAAGTATAGCCAACTCGCCACTTAGGTGACTACATCTATCCTCGAGCAACAGCTCTTGCGACTCCACTCTGGACGGCCGGTTAAGGCGAGGCAGAGGCGAAAGGGCCCGTCCAACCAACCAACCGATCAGTACAGCCTGACGCCAGATGCACCCCCAGGAGCACTCAGGTACGTAGGGTTGCTACTATTATATGTGTATTAATAAACAATAAATTGCATAAGATCTATCCACCAATTGCAAAAGTGAATAACAAACGGAACAATATTAAATGGTTAACAAAAGGGATAAAAAAGTCATGTCATGTAAAACGTGCGATATACATCAATTATAGGAATTCTGCCACAAACAAAAATACAAACAAAAACTATTTTAGGAACTACAACAAAATCTTAAAGAAATGTATAAGCATGTCTAGGAAAATTAATAATAATAAATACATAATCATGAATAAGAACAAATGTATGGCTACATGGAATGTTATATCATCGTCTACTTGTAATGAAGTACACAAAAATGACATCCGATCTATAAAATTTAATGACATGACTTACGAAAATCCACTAGACATCTCTAATATTTTGAATAATTTTTTCATTGACACCATAAATTACAATATTTCGCCTAAAACTAATTCCAATATTAAAATATGTAACCACCGTAATTCGATTTTCTTAAAACCAGTATCTGAAACTGAAGTATACAAATTGATTATGTCATTAAATAATAGTAAAACATGTGGTTATGATAATATATCGACAGATATCTTGAAGCTAAATGCCTTGAACTTAAGTCGACCCTTGAGTCATTTGATTAACCTGTCACTTAGTCAAGGTATTTTTCCGGAGCAACTGAAACTTTCAATCGTAAAGCCCTTGCACAAGAAAGGCGACCGTGATGATCCTAATTGCTATAGACCAATAACGATTGTACCTACTCTGTCAAAAGTTATCGAAAAGGCAATGTGTGTCCGATTAACCGACTACTTAACAAAAAATGATTTGTTAAATTCTGAACAGTACGGGTTCCGAAAGGGTCTTTCGACGGAACTGGCTTGCTTTAACTTCATCAAATTCATCACAGATGCAATTAACCACAAGCTGCCTGTTATGTCCATCTTCCTAGATATGAGTAAAGCTTTCGATTTTGTTGATCACACTATACTCCTTTCGAAACTTGAATCATATGGAATCCGCGGAAAAGCTTTGGAATGGTTTACAAGTTATTTAGGAAATAGGAAGCAATGCACTGAAATAACCAGAGTGGTCCCCGAAAAAAATCGTTTTGTTAAAAAATCATACAGATCTGAGTTCCGTTCAAATAACTCTGGAGTACCTCAGGGGAGCAATTTGGGGCCATTGCTGTTCCTACTCTATATAAACGATTTACCACAAGCAACAACTGAAAAGTGCATTCTGTTTGCTGATGATACGACGCTAATAGTCAAAGGAGATATCATCAATGAATATGAGACCAATATAAACAGAGCATTAGATGATATTTATACATGGACATGCAATAATAATCTTAACATCAATTTATCTAAAACTAAATACATGCAATTTCGTTCTTACAAATCTAACCCGAAACAGCTGAACATAAGGTATAGTAATAATTTAATAGAGGAAACCAGTAGCATAAAATTTTTAGGTTTAACGGTTGACAGTCACCTAAATTGGAAAGATCATATTGATTTCGTTTGCTCCAAATTGGATAGATTTGTTTTTGCACTAAGAAAACTCAGTAGAACAGTATCTACTGAAGCTGCAATAACAGCATATTATGGATACGTTTCGTCTACTTTAGATTATGGTCTCTTATTGTGGGGCAATTCGGTTCAGGTTGAGAGGGCATTTAAAGTACAAAAAAAGTGCATACGTGCTATCACAAACTCATGGTTAATGGATAGTTGCAAACCTTTATTTAAAAAATACAATATACTGACTTTGGCATGTATGTATATTAGAAAGGCCTGTCTGTTTGTCAAAGATCATAGGGACTATTTTCAATTACGTTCCGATGTGTCTACCGGAACACAAAGGGCACAGTACAGAAATCTCTTGTATCAACCTCGATGTCGTGCTGATATATATAGACGCAATGCCTACTATTCTTGCATATTAGTGTACAATAAATTACCAGACGAAATTAAACTTTTGTGCAATATAGAATTTAGGACAAAATTGACGAAATGGCTCTATGAACATTGTTTTTACTCCGTAAAGGAATTTTTGGACATTGCACGCAACTAAATTAATTTATAACCTTAAATTGTTTTCCTAATATCATTAGTTAGTTCATCAATATTTTTATTTGTAATTATTAATAGAGTATTATGCTAATATTTGCATGCCGTTTAAGGCTGAATACTGCGACTCACAATATAATGTTAACATCTTATGTACATATTCTTGCAAATAAACTTTACTTTACTTTACTTTACTTTACTTTCCAATTTGATCGTAATTTTACACATCAATCCGTCCATAACACAGTTTACAGATGAGTTATGTTAGTTAAAGAGCGGGTTGTATCACCTTATGACCTGTCAAACTTGCTTTACAATCAGGTTTTAACGAATGTCGTGCATACCACTCTAAAATAATGGTTTTATTTATGGTCGCATGATGTATAATGGGACGCGGGTATGTCTTAAAACTACGACTAAGACCACCGGGGGATGGGCAGCAGCATCCCTGGAGTACGGTGGAAATACTGCGATCGCCAACCCGCATGCCAAGCCCATGAAATTGGGGGAGGCCTATGTCCAGCAGTGGACGTCCTTCGGCTGATATGATAATTCATAATTCATAATTCATGTATTGCATCTTAATCATGTGGTACAAAATAGGTGTTACATTAGGGTTGGATCACACATGAACCCTGTTAGGGCGCGGCAAGTATTTCTTAAAATTAAAGCTAAAACTAGGAGATGAAGTTTAGAGTTTACAATTCTTTACCTAGATATAATTTTTTGATAGATATTATTGATTTTTTCTAATTTACCTACTTAATAAAATATTTAATTTACATGCGTTATCTTCGGATATAATAAGTATTATTTCATTTTGGCAAAGATGCATCATTGAGGTACTCGTCTATGGAATAATAACATTTTTTGAGGAGCAATTTTTTTAGTTCCCTTTTGAACACTTCGTCTTCTATTTCATTTTTTATTTTTTGTGGTAATTTGTTTGCTATATTTATGCATCGATAGTATGGGCCTTTTTTGAACATCTCTAATTTAGAGGCAGGCAGTTGTAACTGGTCTTTATCATTTTTCCTTCGTTGCGAATTAACCATTTTCTTGGTGAAAAGATGCGAATTGTTCCTAACAAAGACTGACGCTTCCATAATGTATATAGAGGGTAGCGTGAGAATATTTAATTTAGCGAAGTGCGGTCGGCAACTATCTGGTATCCGTGTGTTGGTTAGTATGCGAATACACTTCTTCTGCATCACGAATAGTTCATGGACATCAGTGCTGGCCCCCCACAGAATCACACCATACTGGAGCCTTGCATGTGCAAATGCAAAATATGCTGATAAGGCAGTTTCCAAGTTAGTATTAACCTTAAGCACACTTAGCGCGTATATAAAGCTCGATAATTTTGATTTTATGTTTTGTATATGTGATTTCCAATTCAAACTTGTATCAATGTTTATTCCTAACAATTTAAATTCATTTACTTCCCCTATAGTTTGAGTTTTTATTTGTAATGACATTTTCAGTGGTTTCTTTTGAATAGGCTTGAATTGGATTATTTTCGTTTTTGTGAGATTTATTTCAAGATTATGATCTGAAAGCCACTCCATTATGGTTTCCGCAATTTATGGTGTAATATATATATGGTGGTGGTGGTGGATGTATAATGATGTAAACTCCTTGTTGATATGGCTTTCCGAGGCTAAGTGCCCTCAATATTGTCGTCGTTTGCGTTTGTCTATCGTTCGAATGAAACACACTGAAAATCATTTCTGCGATAAAAAAAAATAGTTAGTGTAATTAGGGAAACGGCACCACTGCGGGGCGGAGGCGGTTTTGCATTTTTGATCTTTCCGAAACTGTCGACTATCGATTACTGTTTCTTATGTCACACACGCCCCCTCCGCTCTACCACGCTACCGAATACCGCGCGGATTTTTGATGCGACTTGCCCCGGACTGCGTTCGCTGAAGCGCAACACCGCCTCCGCCCCGCAACGACGCTGCGCTACGCTCTGTGCCTTTCAAGTTAAAATCTTGTGGGGATAAAATATACGTAATCCTCACAATGTTTTTTTTTTCCACAAAAAGCTCTTTAGAAGATCAAATGTTTTCAGAAGTAGCTACGCGGGCCTAATGCTCATAATGTACACACAGATTCTAATATCAAGAGAATAAGGCCTTGTGTTTTTTTTATATACTACGACGGTGGCAAACAAGCTTACGGCCTGCCTGATGGTAAGCAGACACCGTAGCCTATACACTGTAGATGTAGTAAATCATAATTGCGAATGTCGATTCTGACTTAGCTATTCCGCTGCTGACTGTGCATAAGTTAAGTAAGAGGTAAAAGTATGTTCGTCTTCATTTTATCAAACAGATCTAGCTTTAAATTAGCGGAAACGCATAAAATCTGCAATTAGTCTGGCAACACTCAGGCTCTTTCCACTATTACACAGACGTGCGTAATATCAGTAGCAGCGACGAACGACTTAATTACGGAGCGCGACGCGCCAGGTCGCAGGGTTGCCAACTCATTCATAAATAAAATCAAAAAATTATACAAAAAAAACCGACTCCAATTGTGTACTTGCTATGCCACAATTTGTGGTTTCCGTGAGCCAATGCTTGGTAACCTACAGAAAATACCGAAATCAGCATCTGCGTGCCTATCAAATTCGAGGATTTTCCTCGATTCCTCCTAGATCCCATCAACAGACCTTCACCGAATTTATATGGGACCAATTTCGGGGTGCCTGCTTTGAAACAAAAAAAGAATTATCAAAATCGGCCAACGTGGTCAAGAGTTATCTGGGTACATACATACATAAAAAAAACAAGCAAACATGCAGACGAACTCAGTACCTCCTTCCTTCTATAGAAGTCGGTAAAAATAATTTATGCAAGTCACTTTATATGGGCCGATGATATTTGAGGAGTTCCATCGATTCCTCGGGAACCGATACTTACCTTTAGTTCCTCATCATAAGTTCCACTTAAAAATGTGTATTTTGATGTGTGTGTAATAAATGTGTATTTTGACGAGCATTAGTTGCTACGTTTACGAAATTTCATCGGAATCTGTGAAGGGCCTACATTATTGAGGAGTTCTGTAGTCATCATCACCAGTTCTGCTTCACCAAATTTGTGGTTTCCGAGAGCAAATACATGGTTAACTTCAGAAAGTACCGAAATCGCCATACACGTGCCTATCAAATTTGAGAAGCTCTCTCGATTCCTCCTAGATTCCATCATCAGAGTCCAACTTGAAGGTACCTGCTTTGAAACAAAAAAGAATTATCAAAATCAGCCAACGTGGTCAAGAGTTATCGGGGAACCACTACCATATCAACCGAAGGACGTCCACTGCTGGACATAGGCCTCCCCTAATTTAATGGGGGGTAAAAGCCATAATTTTCACGCTTAGCATGCAGGTTGGAGATCGCAGTATCTCCACCGTACTCCAGGGATGCTGCTGCCCATCGGGGATACACACACATACATACATAAGATAATAGTAACAATAATGCAGACATACTGAGAACCTCCTTCCTTCTATTATAGTCGCTTAGTATATTTGAAGGGATAGCTCAAAAACATATTTGTTTTTTTTTGTAGATAGTAAAAAATATTTTTATAAACCCTATTTGTGGAATATTCAACTCAACTCAAAATATTCTTTATTCAAATAGGCCTAGCAACAAGCACTTTCGAATTACATTTTCATCGCACTTGCTCGTATAATAAATAAATGACTTCATGAAGCGCACTACACACTTACAGAGCTACAACTACAATAATAGCGGATAGGATACGCGGCCTGCAGCCCAACGTTTCTCGCCGAGATTTGTTTAGTGCTTTTCTCAAACATATGCAATGAAATAAAAAAATACACCACTGAAAAAACAAATTTTACAGACGCCATGTTTGACATTAAAAAGAAAAAAAATGTTCTCATTTTGTATGAAATTCCTTTTCAGTTCTCCCGAGTCGCCTGCAACATGATACTTTGAAGTCTGTACGCACGTAATGACGAAATTTCATTGCATGTTTGAGAAAAATACTTTACAATGTAAAGTGCCAACCCTTAGTGCGTGAACGAGGGATTAATTACCGTACTATTAGACCTCATGTTAACGGTGCCAAATAACACATATCCGACTTTTTACGGCCCAGTTAAACTTGCTAAGTGCACGTTGGAAATGTAGTTTATATTAAAAGAAAATAATGTCATTCTGTAATGTTCTTAAAGCGTACCACACTGTGCCGGTTTAATCCAAAAATACAATTCATATTATCTAAACGAATGATCGTATCGAAATTTCAAACGTTCACATTTTAGATAAATCAATTACCAATCTTTTTCCGAAAGAAACGTTTTAATATCACTTGTAGTTTAGGAGTAGTGAATTTTATGTTAAAAACAGCCTTTTTTCAAGATTGATTATGACATAGTATTTAAAAACATACAAAAAATTCAAACGTTCAGATTGTTCAATAGGCGCGGATTGCTTACGGCAACAAATAGTCTTAATCCGGCACTGGTACCACACACTGGAGCAGTCTGCGGTGGCGGCCAGTTGTACACTATAACAATCCTAACAATCATTCAGACACACGAGGCTTTGATTGTCATAAGGTAAAGTAACCAGTGCTCGTCGTTAAACCAACACTTGGCACCTTCAATCTATAATGTCATTACAATAGAGGTGACAGTTCGGTGTCATCTATTGGGCATTGAGGTGTCGGACATTGGTGCCTCTGGCCGCGGGCCGCGCCATTTTGTGATACGCAAGGCTCATCCTCCGGGCTAGTAAAAAGGTTTGGTTCTAAAACTAAACAACCAAGCATCCTGGAATCATTGCTTGTAATTAATAATTATTGACCGAGTGAAAAAAGGTCTCCGTTGTAGGCCACTCCCTGACTTGTTGGGGTGGGCTCGATATGTCATAGGTATTTTGTTGTTTGACGTGCTTACGTAGCGTAAGCTTCTACTGATGTGAAATTTCCTCACTTGACGAATTACTGTCATTATTACGTTTGCGCAGTACTAATACGACGCGCAGAATTGGGGCAGTACTGCATTGATATCGGGTGACACTGACGACAGTTTTCTCATATCGTACTGCCTGCGCCTGCGCATAGATAAAACAGGACGACGCCTTAGCTTAAAAAAAAAATGATTTCGCAAGTTCGGTCGGCGGACGGCAGATTTCCGGATTTCCCGTTACATGTTCTCCTCTACAGGTCGCATTTCTCACCCGATTCTCATGAAATTCAGTAGCCAGGGTTAGGGAATTATAATTATATAGAATTTTTATGTCTAGTCAGTATAGAAAACTTTTAAATTTGAAAAAAAAAATCGCGATGTCTACAGCTCACAGAGCCACTAACAATAAATAAATAAATACTATTTATGTCAAAACAAATATTCGAACGAGGATGTGTTCTAACTGTATACCATAATTCTTGAAACCTGCTATTCTGTCGCTTTCGGGCAGACACCAGTGATGTCAATACATAACAAAAAATATTTTGATAATTTATTCAGGCAAAACATTATTTTTTCAGCCATATAAAAAAAAACTTAGGCCCCTGAGCTTGTTTTCTATTATTTTGTCACTTATACGTAAATTATACTATACATATATTTAAAATTTTATAATAATACTAGCTGGCCCGCGCGGCTTCACTCGCGTATTACAAATAACGAAAGGGATGCTGCGGATTAAAATATAGCCAAGTTTATCCTTCAAAAAGGTCCATTCTATACACACATATTTTTTTAAATGTAATGGTTTATTTCGGATATATTTATTATTACTTATTATTAACCCTTTCAGACATTTTATTTCGTGAAAGACATATTGTGGACAGCTACAAAATACGATCGTAAATAGACAAATCTAAACTCCCATAGACTAATATCGTAACATATTGTTGAAAATTCAACAAAGTTTGTAAAAGGTGAGGCGGCTGAGCACAAAATCAGGAATGAACTAAGTAATCATAATTTAGGACAAATTTCGCTTTTTGCAATACAACGTACACAATCCGTTTCTGACGCTTCTCCTTACCAAAAGTAAAAAAGGTCCTAAAGTCTATGCTTTGTAATACACACAATAATTATCATTGCCGAACGCCTATGTAATCGTACGATGGCCACAATGCCTTCTGACGATTGAAGTTTTGGCTGTGCTGTGTGTTGGTCAATTTAGCCCACATCTCTCTCAGCCCGCGGGCCTAAATTACCACTATAAAATTCGTTTATATTTTTATATTCATACCTAGTCAACTCAACCCATGGATCTAAACGACTACAATGAAATATGTAGAGTTAGAGTGTGTCCGAACTCGAAAAAAGAGGGAGATATTAAACAGAATTTGGGACCTCTCCTTTTTGGAAGTTGGAGTTTACCATTCAATTTTAGCGGAACCTTTATCAAAGTCTACAATATTTGTAGATGTTTTTTTTAATAAATAATTTTATACCATTTTTTTTGTTTTTAGGATATAAATGTTTGTTATATATTTAATTTTAAGAAGACTGAAGTTTTAGAGGCTTCCTGAAGCTGACTGTTACATAAGTCAACTTAGCCCGTGGGCCTATAGTCGTCACTATGATATTTTTCCTTTTTCCTAGTCCTTCTAGCCCGCAAGGGCCCATGTCCTGTAAATTAACCATAAAAACAAACATATTTTATAATGTTCATTTAGGCCCGCAAGCTGATGTGAGCTGAGTAGACCAACACTTCCGACGAACGACGAAGAAGTAGCCAATGGCCTTTCAGCTAGAAGTGCGAACTTTTCTAATGAGTTGTTAGTTTAACTTGTTTGTAACAGATGTCACTTTGTACTATCTCTATCGCACTTGCATATATAAGTGACAGAGATGCAGTGGTCGTGCGGTTAGTTCTTACTAAATACCACATCGGCGCTACCAAAGACTACAATTTTACATGTCGCTACGATCTATGTGGAGTATTTCACTAATATCTCAATCTCAGTACGTATATATATTGTACTTTGTGGAAATAGGCTAAAATGAGTTTGTATTTAGTAAAGATGATGTAGAGATGACAATTTAATATTGACATTTATTAAGCCCATTGAGGCCTTTTACACGGTGAATATTATCTCGCAATAAACTCATATCACGATCCGTATCACGTGAATATTAATGAATATTGAACACAGATATCTTCTATATGGAGATTGTGTGCTTCTATATGGAGAAAATTCGTCAACAGCCGAAAATGATCGTCCTATCTGTCCCGTTCTAACTCATCTTAGTTAACCATAAGGATTCAAAGAGACAACTATATGAAAACCGGCCAAGTGCGAGTCGGACTCGCGCACGAACGGTTCCGTACCAGAAAAAAAAACGCCAACTACTCTGTTGTATGGGAGCCCCCCTTAATTATTATTATTAATTTGATTTTAGTATTTGTTGTTGTAGCGGCAACAGAAATACACAATCTGTGAAAATTTCAACTGTCTAGCTATTACAGCGGCAGCGGCGGTAGCGGTATACTTGAGATACAGCCTGGTGATAGACGGACGGACGGACGGACGGACGGACAGCGAAGTCTTAGTAATAGGGTCACGTTTTTACCCTTTGGGTAAGGAACCCTAAAAATCATCTTGCTTAACACTACGGATCTGTTGATATTATTAATTTAAGATATTGAAGCAAAGTACAAACAATCAGGAAAACTGCGATAATATTGACAACTAATTAAGCATAATTGAGATAAGAAAATATTAATCGTGTAAAGGTCCCCATTAAAAATAAATAAAAAATGACACACCACGTCTGTCATTCATGTAAACATTGTAAACAGACCGTTTATTTGGTGATTAGTTATTTTACTGGTGATGCGGATATATAAAGCTGACTCAAAACTCATATTTACTTTTGCTGCAGAACTTACTACAGCTTTGAGCTCTATCATATTTCCTCAATTTATTCGCAATATGTCAATGAGGCAAAGGACTTGCACATGTATTATTGCATGCCGTTATACCGTACGTCAAATGCCAAAGAATTGATATCAACGCCATCTATAGTACAGAACTGTTCAGCAGATCCGTTTTTTCATGTAAACGCGATAACGACTCCACCTACCGGGTCCAATTGTATTTTCAAACCATCCAGGAATCCACTCGAATATACACACCAAATTTTATCCAAATCGGTCCAGCCGTTTAAGAGGAGTAAGGTGACAAACACACGTACAGAAGAATTATATATATAAAGAAGATGAATGCAACGCACGTATTTATCTTTATATTTATGTAAGAACAATATTCAAACTTTAAAATTAAGTTTTTTAGATTTTACTTTTTTGCTTTTAAGAGGTATTTGCAGTAGGTAATGGACGATATATCGCTTTTCATAAGCATTGATACGATATAATATAATAGAATAGGAAAGTACAGTTAATATACCTACCTAACACTTTATTTTATTTAAAGGTACCTACAGTGACTATGTTTAATACTTGATTTATTACATTTATAAAATAATTTATCCCACCAAAAACATTTCATGTAGAATGTTGCCAAGACGACCACATAAGGTTTGCCCTGTGAAAAAGATATCGATCTCATGTAGAGCTAAGCTTCTGAATCTACACGGCCTAACTCTACCGACCCTAACTTCAACAAATTCTACATATCAGTAAATATGTATGGCTTCGCCGTTTCTCTACCGTCGTGGAGGTGATGCGAATATTTAGTTTCTGATCTGAAGTAAGTAACGAAACAGCCAAGCCATACATATTTACTGATATGTAGAATTTGTTGAAGTTAGGGTCGGTAGAGTTAGGCCGTGCAGATTCAGAAGCTTGGCTCTACATGAGATCTGATATCTTTTTCACAGGGCAAACCTTATGTGATCGTCTTCGCAACATTTTACATGAAATGTTTTTGGTAAGATTTCAGTTCTTTTTGCAAGGCGGAGGTTCTTGTAAGTACTTCTTAATAGGTTTTTTAGTTACTAGGTTTTCTAGTTATGAATTTGTTTGTTGGTTGTATACTAAACTTAGATTACATACCAAATTTCAGCTTTCTATCACTTCAGGAAGTAGCCCAACATTTTGATGATCATCAGTGTGTCAGTAACGAAATCGGTGTATTTTAGATACCAATAAAATCTAAAGTATTAGAACTATTCAATTCAAACTTTGTATGTTTAATTAGTCTATTATTGACATCATATCCTGAGAATATAAACTATCTGGTACATCGGAAACCAACTTTATGAGGGTTCGGAAAAACGACGAAACACTTCGAGAAAAGGTAGGTAGTGCCCTTGCGCTTTGCTTGGCTCGTCTTGGCGGGGGCACTACCGTGTCCCCGGATTAGTTAGACCAATAATACAATTTGACTTTTTAGTCAAATTGTATTATTAGCAAAACTAAACCTAAAAATAAAAGTAAACTATAACAAAGTTAAGTTAAACTAAAACTAAACTAAATCTAAAAATGGCCCCTGCGGCATTGTGCAAAAGATGCTGGCGACGTTTCCTCGCTGAATCGCCAAACTGATTCTTTAGCACCCGTCCCTTACTACACGGAATCAAAGACATTCCGTCCGGTCTCTACAGTTGAAGTGAAATGTGTCTTAAAACTTTTGCAACTTCCCATTGTATAAGGAAAATAACTGTCGACTTATTTTATTTCTGTTGTTGACTGTACATATTATGAGGTTTGTTCACTCGTTTTGTGACCATTTTACACGTCATTTGTAAGGTCATTGGACGTTATTATCATAAATATATAGAATAGGTAACAACAAGACTCGCATTACTTAACAACCTTGCATACCTATAAACATAACATTAATTCAGATTCAGACGTTTACGTAAATAAGTAGAAAATATAAAAGTGGTTTACCCGATAATACTTTAAGAATTTCTATAATAGCATTGTATTTAAACAGCAGCATTAACCATTATCTTAGACAATAGTGGACAGCCGACTACCGGTCTTCAAGCTACTGTAATACCCAAACAACTAGCTCCATTATAAAATCCTTAATGCCGTTGAAATAAGGCTTCGTATTGTTTGGCAGGATACGTGCAATTTAAGGTTATACAATGAGTGCGCAAGTTTTGAAGGCGCCATGCGGTAGGCTTTTGTTTCTATTAAATCATGGTTTTATGAGTCTTATTGTGAAGGCCGTAAGGTTTAAATTTAAATTAGGTGGACGTGATGTGATGTTCCAGAATAGTGCTGGTGTAAAAAATGTTGGAAGTAGGCAGTGCCTGCCGGTAGCTTGTTTAATTCAAGGTTTGTCGTCAGCTATGCGTCTGGCTGATGTTTTTTTCTCTTTTGTTTTGAACAATGAATTATCCATGAAATACAGGAATATGTGTCATGCAGTTGATAGTCCGGACTTGGTTGAGAAATTGGTGCGACTGTTTGTACCTGACGTTCCTCGAATAACCCTTAGACCACGTGCGCGTCCTTTATTGGCAGTACCAGTGGCCCGCACATTGTCGCACAGAAGAAACTCGCCATTTATTTGGGCGATGAAGTGTCTCAATGCGCTTCTGATACTTTGTCTTCAGTGTACCTGAATGCGACTTTTTCGCATGACAATGGCCGGCAGTTTGTTGTGCATGTTTAAAGTTTTGCGAGACGATGGATAGCAGGCAATCTAGTGTTCCAATATAATTTTAGTTTCCTTTATGTACCTATGTTTACCTGTGCAATGGTTAAGTTACAACAATAAAATAAAATAAAATGTCAGGTCTCCAAAATCTCCGAATTCTTATCTTTCAAGTTCATTACTTGATATAAAGTGTCTCACCGCAAACCATTACTAGATATAAAGGCCTGTCCATAGATACCCCACACGCCTATGTGCATTCAAAAAAATGTTTGACCCCCTGTTACATGTATCAGTTTAATATTTTTTTTTGTAATTTTACATCATATTTCTATAGCGGTTTATAGCATACACCTTCCTCCCAAATTTCATAATTGTAGTGCTCATAGTCTCCGAGTAAATTGGCTGTGACATACGGACGGATAGACAGACAGACATGACGAATCCATAAGGGTTCCGTTATGTGCCATTTGGCCACGGAATCCTAAAAATTGCGAAAACCGTAAAGTTTTAGTTACCTACTTCATATAATAAAAATATTTTTACGGAACCCTCGGTGCGCGAGTCCGACTCGCACTTGACCGGTTTTTTATTTATGATCGGTAAATATATTTTGATTTTCGTGTTGTGGTTTATAGTTAATAATTTATTCTCTAGCCTACCACAGCCGCAGCATGCAAAATGCTCTATTAAATCTGTCAGCGGCAGCTGTGCGGAAGCTGATAACCGTTATCAGTAGCGATAACGTTTATGGCTGCGACCGCTCCACCTGGGAGTTGTACTTACCACAAATATGCCGTCAGAATCATCTGCGGGGTGATTGAGGATCACAGATTATGAACTCTTCGTGTATGTTTAAAACAACATTTGGGTTTTTTAATATAGAAAAAAAAACATATTGTAATACTAGATTCGTGTCATTGTCAAGGAAAAGGTATCTGTATGGCGGTGACAATGAGGCTCTATTATCAAAACTACGCAATAAGTAATTGTCCTCATAAGATCGAAAAAGGGGGAAACTTTTGAGAATGATCGATTTTTATTAATCACGTCGGTGCCAAACAAGCGTACGGCCCGCCTGATGGTAAGCGGTCACCGCAGCCTATGGGCGCCTGCAACTCCAGGGGTGTCACATGCGCGTTGCCGAAATTTTTTAAAAGTTTTTTTTATTTTTATTATAATTAATTAAATTTGGTTCATCCGAATACATTGACTGAAAATTCACCCTTATTAATGGGTACAGTTTATTTTTAACCAAACCTGTATAAGTTACACATTCTTCATATTAATGTATTTATATCGATCGATAGACAATTTAATTTTAAAATGTATACCATCAAAGCGGCACGTAATGAGACGTCGGAAAATGCCCGAGGGTGGAAATCCACGATTACCCAGACTTGCCGGCAGACAGGGGCGCTCCCCTTCCCCTGCTATATCGCCAAACATGCAATGCGTGTCGTCCAATATACTAGCATTATAAACGGAAAAAGTTATGGGGATATTTGGATGTTTGTTTAGATACTTATAGTTTCACTTAAAAACTACCCAAAGTTTTTTTACAAAACGTCTAGTACAGTCAAGGAATTTAATTTGTGTGTTTGTAAGGTTGAGAGTCCTGTCGTATATCGAAATTAAAAGATATTTTTTATGAAATGGGTCACCATTTAAAGACCGCGATGGTATAATATATACTATAGGTAGGGTATACATAACCTGTAATAAGAGCAAAAATAAAATATATTTATTTTTATATTTTTTGTATGCAATTATAGCTTAAATGTATTTTGTCCTCTACTGGAGTGACGGTGAATAACTCTTTATTTTAAAACTAAAAAAAATGAATAAAATTTCAAAATCCCAGCAATATACTTTAAACCCAAAAATGCTACAAGATTATGAGTCACAAGGAAGATATATATTTTTAACATAAGAAGTTACTGCAGATGCTCTAAGGAAGCGTCCTTTAATTTATTTCCTCCCATTGCAGGCCACACCGTGTGTATGTCTTTTATTTATTTGTTGTTGTCGGAATTGTTCAATGTCAGCATGGTCCTATGTCCACATACTGCTGATTCTCACCTATACGGTGCACAGACTTGGTCTTTGACAGCATCTCAGAAGTCCAAACTCGGAGTTTGCCAGCGGGCCATGGAGCGCAGTATACCTTAATTAGGTGTAAAATTAAGCGAACACCACGCTACGCTCTAAGACCCAAATTGTTGACGTGGCTCGGAAAACGGCTGGGCTGGTCATGTCTGCCGCAGGCCGAGTGAGCTGTGGGCCAAGATCGCCAGATCGCCATTGACTGGAAGCCCGCAGCTCGAAACAGAGACGAGGCAGACCTTGCCGGGGATGACAGGATGATCGAAATTCCTTTTTAAGGGATTGGCCAGAGTCCAAACGTGGGAGGAGGCCTTTGCCCTGCAGTGGGACGCAACAGGTTTCCTATAGTCGGCTCTAATGATTTCGACGAGATTTGCAATTGTTTAGGAGGGCAAATAATACACACTACGAAAACTCATTATCTCCGAAAAAAAACGGAAAACGCAGATTAAAGCTCGGTTTTCCCGAAATGCACCACCACCACTAGGTGTCACTGTTTTAAAGTTAACTCGAAGAGTTTGATTTAGACAGACATATTTAAAAGTAACTTACATTGTTCACGCACTGCATGGTTAGCACAAGACAGCGCGCGAGCTACATCGCGCGCGAGAGAGACTATCCACCTATCTAATCAGCTGTACACACGGAAAGAGACGCATAGTTTATCTCGCGCGCGATATAGCTCGCGCGCCGTCTTGTGCTAGTCGTGCAGGTTTAGGTACGCATTTTGTGAACCTCGCCTAAGTTAAAGACTAATACCTAAAAATAAAGCCTAAACGGAGTCTCCACTCATATATATTTTTAGGAATAAAAATATTTCTTAAAATATATGAGTCCAACTATGAGTACCTATCTACAAAAGGACTTTTGTGTTATGGTCTGTTGTATTGACACACCATCCCTGCCACACCTCACAACAAAAACAAACCACAAAAACATACACAAAGAAAAACTTAACAAGAATAGACTAAAACCAAATGTTGGACTTATGGACGATTCACACCAAACGGCCGGAGACGGCGCGCACGCCACCAGAGTCAAAGGAATTCGAACCCTCCATACAGAGTACCTAGCACAACGCTGCAAACTGAGGAACATTAAATATGGCACCAGAATCTGTCATCCTATAGAAATTTGTCAAACATTCCATAAAATCAGATTTTAACGAATACCGCCGCTTACGATTACAGTCGGTTTGGTGCAGTGCAAACCACTTTTCCAACACAACACAACAAACCACACTGGACGTCCTTCGGCTGAATTGATGATGATGAATATTTTCACACAACACCCAATATATATTTATATATTATTACGTATCGGAAGGCGTAGCGTGGGCGTGGGCAGGACCCCCACACGGTGGACCGATGACCTGGTAAGGGTCGCGGGTGTCCGCTGGATGCGGGTGGCGCAGGACCGGTCATTGTGGAAGTCTTTGGGGGAGGCCTATGTCCAGCAGTGGACGTCATTCGGCTGACATGGTGATGATGATGTAACCACTTTTAATAATGTTAACCACACGTATTCCTTCAAGAATTTTATAGAAAATCACCCAAGTTTTGATCTGGCAAACAAAATATCAACTATAGGCTGGCGCAATGACAACGAAACCCAGGCTTGGCATTCAACGCAAGAGCGCGCTATTTTCCTCAGGTCTTCCCATTTATTTCATTTTCTTGTGTGTTTAGGGTTCCGTACCTCGAAAGGAAACAACGGAACCCTTATAGGATCACTATTTTGTCCGTCCGTCCGTCCATTTGTCTGTCTGTCAAGACTCCGTTTCTCAGGAACGCGTGGAGGTATCAAGCTGGAATTTATATCAAATACTCAGGTCTCCTGTCCCTTAGAGCTATGAAAAAATCAAACTTCTAAGCCAACACGATCAAAAGATACAGCCGTTTATGCCGCGAATTTTCGACACTTGCAAGGGAATCAAAACCGACAGGGTACTTCCGGTGAACTCAGAATCTTGAAATTTGGCGCGAAGCAATGTCTTATAGCACAAATAAAGGAAAAATAGCGAAAATCGTAATTTTTTTGTTACATCATATAATAAAAATATTTTTACGGAACCCTCGGTGCGCGAGTCTGACTCGCACTTGGCCGGTTCTTTTTCATTTTCTTGTGTTTTTTTACATCGGCAAGGTATCCAATTTAAGATTTTTATGGTAAAATCAGTTGACATACACTACACTTGATCCTAAGACTTGATCTAAAATGTACGCATTTTATAGGTCGATTCACAAGAGCTGGCGCAGAAAATGTATGAAACTGTCATTAATTTCAAAGACATTCCGCGCCAGCTCTTGAATCGATCTATACCCTGCAGCTCAGAATCGTAGATCCACTTTAATACATTCGCAATTCTTTAGCGTTTAGGACGAGCGACAGAGTCCCGGCAGTAGATGAAATGCGCGCTTGTGACTTTTCCTATAGCCGATAGCCGTTGGGGCGGAAAGGTTTTCGAGTGGCGACCACGTACCGGAAGGCGCAGCATGGGTAGACCGTCCACAAGGTGGACTGGTAACCTGATAAGGGTCGCAGGATTCTCCTGGATGCGGGATCGACCATTGTGGCACTCTTTCGGGGAGGCCTGTGTCCAGCAGTAGGCGTCCTTGGGCTGATATGATTTGATATGGTCCATCCAGTGACGACCTCCCTGAAGTCTTCCAATAGTATTTCGTTTGGTTACCGGTCCACCTAGCATGATAGGTTTATGGTCATATTTTACGTGACGTTTTGTGCGATTTGGGCAGGGGCCTTGAAGCTATAACATATTACAACTCTATGTAAACTGGCACTTGACCAATACCCAGACATTGAAATAACGCGGCAAAACATAACATACGAGTATAACATACTTATATTAATAAAAAAAGCTTCTAACACTATCTAGATTATGACAGTCGTATGTTATTGCTGCGAAAATTCCAATCTCTGCAAATAACGAGTAGGTAATACTGATATAAGCCACAGTTCTCAAGTTCGGCCATTTTTTAAGGACCCATTTAATTAACATCAGACGGCCAAAGCATCTTGTGCTACAGTGTTGTCCTTTAAAAAGTGTTTGTCACATTTGTTAATTATCACTGGCCGCATGGCGGGAAAAAAGAGTACAGGACGTATGTCTATGCGTTGCGCAGACAAGGTAAAGTAACATCTGTGATCATCATGCACCAAGCCCAGCGAGCGTATGATGGTTGCCATTTATAACTTATCTTCGTGGATAAGAGGCCCGTCACTCTCGCACTCGCATACTTGTCAGAACGTGACGAATATCTTATCCACGACGATAAATTATAATATATCAACCATCATTCGGCTCCTGGACCACGCAGCTTGGAGAGTAAAGGTGAGGAGTGCCCTCAGCCGTGAGGACACGAAGAGGAAATATTGAATTGTTAACCTTTCAGATCTTCACTCTGACAAAAGTGGACTGTCGTTTTGCGTTAAAATTGTAAAATGGATAAGTGTCCACCCCGTGATTTCTTCTATTATGTCGCCCGCGCTATTATTAAATTCGGTGCTCAAGCTCTATCATTTTCTTAGCATATTTTTTATTTCTCTGTAGATTATCCTTCATTCTATTGTCATAAGCAAGCCGTATCCATAGGTTTCATCCTGCAATAGATATAAAACATAATTGACAGGAAATCCTACGTTTATACTGGCACCGAGATGCTGTGAGTTTTTTGTATATCACGATTATGTGGTAGGTTCTATTCAGTAAATATTGATGATTTATTTCGTTAACGTAGTTTAACGCCTGAGAAAAATCGCGTCTTGTCTCACAGTAACTGCTCGTTTGCCTCCTGTCATAAAAAAAGACAAACAAATCTACTGCCAGCCAAATAAAACTAAACAACGGGGAAGCAGTCTTAATTTTCATTGAATCTTTCAAATGGTAGAGATTAAGGCAATTCAAGCAATAAAATTGAGTGTTGCGTTCATAAAATTGAGTGTAGCGTTCACGGTTTTCAATTTAGAACGCATCTAACCGTTCTAAGTGTGCCGCGCGGAGTCAATGACTGCCCGTAAGATTAGAAACGCTGCTTTCTACCAGCGGCGGCACTAGCTTGGACGCGACGTTGCCAGACCGGTTTGCGCGTCATTTATTTTGATCGCGAGTTAGGTATGTTTTTGTTTACAGGTTTTCTGTTGAAACATTTTTATGGGATAATACTGGCTAGATTTATGTTCTGAAGTGCTTTCGGCTTATTTGATACAATAGCTGTGTAATTTTATTTCGTAATTGAAGTAGGGGAAGTCGGTAAATGGTTTGGTTTGTCGTTATCTTACAAATGATTTTACAATTTAAACGTTACTATCTGTTATTTTTGACTTTGTACGCGAATAAATTATAGCCTATTTCCTATTCTGATGTGTCCACTATATTACTGGAAAGTTTCATAAACATTTTTGTGTAGTTTTTGAGATTAAGAGGAACAAACGTTGGCGCAAACTTGCACGTTAGTACTTATATTGTATACGTATAAATATACGTAATATTATGTAATACATGCTCATGTCCCGCAGTGGACGTCCTTCGGCTGATATGAAGACGATAATGATGAATATTATAATTTATAATAGCCACTTGATGTAAATATCTGACATTGGTGCAAATGCGATAAAAGCATTGCTTGTTATCACGTTTCTTTTCGACAGCTAATTTAGTACCATCATAGGAGGGTATGCCAATCTACAATATGTCTACTTATACTCTTTGCCTACCTGTGGCTGTTGGCCTATGAACTGAAATAGTACGGCGTCTAGACAGTTTTATATGCAACAAATACTCTAGAACGTTTATTATTTCCTCCACCTGGCCAAATTATGAAAAAAATATACGTGCAGTCTTTACTGCACTAAAATTGTCTTAAAAACCTTGTAGTACCTACTTGAAATCACACCATTTATATGACGTAGAGTTGGTATGAAGAAGATTTGGTTTTTACGCAATACCAATCTTGCACTAAGCATTATGCGCAAATTATGAAATAGGTACAGTCAGCATCATACATGTATACACTTTTCCGCCTTATTTCCACACAATACAGTGTTAGAATGTATACATGTTTAGGCGGATTGTACGTAATCAGGCGATGAAAAGAACGGATGTAAATGTCGGTAATTATGGTATTAGAGATATTATCGAAATGACTTACATCATTTGACCTCGATGATAAAGATCAACGAACTGCGTTAATTTAATGAACATTTTGTTTGTTATGCTTAGAACACCTAAGTAAGCATTGTCAACAAAATTATGTTGATATTATCAACGCCGTTTAATTTAATGAAGCGGAGGCCGTGGTTTAGAATTGTCAAGTCAGTTGCTCTCTTATTGACGTAAACAAATTTTATTACTCATTTTATTCTGAACTGAATAAGGTAATCGTTACAATGTTTGACACCATATCGGATAGTTGATACATATTGTTTACCTACGTTTATTAATATCCGGCATAAGATTAAAAGTATTAAAATATAATGAAACGGGTCACTCACGTCAACAGTCGAATATCTAATAATATATTTTTTATGATTAAGGACTGCGAATCGGTCTGAAACATGTCAAACATGGCGAGCGGTATTCGACCGTAAAGACATGAGTGACCTGTTTCATTATATTTTAATATGTCTCAAACTCACGGGAGTTTCTATATAAAAGTTTGAAAGTGTGACGTTTTGGGTCAATGTCGTGTACCGTATACGTATTTTATCTTCTTCCATCTCTTCTTCTTCCTATAAAACTAAACTATTTTAATTTAAGAAGATAATATGTTTGTAAATGCTGTTGGAATTCCTAAAATAAATAAATAAATATGATATTACTACTCAACTCTTCTTTAAGCTTTATGTTCTGTATTGCGTTCTATTTTTGAGATGTGTAATGAAGCGTCTTTGTGTAGTATAGATATTCATCCAAATGTTTACCAAATTGAACGGCCAAAAACAGGCAAAGCGTGTTCTACGTACTCTGTACTTTAGCACAACTTGCTACCAAATAGTGTCGCACGTGACTCTCAGGGAATCTTCACACTCATACAGTACAATTTTTGAAGAGGAGAGTATAATAACGAATAGCTTCTGCACATAGTAATACTGACAGTAGGTAAGTACACTGGAAAGTTAGACAATTTAGCGACGTCAGTATGCTGTCGGAAAATTAAAAAATACTGCATAGGTACGGGTTGCGCCTCGTCCAGTCAGGCTGTAGCTTAAATTTAGCAACGATTACTTTATTAAATACCTATTGCGTAGGTTGTTTATTCAGGATAAAGTACGATTTTATACTGATTTATGCGTAATAAGGCGATTAAGTATACTTACTCAGCAGGATGCACAATCTTTGCACGACTGCACAAAGAGCAACACTGGCCCTCGCATAACAGGATTAAATCTCTGTATCCGCTTAGAGTAACGTAATACTCTTTACCGAGGCTAAATTACATGAAGATATCCTGTATAGTGTTTGTATTAATACTGATTTGGGACACGTTAACTGTGTTATTAAAATTGGACACACGAGTAGGACGCTGATGGCTACTATTCAGAGTTCCAGACGGAAGGCGGCTGTAGCGTTCTCGCAGAGACTCTGGAAAGGCAGCAGATTCAAGGCAAGGGCTCACTGGGCGTGCCATAGATTGGCATTGGTGCATCTAGTGGCATGAATGTAATAGGTACCCTTATTATTTCTGACGAGTTTCAGGGTGATATCCTGGAAGTGAAACGTGTTAGCGACCGGCTTACGTTCGTGAGACCTGTGAGGGTACCTATCGAAGATGTCGTGTATCATTTGATGAGTGTTTTATCGACCACAGGTTCTTCAGCTCGGTTGGTGTCTAGGCGCTGGCATCAACTATGTGTAGTTGCACAGTCCACATTGGACGGTACTGTTACATTATCATGCGACGACACTTTAAAGATGGAGGCAACGTCGATTTCCGAAGCAATAGCTCACGGACTGTGTTTATATCTGATCCGAATAACATTAGTTGCTTTGAGATTCTGACGAGTTTCAGGGTGATATCCTGGAGGTGAAACGTGTTAGCGACCGGCTTACGTTCGTGAGACCTGTGAGGGTACCTATCGAAGATGTCGTGTATCATTTGATGAGTGTTTTATCGACCACAGGTTCTTCAGCTCGGTTGGTGTCTAGGCGCTGGCATCAACTATGTGTAGTTGCACAGTCCACATTGGACGGTACTGTTACATTATCATGCGACGACACTTTAAAGATGGAGGCAACGTCGATTTCCGAAGCAATAGCTCACGGACTGTGTTTATATCTGATCCGAATAACATTAGTTGCTTTGAGATTCTGACGAGTTTCAGGGTGATATCCTGGAGGTGAAACGTGTTAGCGACCGGCTTACGTTCGTGAGACCTGTGAGGGTACCTATCGAAGATGTCGTGTATCATTTGATGAGTGTTTTATCGACCACAGGTTCTTCAGCTCGGTTGGTGTCTAGGCGCTGGCATCAACTATGTGTAGTTGCACAGTCCACATTGGACGGTACTGTTACATTATCATGCGACGACACTTTAAAGATGGAGGCAACGTCGATTTCCGAAGCAATAGCTCACGGACTGTGTTTATATCTGATCCGAATAACATTAGTTGCTTTGAGATTCTGACGAGTTTCAGGGTGATATCCTGGAGGTGAAACGTGTTAGCGACCGGCTTACGTTCGTGAGACCTGTGAGGGTACCTATCGAAGATGTCGTGTATCATTTGATGAGTGTTTTATCGACCACAGGTTCTTCAGCTCGGTTGGTGTCTAGGCGTTGGCATCAACTATGTGTAGTTGCACAGTCCACATTGGACGGTACTGTTACATTATCATGCGACGACATTTTAAAGATGGAGGCAACGTCGATTTCCGAAGCAATAGCTCACGGACTGTGTTTATATCTGATCCGAATAACATTAGTTGCTTTGAGATTTTGGAAAAAGTTTTTCATAGTTTTACTAGTCATAAAATACTTAATTTCCACATCACCACATATAAATGATTAAACTGATTTCCGAGCGCAAATGCATGAATTACTTCAGAAAAACCGCTGTTTGCTACGATGATAAATCGATTACAGGATTTCTATTTAATTTCTCACACTTTGGAAACAACCCTCTTTTAATAAAAAAAAATGTTATCATATGATTAAAAAAAACTGTGATGTGGGTAAAGAAACAATTGTATTACTACCGTACCTAGAGGAAAAAAATGGGGATGCTTTTATTACTTACTTAAGATTTTGACAAGACAATTTTCCTAACTTTATCGTATCACTGATATGATGTAGGCAACTTAGTTGCTTTTTTTTGAAATTGCAAGAGAATTATCAGGGTCCTTGATGTTTCAAGTAGGTAATATACTAAAATTGGTCAAACGTCACGTATAGGTGTATGGTACGAATACTAGCTATTATAACATTAAAATGCGTTTCTCCTTACCTACCTGTCACTTTGACATGTTGTGTATTATTTGGTGAGAAAGGAACAAAACACAGCCATCATTAAAAAACACATTTAAGTTTTGTGAATAATTAGAAATTACTTTTAAAACTTCCTAGTAAGCATTCCAATAAATCTAGTAAATTCAGTATGAGTATGTTAATGGTGTGTATGTAGCGGGATCTCTATTTTATAAAAAGCTGCGGAATAAATAAATAACAATTTCAGTTACTAGCTATTTTAATTATAATACAAATTTAAATTGCGAGACATACTTTAAATACAATAACTATACCTCAACCTGCAATAATAATAAAAAAATACAAAGACGTAATTGACAGGTTTGCGTGATCAAACTGATCAACAATTCTCGAGTAACGTTCATAAAAGGAAATTTTAATTACGTTTGTACAAAAGAACCAACCAGTCCAACTTAAGGCCGCCGTTCTATTCAACACGCGTATCGACGGACGGAGCGACCTATACATAGCCACCTGGACAGTCACATAGAAAAACACTATAACGACACAAAGTCTTAAAATTTTCTATTCTCATAATAACAACTCTACGCCCAACACGCAAAGTACATATTCCAACGCGTTCCTAAAGAATAGAACCCTGTCGCCCTAAGCGCTCGTCAGTATTCTGTTAGTATACAATAAATATTCGGCGCCAGTTGTGCCAGAACACACATATACATAGAAAAGCAACGTTGTGGCCTGCCAAGAGCGGCAACAGCGCGCCGCTTGCCGACGGATTCCAAGCTTGCTTGAATTTGAAGGGAAGATTGATAGAGTTCTATTACTAAGCTGCCAAGATAAAATGAACTCTATGAACTTTATAAATCAGGTTCAATTTGATATATGCATTTTTTATAGTCACTATGTCGAATTAAGTCGATTATGCGGCCGCCGAGGGTAGCGGGACGCGTGGCGTTGTAAGACGCATTGTGTTCGTTTTTTGAACGCGCTAGAATCGATGTCAGTTGGCAGATTTTTTGTTGTACCGTTTTTTGGCCTTGATAGCTACGGCCGAGCTATTGAACTAACTAGAGCACTGTGCACTTTTTTGCAATTGTAATGCTCTGAATATTTCGAGTCTGTTTCAGGTCATAATTGGCACGGCTGAAATAATGATGGCTTTCAAACATCTGCAGGCCTTGTGGAAGCCTGTCGTCGTTATTTCTCTTAGGTTATACCTCAAGCTTGATTATTTATAGCTCCCATGCTTATTAAAATAAGACACTTATCTTAATTTAAATGTATAAGTAATGGTAGAGTAATTAAGGCTGGGTTGCACAAAACCGTCTGTAATTGTAAGTGGTGTTCGTTAACATCTGGCTGTATATAAAGTTTGACAAGTTTCTATGGGATGACAGCTGCCGGCGCCATATTTAACGGTGATCGGTCTGTGATCGTAGGTTGGTGCAACTCACCATAGAAACAGAATTTTTTGCTCTATAGTGGCAAATAAAGTTATTTGGCAACATAGTACCAATTAGGTACTGTGGTTAATGCATGATTAGCCCTTAAAATATGGATGTATACCAAAGAGTTAGTCCTTAGTTTTGCTTATAAAACGAATATCTGAGTTAAGTTGAAGTAGTCCGTTTTGTTCTACGATTTTGTTCACATCGTAGGACAACCGGACAAAAAATCCTTTTTGTTCTACGGACGATTTCTGCCAATGTATTGCCTAAACTCGACGATTTTTTTATAATAGCTAGCATTGCTATAATAGCTTATACAAAGTGTCCCACAAAACGGTTTACACAATTTGACTGTGGAATCAGATAGCCTGTGCTCTAATTACAATGAAGAAAAATTACGTTAACCTTGACAAATATGAATGAGGTAGTGACACTGCCTCCGAAGCTAGAGGTTAGAATCCCGGCCAGGGCATTATTTGTGCATTTAGCACGGATTTTGTTCTTGGGTCTTGGATGTTCTCTATGCATTTATCTATATAATTATGTATATCGTCGTCTAGTTCCCATTGTACAAGCTTTGCTTAGTTTGGGCCTAGGTCGATTTGTATAAGATTGTCCCCCAATATTTATTTATATATTAAATATTTATAAAGACCTCTACCAAACCTTCTTCTATTTCCCTTATGTCTGATATCCGCGGGCAAGCTGTTGAGGATGTAGGGCATACGTTTCTGAAGGCACCTGTCACCGTAGTACGTAATAATACTCGAACCAGGTACTCGTACAACATATAAAGTGGGAGGCAACAGCTGCTCGACTTACTGCTGAAGTTTACGGAGGTTCATGATACAAGTTCTTCTTTGAGCAAATTTCTTAAAGCATTATTCAAGTGTTGTAAAGAAGTGTTCGCCCGAGAGGAACTTGGTCACGAGAAACCGTTGCTGGCTATACTATAATACCTAATTGTGTTTTGAATTCAATGGCGTCAAATGGAGAGAATTATTTTTCTAACTCTACAAGTTATGTATGTATGTAAGTTATGTAAGTACTAACTATATATGTTCGAGTATACTGCTGAAAACTTCTAAGAGTCAAGTTGCCCATTCACTTCACAAAGAGAGGTCGAAGTTGCACCACATCCGTAGGGAGTACCCACCGTGACCCTTGGGTGATGCTAAAAAATGCAACAAACTGGCAACCGTACTGTATTCTCGAAGATCTCACGGTCCGAAAATGATTGCCATACAATAAAGAAATAAATATACTGTTGAACTGAGCGAATTCTTGCCATAGCAGCGCAGTTCTATAAAGGTCATAGTACAAGCGATAAAGCCATTAAATATAATGTTAGACAAACACCTCCCCGCATGTTTGACACATAACTATAATCGTCATCTTGAGCCAGTAATCAATCACCCACAGGATGTCGTAAAGCCCGACTTGAGTGAGAACGAGCTCACTAAAGAGAACGCACAGAATCGTGCAAAACGGAGAAAGGCAAACAAGATACGAGTAGGCAAACGGACCCTAGCAAACATCAGGTGACCGTATCAGGAAGTCGCAAAATATCCCAAGTGCGGCGTGAGGGATAGGCCATGCCGTATGCCTGTATAAACAACTACGGACCCGTAACCCTGACCATGACAGAAGCCAAATGCGGGGGCTGTAACCGTCAGGCCGGGGCCAGGTGGTGGCTGTGACAAAACCTCTGTAAAGTTATAAAATGTGCTGAGAGGGTGAACCCGGGGTTTATCACTCTCTCCCGGCGTGGAGGTCCTTTGGTCGGCAAGTGACAAATGTATGGTGTCACCATAGACGGATGGACGACGCTTACCTCAGCAGCGAGGGAATAGCTTCGGCTGTTGCAGCAAGAGCTCATACCGCCTTCCCCCTTCTTCTATCGGACATCCAGACGTACAGCTGGATACCATCCTTACCTGGTCGAAATTCCTCTAATTCGAACCAAGCGCTTTGTATCATCTTTAAAATGCGCACTTCCAAGATATGAAATTCTCTGCCGGTGTTTGTATTTCCGAGTTCATATAACCTAGACCTTTTTAAGGCACGAGTGAATGGGCTTCTGGGTGAGCTCGCTTCATCGTCGGCCTCATCTTTGCCCCTTGGGTAGATACTGGCCAAGAGCAATCCCACTTTTAATAAAAAAGCGGTGTTCGTGGTTGTGCTTTGCCGTCACAAATTTTGCATGACGGGCATCGTCTGGTGGATTTAGACGGTAGTCCAGGCGGTTCCCGGGGGCCCGTCATACCCGTCCTTGTTCCCAGGCAGGCAGGATGCGTAGGTAAATGCATTTCCCAAGGTAAAAAAGGAGCAGCCACCTAGTACCAAGAAGTGCATTGCATTTTTTCATTACTTATTTGTTGAGAAATAGGTATAATCTAACAGCATTACAGCATATACCAAGGCGCAGGCGCATATGTCAAGGTGCTGGTATTACATTGCATACCTTGCAATGTAATACAATAAAAATTAAACCGCAGTGCCTCGATATGATAATCGATTTGATACCGTCCATGAAAGCAAATCTTAAGCCTTATTTTAATCCACAAACGCTAAGCATAGTCGCTGGTTATACTTATCGGTTTTCACTATAACCTGCCGCAGCGTATGGATGTCGTCTAAGATGCTGAAGGCTTTGCGGAAACCGGCTTATTCGGGAAGCTAGAAGTCATGAAACCTGCGCACGAGACAGCTCGTAACGACTCTCCAAACAGCTTATTGACATGGCTCAGAAGTGAGATGGGTCAATAGTTCTTCTCTATCCTAATCGTTCTACACCACGCTTCTGCGCCATGTCTGTAGCGTTTTGTCCTCTGGTTTGGCGGAATTAAATAGCTTCTGAAGAGCTTTCATTACCGGTTTACTACCTGCTTTCGGAAGTTCCGACGTAACTCCGTCCTCACCCGCCGTCTTGTTGTTTTAAATTGTTTGAGAGCCATAGTAATCTCGTACAGATTGACGTCCAGGATTTCTTCCGTGCAGTGTCGGGTCAATCGGCTCTTGGGGTCTTTGGACTACTTCACGACAGGTGACAGCAGGCAGAGAGTTTTCGTGTATAACTGTCCATAGAAATTCTCAATCTCACCCAGGAATCACGTAAAGTTTGTTTATCCATAGTAAAGTTCCCCGTGTTAATTGTTCACCGTAGTACGGAGAAACAAACTTTTAGTAATTTCTAAAAAGTCAAAAAATAAACAGGCAGACGGGCTTAAAAACTTCATTAGTTCTTAAAGATTCTAAAAGTGTAAAATACTTTGGCTGGCTGGATGGCTTTTTACCTGCTCTATCAGCCCTCGGCGGCTTGGCGTTGGTTTTTGCGACAGCCTGTACGAGTATATAATTTTTTTGTCGAATCACTTTTTGGAAATTCGAGGTGTAGCTCACAGAGCCACGAACTAGGTTAACTGAATTATTTTATTATTATTGTACCCGTGTGACCACCGGGGAATGGGCAGCAGCATTCCTAGAGTGCGGTGGTGATACTGCGATCGCCAACCCGCATGCCAAGCGTGGCGATTATGGCTGTGGGCTATGTCCAGCAGTGGACGTCTTAGGGCTGATATGATGGTGGTATCCGTGTGGCTCCGGGTTAGAATAGTAAGAGTCGAGTATGGGAACCAGGTTAAAGTGTGTTGTGAGCGATAGGCTAGCAACCTGTCACTGAAATATCACATATTCTCCATCTATAAACCTACCATTGCTAAAAGTGGCACTGAAATTAATTTTCGTGTGCTCTGCCTACCCCTTTTGGGAATAAAAGCGTGAGTTTATGTATGTATGTATGTATTATTTTATTATTCCAAATTATTTATGTTTTACATTCGATTTTTAATGCATTATGAGACTATGACTGTGACATTTAATATTAGTAATGATTTGCACGCCTGCTCGCAGTGCCTACAATATATTCTTAAGTACGAGTAACAACTTTATAAACTGTATTTCATAAAATGGTTACAAAACTAAAACATATTATTCTAACTAGTTTACCAAGAAGTAGCTAGCTCAATAAGACAAACTGAGCCACATAGCAATGCATGAAATACTTTATGACATCTGAATCCTGAAATTTGTAAACATACTTGTCATACGCAACTTTGCGTGGGCTCAAGGGTAATTATTGCAACTTGATCCCACCGGGGAAATACATTTAGTTTCGGAGGAATTTTATATTTAACAAGATTTCGGCGGGATTTTCATAGTGGTAAACATTAGGAAAATCCCGACAGTACTGTCTGGGAATTACCAACCGGACGGGACGAGGGCGCGTGGGAATAACCCAATGTGGAAATATAATGATCATCTTGATTGAAAAATCCATGAATTTTAATTTATTGGCGTTATATAAAGGAGGTTCGTGTTTTTTTTTATGTAGTACCTTCTGTGCCGTGTCGTCCGAGTTAGATAATTTTTTTTTGTTCTTATGTATCTACCTCCGAGGTTGTCTTATATCAATTTGGTAAAGACTTGATGACGGCAGGAAGAATCTAGGGAACTAATAAAACGTGATAGGCATGCAGATAGAGATTACGGTATTTATTTTTCTAAAGTAAATAAAGCATTTGCTCTTGGGATTCACCAATTTGGTGAAGTAACAACTTATGAATTATTTCTCATTAACAGAATACAATTCACTAGAGATTTATTATATATATAGATAAAGTAATTACAAGATAGATTATTAAATTTAACTAAGATACGTTACAACAAAAACAAACGAAATTAAAAATAACTTAAAATATACCAAATTAAAAGCTAAATAATAAAAAAACAAAAAAAAAGGGTAACCCCAATTATAAAAAGAACACTCTGTCGAGTAGGTCTGCCTGCGGCATGGTTCCCAGAACGCTGGCCGCGTTACCTCTCTGAACGGCGAGGGAAATCCTCTACGAGAGGTAAGCGCCAGCCCTGGGGTCACCCGAAGCGTCAACCAGCCGCGACGACATGGCTCTCATAAACGCTTTCATGTCAGCCGACCAGGGACCCAGTGTCTCTACCGCAAGCGCCGCAAACTCGTAGTTACTCAATAAGGAAGAGTATTTGCGGCGCTTAAGAACTTGAGCCTGGTCAGCTGCACCGCCGGCCTGGGAGCGTGTTGCCTGGATATGGGACTGCGTAAAAGTGTCCACACATGTGGCGTCCCACACCAGGGCCCTCCCTAACTTCCACGGCACCAACGTGACACCGTCGGGACGCTTACCATCGTCTCTTGCCATACCCGCTGGCTCCAGGGTCGCGGGCACAGAGACGGTGGCAAGCGAGCGGCGGACCAAGTTATTGATGGTGCCGTGGCGGTATAAACGGCCGGCGCTTCTAGGGCAAGAGAGACCATGTTGTCCCAGCTGATCCACACTCTTGCCGCAGGTACACGTATGGGAAACGCAGATTCTGGATCCAAGTCTCAGGCATATGCTAATCCTTAAAGTGCTTGGATCCAGAACCGTTCCTATTTGACGGGAAGGAAGGGCATGCAACCAGTGGCCTGACTCGCTCGCTGAGACGGCCAAAATACGAGCCCGGTTAGCGTCGTCCGGACTATTATAAATGAGAGAAGCATGGGTTACTTTATGAATGGAATGAAACTCCTCAATGGTATAATATACGAACTACACGGATCCCGATGAGGTTTCGTTGATGTAGCAACTAATGCTCATCAAAATACATATCTTTAAGCAGAACTGACACTGAGGTAGTGAGGTGGGGATAAGAATGGGATGACTGAGGAATTGACGGAACTCCTAAAATACCATCAGCCTAAACATTTTTTTACCAAGGACTATCGTAATTCATGTGATAAAGTGGATAGAATATTTGAAAATGTGCTTGTGTGTAGCATGGCGAAGTATAAAATTGGGGTTGTTTTTTTGGTATACGAGTCAATTGTCATATTTATGTATGTTATTATTATTATTCCATTTAGTTCACCCGCATGCTTGAACCACTAGGGTCCACCGTAGCTTTTTACTAGCTTTTATTTAACTTGCAATGTTTGTTTGTGTAAGTTAGTTATGTTCGAGTTTAATATTGCAACTGAATTATAAAGCAGTTATCCTCAATCTCTCAAAAAGAGCTGATATTTACCATACTTAATGTAATTTCGGTGTCAATGCAAACAATCAAACATAAACTTCTTTTTTCTACTCCTGCTTGCTTGATCATTTTCATGTTTACATTGGTGACGACTTATCTAAGCTGTTATTACGTGGCTGCTATCTCGACTGCTCACATTACATCTTCCAAAATGACCCAAGCTCACGAACCTGCTAAGCAGTCACTGTGGCCTATAGACGCTTGCAACGCCAGAGGTGTCACATGCGCGAGGCTGACCCTTTCAAAATGTTTACACTCCTTTTTTGAAGAGTCCCATGAGAGTGAGTCAGAGAGTGTTCCTCGGGAAAACCTTGTTACGGAGCTCATTTCACAGCCGGAGTTTACACGAAAGAAATTTCCTCTGAAATCGTTATAGAGGTTCATGCCAAATATGCTGCACCGAGCACAATTAAATCGAATAAACAAGCTAATGACGATAGAGGCTCACATCGTTTTGAACTCATTATCTACACAGCTATTTCTGCTGCTGACGGAAGCAGGAAAGCAATGACAATGATGTTTGCCCAATGAGTCAATCGCCGCAAGTTTCCTCGAACACCGTCCGCCGATTGTGCCGGTTCTTGGTCAAGCTTGAGAAATACCATAAGGTAAGCATCTTAATGATTATCACATTAATGCCTTATAGTTGATGACTTTTATTGTTTTTTTTGTAAGTGTCAAGTTTTGGAGCCGTGCTCAGCACAGGGACGTTTATACCTACCTTACTTTAAACTAAAACAAAGAATACAATACAACCTCATAATAGCAGAGTGATTATCTAACATATCGATCGCGCGTTAGAACATATCGACTGGATTGGAGCTTGAAGTAACCGAATATAGCTCTCCGAATCGCTAAGCTAAGTGGCAGTGGGCGGGGAACATTGCACGTAGAACCGATGGCCTTTGTTGGGGAAAGGTTCTCGGATAGCGACCGGAAGGCGCAGCGGGAGTAGACCCGCCACATGGTGGACTGATGACCTGGTAGGTAAAGGCCGCGAGAGTCAGCTGGATGTGGGTGGCGCAGAACCGGTCATTGTGACCCTCTTTGGTTCCCCCAAATGTCCAGCAGTGGACATCTGTCGCAAAATAGGTTTTCTACTGTAGCCTTGTAATTTTGTAGTAACGTGATACTGTAATCTTATATACATTGTAACGTATATCTTATAAGTATTGTTTTGAAAAATTGATACCTCGCCGAGTATTTTACGCGAGGTTTATTTTTCAGAACCGGCGGTAGTTTATTGACTAAATTGAAGAATAAATAACTTTGAATTTGATGATGATGATATAAGCATTTTGTAGTCATATTTGTAGCATATATAAGTAGGATGGTGATGGTAATTCAAAGAGCGTCGAATTTGCTTTTTGACTGAAAACTTGGAGAAAAGAATCCTGTGATAGCGAAGAAATCGACATCAAAATCAGTAGAGTCGTTTTCTAAAATTCATTCACAACAAATTATGACAATTCTTGGAAAACGCGGTGGCATTGCCAGAAGGAATCAATCCAAGACATGTGAAGAAGCCGAATTGTATCACGATTCCAATGAATAGGTTGCAAAATAACGCTGAGTTGATATATACATAGTGTTATTTGTATACCTACAGTTTTATATTGATATTTAGGATGACATCATCTTGAAGCCCCTTGTTGTATGTAAGTACCTAATGGCGGAGAATTTGAATCTTAAACGTGACTTTTGACAAAGAGTATTTCAAAATAATATTTTTCAACTCCAGCATTGTAATTTGTCAATTAAATGACTGACAGCAGTATTAAAACCACAAACTTTTTCTACAAATGTAAGTCTATACCATAAACAAGTCATTACACGACTGGTGGTATAATCAAAAAGGATTTCCAAGTATTCAACTTTTATTTATATCTAGTTGTTAATTTATATCATACTCATATTATATATAATGATGTACATTTATTTATAGAATCGCACATACACAAAACAAAATTGAAACAATTAGATACGTTTTTTATTATTTAATAGATTATTCTGTTTTCTATGTATTTAAGTATGTATTTATCTATATAAGTATATACATATATCGTCGTCTAGTACCCATAGTACAAGCTTTGCTTAGTTTGGAACTAGGTCGATTTGTGTAAGATTGTCCCCCAATTGTAGATATATATATAATATATATATATATATATATATATATCTATTTATTTATTTATATTTAATATAGGTACTTACCTGTTTTATAAAATTTGCGCAAAGTCCTCACAGTCGAAATGAAAAGTAGAGTGTTCAACTCGGGTGAAATTACCCATTTCACGTATATTACCTACATATCTCGAGTAAGATTGGGTCACTTTCAACCCTTGTTTACTATTACTACCAGCTTCTTTATAGCTATCGGCGTCTATATCGCTATCACACTTGCTCTTTCACCTGACGGTAGATTTATCGTCAAAAACAAAGGATTTACAAGGCACATTATCGTATCCTATCCTATCCTATACTATTAAACGAGCAACATATGTATATTTATTTGTTTGTTTGTAATCGAACTCCCAAAAACAGCTCTAACGATTTTAATGAAATTTACGTTACAGGGGTTTCCGGGAACGAGAACAAATTCTAGCTAGGTCTTATCTTCGAGAAAACTCGTACTCCCCGGAAAAACACGAGATTTGCTCGGTCGCCCAGGTACTATAAGTACTATTAAACGAGCAACATTTCTATATTTATTTGTTTGTTTGTAGTTGGAATCTTGAAAACCGCCAACGATTATATTGAAATTTACAATATAGAGGTTACCGGGAACGAAAAATGCACCTGCTCTGGCAATTGGTATATCTCTACAATTTCTACTAAACAGGACAGGCAGGTTGGTTTTAAAAATAGTTTACTAGACCCAATTTATACCTTTTTTTTTTGACGGTGTGAAAATGCAGTTACGCATACCCCCGACCCGGGGAAGACCATTTTGGAGGTTATGTGGGACTCTCTACTTCCCGCGAGGGAAGGAGCATACCCACTAAAAACACACCGGCGTCACCCGCACTGCCGTTAAGGGGGCGCCATGGGATCGCGAACATTTCACCACGACGCCCCCCGGCGGCCCTGGCTTCTATGTGCCAGGACACCCGCGCCAAAGGTGGGGAAGGTCAGGACGCTTGACCTTTCCCCCAGACTTGTAGGGTCGTGCAATATTTAATTTTAAATATCATCAAAAGACCTATAAAATTAACGAACCTACTCACAAAATTTCACGAGAATCGGTTGAAAAATGGGACCTGTAGAGGAGAACAACCGGAATACCGGAAATCACTTCCGGACATACGAAATCATTTTCGTCGAAGTTCAAACGGAGACCTTAAAGAAAGGCATGCGTGATTCGAATTCTTTGGGCGTTTTCACTCATTGTTTTTTCAGAAATTTTTAGTTTTTTCCACTCAGAATCATTGATAACGAACACCCGCCAATTATTTCTTCCACTATGCGACATTTTTTTCATACATTTTGTGGACTGTCTTATAGTGGAAATAATCATCATCATCATCAGCCCATTTGCGTCCCACTGCTGGGCACAGACCTCTCATAGATAAGAGGAAACCGGCATTAGTCTTAGTCCTCATAGCCCAGTGCGATTGGCGGATTATATCCCTTTGAAATACTTCGCAAATGTATGCAGGTTGCCTCACGATGTTTTCGTTCATCGAGAAGGTAACAGTAATTATCAAATGATACTCCATTGGTACAAGCAGGGAAGCCACGACCGCCGCTTGACAGCCGCATGCTTGAACCACTAAACAACCGTAACGAGACCTGAAAAATGTATGGGAAATTGAGGACACTTTGTAAATAATAATAATCAATAATACACGTGATGTTATGCTATATTGTTTTATGAGGGAGAAAGGTAATTAGTTAAACTTCTATATGACTTGGATCAGAAATATGTATAATGTATAAACAACCCCATACAACAACAATATCTAAATTAGGAAATTACCTCATGGATTTCCTAAACTGACTAAACGAATCAAAACAAGGCCATTTTCGTAAAACTCTGCGGTTGTGACTCAGTGCCTGCGGTAGGTACGCTTAAGGGTAATAAATATGCCATTTTGTAATTTATTTCTCGGAAATAAGTTCCGAAGCGCATACCTACCTATATAAATAAGGATATTTAGTATATACATGACTGTGTCGACCACCAAGGGGCCGGCGGTTGGGTATAAAATATATCCATACAACCGAGCTCTTGACTCATTGTAAAAAAACATACCTATTTGTAGTTTTGTGTAAGTAAATTCCATTTTAGTTACGCAAGGGCATACGTGTCTAATTACAGTAAAAACAAAAATTGGCTACTAAATTAAATACCTAACGTCTTTAATTTTTAGTCGAAAAACTAAAGTAATGTTTTTTTTTATTAGGTATCATGGTATTTTTGTGATATACCTTCCTAGTCCTAATTTCCTACGCAGAAAACTATGTACTTTCCTAGAGATTCCCGATAAAAGATAAAAAAAACTTAAATGCGACCATTTCAGTTACAGCCCAGCCGAGCATATCATATTTTGCGGCCCAAAACGACATGTAAAATATGACTATAAAATCGATCATTTAGACAAAATTTATTTTTAATATCATTTAATTTTATCTGGGCATCAACATCAATAATTTAAGAACTGATAGTTAATAACAGATGTCTATAAAATACAAAGTGACAAAGTGGACTTTAGTGGTAACAAAAAAAGTTTAGGTATATACACAAGTGAGTGAGGATACGTGGATGATAGTGTACTTGCTGTATGTGTGTGAGTGTTTGGTACATAACTAACTAAATAACTATCTTGGCTCAGTGACCCAAAACAAAAAAAAACCGCAAATCTTGCGTTTGTCGCATCACCTCGTTTTGAGAACACTCCCCTAACTGCCACAGCCAATATCGAGATCCTTGGTGTCGACATCTCGAGTCAAGTCCAGTTCCGAGGTCATTTAGAGGGTAAGGCCAAATTAGCCTCGAAAAAGCTTGGTGTGCTAAACAGATCGAGACAGTATTTCACGCCGGCCCATCGCCTACAGCTTTATAAGGCACAGGTCCGCCCACATATGGAATAGTGTTCTCATCTGTGGGCAGGGGCACCACAGTACCAGCTTCTCCCTCTAGACCGCATCCAACGGAGAGCGACTCGAATTGTCGGCTGCCAGCGGGTTTCGGACCGGCTTGACTCCTTGGCGCTGCGTAGAAATGTAGCCTCGCTCTGCATTTTCTACCACATGTACTACGGGGAGTGCTCCGAGGAATTGTTCGGATTAATTTCTACCGCTTCCTTCCGCCATCACCCGACGCGACAAAATTTCCATCCTCACCACTTAGATGGTTGGCAGTCCTCAACTGTGCGTTTCTCCAGAAATTTCTTGCCTCGCACAGGTAAACTGTGGAATGAACTTTCGCCTGCGGTATTTCCGGACCGATTCGACCTTCAAACCTTCAAGAAAAGAGCGTACTCCCATCTTAAAGGCCGGCAACGCACTTACAACCCCTCGGTTGTTGCGAGCGCCATGGGCGGCGCTAATCGCCTACCATCAGGCGATTCGTCTGCTCGATTGCCTCCTATGTCATAAAAAAAAACGGATCTTGGCCTCCGAAACGAGAGCACGCCACTTATCCCAAAGCCGCAACACTACTTGCCAATCTTTGACCTGCAGATGACGCAGATCCGCCTCCACTGTTTCTTCCCAGCGATACCTGGGTCGCCCGACTGGGCAGCGACCAATCGGTCGATTCAGGTATGCTCTCTTGACGGCGCGATCCTCTCCCATTCTCTGTAGGTAACCGAACCAGATGATGTTGTTTAAATGTATGGTAGTTTGAAACAGTGGCCGCGTGAATAATTCCAATTTAGTCGCACAAAGACTGGAACATCATAATACACATGTGTTTTCATCACCGGCTGACACGTATAAACATTTATAGGGAATAAACAAGGAGTTATGCAAGACGTTGCCCACAGTAAAAACAACAATGCCAGGACCGCGACTTCATACAAGACGCGACTATGATTATTCCCTTACTGAAATACACACGTGCAGGAAAAGCAGGGCCTGTTCCGGATTACATGTATAATTATTATAGTGGGTCCAGCACATCGACACACATTAGAACGCGCAGTGCGGGTATGATGGCGTTGAACGGATTAATACTTGAGTATGCGAATCAGACAGAAGATATCAGACAAATTTTGAATCACTAAAAAACTGTACGGATTTAAGTTCGTGCAGCCTTTGGTACATAAGATTTGTGGACATTTTTGGTCAACTTCCAAACGTGTAATATAATAAATACGAGGTCAGATTTTACCGCTCAAATTATATCAAATTACGAAGTATGAGTACTAATAGGTATAATAGTTAAACCGTGATACACGGGCACTTTATGAACGCAAGCAATCGCGCTGCCCCGTAAACATGCACAATGGGTCGTAAAGTCGTCTCTGTGGTGACCACTGCACGTTACCACTGGTCTTTGTTAATAATATCGCCATTTAGACTATATCAACTGTTTATCTGAGACTACATGGGTGATGAAATAACGTCACGTTGAAAAAACGAGAACAGGCATATCTACTCGTGTCGCGCACAAATAACGCACTACGACTTCACTCTATTCTATACGTTATCCAACCAAGGGTTATACGCGTTTCCAGATGAATTTTCGATTAGCTGCACACTTTTACGTTACTTCACTGCATAAAACTATCTACATTACAAATAAAAGCAAAAAAATAAAATAGTACAGAGACGAGGCGCCGAGGAGACGCCACCTCTTTACTTTATTTTGTCAGAACACAGAACGTCAAAAGCATGGCAATCTAAGCAATAGCCAATGGCAAACCTGTCAACGTTCACGATCACGTTTCGTTGTACATAGATAAACAGCCGTGAAACGTATATCGTGATACGAAGCACAGACTAGTAAGGGTTCAGACCGCCAACTCACGAACCAAAAATATAGACCGTAAGTAACTATATTTAATCTGTACCCGCTGGTAGATTTTTTGTCGTTTATATTTTAATTATTTAATGGCACTGTGGCAATGGAACTTACTGTGAACCTCCAACGATTAATATATATAGCTCATTTAAATTTAACTTTGTGTACAAGCTCACGGCATTTTCAATTGAACACCAACGTCCGATGTAAAATGAAAATGGTGTTCAATTGAAATACCGTTTATTTTGTGCCATATCTTAGTTAAATGAAATTAAACAACATTTTACTTATCAACAGATTTATTTTTTAATGTACCTCATTTCATATCCGGGAAAACGATATATCTTCGTCCTTCCACAGAGTTCTACGTTTTACAACCACAACACTCGTACATTTTGCAAAATGAGAACTTGCATGCCATGCCACATACGACGCACTTCACTATCTTCCATTTGTTGTCCAAACAATGGTTATTACGCGCTTCCAGATGAATTATCGATCAGCTACACACTGCTTCGTTTGTTTACTGCATAGTAAACTATTAATACTACAATTTCAATAACAACATTTGCAAAAATAAAAAAAATGTTCAGAGACCACAAGACGAAATTCCGAGGAGACGCCATTTTATTTTTATTTATCACTTTATTTTGACGTTTGTCGTCCAATGGCACTGCCATTATGGCAGTCAAGTCAAGGCAGTAGCCAATCAGAGCCCGGTAAGTCGTCAAAATCTTTTTGACACAATATGGCGGCTATCATACGCGTTTCGTTCTACGTAGATAAACAGCGGAGTGACAAGTCTCGATGATTTTTTGCTGTCAATTTATTCGAACGGGAATGACAGTGACGGCGCTCGAAAAGTAGCGTTTTTCCCATGTCTAACTGAGACGGTACCAGTGACTAGAACTAGATAGGGGAAGAGCCGTCTCACTGAAGCGGTGGATCTATAACTATGAAGATAATATACTGTAATAGTTAAACCGTGATACGCAGGCACTATATGAACGCAAGCAATCGCTCGGCCCCGTAAACAGGCACAATGGCTCGTAAACTCGTCATTGTGGTGACCACTGGACGTTACCACTGGTTTTTACTGAGAATGGTTTGAATTGGTTCTGCATGATTTTTCAAGAAACCATTCGAACCAGTTTTTACCGAGGATCAAATATTTGTATGGGAGCAACTACAATAAAACGCAAAAATGAGATTCAAAACCAGAAAACACAATTTAAACCTTTTCCTTAAAGTTTCGTCTATTCATAAGAATTTTAGAAACATCGGAAAGTTTGTTGCTTCAGGAGGAAAAATTACATAACTTAACGTTTTTGATGGATTTTTTTTGGGTAAACAGAGTAACTTAAAAACCTGACATTGTTCACGATGTTCATGTATAATATCACAGTTATTCGAAAAAAAAAATAGATTGTGTTATCAATCGAGGTGTGATATGTTTCTATCGTAATTCTCGTATACAAAGTTATTAAATAAGCAACATATTTCAGGTGATATTCAATTAAAATTATACCTAGGTACAGCATTCATGCGCGGGTCAGTAGAGGTTAATTGTTAAATCTAAGTCAACAAGGTTAATTTTAATTATCTGTTAGCATAAAATAACAATTGGCTGGCTGTCGAGCTGTCATAATTAGCTTGACGCAGCAGTAGGTATTTCCCAAAACTATGCTACGCGAGTAAATAATAAGTGGGGCCTGGAAATTTTAGACAGTCCAGTATTCATACATAAATAACGCTCATTTTTAAGGTGCCAAAATGGCGAAAACGGATCCCTTATAGTTTCGTCATGTCTGTCCGTCCGTCCGTATGTCACAATCGATTTACTCGGAGACTATAAGCACTACAATTATGAAATTTGGTAGAAAGGTGTATTCCATGAACCGCTACAAAAAATGCTGTGAAATTTTGAAAAAAATATTAAATTAGGGGGGGCACCCGATGCACATGTATGGGGTGCCCTCCCCCCCTAATTGACTAAAACAGGGGGATTTCTAAAAAAAACAGTGCACATAGGCGCGTATAAGACTTTAAAAAATGATATAGAGGTTTCCAAAAAACTTTTTCTTTTAAGTCAACCATTGGCGAGATATTAGCTGTGTAAGTCATAAAAAGTGTGCCCCCCCCCCTCTAATTTCTAAACTATGAAGTGAAAAACTTTGAATTTAAAGAACATTAATAAATACTATCAACGATTTTTGGTTTGAATACGATAGGTTTAACGGTTTTTCAGTAACCGCTGAAAAACTGTCTTGCCCGAACAAAAGGACGTAAGTGCCGTGAGTTGAAGATACGACCTTTTTAGATTTAATGTATTGTGTCGTCAAGGTGTCGACAAGGAACCCTTCTTTGTGCCTGATCCGACACGCACTTGCCCGGTTTTTTTAAGTGACGCCCAAAATGTGAGTTGCAAATTTAGATTTTTTTAGTAGGTGGGTCTCGGTCTGTTGATTATTGGGAACCACTGGCTTGTAGGAATCAATCTAATAAGTCCATCAAAATATACTCGTACCTACTGGATCTAGGCACAGTCGAGAAAATTAAGTGTTTGTGGCACAGTCGAGAAAATTAAGTGTTGTTGACTCTATTGCAATTAAATAGAGTCCAAAAGTGACAGTTTTGTCGACTGTACTTTTTACAAAAAGCTAACCTTTAAACGAGCATTTTTTTATGTTTATTCATTTATTTCGGACAACTCAGAAACGAATCTAATGATTTCGATGAAATTTACAATATGGGGGTTTACGGGGGTAAATCGATTTAGCTAGGCCTCGTACTCTCCGGGAAAAGACAAAAGATGCTGAGCAATGCTCGGTAGCCCAGGCCCAGGTACAGTTAAGGGTACCGATATATAAAAAAAACCGACCAAGTGCGAGTCGGACTCGCGCACGAAGGGTTCCGTACCAGAAAAAAGGCTAAAAGCTGGTTATTATTGTTAGTATTTGTTATTATTGTGGCAATAAAAATACAACATCTGTTAAATTTTTAACCTCCTTGCTATTACGGTTCATGAGATACAGCAAAAAACGCCAACAACTACTCTGTTGTATGGGAGCCCCCTTAATTATTATTATTATTTTGATTTTAGTATTTTTTGTTGTAGCCACAATAAAAATACATAATCTGTGCAAATTTCAACTGTCTAGCTATTACGGTTCTTGAGATCTAGCTCGGCGAGTGGTAGCCATGAAAAAGGGCTAATATATAACGTTTTTTGTATGGGAGCCCCCCTTAATTATTATTATTATTTTGTTTTTAGTATTTGTTGTTATACCGGCAACATAAATACACAATCTGTGAAAATTTCAACTGTCTAGCTATTACGGTTCTTGAGATACAGCCTGGTGACAGACGGACGGACGGACGGACAGCGAAGTTTTAGTAATAGGGTCCCGTTTTTACGTCCTCGATTGTACTTGATATTGAAACCAACTAATCTGTCGCTTGCCCTTAGCCTGTTTACCTGGGGTCGGCGCAAAATGAGTTTCTTCCAGATCTATATCACTCATCATCTTTTTTATACCCCGTCGCTGGCAAACAAGCTGACAGTCTACCTGATGGTAAGCGGTCGCCTATGGCCGCTTGCAACACCAGAGGCGTCACTCGCGCGTTAGCGACCCGTAAGAAATCTTTTCACGGCTTTTTTTAAGAGTCCCATTCACGACCTTATCGTTCTCAGTATAAAGTACCTAGTGAAACGTGCTATACGAGAATGCAATGGTTCCAAGGTGTATGGGGATGAGTTCGCTGGCGATTGTGAGAGGTGCAATGATGAAAGATAACCGCAGGCATAATGTCAAACAGTTCTTCTTATACATGCGGTAGAACACGCACAAGGAAGCAAAGTCCCTCCTGAGACCAAGCGGTTTAAGATCCCGCCCATAGGCGAGAACAGTCCTCCAGATGCGGCATCTTATCAGTTTTTCACTACCATCCTTTCCGTTCATATCTTCCTTCATCTATTCCTTTACCTACAATTTCCCTTACTTCTTTTTTCTTTCTTAGGTATTCCATCCAACTAATAGGAGAAAGATATTGAATGAGAAAATGACTGACTGTCGAGTTTGTTTCGGCGTTTCTCCTGCCGAGTGGTCTTCTTTTTCAGAAAGGCTAGTAGATTTTGACTTGTAAAAGTGCCATTGCGGCCTACTTGCAGAATAAAGTTCATTATTTCATTTGAGTTGTAAGTAGACAGGAAGCATCATCTAATTAATACCTAACTATACTATGTTCTAGAATGTGTACACTTCAAAAATTAAAGTCAGTCGGGACAAGTGGTTCACCGGCGTACGTGCGCCTTTCGTAAAATACTCTACAAATATTAGGCACAAACTTCTATCTTACATCCATGCAACACGCATATAAGATGTCGTTACACTTGTTAGTTGTGTAACCTCTCGATTTCGATATTTTTAATGAAAGGCACACTCACTCTAACTCATATTGCTAACCTTACCATATTACTCAATAAAACGCAATGATTCCATAGTAGGGGCGATATGACCACCCAAAGGCCAGCGTAGTAACAATGAAACTACTAGGGCGACAGCCGTGCGGCGGCGGTTAGTTGTTAATTAACGTCGACCACATCCTAATTGTGTGCTAGTTTCAGGGCCTTTGCTTCTTGGGCGCAGATGGTCGTAACTGGCGGGAATTTAGTACAAAGATGTGATGTTTTGCGTCATATTCATTTGAACGTTAATTAATGGTGCACTCTTTAGCTATAAGACCGCACATTGTCTACCTCAACCTACATGTTGCTGTCTTGTTTCTAACATTTGTTTGAGGTGTAAAATAAAGAGTACATTCTCAAACATGCGATAAAATATTGACGTTATGTTAGTTAAAATTATAATAAGCTGCGAAGTAGGTACTTATCACGTTTCCGGTGCGGCGAAATGAGCGGCCTATTCTATAATTTCATACAAAATTGATGGCCTAGGCCGGCAAAGAGACTGTCTTTTGTTTTTGGGCGCGGCGCCGGCCGGTGGCAGATTTTTTTATTACATTGCTTTTATTGAGAAAAGCACTATGTATAATATTATATTTGTGGACGCTTAGGCTGGGTTGTACCGTTTTACGATCACAGACTGATCAACGTTAAATATAGCGCCGGCAGCTGTCATCCCATAGAAACTTGTCAAACTTTCCATACATTGAAATTTTAACGAACACAGCTTACGATTACAGACGGTTTGGTGCAACCCAGCCTTAATCACTTGTTTCGTGTCGTTCGTCAGAATCAACTTGTCCACGAATTGCTTTTTCCCGGTCTCTGCAAAAATGTGTATACTATTCTCAAACATGTTCGGAAATGATCGTATTTTGTTTGAAAAACGACAACGCGAAGTGTCTAATTTTTTTCCACCCAAATCAAAAAAGTTAAAACTCATCCCTGCTTATGAGTACAATAATGCCACCAAAAAGCATTAATTCCCGATACATTCAAATTTTAAAAATTCTAATAGTAAAATATAAAATTGAATCGACAAAGAGAAAAAGACATTCAGCCAAAGAAACCTGCCACCAACCCGCGCGTTTACCAATATGTACACACCTTTATTTTATTGTATTGCTTTCCATTGTCTTTGATTGGACTGAAATTAACTAAATGTATTATTATTACTTTAAAAACGACGAGTAAATCACATTTAAAAATAAGGATCATAACATAATCACACTGAGTTTTTTACTGACATAACAAAATGAAGTAAATTTTATGAAAATTACCGCTTTATTCATTTCAAGTCGTTGTTAGTCGCTTTCGGAAATATAACGAGGGTGGTGCAATTATAATAAACAAAGACCGACTATTATCTATACAGACCCGCTAGACAGAGACGCATAGACATAAGTTAATTATATCTTTAGTAGTTGCTGCAGCAAAGGCATTAATATTTTCACATAGTAACGTAAGTTCTCAAGTGGCGCAGCGGTATCATAGCCAGACTAAAGTTTGAACGAGTAGCCCATGAAAAGATCGTGAGGTCTGAGGATCGAATCCCGACCGCGGCAGTAGAAGAATCGACTTTTTGTAATTGCTTTATCGATGGACATCGCTGAATGTCGTACCTATAGCCTTTCCAGTATTTATTTGAACCTGGCCATGTTGCGGATTTTTAGTGGTACTAATTTATTTTAATGGCAAGATATACTCTTTGACAACAGACGTTAGAAGTCATCGAATGTCTTCGATGCAAATAAACTTACATCAAGATGAAATATTTCGTGATTATAAAAATAAATATGCCGAAAATCATCCAAAACGTTGTCAGAACGCTTATTGTGAATATTATTAATTATTTAAAACAATAAAAGGACGAAGTATTGACCACACACAATGATTTGAAATTGGTTGTTGACATAACCGGTGGTACATATCATATTATAGTAAGGATTGATTGAATTGGGAAGATTGGTTGGATTTAACAAATACGCTTTTTTTCTTATTCAATGTATAGGTAAGTCTGCAAAATAACGTTACCGTCGTTGCCGCCAATGAAAAAAATGTCCAAGAGCATGTCGCGCCATGCTCAGTGTAGGATTCCGTAGTTGAACTTAATTTAATAAAATCAATAACAAGCAAAAGGGAATACTGTCGCAGTGTTTCATACGACTTTTACTAATAAAAGAAGACTTTATGATAATTAAAAAACAGCTTATCTGATCATGTCCGTTATAGTTATCATTGAAAGTTTTACTTTTTTTTTATATTTTTTGGACCCATAGTTCAAAAGTTAGAGGGTGGGACACAATTTTTTGTTCTTTTGGAGTCATTATTTTCGAAAATATTCCCTTTATCAAAAAATGATTGACGAAGACCTTTATTCATTTTGAAAGAGCTATCTAATAACACCCCACACAATAGGTTTGAAGCAAAAAAGAAATCATCCCCGCTTTACGTGTAGGGGAGGTACACTAAAAAAACCTTTTTTTAGATTTTATTTTACGACTTTGTCAGCTTTATTGCTTTATATATCCATGCCAAATTGCAGCTTTCTAACGCTAACAATCACAGAGCAAAGCCTCGGACAGACAGACAGACTGATGGACATGGCGAAACTATAAGGGTTCCTAGTTGACTAAGGAACCCTAAAAAGACCCAATACAACATTTAAAAAAAGGTACATGTCTAATAAAGCCAATACAGACTGTCCCGACTATACATGACGTATGTATATTATTGCCATATAACATGCTGTTTGCAACGACATTATATCAGGTCCAAATAGGCACTGGTCAGGCTATACATCAGCTTTGCCTTGCGAGTTATAGTTTTAAATCTAGGGGGTCACGTGTCTCTGACGCTGACTGTACTTTCATCAATACTATTTCAAAATTTGCAGAAACTCTGTTGACTAATAAATTCTATACAAAGTGTAACAAAAATGCCGTGGATCCGTTAATTGGTATCGCATTCTGACTAAAAATACGTAGGTAAAAAATCCACGGCATTTTTGTTAGACCCTGTATCTATGCCTAATTAGGAAACCTACTCACAAAATTTCACGAGAATCAGTTGAGAAATGCGACTTTTAGAGGAGAAAGCCTTTTTTTTAAGCTGAAACAGAGACCTTCGTTTCACTCGGTCAAATATTGGTGTAACCAAATTATATGGCTATGGTACAAAAATAGATGCTGCTAAATAAAAGTTGCTTTCTTCAATATATATATAATACATTTAGGCGTTTAATTCTAATTTATATATTTCAACGACCACAAACCACAACTTGACCACCGTTAGGGTCTGAACCGGAATGCTCATATTAAATGTAGGAGCTCAGCTGTTCTATTGAATTGGCTAGGTATCTTATCCTCTACATTCTAGTACATACTAGTAGCTCTATGAGCTGTAGATCTCGCGTTTTTGTCTAATATCAACCTTCCAAAAACTGACTCAACAAAAAAAATATATTTATTATACCTAATTAATTATCAAACTTGCTCACAAAATTTCACTTGAATCGGTTGAGAAATGCGACCTGTAGAGGAGAATAGCGGTAAATCCCGAAATTTCCATTTTTGCCGATGCTGAAACGGAGACCTTCGTTTCACTCGATCAATTATACATGCGAAAGTAACTCTGTTTGTTGCCTCTTCAAGCTCTGAACGTATTTAGTTGAAATTTTGCATAGGGTTAGGTCGAAATCTCGGGAAAGACATATTTAGTGAATAGGCATCTTCTGGGTGAACTCGCTTCATCCTCGGCCTCATCTTTGCCCCGCGGCTAGATGCTGGCCAAGAGCAATCCCATTTTTAATAAAAAAAAAATAGGACTGTTTTGATGATTTTGGATGAAATGTGGGGCGGAAGGTTGTATGACGACATAAACGAGTTTCTCGCGGACAAAGTCGGGGGCTAAAGCTAGTTGAATGCAAATCTCACGATAGGTTTTTATATAAATCAACCATTCAAGTTTACCGACAGTAAATACAGCCGATAAAATCAAATAACAAGCCCATTAACACATAAGTACTGGAGGTCTATTATTGTTCATCGCTTCCAATATCAGTCGCATTTCAATGTTTCCATTTGCTCGCTTCCACGCCTGTCGCTAACGTACCCATACGAGCACGCGACCAATAAAAAGACCACGAAAAGATAACCAATAACCGAGGGCCGAGAAAAGGCAATTCGCGGACAAGTTGATTTTGACGAACGATGCGAAGCGGAGTCCATCAATAGATACGAGTCCACGAATTAATACAGTGCTTTAAATTTTCAACACATGCAATGAAATTTGAAAATTATATGAAAAGCCCAAATGAAATTTTAAGGATTTAGTACTTAATCAAAACACGCGCTGCCTCTTATTCACAAACCGACTCGTCCTCACCTATCACCTCACACCTCACCCGTTTTTATATGCAAACTGTCAAATGTCATTTGTCAAATCTTGACAGTTTCTATATAAAAACAGGTGAGGTTAGAGGTGAGTCGGAGACCGCGGCGCGGTCCGGCTCCCCAGGCGCGCGTCGGAAACAAAAGGCGACCACTTTGTCGGACTAGGCCCCAAATTTTGGATGAAATTCCAATATAGGCCGCTCGTTTCGCCGCACCCAAAACGTGATACGAGTACTTCTCGGCTTATTATAACGAACATAACGTCAAAGTTTCATTGCATGTTTGAAAATAGAAATGTGAAGGGGATACGAAAGAGATGAACTGAATTCATGGCGTGTTTATATACTGGACAAAATGTCGTAACTTCTTAAGAATTTCAAGTAATATGAGTCGTTGTTCAACACAGATAGTGTTATCAATAAAGAAGCTCAGGAACGCGCAGTATTGTGATAATAGGAGATAACCCACGACCGCAGACACCCACTGATAGCGATACTGTTCAAGGATATATTCAAAGTGTTCGTTGTCACTTTTTCCTTATACATGTCTATGCTTATGTCTATTATAGCAAACATTATAATGCGATGTGTGTTCCACGATTAACACTATTTTACCGGCTATACGGCTGGGTTGCACCGACTTACGATCACAGACCGATCAACGTTAAATATGGCGCCGGCAGCTGTCATCCCATAGAAACTTGTCAAACTTTCCTTACATTCATATTTTTACGAACACAGCTTACGATTACAGACGGTTTGGTGCAACCCAGCCTAAGTGTATCTTTTCATTATTTCATTCTTCTGTCTTTCTCAGAATTTGGACACTAGGCTTTTGTTGTATTATATGAATTATAATTTTTATAATTAGTCAAATGTCCAACTATACAGGAAGGATTGGGCGATTACTAGAAGGTGGGTGAAGTACAAATTTTTGTACCATATTCACTAAGCCTTTATTTTCCGTCTACAATTTTATTGATTCCGTTGTCACACGAAAGTTAGTCAGAAAATTTATGTATGGGTAACTTTCGAGTAACGACGGAATTAATAGACGAGTGAAATTGTAGACAAATTATGGTCCAAAAATTTAGATTCCATCCAGTTACGTATATGTACAAGGCGAGAAACTTTTAAACTGAAATTGCACTCCAGTTTTCTTTACAGCAAAACTCTCCACATCGTGATATTGTCGAGATGAGAGCATTTCCCGTCCGCACCCACGTTTAATCTTCCCCGTCGTCCCCACATAGTAACTATTAATTCTGTTGCCGACATCTTGACAACAGCTCGCCAGTTCTCATCTCTTTTGTTATTTGTTTGTTGTTATTTTCAGGTTGATTTAGATTAAGAAATAAATAAACGATTATTGCAGGAACTAACCTCCGATTAAGAGTCCGCAGTAAGCTCGGTTCTCCATACAAACGTAGTTTCGCTCTCATTTTAAAATGGCATGCTGGAATAATTTGAAAATTTGTATACACAGTGGGATCCGGTATATCTAGGTCAAAAATTAGTTTCTGGTGTTTGAAACTATAATGGAGAAAAAAAAACAGCGATTAATAAGGTTTTCAAAAAGACCAAAAAAATTCAACAACTCGCTGATTTTTATTCTTTTCTAATTTCTAGCAACAGAAACTAATTTCCGACTAGATTTGGCGGATCTCATTCTGTATACAAAGTTTCATGTTATTTCAGCATGGCGTTTTAAAATTAGATCGAAACTACGTTTGTATGGAGAATCGAGTTCAGTCGAGCGTACGTCGGCAGCTGTGTCGACGTTAGTCAAATTGTTAGGTATACGGGTAGGAGCGCTACGGGAGGGTACACGACCATCAAACAAGCGAGCTTCTACCTATAGTTTAACACTGGTCTATTGCAGCGGCGCGCACTCATACATGCATGGGTACATATCTAACACAATCTTTGACAGTTTCCGTATAAAAACGGGTGAGGTGAGGTGAGAGGTGAGGACCAGTCGATTTGTGAATCACATCCTAGACCGTTTGCTGCAACTAAATAGTGTAAAATCAAAGCATCTAGAAAATATTTCGTTAACTTCAAGATTACTGTTACGATTCTGCATAATGTCATTAATATCTAATGAAAACGTAATCCCTTTACGTTAGGGCTTGAGGAAGTGACCAGTGATATAGGAAACGGGGTTCAGACTGAAAAACAAAATTCAGAAAATTAGGGTTAATGAAGCCTATTACGGTTGTTTTTATTGAATTCCGTTAATTGCGACGGCACAATCCTGAGATGAAATAAAGTAATCTTCTCTAAGACACTATAGTATCCCAATTCAAAGATATTCAAGAATTCATTTTCGTTAATTAATACCCCTAGTTACATTATAAAAGATCCTTCACAATTAAACAATGTTGACGTAGGTACGTGTCATTCGAATTCCGAATTGTCATACTTGACAAGTTGACATTAATTTTTGCTTAACTTCACGTTAACTCTTAAGGCTGTTTTTCATTCACCCTTGGTGATATAATTAATTATTTTGTACGAAAACCAAAAAAAATACTTTTCTTGAAATTTGAAAAACTAAATATGCTACGTTGTTGCTATGGCTATACACAGCTATATGCTTGAAGGAACGGAAATCAATAACAGCCTTTATATCGGATTTGGAGTGTTGCCCTAAATAAGTATAGGTATCCATATTCAACCTACGGCTCACCTAACATAGTTTTGCCTGCAAAACTGTATTTAAATATTTTCATGTAATAAATGATCTAAAACCTACCTCAATAAAGGTATCAAAACCAATACGTGCCTTAATATTAGGATATTTTCACTATTACTGTAACAGTTACCAGTAAGTATTATTATTCTGTTTTACTTACGAGTATTTTGATGTCCGATGAATGTATTCACGTGATACGTATTGTAATTCGAATGTATCGCGTGATAATCACCGTGTAACAGTCCCCTATGGGCCCTACGGAGGATCAGCGCCGGCTGTAAAGCCTGCATATGCTGAGTAGGTTCCCTTCCGTGACTAAGGCTGGGTTGCACCGACTTACGATCACAGACTGATCAACGTTAAATATGGCGCCGGCAGCTGTCATCCCATAGAAACTTGTCAAACTTTCCAAACATTCAAATTTTAACGAACACAGCTTACGATTACAGACGGTTTGGTACAACCGAGCATTAGTCTTTGTTTGTTGTCTATGCTTTTGTTTCTGTTAATATTGTGCTTGTTACGAATAAATGTTTGAATCTGAAAACATTATCCTTCTCATACGAGTTCAATTAAGGTGCAACATAGGTACAAAGACAAAGGTGCAATTCTATAAATATTTCGATATTTTTTCGAACATACTTCCAACTAAATGTAAATATTTTTTACATTTCATTTGCGATGAAAACATTTCCATACGAGCTCGGCCGTTCAAGACGTCGGTTCATCCTCAAAGCTAGCACTGGAACTGTCCGCGGCTCGTTGCTATTAATTTCTGTTGTTGACAACTTGACAACTGCTCCAACGGCGTTGTTGGGACAACTTTATGCGGTCTGCTGTAGTTATTAATGAACATGTCAGGACGGGAACAAGGGGAATCAAAGGATTTCATGAGATAAAAAGACGACGCACTTATGAATGATTTTAACGATGTGACGATTTGTGTATAGTTAAGAAGTATAAGAGGGTCGATAGGCCGGTTAGCGACCAGCTTATTTGGTGTGCCGGTTTGCGACCACTTGCAAGAGGATATTGTCTCGTTTTTTATATATTCCCATTCAATAACTACCTAATAAAATGTGTACAACTCACTATTTCTTTAGGGTCTATAAATATATATTTTTTAACTCTGGATAGGTTTGCGCTTGACCACAAATCACCTGATGGTAAGCGATGTTGTGGTCTAGGATGGAACGCGCTTACCTAGTGAAAACCGGTTCACTTTCGTCTTGAAGACCGTAAGGTTGTATTTTACAGGGAACAGGGATTCCGGTAAGGAGTTCCACAGCTTGGCTGTTCTCACAATAAAAGTGGAAGCGAAACGCTTCGGGCGAGTTTTTGGAACTGCTACCGTAAAACGATGTCGCCTTGCCGTATCCCTGCTCGTCTGGTAGAAGGGGGCGGGGGTATTAAACTGTGTAGTTCCTCAGCACACTCCCCGTAATGTAACCGATATAAAACCGAAAGACTACCAACTTTGCGGCGATGTTCTAGACTGTGCTGTCTCGCATTGCAGAGAGTCTTTTCCTATGAGCTTTTATATCTTTACTAGCTTTTATAACACTAACGTGACTGTCCTATCATCCAGGTACATGCGTCATTTAATCATCGACACATTTATTTTTCTACATTGAAAAAATCTTTAATAAAAAAGTTAGTATGTATGCCACAAATGAAATTACATAAAGCAAATGGACTAAATACGTCTTTCAATTCAGTGTTGTTATTATCGTTATCATTAATCGTACTAATTACAAAATTCAAAGCAAAGTGTGTTTCGTTATCACACATTAAAATACAAATTACAATTTTGCCTTATAAAGTGCAGGATTACACCAATTCTCCAGATATACGTCATCAATTATACAAATGCATCCAGAGATTGCAAATGCAATACACCCCATACTTACCCACACATCCATATGCACAAACATGTCCGTCATATAAATTATTCAAATTATTCACCATTGCAAAATTAAATAAAGAGCGAAACAAAAAACTCTTCATTTTGCCGCCCCACCCGAGCATAGAGTAAAGGGCGCGACACCCCTAGCAATCAATTTTATCCCCCTTCTTTAACTATCGATCGTCTCTTTCTAACAACTAAGTAATCAGTATAGTTGTTCTCGTCTAGAACACGATTTGAAGGGCGCGAAGAACTCCGAGCGATGCCTCGGGCCACGTTGCGAGTTTTCAAGAGAGAATTTTTGTGACGCCTAGCAAAGATAGTTTAACTTTCAAATTAAGTAGACGTGCACTCTGTCGACTCATATTTAAGATTCAAATTGTAGATGACACAGTTTTCACAATGGCAGAGAATATGTTTGTGATTGAAGATTGATGTATAAATCCAAATCGTATAGTGATGAGTGGATGATTGCATCGCGAGGACTTCTCGGAATGGAAAATAGGAATCCGGGCGGGAAATATAATAAATTGTGATAAGGGGTTGGTGAAACGACAAACAGATTACTGTTGTTGAAGAAAACATTTTCTTAATGGTGGAAAAAGTTGTAATAAAGTCATAACATTCTATGTAGTTGCTCGAAATAGACTTCTAAACATAATCTATATTCTTACCTACACATACGTACATAAACTCACGCCTATTTTTCCAAAAGGGGTAGACAGAGCACAGGAAAATTATTTTAGTGCCAGTTTTAGCAATTGTAGGTTTATAGATGGAGAAAATGTAATATTGCAGTGACAGGATGCTAGCCCATCGCACACAACACACTTCAACCTGGTTCCCAAAGTCTCCTCTTACGACACCCAAGGGAAGAAAGAGGGTGGTGCTATTCTAACCCGGCACCACACGGGAATGGGGGAGGGGGGTGGGGGGTAGATTCTTACCTAACTGTTATTTTAGTTATTACAAAGAAACGAGATAGAGTCATTAGGTATGTCGTTTAGCATCCACTTGGATGAGTAAGTAAACTGAAAGGATATTTTCTCGTGCTAAATAGATTGCATTTCTAAAATAACTAGATTAAATAAAATGCAAATAAGGCAAATATGGAAAAACTGTCACCTCCACCACTCTAAGTATACCTATGTAATCCCATTCTAATTACGGCTGGTAGTCTGAGAAAATTAATAAAATCAAGGGAAATACGTGTTGTTGTAAATGAGTACAGTTATACGTTACGGTATCCAAAAGAATATTTTAAAAGTCCTCAAGGATGGGGGGTGTACCTATATGTCGAAGTGTTATTGTGCTATAAAAGCTGTTGGTTCTCCATATAAATAAATAAAATAAACACAGAGATACAAATAGACGATTCTAATAGCTCTATCACCACCAGAGAAGAAAATGTTCCTTGTCAAGCTGGGAAGAGGGACAGTATATTTTCGTCACGAGGACCCTAAAAACTCTCATTTTGTTGCTATATTTTTTCCTACATCTTATTAGTGGCTGCGACACAATCTCAGCAACTGATAGGGTAGGCAATGTGACGTTTGTATTAAAAAAAAACAATAATCTAGGATATATAAGCCATTTCTATGCCCCAACATCAACATCGGAAGCCATAGCAAAATGAGGACAAAGGGTGCTTTTGCCGATATATCGTGCGGCCACTACTCAGCGTGATCTTAAAAGCCATCGATACTCGCTTCTTGTGAAATCCAGCATCAAGTCTAAAGCTGATCTCGCCCTACTAAGGTTCAGCAAAATATCACTAGTATAATTCCACCAAGTTCCAGAGTGGCTGGGTAACGAAATACCTTCTGAAATGTGGGGTTGGAAGCGAGGAGCTGACGGATCCCACGAGCCAATTACCACCACTGATTCTCCAGATCCTGACACCGCGCTGACTTCAATTTTTTGCCACTGCTGCAAAAGTGGTTGCACTTTAAAATGTGGATGTTGAAAAGCCGACATTTAATGCAGCATCGCATGATGCATGGTATGCATCGATTTAAATCAATATAATTATAAATAAGCTTAAAATTACTACAATGTAATGGTAGTTAGTGTGTCTCTATAAGTCTCTCCCATTGTTTTTTTAAACGCGTTTAGGTTAAGACTATTCTGAAGCGGTCATGTTGAAAATCAATTTCTGAAAATGTATTCAAAACACCATCAAATACCAATAACTTTCTTTATTAAGTTTTTCTTTAATTAACATAATTTTAAAATATAAACCTTACTAATTAGAACAAAGTTACAAAACAATTAAATTTTACGGAGGTGGCTGTACGGCTCTGCCGCTGCCCAATTTTTTATGCATCTCTGCTCTAGAGTAGAAATGTGCCACTTCTAGCACGCCACTCAGATGCACAATGACCCACTCTCAGCGCAGGCAGAATAAAAATGAATATGGCCAAATTTAAAGGAAATTTTCGGGTTGAATCTCATAGGAACTACATATGTAGAATTAATAAACGTAGTCTTATGATAAGACTTTGAACAACTGTTTTTTTCTTGTAATATACCTATAGGTACATATGTACCCGTATCCTTTTCACATCAAACATTCATTTCATTCATAATTCAATAGCTTGCATATCTATTCGCTTAAGCTTAATGAATAAACTCACCGATAAAATACGTGAAACGTGACAGGGTTGCCAATTTACGCATTCAGTTGTTACAAGAACCTATATTTATAAGTTTCATAACAATTAAGTGTTTTTTCGTCGTTATCATATATGGCTTAATTACACTTAAGTGGTCAAAACCTTCAGTATAATGTGAGGCCGGTCGACATACCGGTTAAGTAGCATATTGGTATTGGCTTTCATTAAAATACCAGGCTGCTTTTATCGGGTGTACTAGAAAGTATAAGCACGATTTCTATATGAATTAGTGTATAATCATCTGATGCACCATGGTTTCCAAATCTATTAATTAACGATAAGCCATAGACCGCACCTGGAACCTGACACTGGATATACAGTGTGTAAGTCTAATACGGGCGATAAATTAAATCAGACATAGTATTCATTAGTGTAATCATGAATTTAAAAAGCTTCAGCACTGACCTATTCCCGACGATTTTGGAGGCTTTCAACAGGTTTCTTTTAAAAGCCTCAATCCGCTGCCGTATTAGCCTGCTAGTATTTTTACGAAGATTTGTGCTTTGGTAAGTGCCTATATAAAAAGTTTCAAGGCCTGGCTTCTGGGCAATTTGGAGGATTCATATTCTTTGGCACGTATACGTCTTTAAACCAAGCTAACGTCGTCTTGGAGTAGTGCACGGATGCCAAATCCTGTCAAAATAGAACAGGTCCATCATGCTCGCGGATCATAAGCGTAGGCGACGATTTAAGCACTCGGTGACGTAGGTATCAGCCTTCATTGTTTTTGTGGCGACAAATGGCTTGGATAACTTGAAACACAAATAGCTTGCCAAACCATTGTTTTTTTTACTAAATGTTTCAATGAATATGGATTTATTGGCATCACTGATATCCTGGCCATTCCTGGTCCTCTTGCACTGTATAAAATTGATCACCCGAATCAAACTTTATGTATGTCTCATCGTGCATAATAATACACGCTGATTATTGGCACAAGTAAAAGTAAAAAGTAAAAGTAGTTTATTCTTCAAATTAGGCATATTACATGCACCTATGAACGTCAATAAATTACCACCGGTTTGGAAAAATAAACTTCTGCCACGAGAAGAAACTGGGCGAGGTATCATTCTTTCAAAACAATATAATTGTGTAATTAAATATACTTATAATATTAGTCTCAGTTACTACAAAATAAGAATGCTACAGTAGAAAACCTATTTTCGCGATAGATTAGCCGTGCAGGACACTATCACTGCCAAACATCCCTATCCATGATGTAATCGTTTACCTTATAATATGCTTTTGAAATAAATGTTTGTTTTACTACAGACTTGAATTTAGAATTGCTATTTATGTTCAGGAATGTGTTTTGGAATTTTATTGTAGAATTTGATACAATTTCCCAAGAACGACTTTTTCGCCTTTAATAGTCTATAGAAGGTTATTTTGAGTTTCCCAGTGTTTCTGGTGGGTATTGGTTTATCAGCGTTCGTTGGGAAATTACACAAATTCTTCCTAACATACATTATTATTTCAAATACGAATAGGGAGGGCAGGGTTAGAATATCTATTTCTTTGAAAAAAAAGACTATCATAACAGTTTCGAGCTCTTGGTTTCACGCATGCGGCCTGCTTATCGTTCCGTCTTGGTTTTTAGGGTTCCGTACGTCGAAAGGAAAAAACGGAACCCTTATAGGATCACTTTGTTGTCCGTCCGTCTGCCTGTCTGTCAAGACCCTTTTAAACAGGAACACGTTATATCAAGCTGGAATTTATATCAAACACTCAGATCTACTTACTGTCTTTTGGAGCTGTGAAAAAATCAAACTTCTAAGCCAACGCAATCAGTAGATACAGCCGTTTATGCCGCAAAAATCCGCAAATTTTCGACACTCGCAACGGAATCAAAACCTACAGGGATGGGGTTCCCGTGTACTCAGAATCTTGAAATTTGGTACGAAGCAACGTCTTATAGCACAGATAATGGTTTTTTTTGGAAAACTGTACATTTTTAGTTAATTCATATAATAAAAAAAAATATTGCGGAACCCTCTGTTCGCGAGTCCGACTCGCACTCGGCCGGTTTCTATTTAATTAGCCCATACCAAGTTCTTGATAATTTTAAATTTTAGTTATTTTACGAGTTTTAGAACGTGTCACTTATTTAGCGCTTTGTTGGGGGTCTTCCATGAATATTTTCATAACTAAACGTTAAAATTTAATAACTAATCTAATTTGTAATAGGCTCCAAGCTACGAAATGGCAGTTCGTGACATGCCAAATTAAAAAGTTATTTTGTATGACAGTGATCTGAATGATCAATTTTTTAAATCGAAAAATATAGCTCATAATAATGAGCCTCTTTGATCTCCAAGCTCAACTTATTAAATATCCTAATAACAACTAAATACCCTCAGCGATTTGGTTATCCGAATTAATACAAACATAAGTAACATTAGTACAACCACCAACCATTATTCTTAGTAAGAATTTTAACCTACAGAAACGTTAAAGAATTCATATTATAATAAGACACGGTACTTTTTGGCAAGTAAGGTAAGGTGATGGGCGATAAAACCTTAATTAATTATACCACAATTATACTGACTATACTGGGTGAGATATTCACAATAAATAAATAAAATATCGAATCTATGTGGATTTTCAGAAGCTTCTAAATAATCTAACTCTTGAATGTCGAGAATGCCGGCTACGCGAAGCGAAATAAATATTCCAGAATGTTGAAAGGAGGCGCGCGGTGACTGCGGTGAGGTGGCAGCATGGCCGAGCACCGCGCCACCTCGACCGACACGCAAGCGATCTCTTCTACTAGGCGCCCAGAAACTAACAAGAGTCTCTCAAGTCTCTCCCACAAGCTCTATCCCACTCGCACTACTTATTAATCCTACGCAATAAAACAAGCCAGACAGCCGTCTCGTACTCCGCCCGCAATGGAAACCGTATCGTGTCTTATTGAAATAGGGTTCTTTCTACGTCCTACACTGGATGTTTTTAATGATCCCCTTGAAACTTCGTGCTATGAAAATGGAAGTAGGTAAATGGTCCGCTAAGCACGCGAAGAATTCCTGATGTATTTTGTTACTTTATGTTATCCTAATATTGACGATGCTTAAGGATCAATTTGGCATGGTTGAAATTCCTTTTTTGGAGTGAATGAATGAGAACGGTTGCCTTCGGAACTATCGCACCGATCACACGAGTTGTTGTTTAAAAGATAAAAAAGAAATGTTGAGAAAATTATATAATTGGAATAGTGGAATGTTTGTCAGTATTGTGCAGGTTTTTATCGAACGTTTCGAGGGAATTCTTGAAATCGCGGCATTGTATAAAACCAAATCTGCATCTTAAAATACATAATTTAGAGATAAGGATCGTGGCTCGAAAATTTATATTTCTTGATTTAAGAGTATCGAAGTATTTACTTTTGAATTTGAAAACTCAAACATCATAAATACTAATATTACCTATAATCACAAAATAATAAATAGTCAATGCATACGATCGACAGGAATGTGCCAATTGTTGTATTAATCATAATTTATATATTAATTTTACTGAGAAAAATATAGAAATCTACTGAGAAGGCGACGAACGAAAGAGGATATGAGAAAAACGAATGCAGAGTGTAGACAAAGTGGCAATAGATATGTATTATGGTCTAATTTCCATTTCTGAATAGGTACATTCATGAATATTTTTTCTAGTAGGTAGGCATATTTGATGGCCCATCTCTCGTATTTGTTACTCTAATGGGCTCTAATAGCTCAAGATTCATATTTGCTTTCGAAAGTTTCTTTTTATTATTTTTTGTTAAAACGAATATTACTCAACTCCAATATACTCATGAACTCATTTATCAACACAATATGAAAATTTACATGTCAAAGAAAAAAAAGAACTTCATGCAACTTTAGTACTTAAATAAAGTCTTTAAAATAAAAGTGGCGTGGGTTGCTACGAAAGAAAACCTTGGCGAGCATCGCAAGTAAACCAGTAAAACCAGTTATACCTACCTTCACCGTTGCATCCAATACTTTTTCTAAGCCTCATTTCAAATAAATAGTAAGTATAGTACATTACTACAGAGGCCGGGACAAAAGGGGTTGCCGGCCGAAGACATATATAGACGGCTGAGCGAAGCGAGGCCGGATAGGTCTAAGGCCGGCAACTCCATATTTCCCGCCGAGGTATGTATAGTGCTTTTCTCAAACATGCAATGAAATAAACAACAAAAAAATCAAAGTTTTATTTTTAATACGCATAGTGACAGAATGTCATGATGCCTGTGCCACAAATTTATATGGAATGGAAATTAAAAAAGAGGACTTTGCAGGCCTAGGCCTGCAAGATTTGTATGAAATTCCATTAACTACCTCTTGTCCTAGCCGCACCTGAAACGTCATACTTCGCAGCCTAATTATAAGCCTAAACATAACATCAATATTTCATTGCATGTTTGAGAAAAGTATTTTAGATGCACTAAGTTATCCCTTAATTATTGTGTAACTAACGCAATTTCTTCTGGAGTGACGTTATTTTCTTCTTAGTCCATTTTTAGGGTTCCGTAGCCAAAATGGCGAAAACGGAGCCCTTATAGATTTGTCATGTCTGTCCGACCGTCCGCCCGTCCGTTCGTATGTCGCAGTCGATTTACTCGGAGACTATAAGCACTACAATTATGAAATTTGGTAGTTAGGTGTATACTATAAACCGCTATAGGAATATGTTGTGAAATTTTGAAACACATACTAAACAGGGAGGGCACCCCATATATGTAACAGGGGGGTGATTTTTTTTTGTACATGTACATAGGCGTGTGGACTGTGGGGTATCTATATCTATGGATAGGCCTTTAAAAATAACATAGAGGTTTCTAAAAAACTTTTGCCATTTAAGTCAACCGTTGGCGAGATACTAGCTGTCAAAGTCGTAAAAAAGGGGCCCTCTAATTTACAAACTATCAAGTGGACCGACACGCACCTGGCTGGTTTTTTTTTAAAGAATGAACGTACATTTATCTTTTAGAACATATAATTCTTTTAATTTAGTAAATTAATATAATTCATCATCAGGAATGATTTTGTTTTAAATAGGGTGGGAAATCAAATCTTAGATTTTTTTATTAAGCTACGAGTATACTTGGCATCCGAATATACTTGGCATATCAAAAATAGTTAAAACTTGTTAACATGCACAAAATATATGATGAATGTATTTTTATTTATTCGTTAATATACAAATGTTTGATTTGAAAACGAAACGTTGAATTTTGAATATTTTTTTTGTATTGCTGGTACCACTGTAATACGGTATTTATAGCCTGACCAGTGCCTATTTGGAACTGAGATAATGTCGCTGCAAACAGTATGTTATATGGCAATAATATACATACGTTATGTATAGTCGGAACAAAGTGGTTTTTAGTTATTTACCTTTTTTAAAATGTTGTATTGGGTCTTTTTAGGGTTCCGTAATCAACTAGGAACCCTTATAGTTTCGCCATGTCCATCTGTCTGTCTGTTCGTCTGTCTTTCCGAGGCTGTTAGTGCTAAAAAGCTGCAATTTAGCATGGATATATAAAGCAATAAAGCTGACAAAGTCGTAAAATAAAATCTAAAAAAAATAAGGTTACCTCCCCTACACGTAAAGTGGGGATGATTTTTTTGTTTCAACCCCATGGTGTAGAATTTTGTTGGATAGGTCTTTCGAAATGAATAAAGTGAATATATTCGAAAATAATGACTCCAAAAGAAAAAATATTGTGTCCCACCCCCTCTAACTATTAAACTATGGGTCCAAAAATATGAAAAAAAGTGAAGCTTTCAATGAAAACTGTAGCGGACAAGATCAGTTAAGTTGTTATTAAATTATCATAAAGTCTTCTTTTCTTAGTAAAAATCGTATGAAACGCTGCGAAAGTATTCCCTTTTGCTTGTTATTGATTTTTTTAATTAAGTTCATTGGAACGGAACACGAAACCCTACACCGAGCATGGCCCGACATGCTGTTGGCCATTTTTTTTCATTGGCGGCAATGACGGTAACGTTATTTTTTTTTAAATTAATAATCATTTATTTATGTACAACGAAAATATATACAAGAATACTTAACCAAAATAATATAAAGAAAATTAAAACTAACTTATATCTAAAACGGGCCCTTGAGGCATTGTACCGAGGATGCTGGCGGCATTTCCTCGCTGTATCGCAATGCTGATACGTTGAGCGAGAAAACCGCCAGCTCTTCGGTCACCAGTTTTCTTTTTATATATATATTTGTTATTGTAGACTTACCTATAGGTACATTGAATAAGAAAAAAAGCGTATTTGTTAAATCCAACCAATCTTCCCAATTCAATCAATCCTTACTACCTTTAATATGAAATGTCAGTACTACCGGTTATGTCAACAACCAATTTCAAAACATTGTGTTTTGGAATATTACTATTAGTCAATCCTTCGTTCTTTTATTAATAATATTCACAATAAGTTTCCTGACAACGTTTTGGATGATTTTCGGCGTATTTATTTTGATAATCACGAAATATTTCGTCTTCATGTAAGTTTGTTTACACCGAAGACATTCGATGACTTCTAACGGATGTTGTCAAAGAGTATGTCTTGCCATTAAAATAAATTAGTACCACTAAAAATCCGCAACATGACCAGGTCCAGATAGACACTGGTCAGGCTATAACTGATAGTCAAATCAGGAACTTATTAACGCTCGATTAGTATGAAGTTTGTAGAGAAATATGCCTTATGACGTCACAATTTTCTTTTATCAAACCACATCCTTTTTTCATGTTTATGTATTTAGGTATGTGTTATTTACAACAGGTATATTGATTGGATGCTGTCTTGTTTAAGAAGAAGAAGAAGAAGAATAAGAAGAAGATATATTAGTGAAAAAGAAAATGGACTTTTAAGATTCGGCTACATTGTTATTTACATACTTATAAACAAAATTCTATATAATATTTCTGATGAGATTGATGAGAAATGCAACCTATAAAGGACACAGACATACGAAAAAATTTTTTATTCCAAAATTTCCAAAAACTGGCTCCGACAAAAAAATCTATATAAATATAGAATCTGCTCACAAAATTTCACGAGAATCGGTTGAGAAATGCGACCTGTAGAGGAGAACATCCGGACATACATACATCCATCCGAACAGTAACAGTATATTTTTCAAATTTCAAAATTTCCAAAAACTGACTCAACAAAAAAAATATTTTTAACATTTTTGATGAAAAATGCGACCTGCAGAGGAGAAAATACGGACAAATATAAAAAAAAAATCTTTTCCAATTTCTAAAAACTGGCTCGACAAAAAATTCTATATAATTATCGAACCTGCTCACAAAATTTCACGAGAATCGGTTGAGAAATGCGACCTGTAAAGGAGAACATCCGGAGAGACAACCAGACATGCGAAAGAATTTTTGTCGAAACCTGAAACGAAGACGCAATAAGTAACTAATCCTAATTTTATGAAACAAAATGAACGATCTTATATTAACAAATCTGAAAAACCCTTATTTTTAAGTTCATAAAAATAAAATATGGATAGGTAAAGAGAAATATGGTACGAAAAACCGCATCGCTCTGCGGTTGCGGTAACCGAAAGAAGATGGCGCGTGCCGCGATTCAGCGGGCACTGTTACTAGGCGCACATAAACCAAAGGAGCAGTCTTGTGCTCCCCCTAACCTTTCATGCTGCACTTTAACCGTCTTGCAAACGCAAGTAGACTTTATGAACAATGACATATGGTTGGTTTTGAATTGCGGCGTAAATATGTTATTGTCGCATGGGAATGTATAAAATAGCTGCTGATGCATTATGCTCGCCGGGTGAGCAGCGCGCATTGCGCAACTCCCCAGACACACGACGTGTCTGTCCACCGCACCATTCATTCCATAAGATGCCATCATGCCATAGTGTGCTTGATACATACGATACAGAGCTGTAAAGCTGATCGACTAATGAGATGCGTTTATTTAAATGAGATGGTGGTTGAACAAGGCAAGTACTTTAATAAATATAAATAAATAAATAAATATTGGGGGACAATCTTACACAAATCGACCTAGTCCCAAACTAAGCAAAGCTTGTACTATGGGTACTAGACGACGATATACATACTTATATAGATAAATACATACTTAAATACATAGAGAACATCCAAGACCCAAGAACAACATCCGTGCTAAATGCACAAATAATGCCCTGGCCGGGATTCGAACCCGGGACCTCTAGCTTCGGAGGCAGTGTCACTACCAACTAGGCTAAACAGGTCGTCAAAATGTTAGTAAAGCTATAGATAGACCAATGAATTTAATTTGACGATTGACAAACTATGCTCTGACCGATTGAGGTTAGGTCCTAGGTTAGTTTTGTGACTGAACTTATAGTGGAGGAGTATTTTTGCATTGTATACGGAACTAGAAGAACGGTAATAAAAGTAAAGATTCTTAACAAGTGCTATAATACATTTAATTCGTATTTTAAAAAGTGATTATGGTAACATTTTTGAGGAATTTGAATTTATGAACCTCCATGAGCTGAAAACATAAATTACTTATTATCTAGGATTAGTTAGATATGTTATGTAATATTGCTGTTTTATTTGCACATAATATGAAATTAACGTGTTAAACGGAGGTCTCTTTATAGAGAGACGCACTTATGTGCTTCAGAGTTTTTTTATTGTTTTATTTTACGTGGAAGTTGCATAAAATGAATACACTTGCTCAAAGTATTCATTTCGTGCGGAATGTTGGATTTATCGTACTTCTACCTTTTAATTTAGTAGTGGTCCCAACCATCCATTCAACTAAAGAGATGTTCAATTGGTTAGTCACTTTTATTTTGGGATTAAAACTATACATATAAGTATTATATTTAAAACATTAAATGCATATTCGACAAGTTGAAGGGTTACCTAATATAACAAATCCAAAACTGTTTCTTAATGTTAGCTGATTGAGTAGAACAATTACAGGAAACGAGTACCTATTATGCGAGACCTCCGGTTACATGCAAGACCGCTGGGTCGGGATGCCCGCGATGAATAAACGTTTGCTTTTTATACAAAAAAATACATTTAAGTACTTAAACAGAAATCAAAGTAAACATTTTCAAATATACTTATTCGTGTTTTAATGTTCAAATATAATAGTTTAAATTTGGCTGGATGCTGACAATCATGGCATGTTGAAAATAGTCTATCAATTAAAAAGTCAAAGCGATTTTTTCATTCTCGTTTCTTTCATTGATGATGTCATGTAGTAATTGGCTTGGATTTTATTATTAGTACATTACGACCCGTGGTTTGTACACAATTTTACGTCACCACTTGGCCAAAAAGTGGGTTTTTCCGGACGCGCTGTGCGGAAAAACGCGCTTTTTTGGCAAGGTGTGGTGTAAAAATATATATGTGATATGTGCGATTTAGACGATTGTTAAATAATTATAACTATTAAGCTGGATATAAACGGTAACGTACTGGCCACGTGCTGACAAAGGCAAAGACCTATGGTAAGTAAAATAATTTTGTATCTTTTAAGTATAATTACTGTTTTATATTTGTTTTGGTACGTGCAGAAGTGTCATTTTGCAATTGTCTCTAGGTGTCTTGGCCCGAGCCGCTATTTGGCTCAACTCAGCTTTGCTTTCAGATAATCTGTAAAAATCTAATTCAGTTCTTCGTTTAAGTTTCTGCTTTTTGTTTCTTTCAATTAGGTTAAATAGAATATGTGAACAACCTTCAATGGAGGAATATATATTTATTAAAGTAACACCTAAGTACCTATAAAATGTGCATTTTTTCGAAAGCATTTGTGAATTGCACAGCATGTGAAACAATCTTCGGGCCTGTACTTTACTCTTGCTTGCTGTTAAATATTCTTATGCCAAAATAAATGTATTCACCCGAAACTGTACTGTCTTAAGATTCTGTACTGTCTCTCCATCGTTGTCATGGATGATCTGAAGGGAATTGTACTCATCTATTCCATCGTTTACTCTTTTCTGATCCGATTAGGTTCATAAGAATATGTCTAACTTGACGTAGAGTCTCAACCATCATCAGTCGTGCACGCCCGCTAGCTTATTGACCAAGCGAGTGCAAAGCTTTCGTGCGTCTTGCGAATGTCTGATGGATTTCCGGCTGTACAGGTCCCATTTCTTAACCGATTCCCGTGAATTTTTGTGAGTTAGTTCGATAATGATTTGATTTTGTTGTCAATTCAGTTATTGTTTTTTAATGGCGTTACCATGGGGGCCCGCGAGGTGCACCGCTCACACAACCTCTATTTAGGCAACATATCACCACCTTAAATAAATCTAGTTGTCATTTTTAGTATCGATAGTGACTTTAATTCAAATCAATCATACGCCTACTACTAAAACGTTTCGAAATCACCCCTGTGGGCAAGGTTTGTCGTAAAAGGCGATTAAAAGGGGTAAACGGGGTCGCGTGACAGAGAACCGTAGTGAGGGCCACGGGACGCAACTAACGACCCCTAGGAAAGATAACCTAAGATGAGCTAGAAATACTGCTAGGAGTTTATTTTGAGGTCTTGCTGGTGTCTTCCGCACGGAAACGCAGATGGCGATGGCGGCCGCTGTAGAGGACCTACCTCCAAAGGGTAGGTGAACCTAAAAAGGTTGAAATGTCACTTATGAGGCCTAACAAATTTCAAAATAATTTTATCTAAAATTATAGGAAACGTATTGATATGTACTAAAGTTTTAGAAAGTAACGCAGCAATTGTTTGCTCTTATGTATCGTAGAATTCAAGCGGAAAAAACTAGTGTCTAACTTAAAATTTGGAGTTAATTTTCAAACGATATTAAATTTCTTAATGTAAACTCCAAAAAACACATGTTAAATCATTGATAACAGGTAGTCCTGCAGTAGATAGTAAAGAGGAGAAAATGTCACTTTACATAGGTACATAGATAATTGCCTAAAGGACCATGGGCAACTTTGTATGGAGTCTGGTCCTAAAACCAATGAAGTGAGGTCATTAGATAAGTCTTTATATCTACTCCATTTCGTTCTATGGGCTCCAAGGTGAATTCCGTTGCAGAACTGATATATTTATATTTTAATCAGAATTAATACGAGCTAATAAGTAGATTCAGGACCATTTTGACATGGTCCTTCGTAACAGACGAGCGTTTTTAAGTTCTGGGACACTGAATCCTGTCATACCCCGCCGACTGGTTACTTGAACCTGATGCTTCGCAGTTTTTCTCAGTGAATAAAAGGGCAAACAATCATGGCCCGTTTCAAGCTCTTACAGCCCTCCTTAATCATTAGGTAAGTACTCTACTGCACGGTTAGTGTAGGTGCAGGTCCGTTATGTTACCAAAGTATTTGTAATTAATCTTCATTCGGTATTTAATGTACCTACTGTATCTAATGATTATATCTCTAATGATTGTACAATAGGTATAAGTAAGAACATGAACTTGTCGCGGTCAGCTATTAGGTAGGTAACCCTAAAAAAAAACTTAAGTAAGTACCTAATGTTAGGTAATAGTTTTATTATGCAGTAAATTAACTGCAATAAAGCCTATATCAATTTCATTTATAGTAATAATATTTATTTACCCATACATGATGAATATGATGATATTAACGATGCAACGCACGGAATAACCTATATTGGTAATTGTAATTAGCAATGCTATGTTGCTTGCAGTGCAGTGCATATCAAAAAGTACTTATTAGGCATTGACCAATATAAATATATCCATGTCAATCACACTGCTGTCAATACAATCCACATGTAAAACAAATTATTTTTGCCTCCATTGCCTCTGATCATTGGAGTTACAAATAAAATTGTGTGCCAGACGTGCCGAATTTTCCGGAACATCCTGATTTTCAGTAACGATATTTGGCCCTGTCCCTTAATTCGGTGAATCCAATTCGGCACAACGCAGTCCCCCAGTCCATTGGTTTAGCACGCAGTACTTACCGAAAACCAACAAAAGTGACCTCTGTGCATTAAAATAATCAAAGCTTTCCATAAAATAACTTATACATAACGCTTCGTTCAGAATTGAAATTGGAAAATTATTGACTTGTCCTGAATTATAAATACCTATAAAATCCAGATTTTTTATGCAGTTGTCCCACATATTTAGGAAATCTGATGCTTTGCTATAGTTACCGTGAGTACCGTGATTGTTGATAATTAGTTAAGTAAGTGTGCGTATCGAACACTTCTTGCGACCATGTGGTTTTAATTATGAATAGAATAATACAATTATCTTCTCTTAACAGAAAAGTCGTTTAATATCCACTTTATTATCTGATTTCAATAACATGCCAAATAAGCTCATTACATTACCAATAACCTAACCCATATACCTAAGCAGTAAACCGTAAGTAAGCATAAAAACTTAAATTAAATTTACACAGAATGCGAATTCGTAAAAGGAATGAAACGCGTAACGAAACAAAAACCACTATGTAAGTGTGTGCGATTGCGTCAGCACTTGAAAATTAATCGGTCGGCAGTCCGCACACACTCACAGTAGGCAAAGTAACGAACAAAACGTTACTATCCAAATTAACAAGATCCCTGTGATAACACGCCGGCACCCTCCACCTCATGCGAAACGAATGCACAGAGGGGAACGCAAGAGCTCAACGAGACTGGTGTTGCTACGTTGGATCGAATAACCTCCTCGCGTATTCTGCGATCCTAGTAAGCTGCGCACAGTGTGGCAGGTTGCGACCATGACGACGGGGCTCTACGGGCTCGGCTGTTGCCGCATTGACGACACGTGGCTTGCGTCTGGCCCTCTCGGCCGGAATGGACCACCCTTGAACCAACTTGAACGTCAGACGTACGGCGCAACGCGATTTTACCAGCTTCTTACTACACTACATTGCAAATAAAAAAAAATCTTTGTTAAATTAGCTTCATTAAGAAATAAGTAAAATCATCTTACACATTCAATTTAATTATAATTACTCATTGTTTAAACTTAATGTTGTATCAGCGTTTAATTGACCTAGTCTTGCTTGAAATATGACATCCGAAATAAGTTTTTCCGCGAATATACGTTGTACGCTTTTCAATTCCTTCAGTTGGAATCCTACTGTCCTCCCAAACGCTTCTGCTTCATTACTTATGATATATGATTGTGGCAATTCTAGTTCTTGTTCGTATTGTATCTCTGGTCCCTCTTCGTCATTGTTAAACTCTTCTGGGATATAGATGGTGTTGGAAGGTTGGTTCGATTGTATTTTTATTTTTTTCGGTTTTATGTCCTCTTCTTCCGAGTCTTCAAGTTCTTGAATGTCCTTAAATTGTCAAAAAGAGAAGTTTGATCATTGAAGTAAACATAGTATATCTTTAAATTAGTAAAATACGATTGAGTAGTGAGTAAAGTGCGACTTATAACTTATATAATTATCTTGTTCACTTGTAAACTTAAGTACGATAAAAATATATAATGAATAAAATCCCATTTTCAAGTTACCTGATAGCTGTTATCGAATTGAGTGACCATCGATTCATCGTTTTTAGACTCGTCTTGATGGCTAACGTCATCACGATTTTCATTTAGAAATTTCAGAAGGTTGTAGTACCAGAGGTGCGGTTTGTATTTGCCTCCTCGAAATTTACTCATGAGCACCTGAAATTAAAATATTGATCAGTAAAATAATATTAATACCTACTGATAGCTAGTAAGACTCAAACTCTCGAGACTTATTTTGCAACTCAATTAGGTACACCTACATTTATTTCAAAGGAATATTTTTGATGGTATGTAACTAATTTTAAAATAGGTATAATAAAATAAATGACAATATGGCATATTTTTTAAAGAAATAATAAATAGCTCATATACCTTTTTATGGTCGCGTCTGTATGCACATCGCATATTTTCAATTTTCTTCTTAACATCCGCTTGCGTGGCATTTTCTTGATACAGCTTATACTTTTCTAATAGAACGTCATACGCTCTGTCGCGTGCTTCCCTGTTGCTATACAAAATATGCTTCTGATCCCACAGACAAGGAAAAGTCTTATACAGTTTCAGAAATTCCGCAAGAATTTCTTTCTCTTTGACGATTGAGCCCCGTGCGTTTGTCTCCGACATCGTGTTGCGGCGAACTAACCAGGTCGGCAAGCCGACGGCCGGGCGGTCGGGCGGACGGCGCGGTCCCTCTCCAACACTATGCCGCCGAGTGAGAGGGGACATCGAGCGCAGACAGCTGCGAGGGGCGAGGGCGAGGTGTATTATTATTTTTATTACGCCGTACCAACGGTTCGTCGCATTGCGTGTTCTGAATTTGACGTATTTTGTACGCGTTTGAGAAAAGGGTATGGATGTTATTTGACAAGTTTACTTATAATGCAGTAAAATACAGGGATTTCGGTAGTAGACAGAAACCACTTGAGAATTAAGAATATCTTCGAATGAATAGGGTCGATAGGCCGGTTAGTGACCAGCTAATTTGGTGTGCTGGTGTGCGACCACTTGGATCAGTTGATGAACTAAAAGGATTTTAACTCGTTTTTTAAATAGATTCCTTTTCAATAACTACCAAATAAAACGTATACACCTCACTGTCTCTTTAGGGCCTGTAAGAATATCTTTAATTGAAAAAAAAACCTCGTCCTTCAGGTGGTCTCAAATTGACGCCGGTCGTGTAACCAGCCAGGCGACCCTATAACACAAGATATTCGGTAAGTCAATACGACTATAATTAAAAACTCAATGAGTCAGATATTGTTTTTACTCACTTGTGGGCCTGTATTGATAGGGTAGGCAGGTATTTTTGATCCTTGGTACAATTATAACAATTAGTAATGTATTATTATATTGAACATAATATCGGTAAGCTCCACTGAACACAAATTAAGCAAATATCTCATCAACATAGGTATATAAAACCGCGGGGGCGAGAACTTGACGTGTGCAATGCAATGCCAACCTGACACTAACCTACAGACACAAAGCAAAGTACATTATATGTATATACTGAGATAGAGATACCAGTGAAATACTCCACATAGATCGTAACGCTGTTGTGTATTTAGTAAGAACTAACCGTACGAACGAACGCTCAATCTCTGTCACTTCAATACGCAAGTGCGATAGAGATAGCACTCAGTGACATCTGGTACAAACAAGTTAAACTAACATTTCCATTGTAAAATTGGTACTTCGAGCTGAAAGGCCCCTGCTACAGATTATTTATCTATAGATTTGTGTAAATACAATAGACATCGTCACGCGATGAAGGCTTGACATACCGACATTGATCTATCCACTTTATTCCTAATAATTTTTAAGAAAAATAAAACCGATTTCAATGGGGGAGGCCGCTGAAAGATTATTATACTTAGATGGTGCACTCTTAGATTCCATACAATAAAATAAAAATGGCTATAAGTATGTTTATAATGGTAGAAGACTAAATACCCTCAATTCCTCTTGGAAACCTCCATCAGAACTCTAGTTTGACGAAAATGTGTCCTGAAAACCTAGCTTGCTTGACAAACAAAACGAAGAGAACAAATCGCAAAACATGAACTACGCGTCGTTAAAGAGTTCCGTTCTGATCATCATCAGCAGTTCCACTTCATCAAATGTCACTTTTTTGAATGAAAATGCTTGATTAGTTCATGAAAATACTAAAATCACTATTTGTGTGCCTTTTACATTTGAGGACAATGGATCCCATCATCAGAACTCGAGCATGACAAAAATTAATCGTGAAAATAAAACTTGCTTAACAAACACAGCTAGAAGGACAAATCACCATACGTGAACTTTTCGTCGTTGAAGAGTTCTGTTCTGATCATCATCAGCAGTTTCACTTCATCAAATGTCACATTTTTGGATGAAAATGCTCGACTTGTTGATAAAAACATAAAAATCACTATGTGTTTGCCTTTAAGATTTGAGGAGTTCCCTCAATCCCTCATGAATCCCATCATCAAAACTGCGTTTTGACAAAAACGGGACCAACTTCGATATATATACTTACAATAAAAAAAAGAATTTTCCTAATTAAGAAATGACGGAGTTATGTAGTAACAAACATTTAAAAAAAAACACAACCGAATTGATAACTTCCTCCTTTGAAATCTTGAAGTCGGTTAAAAAGGGTTACAGTGGATTGAAAACAGACCGCCAGTTAAAAAAAGATCATGCAATTTCAGTCTATGAAAATAAGAAGCATAATATTTGACAGACAGTATCTACAAAGAGAATATAATCGCTACGGAACTGTGTGATAGCGCCATCTAGGGGCAACTAATGGCGAACTTGTGACACGTGCAAGTGAAAGCTTCAGTAATGACAATATTTTGTCTATCAGTTTTGACACCTTAATGTTAATGTTTGACACGAAACCTCCAAGGGTACTACTTGCATAGGCGGTACAACTGAATTGGAACGAAAAACCCACGGCAAGCAAACATTATATACATTTGAATAATATTGCTCCACGCCGCAGACATTTTTATGTTTTACCTCCTTGATGTCCCGGAGTTGTCAATGTGGACTAAAATCTGTGTTTCGTCGCTGGTCCGGTGCGTGACATTTGTTGGTGCTGTTTTTTAAGAATTTTCAAGAATAACCCATCTCTAGCTCATAATCCTGTATTTCAAGTGAGTCCTCTAATTTACGGAAGTCTCGTGTCCTAGGTATCGTTCGTCTGCCTTCAAATATTTTTGGTAGGTTATTTAGGCGAGTAGGGTATATATTTTTACGGGTCGGTTTTTAATAAAAACATCTAAGTATTACGATATTTATTTGGAATCAGTGGCTCAGTTTTTAGACTCTTTGGGTCGCAATCTTCTGTATCTCCTCTGGTTGCGAGATGTGCGTCCCTTAGATAGATAATTTATTTTGGGCATAAGTGGTACCTGGCTTTTCCTATACAAAAAACGTCCATATTATACAAAAGTATACTTACAGCTCAGCGGTTTGATTTCCTGAATTGTCTACCCCCTCCCTTCCCTATGGTGAAGATATTGTGAGGTTTGGTTCTACCCCCTCCCTCCCCATTAGATCTCTCGTTACATTTGTAAAATATGTATTTGTTATTAATATTATGTATTTTTAGTGTCAATTGATACATTAATTAATCTACATGTGAGTTTTATTTAAAAACATGATTTGATTATCAGACAAGCATCTACGACAAATAAGAACGCAGTTTAAAATCACAAGAAGGAAATCGAATAATAAAATACTTAAATAGGAATCGGAACGTAAACAATATAATCCAGTTCTCTTCCAATTTGATTAAAAAATGCTTACAGAAAAAATACGTGAGCTTTAACTCGACCACCTCCTTCCATAAAAACCTCACGTAATAAATAGACGCCCCCTACTGTTAATCAAACTTATTAGGAACTCTTAAACTTGAATTCGTTTGCCACATTTCAAAAAGCAATTGTGTCCTATCCTTTCCGATTTGTCCATCCTCCTCTTCCAAGAACACTTAGGTAGGTATATCATTTCAGTTAGTACAGTCAGCATCAGAGATAACTACTTGTACAAATATGGAGGGGTAATAAGCTCATATACCCTTTTAATATAGACTTATGACGTCTTTAAATTGAGCGGAGCGCAGCGGAGCTCAATCTTAGGCCACAAATGTAAATCGCTTGTGTGTCTACTCCTCCGAAACGGCGAAACGGCTTAACCGATCTGGCAAAATGACAAAGTGGATATACTTAAGGCGAAGGGGTGGGCAAGCTCTTTCCATACAAACTTTGTGCAAGTTTTTCTTCGTTTGTGTTTGCACTCCAGATACTATTTTTGGTCCATATGCTTATTTTTTTGTTAGCTATGTCTTGATGTTTTTTTTTTTAATTTTAATTATTATTATTATTATTATTTTGAAATAATGCAAAATTTCAACATCAAGTTCTGCGTATATCCAATATGTACCAACAAAAAAATATTAAATAAATGCTGTAGTGCCAAAACTAACGCAAAAAACTTGCACAACCTTTGTATGCAGAATGGCTTGCCCTACCCTGCGCCTTAAATGCATAAATCTGAAATCATAAAAATTGGACTGTGACCACGGAGGAATAATCACGGAAAACAAATTACGCTCCGCTTATCATTTGCAACCAGCAGAATGCATTGCATATCTAGTTAAATTACTACTTTAATAATAATAATAGTTTATTTCGAACCACACAGTCCATAACTAAAAAAATATTACAATGATTACAATCAAATCCAAATTAAAGCAGAATTATGACGCATCCACGTTCACTTTAGCCCGTGTTGTGACAGGCGCCGTTTTTTTCACATGAAAATGTTCCGAAGGTTTCAGGCTGCGCAGTTTTTTCATATAAATTCTGGACAGTGGCTTAAACATTACTCTGATAGGTACATTAAAATTACTCTGTTATTCATATTCTACTATTATTACTTATTGAAAACGTTTTAAAACGACCCCACAATCGAACGGGGAGGCGTGTCAGTGAAGTCGTGTGGGCGTGACGGACAAACGGACAGATCGACTGACAGAAATAATGAATGCGTAATCTGGCTGATCTATATCAGTATATCAGTACTGTAAATCATGAACATTCGATTTTATATCATCAATAAAGCAATTATTTTTCTTATGATTATTTATTACGTAATTTTTATAAGCTAACTACAGCAGTTATCTTCAACCGATAAGTTGAAATTTGGCATAAATACTTGTTTAAGTTCGGTGAAAATACAATATTATGGTTCCGCCGAGCTGATCTGATGATGGAGACAGTTGTAGGAGGCCACTGCAACTCTTAAACTACACAAGATAAACCATCATGTTTGAACTCTTTAGAATCCTCAACGAGCGGCTGAAGACTGTGGAAAAATGTCGGCAATAAAAGCTTGTACCAAACACTTGATTCAACATTGTTACTTAGGTACTTACTACGCTCGCTCAGAGACCCAATGTGGATCTTGGCCACCGACACTAAGACACGCCACTGTGCTCTGTCCTGGGCAGCTTGTCGCCATTAGGTAGATAACATTCAGCATTGTAAAACAACAACAACATTACAGAATTTCAACATTGTTACGTTTTGCCATATTCAGCAGGAAAATACACGATAATCAGAATAGCGGTTTTATTACCCAACTTCACTGAAAATTAGCGTCACGTACGAGTAGCGTGTCCTGTGGCTCGCGCCCGTGACGCCAAGCGAGTGAACACTTTGAGCTGCTTAGAGGCTTTCATGTCGTTTTATTTACCTTAAATGCCTGTTATTCAACAGGTTAACATTTTCATTCTAGATTTAAATTTTGTGTATTCACGCTGTGTAATTGTTTTTTCTACTTCTTCACTACTCGGTTCGTTTGCCGATCTGATCCGCTAGTGGAGTTTCAAGTTTAAAATTAAAGGAGAAATTTATTTATTTCTTTCATTAACATTGACAAATGGTTATATACAGCTTGCAGCTTGCAGCCATTGCAGGTTTGCGTCTTTATTACTATTTGACGATTGTGATGTAAATTCTTACGATTTTGACATAGGAAAATTTGTACAGCAATTTATATCATGAAATAAACCTAATCTAATCTATGGCGATGGCGGACAACTGGACGTATCTAAGTTAAGAGCTAGAAATCATAATTTTTAGTTGGACATAAGTACCTATCTGCATAAACGGCGTCGTCACCACATTTAATACTAGTGGCTCTATAATATAGTTACCTAAGTGAGTCGATAATACGATGTTTTTCTTTGTCGATTAAGTTTTTGGATTTTTTCAAAATGGCGGAACCTACTCGGAAAATGTGTTTATAGAACTTTAGTTTCAAAGGAAATTTACATTTCACTTAATGAGCATTGCATTTTAAATTGGCATGCACCAAGAGCAGTTTTACATAAGCAAAAAGTATTATAATTATTATCTTAGTTCTTAATATCTATTAAAAATTAAAACTATGCATTAGGTGCCTAAATAAACTAATATGTAGGTTAGTCAGTTTACAAAATAAGATGGGTAATTGAGCATAAACTGCTACCAAAAAAGTTCACTATTACATGTTGCTAATCATTCCATATACCTACTTTCGAACCTGCTCACAAAATTTCACTAGAATCGGTTGAGAAATGCGACCTCTAGACATACGAAAGCTTTTTTGCCCAAACTGAAACGGCTCGTTTCGCTCACGCAGTCTACTTTTAACACAACCCCGCAATTATGACTTTTTTTCAACTGTGCATGACCACCAAGGACGGATCATCTTGCCAATGCCACAGATCATGGTTACCTACTTAAGTACGACGTAAGTATAGACAAGTCCTTCATATCCGGGCAGCATATTTACTTACCAATTATGCGGTTGCGGCTGTCGCTCCAGTATCGGTCTTACAAGCCACTTAATTAAGTGCTGCACCTGTAACATAGATGCAGAAGGCCAATGATAATAGCCACGCACCTCCACCAATTGAAGGGTCCACGGTAAGAACATGTCTAGTCCTTTGCAAATTTCAAAGCCAATTTGCACCTTATGTCTTTATCAGTTAGGTTGCTTTTTGTTATGAAATTTAAGTGGTATGGACATGTTTTTTCCGTGGACCCTTCAATTGTTGAGCCGCGCTAGTATTGCTGAGGTACTGTTAGGGTATCGTAGGGGTTGTAGCTGTAATGAAATACTTTACGACTTTATAACACACTATTGTCTACAGGCCTAATATACGAATGCCACCAAAAGCTTTCAAAAAAATGTGTGGATACAAAAACAAGGTAACATTACAATGGATAAAGGGACACAGTGGCTCGAGAGGAAACGATGCAGCGGATGAACTAGCCAGAAAAGGCTCAGAAACACGGGCATACGGACCAGAGCCAATTATACCCCTACCACAAAAATACATATATAATCAACTAAACCGGTACGCTAAACACCTGCATCAAAAGTACTGGGAGGAGATAGACACATGTCGACAGACGAAAGAGATACTGTCTGAACAAAACCACAAACTCACAACTACATTACTAAGGACACACAGAGACCAACTACGCAAAGTAGTAGGAATAATAACAGGACACAACACACTCAACAAACATCTATACAACTTAGGCATCACAGACAGCCCCATGTGTAGAGCATGCATGGAGGCAGAGGAGACGTCTAAACATATTCTACTGGACTGCAAGCAAGTAGAAGTATACAGAAAAAAGTACATAGGAACTCCGAACACACCGCACGAAGCAGTAAACTATACCAAAGCATTGGTAAACTTCATACAGGAGCTAGGGTGGTTAGAGTAGCGCTACCACTTTCACGCAAAATAGGCACGCTAGATGTCGACTTGCGGAAAACGCCCAGGAAAACTAACTAACTAACACACTATTGTACTCCTTACTGTGCTGAAATAGGTACAATTACAATAATACAGTTAAATAACACGTGTGACTCCAATCGAGTCCAGATGAGGAATCAACTGGCAAACCAACTGTTTTCTAAGGAATACTGCTTGACAGGCATTCTAGAACATATTCAAAATATGTAGAATTGTATACATTATGGTTCTAGTTCCACATGGTCAGACTCATAATGTATCAACCTCTACAGTACTTACTTTAGTGCAAATATGTAAGTGACAATGCTTGAAAACAATAAATGGCATAAGCACTGTAGACAAGCAACGGATTTCATTCACCTAAATACCACTTAGGTTATCCCCAGCCGAAATAATACTGTGAATTCCTTATAAACTTTGAGTCATAATTACTGTCCTTTACCAAGAAATTACGGAAATCAGGATCGTAAGTGTTCCGTTATTACATAATTTGATATGGAGTACCTACGCCGCTACTGCTTGTTTTAATGTTTTTGTTTATTTTCATTACAATTTTTTTTCATCATATATTGCATATTTGACATATTGGTTACATACACGTTATGTATACCGTAGCATTAGCTCAAAGACTGCTAGCTTAACAGTCTCCTGACACGGAATTGTTATTTCTGATATTCACTTTTTTATTTTGTCCTTTAGAGACCTTTTACATCTCTAAAACCTAATGTTTTAACTATGGGGACTCTTTACACCTCCGCTTTTATCTATAATATTTTTGACCATAGAGACTCTTTACATCTCTCTGTATTATAGGATAAGTTCATCGAAAGTGTGCCCAGGTATTTATTTGTTGGTTTATACTGCTTTGTATTTATGTCACTATTTAACTATACAATGTATATTGATTTGAAAAAAATGACACCTCGCCGAGTTTCTTACGCCGGTTCTTCTCGTGGCAGAGGTTTATTTTTCCGAACCGGTGGTAGTTTATTGACGTTCATAAGTGCATGTAATATGCCTAATTTTTTAAGAATAAACTACTTTTACTTTTACGTATAATTAAGTTCTTAAAGAGTCGAATACCTAATGATTTTATTGGAATAGTCAAAAATTCAAACCAATTGGTTTATTTTATCATTACTTAATTCGATCGAGTAAACAGCGGGCTTAGCTGGGTTGTTTCTAGGCTTTTATACTCAATTAACATATAAGGATTGAAACTTGACAGTATCATGTTAATTGGGTAGGTGTAGATTCGTAAACTTTGGTAGGTATGTAAGTTACACCATAATAGTAACTTCAACAATTTATACTGAACAAAGAAACTGAAGAGCTTTTAAACCAAGCACAAATAAAATACTACCTTACTCCTTGAATTATGTACATAAACCAATCAAAATGTTCTACAACTACTTCACATACACGACTATACAAACAACTAGATTCATTTACCTATTAATATTCAATAAATTTAATTTCAGCAATACGATGTAAGCCTTAGCAAGATTTCTACTTGCCTCCAGTTTAAGGCCGCCTTTCGTACCCATAGACTTCGTGCTCGGGTACAAAGACCCCTGTACAGCGGGGGGAGGGGGGACGGAAGAGCGGCAACATCGCGCGACGCTATTGATCTCCAACGACGGACCTCCACCGCTTAAGCGATTTAATACAATTTAGCTTTGATAGACCGTGTGTGTTATCAAGCGCTGTACGCTAATTAGAACTCGTAATAGTGGAGTGAGGAAAAACGTTTGGGAACACACACATGCAAGTGTAGACGAGCACACAGACGTGGTAAGGAAAATTTATGCCGATCTATTTTGTTCACGCAGTGCGGCGTACGGCGCGCCCAATGTTTGAAACAGAATAAATTGATTCTGTTCCGCCAGTTCAAATAATTGGAATTGAGATAAAAGGAACATACGTATTACTAAAATAACGAAAATGACAATTTGGAAATACGTAATCTTCAAAGAGTCACATACAAAACCAATATTCTTGAAAACAGGGACAACATTGATGTTATGTTCGTCATATAAGTATACCAATATCGTAGGTACTAACTACACTATATAGGGGAATTGAAGACTCAGAGCCTATGCATTTTGTGATTACTCTTTTGATGAAGAGTAGTCGTGATCTCGTCAAGATTCAAGATTAGTGGTTTAAACTTTAAAAGCGGCGACATTCTCCTCGAAAAAGCGCTTTTCGCGAGTGGCCGCTCTGCTAGAGGTGCTAGAACATTCGTGGAGGGAAAGCATCATCAGCCCTTCCCTTACTACATTCAACCAATTTGATTTCTGGGCCACTTCGTACCTTGTCACAGTGAAAATTAATATGAAAGCTGCTAGAGATCTCATAATATTGTCACTGTTACAAAGTGCGACGTGGTCCAGAAATCAAATTTGTTCACTGTAGGTGTACGGGAGAATTGTCTAACATGTCTGAAATAAAAGCAATCATTCTATGTTGCTAGGCTCACGATAATTCATGAAGCTGGTCTGTGTTAAAGCTGCTTCTCCATCGACAAGGCGAGGATTGAATTGAAACTGCATAAGATTGGTGATGAAACAATTTTTCTCTCTAATTTTATTGCTCTAACGGCAAATTTGAAGTTATCACGATAAAATTAAAGTGAAAATTGCTTCATCACCAATCGTATGCAGTTTCATTGAAAATCGTCGCCTCGTAGGCGCACTTTGCCAGTGGAAAACCTCCATTATTACAAGACATACAAATGTAACTTAAAGGACCTGACAGACGCAGCAATCCTATAATTGCGATTGGTGCGAGCATTCGTTTTCTCCATCTTCTAGCGTATGGTGCAGCTGGGGAAACATGGTGCCTGAAAAAGATAGACAAAAACCAAATCGATCCCTTTGAGATGCTGGAAAAAGATGCTCAGAATCCCATGGACGCGATATGAAGAAGTGAGTTAATATTGAGAGAGCTAAAAATGACCAAGTGGCAATCGACTTTGTCAAGAAAGAACCCTCAAAATCTTTGGGCACATTACGAGTATGCGTTCGAACCAGCACCGCCTCGAAAGCAGAATCATACTGGAGCAAATCCAACGCACCAGAGGTTGGATTCCAACAAGATGGTCTGACACCATTAGGAAGGCTTGTGGTTCCAATAATAGAACAGTTCATGTTAGCTGCTATTGAGCCATGTCCCTTGTCCGCGTCGTATTTGTCAGCATCCTAAGCTACGAGGGAACGACAAACCTATAACTGTCACTTTGAAGAACATCGCTAGTGACATTATAGAAAAAAATCTTCAAATTTTGAAAATGTGGCACGTGCGATAAAGAAATTACGGAATGAATCGGATGGAAAAACAAAAATCTATCGCGTAACTTCTCGAACGAGTTTTTGTCCGCTTGAAAGCATGAACATTGTGTAATCTAATGGAAACATCTTTTCCAGTGAGTTCGAAATGACAATGATTTGCCCGAAGTTATACGAGGATTGGTAAAGTTATAATGGCACTAGGCTAGACTGGTTGAATGATAAGATAAAGGTTAAGGCGTTCTTCTATTAGGTGATGGAAAAAACATTTGATCTTCGTCTAACCTGATGAAAGGTTAAGACAAGGTCTAAGTAAGATAGATCACGCTCGCCCAGAAGATGCCTATGAATTTTTGGGATTCCGATCGTGATTCGAAAAATACACAACTCGTGTAGGACTCTCGGGATCTGGTAAACGTTGAACAAGCTGGGACCGCGGTATGAGGGCGGCAAGGCAATTGTGTTGATCCTTGGGGCACACTTTTCCTTTGATACTACGATATTGACGATGATAATGATAATAATCAGAATAACTTTACTTTAACAAACGTTCCTGCTCTGTTATCGTCAGTATCACATATAAGTTAATAACAGCCAAAGTAGCCAAATATATCGCAACACCCCCTTATTCTCGTACGTTTATTAGTAAACTTCCTTAATTCAGAACGTTTAGAGCTGGACGTACATATATGTTGGAGCGAGAGACTTCAACTCCCCTTCCTCCCCCCCTATTCAGGATGCTAAATTCAGGACAATGTACTTACTGCCGGCTTAAGGATATGCTACGATAATTACTTTAGAATTTCGCTGCTATACTTTTGAACTATATGATGTAACGTAACAAGCGATTTTTAATTTCACCTGTACATAATTTTCCGCCATTGTCTGAATGTTTAATTTTCTGATCCATTATTGATCTTTCTGCCATCATCGATGGTTTTAGTTGTAAGTAAAAAAAAATGACGACACAGTCACGTGTTTAACAGCTACGTTGGTGTAGCCAAAGTGAACTTCACTTATAAAACTCAGGCCTTTGTTAGCATAACACAACATCATTATCATCATCCAAATAGCCCTATCCCAGTACATTGCATCCTGAAGGAAGCCCGGGGTCCGCTACCACACTAGGGACGGTTATTAGCATAACAATACATTCGCAAAATATTATATTCTTAAAATATTGTATTCGCAATAGATTGCAGTCTTAAGTACGTGCGTGAAATGGGTTGTCAGAGACCTATGATATTTTGTTTTTATACAACGATGATGGCAAGCATGCTTACAGCCTTTTTTAACGTTGATAAAATGTATTTACGCATCCCGTCCTGTTGGACTAAACGGACTCCTGAGGGACTGACTAACCCGGTCTAACCACCGCTAGACAGCCTTGGACTACCGTCTAAAACCACCAACGAAGGCCGGCTCTGCTCTTGGCATTCAGTAAATGAAATAAATGAACTTTATTCTGCAAGTAGGCCGCAATGACACTTTTACAAGTCAATCAATCGCGTACAAGCCTGCTTACGGCCTGCCTGATGGTAATAGACACCGTAGCCGGACGCTTGCAACTTCAGAAGAATCACAAGCGAAGTCTAAATCCTTTACTGACTCGAGGAACCGGTGTGTTGACAGCTAGAGATATAGGTATAAAGGTCCCCCACTCTCAAGACAGCGCTAATTCCTAGGGAGCTCTGGCGACCTCACTCATCACCAGGAACATTATAACACCACATAATTAAATAATAATATTTTATTAATAAATATTGGGGACCAATCTTACAGAAATCGACCTGATCCCAAACTAAGCAAAGCTAGTACTATGGGTACTAGACGACGATATACAATTATATATAAGTATACTTATATAGATAAATACATACTTAAATACATTAGGAAATATCCAAGACTCAGGAACAATATTTGCGATAAATGCACAAATAATGCCCTGACCGGGATTCGAGCCCGGGACCTCCGGCTTCGGAGGCAGGGTCACTATATATTAACTACCGCCGGCGATGGGCTGGGGGCAGAGCCAGGCGCTATGCGCATTTGATGCCTCCACCGTAGTGGGACCGTGCGGGGTCGGGAGATACCCTGCAAAATGGCCCCACGGAATCCAACGTGCCTGTTCTACACTGGCGCGTAATGTCTGCGGCCCTCTAACCTGTGGGCTGCCCGCCGGGACGCATGCGGTCGAATGCTGATAGCGATCCCGCGGCGTCCTCGACAAGGCGGAAACGGAACTCGTTGAGGTTTCAGACGGTAGTCCAAGGCGTTTTGCTGCGATTAGGCCGTCATACCCGTCCTGGTCCCCCCAACCGGGTGGGATGCATAAAAGCATTTCCCCAACGTAAAAAAAATGGGTCACTATTAACTAAGCCAAAGTAGACCACTTAATTAAAGAGTAAGTAATGGTGTTATTATGGCTGCGGTATTCTATAAGGTGGAGGTATAATACTTAAATAGTTGAGCTGCTCTAATTCATAATTATGAGCGAGATGACGGGCGTCCATTGTTCCCTACCTCTTTTAAAATACTAACAACGTGGTAAGCAAGTGACTGAAAGAAGTTTACTACTTAGTTGAAATATTTTGGAGGAAGTTCAACTGAATGTAATCAACTGAATGGACAAATAAATTACCTAAGTGTGTCTGTGTGTAGTAGTTTAGGTAGATTCTTTATTAGGTAGATCTGAAGCCTTTCCACTTTTCGTCCTGACCTCAGAACATATTCCTACATCCTGTGGTCCTGACTGATGAGAGAATTTCAGCTAGTAACATACTAGTACCTACATAAAAGTTGTGGTACTTACATTAAAAAATCAAGGATTATGAGATTTATGAGCAATATCGTCCAGCTTTAAAATTAGGCAGGGACTTTTTTTTAACTTTAGTCTTTCCTCTATTAGTGTAGTACTCAGCTTCAATAGGTAATTAATAAAATACATTTCTCACAATCCTGTCATTTCAGGAACTGTACCAACACTATCTAATAAGGAATAAAATACCTCTTTATATCTCAAAGCATCCAATAACATTAATCCCCTACATTATTATCGTACCTCTTCGTTTCAGAAACACCGCCAAATCCCAATTCCCGTAATACCACGTTTCTTATCTCCGTGGGTTAGGTACCAGTATAAATTATACCACTTTATAGCTCGCCCGCACTGGCGGCGCGCCGTAAACCCGTAAAATGCATGACCAATCAAAATACCAATGTTGGTACCACACAAACACAAGCACCCCATATCTAGATAAACTTACAGCACATCGGCGAAATCACCCAAGCGTGTATCCCATAGTAAAGCACAATTTAATGTGTACTTTAACTGCTGCGGGTAAGATTGAATTTTCAAAAACATAATTGTATAAGATACGCGCTTGAAAAAGTTTACCCTCGTCACGAAACCCTGCAAGCGCCGTAACCGTCTCTAATACGGATGAGGGGCTGTGCATGTGTGCGTGAAAGAAATGCATTAAGTTGCATTTGTGTGCACTCACACAGAGACGTTGAGATGGAACACGCATCTGAGGGATAACGGAGGGTTTAAGTTGGTATAAGACTAATGTGGATACGATTTCTTTTTACTATAGTTAACCCTGTGACAAAAGGGCACTGTGATCGTGTTATTAACAGTATCCTATGGTTGTCATAATACATAGGTAGTATAATTTTGACAAATCACTTGCTTCAATAAATGTCTTAGGTAGGTATTTCAAGATTGCATTCAATTTCTCAGGGACATTCTCAAAAAATATGACCACGGATAGAGCAAACAAAAAACTATTGAAATTGTGTACCTATTCAAAATCTTCTATAAATGCATGCTAAATATCATTGGAATAAAAACTAATCCACGTGTACAGAAAATGAAAATTTTTAAACATAGGTTTTTGTTTTCTGACAAAAATGAATAGAATAGAATATAATACTTTATTGTTCACTGTGTACAAGGTAGGTGTGCTGCCTTGTGCGGGCATACAATAATAATATTAAATCTATATAATATTACTACTAAAAGCAAATAGACTTGAATAATTTTATGCAAGTGCACTCATAACAACTACAACTACAATATTTGGGTCATATAATACGTAATAAGAGATATGAACTCCACTTATTATACAAGTGAAGATCCAAGGAAAGAGACCACCCGGGAGAAGGCACCATTCATAGCAGAAGAATCCTCGCACTTGGTTCAACTTGAGCACAAGCTCTTTATTCCACGCGCCCGTCTCAAAAGACCGTATCCGTATAGCCCTTATGATAGCCGACCTCCGGTAGGAGATGGGACTTGAAGAAGGCTAAAAACAAATTCGTTGACCAATATGATGGCGAGTAAAATTCAAGTCTTATTACTACGTCAAGTGGTATCGTACGAAAGGGCTTTAGTTGCACATTGTGATTTTTTTTAAACTGTACTTAATTTTCGATTTTAGAAGGAAAATGTTGAAATCATTCCCCCTTCTTATCTCGGAAGTTTGCCAAGCGAAAATTTTGGGATATTAGTACATACTATTAATTGAAATTAACGTATATTTTCACTCGAAACATCTAGGCTAAGCTATTTAGGTTGCTGTTTTTAGCTTATGAAAAAAAACCTTTATAAACAAACTTTGTACGGAACCTTCGGTGTGCGAATAAGTATCTCACTTGGTCGGGTTTTTAAAAATATAATATGTATGTACGAAGAGTAAAAACAGAAACGAGCACAAAATGGTATTAGTACACATTCATCTTCTTGAAACCTCTGATTCTCAAGCAAAAGGTACCCTTTCGTTAGTTAAAGGCTACTTTTAATTGCATTGTTACGCCAGCACTTTCCTGACAACTAACAAAGCAGTACAGGTAGGTATATTGAAAAACCCCTTTTCCTCATGCCAGATAAAATTTAATCTTGCAAAGACTATCAAGCAAATACTTTTTGACCTTATCTGTAGCTTTTGCCTGCGTTCCAAATAATTTTACATAAAATAATAAAGTCGTATCCACATTATCGCATCGCAGGCGTCTTGCGCCGCGCGCGCCCGCCCACATAAAAAATGACATCTAAATAAATCCATTAGGAGCGGCGGCCTGTCCGTGGGCCCCTTTATGTGAATCCCGTCTGTAGGCGCCTTTATTTGTGTTATGACAGGGCCGGCTTATGACGTGTGATGAGAAACATATTTAATTATCGCGAGATTTAGGGGCCAGTAGAAGGCTTGTGATTGTTTTATATTGACTTCTTTAATAGGTAGGTACTACATTTTCTGGCATGATCATTAAGAACATACATTATTATGACTCGGTGTATTCTTATGTGTTTTAGATTATTGTGTGGCATTATTTTATTCTGCTCTACCGAATAAAAAGCCACTCAGGACTGATTTCTTTATAAACCTTACAGTACTTATTTCATCCGAATGATTTTATGCGATTGTTCTATGCGACTACGTTTTAAAAAGAAAAGAAGTTTTGTAATAATACATATTTCTAATGTTTAGGCCCCATTATGAATCTTATTAAAAAAATTAAGTGTTTTTAAAGTAATTTAACCATTTTTGTATACATTTTTATAAAACCATAATGCCGCGTGATTGGCGAACGATGAGCTCCAATTTGCATTTACACGATTTTCAACTACTTTTGACTTAAAATGGCCAAGTAAAATGCTTATATGTGACTCGTGCGCGTTAAATTTGCATATAAACGAGTTGTACGATCTTTATTAGCACCGGAGTACCGTTTTCTGATTATATGGGTTATATGGGAAAAAAACCGGCAAAGTGCGAGTCGGACTCGCGCACGAAGGGTTCCGTACTAGAAAAAAAAAAACGCTAGCAACTAGTCTGTTGTATGGGAGCCCCCTTAATTATTATTATTATTTTGATTTAGTATTTGTTCTTGTAGCCACAATAAAAATACATAATCTGTGCAAATTTCAACTGTCTAGCTATTACGGTTCTTGAGATCTAGCTCGGCGAGTGGTAGCCATGAAAAAGGGCTAAAATATCACGTTTTTTGTATGGGAGCCCCCTTAATTATTATTATTATTATGTTTTTAGTATTTGTTGTTATAACAGCAACAGCAATACACAATCTGTAAAAAATTCAACTGTCTTGCTATTACGGTTCTTGAGATACAGCCTGGTGACAGACGGACGGACGGACGGATAGCGAAGTCTTAGTAATAGGGTCCCGTTTTTACCCTTTGGCTACGGAACCCTAAAAAGGAGCAAATCGTTCCCTTTTTTACCTAGTCGTAATATCATATTGTGACGTTGAGTAATATTCTGTTATGATGCTGATATACTTATTGCATATTTTTCTTGCAACTTTTCGGTATGAAAAAAAATTTCACGAGGAGTGACAAACAATTTTCTTTACATTTTGTTTTTAGCGGATTTTAGCCCCATGGTTACTGGTAGAAATTTCCATTAGGCATTAACGGGCATTTGATGATACCAAATGATAATTGAGGTACAAAGTCATAAAGTACTTATGAACGAGAACACCTATATATGTAACTTCTTTCTATATTTAGCGTGCAACTGTGTATCGAGATTGTTACAAAACGCTTTCAGTTGTGTAAGAGGCAAAATGAATATTGAATCTTACGCATGATTTAACCCTACACATATTTTTAAGCCATTCATCACACGGAACCTCGCACCAATCCGTCAGTCACGCTTGCCCACATTTTATGGTGCCCGTAAAAATGTCATCGGCTAACGTTTAGTCTTTTGTCGATTGACTTGTTTATAAAGATCCTTGTCTGAGTCTCACGCACGATGTGTTATGTCATAGCGATTCGTTGGAATTATGTGACTGTTTGATCACTCGACGTTCCTTTAGTTAATATGTTAGCTAGTTTTTAACGGGTTAAGAACTTGTTAGATATAAATATTCCAGAGAAGTGAAACATCAGAGGCTTTGTAGAAAATGAGGTGTATTTTTTTTACGTATGTGGAGAATTCTATTATTGTCGTGGCTGTCACACAGTTGTATGGTCTGGACTGGAAAAGATAAACTAATTTGTGATATATTGTTTTTGTTTCTGCGCTCATTATCCCAATGTTTGGACGTGATAGGCGTATGTTTTTTTGGAACTTAATTGTAGTCTGTATTGCAGTACCTCTTACGCATGTTGTAATTTTTGAAATGAGTCGTCAACGAAATTGTGTTTCGCAGGGTACGACATTCATTCTCTGTTTGTTTGTTTTGTGCCAACGAGCACGGCATGGTAGTAAATACTAATCTATTAAATTGACTTGTTACTCGTATTACGCGGCTTGGATGATCATAATAGCTTAAAATTTTCAATACCGAGTTCCACAATTTGAGAATACGTATAAAATAATTTATACAAAAAAAAAACCGACTTCAATTTTGTACTTGCTATGCCACAATTTGTGGTTTCCGTGAGCCAATGCTTGGTTACCTACAGTACAGAAAATACCGAAATCGGCATATGCGTGCCTATCACATTAAGGAGTTCCCTCAATTCCTCCTAGATCCCATCATCAGACCTATATATACGTATAATTTATACAAAAAAAAAACCGACTTCAATTTTGTACTTGCTATGCCACAATTTGTGGTTTCCGTGAGCCAATGCTTGGTTACCTACAGTACAGAAAATACCGAAATCGGCATATGCGTGCCTATCACATTAAGGAGTTCCCTCAATTCCTCCTAGATCCCATCATCAGACCTTCACCTAATTTACATGGGACCAATGTTGGGGTACCTGCTTTTAAACAAAAAAAAAATCAAAATCGAGCAACGTTTTCAAGAGTTATTGGAGAATACATAAAAAAAAACAAACAAACATGGATACGAACTGAGTACCTCTTTCCTTCTATTGAAGTCGGTAAAAACAACGAAAGAATGCTAACAAAGACGGATGCTAAGCTTGTCCAAAATCTGCCTTATTGCTTACTAGAGTAGCCGTGAGTTCGAATTTCATTTAAGTAGTAAAGCTTTCAATTTCATTAATTTATTCATAAAATACAACATTTTATACGTCAATAACTACAAAATTTATATAGAAATAGGTAATTGAGACTCAATTACGTATTTCTATATAACTATAGTATTATTACCTGCTTCTCTATAGTATGTGCCTACAATACCATGGGCCACATGGGATCAGATCGATAGATTTATGTAGATTTGCCTGTATAATGCCTTAGCTGATTACTTATATTTTGAAGAGAAAGGCTCGAATCGAAAATGAGAAATGTCTCGAGTGCAGGGTCTGGTGTAAAGACATTTCAATAAGCCAACGACCGATTTGCGGCCTCCCGCGGGGCGAGCACTTTACGGCGGACCCTCCTGATAATATCGAGAGTTTAATTTACCAATATCGATTTATCTTAAAGGTGATTGTAAGGCAATAAAGTAGCGGTATTGCGTGGTCATCCTGATAACAAACGCTGTAACAAACCTACTACCTGGGTGGGGACCAAATATTGGGACCATAGGGTACCTGTGGCGGAATGCGTAACTTTTCGAACGAGCATAGGACAAATCAACTGATATGTTCCAATACAAAAATTAACATTTTTCTACTCCCATTAAATGACTGACAGCAGTATTAAAACAATAAACTTTTTATACAAATGCAAGTCTTCACCATAGACAAGACATTATATGACTGGTAGGAGAATCAGAATGGATTTCCTTTTTTTTAATAGAGGCGCACGTCAATGCCCATATTCTGCCACTGCCACCATATAGAATTAAAATATTTTGTTGTCGTAGAAAAAAATTTGTACGTATGCAACGTTACAATACATAGTAGGTCTTAAAATTCTCGTACGATCGTTTTGTTACAGTGACTCTCGAATTTTAACACCCTTAACTAACTGTTGCATAAAATACTATTAATCTACCTAAAGTCCATACGAAACGTTACGAAATCGACCTATAGGGACCAATGCTCTAAACTCTGAAGGAATGAACTCGTCTAAGCTCAGCCTAAACCATTTCTATCATTTCACCCTAACGTCCCTAACTCATGAAAAGGAAAAGGTACAAATAGGTGATCCCATTTTCTTTACACAACGTTATCGGGGGGCGATTCCCAGCGCAATTGGTGCGTAATGGGATTCACTCCCCAGGCCATTAGTAGACAATCTCCTTGATTCCTTTGCTAATTCATATTGTTCCCGATTGATTTCAATGGTTGAATTCGTCTCAATGTGGAGTTTTTCCTGTTATTAAATAACTCGGGTTTTTGTATTAAGAACCAGAGAAATTTGTATTAACAACGAAAAAACTGCATGTGACGGAAGGACACAGTGGGTGAAAAGTGTTTGTCGGACTAATTTTGGTATGAAACACTTAAACCACAGTCTACAAATCGACCTCAACTTACCTTTGCCAAAGTCACATATCTAACTAGCAACGTGTGTATTTATTTGCTTAGTTCAATCTACTTCTATTTCTTATAACTACTTAAGGCACTATTGAGTTGAAACAGGTAGACTTGACTTGCCACGCAATTTGCATTTAGAACGGGCCCGCGGGACGGATTTCACTCTACGTTTGCTGGCAGCAATTTCATTTGTCGTTCTCTTCAGTCGATCACGTTTGACAGAGTGGTCGTGGTTTCATGATAACGTATTTGCTGTGGATAGAACAGTCGTCGGGTTGCTGAATTGTACGAGGATTGGGTATATATACTTACTGAATTATGCTGAATTTAATTTGTTCCTACTGGGCTCCATTTAAAATGCCTTGAACAGTCACAATACGCAGTTTTCTTGGCCTAACGAGCACCGGCAACGATACTCAAGCAAAGACAACCTTAGCGCGTTCGTGGCCCACCGGCGCCCGCGTACCGCGTGCGGTATGCGAGGTTAAGCAACGTGGTCGCAGGTCGGTTCTTGGATGGGTGCTTTGGAAGGCACGGTAAGCCGCTGCTGTCTACGACAGCAGTCGTTAAGCCAAGTTAGAGGCCTTCGGGCGGCTTGAGAACTTCTAACAGTCAAGTTGCTGACTAACTTGACAAGGGAGGTCGAAGTTGCACCACGTCCGTAGGGAGAGTACCCACCGTTACTCTACACGTGACCCCTAAAAAAAGCGTGGTGCTAAAAGTGCAACAAACTGGCAACCGTACAAGTACTTGTCTTCTAGAAGATCTCACGGTTCGAAAATAAATGCCATACGATTATTATTATTATTACAGCCTTGGCCGTCGGGCTTCTTTAGGATAGAACTGGGATGACGTTAGGATAAGAAGAAATAACGAGTACAATATGTTCATTTCATCTCCGATGTCGGTTATCTTGGGTTAAGTACTGATACAGTGCGATGGCAATACCTATGGATAGGCGAAGGCACGTTCGGGTTAGATAAACTCGGGTCATACTCATGTGATGGCAATATTGACACGCAAGTTAAAGCCACATTAGCACAGGATGGATGAAATGGCGACAGGTTACGGGAATCATGTATGGATCGGAATTTTGGACCACAAAGGTGAAAGATGAGAATGTTGAGAATGAATCGGATAAGGAATGAGTTTATAACAGAAAGCCTGAAAGCAGCTCCTATAGTTGGAAAGCTGGAAGGTTGTTTGAGAAGAGTTAGATCAAGTAAAAGGTGGTTGGACTGCATGAGGGACGATATAAATAGGAAGGAAGTGAGATGAGGTGACGGGCGATTGAGAGGCATGGAAGAATCTAGACACGCGGCAGCGTGTCCAGCCAAGTTCACCCCAGGAACTGGCGGACAGCAGCCGTGTGTTATTTTACACAAACCGCTTGGAGCCACTTTTGACCCCCTAATAACTTCAAATCTATCTAACACAAAAAAATGGAATTTGGTACATGTATTAAAATCCTTTAGAACAACTAGAACCCCAAATTTCATAAATATAGATTTAGTAGTTATTGAGATATTAAATTCCAAAAAACGGCATTTTTACCACTGACTGACTGACTGACTGACTGACTAGTAATCAAAAACCTAACCCACTTCCAGGTGACCTAGAAAGCTGAAATTTGGCATGCAGCTTGGTAATTGTGTGTGTGTATGCCAGAAAAAATCAGAAAAGTGATTTTGTTATTACTTACCTCAGAACTCCGTCATTTATTAACCGATTTGGAAAATTCTTTTTTTGTTTGAAACGATATTTCTCAGGGGTGGTCCCATGTCCCATAGTTATCAGGTAAGTATCTGATCATAGGGTCCTGGAGATATCGAGGGTGCTCTTCAAAGTCCGGCACTATATTGTATACATTACAGTAAAACTAATTTACTGCTGCTTAATGGATTTTGAGCCTTAATTTGGCAGTTTTCTATGCAGTATGTTATCTAAATATATAAAAGAAGAAACTGACTGACTGACTGACTGACTGACATATCAACGCACAGCCCAAACCGCTGATCCTAGAGATTCCAAATTTGGCACGTAGGTTCCTTATAAGGTCTAGGGGTGCACTAAGAAAGGATTTTTCAAAATTCAACCCCTAAGGGGGTGAAATGGGGGTCCGAAGTTTGTATGGGGAAACAAGATTAGCTGGACTATTTTATTCGAAACTTCACAGGAGTATTTCTAACGATAAATGAGTAAACACGTGTTTCAGGTTTTTTGAAAAATCAACCCCTAAAAGGGGGAAATGTGGTGACAAATTCTGATAATCGACATGGGTATTGTTTTTATGGTTTATTAGGTCGCTGATAACGAAAATAACAAGGATTTTAAAATCCCACGTGGAGGACGTGAAATACCATCCCCTCCTGTTGGGGTGCGAGGGGGATGAAATGTCTAAATATTAATATGGGTGTCGTTTTTATGGTTTTTTGGGACGTTAATTACGAAAATGGCATCGGTTTTGAAATTAAATATTGTGGACATGAAAACTTTTGAAAGTTTGTGCCAAATTGCAAGAAATAACTGACTGACTGAGTGACCAACATATCAACGCATAGCGCAAACTGCTGGTTCTAGAGATTCCAAATTTAGTATGTAGGTTCCATATAAGGTCTTGAGGTGCATTAAGAAAGGATTTTTCAAAATTCAACCCCTAAGTGGGTGAAATGGGGGTCCGAAGTTTGTATAGGAAATCAAGATTAGTTAGATTATTTTATTCGAAGCTTAACAGGAGTATTTCTAACGATAAATCAGTAAACATGAGTTTCAGGTTTTTTGAGTAATCAACCCCTAAAAGGGGGAAAGGTGGTGACAAATTCTGAAAATCGATTTGGGTGTGGTTTCTATGGTTTATCGGGTCGCTGATTACGAAAACAACAATAATTTTGAAATCCCACGTGGAGGACGTGAAATACTATCCCCTTTATTGGGGTCCGAGGGGGTTGGAATGTCTAAATATTAATATGGGTGTTATTTTTATGATTTATTGGGTCGTTTATTTCGAAAATGGCGTTGATTTTGAAATTTAATATTGCGGGCATGAAAACTTTAAAGTAGGTGCCAAATTGCAAGAAGAAACTGACTGACTGAGTGTGTGACATATCAACGCACAGCCCAAACTGCTGGTTCGAGACTCGAGAGATACCAAATTTGGCATGTAGGTTCCTTATAAGGTCTAAAGGCGCATGATGTGCCGTGAATTCCCTATGAAGATACGACCTTTCTTGAGTTTAATTAGTGCCGCCCGATACGATTTCGACAAAAATCGATATTTGAGCGTCCGAGAGGACTCTTAATACGACTCCTAGGTAAAATTTGGCAAAAGTGGCGGCCATATTGCTTTTCTTCATTTTCGTCCCGATTTCGTTCAAAATCGATATCTGAGCGTCCGAGAGGTCCCCAAATACGACACCGAAGTAAAATTTGAAAAAAGTGGCGGCAATATTGATTTTCTTAATTTCCGTCCCGATTTCATTCAAAATAGAAATCTGAGCGTCCGAGATGTCTCTTAATAAGAATCCGAGGTAAAATTTGGAAAAAGTCGCAGGCATATTGATTTTCTTCATTTTCTTCCCAATTTCGTTCAAAATCGATATCTGAGCGTCCGACAGGTCTCGTAATACGAATGCGAGGTAAAATTTGGAAAAAGTGGCGGCCATATTGATTTTTTCATCTTCTTCCTCATTTCATTCAAAATCGATATCTGATCGTCCGAGAGGTCCCCGAATACGAATCCGAGGTAAAATTTGGAAAAAGTGGCAGCCATATTGATTTTCTTCATTTCAACCCGATTTCCCCTTCGGTCCCCGATTTCGTTAAAAATCGATATCTGAGCGTCCGAGAGGTCTTAATACGAATCCGAGGTAAAATTTGGAAAAAGTCGCAGCCATATTGATTTTTTCATCTTCTTCCTCATTTCATTCAAAATCGATATCTGATCGTCCGAGAGGTCCCCGAATACGAATCCGAGGTAAAATTTGGAAAAAGTGGCAGCCATATTGATTTTCTTCATTTCAACCCGATTTCGTTCAAAATCGATATCCGAGCGTCCGAGAGGTCCCCTAATACGAATCCGAGGTAAAATATGGGAAAAGTGGCAGCCATATTGATTTTCTTCATTTTCGTCCCGATTTCGTTCAAAATCGATATCTGTGTGTCCGAGAGGTCTCTTAATACGAATCCGAGGTAAAATTTGTGAAAGTGGCGGCCATATTGATTATCTTTTTTTCGTCCCGATTTCGTTCAAAATCGATATCTGAGCGTCCGAGAGGTCCCCTAATATGAATCCGAGGTAAAATTTGGAAAAAATGGCAGCCATATTGATTTTCTTCATTTACAACCCGTTTTCGTTCAAAATCGATATCTGAGCGTCCGAGAGGTCCCCTAATACGAATCCGAGGTAAAAATTGGAAAAAGTGACGGCCATATTGATTTTCTTCATTTTCGTCCCGATTTCGTTCAAAATCGATATATGTGTGTCCGAGAGGTCTCTTAATACGAATCAGAGGTAAAATTTGTGAAAGTGGCGGCCATATTGATTATCTTTTTTTTCGTCCCAATTTCGTTCAAAATCGATATCTGAGCGTCTGAGAGGTCTCTGAATACGAATCTGAGGTAAAATTTGGCACTCCATACATGCCTGTATGCAAAAAAAAGTTTAATGTTACTATATAGGCGTGTGGGGTATCTATGGACTTGCTTTTAAAAACGACATAGAGGGTTCGATATTTTTTTCCATTTAAATCAACAAGTACGGTTGCCAGTTTTTGTTGCACATTTAGCACCACCCAGGGGTCACGTGTAGGGTAACGGTGGGTACTCCCTACGGACGTGGTGCAACTTCGACCCCCCTTTGTCAAGTGAGTGGGCAACTTGACTGTTAGAAGTTCGCAAGCCGCTCGAAGGCCTCTAACTTGGCTTAACGATTGCAGCCGGGATCAACGGCTTAGCGTGCCTTCCAAAGCACGAGAGTCATTTAGTAACCACTCAAAGCGATCACCCATCCAAGAACTGACCTGCGCCCACATTGCTTAACCTCGCACACCGCACGCGGTAGGCGGGTGCCGCTGGGCCACGAGCGCTCTAAATTTTTGATAGTTTGTGCCAATTTGCAATTCAATCGGTCCAGTAAAAGCAACTTGGTTGTAACAGACGGACTGAAGTAAAGAGTGCGAATGGAAGTGAGACCAAATTTTCTTTTTGGATGCTCCAATGGGAACTGGCAAAACCTACGTAATAAATTTAATTTTAGGAAAAATAAATGTTACACGTGGTATTGAATTAGCCGTATTTCTGTACTTCAAAGGACCAGAGTTTATAACCGCTGCGCGCTGCTTGGTTGTTTACAGACCTATCGGTGTTACTGTAGTACACAGATACTTTTACTAAGGGCCATTTAAGACATGCTTTTATTTCATCGGCCCTTTCCCCTTCGGCCTCTCGGAAATGTATGATAATAGTTTACGATCCTTATTTTTGGCAAAATCAAATGAAATTCAACAGTTTGCCGTTTCTCAGAATGTATACTGACTTTTCATCTGTTCATCTGTTAATGAATCACAATCACCAAACTTCGTATACCGAAACCCTCAGAATGTAACAACTACTTTTCTGGAGACCGCATCTAAATCGGTTCAGCCAAACGCGAGATAATCGTGGACAAACATACGAACCTGTTTTTTGTAGACGGTCAAAAATTTCGCTTAGTACGCGGGCGAAGCCGCGGGCAAATGCTAGTAATACCATAAAAGCTGTTGGATATTTAAGAAAACTGCCAAGTTAAAGCTCAAAATGCATTAAGCCGCAGTAAATTAGTTTTACTGTAAACAATGTAGTGCCGGACTTGGCACCATTTCAGTGAATCTACGGAACTTGGCACACATTTAGATCTCAGCTCTTTTGTCAGTGAAGACAACAACCAAGAATCGCATATTCTTAAAATTGAACTTGGCTCCCATGTTCACATTTATGTTTTTGATGGGATAAGATATACTATGGCGACCCCAAGTACTCGTACCTATATGGCATAGAGGCAAGAAAATGAGGATGTGCGTTTAGTTTGTGTATTAAACGTCTTCTAATAACAAGGGCCTGTTTCGGGAAAGATGTATGCAAGGCTATTAGTATAACAAAAATCTTGTCAAATGAAAATCCATATTATCGAGAAGATGGGAAATCACTTGTCTTACTAGGTTCCATAAAAGTGGTTCCAAAGGGTATGCCATATACATATATCTAATCTATAAAGAAATTGGATATATCAATCAACTATAATAATTATTATTACTTGAAGTAGGTATATAAATAAATAAATAGTAATATATTGGGGCCCAATTTTACTCAAATCGACCTAGTCCCAAAGTAAGCAAAGCTTGTACTATGGGTACAAGACGACGATATACCAACATCGAACAAGCTCTTGTGTTTATCTATAACACCGTCTTGTCTGATGCTTATTTGATTATCATCATCATCATCGTCATCATCATATCAGCCGAAAGACGTCCACTGTTGGATATAGGCCTCCTCTGAATACTTTCACAATGACCGGCGGTCCTGCGTCACCCGCATCCAGCGGACTCCCGCGACCCTTACCAGGTCATCAGTCCACCGTGTGGGCGGCCTGCCCACGCTACGCCTTCCGGTACGTGGTCGCCACTCCAAAACCTTTCCGCCCCAATGGCCATATGTTCTACGTGTTATGTGCCCCGCCCACTGCCACTTAAGTTTAGCGATTCGAAGGGTTATATTGGTAATTTTGGTTCTGCTGCGGATAACTTCATTCCTGATGGGATCACGCAGAGATACACCCAACATAGCCATCTCCATTGCTCTTCGGGTGACTTTGAGCCTTCTTATGACATGTAGACACTTATCTAATAATAGATAATCACAACTTTAGTTTCATTGGCCTTAAATAACATATAGTTTATTCTATTTTATGTTTACGTAAACACAAGAAACATTAAGCTGTTTGTATTAGAAATGGTTAACAGTTAGCTTAAAAACAGAAGAACATAAATCTGACTAACAGTCAGAGAAGCAGGTTATTATTTAGAATTTAGAAACTTATTTATTTTCCACTGCGTTTTATTTTTTTTATCGTATGGCAATTATTTCGAACTGTGAATTCGAATGTGTGAGATCTTCGAGAAGACAGTACAGACAGTAATTTAGAAATGTTTAGCTCCAATTGGTATTAATGGAATACCGTGGACAATAGCAATTGGAATTTAATACTCTAACTTATCAATTAAACAATCTAGTGTAACAAACCAGGGTTCGCACGAGGAATTTGAATTAATTTGAATTTAATGAATGATGCATTAGTTTTTTCTGGTCCAAGGCAATATAGAACTAGCGCCTATTAGTCAGTGCTGCTATAAATTAAAGATACAAAGAACTCGGACACGTGAGCCTCGTGAACTTAGCTGTATCTGATTTGTCTAATTTTCGACTCTATTTAATTAGGAATACCGTTGGAAATGGCGTGTGCGAGTTCAACATATGGTGTACTAAAGTTGTATTCTGTATGAAACCTCAGCAAATAGCAGTGTCCGCGCAATACTAGTCAATGCCGTGTGCTAATGCTAGTATTGCTTGACCGCCCCTTCCCCTCTCGAACCAGCTTTTATAGACGTCGCAGGGGGTCAGTTACAATTTGGGGAGCTCACGTTATTCTGGTCTCTGTGGAAGTAGGTAGTAATCTAAGTGCATTAGTGCGCGCGCTGTGGCGTGACGCTCGGTACATTGACCGCACCGCTCACTAGCAATTGCTCCACAAACAGGGCTGTCACTGTCGCTTTGATGACGTCACAGCACTCTATACCACTACCATCTGAGTACTTTTACACCCAAGTCTTTCGGTGCCAATATTTTACAACAACGGACTATTTGGTGAAGTTTTATATGCCTCTACATGATATATATACGAGTATGTTTGTATTTTTTGACAGTCTCGATGACCCTACAGTTTGGCGGTAGACTAAATCAGTGAAGTGATTTGTCCGCTGATTCCGAGGCCAGTGACCGTGGTGCAGACCGATAACGGTGTCGCTCGTGCAGCGGGTTTGATGCCCCGGTGACGCTTAATAATACCTCCGTAATGTCCTAATAACATCTACGATGAAATAGTGGTTTTTAATTTATTTTTTGAATGAATGAATCTTTATTTCACAAAGAATATACATATGAGTCCCATAATATATTCAGCCGAAATAGGCATGTGAAAGTACTTATATAAAACAAAATTATAACGAACTTATAAATAAAATGTCCTTAAAAACGTAATAAATAATACAAAATGAACAAAGTACATATAAAAATAAAAATTGACATTATTATGAAATGATATAAATTAAAACCAATTCATTACTTCGATATACTAAATCAAATCTAATAATATCACCAAGTCAAATCAAAAAATAAATAATGTCATATAACCTAATTAAAATCATATTTATTTATTTATTTTTAGCTTACGAGTATTAGGCGCTTACTCGATGACTGGCTGGGAAATACTCAAAACCGGGACGAGTGGCAGTCAGGGGGAGGTTTCCCCAGTAGTGGGACAGTAGAACAAAGTAAAAAATAAAATGAAAACGAACTTTTTAACTATGTGAAAATAAAATGTTAGCGATGTTTCAAATTTATCGATGCTAAAATGTTAACGGCTTTTAGCTTCTCACTATACCTACCTCGTATTTTCAACCGACTTAAAAAAATGTTCTCAATTCGGTTGCATGTTTTTTAAATGTTGGCTACCTGTCTCATAATTCCTTCATTTCTGTTTACAAATGAAGGAATTATGAGACGATTTGAAAAATTACATTTCCGTTTGAGAGGAGATACCTCCAAGCTCTATATGATTTTGGTGACGATCTTATGACGCGAACCATGAGGAATTTTAATAGTTATTAAAACCAGATTTGTTCGTTTCCCTAGGAAGCTATCAGAGGATATTATTATAGAACTAATATTACTTATTTCAATGATTTATTATTATAACGTTTCAAAGACAGCACGCTGCATAACATTCCCGTTTCAAAATTGTTTTCCTTGAAATCACATGAAGGAAAATGCACGGTTATACTAATCGGAAAAAAAAACCCAGTACTTAGTAAAATGCTAAATAGAATCAAATTCGGGTTTTAGGAAGATACGGGTACCGGCGGTAACACACAGAGTAATACTGCTTGTCTGCTTTCTATTTAACTCACAAAACTTCATGTCGAAAAGTTAAGGACACCTATTGTCTCAATGTAAAATAAGCCTTAATTTTTATTTTATTTATATTTATATTGGGGGACAATCTTATACACAAATCGACCTAGTCCCAAACTAAGCACAGCTTGTATTGTACTGTGGGTACTAGACGACGATATACATACTTATATAGATAAATACATACTTAAATACATAGAAAACATCCAAGAACCAAGAACAAATATCCGTGCTAAATGCACAAATAATGCCCTGGCCGGGATTCGAACCCGGGGCCTCTAGCTTCGGAGGCAGTGTCACTATCAACTAGGCTAAACAGGCCGTCGTCGTCGAATTTAATGCTACTATGCTGAATATTCAGTTGATAACGATTTGACGCGGATTTGACTTTTTATTACAAGCTGCTATTTAAGTTGCACTCTGTTCATATGTAACAAAGTATGTTAATATAAAAAAAATCTAAATAGTTTATTGGGTTCTTACATGTTGGGTTAAACATAGGCAAGGTTGGCACCGTCCAGTAAGCATAGCTTGTGTGGGAAGATGCCGCTTTTCCATAACTCGGGAGTTTTTATGTAAAAGCCAACCACAAAGTGGTTACTTAAGAGGGCGCAGTACGTTCGGTTCTCCATACAAACGTATTTACGCTCTCATTTTAAAACGCCATGCTGGAATAACATGAAACTTTGTATACACAATGGGATCCGGCATATCTAGGTCGTAAATTAGTTTCTGTTGCTTGAAATTATAATAGAGAAAAAATACAACGATTATTAAGATTTTCAAACAAGCCGTAAAACACTCAAAATAACTGCTTTATTTTTTTTCTGTTACAATTTCTAGCAACAAAAACTAATTTTCGACCTAGATATGCCGGATGCCGGATCCCATTGGGTATACAAAGTTTCATGTTATTCTAGTATGGCGTTAGAACGTCACGCCGGATTGCAACTAAATCAATAAGATAAGTCATTTTCCATTACGCGATTACGTCTGATTGTACTCAAAAAAAGAATGTGTTTTTGAGAGTTAACGCACTTTATTAATATTGCCTCAATGATTTAACCCTTTAGATGCTATTCTTCACGTACGGGAAAGACTCCTATAAAAATATACTTAAAAATAGTCTAAAATTAAATAAAACATTTTTTCTTGTATTGAAAACAATTAGACGAAAAAAAATCCATATATCTTGAAAACAACGACTTTGACTAAACCTAATGTTGAATAATTAGGGTAGGGCATTGTCTTGCTTACTGTCAATTTTCGTTTGGGCCACTTTTTACGGGACAACCTGTATAACAACAAGATAGCAATCTAGACACGCGGCAGCGTGTCCAGCCAAGTTCACCCCAGGAACTGCCAGACAGCAGCCGTGTGTTATTTTACACGAACCGTTTGAACCCACTTTTGACCCCCCAATAACTCCAAATCTATCCAACATAAAAAGTACATGTATTAAGATCCTTTAGAACAACTAGAAACCCAAATTTCATAAATATAGGTTTAATAGTTATTGAGATATTAAATTCCAAAAAACGACATCGTTACCACTGACTGACTGACTAGTAATCAAAAACCTAACCCACTTCCTGGTGACCTAGAAAGCTAAAATTCGGCAAGCAGCTTGGTAATTCTGTGTGTACATAAAAAAAAAAACAGAAAACTGTGATTTTTATTAGTTTCCTTATTTATTTTTTCGTCTTAAGTTAATTTTTTTACAATAAATTTATACAAGTACAATATAAAAATATACATACAAAATATAAAAGCATTATAAAAAACCTAACCTAGGGTGCCGCCGGCAGCGAGGCTAGCCTAAGCTACCGGTGGTTAGGGCGACAGAGAGAGGAACCTCCGGACTATCCGCGCCGTGTCCAGGAGTACCGCCATCTGTATTTGACCCTTGACCCAGCCATCTAACGAGAGTCTCTTGAGATGTTGGTCGAGACTCTTCGCTATTAGACCGTTCACAGAGACGACTATCGGGACAATAATCGTTGAATCAACATCCCACATGGCGGTTACCTCATGTGCCAAGTCTAGGTACTTGCTGACTTTGTCCTTCTCAGCTTTCACGAGGTTCTCGCCATGGGGGATGGTGATGTCAACGAGCACTGCCTGGCGCTTCAATCGATCTGTCAGCACGATATCAGGCTTGTTGGCTACAATAGTCCTGTCCGTGATGACAGATCGATCCCAATAGAGCGTTGCACGACCATTTTCGAGAACTGGCGCAGGTGTGTACTTATAATACGGCACTTCGAAGTCTACAAGACCGTACAAAAGAGCAAGCTGCTGGAATAATCCTGGCCACCAAGTTATGTCTGTGCAAGTACTCGCCGTTAGCAAGATGACTACAACCAGAAATAATATGCCTGAGTGACTCTCCGGGACGGCGGCATGCCCGACAAATGTCGACCGTACCGTCCTTCAGGATATATTTCCGGTAGTTGTTCGTCATGATAACCTCGTCCGCAATTGCACAGACAAAACCTTCAGTTTCCCCATAAAGATCCCCAAAACGTAGCCAGTTCACCGATGCGAGCAGGTCTACGTCGGGCCCCGTAAGGGCCTTGTAGAACCGCCCATGTAGCTCCTTACTCTTCCATACCGCCCTGCGGTCCTCGGTGCTTAGTACTTTAAATCTGCGCCAGTTCTCGTTTGCCATGGAGAGCGGGGTGAAAGATGCGTCTGCTGCCACTACGTCACGATGCATCCCACACTCACTGTTTAGAAAGTAATCCCTGAGACTGCACACCTCGCGGTTGTGAAGGTCTTTGGCATTTAAGAAGCCGCGACCTCCAAGTTTCCGCGGGATGTACAGTCTCATAACAGAAGATCGCGGGTGTAGCATACGGTGCGCAGTGAGCAGTACACGTACCCTTCGATCCAGGAAATCGAGCTCAGTCTGAGTCCACCTTAATATGCCAAAGGAGTATGTGAGCAACGGCATCACCCAGGCGTTGAAGGCGCGAACCTTATTGCCGCCCGACAAAAAACTATTGAGTACTTTTGTCAGGCGACAGTAGAAGCGCTCCCTCACCGCCCGTTTGATGTCTCCACCCTCGATACCTAAAGACTGTGACATACCAAGATACTTATAGGTTTCTGCTTCGGAGAGAGATCTGAGAGTGGTTGTCTCAGAAATATGTAAATTTGTGGAATTTACAACTTTCCCCCGCTGTACATGCATGACCGCACACTTATCGACACCAAATTCCATTTTATTAGTTTTATTATTATATGTCTTTTCCGCTCACGGGACAATGGTGTCCCGGACCTTTGGAAGGCGTGCGCGGAGCCGAAGTACCGAGGTACTGAAGTACCAACCGAGTACCACATAGCCAACACGTAGAGGACCTTTTGACAATTTAATGAAATGCAAGGGGTACACCGAGCGGTTGCTGTCCCTGCCCGTGTCATGGGACGCACACCGAGACAGCACCCGCCAGGGTGTACAGGAACTATTGCTGGTTGATGGAATCTAAATGAACCGGGCTATTTTTTGTTGACGACCTGTTTAGCCTAGTTGGTAGTGACCCTGCCTCCGAAGCTAGAGGTCCCGGGTTCGAATCCCGGCCAGGGCATTTATTTGTGCATTCTTCACGGATATTTGTTCTTGGGTCTTATTTAAGTACGTATTTATCTATATAAGTATTTATATCGTCGTCTAGTACCCATAGTACAAGCTTTGCTTAGTTTGGGACTAGGTCGATTTGTGTGAGATTGTCCCCCAATATTTATTTTATTTTTTATTTTATTGGGTGAATATGATGGACTAATGGCTGGGCTATTGAGTGAGACAACTGATGTCTGCCTAATAAAACTGTCTCACATTTTTATCTCAGGCAGACGGTGACTCGCCCTCTGCTAGATGGGCCCCTATAAATAGCGACATTAAAAATGGCCTAAGGGCAACACCGGTGCAGAGGGCTGGGGTAGAGAGGTGGCACTGGACTTTAAACGTATAGCCAACTCGCCACTTAGGTGACCACATCCACCCCCGAGCAACAGCTCTAGCGATTCCACTCTGGACAGCCGGTTAAGGCAAGCCAGAGGCAGGGGGCCTGTTCATACAACCAACCTACAGGACACCCCCAGGAGCACTCAGGTACATAGGGTCGCTGCTCCCTAACAGCTCGCCACAAGCTGCCCTATGTTGACTGACTGCACTGGAAATCCAGTGGGCGATGGGGTCGTCACGTTATTATTATTATTATTATTTATGCTAGTTAACTCAGAACTCCGTTATTTATTAACCGATTTGGAAAAATATTTTTGTCTGAAACAGTATACTTCAGGAGTGATCCCATAGTTATTAGGTAAGAATCTGATCATAGGATCATAGGAAATCGAGGGAACTCTTCAAATATTTGAGGTTCTTTGCAGTATGTTATGATACCATAAAAGCTGTTCGATATTTAAGAAAACTGCCAAGTTACAGCTCAAAATGCATTAAATTAGTTTTACTGTAAACAATGTTGTGCCGGACTTGGAACCATTTCAGAGAATCTACGGAACTTGGCACCCATTTAGATCTCAATTCTTTTGTCAGTGAAGACGACAACCAAGCATCGCATATTCTTAATATTGAACTTGACTCCCATTTTCACATTTATGTTTTTGATGGGATTTATTTAACAGGTTAATCCCAGTAAAATACCGTGGCTTGAGTATTGCCCGTTTACTCTTTATTTAGCCTTATCTTGTAGCCTTGAGTTTTGCATAAAGGCGATAAGAGTACGAAGTATGTAATAAATTAGGTTTTACCTCAAGCGAATGCTCTATGTATATAGTTTTTACAAAGTCTATACAAGTTGTAACAAAAATGCCTTGGATCCATTTAAGGTGTTAATTGGTGGGTCAATTAAAAAAAAAATACTTAGTTAACCCTGATACAACTATAACTATTGTTTTAACAACAAAATGTGATACTTTATTGTTACTACGTAAAGTTCACTTTTTAAAAAGGAATGGCGGCAATATGTTACGAAAGTTAGTCATACAAACTATATGGGTAGCTTTCGTAACACAAAGGAATCAATTAAGTTTTCTTAACTGAAGCCCTTAACTATGTACAATTTTTTTGCAATTTACCGTGGTATCGCATTCTAATAAAACTAGAAAAAAGAAAAAAAAAATTTTGGCTAAAATTTTATGTTTAAATTGTATGGGGAATTGGCTAAATTTGACGAAGGTCCCCATACAAAACAGACAAACAGAATGCGATGCCAATTAACGCCTTCAACGGATCCACGGCATTTTTGTTACATCCTGTATGAAATTCGCCTCTCATAACTTTAATCCCAACCTTCCGTCCATCCCCCCCTGAATCAGGCCCTAGTTGCTCTTCTTCTAACTATAAAGAGTGCCCCCCCCCCCCCCGTTGACTGATATTGTACACAGTATGTACTTACACTTTTATTTCAATTAAATTACATTTCCAACAATTGAAGTCTAGCCACAGCCCTATTAGCCCTCTAGGGACTAAGCTAAGGCCCTTCGAAGATAATCCATTTTACGTTCTTCTGGAGAAATTATGTCTTAATAAAATAAATTAACGTAAATCAAGATGTGGCACATGAACCGATAGGTGAAATGAAATGAATGTAATGTAATCTCAGAATTAAAATTGATTAATTGGATACATTCGGACTTCAAAGATAATTAATTACTCGAAAAGGAACATAAAATGGACCATTTTCGAAGGACCATTGCATAGCTTAGTCCCTAGAGGACTTAAAAAACCGTGTTTAAACTTAAATTGTTGAAAATTTAATTTACTCTGAAAACATTTTACATTTAGTTGTCGAACATGCATATGTAGATGAGTTTTAGAACATTATGTGAGCTAAAAGAAGTAGTTCTAAAATTTCGCAGTTTTTCGTGGGGTGCGTGACGAGTATTAATAAATTTCGATGTATTTAAAAACCAGAACTACACCGTGCTTTGCATGTTGATGTTTTACAGGCTATTTATTCGTGATTATATAAAAAGAACATCATCATCCTAGCATTATTCCCAGTACAGTTGCACTCTGAAGGATGCCTCGGGTCTGCTACCTAATCCCAAGAATTGGCGTAGGCACTAGTTTTTACGGAAGCGACTGCCATCTGACCTTCCAACCCAAGGGGAAACCTAGACCTTATTGGGATTAGGCAAGTGAGTGGGGAACTTGACTGTTAGAATTTCTCAAGCCGCCCGAAGGCCTCTATCTTGGCTTAACGACTGCTATCATTGACAGCAGCCGGGATCAACGGCTTAACGTGCCTTCCAAAGCACGGGAGCGCTCTGTTAGTAACCACTCAAAGCGGTCACCCGTCCAAGGACTGACCCCGCCCGATATTAGATATATAGATAAGGAATATAGGAAGAAAATAGACCTGGTACTAAACACGTTTTTTAATGATTAATAGTACATTACGATACAAGTGCAGAGAACAGGAAATTCGCAACGAGTGGTGATAAATTGAAAACACGACCGAAGGGAGTGTTTTAAATCGACACGAGTTGCGAATTACCTGTTCGCTTCTGGCTCCATCATCAGATCATATATATAACTGTATTGTCATCTTTATAACTAGTATCTTTGAAAACGATTAGGTACATGCAATCTTTCAAATCAGTACAACTACATTATTTGCAGTGTAAAATGGGTGAAAATCGACTTGATGGCTCGTATCAATTAATATCTATTACTTAATGAAAGACCATTAGCATAACAAGAGAACTTCCGATAGACTCAGTCCGACTCCGAATCGATGTCGCCGGCCTAAATGCACCACAAACATGACAACACACCGAAACATTGTAGGAGTAAAAGCGAAGAGGGACCGATAATCGAACTAAATAGCTAAATAGGCGCATGATTGGATAATTGTTCTATAGACGTAGTTAAACATTCGCGCTGGACTTTATAGGGACATGGGGTTACAAAAGGTCTATTATTCGTATGAAATAAATGTTGTTTAAGCCTTTTTGTGACTATAGAGTAAAGTTAGGGTGGCTGGGGAATGATTTATGGGGTCTAATGGAGTATTTTCAGTTAATACAATTTGGTTGCGTTGCTGTGTACGTAAGATAAATTAGGACAAATATTTAACAATCATATTTTGAGGAGCAAAGAGCACAATCTAGGTTGAGAATTAAAATGATCACTTTTACACGAGTAAGAAGACGAGCACAGCCAGCATTCTAACATAAAAACGGGTGAGTTGTGCGTGGAGAGGGGAGGACGAATCGTTTTGTGAGTAACACATCTTGTTATACCGACACCAACACATGGTAAATAGAATAGAGTAAATAAATATCACTGTTTGAACGCGCATGCAATGTTTTACGTAAATTTAAAGCAGTCGTATTAAATTAGAATGTCCTAACCGATTTCGGCAGAATATTTTTTTCATCACTAGTTTTTTGGAGTTCCGCAGTAAACAAGGAGTCCTTATAGTTTCATCATGTCCGTCCGATCGTGTACGGCTTATGATATGATATGATATGATATGTGTTTATTTGTACTAATCATACATTGTCAATAACATTAATTAATTAAAATTAGCATGTCTTTGAAAATAAATAGCTAATATGTCTTAGTCAGGGTAAACCGTTAACTAGAAAGCTGTAATCTGGCATAGGTACGAGAGGTATACAATACATGTCAAGGACGCTGACAAAATGGTAGAATAATATAATATAATGGTACATTAATTACTACAGAGGCCGGGATGAAAGGGTTTGCCGGCCGAAGACATATAGACGGCAGAGCGAAGCGAGGCCGGATAGGTCTGAGGCGGGCAACCCCATATTTCCCGCCGAGGTATGTATAGTGCTTTTCTCAAACATTATTTATTATTTTTATTTTTATTTTTATCCTAGCCGCACCTGAAACGTCATACTTCGCAGCCTATTATAAGGAACATAACATCGATATTTCATTGCATGTTTGAGAAAATTTTTGAAAAGCTATAATTATGGTAAATTAATTATGTATTATTAATCAGGAACGCTGCTAACGAAAATTCCAAATTTTCTAATTAAAGGGAAAAAATCTCGGGCACGAATACCTTCAGTTTTGGGAACAAGTGAAGGATTTCGTGCCCGATCTTGGTAGTTCCGATAGCTCAGAGGCTAGAGCGATTGGCCGCGTATGCCAAATGTCGCAGGTTCCAATCCTGTTAGAAGCATTAATTTTTTTAATTTTTCCTTTTTAATTTGAAATTTATAATTATTGTACCTTCCCTACATTTAGTTGCGATGTATGTATGTATGATGTAATGGGTGGAAAACTACGGAACCTTACATTGCGCATGTCCTGACACGCACTTGGCCGGTTTTTACGTTATTACCAAGTGGTGAACTAATATAGATTTCAACAAAACACCAGATTTATACAGATTGCAAAATGTTGGTGACATGGCTCGCTTTAACGACATTATACGGCCTCAACCTGAAACTTAACATCCGTGACGAATGGCGCCTCGCCATGATAAACCAATTATTGCCTTTTATCACAAGTTAATGCAGCTACAACATTACAATGTAGTATAGGTCTGTTTATAAATTCTCCCCTTTCAATAAGCAATTCGAACAGAAATATATTTCTAAATTCTTCGTTTACTTGTTTATATTTAACTAGATACAATTACTACTACTATTTATTTACTTATTTTTATTTATGATGACCAAATTAAGGAAAAAGTAAACGTAGTATCATATCAGGCTATTAAAAGAAAGGCTGAGGAAAGAAATACATGGAGATTGCTCCACCGACAAGAGCTTAGCTCTTAAATGTATGATGATGATCAGGGCCCGAACTTTACATGCTGATGACGTAAAATTGACATGACATTGCATATAGGATGATTCCAATTGGTGTTATAGTAATTATCAACCTTTAATCATCAATCATTAAATCATGCATTTATGATGTTATTTTCATGCATTTATGACGATTATACTCGTGCTTCGTCCTCGAAATTAGTATCCTGAAATATTTAATTAATATGTGTAGTAACACGATAGTGACACCACTCCAACACTATAGTTTAGATTTGTTTTTTTTTTTTTTTTTTTTTTCTGTGGGTATGCTTGCATTGTCTCACCCTAGACGTCATTCACGTTTTAGTGTGCAACCACTCGACATCTTTAAAATAAATCTATTAAAATCTAAATAATCTTTAAGTATTACAAGCATTTAATAGTGTACAACGTGTTACAATGCCGAAACGCAAACGCCATCATAGTGATTACGATGAAATACGCCGAAAAATAAAAAAATTGGAGCGGGAACTACATCGCGCTCGAGACACAAGAAGTGTTGACTCCCGGGACGATCAGGCTCGTTATTACCAGTACTCGGATCATTCGGATGCAAACTCAAGTAAGTAATTTGATTCCTTTCGTTATCTGCATAGGTGGAATTCTACTAAAGCATATAATAACAAAATGTAAACAAACCAAATGTCCATTGTTGAATACTTATACATACGTACCTGCGTATGCGGTGATCATTAACGTGTATTTAAGCAATGTAATCTGAACGGTTTCTGGGACCGTTTCGCACATTCTTAAGAGGCGTTAACGTAAACAAACCACATTCAGAGCAGTTTTTGGGACTGTTTCGTAGTGGCTTGATCTATAACACTAGCCTTTTCAGGACAGTTTGTGGGACTGATCCGACATAAGGCTCGCAAACCTGGACAGTTTTTGGGACTGATCCGATGCAATCCTATCACTTGGCGCTCCTTGTTTACATAAAGTAAATATACCATTATTTCTAACAAGCGTCGTAATTATCGATTACAGTTCGATACGACTCGGAACACTCGTTGGACGGGGACATATATGGAGACTGCACAGAATACCCGCCGCCGGAAGACATGGCGGAGATCATGGACTCTGACGCCCCTGTGCGCACACTTAACTTCGCGCCGACTGCCACGGCCGTCGCCGCGTCTACCGCTACGGCCGTCGCCGCGTCTACCGCTGCACCCATCGCGGAGCCTACCGATACGGCCGCACACACCGCTGTGTTGACACATGTACCCAGTCCCGCGCTTACTATTGCAGCCATAACTGTACCTTCAACAAGCACGACTGAGGCCATGGCCTCAGTTAATCAAGTCAGCGACTCAACAACGGAGGCGCTGCAGAAGGAGAGCGTCGTGGCACTAGACAGCTCGATACTTGAAATCCTAGGTGCGGACCCTTCGGACAGTATCGAGTACGGCAAGGAGATACGCAAAGAATTGGCAACTAGGCTCGAACACATCGCCACGACGGGTTTGACAAAGGAAGGACGAAAAGAATTACTAGAGAAATATCTTATACCGGCAAACTGTGCTAAAATTGGCGCGCCACTAATGAATGCAGAAATTAAAGCTGCTGTCACCGAGATAATAACCAAGCGAGACAAGGGTATCGAACTTCGACAAAAACAGCTGGCATGTGCCATATCAGGGCTAGCCGGAATAATAAATAAAGAGCTAGATTCCAATGAAAAAGATAACGAGCGTCTGAAGCAACTCATGGACATAGGGCGTATACTGTGCGACGTACAACACAGTGAGTCCGTTACCAGACGCAATTTTGCAATCTATTCGATTAAAAAGGATCTCAAAGACCATATAACGAACGCCAAAATTGACAAATACCTTTTCGGTGAGGGCTTGGCTGAAACTTTAAAGGCCGCCAAAGCAGTTTCAAAGTCTGGCACTGACTTGAAAGTAAAGAGTCAAGTAAGACCCTTCAAACCATTCACCTCGACCAGCAACAATTTAAACTGGAGAGCGCCGGCCCCAGCGCGCAGGCAGCAGGGCCCTCAGCGGAACCGGGAGCCTGCCTACACGCCGATGCCGGGTCCTTCAACGAGATACACACGAGCTCCGAGGCACGGCAACTCGTCGAGGACATCGCAGCCTCCACAGAAACATCTTCGGCGTCGCTAGACACGGTAATGTACGCTGGTCAATTATCTAAGTTCCATGCACAGTGGTCGATGTTAACCAACGACCAAATAATCTTATCATGGATAAGTGGATACAAATTAAAATTTACGAGCCCAGTAATTCAGCTCCACGTTCCCAGCACAGTACAATATACAAACGCCGAAAAAGCCCACTATAATGAAGCGATACAAAATCTACTTCACATAGGGGCTATCTCAGCATGCAAACCATGTGAGGACCAGTTTCTCTCGAGCATATTTCTTCGGCCCAAACCAAACGGCAAAATGAGGTTCATCTTAAACCTTAAAAATCTTAACAAGTTTATAAAAACTAGCCATTTTAAACTCGAAGATTTCCGTACTGCAATTAAACTTGTATCTAAGAACTGTCATATGTCAACGATAGATCTGAAGGATGCTTACTTGTTAATCAATATACACAGGGACTCACGGAAATACCTTCGATTTCAGTGGGGTGGGAAAATCTTCGAGTTTAATGTCCTCCCGTTTGGTTTGAACGTGGCTCCATACATATTCACAAAAATTATGAAGCCAGTTGTTAAGCTATTAAGGACTTGTGGCTATTTGTCGACAATTTACTTGGATGATCTATTTGTAATAGGTCAAACTTATAGCAATTGCAGTGAAAACCTTAATACTTCAACCAAACTGCTACGCAGCTTAGGTTTTATCATTAACGAAGAAAAAAGTTGTGCTATACCCTCAAAGATATGCAAGTTTTTAGGATTTATCATAGATTCTCGAATGTTTCAAATCTCGCTGCCCGATGATAAAAGATCACATATTACTAAAGAGCTAACAACAATACTGAAGCTTAAAAGGTGCAAAATCAGGAAGTTCGCGCAACTCGTCGGGACTTTAATAGCTGCATGCCCGGCAATCGAATATGGGCTCCTTTATACAAAAGAATTCGAAAGGTGTAAATATCTCAACTTAAAAGATGATGACAATTACGACAGACACATGACTATACCAGACACGCTATTGCCAGACCTTCAATGGTGGCTTGCAGCAGTCAAAAATTCCATTCGCCAAATTAGGGTCGATTACTATTGTCTCGAAATATACACTGACGCCTCAACTACTGGGTGGGGAGCAGCTTGCGGAACTGAAACTGCTAGTGGAATGTGGTCGCGGGAGGAGCAGAAATTGCACATTAACTGTTTAGAGCTATTAGCGGCGTTTTTAGGCCTTAAAGTCTTTGCCAAAACTCTAAAAAACTGCCAAGTCTTAATGCGCATAGATAATTCCACAGCCATCGCATACATAAACCGTATGGGTGGAATTCAATACCCACATCTTACAAAAATCACCAAAGATATCTGGCAATGGTGTGAATCTCGCGGTATTTACATATTTGCATCTTACATCAAATCAGCTGATAACGTCGTAGCCGATGCTGAATCCAGACGCACACATCCAGATATTGAATGGGAATTGACAGACTCGGCGTTTAGACAAATCACAAATCAATTCGGTCATCCTCAAGTAGACCTATTCGCTAGCAGGGTGAATGCTAAGTGCGCTAAATATGTCTCATGGCATCGAGACCCCGATGCGTTTGCAATTAACGCTTTTACTCTAGACTGGTCTGAGATATATTTCTACGCCTTTCCTCCATTTTCAATTATTCTGAAAACTTTAAGAAAAATAATTTCTGATCGAGCACGGGGAATAGTGATTGTCCCCATGTGGAAAACACAACCCTGGTACCCACTATTCCAGCAACTGGTCACGTCCGAAACCATAACGTTTAAGCCTAACAAGAACGTTATTTTATCTCATTCCAGCAACCCGAACATACAGACAAGCCTTACCCTGGTTGCCGGCATATTGTGCGGTCAGCGCTTCTCCGACGCAGCGTACCAACGGAGTCAATAAACATAATGCTGGCGTCACTGTCCGAAAATTCAATTAAGCAATATGATACTGCGCTTAAGAAATGGTTCCGATTTTGCTTAGACAAAAACGTAGACATGTATGATGCGCCTATTCCGTCAATCCTCGCTTTCCTTACGAAGCAATTTGATAGCGGCAGCCAATACGGTACGCTTAACTGTCTCAGGTCAGCCATTTCGTTAGTGCTTGGTAAACATATTTCTAACAATGATTTAGTATCCCGATTCTTCAAGGGCATATATAGACTGCGGCCGCCATTACCCAAATACAACGCTACATGGGATCCTTCCGTTGTTCTCGATCAATTGAGCACTCAATTTCCAAACGAGACTTTATCACTTGAAGTTTTAACTAAAAAGTGTGTAACTTTACTTGCACTGGCTACCGCACACAGGGTACAAACACTTTCGAAAATCTGTATCAGTAACATTGAAAAACAAAATGCTCAGCTGATCATTAAAATACCAGACCTAATCAAAACATCGAAACCTGGTTGTAAACAACCATTATTAGTGCTTCCATTCTTTCTAGCAAGACCAGAGGTATGCCCTTCTGCAACTTTGATTTCATACGTAGATAGGACAAATCATGTCCGGAAGAATATCAACAGATTGTTCATAAGTTACAAGAAACCGCATAATGCGGTGTCAGGACAGTCACTCAGCCGTTGGATCAAATCGACATTGAAAAATAGTGGAATAGACGACTCTGTATTTACAGCGCATAGTACACGACATGCCGCTACTTCGAAAGCTTATAGATGCGGCGTCACGGTCGATCTGATACGAAATACAGCAGGCTGGAGTGACAGCTCTAGCACATTCGGAAAATTTTATAATAAAGTTGTAACCAACAATGATAATAGCGCTCTGGCAAAAGCGGTATTCTCTTCAAACATTGATTGATATAACAATCAAAATTTATATTTTAGTCTATTAGCATCAACCTGTACTCTTGGTTAAGAATTCTTGATTATGTGAATTACAATTTCTTCAATCGGCTGTATCACCTTCATAATGAACATCTTGAAGTAATAAACATACAAATATGATTTATACTTGTCTTCTTCATTGCCGACATTCCCTGAGTCAACTCTCAAAGTCTACACATATTAATTAAATATTTCAGGATACTAATCTCGAGGACGAAGCACGAGTATAATTAATGATTAAACGAACTTACCTGTAAGTGAAGTTCTATCATAATTATACGAAGTGCTTCGTCCGAAGAGATTAGTAGCGCCCTCCCACCCTTAACGCCCACATACAGAGAATGTCTTCAATGACGATTTACTAACTCTGAACTTAATGACGTCTAGGGTGAGACAATGCAAGCATACCCACAGAAAAAAAAAAAAAAAAAAAAAACAAATCTAAACTATAGTGTTGGAGTGGTGTCACTATCGTGTTACTACACATATTAATTAAATATTTCAGGATACTAATCTCTTCGGACGAAGCACTTCGTATAATTATGATAGAACTTCACTTACAGGTAAGTTCGTTTAATCATTAAGTATACGGAATGGTCTACAACTTCGAGAGTAAAGTTCCCGATTGTTACGGGAGTTGGCGATTACGTATACCTAGGACAGACTGTCCAGTTAGGTAAGTCAAACTTCGAGAAAGAGGTTAATCGTCGAATCCGACTCGGCTGGGCAGCGTTCGGGAAGCTACGGCACATCTTTTCGTCCAATATCCCGCAGTGTCTCAAGACGAAAGTCTTTGACCAGTGTGTACTGCCAGTGATGACATACGGTACTGAAACGTGGTCACCCAAAGAGTAATGGAGAGGGCTATGTTAGGAGTTTCTCTGCGAGATGGCATCAGGAATGGGGCCATCCGCAGCAGAACCGAAGTGACCGATATAGCCCTTCGAATCGCTAAACTTAAGTGGCAGTGGGCGGGGCACATAGCACGTAGAATCGATGGCCGTTGGGGCGGAAAGGTTCTCGAGTGGCGACCACGTACCGGAAGGCGTAGCGTGGGCAGGTCCTCCATACGGTGGACTGATGATCTGGTAAGGGTCGCGGGTGTCCGCTGGATGCTGGTGGCGTAGAACCGGTCATTGTGGAAGTCTTTGGGGGAGGCCTATGTCCAGCAGTGGACGTCTTTCGGCTGACATGATGATGATGATGACGAGTGTTGTTTTTGAACTGGATACTTCTTTGGTAGCTTGTAGGTATGTATAAATGGTGTGCGCCCTGTAGCCGGGGCATAGAATACGGTTACGGTATCTTAAAAGGCGACTAAAAGGCGGTCCTTAGGGTCGAAGACGGTCGCATTTGGGGGCTGCGACCGTCTATGAAAACAGATGGTGGGTCCCACATGTGACTCTAGGGCGACAATGGTACGTTCCGAAGGAGATCCTAGAGCCGTCCAAAATGAGTTAAGGAGTACGATCGGGGGGGTTTTTAGTCGGTGAAAGTCCGACATAACCTCCGCACTGTCCCCGCGGTGCGGTGGTATCCATGATGGATTTTCCCCCCGGGAAAAAAGTGTATAAGCTGCCCTACAGTCACGTTTTAAATTTTTGTTCCGCACCTAACGCTAGATGGCACTAAACTAAAAGTGCTGGCGTTGGTGATTATCAAATAAATGTTTTGGTTTATTTAACATTGATTGATGGTTATTTATGACGAGGTGGGTTGATGACCTGGTTAAGGTCGCGGGAGTCCGCTGGATGAGGGCGGCCCATGACCGGTCCATGTGATGTGCACTGTGTTTTGAGAGACCTGCATTTGTCAACAGGTGTCAGTAAAACGAATCCTCAAATCAATGAAGAACCTGCCAAGTGCTTGTTGGGTCATTCGCAATGTAGGATTCCGCACCTAGTTTCCTACCACACCACATTATGCCAAGTTATAAAAGTTGACAAACTTACATTTACTGTACACTTTGATACAACTAACAATATTCGAGTAAGTAATCAATGGAAATTGTAAGAAAGTTTGATTTTCCGAGTGCATGTCTTAAGTTCGGCTAAAAACCGTTAACTAGTAATGTCTGCTTAGGGGTAGTAGTACATTACTCACGCGATGTTTTATTATCACATTTTGAAGCCTCACGTGATTTGTACACGCTCCGGGGGGACACTTGATGCCAACAAAAAAATTGGCCTTTCAAGTTTGTTATCACCCGAACGAATTACTTCATCAAAAAATGCTTATAGAAAATCCACATCTATATTAATAATTCCGTGCAGGGGTACGGTAGACCTGAACGAGACCTGCAGCCTGATTGCGTAACTTATTGTTCTAACGTTAGGCATATTTTAATGTCACTTTTGAAGTAAAAATCTATTAGCTTATGTCATATTTTTTCTACCTAACGTTAGGTAATATTTGAGCCGAACTGAATGAACGACTGAATGGAAATCCCATACTAAAATCAGAAAATGATGAAATTATTGGAAACGCGTAACTTTTTGACGGTTAGATTGGACAGTACAAAATGTCAATTACTGTGTGACAAAGTCATAATGTCTGTCATGTCAAAACATGAATTGAACAAAGATTATAGTTGTTGTTTATTCATTAAAATGCGAAAATTTTACAACTATTTCATTGTCAAGTTGCTATAACACACGATAGAGTACAAAATATCAATATCACCTTGTAAAAAATCGAAAAGTAAGTAGGTACCAATAAATGTTATGTTATGTCATAATCATAATATTCATTTAATTTTTACTATTGTGTGCTTCGTTTCAGGATGTAAACCGGAATATCCATCTCTGTGATGATGATGCCATGCTCTATTAAGATGATGAGATTGAGTAGCAAAATGAAATGAAGGAATGTAAAAAACATGTACCCAGCAAAAGAGATCTCTTCTGTGGTATACGTGCCATATTATTAAACAATATATGATGAAATATAGAAGTGTTCTCCTATAAGCATGTATTTTTTCATACACGCGCCCCACACGTTGATGCCAAGGGCGTTGTTCCTACATGCTTGTCGATTTATGGTAGGTACTAGGAATTGATGAAATGACGTGATGAATAAATATCATAATCACAGCATATCATTCTGAATGATTGACACTAGTGTCTACATTCATTTTCAGTAACCGTGAATTTATTGATTCTACTTACTGGTGGGTCTGAATCTTTTCTTTTTACTAGTCTCTTAAATGAAACCTGTGGTATGGATAATGGACATGAGCTATATTTTATCTCGCGGTTTTACCTTTATTACTAAGTAAGAATACTTGGGCAGAGTCGCGCAGACAGCTAGTAAATACATAAAACTGCATACAACAGTTATATACTAATGTAAAATGTTATAGGTGATACAAAGGAGATTGCGGAGACGTGGGTGGTGCCGCATGGATTTTCTGGCAAGAAAGGAGTCATCTTTGTACGGCACCGAGATCACACACTACGGGAAATGGTCGCCTTGTTGATCTACATTATCTACAACAATCATTAAGCTTGAAACGCACAGAGCGCGGCGCAGCGTCGTTGCGGGGCGGAGGCGGTTTTGCGGTAAAGCGAAAGCAATCCGGGGTATGTCGCACCACAAAAACCGCGCGGAGGCAGCGTGTGTGATAAATGAAGCAGTAATTGACACTACCAAGTCTACCAACAGCCGACAGTTACCAACAGCCCCGCACCGCGCCGTGCCCGCTCTGTGCGTGATGAGGCTCTTGTCAAGATTTTATGCAGTATCGACCGGTTTAAGACGTAAAATTACAAAAAATCAAATTAATAATTATACTATACTTTTATTTTATCTCTTTGAATATAATAAAACAGTAGCAAAGTACGGACAGATCTATGAACCATGAAGATATAGATACGAAGACTGTCAATGCGCATATATATCGCGCCCAAAGCGGACTCTACGCTACAAGCATAACTTTACTATATTATACCTACGTTTAAGCTTTGAAAAATCTTAGTAAGAACAAAAAGGTGCAACCATGCTGCTGGTCAATAACGATCATACAGTTGAGTTTAATGAATCATACATGAATCAAGATTTTATACCTAGAATTATATTGGTGGGGTGTAGTCATGTAATCCATTTATGATGAAAACCATAGTTAACTTTTCATAGGTACATTATATAGAATGTGTCGACCCAGGTTGGTCTAAATACAACAAATGGCAGCTGAGGGAATAAGGACAGCATTCTGGTCTTATGTTTTCAAGGGTACACATATCTACCGATTTTCTCATGTGTAGTTTAGCGTGTTGTGATACGAAAATATTATTATTGAACGTTTTAAAGTAATCCAATAAGGGGTTTCTAACAAGAGAAATAATTCTCTTTACCTACATGTAAAGTAAGTACATTTTGATTTTACTTATTTACCATATTTCTTTGTCTCCTGCCAAAGGTGCCGATATAAAATAAAAGAACTAAAGTCAACAGCAAACGTAGATGATCATTTTAGTACTTTATCGCACTAACGTAACAATACTGCGACAGTTGGGATGCATCAATGTAGTGAAAGTGACAAGGTACTTGTAATAATACGTTAATTGTAATAACTTATTCTACTTGACACTAGATGTCTATTGCTGTAAACAACTGTGTACATTATCACTCTTGATTCCAATTTATTAACAACAGTCAGCTAAAATCCGGCAGTCTTCCTCTAACACAAAGAGGCTGATGACTTAAAACCTCCTTGAAACATAAAATTCTGACACGTCATAACAATCAAACTGTAGGCCACATGTAGGTGTCATTTTGAAATTAATGTCGTGTTGTCAAAGAATTAAAAGCAATTGTTATTGGGAAATTATAATGGCAAGAATATGAGACGAGTAAAACATTAACAAGGAAGGTATTTTGGTATGTTATAAAGGATTTATATACACAAATATGCAAACAAGGTGTGTAATGTTTTTATAATTTCAAGTTGTACTCATATTGGCTTTCATGTTGTGCTTCTGATCTTTCACGCCGTGATCGGCGACGGCCATCCTAGTTAGTTGCAGACGTGCGCAGCTGAACTTACTCCGAATACTCAGCTGTTAAATGTATTAGTTGTATGAAGGCTTAGGGCGATTTCGTATATACCTAACGTCGCAATCAAACTTGATGAGACGAGCATCTTTGAAAGCTTGAAGCTCATTTTAATACCACAACGCCATTTTGAGCCCAATTAGGCCCTCCCACTTATGCGTTGGTACCATTTTGCAGGCAGTTAGGTGACGCACGCGGTAAAACACACCCTTGTAACGAAAGAAGATAATGCTCACCTCGAATCCGTTTGCTGGCTGATGAACGGGTTTTGGTAGTCTACAGTCATCCCAACGGCCTTAGCTAATCTTCCAATATCAAACCTTCCATGTCTGATGATATTTTACACCAACGCAGGTAGCAGAGCTACTATGTACGGGGCGCAATCATAATCATGCCACTATAGTGGTGAGCTATAAGGATTTCTACATAGAATTATTTTCTGCCCCACAGTTTTGGCTACATTGTTTAAGTGCTAATCACGTGCTACTACAATGCTTTTTGACGGAGGCACGTTCTACGAGTACACTATCTTTTGACGGAGTTTCAATTGAAAATGGCGCACTTAGTTAAGTACCCTTATATTTATTGAATTGCTTAAGATTTTTATTTAAGTAGTTTCTTTTTTTCGTGCTGAAACGATAACTTAAACATTCCGTTTTTAGGGTTCCGTAGTCAACTAGGAACCCTTATAGTTTCACCATGTCTGTCTGTCTGTCTGTCCCTCTGTCTGTCCCAGGCTTTGCTCTGGGACTGTTAGTGCTAGAAAGCTGCAATTTGGTATGGATATATAAATCAATAATTTTTGCTGTAACCCTTGTATTGTGTGGAGTGCTGTTGGTAAGGTTTTCAAAATGAATAGAAGTCTTTATCAAACAATTTTGAAAAATTTAATATTTTCGGAAATATTCACTCAAAAATACAAAAAAAACGTGTCCCTCTAACTTTTGAACTATGGGTCTAAATAATATTAAAAAAAAAACACGAAAGTAAAGCTTAATAAAGAATTTCAACGAAAACTGTAGCGGCCATGATCAGTGAAGCTGTTTCTGAGTTACCGTAAAAAGTCTTCCCTTCGTAGTAAAAGACGTATGAAATGCTGCGAAAGCATTCTCTTTTGCTTATGGATTTTTTTAGAGTATGTTCATTGAGCAACTACGGAACATTTACAGCCTACCTGATGGTAAGTAGACACCGTAGCTGGCAGGCGGACGGACAATACGTCCCACTGCTGGGCACGGGCTTTCTCACTAATGAGAGGGATAGAGCAATAATCCCCACGCTGGCCCATTGCGGGTTGGAGACTTCATATACTCCTTGGAATTTATTGGCAGATGTATGTAGTTTTCCCCAAGATGTTTTCCTTCACTAAAAAGCTAACGGTATCAAATGATATCCCGCTGGTACGAGTCGGGATTGGAACCCACGACCACTTTTTACCCGACTACGGCAAAGCCCAAAAGGAGTAGGGTTATGTGTTTGGTCCACTCGTAATTACTTAACAGCTTAACCGATTTTGATGAATGATACGTCATTAGATTCCTCTCAATGGCGCGAAATGGTGGATTTGAGAATCCTCTTTTCACTAACACGCGGTTATCTTCGCCATTTAGCAGGAGGGTGGAGCGTTATATTAATAACGCTGACTGGACTAATAATAGTTATTAGTTTTATTACTAATATTACTAACCACGTTAACTTTGCCAATGGTACCCGTAGGTGTCTCTCAACTCATCACAGCGCGCATACTCGGGAGCTCAGGTGTCTTTATGCTTTGAGGGTATATATCTTCAGGAATATAACACCACGTACTTACAGAGTTGAATAAGTTCTGCTATCCTCAGTTGCGTTGCTCCAAATATGAGTAAGACTACAATTTGCTGTGTACGCGATGTAGTGAAAATAATTGGGCAGAATTACGATTGTTTAAAAAAATGTTCACAATGAGAGCATAAATAGAATAGAAAACATATAGGTATATTTCCTATTCGTGACAATACAACACAGCAAAAGAGAAACAGTAAAAATAGTAATAATGGTATTGCACGAAATGGTTCAATCTCAGCGATGTGCTGGCGCGATTACCAGCGCTGATCTGAATAAATGAAGAATAGACAAGGAAATTGGAAACAGAACTTTCGAACTTTTTTAGTTTGATTTGATAATTTTCGTCAACTCGTAGTTTCTAGGGCTCCGTACCTCAAAAGGAAAAAAACGGCACTTCGGCATGCTTATAGGATCACTCGCGGGAAGCCGCTGGATGACACGAACTGTATTTAAAAAATTGCGTACGTTAACCAATATTATTTATTATTTTTCTCAAACATGCAATGAAAATTAATGTATCATGTTGCAGGCGAAACAACTCGGGAGAACTGTAAAGGAATTTCATACAAAATTGAAGGCCTAGTACAGGAAGTATCTTTTTTTATTTTAATGTCAAAAATGGCATTTGTAAAACTTGGTTTTTGAGTGGTGTATTTTTTTATTTCATGCATATGTTTGAGAAAAGCACTATACAAATCTCGGCGAGAAACGTTGGGCTGCAGGCCGCGTATCCCTATCCTCGCTACGCTCGGCCGTCTATATCTACTTGGCCTGCAATTCTTCGTTTCCCGGCCCTTATAGTAATGTACTATTGTCTATTACAATAAACACGACTCACCGACCACTGAAATCCAGCACTAGCTGAATTAGGGTAGGGTAAAGTGGTCGTATGTTGTCGTGCCCACCACGCCAAAGCACTAAAAAGGTCGGAGTGAAGGTGTACTTTTATCATGAAAAAAATCAATATGATTTATGATTTTAACCGACTTCAAGATTTCAGAAGAAGAGGTTATCAATTCGGTTGTATGTTTTTTTTAAATGTTTGTTACTCCATAAATCCGTCATTTCATAACCGATTTTAAAAATTCTTCTTTTGATTGTAAGTATATATATCCAAGTTGGTCCAGTTTTTTTCAAAAAAAGTTCTGATGATGGGATCCATGAGGAATTGAGGGATCTCCTCATATCTTAAAGGTAAATATATTGTGATTATTGTGTTTTTTATCAGCAAATCGAGAATTTTCATACAAGAATGAAAGATTGTCTATATGTCATCTCCATCTAGACACGCGGCAGCGTGTCCAGCCAAGTTCATCCCAGGAACTGGAGGACAGCAGCCGTGTATTCACCCCAGGAACTGGCGGATAGCAGCCGTGTGTTATTTTACACGAACCGTTTGGGGCCACTTTTGACCCCCCAATAACTCCAAATCTATCTAATAAAAGAATGAAATTTGGTACATGTATTAAGATCTATTAATACAACTAGAACCTCAAATTTCATAAATGTAGGTCTAATGGTTATAGAGATATTAAATTCAAAAAACGGCATTTTTACCACTGACTGACTGACTGACTAGTAATCAAAAACCTAACTCACTTCCAGGTAACCTAGGAAGCTGAAATTTGGCATACAGCTTGGTAATTGTGTTTGTACACCAGAAAAAATCAGAAAACAGTGACTTTTTTATTAGTTTTAATATTATTATTATTTATGCTAGTTACCTCAGAACTCCGTCATTTATTAACCGATTTAGAAAATTATTTTTTTGTTTAAAACGGTATACTTTAGGGGTGGTCCCTATATGGTCCCTATAACGGTATACTTTAGGGGTATCACGTAAGAATCTGATCATAGGGTCCTGGAGAAATCGAGGGAACTCTTCAAATATTTGAGGTGCACCTATAGCGATTTGGATATTTTGTATAGTAACTCGTGCATTTGCTCTTAAAAAGCACCATTTGGCGAAGATTGATAAAAAGTAACCATATCCCATCAAAAACATAAATGTGAAAATGGGAGCCAAATTCAATATTAAGAATATGCGATCTTAATATTGAACTTGGCTCCCATTCTTTGGTTGTCGTCTTCACCGGCAAAATAATTGAGATCTAAATGGGTTCCAAGTTCCGTAGATTCTCTGAAATGGTGCCAAGTCCGGCACTACATTGTTTACAGTAAAACTAATTTACTGCGGCTTATTGCATTTTGAGCCTTAACTTGGCACTGTAAACAATGTAGTGCCGTACTTGGCACCATTTCAGAGAATCTACGGAACTTGGCACCCATTTAGATCTCAATTCTTTTGTCGGTGAAGACGACAACCAAGCATCGCATATTTTTAATATTGAACTTGGCTCCTATTTTCACATTTATGTTTTTGATGGGATCTGCTTTACTCCAAACGTACGACATACATAATGCTACGAATATAAATAACCCCTTCTCCACGCCAATTCACCACCCAATATTAAGGTGCAGTCGGTGCGTGCTGTCTGTGGGTAAGTTTTACCCGTCTATCCCACTAGTCCCATTGAGTTATTCCATCATGGGACAAGTGAGACGATTCCGCCCCAGTAATCCCATGGGACACGTGGAACTAATATTTTTATTTCATAAGTCCTATTTCCGAAATCACACAGTGTTGTTCAAAAAGTTGGTAGCCGTTATTCGTAGTAACAGAAACATTACGAAATTAAAATCCTTTTGGCGACATAGGTCTATCTGAAAAAATTACTAGGTATAAAAATGTCTAAATACGCTTTTATTAAGTATTATAGGGTCGAGGAATAATAATAATAATAATCCCCTTGTTCTTCGTACATTACTGAGTTACATTACTAGCTATGTATAAAGAAAAAATATTCTTCGTACAAAACCGGGTAATGTACCAAGAAACCTTCGTTCCTTGCACATCACACTCACTCACACTCACTCACTCACACTTGCTCACATTGACAGTTATGTACAAAGAAGTAAATATTCTTCCTACATGACCCGGTTTTGTACAAAGAAATTGCTGTTCCTACTACAAAACCAAGGAGGTTCTCCGAGCAGTGTGTCTAACTTATTAATGTGGGGTCATCTTTTACTTGTGTACAACATGTGTACAAACAACGCAGACATCCGGCATTTTGATGTTTTTTTTTTATATTCTCTTGGTCTGTAGTAATCGAGCAGTTCCAAATAAATTTCATTTATCGCAATGACAGTTTGAAAGTCATTTTATTTTTAGGGTTCCGTAGCCAAATGGCAAAAAAACGGAACCCTTATGGATTCGTCATGTCTGTCTGTCTGTCCATCCGTATGTCACAGCCGATTTACTCGGAGAATATGACTACTACAATTATGAAATTTGGTGTGAAGGTGTATGTTATAAACCGATATAGAAATAAAATGTGAAATTACAAAAAAAAAATATTAAACTCCCCGGGGGCACACATGTAACAGGGGGTAAATTTTTTTTTTTTCAATGTACTTAGGCGTGTTGGGTATCTATGGATAGGCCTTTAAAAATGACATAGAGGTTTCTTCTTTTTTTCATTTAAGTCAACGGTTGGTGAGATAATTAGCTGTCGAAGTCGTAAAAAGTGTGTCCCCCCCTGCCCTCTAATTTCCAATCTATTAAGTTCAAAATTCTGAAAAAAATCATGTTGATGTACATTAATAAATCCTTTTTACAATTTTTGTTTTAACAAGATAGGTGTAACGGTTTTTGAGTTATTACTGAAAAACTGTCTTGCTAAAACAAAAGAGCGTAAGTGTCGTAAGTTTCCTATAAAGATACGACCTTTTGTGATTAAATGTATTGTATAGTGGTTTTAAATGTAGATAAGGAGGTGTCGGTACGGAACCCTTCGTGCGCGAGTCCGACTCGCACTTGGCCGGTTTTTTAAATACTCGACACTAAATGTAAGTATACTATTACATAGTTTATTAGTCTACGAGCTTAGTCAATGTACGTACGTTCATAGTCTCGTATTGAAAGCTGAGCGTTTAGTTAAGAGAGTAGATGCTCCTCTCCTAACCCGCAGCTGTGGCTCAGCAGGTTTTTCACGTGTAGGGTAACGGTGGGTACTCCCTACGGACGTGGTGCAACTTCGACTCCCCTATGTCAAGTGAGTGGGAAAATTGACTGTTAGAAGTTCTCAAGCCGCCCGAAGGCCTCTAACTTGGCTTAACGACTGCTGTCATAGACAACAGCCGGGATCAACGGCTTAACGTGCCTTCCAAAGCACGGGAACGCTCAGTTAGTAACCTCTCAAAGCGGTCACCCATCCAAGAACTGACCTGAGCCCACATTGCTTAACCTCGCATACCGCACGCGGTTCGCGGGCGCCGCTGGGCCACGAGCGCTCGGAGGAATAAAAATGTCGAAATAGAAATTAGTCGAAGTATTGAAATGACTATAACTTCACTCTGCCTTAAAATTGACGCAGCCCCGCGGAGCTCCTATTTCTGCGCAGTTTGCCCTTCGGGCATCTGATAATACCTAACGAACCTAACCTACCTATCTGATGGGACACCAATATGATAAAAATATTAGTTCCACTTGTCCCGTGGGACTGCTGGGATGTAATCGTTTCAGTTGTCCCATAATGGGACAACTTAATGGAACTAGTAGGATAGACGTAGTTTTACACACAAGGCTTATCATACAATTTCGTGTCCAGTATAATAACACTATGAGGATGCTTTTGAGGTTGCCGAAGCACTGTAGCGCGTCGGATATGGTCGCGGAGGCGCAAACAAACGACTTCTACGCGATAGGGAGGAAGAGAATAGCCTCATTATTAAGGAGAGTACGATGTAGCAGCAAAAGCCTCATAAGGGAGTTGGCAGAGCGACTTGACTGTCCATTCGCTAAATACTGGATAGAGGTTACAATAGGGAGAGCAATATATAAGTAATTGTTAGTGTCGATAGACTTATGTTGCTGTCCATTATAATTAAAATTTAAATATAAATTAACATAGTAAATAAGATAATATTGTTAACTAACCCACTATGGATCGATTAGGTCTGAAATAAACGCTTTATCTTTTTATTTATTTTAAGGTAGCTTGTGGTTCTACTCCGAGCGTACGCGTGGCACGCAACATATCTGTAGAGCGCTACCGACGCGTTTGCGACTACTACACGCACTGAAGCGGCGGCAGTTTTCTATGCTGTATATTATAATACCATGAAAGCTGTTGGATATTTAAGAAAACTGGCAAGTTAAAGCTCAAAATGCATTACGCCGCAGGAAATTAGCTCTATGGTAAACAATTTAGTGCCAGACTTGGCACCTTTTCAGATAATCTACGGAACTTGGCACCCATTTATGTTTTGTATTGTTTTGTGTTTGTATTTTCGTGTACGTTAAAAAGCAGTGTCGTAACACTTTGTGCTGCGTGTTATCCTATTCTGAAACGCTTGCAGCATTGTTACCTTTGTTGCCATATTTTGTAGTATATGTTAATGTTGTTGTGTCTGTGTTTCGAATAAATGCCTCATTCATTTATTCTATCATTCATTTAGATATCAATGTTTTTACCAGTGAAGACGACAACCACGCATCGCATATTGAACTTGGCTGCCATTTTCACATTTATGTTTTTGATGGGATTTATTTTAAGGTAGCATGTTTTTCTACTCCGAGCTTACGCATGGCACGCAACATATGACATGTATTTAGACTAACTTTGCTACAACTACATGCGTTTGAGCGGCGCCGTTTTATATGGATACAATGCAATATGTATAGCAAATATTTGAAATCCATTTACGCCCAACGCCGCGGTGAGCAGCACCAAAATAGTTCATATCTACTGCGCTACAAAGCAGCAGCTGCTATCACTTCTACATCCATTTTCAGATGATGAAAATGTATGAACGCAAACCATGATCGCGTCGAAAATGATTTTACAGACCAATGAAGAAGAGCCAGCAAACAACAACTGGGCACGGTTACACACAATTTGAACTTCGATTCTTCGGAAGTTTGTCAGATCCTTGCCAATAATATAGATACAGTTGTACGTATAATAATATCTGATCTGACTGAACTATAGAGAACATTCAAAACTGTGTGGATATTTTTTGATGAATTTTTTTTTTTAAATAAGATGCTTGTTTTATTTTTTTGGGGGAAAATTTAGGACATTTTTATATTATTTTCTCTTCCAAGCTGAGATAATAGTGGTAATTCCTATAAGTCGCTGTAAGAATAATAGTTCGGACAACTATCTACTTCACAGTGTCCATATACAAGGTGGCCTGTAATAGGAACAAAAAATTAAACGGTACACTATTGAGCTCCCCAGCAATTATTTCCACCATCATCACCCACCACCATATCAGTCGAAGGACGTCCACTGCTGGACATAGGCCTTCCCCAATTCCATGGGGGGTAAATGGCATAATCGCCACGCTTGGCATGCGGGTTGGCGATCGCAGTAGGACCCGGGTATGTCCTAAAACTACGACCAAGACCACCGGGGGATGGGCAGCAGCGTCCCTGGAGTGCGGTGGAAGATACCTACTGCAATTATTTCCAAATGGTTTTAATTGAAAAAAAATTTTTTTTTTCGCAAATGTATCCTATATGTACTTTGATTCTGATTCCGATTCTAAAAAAATGCCAAAAATATCGTTTTAAACCAAAAATGCAACAACGGGTATGAGTTATAACTAGATACTACCTCAATATCAGCAGTGACTGCCGCGCTATAATCTCATGGTGCCAAGATCCATTAGGTACTTGGAGGTCATAACTTTAGCGCAACGTTTCTACCAAGTGAAAAATATATATTTTTTTTGCACAAGAGGTTACTGCAGATGCTCTACATTTTTTGCTCCTATTAAAGGCCACACCCTTTATAGTTTGGCAAAAAAGTTTTGATATTAAAAAGTGGCAACACTGTAGTATCGTCCCTTTTTTCTTAGATTGATCTGAAAGGGAAGACACTACAGTGTTGCCACTTTTTAATTTCAAGACTTGCCAGACTGGTAAACTTATATCTAATCCTTTTATTTTGGCTTTGCCGTCATCAAAGATTTTCTCAGTTTGTATTGCAGAGTGGTGAGCTATACTAACTCCCGTCGAAGAAGTTCCGTGGTGAGACTTATTTTCCCAATAGTTCCGTCAACGATACAAAGTAGTAGCTACTACGACATCAAGCGAATTTAGGAGGAATGTTAGTAGAACTGCGACCATACAGCGTCAGAACCAAACATTCGGAACGGAACTGAGGGTCTACTACGAACTTCGAAAATCGAAGTTCGTGACGTGCCGTCCCTTTCACTCTTGTATTATACACTATATGACGGAAAGGGACGGCACGATACGAAGTTCGATTTTCGAAGTTCGGAGTAGGCCTTCAGTTTGCAATAAGTCTCACTAGTTCCACCACGGTACTTCTTCCACGAGACTTCTGGAATAAACGGAAACAAGAACGGTAAAACAAGGATTACCATACCTACAATTAATTAATTTCTCCCCTTTTTGGGCTGACATGAAAGACTTGCCAGGTTATACGCTGATATAAGAACAGTTCAATCATAATCTATTGATGAATGTACAATTTCAGCATAAATTTACAATATGCAATTATACGCTGTATTTTAAAATAACAGTTCTCAAATTGTAATTCTGCGAGGGTTTAGCCTTCAGTGTAGAGCCAACATTATTTTATGTCAAAAAGTTTTCCTACTGCATACTAGATGTCGATATTATGAGATTCACGCGCATTAATTTTCATAAAGTTCTGCTATTCCATACTAGATGGCATTTAATCATTAAATGATATATTATTATTGATGCAATATAACTGGTAAATTTATTTTTATATCATTTATACACTATCACTAAATGAATATAATTTAAAATAATAAGTACTATATAAATTACTTTCACCAAAATTTACAATTGTCTTTGATTCATATGCTGCTTTTAATAGTGCGTTTTGTGATTTTTGGTTGCATGGTTAATTTATTTCTTTAAACATACTAGCGTGTGTTTATTTATCAACATCATTTTTCCCAGAAATGAAAACAAAATGCTTTGATTTGATGTATTACTATAGCAAATTTGTGCAACACATTGTAAGAATAAACCATTCGTTCATTTTATCACCTTTGCAATAACGAAACGGCGAGTCTCATTCACCTTGTGAACGGTACTCATCTCAAACCGTACGGACGGAGTTACGCGGTGCGAATTTTTGACAAGCTGCCGTCGGGTCAAAAAATGACATTAAAATATGCCTAACGTTAGAACAATAAGTTACGCAATCAGGCTGCTGTTTCAAATTGAAGAACGTATAAAAATAACGGTTTCGAGTTGAACATATGTATCCGCAAAATTCGGATTGTCGCGTATTTTGCATTTAAAAGTGTTAATTTTATGACAAAAGGTCAGCCATATTAAATTCGTTTGTTGACAGTGTCGGGTACGTTCGGAAATCGTGAACTATTTTGGCGTCCTGTATGATGGCCAGGTTGCTGGGCTGCGTTCTGGGTGATGGACCATCATCGGCCATTGTGTGGTCCGGCAAGCCGCGTCTGCAGCGTTTTTTTGTGGTTTTCAAGCGTTCAATACACCTATCACATTGTCACATTGTCACAACAACCGCTTTCAAAGCGAATGAATGGAATGTTTGCTGTGTCTGTCCTCCATCTTAAAGCTGCGTCTCTATTTTGTTGTGACAATTTACTAGGTGACTTATGGCCTTTAAAAGTCTAGCAAAATTCTGTCCCTATCTCGCTCTATATCATAACTTAGTGGTACTGCTCATGCCGTTCGCCGCGCTCGGAGGTCAGAACCGAAAACGAAGTATCTGCCTCTCTGTCGCACTTGCATATTCGAACGACAGAGAGGAAGATACAACGAAATAATTCGTTTTGGTTACTTTACTATATGAGAAATAAAATTCAAAATCTAAGAAAAACCGGCCAAGTCCGGGTCGGACTTGCGCACCGAGGGATCCGTACAACTATAAAACAAATGTGATTCATCAATATATTGGTATTTTTGGTAAAATATACGTCATAATAAACATTATCACCTAATTTCAAGTTCATAGGTCCATGGGAAGTTAAAAAATTCTGTGTGACAGACGACAGACGAAATGTTCTTCGACTTTCTTCGGCCGTCCGCCGCGTTTGGACTGAAGTGCTACCGCGAACCAAAATATATGCCTCTCTGTCGCACTTGCATATTCGTGCGCGGAGAGAGAAATACTTCGTTTTCAGATCGCGGTAGGCCCTCTGGTCTGACGGCTCCTATTCTTGGATGGTGCGCGCATCAGAATGCAAAATACCTTTGGCAAAATTAACGGAACAAGTTGTTAAATAGGTTCCATAAATCGGAGAAAAAAAATCCAACTGTTATCACGCGATACACTCATACCACGATCCGTATCACGTGAATACTGATGAATATTGAAGCAACATCCATGCAATATTGACACATAATATTGAGTGTAAAGGGCCCCACTGAATAGAATTTGGCGAAGAATAGAGAGCTGATACCACGAAACGAAAACGAACCAACATCGTCATCGTGTATCTCCCCCTGCGTCGCTCGAATTTACAAGTGCGACAGAGAGGGCGATTCACGAACTTCATTTGTTTACGTTCGTGGTAGCAGCTCTGACTTCGCACCAAAAATACTGACTGGCATGTCAATATTAAACAATTGCACATTTAACCGAATTTTAATGAACGATTAGTATTTTAGCTGCACAAATCAGTACTGATCACGGTGTCGGGTTTTTTTATGTGCCTTTAAATACTAGCCTTATAAAAATACTTAGGATTAACTTATAAAGATACTAGCCTTTGCCCGTGACTTCGTCAGCGTAATCTTCTACTCCCTATTCCATATGATAATCCAGACTTAGACTACATTTGTATACGAAGTTTCATCATAATCCGTTGTTGTAATGTATTTATTTTATACATTTTTGTACGCTGAAGTGCAAAATACGTATCGGTTTAATCGTCTCATAAATACGTACCCGCAACCTTAATCCGCCGACATAAGAGCTATGGGATATATTTTCGAGCCAGTTGTATGCACCCATATTTTTGCGCTTGTCTGTACACTATTTCTTTGGTCATTTGCATATCTGTCACGATGTTTTTCTTTATGTCTTTCTTATTTATTTTACCCGAGCGAAGCCGGGCTTTCATCTAGTTATACTTTTAAAACGAGCTATCTAACGAATACTAATGATATCCCCCACAACCGAAAAAAAATGCATCCCCTATTTACGTGTAACGGGGGGGGGGGGGGGGGCGTTTCGTTGGTATGATTGATTATTGATATCTCTATGCAATGCTAAATTACAGCTTTCTAATAGGAACGAACGGTAACTGAGCTAGGCCGCGGACAGACGGAGGGACGGACGCCGGACGTGGCGAAATTATAAGGATTCCTTTTTAGTACGGAACCCTAAAAATGGTCTACAGCACACTGATTGTTCTAGAGATTACGGCATGCCCAGGCAGGCATGCTTAGATTCTATCAGGTAGACTGTACCCTTGTTTATCACCGTATTATAAAAACAAATAATAAAATTATAAAGATTTGTGTTCATACGTGTAATCTTCACACTATTTTAGAATTAATTTCGAGCACACATTCAACAAGCCAAATGGTTTGTGATGTGAAAGGTTGAATAAAAAAAACCCTTCTATGCCAAGACTGACTGCCAGAATGCCTGGATGTGTGCCTAATAAACGTTTAATTTAATGGAAGCATGTGGAATTAGAGTAGGCAGTGTTATAGTGAAATGAAACCAAAAACCAATTAGTATGTACGGCGCGCCGCGTTGCCAAAAGCGTCCGGTGAAAGTGGTCGCTATGCTACCACGCGATTGTTTCGCAAATTTAATTGCTGGGATTTTGTTTATAGCATTGTTGTTGGTTTTCGGATTACTTAAAAATGCAATAGCAATTTTAAACAATACCATGACGGCTTTTTTTGCCCTTTTGATACAATAAAAACAACTTTTTCGTGACAATAAACTGCTCGTATCCCACCGGCGTATTCATAATCTGTGAAGACAAAAAATAACTCACTATTTGTTGTACGATGGCCCGATAAAACCGTGTTTTCGTTAAAACACGTACGAAAGAAATACTTATCTAAATCCGATACCTAAAGGCTTTGAAGCATTATCGGCGTCATGCATGCTGTCCGTGCTCTGTAATTGGCTTGACGCTATCTTATCGCCGTTTATTCTTATCAACTGCTTGCCCGCTGACGCACTAACCACTTTAACCACTTAAATGGACCCCTGGTTGAATGTAAAGTCTATTGATAAAGAGTCCAGGAGTTCTGATATTGCTAGTATATTATTAAACCGTGTTTGTTCAACTGAGGAAGAAATATTTTCATTTAGTCACGGCTGCTGGTTGAATGTTTTGGAACGTGGTATTGCGAACTAATAACAGTACGCTATCATAGGCAGAGGCACGTTTATAAATACGCGTATTGTCTACTTTCCGGAGTTTAGTTTCGTTTAGTTTGCAACTATTCGAAAATATGAGATTTAAGTTAAACGAGAATATATAGGTCGAAATTTCATCTGTATTTTTGAGGACAAAGGAGACATGAAAGTCGGGGATACGTTCCCTCCGTCTGTCAAATGTCAATAAGCAATGACGACTCTGAATAGTTATTAACCGACTTCAATAGAAGGAAGGAGGTTCTCAGTTCGTCTGCATGTTTTTTTATGTATGTACGTATGTTCCCCGATAACACTTGACTAAATTGGCCGATTTTGATAGTTCTTTTTTGTTTAAAAGCTGGTACCCCCGAGTTGGTCCCATATAAATTTGGTAAAGGTCTGATGATGGAATCCAGGAGGAATCGAGGGAACCTCTCAAATTTGATAGGGCCGCGTGGTGATTTCGATATTTTCTGTAGTTAATTAGAAAAATATTTTTATTTATTATATCAAAGGAAACTAGGAACTGTGCTCGCGTGGATGCGGTCCGCGACTACAATAATACATAGGTGTTTGTACTTATTTATTATTGCTTATTTGATTATTTAAATAAATTAAAAAATATACATATATATGTTTTTGATTTACTAATTCCTGCTTATTCTAGGTCTAGGTTAATGATCTTTATGTTATAGCTAATGTTTTCTAATTTTTTTTTGATTTGGTATAGATTTAGCCATGGCAGGTCAGATCGTCGAACACATAGATAACATATGAATATCAAAGATGAATAACTACATTCAAAAATTAAAAACAAAACACTTTATACATAACCGGGAATTGAACCTGCTAAAATCTGTCCAAAAAATGCGTCTTATCAGGTAAAAGGACAGTGTAAGTTGTAAAAATGGATGTTGTTATGGCACCTAGTATTTGCGATTACCAAAAAACGTCGTATTTTTATATATTTTTTTAAAACGTTTGGAGAAATCAGAAACATATATTACAAACCTTTATTTTAAAATTTAAAACAATATTTATCTACTTAGAGTAAAATAAACTATCTTAAAGATTTGAGGTTGTACCCCTCCGCCTCCAGAGGGCTCATATTTTTTTCCATTCCTGTGGAAATCCGTTCTCACCTTTTTATGCTCTTGATAGTATGCTGAACAGAAACGGCCGAAGGGAAATAGAAGTAAGGTTTTCTATGCATGTTATCTTTTGTTTTCAGTGTCTGACAATGTTATGTAGTAATGTAATGTGTTTCGGTCGTAAAGATCGTTTCGGTGATAATTCCTATTAAAATTAAATGCGGTTAGTTTCAATGGATTGAGCTGACCATACTTCCGCTGTATGAACGTACAGTCGACCTTTATTCTAATTTTCTTTGTTGCCATATATTTTATGTCTTTCTTGTGGAAATATATTCACAACACTACCCAATTTTTAATTGTGAATTGGAGACATAACTTACTTTCTATACACCTAGTTTTGATTTATTAAACACAATGCAATGTTATTATTAAAATAAATGATGACTTCAAAGTTATGTGCCCTTTTTTACAATTTCATTAAACTTGCACTGTTCCTATGTAGGACCTACGATTATACTGTCAACAGCAAATGTAGATGATAATTTTTGTACTTTGTCGCACTAACTTAATAATACTGCGACAGTTGGGACGCGTCAAAGTAGTGAAAGTGACAGGGTACTAAAATGATCATCTACTTTTGCTTATGACTGTAGGTAAGTTGTCCTCAAAATTATTATTTTTTTCAGCCACTTGCCAGTATCCGATTAGGCTGAAATCTGGCATAGGTACCTACGTAAGTTCGGAGAAAATGCAATACTTAATATGGCACCACCCACCTGGTCTGATGATGGATACAAAAGGTTGCCATATCAACTCCTAAACTACACAAGATCAGCCCGCCGAGTTTGAGCTCATTTGAATGAACGATATAAGGTACAGCCCCCCTCCAGAGCCCTTTCTCTTCCATCTTGTATGTGTAAGCTGTCCATATAAAATATATGGTGATGTGTTCCCTTTGGTGAGTACCTTGTCACAGTGAAAATCAATATGAAAGCTGCTAGAGATCTCATATTTCTGTCACTGTGACAAGGTACGAAGTGGCCCAGATATCAAATTGGTTGACTGTACAGTCAGCAACAAAAGTAGCTGCGCATTTGAAAAGTTCAAAAGTCTTTATTACAAGGAATAAGAGTTTTTGATGCTTGCATATACGTAGCTACTTTTGATGCTGACTGTATCTATTGCGTGATAATAATCACTTTAAAATGCGTCATAATTGCATTTGTTTAACCCCGCTAACGAATTCACGAGATAAGTGATATTGTATGTTATATCTACGGAATTATATTGACCTGCTTTCCGCTGGTACTACACGTACAACACTTACTTATAAACCTCTTAACCACAAATCATAATATTTAACACGGCACGTTCAATCAAACCTAATGCAGAGCTATTAAAATAAGCACAAAAAACCAATCCAATATTGGCGAACAGCTGCCAATTTCATGGACCATTAGTGTTAGCGCGCCGATAGTCTCCAAATCTCTTATTTCCATGCACCTTAACTCGAAAGACATAGGAATGAAATTGGCTTGTCTTGTTTGTATCTGAGCTTGACACGCTTGGCGTCTGTATTCTCGTTTGTTTGTAGAAACTTAATACGAACGAAATAAAGGTTAGAATAGCTTGTTTGTTTGTGAAATTGCTTTGGAAGTCTGTGAATGATTTGAAGCGATTAAATCAAAGGTGGCGATATTTGTGGCTAATGCGGGGTCTCGTTTTTAGACTCGTTTGAATGACTGTGTTTTTTGTGAAGTGGGTTGAGATTTGAGATTGTACCTTTAATAATAAAGTGCTTTATTTGCTTTTATTAGGTTATGATAAAGCCCATATATTGAAAAAATAAAAGTTTATGTCATTTTTCACATTCCCACAAGTATATACATATACATATATCATACCAAGATGACGCTGATCGCTACAGATATACTGTAATACCTATTAACAAAAATAAAAAATCAAAAGTACACAAAAACCCATAATAAGTAATTGCGATTTATACATGAAATACGAACTACATAAAATCGTGGAAAATGAAAGCGTGTATCCTAAGTGTAGAAATTTTCTACGACATGTGTTTTTTATTGTCGACCTGTTTAGCCTAGTTGGTAGTGACTCTTTCTCCGAAGCTAGAGGTCCCGGGTTCGAATCCCGGCCAGGGCATTTATTTGTGCATTTTTCACGGATATTTGTTCTTGGGTCTTGGATGTTTTCTATGTATTTAAGTATGTATTTGTCTATATAAGTATGTATATCATCGTCTAGTACCCATAGTACAAGCTTTGCTTAGTTTGGGACTAGGTCGATTTGTGTAAGATTGTCCCACAATATCTATCTTTTTATCTTTTATTTCTTAACCCTTTATTTTTACCCCCAAAACTGCCCCTTTAAATACGGCTTTACGCCGTTTTGGCTTCACATATGTAATTTAGCCATCAATTGCCTTATCATATCTATACCAAAGTTCAGCGTTTTATGTCAACAGGTCTCTTGAAAAAACTGCATGTGACAGACGGATAAAGAACGAGTGATCGCATAGGTGTTCTGTTGGATCATTTTGGTATGAAACACAAAAAAACGATCGTGAAAGAACCGTGTCCTCGTAAGCCCCCGCGTACTTGTACAAGTATAAATTGACGATAGTACTTCAGACCCGCCATTTTAACTGCATAGCTTATATAACTGCCTAATGTACTTCACCAAGTACAAAATTAAGGATCCGCTAAAAACCATAGACATACTGAACATAACCAATGATAAGAATTTATATAAAATCGAAAAAGTCACGTCTGGGTCTGAAACACTTCTCTTAGTTTGTACTTGGTGTAGTACACTGGGTAGTTAAGACCACTACAGTTGAGAATATATATATTCCGACGAATAGAAAACTTCCTCCTTTTTTTGAAGTCTGTTAAAAACAGAGGACCTACGAGGGTATATGTACACCTATGTTGGAGACAGCCGTGTGTTGTGTCACTACACTACACACATCGTGTCTTCAACAAATTTACTGATTTATAATGTACCCAATTCCCAAAAATCCCTCATATCACTCACAGCTACCTCGTCACCGTACCTGTTTCACCGGGCACTAAATCAGATTAGCCCTCCCGTCGGGGAACGGCCCCCTCAGTGATAGGCCCTCTGTGACGAATGGACATCATTTGCACATGTTGGTAATATCATTAAGCATAACATTGCAATGACACTTCAGTATTGAAAAATAGGGTATTTCTAATACTTATAGTACATTACTACAGAGGCTGGGAAGAACCCCATATTTCCCGCCGAGGTATGTTAGTGCTTTTCTCAAAAATGCAATGAAATAAGTAAACAACAAAAAAATCAACGCATAGTGGCAGAATGTCATGTTGCCTGTGCCACAAATTTATATGTAATGGAAATTAAAAAAGAGGACTTTGCCGGCCTCGGCCTGCAAGATTGAAATTCCATTAACGACCTCTTGTCCTCACCGCACCTGTAACATCATAATTCGCAGCCTATTATAAGGAACATAACATCAATATTTCATTGCATGTTTGAGAAAAATATTTTTTTCTATTCCAGATTTATAATATTTATAATTGGCAAAGAAGATATATACTAACGTAAAAAGAAGCGACACCGAAGCATGTGTGCTGTAAACCCGTCTCGCGGCTATGTGTGCCTGACCGGACGTGAACGGGGGTGCGCGAGGGGCGCGCGGTGTGTGGACAGCTAGCCGCGGCAAGACGAATCGCAGGGGTGTCACTCGCTTCAACATTCGCTCGCGTGACGTGCACTCACACAATAGAGATCGATCGGCCGGTAGCGGGCGTGACACTAGTTTTACTTGATAGAATTTATCATTTGTAATTCAATATAATCAACTATGGCTGGAGCTTTTTATTGCTAAGTCTACGGTTGTGACAGTAATACCAAAAGCCACAAAGGAAAAAGCTACTTTAAGCCACCTACCGATTCAGATAAGTGAGTTATAAAACTTTATATGTTGTGTCCTTCCCTACATTTAGAATTAAGACTTCACCTAAAATCCGTTTTTTTATTCGAAAGACTTGATATGGGTAGGTTGGTATGAGTATGGATGCATTTTCACTTGCAATACATTAAGAAGAACCTACATCATCGGAATAAATAAAAAAAAATAATGAAATGGCGAAATAGATGAAATGTCAATTGAGTCTTTCAAAAGTAAGTTTCCATATTATGAGAAGTTTTGTAGGTACCTATTTTACGAGCTTTTAGTAAGTTTTCTCCTGACCCAGTGCATCTGTCTGTCTGTCTATAATCAAAACTTAAAGATTAAATTTGACTAGCTTCCCGGTGTTTGATTGATGAATATCATCATCATTGAATAAACATTATTTCCTATTGCCAAGGCAGCTACATTGTCAACCCTATGCAACAGACGTGCCGTTACAAGGTCACCGGCGCTCGACTCACACCGATAGGCCGTGTCGCCCCCCTGTAATTGGTCAGTTAGATGACTAACAGCAGTATTAGAACAATAATCTTTTTATACAAATGCAAGTCTATACCATATACACAAATCATTATATATGACTGGTGGGAGAATCAAAATGGATTTCATACCACCACATTAGCCCAAGCACGTCCACTGTTGGACATAATATATGCCTCCCCCAATTTCATGGCGGGTAATTGCCATAGTCGCCACACTTGGCATGCGGGTTGGCGATCGCAGTATCTCTACCGCACTCCAGGGATGCTGCTGCCCATCCCACGGTGGTCTTGGTCGTAGTTGGATTGAATTTCATCGTTTTTGGATGTCATACATTATGATACAACTGTTTTATTTTTTATTTAAAAAAAGGCACACGTCAGTGCCCGTATTCTGCCACCATATCGATTTTTAATTTAAATCATATTATTTTGCCGTCGTAGAAAAAATATTTTATGCCACGTTACATAATTGAGTCTTCAAATTCTCGAGTCTTTAATAAAAAAAATCGCTATGATCATTTTTACAGTGACTCTCGAATTTTAAGAACCCTTATTATGTGAGTGTTGCATATAATAATATTTAGTGTTCCGTATCAAAAATTGGTCCAAAGGGACACTGATGCAGTCGCTCAGAGTCACAAGCAGTTTTCTAAAGGCCGTTTGACATAGAAAGCTGTGGTGTAAACATAGAAATTGATGGCTCAATTGGTAATTACATAACTGAAGTCAAAAACGCCTAAGCCCCTTTTTAGGGGGGCATTTTGGGGAAAACAAGACTAATTAATTAAAAAACTAACAAACCCTACTGTTTTTCTGTGTAATTTGGAATTTGGCGCCAAAAATCCGCCTATTTGTATTTTTTTTATTTTCATATACCCAGAGTCACTCGCACAGTAAATACGAATTTAACGTCACCTCTCAAGCTTAAATCCATGGAGCTGTTCAGGCTGCAGAGCGTGCCAAACAATTATACATACATACATACATACATACTCTCGAAAAACATAACCCTCCTTCTGGCGCAGTCGGGTAATAAGGGTTCAAGCAATTTTTCAAGAAGGTTTTAAAATCCGTATTGTATTCCTTTTTATTGGTCGTTAGTAAGGCAGACTGTATTTAGGATTGATGTTCTGTAGGACCAAAATGAATTTTACTAGAATCAATACATAGGTATTCGTTACGCTGTGAATCATGTATTGGTAACTCGATGAGTCGTCAATTTAATATAATCTAATGTAGATCTTATCAACTGAAACATGTAAACGGCAAGTTGTTATCCATAACTGCTCCTACACTGACTGCATGTAGTTGTCTCCTGCGACATGTGCTAGAAATTCTTCAGATAGCGTCTTCCAGTAAGTACGTAGATGGGAATTAATTACATTTAACGTCGATTGATGCTAGCCATCGGTAAGAGTAAGTTGTGTTCATTAAAAACTGATGGCAGGTTTGACAAGTTTTTATGGGACAGTCGCCGGTGCCATATTTATCGTACCTAAGTTGACGTAAGCCGCGCGCCCTTATTTGAAATATCCTTAATTGACATCTGATGGGTATGATTCTAGTGGTGATACCATAAAAATCAGCAAGCGTATGGTGTAGGATACATTTCGAGACGAAGCGACGATATATTGTGGAATAGATAGCAGTATAGAAATCTTTGCGTGATCGCTTCAGGGAAGACCTAAAGTAACCGATATACCAAGCCCTCTGAATCGCTAAACTTAAGTGGCAGTGGGCGGGGAAAATTGCACGTAGAACCGATAGCAATAACTGGAAGGCGTAGCGTGTGTAGACCGCACAAGGTCGACTGAAGATCTGGTAAAGGTCGCGGGAGTTCGCTGGATGTGGGTGGCGCAGGACGGGTCATTGTGGCACTCTTTGGGGGAGGCCTATGTCCAGTAGTGGACGTCCTTTCGGCTGATATGATGATGATTATGATAGAGATCGGAGGCAGTCAGCAAAGGATTTGTAGGCTCATCAGACAACATGCTCATAAATCGCATCACCATCCTAGAATTTTCCCGGTCATATCCTAAACGAGCCCGGGGTCCTCTGTGGCACCTAATCCTAAGATTTGGCGTAGGCACCAGTTTTTCGAAATCGACTGCCACCTCTTGCAACCCCATGATGTTTCCTTCTCTGTTTTAAATGATATTTGCAGAGATACTGTTTCAAATGATGTAGGTACATAAGTTTTTTGAAAACTTCAGTGCTACGAGCCAGGTTTCGAACCTACGATGCATCGATTGAAAGGTCGTGTCCCTTACCACTCGGCTAAATTGGCTTCCAGGCTGATGGCAATGATGATGAGTAGAAATAGGATCAAGTATAATTATTACCACGTTTCATAGTGGAGCAGTGGATTGAGGTATGAGCTGCCTTAACTCATGTCCTCGTCAGGGAACGAGTATTTGGGGGGTGTACTTGTGTCCCACTTCTGGCCGTCATGATGTGCCGTAATGTCCGGGTTTATCCCGTGAATACTGCCTAGGCTTTGCCTATGGTTTGAAATGGAGTTTCCCGCTGAGCGCGTGGATTGCGCGTTCTAGCTTGGTTCTCTTATAATAATAGCATCTAACTATGATAGTGGTGCCACCACCACTATCATAGTTAGATGCTATTATTCTCACACCACTGTGACTAATATCTCGATTTCTTTCCTTTTGTTTGCATTTACTTAATCAACGCGACGCATACAGGCAAGTTGCACAAACACTACGCAAGAGCATCATTTTTTAATTAAAAATAACGCAACTACTACGTGTTCAAACTTATCTATTTCAAGCAAAAATGATCTTTCTGTCCAAGCCTCAAGAGCTTTTAACAAATCTCTTTTGATTTAATCGTTGCATTTAACTTGTTTTCTCATCCGGCAGTTCTCACTTACGTTAGCATGAAATATGCACTTCATTAGTATGACGTTAAGGCTTCTTTTTCAATAACTTACTTATGGAAAATGCGAGCTTCGGAAATTAAGATTATATGTGGAATGAGGTTCGACGTAACGAGGCCGTACTGATAGTTATGTAAACCTTCCCTGTTGTTTATTCTATACAGCGCAGTGCCGCGTGAGACACTAAAGTGCTATAAACTATACCTATTGGGATTAAGACAAAGCAAGTGGCGAAAAGGGCAAGAGATGACAGGTTTCCATAGCAATCGCGTGCAGGTGACAGGAGTACCAAGTTTAGATATAAATTTTGTATAGTTTTGCAATTAAGTGATGCCAATTTACTTGGTTAATGCACTGAGAAGACCTAATTTGGATTGGACTTAAACGGTATTTTAACAAAAACTATTTGATTGGACAAAATAAAATAAAAAAACCGGCCAAGAGCGTGTCGGGCCACGCTCAGTGTAGGGTTCCGTAGTTTTCCGTCCGTCACATTAAGTTGACATATTAAGTACAGAAACACAAAACCCTAAAAACGGGCCCACAGAGGACGGTGATAACTAAAGAAAGAGTTTGGATTATACGGTTAAATTACAAACTTAGTTCAGAAATTATTTTTGTAATTTTTTCAAAAACTATTCAACCTATCAAGTTCAAAATAATTTTCCTACAAAGTTTTTATAAAGTTCTACTTTTGAGATTTTTTTCATATTTTTAAAACTTATGGTTCAAAAGTTAGAGGGGGGGGGGACACATTTTTTTTTACTTCTGGAGCGATTATTTCCGAAAATATTAACATTATCAAAAAATGATTTTAGTAAACCCCTATTTATTTTTAAATACCTATCTAACAATATATCACACGTTAGGGTTAAAATGAAAAAAAAAAAACACTCCCCACTTTACGTATAGGGGAGGTACCCTAATAAAATATTTTTTCCACTTTTTATTTTACCACTTTGTCGGCGTAATTGATATACATATTAGTACCAAATTTCAGCTTTCTAGTGCTAACGGTCACTGAGATTATCCGCGGACGGACGGACAGACGGACGGACAGACATGGCGAAACTATAAGGGTTCCTAGTTGACTACGGAACCCTAAAAAGGTTTAATTCTCTAAAACACGATATCAAATATTTAATATAATATTTAAAAAAATATTAGCCATATAGTATGAAATATCGGTCACTTTGGTTCTGCAGCAGAACCAAAGTGACCGATATAGCCCTCCGAATCGCTAAACTTAAGTGGCAGTGGGCGGGGCACATAGCACGTAGAACTGATGGCCGTTGGGGCAGAAAGGTTCTCGAGTGGCGACACACACGGTGGACCGATGACCTGGTGAAGGTCGCGGGTGTCCGCTGGATGCGGGTGGCGCAGGACCTCATTGTGGAAATCTTTGGGGGAGGCCTATGTCCAGCAGTGGACGTCTTTCGGCTGACATGATGATGATGATGATGATGATTATGAAATATTTGGCTTCAGTAGTTACTTCTCAAAATCCTCTTTAAAATATAAACAGTTCTAGGTCTGTATTTTTAACGAAGGGGATCATAATGAATAATAAAATTCTAAGGCAAGAACGAGTTCTACGCAGACGAAGTCGCGGGCAAAAGCTAGTAATGAATAACACAATTACATCACAATCATAATAAAAAAGGCAGGATAAGGGAAGAAAAAATGCCCTTCATGATTAGGAGCTGGTGTTTTAGGGTTCCGTAGTCAACTAGGAACCCTTATAATTTCGCCATGTCCGTCTGTCTATCCGAGGCTTTGCTCTGTGATTATTAGTTCTAGAAAGCTGCAATTTGGTATGGATATACAAATTAATAAATCTGAGAATGTCGTAGAAAAAAATCTAAAAAAAACTTTTAAAGGGTAGGTACTTCCTCTACACGTAAAGTGGGGTTTTTTTTTACTTCAAGCTTATGGTGTGGGGTGTATAGGTCTTTCAAAATGAATACAGGTCTTTATAAAAAACAATACAAAGTGAATATTTTCTGAAATAATCACTCCAAAAGAAAAATATATATATGAAAATAAAATGTGAAAGTAAAGCTTAATAAAGACTCAACGAAAACTATAACGGACATAATCAGTTAGTTTGCGTTATCGTAAAAAGTCTTTAATTCTTAGTAAAAGACGTATGTATAAAACGCTGCGGAGGTTTTACCTTTTGCTTGTAATGTTTTTTTAATTGAGTTCATTGGGCAACCGATTTTATTTTTTCTATAGTTCACATCATAAATATGGTTGTATGGTTGTACTCAGCCGGGAAAAATACTCGTAAAATCCGAATTCATTTAATATGACTTTCCTCTAAAATTCTATGTTTCTCTATCTCATACTATCTTTTCTCCATTTTGATAAACTAAATAGTACCTAAATGTCATGTAAATGTCAAAAATGTTTTTTTTTTACTTTTTACTAAGAGGAATATGCTTAAGTTCTTTGCCTGTGTTAGAATGGAATAAGAATAAAATATATAAAAATCCAACGTAAATATTTTTTGTTTCAAACAAACAAACTGTTTCTTTTTGATTTTAAATATCAAACTAATACGACTGATAGAACAATTGATTTTAAATATCAAACTAATACGACTGATTGAATTTTTCTACAAAACTTGGCGCAATAGTACTACTAAATGTAAGTAACTGTAGAAAAAAAATCAGCTCTTAATCATCAAAGGGCACTTTTCTTCCCTTATCCTGCTACGGCTTTTACTGATGTTATACGTGTAGTGTTTTTACAAGCTTTTGTCGACTTTCACCTGTCCCATTGTCTGTCGGTCTGTAATCAAATCTTGCAAGTTAAATTTGATCCACTTCCCGGTTTCCGATTGAGCTGAAATTTTGCATGCATGTATAAATCGGATGACAATGCAATATGATTGTAAAAAAAAGTACAGTAGGCAATAAAAGCTTGTACCAAAAATGAAATTTTTGACCAAAACTTGTTTACAAGCGTTTATTTACTTTCATTATCCCGTTGTCTGTCTGTAATAAAATCTTGCAAGTTAAATTTGATTCACTTCCCGTTTTCCGATTGAGCTGAAATTTTGCATGCATGTATAAATCGGATGACAATGCAATATTATTATGACATAGAGCTGGTTCCGATTGAGCTGAAATTTTGCATGCATGTATAAATCGGATGACAATGCAATATTATTATGTTATAGAGCTGGCATCATCAGATGATGATGGAGACTCAAGGTGGTCATAGTAATTCCTAAACTTCACAAGATAAACCTATCGTATTTGGGCTCATTCAAACCGACTCAACAAGTAGTTTATGATTGTTGAAAAAAGTACAGCTTGTAGTAAAAATGAAATTTTTGACTAAAAACATATTCTTATTATAATCATCAGTTTTCTGGCTTATGATTAGTCGAACACGTACGCGGGCGAAGAGCACGGCATATCGGGCGATCACTAAGTGAGCGAGCGAACAATACAAAAACTTAAGTCTTGGTCACGGCGTATAAAAACATGGCAAGCTAAAGGGTCGGCAACGCGCTAGTGATTCTTCTGGACTCGCAAGCGTCCTTAGGCAAAGGTGTCTACTACCATCAGATAGGCCGTGAGCTTGTTTGCCACCGACGTTGTATAAAAAGTACCGCCGATTTACTAAACAAAATGAACTGTTTGTGCGTTGTGATTGTCACTATTTAGCCTTGTGCCGTTATGTGGACGATGGTAGGATACTTTCGATTTTCGAGAATATCTTGAAAACTTATGGCTATAAAATAATAATTTTGTGTTTTTTATTAACAAATTAACGAAATGATTTATGATTTCATACTATTTGTTTTTTTTTTTAATCTGGTACTGAATTGTCATTGCGATTAACCGCATAGTGGGTTTTAAATTTTAATTAGCGAGAGTTATAAGTATTACTATAGTAATAATACAATACAAATACTCTTTAATGCACACCTCACACAGATGAAACAGTTATAAACAGTAACATGTAGGTAAACAACAAACGATTATTAGCAGTTTTCTAATATTTATAGGAATAGGATCTCGAATCTCTCACTAAGATGAGAGATATTCATTTCTCCTCAAATAGCAATGAAATGCACAGTGCAAATAACATTCCTCAATGCTGAGAGGAAACAAAATTCCAACAGCACACTTCTTCAGATGCCGGCAAAAAAATTATCTCATGACTTTGAGATTGCAAGGTTTCTCAAATAGGCTTGAAAAACAATAAAAACTTGTTAATTAAAAAGGCAAACCTCATCTCTAATGAAGTAGGTACTTAGGGTAAATCTGCCAATTACCGTCCCTCGCCCGTCCGTTGTCACGGCGGTTACCGGCCGCGATTACCCGACGATCCCGTAATCCCGGGGGGCTCCGGGACCGCGGGGCTTTCCGTTTTTAAACGGAGAGATGAACTTGGGGATTTTTGCAGTCGTCTGTTATGACTGGGGAAGTTTGAGGATGGGATATTGTTTGCAAAGTTGGTGGTGGTTAGGTAGGCGTCTTGGTATTTTTGGGTTTATTCCTGAGACCATGACTTGAAAGCGAGTTAATTTACTTTAAGTCGAACACAAAAAAGGCTCTTGGTAGGCATATACCTACATATTTTATTATTATACTAGGTATTACTAGTGTTATCTATATATATAAAAGAAGAAGTCCTGACTGACTCATCAACGCACAGCCGAAACTACTAAAGCTAGAGAGCTGATTTTTGTACAGTCGATTACATTTATAGCGTCGGCTAGGGATAAGAAATTATTTATCGAAATTCATCCCCTAAGGGGGTAAAAAAAGGGATGAAAGTTTGTATGAGAAACGTAATATTTTTGGACTTAGAAACTAGAAATGTCGTATTAATCTCTGTTTAAATATATCAATACCGTATGTCAGCGTTTTTCGAAATTCTTTCTCAAAAGGGCTGAAAAAGGGGTTTCAAATTTTGTATGAGGAGCTAATATTTTTTGAAGCGAGAGATTGGAAACGTCGTATATAGACTCTCTGTTTAAATACAACAGATACGTATTTAAGCGTTTTTCTAATTCCCCCCTATAAAGGGGTGAAATGGGTGTTCAAAGTTAGAGATTTGAAACATCGTATATAGACTCTTCGTTTAAATACTTATACATCAAATACGGTACGTCTGATGAGATAAATAGCCAAGATATAAATTGTTTATGGTATCATTAAGTCATTAATTAACATAAGAGTAAATTTTCTATGTTTTATGAATATTATAGTAAAGTAATACTCAACAGGTGGCGTTGGTAGTATAAATTTAATTATCTTTCAAGTCATTTTCTTAATTACTTCACGTTTTAAAATAATTTGGTGTACATATAAGCAATGACCAATGGCATTTGATGATGATGATTTATATCAATAGGAAAACAATAGTTTAATGGGTGGCGTAACTTTACTCTTAGGTGGAGATTTTCGTCAGGCATTGCCTGTTGTGCCTAGGGGTGCTCGAGTAGAAGAGGTTAAAGCCTGCTTAAAGTCATCATGTTTATGGCCACTAATAGACAAAATATTCACAGGAAATCAATAGAATCGCGAACGGGCAATCCTTACCCCGAAAAATAACAATGCTGCCGCTAATAATCATTTACTACTTAATACTTTTTGAAGCTGAGAGCGCTCAATACAAATCTTTCGATTCCGTCATACAAAGTGATGACGCCGTACACTATCCCGCGGAGTTCTTAAATAGTTTAAACCCTTCTAGCCTTCCACCTCGCATACTAAATGTTAAAGTTGGAGCACCTGTTATGTTAATAAGGAATCTTAGATCGCCTAAATTGATAATAATAAATATTGGGGGAAAATCTTACACAAATCGACCTAGTCCCAAACTAAGCAAAGCTTGTACTATGGGTACTAGACGACGACATACATACTTTAATAAATGTGTAATGGAACTAGATTGCAAATAAAACCTCTTCATAAAAACGTTATCGAAGCTACGGTAATCACAGGTAGCGCTCGAGGCGAAATAGTGTATATTCCTAGAATACCGATAATTCCATACTGCCCGTTCGAGTTCAAAAGAACACAATTCCCTCTTAAGTTATGCTTTGCAATGACTATTAATAAATCCCATGGACAGTCACTGAAAATGGCAGGGATTGATTTAAGAGAAGACTGTTTCTCTTACGGTCAATTTTACCTGGCATGTTCTAGGGTGAGTTCTGCCAGTAGTAGGGTCGTCTTAGCCCCCAAAGGAAATGCCGCTAATTTTGTTTATAAAGAGGTGTAACGCTAAGGTGACCAGCTTATGTTTTTATTTATATTCCTGTTTTCTGCGCCGACTACGTCCACGTGACTTTTTCCCTGTTGTCAAACAACTTTGCATTCCCTGTTTCGCCCTATATGGTTGACTGGCAACAATATTTTCTTAGTGTTTTTTTATGTCACATAATAATTAAGTGTGTCAATCTTTCTATAATAATTTAATCTTTCATCGCTCTCATATAAGCCTGTAGACTAAAATAAGAATCGCATGAACTCGCTTATATGCCTTAAGTTTTGGCTGGTCCGCAATTCAGCACATTTTAGGTTGTGTTTTTTTGCTATGCCTTAAAACACTATCCTTTTGAAATGCTGAGGTACCGTCTAGAAAATTTCATTTTGGCCGGTGTCGGGAACTCCGCCTGTCTCTTATTCCAATAGTCTAGCATCAGGCATTAAAAATGTTGCCTTTTAACAGCATCGGGCAACTGACAGAAAAAAGTAGACCTAATTTATAAAATTTGTTATTACTTAAAATTTACGCGGACGATGTCGCGGGCGGCCGCTAGTAATCAAATAAATATTTATACATACAAACGCTGGATTGTTTGGTTAGACTAAAAGAATTTCATTTCTGTCCCAAATTCAAAATCCCTAGAACCATTTCCACTCGGATCAATAAAAATAAATACGGAACGTCTCCTTTAAATAATAAATAAATAAATTATAAATTGTTCACAATCTTACACAAATCGACCAAGTCCCAAAATAACCAAAAATAGTATTATGGGTACCTACTAGGCAACGATATATATACTTATACACATAAATAAATACAAAGAAAACATCCAAGACTCAAACAAATATTCGTGCTCGTCACACAAATAAATGCCCTGACAAGGATTCAAACCCGCCGTTTTGTAGGCAAGTGGTAATCAAATGTGTCGTGGCCTTTGAATTTTGAATTGAATCTACCAAATGTAACAACAGATATTTTTTTCCAATATTTGCAATTAAGGCAAACGTTTTGCTTGATACGAAGGGAAAGGTCCCCCATTTATTGAGTAAATGCAACGGTAAGTACTTAATTTCTGCTTTGACAAGCAGGAACACGCTTCTGCTCTTTTCTGTTCTCAAACTTTGCGAGGCTGTCCAAAGTTTGCGAGAAGTCGGAAACTCGGAACTTGCACGTGATAGAAAGTTTGAGAAACAATTATACTTCCTACTTGTTTGTTCGAGATTGTTCGCAATGATTAACTGCTCGACGAAGTAAGTTTGTTTTTAACCTCCGACACAAAAAGAGAGGTGTTATAAGTTTAACGTGTCTGTCTTTGTATCTGTGTGTCTGTGTATCTGCCTGTGGTATCGTAGCTCCCAAACGGATGAACAGATTTTCGTTTAGTTTTTTTTTGTGTCATAGATAATTTTATCCCGAGTGTTCTTATAGCCATGTTAATACATGAAAATCTGTTCAGCCGTTTTTGAGATATTAAGCTTTGAAATGAAAATGTTGGGGGTTTTCAACTTTTTTAAGTTGTAGTTACGGTTTGCTTGTGTTATGAATAAATGTGATATTTTTATGTGGACCGCTTATTTTTATTTCATTTTATTTCTATTACCTTTGCGGTATTTTTCTCGGTCTTTCCTAGGACACGTAAATATATATCCCACGGTTCTGTATCTACAAGCAAAAAGCATCCTTTTAACTTTAACAATTCTTTCATCTTCAAAGACTAAACCCCGTTAAATAAACATGTGGCAATTTGTTAAGTCATAAAAGTTATAATTCCTGACATTTCGAATGATGAATCACCATACCTTGAGCGAAGTACTTGTACCCCGTCAATTAACGGCCCGGATGGCAGCTGAAAAAGCTATAAAAATAATGATCAGGCACTTGTAGCGATGGAATAGCGATTTTAATGATGCCTGGCGAAGTGTAAAGGGTATTTTCAAAAATAATGATCGCTGGCTAAGTGGTGTGTCAGACCGGCATTTTTAGGAAAAAAATGGCAACTAATTCCCTAAGATAATTTGAGTAAACAACAGAGCTTACGTTCACGTTTTTCGTAGCCTATTTTTTACATACCATGGTATGCTTGTTTGCCGCCTTGTTTGTGAAATATTATCAGTCTATGGACGCTTACTTGCGACTCCGACGAGCGCGTTGTTGGACCTGCATTCACGTAAGGTTCGACTGTTAGTGTTAATTGTATGCAATAAAATAAATGAATAAATTTAAAGCTTCGTTGTGTCTACCAACACTGATGCAATTCTAGGGAACCATTTTATCACTTGTCGTCGTGAAGAAGATACCCGTCACTCTCGCACTCCCTTACTTTTCAGAACGTGACCAATATCTTATCCACGCGTAAATAAGTGATAAAATGGCAACCATGATACGCCTTCAGGAATAAATCACTTCCACCACCACCATAACAGCCCAAGGACGCCCACTACTCGACATAGGCCTCCCCCATTTTCATGGAGAGTAAATGCCATAATCGCCACGCTTGGCACGCGGGTTGACGACAGTATCTCCACCGCACTCCAGGGATGTTTCTGCCCATCCCACGGTGGTCTTGGTCGTAGTTTTAGGACATACCCGGGTCCATCAATTACATACTAGAGCAAATAGTAACGTTATTAACGTACGTATTGGTGCGGTATTAACGGTACTACTTGCGGTAACGTACGTATTGATTTCTGGACCACTTCGTACCTTGTCACAGTGACAGTAATATGAGATTTCTAGCAGCTGTCATGTTGATTTTCACTGTGACAAGGTACGAAGTAGTCCAGAAATCAAATTGATTAAACGTACCTATCTGTCTAAACATTTCATAGACCTATCTACCAACTTTTAATAAGATTCGTACGTGTATCTACTCGTATCTTAATTCAAAACAGTTACTTAGGTAGGTACAGTTATAGATTTTTGTGTCCTAATGTCGAGAGTTATGTTTCCCAGCAGCGCGAAATGTGCTCAATCTGGCTCCATTCTACTGTAATAGTTGAATTAGAATTAGTTTCAATTTATACACACTCGCTATATAGTTTTCATGTGTTCCAAGTCTAACATCAGTATGAGCGTGTGCGACGATTATAAAACTGATTCTGGTTTAAAACGTTTAGTGCAATAGACCCCTGGCTTGATTTCTGTAGAAGATAGAGGAGTTAAAACGTTCTTTCGGGCGGCATTGGCATTGTTTGCAAATGGGAAGTTATTTGAAACGTGTGCATGTTTCTAACTAGAATACTGATGGAAGATTAGGACAGATTACTGTGGTTAATTACAGATTATTATTGAAGTCTAAGTAGCATTGTTATAAATAATGATAATATTAATTTATTTCGGCCCATATTACAATAGTACATTACGATACAAGTGCAGTGAATAGGAAACTCATGCGGTAATGTAGCACCATATGTACTGTAATAGCTATTTACGGGTTGTAAAACAAAGAAAGGCCCATTTCGCAGATGTTTGAGGCCCGAGCCACAGGCGAGGGTCATAAATATGCGAGAGAGGGCTTTCTGTTTTACGACCCGTGTTATGTACACAATTTTACGTCACCACTTGGCCAAAACAGGGTTTTTCTGGACGCGCAGCGTGCGGAAAAACGCACTTTTTGGCAAGGTGTGGTGTAAATTAAATACCGTAAAGACTAACATACATATTATTTTATTTCTTGTAATTAACTTATATCGTGATGAGACGTCGACGCGAGGCGCTTATTCAGGGGGTCGAATAACTGGCCCCGAAATCACCGGAATAAAGCGTGTCACACACTGCGGTCAATAGTAAACTTGACAGCTAATGACAAGTTTACTATTGACCGCGCGGCCTAGGCCGCGCCGGTTTGTGATAGGATTAAGACACCTTTCGGCTAAAACTCCTCCTTCATAAAGGTCGACAGCCATGTATTATCTATGGTTATATGGGTGTTACCTAAGTATGTACCGCCTATCCTTTGCCGATAATGTTCCAGTAAAATCTAAAATACCGGCCAATATATCGCCTTAGGTCTGAGATATCGTTAATATTTGTTAAATAAACAACTGATATTACATTATGAAAATCCTTCTGGAATTAACTGAAAAAGTTAGTCAAAATACAACACGAAGGTGAATGAATATATATTATGGGTACTGTATGTTAGTGCGCACCTAATTCTGGAACATTTGCTAAGATATCAGTACAGGGATCCCGAACTGATTCAGTATTAGGTACTTTATGTTCGATATCCCGGGATGAAAACGTGAATACATATCAACTCGGGCAGGCGCATGTTCTATGTAGTTTCGCATCACTCAATTCACAAATATCTGCTTCTTCAGAATACACAAACAATATCCTGTTATAAATAAAAATACAGCCAGTAACTTAACACGCCGGAATAATGCGTAAAAAATAAATTGTCCCAAATCCAGCACAGCGGGCGCCCTGCGCCTGCGTTCGTTTCATTGAGTGCCGCGAGGATTTCTGATCAGTCTGTTGGGTAGCGTTGTGGTTCAGGAAAAATAATATATATGTCCTTATTTGGGTATTTGCCGCATGTTAAGATTTATTACATGCTGTCACTCTATGGATAGTAAACTATAAAAATGTCACAATAAATTGTAAATAACAAAATTTTACCATAATCATAAGACCAAGAGTCAAATAAAAGGTACCAATACTCGTAGTTTTTAGTTAGTTTATTTATCTCCATTATACAATTACATTACACAACATATTCGCTTATATTGCTAGTCGTATATCGATCGTCAGTACATTGAAATTTAAATGTAAAATAATAATAGTAACATAAAGGTATATACTAAATATATACCTGCATTTACCAATAATCAATTTAAAGAATAATAATAGAAAATAATACAATGGAAAGATGTCAGTTAATAAAGATTAAAAAGATACACTAAACTAATATACATAAAAATTAACTTATACCATGTCAAGGTACCAATCATAACAATGTCAGTTGAATAAATTATATCAAAACTAATATACTAAAATAATTAAATTTGGAAATGATACCAGAAATGATATCAATTCACTAATGTCAGAACTTATAACTAAAAACAATGTTAAATCTTATTATTAACAATAAGAAGAATGGTAATGACTACAATTCATAATAAATGTCAATTCAATAGTAATTATTACAATAAAATTGACGAAATGCTATTTAAGAATTACAATATATTCATTTACAGAGTAAAATGACTTATCCAATAGAAGGTTCTTCAGCTTGCGCCTAAACGTTTCCTCACTAGGTTCATTTTTTATGTCGGCAGGCAGGTGCTCGTAGTAGGTCGGCCCTATTACCCGCGCGTTTTTAGCGTGTAATACAGTGCGACGCGGTACTGTCCGCAGTTTTCCCGTGCTGCGAAGGCACTTGCCCGTCACTTCCACTCGCTTAAACTGTGACAAGTGTTCTCGTGTAAACATAATTACTTCGAAAAGATACTGTGAGTAGTGCGTCATAACTCGGTGCTCAGCAAACAACGTCTTGCAGGACTGCCTCTGATTGAGGCCAAGCATGGTCCGCAGTGCTCGTTTCTGCATACGCATTACCCTCACAGCATCAGTCGAGTTACCCCAAAGTACTACACCGTAAGTCATGAGCGAGTGAAAATGAGAGAAATAAGTTTGCCTCAGCACATCACGAGAAACCAACGGCTTTAGTTTGCGCAGTGCAAACACCGCACCGCTCAGCCTATCACACAACGCGTCCACATGATGTTTCCAATTTAAGGAAGGGTCCAACGTAAAGCCCAGAAACTTGCACTTATCAGGCATTGGAATAGGGCATTGGAGACGTACGTTCGGAACACACCTACTGCTGAAAAGCATAATATTGGATTTGCTGATGTTTAAAATCAATTCATTTGCCGAGAACCATTTCTTCAGCTGTTCACATACTGTTGAGATTTTCTCATTCAGTTCATCATATGAACGCGCTCTCACTACCACTGTCGTATCATCGGCAAATAGGGTGATCTGACCCTCCGTAATGGCTGATGGCAGGTCATTTATATATGCAAGAAACAAAGTATTTCCCAACGCCGATCCTTGCGGAATCCCAACCGTCACGCTGCCGCACCCTGATCTCACTCTTTTACCGCCTGACATCACCTCAACAGTTTGGGTTCGGTTTTCCAAAAACGATTTAAATAAATCACGACTACTTCCACGCAGTCCATAGCACGTCAGCTTTTTTATTAGTATATCGTGACTACTGACGTCGAAAGCTTTCGACAAATCACAAAATATACCAGCTATTTTATACTTATCATCGAGGCCTGTGGTTATGCTATCAATCATGTTATAAGCTGCTGTTGTGGTGGATTTGTGTTTTCGATAAGCGAATTGTCTGTCGGTCAGTAAGTCTTGTTCAAGGTGATTAATCAATTTCTGTGATAAAATAGACTCGATAATTTTGGAGATGCTGGGTACTATCGATATAGGCCTATAGTTATCAACTGACGTTTTTTCACCCTTACTCTTGTACACCGGGCACACCCTTGTACACTTGAGTATGTCAGGGTAAACACCAGTTGAAAACATCTCGTTGAATAAAGTAACCAGCATCTCCGAAAGTATCGGCCATATTGATAGCATTATATTAACGGATATGTCATAAATATCAAGAGTACTACGGCATTTCATCATACGTTTAAGAATGCGATCAAGGTCGGCGCAAGTGACAATAGGTAACTCTATAATGGGAATGTCGGCGGTACGTAAGTGGTCAGATAGACATCCCATCGCATATTGTTCGTCTACCCCTATATTTAATTCCGACGCAATACTCAGAAAATGCGAGTTCATATAGTTGGGTATATCTTCGTTAGGGACTGGTTTTGCATTACAGTTTAGAATGATGTCTTTTCTACTCTGTGAGGTCGCTACCTCTTCTTTTATGACCTTCCAAATTTCTTTTGAGGGATTACGACTATTTCGCAATCTTTCCTCGGTGTAGGTCTGCCTAGCTTCCATAACTTTCCGTTTGATTAAGTCGGAATAATATCGAATAAATTGTGAAATACTATTTTCATCGGGGTACTGCTGCCGAAAGTGGGAAAGATCATTAAATTTTTGTACATATTTTTCAATCTCATTTGTCATCCACGGAACATTTGGTTTCGTTTTTAATTGTATTTTTTTAATGGGGAAATGAATGTTAGTATAATATGTCAAGATGTGCATTAATTTACTAAATTTATAGTAGACTCCTTATGTAAAAATAAATAATAAATTGTATAAAAACTTTGTATCTTACCGCCATACCTACAACACGACTAATACAGACATACTTAACTATTTCCCAACTGTCCCGTACAACGGATGGTTTGATAAGTTGCGTGATGTGACGTCATAAGCTATGTATTGTCAATTTGTAGGAGGCGTTTCGGTGGCCGCTAGCGTCGAGCTAGGTCCCCCCCCCCCCCTAAGCCGTAGGGTTTTCCCTAATTTTTGCCCTTTATTGTACTCCAATAATTGTACTAAGTTCCATTAGACATTTGATCGTCTCTAAACACTGGTTCAAATGGCACCATGAAAAATATTAAATAGCGTATTTGATAATTACTCGTCTTAGGACTTACAATACAATAAAACGTAAATAGCGTAATTATGTGTGTAATTTCGAGAAATGAGGCAGCCTTGTGATCTGAATTGGACTCCAACATCCCACAGTTTTTTTTTAATTCTTTAATGTGTTTGTGGGCGACTCCCTTGCTCTGGGGTATCAGTTTCAACAGCAAACACTGCAAATAGTTTGATGTTTTTGGAGATTCTGACCATCAATTTATAAAAAACGGTATAACCCAATACTAATATGCAATTTTTATCAGAATTTAAAATAAATCCTTCGAGAATACCTAAAAACGAGTAAAACAACGTAAGAACTAACAATTATGGACCATATGTCTCAAAGTGAAAACGACTTGAACCACAACGCTACCCCATTCACAACACCATACTTCGCAACTGGTAACCGTAGGTGTCTAGAGGTATCGATTGATGTCCGACAGAGCACGCGCGATACCGCCGCCCCCGCGTGAGCACGGGACAAAGAACCTTCCAAGAACAAGATATCATCTACTACGGGAAGAGCGAGAAGCCGCGCCATTAATAAAAGATTTCTTTTTTGTGAAACTTATTCTTTTGTTGGTTATTCATAAGTTTCACAACACCTTTGTCGGCGTTTGTTAAACCGATTAGCTGACAAGATTGCTGTAATCTTTGTAATTTTTAGTCTATTTACCGTTTGTTCTGTTGGGTTAGTCGGGCATGTCTTTGCCCATTTTTTGAAAACCTTATACAAAAGCGTGTGAGGAATATATATTTATATTTGTTATTCAAAAAACTGTACAAAAACATTAGGGATCCAGGTAAAGATAATTAAACTATACCTAGATGTTTCTCAGAATCAGGTATAATATATCCATTGCCTCTAACCGGCGCATGGAGGAGTCATTTTTTGTTTTTCTACATTTGTATGGAACTAAAATATAGAAAAATTTAATAAATCATAACAATTTAATGAATGTTTCGAGTAATAAATTTTATAAACGTTTAATTAACCGGCGGATCCGTGGCTAAATCAACGAGCAATAAACATAAAAGTAAACGACACTTGTTTCGACAACAGGGACTCAATCCGGTTCATATGTCTCACATTTCCATCACATTTTAATAGGATTCACTTTCTGACATATAACTGAGCTAACATCATTATTACCAGGTCAGCCGAAGGACGTCCACTTCTGGAAATAGGCCTCCCCCAAAGAGTACCACAATGACCGGTCCTGCGCCACCCACATCCAGCCGAGCTAATATCCTGGCGTGAAACGGTATTTTTCAATGAAAACACACTGTCAACATAGATAATATCTATAAGCACTCATGACAAAATATGCGAACATGGCATGACAACAATACCTGTGGTTGGTAACAGATTTAGATATCAAAAGTGTAAACAAGTGGGTTGGCATATATCATACTATATAACATTTGCAGTGCGCAGTTAAATAGAATGTAAGCGAAATATTAGAATGAATACTAAAAAATAAACATTATGAATCAAATTGGTTTTAATCATGTATGGTTGTTCTTTAAAAAAATCTGTGGAGACGTGATTTATGCTACTGGTTTTAAAAAAAAAAGTCATGTCTCATTGACAGCCTTTTGTTTACATTTTTGATTTTTAATCCCATCTTTGACCTTAAATTTTGTTAGGAACGCACGCATATTTATGACTGACTGTACTCTATGTAGTCTATGTAGGTATAAATAGTTGGATTTATTGCCACCACCACTACCACCATATCAGCCAAAGGACGTCCACTGCTGGACATAGGCCTCCCCCAAATTCACGGAGGGTATATGCCATAATCGCCACGCTCGGCGATCGCAGTATCTCCACCGCACTCCAGGGATGCTGCTGCCCATCCCCCGGTGGTCTTGGTCGTAGTTTTGGGACATACCCGGGTCTCGGGTCCGGGGATTTTTTGCCGCTGCAGGGTCATTATTTCATTTATTTATTTCACTCCCGTGTAATTTCTTGCCGTAGGTGTGTATTTTCTTTAACGATAGAAGGGGGAAAATTATTGGACATTTGATGAGGCATGACAATTTTTTCAAGACCATTATGGATGGAAAGATAGGGGGATGGCGAGGACCAAGGCGCAGTTATGTGGAACAAATAAAAGAAACGGTTGGCGCCGTGTCGTATTAAGAAGTCAAAAGACTGGTGTACGAGAGAGAGAGAGAAATGGAAAATACTCCACCGACAAGAGAATAACTCTTAAATTTGATGATGATGATACTTTCATGCGTATTAGAGGTTATAGCTGTCAATTTAAGCAATAAAGTATTCTGGAAGTGACATAAATAAAGGAAACAATAATCCTGCGTCGTCAATAAATCATTCCTAAGGGAATATACTTTCAGGTATTAATTAGTAGTAGGTACTAATATTTATGTTATCAGTAGTGGATGTGAGTGCGGTGGATATATTGCGATCGCCAACCCGCATGCCAAGCGTGGCGATTATGGTATTTACCCCCCATGAAATTGGGGGAGGCCCAAGTCCAGTAGTGGACATCCTTCGGCTGATATGGTGGGATGTGTGTGCTTTAAACAGACGGAAATGTGATTGGACTGCGAAGCGATGAATAAGAATAGACCTCCAGTGATATTTCCCACGAGAGCGGCCGCGCACTTTCAAATTTCACACGAATTACTCGTATCGCCGCAGCCATCAAATCTCGCTTTCGACAAACCACGAAATGAATGTGTTTAGTTCCACTTAAGCCCATTTTGTTCCGTGTATGTCTGTTCAATGCTTATAACTACCGTAGGTATACCTGCCAAAGTACATTCACGAAAGTGGACGAGCGGATGGATTGAATAAGTGATAGATAGTATCTATTCTCTAAGGTGTATTCTGCTAATTCCTGAAGTTGGATTTTTTTAAATTTTATACCACGTCGGTGGCAAACAAGCTGACTACCCCACCAGCTGATGGTAAGTGGTCATCGTCGCACATGGTAGCTTGCAACACCAGAGTCGTCACTCGCGCGTTGCCGGTCCGTAAAAAAAATTTCACGCCTTTTGTGAAGAGTCCCATGCTGTATGCCTACTGGGAACACCTCGAATAAGAAATAAGTGCAAAGACTATATTAAAAGACTCAATGGGACGAACCAAATCTATTTTTTTCGCGTACCCGCTTCCTCTCGCGTCCAGATGACAAGTCAAGACGATGAAACCCATTGTAGTCAACCAGAAAGCGAAACGTAACTCACTATTTCCCTTGATTCATTTCTATACAATGGGTAATAGAGTGACTCGGGAGAGTGGACCCGGTTATGTCCTAAAACTGCGACTAAGACCACCGGGGAATTGGCCGCAGCATTCCTAGAGTGCGGTGGAGATACTGCGATCGCCAACCCGCATGCCAAGCGTGGCGATAATGGCATTTACACCCCATGAATTTGGGGGAGGCCTATGTCCAGCAGTGGACGTTCTAGGGCTGATATGGTGGGTAATAGAGGAGCAGGCCGGTTCCTCTTATCACTTCGGGAAAACTCGGCTCTAGCACACCTCCAAGTTGTCGATATACCCGATCGCGCTAGGAATGAAAGACCGCGTGCCATGTGGCGAGTGCGTGCAAGCGGGATGCCACATGATTAGCTGTCAGACATCGGTTTTATTGGACAGTGGAGCTTCTGTACCCAGGCATGTCCTAAACCTACGACCGAGACCACCGTGGGATGGGCAGCAGCATCCCTGAAGTGTGGTGGAGATACTACGATCGCCAACCTAATGAAATTGGGGGAGGCCTATGTCCAGCAGTGGACGTCCTTCGGCTGATATGGTGGACCTTCTGTACGTACGAGTAAGTATTACTTAGCCCTGATTATAATACTTTTACTGATCCCGGTATTGTAATACCTTAACGGGATGGTTCGGTAACCTCGATTCGGTTAACCACGCCCCCTGTTTAAGAGACACGCTTATGTCTTCTGCGCACGAGAAAACGAGATCCACCACTCTTCGGGAATAGCTTTTTGGAGAAATTTTGATAAATTATTGGCATTGTGAAGTTATATTTATTTTTCGTCTTGTGAGAGTTTAGGTGTGGTAAAATTAAATTAAGGTAATTTTAACTTGATTGTATCGTTAAACAATGTATCGTTTAAGTGGGCCGAGTAAAAAAGGAAAATAAAACTCAAATGTGTCTTTTTATCGATTTTTCTCGTTAGAGCGTCATTTCACAGAACGCAATATTTTTCACTGCACGCCCTTAAATTATTCTGAGGTAATAGTTATTCGTGATTGTGCGCGTTAATAATTCACAAGTGGAAAGCGTGATGCAGTAATTACGATTTCATCTCCCTCTTCGACCAAGCGACACACTGGCAATATTTTCGATAAAACTATAAAATCCTAGAGAAAAGTAGTTTAAATTCCTATGAAGTTATATATTGAAGATAGTTGTCCACGTAGATGTCAACTCAGGATAATTCGCATTCCTTTGGAGTTTGCGTATTAGGCAGAACTTGGCCCTCATTTTTACAAGATTTTATTTAATTTGCACTGTTCGTGATCATACGATACATCGTAAGCAGAGGTCGTACTTTTCGTCCCAGTGACGATTGACGTCACACTGCATATAAGATGCATTCCAATTGATGGTATGGTCATTATCAATCTTTAAATCTTCAATCATTTAATCATGCATTTATAATAGTCTTTTTATTGGAATATTGAATCTAAAATAAATATGGACGTAAACTCTCTATGGCGTCGAGATTGTTGATAATGAACTGGTATTATCTACATATAAACCAGTCATTAATACCTTGCGGTAATAGATAGCTAATGTGTTGTATAGGTACTTACTGATATAGCTTATAAGTAAGTAGTGATGTGACAAGAAATTACAGGTGCATAATTGAAATAATTTTTAGGAAAAAAAAACAGACTTCAATGGGCGAGGCCGGTAAAAGATTATTATACTTAGATGGTGCACTCTTACATTCCATACAATAAAATAAAAATGGCTATAAGTATGTTTATAATGGTAGGAGACTAAGTACCCTCAATTCCTCATGGAATCATGGAAAAACCTTGCTTGCTTAACAAACAAAACGAAGAGAACAAATCGCCAAACGTGAACTGCGCGTCGTTGAAGAGTTCCGTTCTGATCATCATCAGCAGTTTCACTTCATCAATTTCACTTTTATGAATGAAAATGCTTGATTAGTTCATGAAAATACTAAAATCACTATTTGTGTGCCTTTCACATTTGAGGAGTTCCCTCGATTCCTAATGGATCCCATTATCAGAACTCGAGCATGACAAAAATCAATCGTGAAAATAGAACTTGCTTAACAAACACAGCTAGAAGGACAAATCGCCAAACGTGAACTTGTCGTCGTTGAAGAGTTCTGTTCTGATCATCATCAGCATTTCCACTTCATCAAATGTCACATTTTTGTATGATAATGCTGGATTTGTTGATAAAAACACAAAAATCACTATATGTTTGCCTTAAAGATTTGAGGAGTTCCCTCAATTCCTCATGGATTCCATCATCAGAACTGCGTTTTGATAAAAACGGGACCAACTTGGATATATATACTTACAATCAAAAAAAGAATTTTTTAAATCAGTTGAGAAATGACGGAGTTATGGAGTAACAAACATAAAAAAAAAACAACCGAATTGATAACCTCCTCTTTTGAAATCTTGAAGTCGGTTAAAAAGAAGCACTACAAGTTAGGTTACATATAAATGATAAATTTATAAATATGATGCAAGTAAGTCGTGAATAAAGTTAACCAGAGTTTGTTCCCAAAGGGATATTTTACTTCCGGAAACCAGCGTCATAATTGACTAACACGCCAGATGCAAGTCAGTTGACATCATGTTTGACCGAAATCTGGCGTATTTGAGCAGTTTCGCTACTAGTTATTCAACAGTCAGAAAGCGTCTCGCTCCGTTAATGGCCCCATCCTAATATAATAATAATAAGATTATTATTATATTAGGATTATTCACCAGCAGCTTGCTCTTCTGTACGGTCTTGTGGACTTCGAAGTGCCGTACTATAAGTACACACCCGCGCCAGTTCTCAAAAATGGTCGTGCTACGCTCTATTGGGATCGATCTGTCATCACGGATAGGACTATTATAGCCAACAAACCTGATATCGTGGTGACAGATCGATTGAAGCGCCAGGCAGTGCTCGTCGACATCACCGTCCCCCATGATGTGAACCTCGTGAAGGCCGAGAAGGACAAGGCTAGCAAGTACCTAGACCTGGCACACGAGATAACCGCCATGTGGGATGTTGATTCGACGATCATTGGCCCGATAGTCGTCTCTGCGAACGGTCTAATTGCGAAGAGTCTCGACCAACATCTCAAGAGACTCTCGCTAGATGGTTGGGTCAAGGGTCAGATACAGAAGGCGGTACTCCTGGACACGGCGCGGATAGTCCGAAGGTTCCTCTCTCTGTCGCCCTAACCACCGGTAGCTTAGGCCCCGCCTCGCTGCCGGCGGCACTCTAGGTTAGGTTTTTTATGATGCTTTTATATTTTGTACGTGTATTATTATATTTTACTTTTATAAATGTTTTGTAAAAAACCTAACTTAAGTTTTAAGAAGAATAAAGAGAATAATAATAATAATATTGTCTGGTCTAGTGAACTTATTAAAAATAAAGTCTATCTGCCTTTTTGCTTGAAACAAATAAATAAAGTATATCCGTCAATAATACTGGCAGTGTGTAGTGCACGGAATGAGACGTCACTTTCTCCGGTCCGCAGACAGCCATTAATCACGTTAATACCTCACGAGTGTCACGAGCTGCGCTCACGCACGCCGGAGAAGACAGCCCGTTCTACAGTTTTGCGGTTATCTGTTACAGCACTGGTAGCTTGATCGTGTTTAGCATTTGTCCCGGTTGAGTTCGATAGGTGCATGGTCAAAGTGTTCAATGTGAACACGACTTTATAGTCGAAAGCAAGATTGCATGAGATATTTCTGAACGTTTGAAAACTCAAACTGTACGTACATACCGTAGAAACTTGTTACTTCGCCCGCGGTTCCTTCCCTTAGCTATTAGCCACCACAATCATCATATGTAACTACGCGACATATCGCACTATTAGGCCACTATAGTTCTAAAGGTGCGATATTTGAAATAAGAATGACATTAAAGAATGGAAATAGGTTATGCTAGCGCCATAATTATCTGAGCGTGGGCCTTACTATTGTAGGGCCGTTTAGATCTGAACATGTATACAATTTTTACTCACAAATGACTATAATAATGACCCTAATAAAGATGATCTTATCTATAGTGTGAATATAACTGAAACCACTTCATCTCGTCAAAGGACAAACAAGACACAAAACTGGAAGGCCATAATATCGAACAGTGTAAAATATTAACGCTAGGAACGTTCGTTTAAATAAATATAGTCATCATGATCATGTCAACCGAAGGACGTCTACTGCTGGAAATAGGCCTCCCCCAAAGAGTTCCACAATGACTGGTCCTGCGCCACCCGCAAGCCCGCAACCAGTGGATACCCGTGATACCAGGTCATCAGTCCACCTTGTGGGGGGGCTGCTCACGCTGCGCCTTCCGGTGCGTGGGGCGCTACTCCAGAACCTTTCCGCCCCAACGGCCATCGGCCAAAAGAAATAAATATATATATATATATATATATATATATATATATATATATTAGTAAATTTTTATATTTACAAAATAGCTTTCTTAATGTTTCATGTGAGTACATATATATATCGAGTTATTTGGCGTATATTTTATTAAAAAATAAATCGACCATTAAGCTACCTGCAACTTGGTATGTTTCCAAAATTAAGTATTTTCGTTATTTTTGCATAATAGTGGCTGAAACATAGGAGAATAATATAAGTTTGGAATCAGCGCATGAAGCCCTTCAATTTGATACCCGATAGGTTTCAGGAAAAAAAATCAAAATACAATACATAAAATTGATGTCGTCATACGTCCCACCTGCAACAAAAGTCAAGATGGCTCTCCTTAAAATGTTCTAAGGGTTAATAAGAATCGCTCTGATAAAGGAGAACGTCATCATCAAACGCCGTATATTGGACTTTTATGATTTATACAGATGCGAATACTAGAAGAACGCGCGCGACGTGTGTAAACGTCCGACAAGGGCATACTTTAGCCGGCCGTGCAATAAAACATACCTAAATTAAAACAACTCGCTCTCGCTTAAAGAAATAAATCGCTCTGAAACACATCGACGCCGCGGTTTTTGCTAGTAATCCACTTTTTGTCCACTATATTATTCTAGATGATAGATAGAGACTGAACAACATTCTGGTTGGACATTTTGCACCCCACGACACAATAGATAATACATAGTACAACCCACGATATCAATGTGTTCTGTCCATGGCCATGTCCGACGCATGTGGAAACGAGCATCTGCAACACAAACAAAATCACAATTGAATTGACTTTCTAAAGGTCTATTTTTGTTCATCGCTTAGCACCCCAATCGGACTGCCGTCGTTTTTGCGCGCTCTCTTCGTTAGGCTGTGCTAGAAACTAAGTAAGTATGTAAATTATAGACAAAGACTGCAGATATTTATACCGATGTATTAATTTGATATTGGTTTGACATTTGTTGTGTGCTCTTGTTCAGGTTAGCGCGAACACGATAGGGTTGGCGTTAAAAACCTTTTAGGCTCGGTGGTCAAGATATATCTACACTTTACCCCGCCTGTTATAGGTGACTAAAGGAGGTCAGCGTGGTCGCCAGTCTCTTTGTAGTAGGGGCCATAGTAGGTACTCGGCTCAGAGGTGATGATGACGTCTCAGAATGAGGGCAGGTTACACTAACTTACGATAACAGACCGATCAACGTTACACCTATACAGACGGTTTGTGGGAAGTGGGAACCCACGTTACCTAACTAAGTTTAATTTGACATCCTAGAGTCCTCCAAGTGACAAAGCGCAGGTGTTGACCAACATGTAGTTGGTAGAAAATACCTCAAACTTCTCTCAGAAACCTGGTACCTGGCTCGCAGCTTTTCTCTACGATAAAAACTTTGCACGTCACGTCAAATCACATTCTAAATAAGAAGTGTGGAGCCAAATTGACCAGTTCTAAGAATGAATGAGAGCGATTGCGTGTGAGTGGCGTCAGCGCGTGCTTCCAATCCCCACTTTTAGATAAACTGCATCTGAATTAATGCTCTCGTGTTTCTAATCGTTGCTTTGAAATTTGCTTTTTGCTGGGCTTTGATATAATTTCACGAATTGGGTTAATGACGGGTATGTTCTGCTTCTGAGAAAGCAGGCCTTCGGTTTTTTGGATTCTCTTGTAAATAGCTTTTTATTCTCGAGTAGAAGTCTTGAAAAGTTCAGTTGGTAAAAAGTAAAGATGAACCGTTTTCTGTTCTTACTACACAATATTGAGGATCGGGATTTAGACTGCCGAAGCTCTATGGGACTATGAGTAGAGTTAATGCCTGCCTCTATTTTACTATATCTACAAATAAGATTATCTCTATTTTAATAATATTTGTTTAAACTTTGGTAAGTTTAAGGACATACCCCCCAACCAACGACCAAGACCACCGGGGGATGGGCAGCAGCATCCCTGGAGTGCGGTGGAGATACTGCGATCGCCAACCCGCATGCCAAGCGTGGCGATTATGGCATTTACCCCCCATGAAATTGGGGGAGGCCTATGTCCAGCAGTGGAAGTCTTTCGGCTGATATGGTGGTGGTGGTAAGTTTAAACAAATATAGCTGCTAGTGCTAGCAGTTACTACTGCAAAACAGAAACTTACCGAGGCGTGACATTGGATCAAAACTTGTTGTACAATCAACGTTATATACCTAATTAGCACCAGTCGAAGTATTTAAATAGTTGGCGTTGGGGCGGAAAGGTTCTCGAGTGGCGACCGCGTACCGGAAGGCGTAGCGTGTGCAGGCTGACTGTGGAAGTCTTTTAAGGAGGCCTATGTCCAGCAGTGGACGTCATTCGGCTGACATGATGATGATGATGATGAAGTATTTAGTCAAATATATCGTAACACATTCTTATTTCTACAGTAATAAGTATTTCTTGGCTGGCTTAGCTTGCACTAGTAGTACTCGGCTGTAACCTAACTATATGATGCTGGTTGTGCCTGCGTTCCAAAATATATTGTATCATTCATATTCTATGTAAGTAGGTAATGTAATATCAATTAGTAATGTTGATCCAAAGATACATATTTAAAATCAAAATATTTATTCTGCAAATAGGCCACAAGTGCAGTGCACATAGATATACAAGAATTTATCTCTATCAATTAAAAATAGTAAGCAATAGAAATAAGAGGTAAATGTCATATGAATGTCCTGCTTAATTTTATATCCTATTTTATTATTTTTTACAATATCTTATATGACGATTTGTATATTTTTACATTTTATTAATAATCTACAAATGTATAGGTATTACCTGAAATAAATGACTTCTTCTTATTATTATTAATACAATAGGTACTCAAAATAAAATGAATTAATCACATAAATAAAGTTTTATGCCTTCGTGGCCGAAATAAAATACCTACCACATTATTTTAAACATCAAATGAGGTATTTTGCAACTATGTTATTTCAGCCACGAAGGCACTGCAATTAAAAAAAAGAAAAGAAACATTAAGCGAAAACATTACAATTTAGATTTGTTAGAGATGTTTAAGTTCCTAAGCGTCACGGTAAAATATAGGTAATATTAATACAGTACCTGTACTAATCATAATCATATCCTGTGTGATATATAGGGTCTCCAAGCGTCAACCTTATAATAACATAATTTTAAAGAAAAAAAAGCCAACTTCAATTGGGGAGGCCGGTGAAAGATATTTATACTTAGATGGTGCACTCTTAGATTCCATACAATGAAACAAAAAAGGTTAAGTATGTTTATAATGGTAGAAGACTAAGTACCCTCAATTCCTCAAGTAATCCTCCATCAGAACTCAAGCTTAACAAAAATGTGTCTTGAAAACCTAGCTTGCTTGACAAATATAACGAAGAGAACAATTCGCCAAACGTGAACTATGCGCCGTTGAAGAGTTCCATTCTGATCATCATCAGCAGTTCCACTTCATCATATGTCACTTATTTAAATGTAAATGCTTGATTTTTTTATGAAAATACTAAAATCACTATATGTATGGCTTTTACATTTGAGGAGTTCCCTCGATTCCTCATGGATCTCGTCATCAGAACTGCGTTTTGACAAAAACGGGACCAACTTGGATATATATACTTACAATCAAAAAAAGAATTTTCATAATCGATTAAGAAATAACGGAGTTATTGAGTAACGAACATTAAAAAAACATACAACCGAATTGATAACCTCCTCCTTTGAAATCTTGAAGTCGGTTAAAAATCTAATAGATATCCTTAAAGTGAAAGTCTAAACAATAAAATCAAAGGAGAACATGTCTCTCATATCAATTCCGCTGAACACTATACAGAATGTTTAGCCTTTAATTCTCATCATTAATCGATTCGTTCAAGTAATCGTTCTAAGCCACATTACGATTGATTTAAACAGCAATTATAATGCGTACGCACGGAACCGGTTCACGACGTGTGGTCTTTGGAGTAGCGAGATGTGTCAATACAGTGTACACTTACTATACTCTCGACAATTATTGTTTTGTCGTGATATTTGGTAAGTATAGAAATTATTATCGTACGTGCGATAATTAGGGGCACGAATACTAATAGTACATTACGATACAAGTGCAGAGAACAGGAAATTCGCAACGAGTGGTGATAAATTGAAACACGACCGAAGGGAGTGTTTTAAATCGACACGAGTTGCGAATTACCTGTTTGTACGTGTATCGTAAAACGTTTTACAGTACATATGGCTCTTTAAAGTTTCGACATATGCACGTAATCTGCTATGTACTGTAAAGTGATTTAAATAGCAAAATATTTTTTCGACAAAAAACTGTAATATTACTGTCACGTTCAAGGTGTTAGGTTAGGTTAGGTCACAGAAGCAACTTTGATTGAAACTATGTGTTCATTGCTATTGATATCGACATCAAACCCTATAAGCCCAATAAACACACGTTTGATTAATATGTAGGCTATTACAATTTACATAATAATCTAATCATACAGCATACAGACACACAGCAGATAAGTTTAGGCTATAATTATATAACTGTGAAATTAGTTTTTAATAAATTATGATTATTCTTATTATTTCAATGAGTGAGTTTCTATTTACAGCGCCTTTTATGCTTCGATACGAAAAAATGAGCAACAAAACACGCAGGCGTGAAGTTTATGATAGGTTTTATAGGTATGGTTATAAAAATACACGTATAGATGTCACCAATTAAACTTTTCATCTACATCTATCTCCCAATCAAAACAGCTCGAGAGCCGTAACTTATCTGGTTCCGGCCAGAGCTGCTACCGCGGAACGACCACGAATGAAGTTCGTGTATCTCTCTCTCTGTCGCACATGTTTATTCGAGCGATAGAGAGGCAGATAGATACACGTTCTTCGGTCGTTTTCGTATCGCGGTAGCAGCTAAGTATCGGAGGCCCGATTACCCTTGGCTCGGCGTACCCTCGCGCGCCTCGTGTTTGTTTAGCGGCCACCATTACCAATGCAAATGACGCTATTGACTGCCGAGCGTTAGCACAAGAACTAGATATTGGGACATGACATGATATTGTAAAAGTATAACTACTTATACGTGGGGCAATACTAACATAAAACTTACTTCTATCTCGTCCATCAGAGGAGGCCTAACGCTCTTGTAATTCAGTCGAAAGATTTCGACTATTGGACATAGACCTGTAATGATTTATTTATTTCTTTAGCGTTCTGTAATATTACATTATTAATTACTTATTCTATCTATGGTTTCTAACACTATATAACTACATAATTCATTTACATGCATTATTGTATTGTATTATGTATAGCATATTTTTATTCATTAATTACATTTACCTATATAATGACCTAAAATGATTTCTGAAGGATAAATCATTAGTATAATTACAGTTAACGAAAGAAGTAGTCTGCCACTAAAATAAAGTCGAAACAACTTAAACAGATATAAGTCAAGAAACATTATACAATATTTATTTTATTACATACATTATAAATAAATCAACTGCATATCTTTAATAATATGTTCATCTAAACAATGTCAAAAAAATAACTAACCTAACTGTACTACTATTTAAAAAAAAACGCCAAAACTGCATTATGCACTATAGTAGTCGGCGGTTAAGAAGTCAATCCTGATAGCTGTCATTTACATACAGTTTATAACCTAAAAGTCAATTTGAGGTTATAAACTGTATGGATATGACAGGTGTCAGGATTGACTTCTTAACCGCCGACCACTATAGCAATTAAAATTCAGAAATATGTTACGAGTTAAACAATTTCTTGACTTGCTGTAGGTAACATCTGAATGCCTACCAATTTAATCTAGACTAGTTTAACATTATTAATTGCTTTCCACGAGGCACCTAAGGCCTACGATGAAAATGTGAAAGCAATATGCTCATATGGTTATGAGTACACGAAATCGACCAGAAACAAAGTTGTTGTTACTTCAATATTAGAAAAAATAAACAATTTAGAAGATACGTAGACGATCTTACGGTTGTTTTTATTTATATACTCTTGTGAATACTGTTTGAAAGGTATTTTGGATGGAATTTGAGAGCAATGAAAACAAAGGTATTCAAGCAATGCGAAAGGGAATCAATGAATTATTAGTAACCAATTTATCATTAATGACCAAGGCAAATGCCATTTACATTTGTACCTCATTATCTTACTAAAGAGTTTGTTTACATGAGTTGACATACTTTTAAAACAATATTTACATAATAGTCACCCTAATATACATCTTAGCAAGGTTATCAGGTAAAACAAGCAAATTGAGTCGCCTTTTTATTTTCCTCCATATTGTTAACTTCTGCTGACCGTACGATACGTAAAAATCACCAGTATCAAATTTTTTTACACATTCTAGGATTTTGTTGCTTAAAAGATAAGGTCGAAAAGTGTATACATATTTATGACGTGACTGTACCCGGCTGGTATCAGTCAAGGTATACGAGACGCCGTTCATATTCACACTTACACACCACCCATGTAATGTCCAATCTAAACTGACCTGCCGTTCCTCTCGCTTCGCTCACTAATAGAATTACGGGAGGGCAGCTCTGTGGCGAGTAAGAGGTCTGGTGTAAATGGTTAGCGTGCGTGTGTGAGTTGCGTCAGCTCACCTTCGTGCGACCTCGTGTCGACATAGCCCGAACAACTACTTATTGTTCTCCTGAAGGCTCGAGGTATGCGCCGATTACTGATGAGATGAGTTTTGCACTGCGTCCGTTTGAAATTGAGAGTTCTGCATAGGTTTTGTAAAATTTGATGTAGTAGTTTAAGGAATGTATTTTATTAAAAAGACTTGTAAGACGATTATTATACCAAACGATGGAAAGCAGCATTCTTGTACGATTATTGAGGGTTTCTAACCGTTTGTATATACTCATATACTAACAAACAACCATTATCAAAATATTTACTCGTACTTACGTTCTACCGGAGATGAATAAAATGTGTGATTTATGCACATTGCATTGTTTTGGTATAGGTATGTATCGACGTATTATATTGTAAATTATATTGTGAAAAGAATGATACTCTTAGATAAATATAGAAAAGAAAAATACTGAGCACATGTTCATATTCATGTAACTATCGCCATCTCTCGGACGTTCTTCGGATTCGCGCCATAAATTGGAGCAAAGAAACAATTCTGGGATGGATTTTAAAAAGAAATACCATCTAGACTGTGCATGGCTAGGGAAACAATGATTTAGAATAATTATAAAAATATGAAAAATCTAATCGTGTTTTTAATAATCTTATAACAAGTCGTGTAGCTGATAGGTATTCTACAAATACGAGCAAAGGATCTAGGTGTTGTCATTTAAGTACACGACGTCGACTAAAATGTACTTGACGTTTTTACGAAGCTTATAAAAATGGAACTGAATAAATTAACAAAACATGGCAAGTCTACTTTACAATTCAAGAACATACTCGTATTCACCCCATTCCAACTTTATCACGTTGACCCGATACTAACCCTCGCCCAAACTCTTTATGTCTCCGCACGCAAATGTAGCCAATTTTATTTGCATGAAAAATATTTGTTACGCCGGCCGTAATTTTTCGCTATAGGTAAAATGGACGATACCCCTGGGAACAACCCTTTTGCTGCTAACGTTAGACCTAATTTTGTTAGAGTATTCGTTGAATACAGAGCTCTTAGTTCCGTGGTTTGTGGTTACAACCCCTTTCTTATCGGAAGATGGATAGATAAGGATTGAAGGGGAGATAACTGAGGTAATATAGAATTGATGTTGGTTCTATTGTTGTGTATGTGTAACTTGATCACGTGTTGTTCAATGTGAGGCAATGAGTACTATGCTCATATTATCAGTGTTAATTATCTTTTCAACAACATTAATAGAATTACGGAATGACGCTAGTGATAAAACTATCTTTGGGCACAACCTAACTTAATAAAATAAAAATAATTAGGTATCTAATATTAGATATGCAGTTACTTCTACATAATTCATGATATATATTACTTATTTTAATTTACAATACTTTTTCCGCATGTAAGTAAGCACGAGATAGCCTGAGAATTCTCCATAATTACCTGAACGGTTCACATAATATGCTTATGCGGTTTTTACCATTATTTGTAAATTAAACATAAGTATCATAGTTATATTGGTATCATTATTTGTAAATTAAACATAAGTATCATAGTTATAGGTACATACTTCACAAATTAAAAACTGATGGATTCAAAAATTGAAATGTAATCGCTGGTATCACAACGTGCGGCTTACGCCGTTTTAGTCGTGTCGTTTCTCAGGAGTCCGCGGACCACATTTAAGAAGCCCTGATCTAAGTAGATCTGGTTTTATTTGGATAATGCGCTGTGGATTGTATTTAGATCTACCTTTTGCACGCTTGCAAAACTTAACGTAATCATCCCTCCCTAATAGTATACTAATCCTAGGGCAAAACTGCCACTGGTAATAGTGGTATAATCAGCATGACAATAAGCTGTATACCTGTGAACACTGGAAATACATCTATATTATAGATTCATTTTATAATGTATCTTTTTATATTTTATAAATTATAAGTCCTTCATATGTAAGAACGAGCGTTAACATAAACGGGTATTTGTATTCATTGTAATTACGCTAAGTCTAAGAAAACATAATAAATGCAAATGGTAATTCAATGTTCGGTGTGAAGAATAAATACAACAGCCATACAAAATTAAAATTTATGCTAATTGAGAGTAGCAAACAGCAAGTACAAATATTTGATGAGTACACATTACACGAACCACGGTATGTAATAAACAACTCTAATCAATTTTAATTCAATATACATCGAAGTCTATTAGGTAGCGAACCGCAGGCAGGATGATGATGATACATCAAACTCTATCTTTCCTTTCTTTTATTGTCGACTTCAAAAAAGGATGAGCTTCTCAATTCGTCGGAATATTTTCTTTTTTTTTTACGTATGTTCACCGATTACTCGGAGACTAGTAGACCGAATTTTAATTTTGTTGGAAACGGTATGTTTTCTAGTTAGTCCAATTGTCACCAAGTCTGGATCTGAAGACGGGATCTTGGAAAAATCGAGGGAACTCCTCAAATGATACAGCAGAAGGATGGGACTGGCAAAGTTTGGAGTCGGTGTTTTTTTGTTAAAAATTTACTTGTAATTCCTATATTTTGTATAATGGAATACAGAATGAGATTTTTTTTAAAGCGTTGATACATTTTAGAATCTATCAGGACTTTTGAGATCGCCGGGAAGCCGTTGGATGAGCCTTTGTCCAGCAGCGGAAGTGTTTTGGCTGAGAAAATGAGAAATGCTTTTTGACCAGAAGGAGGAGGTGCGAATAGAATAAGAAAAATAGGAGAAGCGAAGACAGATAGGTCCGAAAGAGTCATCTTAACTTCTGAAGATACAGATAAATGGCTTAGAATATTCAATGTATCCTGGGTAAGGTGGCACCAATAGTCACTGCTGTTGTGAATGTCGTAGAAAACTACACCCCTGGAGATCGTCTTACCCTTCTTGAATCTGCGAACATAAAAAAAGTATTATTGCTATCTTAAATTGGGTAATTAGATAAAAGTACTAAAAGGAATTCATGCTACCAGATACAGACACAGAGATATCATTTTGAATGAAGTCGGTGGCGCAAGCGAGCTTAGCATTTTCCGTGTACTTTTGGGTTAAATATATCGTACATTGAATTAGCTGATATCTATCCCTGGGTACCAATAAGACTTGGAGGTGAGTAAATTACTAAATCGTGGACGTCTGTTAAAATTTCTTGGATCAGGGATTAATGTTAGTTTTGTTCTGCCTGCCTTTTTCTAGGTAAGCCTAATTTACGCATGACAATATGTCCTAACTACTGCACATCCACATTTATAATACGTTCTAGAGAATACTTCCCCTGCTAACATTCCAGGAATGTTATCCCATTAAAAGTTTTCACAGCAAACTAGCCTTTCTACTTTTCACTTTTTCACCTTTTTGCCATGGGGTTTCCTCCCTAGGGACGCAATGTTTATTTTTACCGGCTTTCTTTCAATTTCACGCTCTCTTCACACCGACTTTCCTCGTGAATAAATTATGTTCTCACCTCGTAAATTCTCTGTGTTTTGTGGCTTATTCGGAGATTTGTTGTTTTATAGAGGCGAGTAAACATTGTCAGTACCTTCTACTTTTACGGTCGCTGGGATGTAGCCAGGCTTGAAATGTATGTACTGTACTTATAGGTAGGTAAGTGTTGTCTATTTGAACATCGGATCAGCCGCGTGAGAGTGAGTTACAATCCTTTTGATGACTTGAAGCCAATTTGCGAGCATTTTATGCGCATTGGATCGCCTCTAGAGATTATGTCCTCATGATTCTTGTGTCTGACGATAATATAATTATAAGGTACCTTGAGCAAGAAACCCTGGTAGGATTCTATTACAGGTTATAGTGATAAGCGGTTATTTATTCAAATAACCGCTTATCACTGTAACCTATAATAGTATAGGAATTAAGTTATTCTTAACTGTGTCCTTTTATTTTAAAACGTAAAATATAGCCACTGCTTTGAGAAAGGCTGAAAATAGAGTACCTAGCACGAAAACAGCTCATCAACGGAGTCCGTCAAAGCGTTTTAGGATGGGCACGTCCTTCAGTAATGAAGAAGAAGAAGAGTTCTTCCCACTTTGCTAATACTTAGATATTTTTTTGTTACGTACAAGCACTTGGATAGGTACATATATTACCTTAAATATTATAATTTCCGTAGCCTCATCAATTCATTCTCACAAAATATTCCATTGCTCTCAATAATAAACTGACTAATCGATAAACGCTATCGATACTCCACATCATTAACGAGTACTCCATCGAGTCGCGAATTGCCCTAAACTTGTCTCTTGTCCCGACGGCGATTCATTACCGTTCCCGACGCAACACGAACGTCGTTCTAATAATACGATAAAACTAATTTCAACTGTAATTAAGACACCATTAGGTCGACTATGGATTAACGAGGCAAATCCGATAAGACAAACTGGAATCAGACATCGAATGATTACTAGTCCCATGTGTTCGAATTTCAAACGTTGTATTCGTTGCCGCTAACAATGCGTTTTGAACTCTATATTAACTCAGAGAGGGTTGGAGTTTGTTTAGTTTTTGTGAATGTAGGTTGTTTGAAAACTGTGTTTCGCCAAAGCAATGAGAGAGGGCGTGCGATAAATAACCGCCTTTGAGCCGTCACCGCTTGGCTATTAAAATATATTCCGAGATTGTCGGTTTTTTGCTGCTTTGGCTTGGTTCCCGGGAGCGAGTATGTGGCTTGTTTTTCAAGCTTGTATTCGCGCAAGAAGCCGGGAATAAACTTGTAATGAAAAATGCCGCGCGTGCTTGCAATGCTTCGACTTTTTTTTATGGCGAGCTGCTTTTTGTTGGTTTATTTTTAGTAATGTTAAACGCTGCCACTTATTGCAACCAGCCGCTTGTTAAAACGCAAGGTAATTAGAAATTGCCAGAACGTTATGTTATGTCATAACTAATCAGGTGGCATTCACATATAAAGTAATTCTTCATGAAAATTACTACAATATTGCTTTTAAAAAATAATCCACTAAAAGTGAATGCGTAAAGGGGATCAAAAACTAGAAACACCGAAACAAATAAAAATATGACTCAAAATAATAAAACAGTGTCAATAATTCAGCTTAATACTTAATATTAAGAGAAATCGTACAGCGACCGCCATCTATGAGTTACCCCGCAAAACAAAACTACGACGCTGCCACATTTCAATAGGTTCACTTTACTACGTAGCAGAGCAAGTATATTCTGTAGATGGAAAAATCTCACGGCCACGATGAAAAAAATTGTCTGTTCGGAGTTTAATTTGACATTCGACCAACACAACTAAACACCCCATAAAGTTTTTTTTTTTTATAATTACGCCATATAACTACTTAAGGCACGGCATGTTTTTCTTCCATAACTACATTTCTATCGCTCGTCATCGCACCACGACGCATACGAGTAGGTATCTTTCTTGTTTATATTCTGTTCCACGCAACCCTCCTTTTCCTTGGCCTACCTTTATACAACCATCCATTTCTTATTATTTAATATCAGCTGAGAAATCTTTCTTCATTGAGCGATTAAAAATCCGAAAGTATTAAAAATTCATTATTAAAGTTCGCTTCGCTCGGCACTCCCCATGTTTATGGATGAAGCGAACCGAAGGCGGGATGCGCCTGTAGGCCATCCCATTAGATATCACGGTGCTGGAAGATTTTCGTCGAAGTTCAAATATTTATTCCGCAAGTTTGCCTCGAGCTCTTTCACAGGATTGTGTATAGATGTAGCCGACATAATATTTTTATAGATGGACAAATATTTGAGCATTTGCGTGACAATGACGATGGGTTTAATGTAAAATGTAACTGTACAGTCAGCATCATTTAGTTAGTATTTGAGGTCCCCCAATTGTTTTATTTATATATCACGTCGGTAGCAAACAAGCGTACGTCCACCTGATGGTAAGCGGTCACCGTAGCCTATGGACGCCTGCAACTCCAGAAGTGTCTAATGCGCATTACCGCGACCCTTTAAAATTTTCATAATAGGCTGGAATTAGTGTTTTCATTAAATTTAAGCATCTTTCTCGTCAACTTGTAACATACAGGATAACGATAAACACACAATTTTACTAGAGATTTACACATCTTTATTCATTAGGCTAAATGATTAACTATAAGTCAAAGGCGCCGGTCATCACTACAGCGCCATGTTTTTTTTTAAATATTATATTCTACTAATGACATCACTATTTAAGCTTCAAACACGCCTATGTTAATGAGTATAAGTCACGAAGTAAATTAAATTGGAATTAATGACGAGGGTTCTGAGGGCCTACCGCAAACCGAAAATGAAGTCTTGGTTCGCGGTAGAGTACCTAGACCCTATGTGCATTCTTGTTCTTCTACCGGAATTGTCCCGGCCTTCTACTCCGGGCCTTTAGTACTTATCTTTCTATTCTGGGCGTTCTCTTTCGTGTTGTATACGGAAAAATAATTGTCTTTCAAATTCTACGAATCACTCATTTGTATTATCATTCTCTTCTTAGGACAGGAATCTTTTCAGGGTTTCTATAAAACAAACATAACACAAGAAAAACATTGCTTTTATGCAGTTATTTGATGCGGCCGAGAATAAAAAAATATATTATAAAGCAGATAAGTGGAGAAGAGAAAATATTTTTTCTTTATGGTTCTTTGAATTCTTCCTAAATATACTTGTGGAAGTCTTTGGGGAAGGTCTATGTCCAGCAGTGGACGTCATTCGGCTGAAATGATGATGATGATGATGATGATACTTGGCAGGAGGTCGTGTTGGCCCTTTTATCGACTATAGACATCACTAGCGCAGCCACACCTATATGCTGGCTCTCATAAGTCATGGCATCGAAGCGCGAATATGTCGATATCGAGGGTTAGGATTTTAGGAATAACAGATGGCGTCGCTAAACACGGGCGCGACGTTTTTCCGTCCTCTTGCCCGTCTCGCGCGCGACGCAACATGGCAGAAAGTTGTGTTGACCTCCTTATCGGCTAAAAACATCACTAACGCAGCCACACCTATGCTGGCTTACAAGTCAATGCATCGAAGCGTGAACATGTCGATATCGAGGGTTAGGGATAACAGATAGCGTCGATAAATCACGGGCGTGTCATTTCTACGTCTTCTCGCCCGTCTCGCGCGCGACGCGACATGACAGGAAGTCGTGTCGGCCCCTTTATCGACTAAAGACATCACTAGCGCAGCCGCACCTATGCTGGCTCATAAGTCAAGGCATCGAAGTGCGATCATGTCCGTATTGAGGGTCAGTGATAATAGATAGCGCCGATAAATCACAGGCGAGTCATTTCTACGTCTTCTAACCCGTCTCGCGCGCGACGCGACATGACAGGAAATCGTGTCGGCCCCCTTACCGACTAAAGACATCTCCAGCGCAGCCACACCTATCCTATGCTGGCTCATAAGTCAAGGCATCGAAGCGCGAACATGTCGATATCGAGGGTTAGGGATAACAGATAGCACCGCTAAATCACGGGCGCGACGTTTTTCCGTCCCCTCGCCTGTCTCGAGAGATATCAGTGTACTGGCAGCAAGGAAAAACGCTATCATTATTTTAGGATTTTATCAGGCAACATCATCATTTTCCTTGCGGTTTTTCTAGTCGTACCTATTTTAAAGGAGCGGTTTATTTATTAGGCCACAAGGCATATTTACTTATTTTACATATATAAATAAATTAATGTTCTATAACTGTAAGAATTCGAAAATACAATATGGTTTTAAAATTAGCGGCTGGTTCGGCTTAGTCGCTGCCGTCCTTTTTCCTTCAAGAAGTTTCTCGGTTGGCACTCTCACCACAAATAAGTAAATAAGATTCACGGTGGCGAGATTCCAAAACCTCCATTTAATTTGTCTTTAAAAGTACATTTTCTGTGGCTACTTTCCGCAAACAAAATGTATTACGAGTATGTATATCGAATATCAATCCAAACAGCCTTTATTTTGTTGAAGTTACAGTTTCCTGTTAACTAAGTTTACTTTTATATTTTTTGTTTAGAAGATTTTGTTACTTATGTCTAATTATCCAATCATCCATCGACAGCCAAAAAAAAAAAACTGACAAAGGTCTCTTCCAGAACCACCGACCACTTCTCCCTAGGGTTAAGTCACAGTATTACAATATGTTTGTGTCCAGAACTCTCCATTTGTCCTGATTCGTGGACTTTTGCAGCCAGATACCTCCTCCATCTTTTTAAGGTCAACTGACCGTCTAAGAGTCTTCCTCTTGGTCTTATAGGTATTTCCTCTATTCATTAATACCAAAGATTAATTAGGCACTTTATGCGGAAAAAAAACATACCACGGTCATACATAATGCACCTCAACCTACAGTCCTACATAATAAGAAACAGGCTGATTCCTAAGTATACATTGATTTCTACTTGCACGATTTTCAAACATTGTATTTTTATTGAGTCTCCTCGTGCAATCAGGGATGTTGTGAGTTATTCTCAACGTCGGGTAACCTCAAAGAGGTTTTAATTGCAGTGATTAAGTTCCGTTTGTTAAATATGATTCCTATTTTTTCCGTCGTGTGTTGCCGACGCTCCCGGAGGAGGGGCAGCACTCGGCAGCCTCATTATTTAGATATTATCCCGCGCGCTCCCGACGGCTCGATTCTTTAATTAATATAGCACTTGTGGCTTTGATTGTCTGTGTTTTGACTGCGTCTTTTATGTAGATTCTAAACTGTAGCAAGAATGACTATTAATAACGGGGTGTATACAAGGTGGGCCCTGTAACTGGAGCAAATATTTAAAACGACGCTTCCTTAGAGCATCTGCAGTAACACCTCGTGTACAATTTTAGTTCAAAAATTTTCGTTGCGGAGATATTTTGATCTAAATTTAATGACCTTCCAGTAATGGATCTTGACACCACGAGCTTTATAGCACATCAGTCAATGCAGTGTTTGAGGTAGTATCAAGTTATAAGTCATAATTGTTTTTGCATTTTTCAAGGATATTTTTGGTATTTAAAAAGAATCATTTATATTGAATTTTTAAAATAAATTGACATTAATATCACATCAGAAAAGTAATAAAATTACACATAAGCCATACTTGAAAAAAAAAACAAAAAAAAATTTGAGTTTAGACTATTTGGAAATAATTGCTTGCCCGCTAAATAGTCCACCGTTTAATTTTTTCCTCCTGTTACAGGGCCCACACTGTATATATAATGTATATTTGTTTTTATGATTTCCCGATTTGAATAGCAATTCTAATGTTAATGACCACGTTAGCTTGAATTGAAATCGTATATTGTACCAAGAATACGTAGTCCTTAGAACAAGAAAAAAAATAAACGAGGCTTTACGAACACCTAGCGCCACTCGTAAATAATTGTGAATATTTAAGTTAAACGATACCTCTAGATAATGAAAAAGAAGGCCTGTATTATGTTCTTTGTATTTAAGTACGTAATTAAAGTACATCATAAGTATTTTACTTACATACTTTTTTCTTTGCACCTTTCATAAATCCTGTTTAGCCCAATAGTTGGCTGGTTTAGAATGCCATTTGGCATTAAGCCTGTGTACAATTACATTTTGTACAATAATGTTTAAATAAATTAATAAGTACTAGTTTTCACGTAGCTGGATTCGTCGATCAAGAGTTTAAAAATTTAAAACGGCCGTTTTTACTTTGGATGCATCATAGCTTGAACACGCCAAAATGTTGCCCATATATATAAAGTAAGAAATAAAAAAGTGTTTTGAAAAGTATTTGAATAATTTTTTTATTACATTTATTTACAAGTCCATTGCACATTTTTACAAATATATACAATTATTAAATTTGCTTTGAATAAGCCATACAGCGTGCTTTGCGTCGAATGCGACTCATTAAGTCCTGCAGAGCACTATCCGGATATTGTTTGCAAGCCCAAGTCCATTTTTTTTTGCAATTCAACTGCTGATTTAACTTGTCCACCTTTCTTTTTTAGAATCCCTTTCATTATTGACCAATATTCTTCGATTGGCCTCAGTTCAGGACAATTCGGAGGATTGCACTGTTTCGGTACCACAACGACATCATTTTTAACCGACTTCAAAATTTCAAAAGAGGAGGTTATCAATTCGGTTGTATGTTTTTTTTTTTATGTTTTTTACTCCATAACTCCGTCATTTCTTAACCGATTTGGAAAATTCTTTTTTTGATTGTAAGTATATATATCCAGGTTGGTCCCGTTTTTATCAAAACGCAGTTCTGATGATGGAATCCATGAGGAATTGAGGGAACTCCTCAAATCTTTAAGGCAAACATATAGTGATTTTTGTGTTTTTATCAACAAGTCAAGCATTTTCATCCAAAAATGTGACATTGGATGAAGTGGAACTGCTGATGATGATCAGAACAGAACTCTTCAACGACAAAAAGTTCACGTTTGGCGATTTGTCCTCCTAGCTGTGTTTGTTAAGCAAGTTCTATTTTCACGATTAATTTTTGTCATGCTTGATTTCTGATGATGGGATCCATGAGGAATTGAGGGAAATCCTCAAATCTTAAAGGCAAACATATAGTGATTTTTGTGTTTTTATCAACAAATCGAGCATTTTCATACAAAAATGTGACATTTGATGAAGTGGAACTGCTGATGATGATCAGAACAGAACTCTTCAACGACGAAAAGTTCACGTTTGGTGATTTGTCCTCCTAGCTGCGTTTGTTAAGCAAATTCTATTTATAAGATTAATTTTTGTCATGCTCGATTTTTGATGATGGGATCCATGAGGAATTGAGGGAACTCCTCAAATGTGAAAGACACACAAATAGTGATTTTAGTATTTTCATGAACTAATCAAGCATTTTCATTCATAAAAGTGACATTTGATGAAGTGGAACTGCTGATGATGATCTGAACGGAACTCTTCAACGACGCGTAGTTCACGTTTAGCAATTTGTTCTCTTCGTTTTGTTTGTCAAGCAAGCAAGGTTTTTTCATGATTCCATGAGGAATTGAGGGTACTTAGTCTTCTACCATTATAAACATACATTATAGCCATTTTTATTTTATTGTATATCTATCTAAGAGTGCACCATCTAAGTATAATAATCTTTTACCGGCCTCCCCCATTGAAACAATTTTTTTTTTCTTAAAAATTATTTTTAATCCTTTACGCCTTGTTTTCCTCCACTGCCCGGCTTCCGATTTAATGTCAGACGCTCTCTGAACCTTTTTAACACCGAACAAACGGTAGGTTGTGGTAATTTTAAAAGTATTGCTAGTGCTCTATAACTTAATTGCGGTTTTTCAGTATGTTTGAGCAAAATAATTTCGCGATGCTTGTGTTCAGAGCTCGCCATCGTGAAAACAAATGAATGAATTGGTAAGCTGTCACAATATTTTTTATTCGTCATACCAAATAGTTTATATTTATAATACCTACTAAGAAGTTTTCATAGTGTGTGAATATAAAAATATAAGTAGTTACTTGTGCCCACATTTTGGCGTGTTCAAGCTTTGGATCGACGAATCTAGTAACGCGTAAAAACTAGTTTGAAGTATTCAAAAGGTACTTTTAAAGACTTCTTCTGCTTACGTCAGCTGCCACTTAGGTCAGATTTTTTTCATACATCAAAATTTTTGTAATTCCATATTCTGCCTGCCTGTCTGTCTATGTCTGTCCGAGGCTTTGCTTTGCGGTTGTCAGTGCTAGAAAACTGTAATTTGGTATGGATATATAAATCAATAAAACTGCAAAAGTCGTAAATTTTTTTTTAGGGTTACCTCCCCTACACGTAAAGTGGGGATGAATTTGTTTTTTGCTTCATCCCTATGGTGTGGGATGTTACGGGATAGGTCTTTCAAAATTAATAGATGTCTTCATCATACATTTTTTGATTAAGTGAATATAACTCTAACTTTTGAATTAGAGGTCCGAAAAGTATGAAAAAAATTATAAAAGTAAAGTAAAGCTTAATAAAGACTTTCAACGAAAACTATAGCGGAAATGATCAGTTAAGCTGTTTTCGAGTTATCGTAAAAAGTCTTCCCTTCTTGGTAAAAGACGTAAGACGTAAAACGTTGCGAAAGTATTCCCTTTTGCTTGTTATTGATTTTTTTTTTGTAAGTTCATTGAGCAACTTCGGAACGCTACACTGAGCATGGCCTGATATGCTCTTGGCCGATTTTATTAATGTTTTATGTGAATAAACTTTATCAGACTACTGTCAAGTCATGATATTGACAGTCTCATATACACTACATCTTCGTTCCATTGAGAGATAATGTGATTGATTCACGCCGAGCATACATTATTATGGTGCTCCTACACGGTCTGTTATAAATGTTATATAATAAGAAATATCTTTCTTCAACATCATAGTGTTACATAGCCCTATCATTATTACATTATGTTAATATATATTAAATTTAGAGCCAGTGTGGGGTAGGAGCACTATTTTTTGCCTGAAAACAACAAAGACAGCCGTTGGACGCATCACATGCGCGTTGCCGATCCTTTGAGAGTTTCACCGAGGGACACCAGTATGGGGCTCTTCAAGAAAGGAATTTATAAATTCTTAAAGGGTCGGTAATGCGCATGTGACACCCCTGGAGTTGGAGGCGTCCATAGGCTGCGGTGAGCGCTTACCATCAAGCGGGCCACACGCTTGTCTGCCGCCGACGCGACGTGGTATTAAAAAAACACTTATTTACATTGCAATCGTTTGTGACTGCATAGCTTCTCGCTCACTGCTTTTAAATTATTATACGAGACACTTGTGGCACGGATTGTTCGCTTGAGCGCCGTTTCTTTTTACGACTTGTGGAAGTGTTATCGATAAAGTTTGATCTGATGCCATTTTATGATTATTACAGTTCCTATGATATTATTAAAGCTTTATTGCAGTTATAGTTTTGATTCGATTCTCATGCTCTCGGGTGAAGTTATTACCTTTGGACGTTAAAGGAAGGAAAAATGGAATTATCTTGTCAGCAATTACATAAGGGTGTTGATTCAGAATGTCTGAGGGAGTCACAATGTGAAAACATTTACTTATCGCTAATCGCTAGGCGTATACAGGATGGGCTCTGTAACAGGAGCAAAAAATTAAACGGTGGACTATTTAGCGGGCCAGCAATTATTTCCAAGTGGTTAAAATAAAATAAAAAAAGTGTTTCCAATTTTTTTTCTTTATAGATAGCTTATGTTTATTTTTATTACTCTTCTGAAGTGATATTAATGACAATATATTTTAAATGATCAATAAAATTGGCAAAAAAAAATGAAGAAATACCAAAAACGTCCTTGAAAACAAAAAAAATGCAAAAATAAACTCATAACTTGATACTACCTCAAACACTGCATTGACTGATGCGCTATAATCTCGTGATGTCAAGATCCCTTACTCAAAGGCCATAACTTTAGAGGAAAATTGTTTTTTTATTTATTTTAGTACACAAGGAGTTACTGCTGATGCTCTAAGGAAGCGTCCTTTTAAATATTTGCTCCTGTTGCAGGGCCCATCTTGTATAACTACCGGTTATTACGCACCAAAAGGGCAACAGTTAACTGTACTGTAAACAGGACGTAATTTATGATGATTCCATCCTGAGTTATCCATGGAATAGATAACATGTGCGAATAAAACTACTAAATTTGATCGTTTTTTAACGATAAAACTATCTGCTGTCCATTTTTACATGTTTAATTAAAAAATATATCATTGGTGTACTATTTTTTCGGTGATCAATAAATGAATATTTGTACTGCCAACTTCTATCGTACATACCTCCGTTCTGATGTTAATTTAGTGACTAATGTCAATTGTCACTATTAAATTTTTAAGCGCTGTAAAATTTATCAATCATGGTACCTACCCTGTGATCACCCCATAGAAGTATATCTATTAGTTATTAATAGCCACAACAGGCAATTAGCGGCGATCCCGACCTGCCCCAATTGGGTTTAATAAATAAACAATGGGGACCGACCCCCGCTCGTTCGAATACTAATATTGTCGCCGGCGTGTTTGCTTTGAAGAATTCGATTTTCCGGAATTTTTCGGACAAGGCTGAATAGTATGGTTGTGAAGTCATAGGATTATAATTTATTAGTTATAGGATTATTTAGATATACCTACTTAAGGGATAAGTTCAACTTTATCCATATTTTATCTTTGTTATTAGATAAATTTAATGGATTTTACTACGATTTACATATTTCCAAACTTTGTTTGCATATTCAATGCAAAAACGCGACGCTTGTCCCTCTGTGTCGAACTTGCATATTTGAGTGGCAGGGAGGGTGAGGGGGATAGACGGTAGTCCGGGCGGTTCCCGGGAGTCCGTCATACCTGTCCTAGTTCCCCGGCTAGGCGGGATGCGTAAATGCATTTCCCCAGGTAAAAAAAAAAGGTAGGGTGATCCCTATGAGTATTATGAGTGTGAAAGTATGGATGTTTGCTACTCAATCACGCTAAAGCGAATGAACGGATTTAAATGTTATTGGGAATTGGTACTTGATTCAGTCCACTCTAACGAAGTCGCGACTAATGCTAGTATACTCGTACTACGTAAAGTGAGGTAACATATAGGTATGTATATCTACTTATTTAAATAAATTAAATTCAGTTGGTTTGAGAGAACGTATGAAAGAAAACAAATAAAAATATATTCCGACGACTTGAGAACCTCCTCGTTTTTTTAAACTGGTTAAAAACATGTTATACCTACGAGAAAAAATACAAAAGAGACTAAAGAGCTTATCTTTTGAGGGTTCCATACCCAAAGGGTAAAACGGGATCCTATTACTAAGACTCCGCTGTCCGTCCCTTCGTGCGCTAGTCCAACTCGCACTTGACAGGTTTTTTTATGCCAAATCAGTGGCAAACAAGCTTACGATCCGCCTGACGCCTGCCATGCCACCGCAGCCAATATGGACGCCTGCAACTTCAGGAGTGACACATCCGCGTTGTCAACCCTTTAAAAATTATACACTCCTTTCTTGAAGAACCCCATACTCCCTCGTAAAAACCTCGGCAGGAGCTCATTCCACAACATTATTATTACATTAAGTTTATCTTTTTTTATGTAGACTGACCAGCGACTGGCCTTAGTCTCACCTGATGGAAAGCGATGACAAGGCCTAAGATATTGCTCGCTGGTTCAGTAATAGCCTATTCGCTCTTGTCTTGAAGACACCCAGATTGTATTGTTGATCTTAAACTTAATGTAGGTATCATTTGTGTTATTCTCACTCTCATAGATAGGCAATTTATATATAAGTGCGTAATTCTGAAAAGAGCGCCTCATTTAAACCGTCAAAAAGATAACTTTTGTTTTTTTTCGTCTAAAAATCGCGTGCGGTATTCAAGGTTAAGCAAGGTCGGCCCAGGGCAACTGTGGATGGGGCGCTAGTCGGGTAACCTCCACGAGTGTCTGGGCTCTTCCAGTTCCCCTCGACCCTCGCGGGTCTGGGGGAAGGGGAAGGGTTCTGGCCGGTGCGCCCTGGAGGCAACGGTAAGTGATTCATCTTCGGAGGGATCGCTTACCGGTGCTACCAAGAACCCGGAGACGGGGTCGCTCTAGGTGTTCCTCTGTTTAGCGGAGGACACTCCAGATGCGACCAATGGGGGGATGGGGGGTTCCGCATCAGGGCGTCGCATGACACCCTAGGTGCGGCGAGAGGGACAGGCCATGCCGTATGCCTGTTTAAAGAATTACGGACCCGTAACCCTGACTTCGTCAGAGGGCCGCTACAATCGGGAGCGGGGGCTGTCACCGTCAGGCCGGGGCCGGGTGGTGGCTGCGAGGGAGAAAACCTCTACAAAAAGTTACAAGGGGACCTGAGGGAGTGAATCCGGGGTTTTTCACTCTCTCCTGGCGTGGAGGTCCTTTGGCTGGCAAGTGTGTGGTGTCGCCCTGCACGCTTGCCGTCGGGTGGGGGCGCAAGCCTCTACCGAGAGGGGACAGCTTCGGCTGTCGCAGCAGGCGGTGTTCGCGGTTGTGTGCCTTGGCGATCCCGTGTCACCGCCACTAATGCTGTGTGATGGGCATACCCTGGTGGTTTTAGACGGTAGTCCGGGCGGTTCCCGGGAGTCCGTCATACCTGTCCTAGTTCCCCGGCTAGGCGGGATGCGTAAATGCATTTCCCCAGGTAAAAAAAAAAACAACTGTGGATGGGTGACCGCTTCGAGTGGTTACTAATTGAGCGCTCCCTTGGTTTGTTAAGCTGATTATCTCGGCTGCTGTCTAAGTATAACAGCAGTCGTTTAACCAAGTGAGAGGCCTTCAGGCGCCTTGAGAACTAACAGTCAAGTTGCCCGCTCACTTAACAAGGCTACTCCCAATTACTTAGGTCTATTTTCTCTATATGGTCACTTACGTAAAAACTAGTGCCCGCAAGTTCTTGGGATTAGGTAGTGGACCCTGGGAAACCTTCAGGATGCAACTGTACGTACAGGGATAACGCTAAATGATGATGATGATGAAGATAGACGGAAGAGGGACGATTAACGTCGTGGATAATTACCTACCATATTAAAATTATTATATCTGATCAGACATAGACGTGGGAAGTTGGGAACTAATATAACACCTTTTCATCACCCTCTGACAAAGTAATGTCACATAAGTTCGATAACATCTATATCTTTTGTCGATCAATTGCCCGTATATCGAGCTACGACAATAGGGGTTAGTCGATAGTTAATAGCCCTCACTTGTTTGTTTAGGCTCCATAGTCATATCAATAGTATATTGGTCGATTAAGTAATAATGTGTTAATATGTTATTTGATGACCACTTTGGCCAAGTTGCAGCGGGCGTGTGATGGCAGTGATGGTTGCCATTTTATCACTTATTGTCGTGGATAAGACAACCGTCACTCTCGTACTCGCGTACTTGTCAGAACGTGAGGAATATCTTATCCACGACGATAAGGATAAAATAGCAACCATCGTAGCCCGCTGGATTCGAATCCCGTAAGGTCAGATCTATAGTTATATTTGTGTGATATCGTAAGCACGATTTTTTGTTTCTGAGTCTTGGATGTTTTCAATGTAATTAATTAATTACGTATTAATTTTGCTCAGTCCCACATTCGGGGATCGAAGTTGCACCACGTCCGTAGGAAGTGCCCACCGTTACCCTACACGTGACCCCTGGGTGGTGCTAAAAGTGCAACAAAAACTGGCAACCGTACTTGTCTTCTCGAAGATCTCACGGTTCGTAAATAAATGCCATACGATAAAATAAAATAGTCCCACATCCAGGTAACTCGCTCTAAAGCCGGCGCTGCAGCTGACCAAGCCCAGGTGTTGAAGCGCCGCAAATACTCGTCTTTAATTCAAGGCTACGAGTTTGCGGCGCTTGCGGTGGAAACATTGGGTCCCTGGTCAGCTGACATGAAGAGTTTTATGAAGGCTATGGGTAGACGTCTCGTCGACGCTTCAGGGGACCATAGGGCTGGCGCTTACCTCTCACAATGTATTTCCTTAGCAATACAGAGAGGTAACGACGCCAGCGTTATGGGCTCCATGCCGCAGACGGAACTACTGGGTAAATTAAGTTAGTTTAGTTTTTGATTAATTTGTATTTTTTGCTTGATTGTTTTTTCGATAATTCTTGATATATTTTACAATACAATAATACAAATACAATTTTCTCAAACATGCTCGGAAATGGCCGTATTCTGTTTAAAAAATGATCACGCGAAAAGCCTAATTTTTATCCGCCCAAAATTAAAAAGTAAAATCTTGCGTTCATTATACTAATATCGAGTATAATAATCTTACCAAAACCCATTATTTCCCGCTGCGTTAAACTTTTAAAAATTCTGTCAAGGGCATATTAAATCGAATCGAATAGGGCAAAATCGCATTCAACCAAAGAAAGCCGGGCGACCGTAACCCGCGAGTTTTCCCGTGTGTACGCACTTTTCTATTTTTTTTTTCATTTCATTGTCTGTGATTCTAAGACAAATATAATAAAATTAAGTTACAATTTCATTTTAAGATAAAATTAACTAAATGTATTACTTTAAAACTGAGTTTGGGTGTAGAAGATAGTGTGAAAACCTAATACCGGTTTTGTAATGAATAGTCATAGAAACATTGCTTTTGGCTAAATCAAAATATCACTAAGTTAATATAGGTACGTCGCCAAATGATTTTTGCAATGTCTTTGTGTTATTTTCTCACATTGTTTGAAAAAAACCACTATATTTACCTTGGCGGGAACAGGGATTGCCTGAGCTCGGTCTTTTTGTCCACCACCCACCACCTCGTCAGGAAATCCCTTTCTTCCCGGGCCTAGGCAACAACATTTTTTTAGGTGTACAACACTGTACACCTAAAAAAACACAATACAAAATATAAAGCTTAAAGTAGAGGTAAACAAGTAAATACCACGGACTGAATACTTCACAGAATCAGGGTAGAACTCCACTTCAGGTAAGATAGTTTAATTCTGTTTTTTAGTATTTTTAGGTAGAAAGTTTTAGCCTAATATATATATTTTTAGTTTAGTTAATTATTATTTTTCAAGATTTTATTTCCATTTTTAGTGTAAATAGTAACTTCTAGCCTTTAAGGATTTGAGTTTTACCATTTATCAGCAGCTCACCTGAATAACTAGGAATAATAAAACTAAGGGCTTATGTGTACTTGCAGGTGATATTTAAAGAATCATTCTGTAACTCCTAATCGATAAGGAGTTGTACCTTCCATCACCAGCTCGTCAACACGGAATGATGATTACTAGACGCATATACTTGATTAGGTTTAGAAAATATCTGAAACACGTAATACGTGCCTATAAAATTTGATGGTTGCCCTCGATTTCCCTGAGATCCCTCATTAGATCCAGACTTGGTGATAATGGGACCACCTCAGGAGTATACTGTTTAGATTAAAAAAAGAATTTTGATTATCGATCCACCATTGACAGATAAATCGGTGAACATACTTATACAGTGGGACATGGAACCTCCTCCTTTTTGAAGTCGGTTAATAGTGACACAAAATCGTATCACCGGCACTGAATGAGTAAAGTACTGAAACGCGAGTTTATAACCTAACCCCCTTATTCATAAACGTCCATCAAGCCTATATTAGTTAACAAGGTGCTAAAGTTGGTTTGTCCTTAACTGTCACATTTATGTTTGTGAGAAAGAGACAAAACTACTTTTATTTAACAGAGGTTTGTAAAGTTTTATGAATAAGGGGGTAAATCTCTTGTGGGAAACATAATATTTATGTCGTTTTCCTAATACAAAAGATAAACGTATGAAATATTTATGTACAACCTCAGAATTTATGTACAATGAAAACATATACAAGAATACTTAACCAAAATAATATAAAGAAAATTAAAACTATCTTAAATCTGAAACGGGCCCTTGAGGCATTGTACCGAGGATGCTGGCGGCATTTCCTCGCTGTATCGCAATGCTGATACATTGAGCGAGGAAGCCGCCAGCTCTTCGGTCACCAGTTACCTCAGAATAAATTTTGGGGTAAAAACAAGCAAATTATAACACATGTATCTGCTTTCTCAAAATATTTTATCCGTAAAATATCTATGTTCAATGTATCAATTTACTTTGATATCGTCATAATCGCGTGTGATTAGATATTTCATACTTGTTCAGAACTCTAGTCTAGTTACATTTATTAACTAAAATTCCTTAACAAAGTTTGAAAACAAAGATCATTCATTACTAATGTTTGCATAACCGACTTTAAACAGAGCGGACTACCCATTCCGATGCTCCTTTGTTAATACGGGCCGCTAATAGCCGCTTACTAAAACCAAAAAGCGCCAAGTTCCTAAATAAAGTCATTCAAAAATGGACCTTAAGCTAATTATAATTCAATTCAAAAGAAGAATGTTATTTGTATACCGTTGACGCATTCTTATCTTTTTAAACGAGGAACTGCTAATATGGTTAGCTCTTTAGCCGTTTTATATTAGCACGGCCGCTCGCTTCGCGCGCGGCGGCGAACTGGCAACGTCGCTCTAGCCACGTTGCGTGCCCTCTAGACAGCGCTCTCGCCGCTCTCCCCGCAGTCTCGCTAGAGCGCTATCCACTGTACAACGTCATTATCGAACGCAATGGATTCCAATTCAGATTCCGGTGATACGTTTTCTCTGAAACTGGAGGTGGATTCGGATACTGAGCGCGAATATACGTCAAAGCCGCGTATGCAATGGAGTTCGGAGAATACCGTAAAGTTGATTGATACGATGGAGAGGGATTGTAAGGAGCTTTGGGACCCGAAGCATCCGATGAATAAGGATAGGGCGGCGCGGCAAGCGAAGCTGCAGTACTTGGCATTGATGTTTGGGACTACGGTGGAGGAGATAAGTAGGAAGATACACAACTTGAGGACTCAGTTCAACAACGAGTTGAGGAAGATCAAGCGGCGGGCGTGCGGCGAGGAGAAGGGATCACCGAACAGTGGGTGGGAGTACTTCGAAGCCCTTTGCTTTTTGCGCTCGCCCCCCGACCCCCTCGATGTGGATGGAGTTAATCTTGCGGTACGATCGTTGCTCTTTTGTTTTACCACGAAAATATATATTGATTATTGAGTTCAGTTTACCTCTTCCGCAATACATACATATTTGTTATTTAACTTAAAGTCTATATAAAAACTGTAATGTTTGCGAATGCTTATATCCAAGACCACAGCCAGGGGGTCAATTGGCATAAACATATTAAATTTATCAAATTGGGGTCTATTTCACTGTAATTCGTGCATACTTAGGTTCTGACTTGGCACGCAACAAACATAAATTTAATTTAAACTCATTACCTGCAGTTTAATGACTACACACTTGACTAAACTTTAGTCAAGTGGATCCCCAGACACCGTAGATAGATAACATCGACAAGATATATTGGACTGGGTCTATATAGTACCCAAAGGTTGTCTGGTAGAGATCGCTTAAAGCGATAAGACCGCCTGTTGTTACCATTTTTTAGTAAGTCAGCTACTGTACAACTTATCACTAAGTGGTGCAATAAAGAATATTTATTATTATTATTATAGTACCTATACATATTAATTTAGAAAATCATTCTTCATTGAAATTTGTGATGTGAATAAGTATCCTAACCTAAAAATCCTACAATATCAAATTAAATAAAAGGCGTTTCATATTGTAATTAGTTAATTATATAATGTAATACTAATAGTTGTTTCTTATGAAAGTGTTCGTCCTTGTGATAAAAATCTAACACATAAAATTTAGTACCACTCTGCAAATATCAAAATAAATTTGCATTTAGCCCCGACACTCGACCTTAACAAAATTAAAGAGGGTAATCTTGACCACTCCAAGCGGAAATCAACTATAACTCAGTTACTTAAAGATCAAATTCATTCAAACGAAAAGTGTAAACAAACTACGTGCCAATCCGGTTAGTGTTGTGTGGTCGCCAATTTGACATTTATGGCTTTGTAATAAGGACTTTTAATGGACAAATTAGCTGCTTTGTACATTCCTGATGCATTTGAACCAATTAATAAATCAAATAGCGATTTACAACCTGTAGGCTGCGAGCAATAGTTATGTGTTTTTTATCACGGTGCTTGGATATTTGTACTTATGTTATAAATTATAATGACAATTGTATATGTTATAGCTACGAGTGTGCGTATTAAATTATGAGTTTCCCTGGTGTAATTACTTATACTAATTATTGGAAGTCACCTGTTGTTCAGGATATCTAATTAGATGACAGGAAGGTAGGTATATGTATAAAAGCAACTTTTTTAACACGACTGCCAAAAGAAGGAGTGTAATTACTTAGGTAACGAAGATTATTTACAAAGGGCAAATTATCCTAAATGTTAGGAACATTCCCGAAAATAATAAAATTCATTCCGTAGTGGTGCCAGTTCTAAGTACCGGAACCAATTTCCGGGAAGCAAATGAAACTGTCATTTTGCATGTTGCAGTAAGTTAGATTCAAGCGTTATTGCAGTATTATGGTCTACCAAGAACATGACAAAAACTTACTTTACTTCCTAGCTGGCAGAATTCCAAGCTGAAGAAGAAATCGAGTTTGGACCAGCACTCCGAGCGAACTGCGCCAAAAGAATAAGTTCTAGAAGCGGTTTGGACGTCACAGTTCCGAAGCCACCCACAAGGGTAGCTGCTTCGGCCCCGCCTCCTCTTCCACCCAGCGCCAATCCACTGATGTGGCCCGAAGAACCCGTGCCGAAGCTACGCCCGGGGATGAACGCGGACGAGTGTCAGGTGAGATCCTTGCAAGTTCTAACCTCCTGGTACTTCCAATTACAAAGACAGCCCTAGTAGTAATTTCGACGTAATAGTCTCCAACCCACCGACCCACTAGAATAGCAGCGTCAGTCCTATCGCCTCTTCCACTCTCTCATGTGGCAAGAAGAGCCCGCGCTGAGGATCGTGGATGAATGCGGACGGGTGTCAGGTCAGGTAAAAGCCTCGCAAGTTCAACCTCCAAGTACTTTCACTTACAAAATAAGCCCTGACAGTAGCAATTTCGACGAGACAGTCTTTATAGTCGCCTACCAGGGTAACAGTGTCAGCCGTCAGCCCTACAGATTTTTCCACCCAGCACCTACTTTCTCATGTACCCTGAAGAGCCGTGTGCCGAGCGAAATATATAAGTGTAGGTGCCATTTTTGCAAACTGCAACCTTCTCCTAGTGTATAAAACCTATGACCTTCAAATGCTCTTTGTTTGGATTGCTTTATTTATAATGGTCTACAGTGTTATCTAACTTCACGTGTTCTGTTTCTATCCTGATTCTGACTAGCAGTTACAAAAAATTCTGTAAGAAAAGATTTAAAAGCACAGTGATAGATCATTTTTATTCCTAGATATTTGGCGACTTCGTGGCATCAGAGCTGCGTTCGCTCCGCTCAGACGACGCGCGCAAGAAACTCAAGCGCATTATCCAGAAAGCCATCCTGCAGATCGGTGAAGAAGAGGATGGTAACGCTCCCTAGCGGTACGTCACATCTCGCTCCCCCTCGCCTGATATGAACGCGTAATGAGCGAGATAGATAAGTCAAACGCAACATCCAGATCAGCCAGGTCCACTCGTTGTCAACTAGGAAGATGGCAACTACTCACAGCCGCTTCATTCCTTTCGCTTGCACTCGCTTGATATTAATACGTAGCGTGCGAGATAGCTGCGCGTACGTGGTGCTTCTGGTTTGAATCTGGAAAAAGACGTTTTAAGAAGTGTGTTATGACACAATTTAAATTGTGATTTTATTATTAAAATGTTTCCTAAATAAAACTACATGATAATAAGGCTACTTCGTATTTTATGTTATGTTATATTGTAGTATAATATGGAAGTGTACTGAATTAAGCTTTGTTAAAAGACAAATTTAAGATTTCGAATTTTAGGAATCATTGAAAAGTAATTTTAAGTATATAGGTAAGTATTTCAATATTATCTTTGTATTTTATAGCAGTCACAGTCGCAATGTGTCTATACGTATGTAAGTACATATATTAAATGTTACAGAAATTATGTAGAAATAGAACTTACTACAATGTAATATTGTATTATGCCTGTTTAGACTATTATAATGCTATCATAACCACTTTTCTTCCCATGGGATGCGTGTTGTAAGACTTGATTGGAATCGGGTTAAAGTATATTGGTGGACAATGGGCTAACAACGTACCATTGCAATATTACATTTTCGTCATCTTTAAACCTATAACTGCTAAAAGAGGCACTGAAATTAAATTTAAAGTGCTCTGATTACCCCTTTTGAAAAATACAGACGTGTTTTATATAGGCATGTTGTATATGTATAGTCCTAATTCTTAAGCCCGTATTGTATAGTTGTAGGTATATACATATACATTAATATATGTGTAATTAATAATTAGTTGTTAATGTAAACAATTACATACAAAAGTGGCGAGGAATTTTAATTATAGGGTAGCCTCGCCGGTTCTCGTCCGATTAGTGGAGTTTCCAACTTTGTGACGGGAAAATAATATGTTGAACTATAGCAATTTATACGAGTAATATTTCTTTTTAATGGCAATATACTCTATTTTTCGCCAAGTTTAAGTTTTAACTAATAACATACACCGTTATTCTTGTAAAATATGATAAATGAAAAACTATGGTTTTTGCCGGTTCTCGTCCGATTGTCCCGGTTCTCGTCCACGCGGTGCCAGTTCTCGTCTATAGGAAAAGAGGAGTGATTCATACACTCAAAAACCAATTTCTGAGTATAAAACCGCTGAATATGCGTAGGTACTTAGCTATTTATCTTACAATGTTTTAATAGTTGGCTTTTGTTATTAAGAAATAAAGAAATGATCAACTTATTTTTTATAGATATAAAAGGTAATTATTAAGTGAGCCACTGTATCATGCAACTTTCAATCTAGAGGTCGCGGGTGTGAACCCCGGCGCGCACCACTGGCTTATTTCAAAAAACTTGTGTACCTACGAAATATATTTTTAAATTTAATAGCAGTTTTTCGGTGAAGGAAACCATCGTGAGGAAAGCGGTCTTATCCCAACTAGGGCTAGTTTTCCCTCTGAGTTGGAAGTCTCTGAGTAAAACTAGTGCCTGCGCCAAATCTTACGATTAATTGTGAAAGCGGAGCCCGGGGTCCTTACAGCATAACCAGGAAAAACGTTATGAGGATGATCATGCATAAGCATTTGACCCCTATCTCAGCTGATGGCAAGTGATGATGAGGTCAAGGGTGTAAAACGCGTACCTAGATAATGCAGCCCATTCACTCATCTTGAAAAGATCTAAGTTGGAATTAATGAAATATGAATAGATTTTCCCGAAAATTATTCCACTCTTTAGCTGTCTTCGTAAGATAACTAGAATCAAAACGCTTCGTGCACATCAGAGGCATGTCAACATTGTTGTTAACAACATAAGGGTCAAACCATGTCGTCCACGCTTTGTCCTAAGATGCCAAAATGGTCAGGGAGGGATTAATTCGTGTAATCCTAGCACACCGATATGCAGGCGAATTTCCTACGATGATTTAGACATTGCATCTTAGCTTCAACCAAGTCCAAGTTAGGTACTAATGAGCTTCCTGGCACGCTTATCAATCAAAGCCAAGCCAGCTGATATTAAGCAAATCCATCTCCGAGCTGGCAGCAGTACTGCATATACCCTACCTGTACTTGATAGTTTTATAATTTGCCCTTAGAGAGGTTGGCAAGTTTTTGCTGGGATCCTGCAGTTTACACCAAGGATTCAATGTAGGACCCAAAGTTCATATTTGACATGCTGCTCATGCCAAGGAGCTGTAGATGGTCAGAAATTGGCAAATTGGTTTGAATACACTCCGGAAAGTTGGGAGTCGAGAGTTCGTTCACTCTGTTTAATAGTGATGAGACACGTCTGTGCCTTGGATGTATTGAATTTGACTTTATTAGCATCGCCCCAATCTTTTTGGTCGGCCTGTTTAGCCTAGTTGGTAGTGTCACTGCCTCCGAAGCTAGAGGTCCCGGGTTCGAATCCCGGTAAGGGCATTTGTTTCTGTGGTGAGCAGAGACATTTGTTCCCGACTGGATGTTTTCTATGTATTTAAGTATATATCTATTAAATATATCGTCGTCTAGTTCCCATAACACAAGCCTTATTGAGCTTACTATGGGACTAGTTCGATTTGTGTAAAAATTGTCCCCTAATATTTATTTTTAATCATTTTATTATTTATTTATTATCTGAAACTGCTCTAAAAGTCAATTCCGATTCATAATATCCTGTCGACGAGATTGGACTACATCTTTATTGGCCTGCGCTTTGGAAAGATATCTGACAACAGTGCTATCATCAGCATACCCACAGGTACCAGTCATAAGTCGTTTATATGAAATAAAAATAAGGTAGCAGGCAGAATAGGTCCCTGAGGGGCACTGACATCTAAAGCCATTTGACTCGATGTGTAGCCTTCTACTTTTAAGATCACACAGGTCAATTGCCCGTTCAGGAAATCAGCTATCCAGTTGCTTAGGCCAAATTAGATCCTGATATATATTCATAATAAATAATAGACTGATAACCTGGTGAACAAGCTTCCTGCTTGTGAAGCTTGTTCACTAGGCTAGCATGCCTGAATCTTAAGGCCTACCGTGAACTGAAAACAAAGTATCTCGCTCTCTGTCAGTCGAATATGCAAGTGCGACAGAGAGTCAGCTACCTCGTTTACGGTTCGCGGTGGCGCCCCTGTCTTAAGCTTTAGAGATACCTCCTGTTGCATGTTTTGCTATAACGCCTATTAGAACCAGGCATATTCCACCAAAAGTTATTGTGAAACAATACTTCCCTTTGGTAAACTCCCCGTGTAAGTTGTCAGAGTCATTGCCACAACGAATATTGAAAGAAAGAAAACACCGCCATATGTAATATTTACGTAAAATAATTGTATAACAACTTTTATGCCCGACTACACAATGGGCCATGATGATCCGATGTAAAGGAAGCAGTTGTGCGTTACAGGGAGATAGACATATTTTCATCTCGTTCCACCGTATGACTGCATTCTGTACGTTGGCCATCATGGTCCATTGTGTGGATCCGGCATTAAATAGGTTCTAGATTTGTGAAGATAAAGTAAGAACGAAAATAATTTAATTGAATGTTGATTTCCTGTCGTTAACCCCCGCTTACGTCATCGTACTCTAGTCTTGTTTATGGCTAAAATTTGTCAGCTAACGTCATCAGTAAAGCAGTGGACCTTATGTACCTAATACCAATCATCTGTATTCATTTCAATAATTATTCTGTACCTTGATTACCTTGCTGCAGCTTGATCTGATTTCAATAGACGAGAACCGGACCTACGCAAAAATCCAGAAAAATTACCCCAAGCCGGTTATCCGTCCACGAAGACGAAAACTGGCAAATACGCAAAATTGATGGTCCGGTTCCCGTCCACTAAATTTATGGAGGTTTTAGGTAAAATAAGTATAATTAACACTCACTATTGTCTTGGTTATGTATATTACTAGTAATATGTGCCAAAAATATCACTGCAATTAGTTAATAACAATAACAAAACTTACTTCAAAGTTTTCCTTACACACTATTTTTTTGGTAGTTTGGCGTGGTTTTCGAGGCTCTAAAATGTGGTGTAAACTTTCGTTAATTATATCTTAGTCACACGTTGTTAAATAATGTTTGTTCATAGTTAGCATTGTAGGTTCGGTATTAAGGAACGCAAAGAGCCAAAACTTGCGCGGGTAATTGTTTATATACTCCTATTCTATGCATTTGTAAGGAAGAAGTCACTCAAAAGGACGAGAACCGGCGCTGGACGGAGAACCGGCGAAGCTTATATTGAGATACCTACTTACTCATTCTCGTGCGTATTTTCTACAACGTTAGTATTTGCATATCGTGTAAAATGAATATTAAACACGAAATACTTGCTTTATAGTCATGGTCATAATTATAAAAGATGTCAACTATACTGTAATAAAAAGTATATATATTCAAATAATCAGTTTTTTAAGTGTAAGTTCAAAGTTATTATTATTCTTTAATATTTACAAGCGTCCGAGCCTCAAATTAAATGCATAAATATAACACATCATAAACAGTAATATTTCATTACTATTCATATTCAAGTGTTTTATAATATTGTAATCAACTAATCACTGCACACTAATGACAAATCATTAAATTTAATGAGCGGTGTTAGATGCCTAATTCATTAGGCGAGTACCAGGCGACCAGAGCGCTGGTAGAGGTGTAGATACGGATTCTATTAGAACAACCACGCCGTTTGTACGACCAAAACGATACGATCAACGAGAGAAATAGAGGCAGAGGCCAATATATACGAGTACATAAATAATAAAGCATACATTCGGCCTTTCCTAATATAACAAAATGAACGCAGTGTGTTTTGTTATTAAAAACTCGAGAATTTTAAGACCTAATTATGTAACGTTGCATACTATATTTTTTCTAAAACGGCAAAATAATTTGATGTAAATTAAAAATCGATATGGTGGCAGAATACTGGCATTGACGTGTGCCTCTTTTGAAAATGAATAAATCTTATAACAGTTGTATAATAATGGATGGAAATCCATTATGATTCTCCCACCAGTCATATAATGACTTGTCTACGGTATATACTTGCATTTATATTAAAAAACGTTTTAATATTGCCGTCAGTTATTTAATTGACAGATGCTGAAGTAGAAAAAGTACTTATTTCTTATCAGATTTTTTATTACTTAATAATTAACTACCAATAGGTACGAAACGCATGTTAACATTAAAAAATAATATCATTTAATGTTTAGTTGTTTAAGTAGTGTATACACAGATAGGAAATTAAAAGATTCTCCACAAGAAACCTGACAATTATGTACCTACTATGATCATCTATATTTTTTTTTACAATCTTACACAAATCGACCTAGTCCCAAACTAAGCAAAGCTTGTACTATGGGTACTAGACGACGATATACATACTTATATAGATAAATACATACTTAAATACATAGAAAACATCCAAGACCCAAGAAAAAATATCCGTGATAAATCCACAAATAAATGCCCTGGCCGGGATTCGAACCCGGGACCTCTAGCTTCGGAAGCAGAATCACTACCAACTAGGCTAAACAGGCCGTCAAGTTGATATTGATTTAAATAAATGGGTATATGATGTGTATGATATTTAATCAATAATGGAAATTATTGCATTATCAATCATAACAGCCTTATTATCAGCCAAACACAAGGGCAGAGCATCAGCCGCTTCAGGTTTAAGTGTAAAATGTCAAAATGCCGCCGGCGGCCTGCTGAACGATCATCCACAGAATCGCCTCTTGCACCATCGGCTGCTGTTTTATCTGGTTTTATGGGAGCTGATTGTTCGCTAGTCTACAATAATCCATTATCCAAACCATCCAACATTCAACTCCTGACTTGTTTACAGCTTTATGGCTATTAGGTAACGTGCATTCTTTCGTGTCTTTCCTGAGATGAGACCTACAAAATGGGAGTTAGGTGGGGCAAAGGGTCTAGTCTTTCATCATCATGTCAGCCGAAAGACGTCCACTGCTGGACATAGGCCTCCCCCAAAGACTTCCACAATGACCGGAACGAAACGTGGTCGCTTACTATGGGCCTCATAAGAAGGCTCAAAGTCACCCAAAGGGCAATCGAGAGGGCTATGCTGGGATTTTCTCTGCGTGATCGCATCAGGAATGAGAGGCCATCCGCAGCAGAACCAAAGTAACCGATATAGCCCTCCGAATCGCTAAACTTAAATTGCAGTGGGCGGGGCACATATAGCACGTAGAACCGATGACCGTTGGGGCGGAAAGGTTCTCGAGTGGCGACCCGTATCGGAAGGCGTAGGGTGGGCAGGCCTCCCACACGATGGACTGATTACCTGGTAAGGGTGTCGGGTGTCCGCTGGATTCGGGTGGCGCAGGATCAGTCTAGTCTTCACCCCACCCAAATCCCCTTTTGTAAATCTCGCCGAAAACATTAGGAGAGCTGGTATTAAACGCAATTTACAAACAAATAAACATACAAAATGTTGCTTGCTTCAAAGAATAAGATGAGGCTATAGCTCTCTTGGGAACCTTTATGACCAATACACACCATGCTATTTGTCACAATAATCGACAGAGACGCCGCTAGTTGGAATGGAAAGCATCGTTTCTAGTGTGCACTGTGATTTTGCCACGCCAGCCGTCAAATGTTGTCTGGAAGAGATCGCTTTAAAGCGATAAGACAGCCTGTTGCTACCATTATTATTTATGAAATATGTAAATTTTGTGCGATATTTTTCTCTTTTGGGGTGCAATAGAGCTTTATTATTATTATCGTGACTATCTCAGAGCATAGAATATTCATATACACCAGTGGTGACTTGTTAGTTGACTACTGATTGACGAACTCGTAGTTAATCAGCCTCAGTCGTAGCATAGACAAAATGTATGTACCTATAGGTGGTATTCGCAAATATAAACACGCAACACAAAAAGAAACCTTCCTCCACGGTATTGATTTTGTGGATTACATTTGTAGGCCGTATCGGTAAGTACAAAATGCATGACACTACTTCAGTGCAGTAGGTACTTACATACCTATCTACCTACTAGTGACTGTGTGAACTGCTGCAGACCTCTCGATTAATAACGAGGTCTGCAGCAGTTCACACAATCACTTCAATAAATTTCAAAAATTATATAGACAAAATATCCATATAATTATTGAAGCTGCTCACATAATTGCACGAGAATCGGTTGAGAAATGCGTCGGATATCCGGATCCGGATAGACATACGAAAGTAAGCCCAAGCTGAAGCGGAGACTCTTCGCTCGCACAGTTAACTAAATTACAACTACACAATACATACATACCTTGCACTTTTCTATTCTTCCGGATTGTTCTATACTTACAACATCACAATAACAACTTTATTATCTTGCCCAATAAATAAGTTGTTTAGCCAATCGTATTTACTAGCAACTCTAGCAAGTACTATAGTTTGGATATTTGTTTCATCATCAGTTACTGAAAAAAAAGAGTACATGTCTTAATTGTTTGTCTCATCAATCATAAATGTAGGTATATCACCAGTTTTACCCCAAATCCTGTTCAATGGCATTTGAATAACAGCAAGCGTGCAACAGAAATAATTACCACCGGCTTCGAATAACTCGCAATCATCACCCGACTTTACGATCATTCTCCTTTCCTTTCAAAATCCCGCTGGCCTCATGTTACGCAATTACCCGTTTTTTATTATTCCCATTCATTTCGATGCCACGGAGCATTCTAATCGGCTGCCGACCCATTCATTTTGTCCGTGCCCCGTCAACCGGAACGGGAATGACGATACAACGTGAAATTCAAAAATCGAACTCTCTTCCTATCCCTTTTACTCTACAGTACAAGTGAATCGAGCAGAGCGACAACGCGAACGTAATTTTGATTAGAATTCAACTCTGTCCGCTACGCCGTGTCCTGTATTAACGTTCGCAACCATCCTGCTTACTCTTTCCTAATAACGTATGTAGCTATCTTTATCTTCGGCGCATGGTTCTTTTGTCGCAAGAGATTAGGGGACCTGGCACGCTCCTGAGAAATCGGCAGATGTTTAGAATTTTTGGTTGTTTGTAAGTTGAAGTCGACTTAGCGTGCGGATCCGTGGATTGGAAGGTAAAAACGAAGTTTGTAAGAGCTTAGTAAACATTATCCTTTTATCGATTGGAAAGAGGGGAAAAACATTGTGTTATAGTCGTCACTGGGTCAGCTGCGCAACACAATAAATGAATTGAATTGTAAGACAATCTTTTTAAAATACGAAGAGAAAATACCAGTGAAGTTAATATTTTTCTCAGAAGTAAATTGATGACTTAATTTTAAGATGTTTAGGTACAGGAATAAATAATAATACATATACGAAGCTGGTGCAAACGGAATGAATGAAATAAAATACTTCTAAATAATACTTTTATTTATTTTAATATTAATTTTGAATCACACAATGTGTCCAATGAATCACACATGCATGATTTAAAAAAAAATCCGACGAATTGAGAATCTCCTCCTTTTTTGAAGTCGGTTAAATACAAGTTGTAATTTACAAGCACTGCACAGTTTTTGGACAAGTGTATGTCAACTTGTCAAGGACAAATCTTGCAACAGAATTTTAAAACAGTGAGGATAACTGTTTTAAAATTCTGTTGAATAAAACTTGGCATACCTACTTATTTAAATTCAGTGACAGTGCAATATTATAGCACCACCGATCTGATTTGATGATGGAGACAGAAGGTGGCAAAGCAACTCCTAAACTACTCAAGATAAACCCCCCTTGCTTGAGCTTATTGGAATCAACAGTTGGAACCGTCTAAACGAGTAGTTGATGACTGTGGGAAAAAGGTGCAGTTATTAGGTATTGGCAATTAAAGCTTGTACTTAAAATTAAATTGACCCCTAGAAGATTACATTTTTGTCCATATAAAACTCAAATGCATAGGGTGAGAGCCGAGCCCTAAGGCCGCGGTCTGGATGCCAGCGCCGGGCGGGCGCCCATATATTGAATCCGTTCAAATAAATTCGTGGCTAAAGCTAGTAACATAACTAATTGAGATACAAGTATACAGTGTGTGGCCTGTAATAGGAGCAAAAAATTAAACGGTACACTATTGATTATTATTGGTAAACGGGACTTAATCGCGCACAACTGAAAATTATTCACCTGAGGTGTGCTCGACGTTTCGAATGTATCACCACATCCGTGATCACGAGCTGACTGGCTTGAGCGGGTATCAGCATCTTCTAGCCGCGCGGGTTTTCCGAACTACCCGCACTTGGTCTTTATTATTCACATTTACACAAGGGCAATTATGGTTTCAATTGAAAAAAAAAAAAGATTTATTTTTGTAATATAGCTTACGTGTACTTTTTCACTCTTCTGGGGAGATATTAATAGCTAGTTATTTAAAAAAATACTTAAAATATCCTTTTTAACCAAATATGCAATTATGAGTCATAACTAGATGCCACCTCAAGATCAGCAGTGATTGCCGAGCCATAATCTCGTGGTGCCAAGATCCATTACTTAGGTTATAACTTATAACTAGATCAAAATTTCTCCCAATTGGAAAAAGATATATTTTTTGTCCACAAGAGGTAGAAAGACATATATTTTTTGGCCACAAGAGGTAGAAAAAAGATATATATTTTTGGATTACAGATGCTCTACGGAAGTTCTCTCTCTTTAAATTTTTAGCTCCTATTACAGGCCACCTCAAAAACGGATATACATTGGAAAAAACGTAAAATGTCGTGTTTCATAATAATATAACACATATACCTAGTTGGTTACTAAGTTCTGTTACTCGATTTGCAAACTCTTTTCTTGCGTTAAAACAAATGCTACCGAAAAAATAAAAATGACATATAATGGCGGGTTGTCAGTTATAATTTTATAGCACATACAACACTTATCTCGTCATATTTATAATGGATTAAGGTCTAAAAGAAAATCGTGTCGCTGTAATTGCGTTGCACAAATGCGGGCATCCGCCAAACGTGATTTTGAAGTTGCTTCAAAATCTGAAAATCAACAAACAATTCGTTTATCGTACCATTAATAGGTACAATAGTACCCTGAGCTTTGATGACCGCAAGAGGTCTGGAAGACCACGCACCGTTCGGACCCCAGCTCTAATAAAGGCAGTGAAGGCGAGAATCGCAAGAAACCCCGTTCGGAAGCAAAAGTTGTTGGCAATTCAGATGTCTGTGAAGAGAAGCTCCCTTAAAAAAGTTATCAATCAATCAAGACTACACGCTTATCGTAGACGGAAAGGTCATTTGGTTAATGGACGATTGAAGACTATGAGGCTGAATAGAAGTCGCGTGCTACTGAAGCGGTACGCACAAAATGGCCACCGAAATATATTATTTACAGACGAAAAAATTTTTACCATTGAAGAATGTTGTAACCGCCAGAATGACAGAGTTTATGCAAAAAACAGTCAAGAAGCGAGTGTAGCTGTTCCGAGAGTGCAACGAGGCCATCATCCCTCTTATGTCATGATTTGGTTAGGTGTGTCATACTCAGGGTTAACACAGGTCCATTTCTGTGAAAAAGGTGTCAAAACTGGGGCTAAAGTTTACCAGGAAACCGTTCTGGAACCAATAGTGAAGCCTTTAAGCAACTCTCTATTTCAAAACCAGCCCTGGGTCTTTCAACAAGACTCAGCCCCTGCACATAAGGCAAAAACAACTCCAGCCTGGTTTCGAAGCAACAAAATTGACTTCATTGCCCACGAAGACTGGCCCTCCTCCAGCCCGGATCTCAACCCCCTGGATTATGCTATATGGCAGGTTATTGAGGAGAAAGCCTGTGCTAAACCCCACACAAATCTTGACTCCCTCAAGCGGGCCATAGGCCTCGTCGTCTGAAGGCCATTTTGAATGAAATTGACAAATGTAAATCCTGATTGTGTGTACTTCATTTTAATATATAATTTATTTAACTTTCGTTAGTATATTTTATGTAGATAAGGATCTTATCTTGTTTATACGAGGGCCCTTACGGATGCACTTCGACCCAATGAGATCTTTTGTGCAATTGCCCCCTCCTTTATGCCAACTCTAAGCTGTTCTCCAATATTTCCACAAACTGGATGATGGAGCTCAGCGGGAGTACTTTGAATTCCTTTGGTTCTGGGTACCCATTACCAAAGTCATTCATTCTTTGTCTGGCAAGGGCGTGACATTCACACAGTAAGTGTTCCATTGTCTCGTCATCCTCGCCACACATCCTACAATCTATGTTGTCTGATAGTCCCATCTTGGCCAAGAGATCCTTGACCCCGAAGTGACCTGTAAACACCCCAGTTATAATTCTGAGCTGTTTTCTGCTGAATTTCCAAAGTTTCTTGGTCCAGCTTGGGTCCACTCCTTCGATGAAGAGTTTTGAGTGCCTTAAGCCCGCCTCATTCCTCCACTCCTGTTGGTGTATGGCTTTGGCGTAATCCTTTAAGGCCGATGTTATGGTTCTCTGCGAGAGTCCCACAAACGGTTCTGGACCTACAAAATGGCCTGTAGATCCCATTCTTGCCAGTTCATCTGCTTTTTCGTTGCCGGTGAACCCCTCGTGCCCTGGTATCCATACTAGATGCACTTTATTATGCCTTCCGAGCTTATTCAAAGCTTGAACGCCATTGTAAACTAGTCTAGAGTCCACTCTCGGCACCGTAAGCGCCTTGACGGCTGCTTGACTGTCACTGAGTATATAGATAGTCTCTCCTTTGGTTCGTCTGTCTATATTCTCCTGTGCACAGGCAACTATGGCATATGTCTCCGCCTGGAAGACAGTTGCGAATTGCCCCATGCTCACGCTACTTTTATAGTCTTTTGCATATATGCCTGCTCCCGTTCCGGATCCTATTTTAGATCCATCCGTGTACCAGATATTGTCTTCACCACCAGTACCTGGTGATTCCAGACCTTCAGCCCACTCGGCCCTTGAGGGAACTTTTGTGGTGAAGTTCCTATGGAACACAAACTTGGGTTGCATTTTGTCGCACCCCATGTTTGTTATTCTATCTAAGAAACTGTCTGTTTCCATGTTTGTGTGTTTTGTCTTTGGCTTGCTATCGCTCCACAGTCCAAGAAGCCTCAGTCTGTAGAGCGATTTGCGCGCTTCAGACTTAATCACTATATGAAGCGGCGATAGGTCCAGTAGTACTTCTAGTGCCGCCGTTGGCGTGGTTCGAAACGCCCCTATTATAGCCATGCATACCGTTCTTTGCACCTTTTCAGGTCATTTCTGTATGTGCTCTTTAAAGTCGTTGGCCACCATACCAGGCTTCCGTACAGTAAAATGGGCCTCACCATGATGGTGTAAATCCATTTCAGTACCTTTGGGTTCAGTCCCCATGTTTTGCCATATGCCGATCTACACATTCCAAACACTCTCAGTGCCTTCGTTATGGTGAGATCAGTATGCTTTTTCCAATTCAGTTCCTTATCCAGCGTGATGCCTAGATATTTAACATCATTGGACAGTTCTAGCACCCTCCCATACAGTTTTAAAGGCTGTATGCCCCGAAGGATCCTTTTTCTAGTAAATGGCATTACTACAGTTTTGCCTGGATTGATGGACAATTTGTGACAGTTGCACCATTTCTCCACCTTCTTCAGTGCTTCATTCATGATTCCTGATACCGTGCTTGGAAATTTCCCATTGACAAGTATCACTAAATCATCCGCATATCCTACCGTGCGAATAGCACCATTATTGAGTTCTTCCAGGAGTGAGTTCACCACCAGACTCCATAGAGTTGGTGACAGTACCCCACCCTGGGGACACCCCTTTGTAGCCGTGGCTTAATAGCCACGCTATCTCATCCCCTAGAAGAGATGACTTTATTAGTCTGCCGTTTAGCATATTACTTATCCATTTGCATATGGTTGGTTCTATGCCGTGTCTAGCAGCCGCTTCGCTAATAGCTTTATACGTGGTGCGATCGAACGCTCCCTCCACGTCTAGGAAAGCCGCCAGGCATAGTTCTTTAGTCTCTATAGCCTGTTCAGCTCTGGTTGTTACCAGGTGCAATGCCGTTTCTGTTGACTTCCCTGGCTGATATGCACATTGTAATTCGTGCAGTGGATGTCTTTTTAAAGGTCCATCCCTTATGTGTCTATCTACCAGTTTCTCTAAAGTTTTTAGGAAGAATGATGATAGACTTATTGGCCTATATGATTTGGCTTCACTGTAATCTGCCTTGCCTGGTTTGGGTAAGTAGGTTACTTGTACCATCCTCCACACGCGCGGTACGTGTGCGAAGGCTAAACACGCCCTGTACAATCTACTTAGATGCGGGATTAGTACACTATCGCCTTCTTGTAGTATAATGGGGTAGACTCCATCCGGTCCCGGGGCTTTATACGGTTGGAATGTCGAGAGTGCCCACTTTATCTTTTTATGATCTACCACCTTGTTGGACGTGTCCCAATTGTGCCTTGTTGTCTTTGTGGTTTGCTCAAACGCACTAATTGTCTCCCCGTCTGTTATGCTCTGGTGTATCTCAGAGCCCGGAAAGTGTGTGTTACACATCACCTTAAGGGTTTCTAACCCCGTTTTTGTCATTTTACCGTCACTACCCCTAATGGTTGTTAGTGGGGCTGACTTCGTAGCAGCTAGCCCCTTTGTCAGTCTCATTCCTTCTGGTATGGACTCAATTTGATCGCAGTGGTTTCTCCATGCTCTCCTCTTAGTTTTTCTCAAAGCTTTGCTATATTCCGTGAGCTTTTGTGCATAAAACCCAAAGTCATTAGCTGACTTTGCATCATTAAATATTGCCCTAGTTTCCCTCCTGAGCTTCGCTATCTCTGGGTTCCACCAGGGTACCTTTTTGGCCAGAGTTCTTTTCTCCGGGCAGGAGGCAGGCTAGATAAGGATTATTACAGTAACATAACTTAGTAACCAACTAGGTACATATGCGGTTGAAAGTTGCGAAATAATGATCATACTTGAATTTTCCGCGAGCTGCAGTCGTGATAAACGCGCGCGCATACTGTTAAATTTAAAGTAACAACCGAACAACACAACCAAAACATGAGTTCGAAACATGTTGCCAGTGACAATTATTATGTGAGTTTCAACTGTATGCACTAAGGCTCCTTACTAGCGAATCATCGTAAATATTAGTAGTTTTGTAACCATTTTATGCATTAACAAGTACAATTTTAATATCAGAAAACAATACATCATAATTTGCAGAACATAAAAAGCTTAAAGTTTCCTCAAATCCCATATTAATAGTTTTTTTTTTAATCTCTCGCGCTTTATGCATTTATAAAAAATGTTTACGGGTCGAACGCAATGTTCGTTTATTTATTATTTACCTGTATTACCGACGCTTTGACATCCCGAAATCCCACCACTATAAAGTAAGCACCAGTTGAAAACGAAAAACATGTAAACAAACGATATATTGAATTTGACATTTAATGACAATTAGGAGCATACCTAATTAAAGGGTAGAAAGCTTTATTAGGATCTACCCTTCGCATTTTTATAAACTTTTGTGCAGTAGTTAAAAAGTTTCTGCTGGGAATTAGGTATGACCCGTGTCGAAACGTTGGTAATAAAACTAATAAAGGTAAATACCTACGTGTAAGTGAAAGAACACGAAGGGGTTAAAATTTACTTAGCACTTTCAACAACATAGTGCCTATTTCACCTCTTATAATTGCGAATATGGGATCACTCGGCATGTTGTCACAAAATGGAAACTGGTAATATCAATCTAGATGTTGATGATGAATTACCTACTTGAAATAATAGTTGAAAACAATAAATAACTTAATAAAGCTCGGTCAACATTCCCAAAACGGTCGGCACAAGTATTAAACATTTACACACGATCCTATAATTAATTAACTACTTAATTAATGACAGTTACAACCATTAATACTGTGATTTATATTCTAACCAGTACCTTACCTCTCAGAAAGGTAACAAGAGTCGATAATTTTCAATGTCTTATGTCTTTTTAAAACTAATGCAAGACGCCCGGGCGATCATGCGTTCAGAAGAAGAATATCGTAAGTCAGCATGGAAATCATACATACTGAGGCTTTTTTGTGTTGCATGGTGGCGGTGAATCAACGCCCCGCGCATGCGCCCACCCACAGCGGGTCCGGTCCGGTCAAACAAATTGAATACAGCATTATCCTACTGGGGTCTACCGGGCAAAATGTGGATTGAAATCAAATTTGGATTTCATGGCATGTCCTGTCTTCTCCCCTCTTTTGGGTCTGTTTTCTGACTTACGAGTATGTTCAATTAAGTGATCTGGGACAAGTTGACAATTTCAGCAGTTTTGTATGCACGGACATAGTAGCCTATGGACGTTTGCGCCTCCGGAGGAATCATAAGCACGTAATTGACTTACTGTGTTGACAACAAGAAACAAATGCAGGTATCTGATTCCCAACTCAGTCTATCCCTACCCTAGGAACAGAACACTACATACAGAGCGAGTAGCGGGTTAGGTAGGCTACCTACTTACCCAAAAGTATTGCTTTGAATGATCGAAATGACATTCCGATGCCCTACCTGTATCAAACTGTGGCATAACCCTCCCGTGGCTATTATATCGAATGGACACATTAACTGGATAATGTTCCAATCGACGTGACACCAAGTCACGACAAGGGTTTATTATCATAAATCGACGAAAGTATAGTTATTTCTGCATCACCTTCTCTGAATTTTACCTACTCGTTTTATTTGTTTTATGCTACCCAAAGGTCATCTGCAAGAGATCCCTCTTTAGCTACATGACCGCTTGTTGTTTACCTCTGCTTGTATTGGTTATGTACTGTACTGTGTTCTTTTTATTAAAGTGTGCAATAAAGAGTACCTATTTGTATTGCATTGTGTCACATAGAGAGAGCGCAGCAGATGTACTTTTTATTTTTATTTAATTCAGCACACGTAAGTAAGCTTACACCAAGTCACCCCACAATTATAAGTTTAATTTCAATTTGTTGCTTTTGGTGTAATACACCCCTGGTATACTTACATGTTGGCATATTTAGGTCCGTCGTGCAATTTACGGAACGATATGGTCGCTCGAGGGCCAATCTTGTTTAATTTGGTGATAAACTGTTTTTATTATTGGATACAAAGTACAAAGTAAGCTTCATATGGCTTACTCGTAAACCTTTTCCGTAGTTTCTTACCTATAGGTTTGGCAAATTAATGATATTATTGGCCAGTACCTAGGTGGGTGAAATTTGCTCGGCATCTTTTGTGCTTTCCCAGAGAATACAAGATTTCCCGAAAATGAGACCTATGTAGGTTTATAAATATGGAGTTTTCGGCCCCTTAAGGGTCCCCTGCACGCTCGGCTGACCTCGATTTTACATACAAACGTAGTTTCCTTCTCATTTTATAACGCCGTGCTGAAAATACACGTTGTATTTTTTTATACAAGACGTAAAAAACCCAAAAACTCCCTGTATTTTTTTTCTACAACAGAAACTAATTTCTGACGAAGATGTTGCGGCTCCCATTGTATATACAAAGTTTCATGTTATTTCAGCAAGGCGTTTTAAAATGAGAACAAAACTATGTTTGTTTTTTTTTTATTATTATTAAAAATGGGATTGCTCTTGGCCAGCATCTAGCCAGGGGGCAAAGATGAGGCCGACGATGAAGCGAGCTCACCCAGAAGATGCCTATTCACTCGTGCCTTAAAAAGGTCCAGGTTATATAGATATACCTTAGAAGTGCGCATTATAAAAGAAGATGTAAAGCGCTTGGTTCGAATTAGAGGAATTTAGACCAGGTAAGGATGGTAGCCAGCCGTACGTCTGTATGTCCGATGGAAGAAGGGGGAAGGCGGTATGAGCTCATGGAGCTCCTGAGCACACTCACCGAAGTACAGTTTGTAGAAGACGCACAGACATGCTACTTTGCGTCGATGTGCTAAGCTCTGCAGCTTATTTCCCACTACCGTACTGCCGCCAATGAGCCTCCTGGCTCTGCGGTCCACCGAGTCCAGTGCGGTAAGTTGGTACTTAGCCGAGCCATCCCAAAGGTGACTACAATACTCAATGCAAGACCGGACTTGGGCTTTATATAAAGATAGAAGCTGCCCAGGGGTGAAGTATCGCTTGACCTTATTTAGGATGCTCAGGTTTTTGGCCGCTGTTCCGGCTTTGGACTTGATGTATGGAGAATCGAGTTCAGCCGAGCGTAAGGGGGACTCTTAAAATTAGAGCCGTTTCCGAGATACCCAAAATAAATTAATAGATATTGACGACCACTTTGGCTTATTTGGTAGTGACTCTGCTTACGAAGCCGGAGGTCCCGGAAACGAAACCCGGTCAGGGCATTATTTGTGCATTTATTACGAATATTGTTCCTGGATCTTGGATGTTTCCTATGTTTTTAAGTATGTATTTATCTTTAAATAAGGATGCATATATATTTTCGTCTAGTTCCTATAGTCTTCGTCTAGTTTGGGACTAGGTCGATTTGTGTAAGATTGTTGTATTCTTTTATTTAAGAATCGATTTTAAAGATATTATTATTATATTCGATTAGATTTAATTTTAATGGTCATTTGTTTCGCACCTCAAGCGCTTTCGCGTCAGTTCCATTGTCCTGTGTGTCGATGTCAATAAGGACATTAAGGACGACTTTAAAAATGCATCGTTACGGAAATAGCGCCTTATTGACACTTTGCTTGGCAATGACATGTTTTATTGGTAAGTATAGTTGAAGTTATTTAATGTCTAATTTAAAAAAAAACTGCCATTAGATTTTGAGCCTTCTTGTTTGGACAGTTGAGTCGCTTTTTGAACGGACTAACTTGATACGATTCAATCAATTCAAATGATTTTAAGTATAAACAGCCAGGTAATCACCTGCATTTCCAGAGCTTAGATAAGAGCCTGTAATGCAGGACAATTGTAAATATACAAAAAAAAACTATGTGATTTTTCAAAGGCTTATTATTCTGCCCGAATAAGGAGCTCAAATTAATTAATTTTTGACTCCAAGAACTCAACTCGTATGAAGAGTTAATTCGTGAATTCTTTAGTAGGCGTCCCCAGCGTAATAGGTTACGCACATAGGTGTTATACATGAAATAAAATATGACAGTCATTGAAATGAAAAATATCTTTCTGAAAAATATGTTGTGAACGCATAAATATGCTACGTTAAGTGCATTAATTTTCTCACTGAACAGACGCAAGTGGCTTAGATTAAATCAACTAAACAAGCACACGCCACGGGAACCCAATAAAGACCCAACGGGCACGAAAGCGCGATATGCGGCCGAATGTAATAAAACTCTGAGATCCCACCGCTTCCATTTACAGTCATTTCTATTTATAGTCAAGCCATTTTGAACCTTAACAGCTTCTAGATAAGTTTGCTAGTGTACCTGTTAAGCGCTTAATGGAAAGGATTGGTAATTAAAGTTATAAATTACTAAGGCTCCATCCTGTTAGAGGAATAAGTTGGGAGATAATAGTCGTTGGTTGCAGTTTTTCTGCAAAGACGTCAGCGTCAGCGACATAAAAGAAATAGGAATTATGTCTTAGTTTTGAAACCCGCCTCAGTCCGAAGAAATCTTTCAGTTGGCCAAAAATCATTCGAGCTAACGCGTTTTTGTGCCAAAATTGAGTTGACAAATTGACCAATACCGAAATCGAGTTTCAAGAAAGTTGCTTCTAATTTCTCTTCAACATAATATTATTCTATGTTAAAAATGATCGGATCGATGCTCGGCTCCATCCTGTCAGAGGAATAAATTGGGAGATATACTGTTCGTTGATTGCAGTTTTTCTACAGCAACAAAAATATACAATACAATACAATACAATACAATTCTTTATTGATAACATAAGTTACAGGTCAATTGTCATGATATGAACATTTTAAATTAAACTTATCAGATTCAGATTTGGCTAAGATACGAGTACGTTAAATTCAAATACAATAAAAGTTAACAATAATTTACAGGTGGAATACAATTCAGAAGGGAAATATAATACAATCACAATTCAATTACTATGTCAATTTGTTAAAAAACAGATAAATTTATTTATAATCATAAGAATAGAATTATTCCTTATTGTTAGTTAAGAATTCATTAAGGCTATAATACGCTTTTTCTGTTAGGAAGTCCTTCAGTTGGTTAACGAATGCACTCTCGGACATTTTAGCTTCTTTAACATTACTTGGTAGGCAATTATAAATTTTTGGACCCATGTACCAGTAGCACTGCTCAGATTTTTTAAGTTTGTGTCTGTTGACCAAAAGGTTGCCCGCATGACGTTTATCAGGGCCAAGTTCTTTAAATAGATTTATAGATTTGGAATTGAGTTATATATTAAGAATTATATATTAGGAATTGAGTTTTAAAATCCCTCAGTCCGACAAATTCTTATCAGTTGGCCAAAAATCATTTGAGCTAACGTGATTTTGGCTTGTACTAATTACTTATTATGTGCTTTTGGGCAGGACTTTTTATTAAGTTGAGTTGAGAAATTGCCCAATACCGAAATCGGGTTTGTGATAATACTTTAATTCTCTTCAACATATTTATGTTAAAAATGATTGCTTTTATGTCGATTTTTCTTTATTCTTATTTAGTTTTGAAGTAGAATCTTCTACTACTTGGATATATACACGATTTTATATTTTTCTGATGGTTCTAATTGACAAACACAAAAAATGTTGTAGTAGGTATTTAGATAGTTATATGTTCTTACATCTGGGGAATCCCAAAAAAAGGTATAATTTAACTTTTTTGCTAGGAACATGGACATTTTGGGCTCATGCGACTCAGAATCAATAACGACAAAATGTCGATCTCGGTTTTGTTACCGCTATACACAAATAGGCCAGGTCAGGAGTACCCTAAATCGGCGCGCATGCATGAAGAATGTTATGAAAGTTCATGAAGCGAAAGTTGTATGTCAGGATCGTAGCAAGTGGAAATCCGTGATCTCTGCCTACCCCTATGGGAAACAGGCGTGATTATATGTATGTATGTATGTATACACAAATATATGGAAAGCAACAAAACTGATCGGGGGGACACTTTTTTTCTTCGTCTCTATCGATTCTATAAATTTGGACACACTTCTTTAGGATCGATAGCGTTTGCGATTCTGAGTCGACTAAGCCGAAAAAGTTTATGTTCTGAGGAAATATTAAAATACCCCATTTTTTTAATTCCCCATCTAACTACTGTTGTAGGTACGTATAGGTATGCTCAAAAAAATATAAAATGACGTACAATGGGATAGTTAAGTACAAAATTGATGAGCGTAAGTATTGCCTTAAAAGGCGGTTAAAGACATTTTCAAGTGTTACTTGCGTTCGTGTGTGGCCGTCACGACTTCTGCCGTGGTGGAAAGTTCCAGATATTGATAAACATACGAATAACAAGTCTGTCTAGACACTCCGACTCACGAATTGTAATAATATTCAAATTGGAACTATTCTGCCACACGGAACAATATAACTTCCAGTATTGAGAATCTCATTCACAATTTCAGTGACAAAGAATTGATATCTACTCGTATCTACAAGTAGACAAACGGTTTGATTTTACAAATTATATATTATTCGATATGTAAAGTTACAGAAGTAACGGTAGTTAGGCATACATTCATTTTCTTTCCTAGTAATTAGATAAACTCACAAACTTACGATTATAATTATGAAACACATGGCTTCAATCGTGTATGCAATTAATTTTAATTCATTTCAAGCGAAATTCTATTAGGTACTTTTACATTTTTTGAGACGCGGTTAAAAAAGTGTAATCATACGTTAAGGTGTAGTTAGGTTTAGTTACCTTGGTTTGGTTTACCTACCAAATACCTAAGTAGTACCCTAGATCAGGTGGCAAAAAGTCTCGACAAGGGATTATCCTAATTGCGGCCAATGTAGGTAACTTCACCGCATTTGAAAGCCACAGTATAGTCTAGTCATTTTACGGTTTTGAAAAACATTAATTAATAATAGCCTGGTTTTTTTTTCTCCATTATAAATACATATTCTAAGATACTATATTTATGAATCCTATAAACTTTCCACCCGGAAGTAGGTACAAAAAAATATCGTCAAACAAACGCCGATTTTTTAAATTAAAAATAATAATACTGGTTTTTATTTGTCAACATAACAATGTTATTGTTTTTAACTAGTGAAAAGTGAAATCCGTCAAATTATTTTCACGTAAAGCCGGTAAATTAACAAGATGCAAGGCCTAGGTGAAAGATGCCCTAAAGCGATAAAAAGAATTCGTAATAAGTAGTACTGTGATTCAATTCTCATAAAAAATATTAATGAAACAATCTTCCCAAAAATCCTATTGATTTTTATTTTGGTTGTATATGCGTATACATTTACTCCGATAAACTATTGGGAAATATGTTTATAGAAACAATTTATGTCTTAGTTTAACATAATAATATAGATCATTAAACTAATACACAAATCCTGCAAAAAAAAGTTTACGTAAAGCATAATCCACAGTTAAATAGTCCTTTTTAATATGGCAGCTGAATATGAACTCTTTACGTTAATAATTAGGATCACATTCGCTCGCACTGGCGCGCAACGAGTGTTTCGAGGCGTTCGCATTCAAGGCCGCGCTTTTCGGGCCCTACGATACAAGAAGATAGATATTAGATACCTATAAGTATTACCTACGCATATAATTTGTATCGTTTCTTACCGCACTCTTCGAAGTAATGAAGAAATGACTTTACTTTGTTATTATATTATTATACCTACGTTTTTATTGTAACCCATCAAGAGAAGAGCCCTTTCCTAACGTATTTAAAATAAGTGACTAGGCTCAATTGTGTCGTTCTCTGAGAAAATGGACATAAATGCGATTGGCGCTTACACCATTCATTACTAATGATGCGCTAGTATAATAGCAATGATTCACGGCGTAATAATGGCGTAAGCGGTAACGCACTAATAATGTATAAAAATAAACATTGTAGTAAAAAACAAACCAAGAATTTTATTACATCAATATTTTTTGATGCCATCATAATTATTTAGTGTCAGTAATATATGTAATTACCAACATTGACAACAAATAAAGTCTACTATAAATAAAATAGCTAGAACAGTTCCTAGTACGAGATCCAGCTGCAAATCTAGACACGCGGTAGCGTGTCCAGCCAAGTTCACCCCAGGAACTGGCGGACAGCAGCCGTGTGTTATTTTACACGAATCGTTTGGAGCCACTTTTGACCCCCCAATAACTCAAAATCTATCTAACATAAAAAAATAAATTTGGTACATGTATTAAGATCCTTTAGAACAACTAGAACCCCACATTTTTTAAATATAGGTTTAATAGTTATTGAGATATTAAATTCCGAAAAACTGCATTTTTACCACTGACGGACAGACTGACTGACTAATAATCAAAAACCTAACCCACTCCCAGGTGACCTAGAAAGCTGAAATTTGGAATGTAGGTTGGCAATTGTGTGTGTACACCAGAAAAAAACAGAAAACAGTGACTTTTTTATTAGTATTATTATTATTTATGCTAGTTACCTCGGAACTCCGTCATTTATTAACCGATTTGGAAGATTCTTTTTTTCTTTGAAACTGCATACTTGAGGGGTGGTCCCATAGTTATCAGGTAAGAATCTGATCATAGGGTCCTGGAGAAATCAACTCTTTAAACATTTGTGGTGAACCTATAGCGATTTGGGTATTTTGTATAGTAACTCGTGCATTCGCTCTTAAAAAGCACCATTTGGCGAAGATTGACCAAATGTAATGATATCCCATCAAAAACATAAATTGCCAAAAGCCTTAACTTGGCAGTTTTCTATGCAGTTTGTAATAATACCATAAAAATTGTTGGATATTTAAGAAAACTGCTTGACTCAAAATGCACTAAGCCGCAGTAAATTAGTTTTACTGTAAACAGTCTAACGTATGCGGAATGAAATTTGCACAAAATTTGGATACAAAATTTTAGGTGTAAATGATTCTATATTTATAACTTGATATTATCTTTTGTTTTCTGTAATATCTGTCAAAGTGTTGTACAAATCATTCGCATGTAAGATTTGTGTAAAAAAATTATGGCAAATCTCAAAGAAATGCGTCGAAAAAACCATGTGTGATTTTCGCGACACACATCCAGACTGGCCGAAGTCGAGGATTGTTAAACATTTTATAGAAATGGGGGAGAGCCGTAGGACGGTTTATAATATATTGTCATCCTATTCCCTTCGACATAAGACTACTAGAAAATCAGGTTCGGGCAAAGTGTGTTTTTTAAGCCGATCTTTGAAAAGAAGCCAACTAAAATAAATTACGGCGGGTCGGGTAGTGAAATCCTACAGAGAACTAGGATTTTTTTTAAACTGTGATCGCAAAACAGTGAAAAAGTATCTACATGATATGGGCATTGCGAAACGAGCAAGAAAAGTAAAACCCATCGTGTCCGAAAACCAAAACTTACCCAGAAGAAGAGGCTTACAACTTTGGTCAAAAACATATTCTATGCAAAAAATGATGTAAAGTGCATTATGGACGATGAATCCTATTTCACTTTAGACGGCAATGAATGCCAGGGTAACATTTATTTCCAAAACGCCAATAACCCGAGTGAAGAATCAGTAAAATATGTGGAGCAAACTAAGTTTCCAAAAAAGGTTTTGTTATGAATTGCAATTAGCCCTCGTGGCATGTCGAAACAGGTGTTTTTTGAATCTGGTTTAGCAGTCAATGCTGAACGATACATGCAGGGTTGTTTCCCGATTGTACGTTACTTTATGAAAACACATCACACAGGAACTAATGTTGTGTTTTGGCCCGATCCAGCATCTAGCCATTATTCAAAAAAGACCCTGGCTAAAATGGAGGAGCTAGGAATCCCATATGTACCAAAGGATTCAAATCCGCCTAACGTACCACAACTTCGCCCGATCGAAGATTTTTGAGCCAATCTAAAAAGGCGTGTTTATGCGAATAATTTCCGGCCAAAAACTATACAGGCTCTAATTCCAAAACAATAATAAATTAGAATTAAACGAAATGCCAACATCGACTTACACAACAGCCATGGATAAAGTGCCAGCAAATTTTCGAAGAGCAGCACGCAAAGGCCAAATTACTTTTTACATTAAATTTTGTTAATAGATTGTTTATAATAATTTTTAAGAAAAAAAAAACCGACTTCAATAGGGGAGGCCGGTGAAAGATTATTATACTTAGATGGTGCAATCTTAGATTCCATACATTAAAATAAAAATGGCTATAAGTATGTTTATAATCGTAGAAGACTAAGTACCCTCAATTCCTCATGGAATCATGGAAAAACCTTGCTTGCTTGACAAACAAAACGAAGAGAACAAATCGCCAAACTTGAACTACGCGTCGTTGAAGAGTTCCGTTATGATCATAATCAGCAGTTCCACTTCATCAAATGTCACTTTTATGAATGAAAATGCTTGATTAGTTCATGAAAATACTAAAATTACTATTTGTGTGCCTTTCACATTTGAGGAGTTCCCTCGATTCCTAATGGATCCCATCATCAGAACTCGAGCATGACAAAAATCAATCGTGAAAATAGAACTTGCTTAACAAACACAGCTAGGAGGACAAATCGACAAACGTGAACTTTTCGTCGTTGAAGAGTTCTGTTCTGATCATCATCAGCAATTCCACTTCATCAAATGTCACATTTTCGTATGATAATGCTCGATTTGTTGATAAAAACACAATAATCACTTTATGTTTGCCTTTAAGATTTGAGGAGTTCCCTCAATTTCTCATGGATCCCATCATCAGAAATCGAGCATGACAAAAATTAATTGTGAAAATAGAACTTGCTTAACAAACACAACTAGAAGGACAAATCGCCAAACGTGAACTTTTCGTCGTTGAAGAGTTCTGTTCTGATCATCATCAGCAGTTCCACTTCATCAAATGTCACATTTTTGGATAAAAATGCTCGACTTGTTGATAAAAACACAAAAATCACTATATGTTTGCCTTTATGATTTGAGGAGTTCCCTCAATTTCTCATAGATCCCATCATCAGAACTGCGTTTTGACAAAAACGGGACCAACTTGGATGTATATACTTACAATGAAAAAAAATAATTCCAAATCGGTTAAGAAATGACGGAGTTATGGAGAAACAAACATTAAAAAAAAAACACAACCGAATTGATAACCTCCTCTTTTGAAATCTTGAAGTCGGTTAAAAATACATAACATTATCATTTTATTAAACATTTTTTTATAAGGTTACAAATATTGTGCAAATTTCATTCCGCATACGTTAGTGCCGGACTTGGCACCATTTCAGAGAATCTACGGAACTTGACACCCATTTAGATCTCAATTCTTTTGTCGGTGAAGACAACAACCAAGCATGGCATATTCTTAATATTGAACTTGGCTCCCATTTTCACATTTATGTTTTTGATTGTATAACTGTACCTCAGCAGGAACTGTTATCCATTAAATTATGAAATGAGTATCAAAGAAAAATAATTTAAAGTAAAATAGCCTTTATGTCAGTTAAATGAGTTCACTATTAAAGTATTGCATATTACCTTGATAAAGAAATAGGTAAGACTAGAACTAATAAAAGACCGTTAGTTCGTGTCGCGAATGGCTGCGATGCGTGCCGTGCGGTGCGGTACCTACGATACGAGGCGGCTGGCGGTTATTTCCCTGCCGCTGCCTGCGGGCTGCGACCGACCAATCACGTTAACGCTGCGGCTCGCGAGCGGCATTTTTAAAGCTAAGTTTACGGGTGGTTGTAAATAATTAGTTGCAATGTATTTTATAAAGCGATTTCTACATTATTCAATGAAAGAGTGCTGATAGTAAAAATCCCAAAACTTACTGATCAATTTGCATATTTTTTTATTGCCAAATAGAAATTACCCCCTAAAACCCACCCTCCGTTGTTGTTTATTAAACGATTGGTATGCAAGTTTGATGTCCACTATAATTAATAAATAAAGAAGAAACTTAAAGCCAATTACTATTTTTAGTCAGGCTAATATGGTAAATGAAAAAAATGTCAGGGGCTAACTAAATATAAATGTATCATTCCTTAATTTTATTCAAGCGATTTTTCATCAGTAATACAAAGCAAATAATAATTTAACAAAATAAATAAATAAAAGTTTATTAACAATTTAAGCCAATTTATAAGGAATTTATTAATTTTTAAATATTTATTTAAATATCTAAATTACTTATATTTTGTCGGATTATATCTCAACATCATAACTAGAATTATGATATATCCGTTACGCAGGAAAACTGGGCTATTATGAATTATTTCCATTTCGCCATACTAGCGGACCGTAAAATGACTAGACTAGTAGGGAAACTAGGTGGAAAGTCGTTAAATTTGCGAAATACGTTCTAAAGGAACTCATAAATAGCATGAATTCCGGTACAACTTCGCAGACGGGAGCCGCCGCGGGTCATAATGAATAATTGGCAAGCAAAGCGGAATGACTTTAAGTAAGTGTAATATTTGTGGTTTGTAGAATGCCAAAGATGTAAACAAACCATTTTAGTATATTATAACAAAATTGTTTACACTGGAGAATCACGTGAAATGCTATTAACAGATATAACTCTTAAGTTCATACAAATTTTAAGTCTACCTACGTCCCAGTGACAAGTACTTGACACTACCTATTTAAAAACTGTCCTTATGATAATTTAGCTCGTCGCGATGCCAAGCTATTGCTTTGTTAAAGTCATAGTCTTGAATCTTGTACGATGATATTTAACCCTTCGTATGCGAGTCGGACTCGCACTTGGCTATTTATATCGTTAAGCAGTTATTACTGTCCATTCTGAACTTTAGTCCTTTTTTTAACGTTGGGGAAATGCTTTTATGCACCCCACCCGGTTGGGGGGGACCAGGATGGGTATGATGGACTAGTAGACGGGTAGACAGCAAAACGTCTTGGACTAACTGTTAAACCCTAGTAAATCCAAAGTTATGTTTTTTGGTTCCAAGAAACAGATTAAAGAGGTAGAAAACCATCACCCAATTATCATTATCTTGGGAAATGAGGTAGAACGTGTATCGGAGGCGCGAAATCTGGGAGTATTAATGGATGAGTCATTGCGTTTCGAGGGTCACATAGCGCAAATTGCGAAGAACACATTTTACAGACTTAAAATACTTTATCGGATTCGCGATTTCCTAAGTGTTGATTTGCGAATTAAGCTTTGTCTTTCATTAGTACTTTCTCAGTTTGATTATGCAGATGTCGTATATGGCCCACGTTTATTAGCTAGTACAGACCGGATGGTGCAAAGAGTGCAAAACGCCTGCGCACGTTACTGCTTTGGAGTCGCCCCACGAGAGCACGTGACGCCATATTTGAACTCAGCACGTATTCTTAAAATGTCACTACGTAGAGAATTGCATCTTTCATCTCTGTTATTTGGTGTTTTTAAAACGTCTAAACCAGAGTATCTGTTTAATAAGTTTAAATTTCGCGATAGCAGGTCAAGCTCGTATGGAATCAGATCGGTTTGCGAAGATCTGTTACTACCTCGTTGTCACTTGTCCGTTTTCAAAGGTAGCTTTAAATACTCAGCAGCAAAATGCTGGAATAACATACCGCCACCTATCAAAAACTTAAATACAATTGGTACTTTTAAATTGAAACTCAAACAACAACTTCTAGAATTTCAAAGCACGCTACCTCCTGGTACTAGAGTAAAACCGTCATATCTATAGTGGTCGAAATCGTAATATGCGCCGTTGAACTTTAAATTATTACATTCATGTTATTTATTTCCTCAATATGTACTTTATTACCCAACGTATTTATTTAGCCTACACATCAAACCTATCTTCACATATATCATACTATCATACAGTATAATTTTATATATAATACGTCCATGAACACAAACATATATATTCATACCTATATTATTTTCTACACAAACCATAATAGTCTTAGCCATACAGTTTCCGACAAGCAGCAAGCAAATCTGTATTGTAAGTACGAAGGGTCGGCCTGAAAACCAGCGTTGTAGTAGATAAGCCTGCTGCAACACATGCTGAGGTTCGCTCCTTTTTAACATCATAATTGTTGATGTAAACATATAAATTTGTGCTTATTTAAGTTTTATTTTAAGGCTTGCAATGTTCTGTAGCATTGTCTGTAATCATTTTTCAATGTGGTGTTAAATAAAAAAATTCTATGTCTATGTCTATGACTACCGTCTAAAACCCCAACGAGTGCCGGCTCCGCCTTGTCGAGGATGCCGCGGGATCGCTATCACAACATTCTACCGCGTGCCTGAACTTTAGTCCTAGCTATATTCATACATATCCAGCTTGTCCTGTAACGAACATGTTTTTTGGTTTACCAGCTTTCACGGGCCTCACAGCGAATATCTTGTTTTAGTTCTTAAACAAAATACGTCATTAAGTAGTTCATTACGTCTCTGAATTTCCGTGGTTTCTGCGAACATATAGATTGACGTTTGTATGCTCACTTTTCATATAATTAGATAATTCCCTGTCACCGAATGTATGGATGCATATCCCGAGGCCGTTAGTAAGGCTAAGACTCCTGTTACTAGACTTGTTTGGATATCCGTCAACTGGTACAATTTCTAGCATTTATGTCTTAATTTCTGTTTTTTTTTTGAAGTGCACTTCTTTGTTTTTCGGAATTCTATTAAAATTTACTGTACACCATAATTAATAGAAACAACATCAAAACCATGAAACAACAATTTAGAAATTTCGGCAAACCCAATAGTTAACTTCTCAAGTACCTGTTAACTGGAAGGAAAACTTTCATGCCAAGTGTCGTAAATATCAGGGTTCCGGCGGAACTTCGCAGACGGCAGACGCGATCCTTACTGGCTAACATTTTGAAAATGCCAGTCGGTAATGTCGGTTCCAATGTATACGCTATTTCCATTTCATCTTGTTTCGCCGTTTTCCTTGGGTTATTAGTCGAGTGTTGTGGCCCACGCCACGAAAGATATTTTGACGCATTTATTTCAATCGATTACTTAAAACACTTAAGCTCATTATTATTTTTAATTAGGCTTTAGAATCTCAAATTCATACTAATCTGTCTGTCTGTTACCTTTACGCGCTACTTTAAATTGATGATTTAGATGTAATTTGGTAGATAGCGTGAGATAGAGACCCTAGGGAAAGCCATAGGATAAATAAATTTATCTCCAAAATCATAAATTCCTTAAGGGAGTGAAAAGGTTGCATAGAGTTTGTATGGGAGTGCGATAATTAATTAAGCTTTCCCTTCCTATCTCAGAGCGTGTCACGTTTACGTGTGCGGAGAATAACACTTCCTAGTCTGGTAAAAATAGTTTCTTTGTTTTTGGTGAACCAAATAAATTACTTCGTCTTCTACTCGCTATTTTTCTTGTGTAAGATTATCCACAAATTCGATTCGATTCGATTTTATTCGATTTAATTACATACAAAGAAAGAAAGAAAGAAAATATTCACTGCAGAAAACAAATGACACACAGATACAAAAGGAAGAAACGCACATTAAACACATAACGTGTCTTCGCGGCAGTGAATCCGTCAGACACTTGCAGAGAGCTGGTTTCCAGACAGCACCGTACATATCTACATCATACACGAATTTTAATACGATTGCAGGTAGCTGTGATTGCCCTATTAAAAAGTTTTGAGTGGGGCAATAGAAAAGTGTGGCCCAATTTGAATGTTGCTAACTTAGATCTATACATATAATAAAGCTGAAGAGGGTCACAAGTCTGTACATGGAAGATATTCAAAAAAAAGTTGGCTGGGGATACTTAGCATCGATAACAGAACACGTTCCAACAGTTTTTAGAATTTTTGTCTGTTTGTCTGTTTATTTGTTTGTCTGTTTATATGAACGCGCATCACGTGAAAACGGCTGAACGGATTTCGATGAAAACTTTACTAATCTGTCGAGTAAATACCTGGTCAGGTTTTAGGCTATAAAAATTGTGCAAATTTCGGTTAAAAGGGGGTAAAAAGAGGGGTTGAATTTTGTATGGGAACTCCTATAATCCATGAGTTACAGGTATGAAAATTGGTAAGCATATACTTGACGATAAAGGAAAATCATCTGCATTCAAAATTTTTGAAATCTAAAAAAAGAAACTGAAAAAAGTAAACGCACGTGCTGCGCCGCGGCGCCGCCCAGTGTGCGCGCCAGCCACCACGGTCTCTTCAAATTTTGAACACTATTATGATTTATTCCATTAAGTAACTATGACTCTAAACCCAAATTTTAGTCCCGTTTTCTAGATTCAAAAACTACATATATAACTTTGTAATCCTATATAAAAACATGCAATTACCAAGTTACTTTTGCCGTAAGATTAAGATGAGTTGTATAATTATAATCTGGATTCACTTATATATATTATAAGTATACTTTTTGTCCCGATGATCATCCATCAAAGGGATATTAAATCGGGGATGCAAGTAAGGTCTATGAAACGGGCTGGTACATACGCCATTCTACGATTTAAGTTTCAGCCAATTGGGAGTATAACGGCGTGTCAAGAAATTTAACTTAAAGCATAGCAGAATTGAGGTATTGCAAACAAGTGGACGATTCAGTATGTCAAAACCGAAGTATTATAATTCCTTCTGGTTGTTGACGCTATTTGTGAGCATAACCTTTTCGCAATTAGTTCTACTTCGCGTGTACATCAAAATGCATTTGCGATACTTTGGCATTGATTTTATTCATATGCTTAAACACAAAAACAGTTGTTTCAATGCACACTTTGTATCGTTGGTGTACCATTTCATTTTGTAGTGCGTTATTTTATACGTAATTGTTGACCCTTCACACCATAAAAACTGTTTGATATAAGAGATCACTTGAGCCGGGCAGCCCAATTGTCAGCATTGACAGTTGGAGCACCTTAGATCTATACTTATGTATCTATCTATACATATAATAAATCTGAAGAGGGTAGAAAGCCTCAAGGGTACGGGTTCACACCTTAAGGGCCATTTTCGAATGCACTTCAAAGCGGTTGCTATGTAACATCATCCACCAATAGAAACGGCCAGTGATTGTTTGTCCAGTAACTCTCGTGAATTCATTTTAATTTATACTGTCTTAACAATACGGTCAAAATTACCCTAAGAATATGGTTCTAACAAAATTGCTATTATGCCAAACATCTGGTGCCCAGATGGATAGTTGACCGGAGTTATGCAGAAAGCGACCAGAGTTAAATTTATGCTAAAATGAATTAAGCTTTATCTTAGGGACATTAATCTCATTTCACATTATTAAAAATTCGGGGTTGGTCGCCCTCTGCAAAACTATGGTCAGTTTAAGTTTCTTATCTAAGCTGGCAGGCTACCTGAATATTATGTTATTATTTCGCCATAAACCCCACTGTCGGCATCTTTTTAAGAAATTAGTTCTTTTGTTTACAAATTGGCATTATGCTTCTTTTGTCTTTTCGGCTCTCATGTCCCATCGTTGGACCATTATGGCCCATAGATGTTCAATGGGATTAAGATCCGGTGAGCGGGAGGGCCACGGTAAAGCTGTTAACTCAGGTTCCTGGTCAATCCAGTCCGTCACTATACCGGACTTGTGTATCGGACAGTTGTCGTGAACGAACTTGATTTCCGGCATTTCTGCCGCCGGATAAATAATTCTTACCGACGGCAGCAATACATCCCGCAGAACCTGGAGATAGGTCTCTCCAGTGGCCCTCTCAGGTAAAAATACCAGCTCACCAGGACCGTCAGCACTCATCCATGCCCACATGTTAACCGTCACTCTCCCCGACTCTGTATTTGACAGCACGTTATCAGGTTCGTATCTGGTATTATCTACGCGCCATAAATGCCGACGACCTTAAAAGTCTTCTCGTCGGTAAAAATGACGCGCGAGAAATCATAATGTTGATGGTCAGTTGCGAACCTGACACGTGCTGTTTTGTGATTTTCGGAGAGGCTAATTTTTTTGGCCGGACTGACTGGTCACTGACATCTGGTCAACAGATGTTGGAATTGTTGGGTCTGGTCAGGTCAAACAAAAAAAGGGCCTAGTTACTTATTGCACGATCCTAATTGGCTGTCATGAAAGAAGGCGTGAATACATAAAATTGTGCCTGCATACGATTTTGTTAAAAATGTGTGAACCCGTACCCTTGGGCGATATCCATATATATGGAAGATATTCGAAAAAAGTTGGCTGGGGATACTTAGAATCGATAAAAGAAATCGTTTCAACAATTTGTGTCTGTTTGTCTGTCTGTTTATATGTCAGGGCATCATGTGAAAACGAACGAATGGAGTATAATTTACCCTATTTAATATGGCAACTGGATCTTTGGCGACGACATAGCTCGACCTTCGGCCTCGCATGCCTTGCCACTTTCCTTCGGCTTTTCAATCATCAACCTTACATGAAGAATCTATTCTGTTGGGAGGCTTGGCCTTCAGCCTCGCGTGTGTCGCCTCTCTGCTTCTGGCCTTCGGCCCTCAGTCTTACATAAGAAGCCCGCTCTGTGTGATTATTCTCGCATGCCTACCCGCTCTGCTTCCGGCCTTCGGTCATCATATTTACATGAAAAACTCGCTCTGTTGGGACAACGTTTTCCGGCAGAACTGCGTAGCGAGACTTTTATCATTGTACATGTAATGTTTTTGACGAGATCCATTCGTCTAGAATCGGTACAGTTTGATATTCCGAAATAAGCACGTAATCATTCGTTTTGACACTTGGATTTGTAGGGAATGCCATATTGACTTTAATAAATTTTTAAGGGGGTGTAAAGAAGGGTGAAATATTGTATCATCATCATCTGAGGCGTTATAGCCGCGGGTGGGCCCTAGCCTGGTCAAGTAAATATCTCCAGTCCGATCTATTCGTGGCTTTCCTACCCTAACACCTAAGGTCCTGGTGTCCTTTTCGACGCCTTCCAATCACCTGAGCTTGAGAAAGATTGTATGGGAAAACAAATCATTCTAAGGCGAGAACGAGTTATACGCGGACGAAGTCGCGGGCAAAACTCGTATAGTATAAGCCCTTACTCACAAAGTATTCATATGGATGTGATGTCTGAAATAAAGAATTTATTATTATATATGAATTAACAGCAAAAGCGAAGTTTTCGTTGTAGTGCAGAATACGAATCGATTTTTAATAGTAATCCTCTCATTATCCCAATTACACGAACAAGTAGGCAACATTAGCGAGTGAATGGGCCATTAGGGCCACGTGGCCGCGCCTTAAGTGTTTTATAACAGGCAGAGGAAGGGTTAACGAGTGTGGGTGACGAAATCAAACATTTCCACTGTACAGCCGCGGTAGAAATAGATTAGCGTGTTGTGTGTAATGTGCGTATGTAGTTAGTACTAATAACTACTAACTTAGTAGTTATTCTAGTTTAGAAACTTATCCACAAATAACTATTCTAGTGCGAAAGGTTTATTGATATAAATGATATTCTACACACTATCTAACTTTAGTTTAGCACCATATGTTAATCAACTAGCTGATAACCAAATCATTGAAGATTTTCAGGAGACATGGCTCTCATATTTGGAGGAGCCAAACTGAGGAAATACCCACTTTTTACAGAAGACCGTAGTTAATCATAACACTATTTGCTCTGAAGTGTTTGATCTTGATACTGCCATCAGTACAGTTGAGAGTAAGAATCTGCACTTTCTCTTGCCGTCAAAGTGAATCCTCGACCATCCACACACCCATCGAGTGGCATGGGATATACCGAGGAAAGGAGGCAGATACGTAGTGTGGCCTAAAATACGCAACATTACTCGTCACGCTCCTCGTCATGTCCACGGCTCCCTCTTTTGTCGGTGTTTGGGCGAGTCAAAGGACCTAGTGCGGAGCGTCGCATAGAGCAGTCTGTGGATACTTATACAGACGGCAGCGGGAGGAGTATAGAGACTATTATCGTGTATTGAAATCGAGCAGTATTTTACTGCGCACTTGAAAACAAAAAGCCTCGTCTCATAGTTCGCACATCATTGCTATTTTCCTATATCATGCTAGGAGATTAAGGATATTTATGATTTTTCAGCTTAGGATAATAGTCTGAAACCAGGGTGTAAGTTTTCGGCACGATGTTATTTCTACTCTCTATTAGAAAACAGCTCGAAGCTGCAGTAGCACAAGATAACTCCATACAATTTTGATATTTAACCTTAGATCAAGTCCTTTGGATGGGTTTGATCCGGTCCGGTTTGACATGAATATTTTCCGCGTATAATCAGATGTAGAAAGACGTTGCGCTGGTGCACCCCCTTCAATTATTGCCTGCAGCTCCTCGAAACAAAAACCTACATCCTCGGGGAAATCCTATCACTACACTAACTCCAATGAGGTAAGATGGATGGCATGTAAGTATCCCAAATATCTACAGACTTGTTGCTTCCCACCTACACTTCCCATCAGGGCCTTATCCTATATTAAATATTTCTTTTTTTATATCACGCAGTAAAAAGGCATTGGTATAATCAATGAAGCACGATAAAGCTAAGGTTACTGTCGTCTTTTTTGGACTTTAAGTTATGAACTCTGCTGCTACACAGGCGTTGCTGCCAGATAGGGTAAATTTTCTGTATGACGGAAATAAAGGTTAAACTTCTCCGAACTATCTAACTAATTGGGCTGGCACGACGACCCAAAATGAGTATGGCCTCCAACGGCAAGGGAGCTGACCCCAGATCTTCTCTAAAGTTTTTCATAATATTTTAATTATGATTTCTTCTACATCACGCTTGGAAGTTTTATAAGTTACTAGCAATATACAACTTCAGACCAATACTCAATGGACTGCGGTTTTCATACACAACACCACTCCACCACCACTGCTGGACATAGGCCTCCCCCAAATTCACGGGGGGTATATGCCATAATCGCCACGCTTGGCATGCGGGTTGGCGATCGCAGCATCTCCATCGCACTCTAGGGACAACACCACTCGCTTAGAAGAAAAAAAAAAAAAAAAAAAAAAAAAATAATAACTTTATTCATTAAAGGAAGAACATGAACTTGCTTACAGTTACGTATATATACGACTAAATTTCCCAGCAACAGCCAAAAATAAATGAACAGTTGCTAGGAAAGGATTAGCAACAACTAACACAATTGGCAGGTAGTTACAGTACAGTAAACTAGCCTCCTGTAGACCGTAAGTCGTTGGGATAAGATACAATGTATAATGGCCAGTCCGCTGCATTGGTACAGGTATATTGTGATGAATGTGAGTAAGCTTCCTCTGTTCCCCGTACTAGTATTAAACTGTATCACGGTGGAAACAGGATTCACTGTCCTCTGAATTCGATAATACTTATGGCAAAACAACAATAAAAATAGTATATTATACATATTACTTAATTTAAGCTAACTATTAACCGTTCACGTAGGTAGCTTGACAAAGAAACACATTCCGGTGTTAGTGCAGTTTATAGTGTAAACATGTAGTATACGCAAAAAAGACACATCAATTTTAATTCTTAAGTTACTGTATATAATTATACAGCTTCATTAGGCTTAGTGTATACCTATAACATAATACTTATATGTATTAAGTACTTATAACAATATTAAGTACAATAACACAAGAAAACATGCGTTTGCATCTTAACTTATGTATCTTATTTATAGTTTGTAGTTTAAATTTAGAGATATAAGATGTTTTAGTTCACATTTGGTTTTATTATAAAAATAATAATAATAATAAGAAACAGGCATCAAATCCTATATCAAAATATTTATGTACCTAAACTTATTTACTATGTTGTGTAACACTTATTTATTCTTAGGTATAATATATATGTCATATGCTTAATTATATATATATATATATATATATATATATATATATATATATATATATATATATATATATATATATATATATATTTGTAAGTGTATGTGCAAGTGTTTTTAAGTGTATATTTATGTGAATTTATGTATGTGTGTTTTGTAACGTAATGTGTTTGCCAATTAGTTACCTACTTATTTTATTAAGTTTTCAGTGTTCTCGTAGTTTAATCGTTTTAGGTATTCATTTAGCTTAGATTTGCAAGAATACGAAGTAAGAGTTCTTAAGCTAGTATATTTGCTAATTTTATTATAGACCGTTGGCCCGATAACCCTCGCGAAACGTTTTGCAAAATGAGTATTATGTTTTGGGATAGAATAAACAATGTCTTACCTTCTTTTGGAATCCTGGAAGTGAGGAAGAATTTTGTGCTGTGAAAGTATCAATTGTTTAATAAATAATTGTCTTACTGTTAGAACTGCAGTCTCGCTATACAGGGATGTGGTAGGATGACTATAGTGTTTAAATGTCATGACTTTAAGTACTATTCGTTGTGCCCTTTCGAGCTTGAGCATTGTTGTTTTCGGGGCACCGCCCCAAATATTTATACAGTAGCTTGTAATAGATTGGCACAACGCAGAGTAGATAGAAATCAATAGTTTACTGTCGCAAACGTGCCGCAAAGATTTAAAGACGTAGATCAATTTACGCACTCTTCCCGTAAGGCTGCCAATATGCTCTTGCCAGTTAAGATTTTTGTCTACCTGAATTCCTAGATATCTAATAGAGGATGTTTCAGAGATAACAGGGCAATTGCAATTGGTTCGAGCTTGAAGTTGACATGAATGAGCCTTAACTTTAATAGTTCCTTCTTCTGGTCGATTTTTATTTCGTATGCTAAAAGATATTAACTTAGTTTTAGACAAATTAAGTGTAAGTAAGTTAGTGCTTAACCATTCAGTTACTATATTAAAACCCTCTTGGGCTATGTTATTGACATCTGCCCAAGATGTTCCATGAAAAAGCAGTACCGTATCATCGGCAAATGTTATAACTTGAGCATTTTTGAGAACTATTTTGCAAAGATCATCTATATAAATTAGAAAGAGCGTTGGCCCAAGAACACTGCCTTGAGGCACCCCATAATTTATGTTTTCTTCTACACTGCAATATTTTCCCACCCTTACTGACTGTTTCCTATTTGTAAGGTAGTCCTGAAACAAAAGTAATGGTAATCCTCGTATACCTATATTTTCTAGCTTTTTTAACAATATTGGAACAGAGACCGTATCAAAGGCTTTTTTTAAGTCGAGGAATATACCAAGTGGCTTTTTGCTTTTGTCTAGTTTGTCAACAAGGAAGGAAGTTAATTGTTGTACAGCATCATGAGTCGATTTACGTTCCCTGAACCCATGCTGATTGGAGCTCAAAATATCATTTTTTTCCAGGAAACATTTCAGCCTTTTATTAATAATTTTTTCTAAGATCTTAGCTAGTGTAGGTAACAGTGATATTGGCCGGTAGTTCGCAATGCAGTCTCTGTCTCCATTTTTATAAATTGGTGAAACGATAGATTTTTTTAACGCATCTGGAAATTTACCACTATTTAAACTAAGGTTACAGATCTTGGTAATTGGGAAGGTTAATGTATTACGAGCAAGCTTTAAGAAAAAAGAAGAGATTCCATCCCAACCAGTAGAATAGTTCGTTTTAAGTGATATAATTGTAGCCATTACTTCATGCTCATCTGTAGGTAACATTGTCATGGAATTCAGGGGACTGGTAGCAGGGTTAATGTTTTTTAAACGGTCAGCTTCAGATAAGTTTGTTTTTTGTATAATGGTATCCGCCAATTGTTTACCAATATTTATAAAATATGAGTTTGCATGATTAAGAGATTCTTGGATAGATGACTTTAATGTGAGAAGATGTTTGTCATTATTAGTTGTATTTTTGAAGTTGCAAATTTCTTTTATTATAGACCATTGTTTTTTTATATTATTGTTATGACTTTTAATTAAGGACCTCTGATAAGCTCGCTTAACTGAATTAAGCATACGGTTGCATGTATTTCTGTAACGTTTATAAGTTATTTTAATAATATTGTTGTTAGGGTCACGTCTTAAGTTTTGGTGGAGTTTATCTCGGTGTCTTAAACAGCGTATGATACCTGGTGTAATCCAAGGTTTTAAATTGCGTTTTCGATGTGAAACAGTTAATATTTTAGTGTATTTATTTAGGCTTTTGTTAACTAGGTATAGAAACACATTGGTGGCATGATTGACATCTGGTCCACTTATGACTGCATTCCAATCTATGAGGTTTAATTCTGCTATAGCCGAGTTATAGTCCACTTTTTTATATATAGACAACAAAACTGGGGAATGATCTGTTATTGAGGAATCACATACTAGTGTCATATTTGGTAGTTTTGTTTTAACCATGCAGTGATCTAAACAACTATTACCTCGCGTTGGGAGTTTATGGGACGGTAAAAGTCCGTGAGAAGCCAACATATCTAGATAATCAGAAGATTTGTTATCGTCTTGATTATTTTCAGCTATATTTATATTAATGTCACCCAAAAGTATAATGTTTTTGTATTGCTTCAGATTAAGTAATACAGAATCTAAAGAGGAGATAAAGGTATCCAGTCGTCTAAATGAGGGAGGTCGATATATAGAAATAATGGCGTAGTCCATTCCTAGTGGGGTTACAAGGCAGTTTGCATCCTTTATGTCCTCCGGCTCTGTAGTTTTAAAAGGTAGTTGAGTTTTAGCATAAATAACTACACCATCATTTTGATTATAGCTACGCATCGTTGAAAAAACACTATAATTTGGTAATACAGGCAACGACTTGTCTCCGCTGAGCCAACATTCTGTTAAAACAATTACATCAAATTCTATATCTAATCTTATGAGAAGGACTTGCAACTCGTCAAAGTTGTGATTAATACTTCTTATATTATGTGTTAATACTTTAAACTGATTATTAGAACATTTGAAGTAATCTTTACAGCATTCCGGTTTGTCTACAGCCACAGAATTACCGATATTGATAGTTTTATCAATATCAGACGATAGTATACTTATATCTGTCATAGTAAGGTGGTGCAAATAGACAAATGAGTTTCGAGTAAGTAAAACCGTGGCAATTGTGGTTAAGGGAATGCTGATCAGGTAGTGGGTTATTAGTAATTGGCGTATTAGTGTGTGTGTTAAGTGTGTTTAGAGTGAATGTAAGTAATGTTATATATTTTATGAGAAGAATAAACTTACAGTATGTCTTATAAAATAGTCATTGAGGAGGCGATGATTTTAGAGCTTCGATTTGCTGTTCCGATTTGATGTAGATAATTTGGGAATCATCCGATTTTTTGACAAACACCTTTCCTTGCCAAGTCCAGCAGTGTTTGTAGTTATGGTCCTTGCGCAGGCCTCGAGCCAAAAAGTGAAGCTTCCGGGCACGCGGCGTTAGGGACTCCGCAATAAAAATAGGTTGCTTGCCCGAGACGGGAAAGTTTAGGCTCATAGTGTTAAATTTATCTCCAGGGTGTTTCTTATTGTATTGTTTGACTGCATTTAGTAACACTGTACTTTGTTGACTGGTCTGGAACTCCGCAATAATGGATTGTTGTTTATTTTTCAGTCGCCGAACGGTTTTTAAATAGTCTGCTGTAAACGGTACTTGCAATGAGCTATGTATACCGTCCAGTATGCCACGTAAGTCTTCATTTTCAGCGATCGGAATATTTCTTATTTCAATCTTTGAAGCGTTTTGAGCCCTTTTCAAGTCTTCTACTTGATCTTCCAGGTTATTAATTTTAACCAAAGCGTCTTCGTGTTCCGTTGTAATCTTGTCAACTTTTTCTTTTAAGTTATTGTACATCCCAGTATGTTGTTCTAAGATTTTTTCTATTTTGTTGTTCGGTTTAAAGAAACTTTATTGTCTTAAGAAATTACAGAAAATCTCACTTATAAGACAACTTATAAATAGTTAATTTATCTAAAACTATCTTACAGTGTACGGCAATAAGCAAGCATTTGAGACAATTTTTCAACAAACAGGTATCTTTACTGTGTATTATGAACTTACAATTTAAAATAGAAAAATTAAGAATATACCATATCGTTCTGACATAAGGTTTAGATTTAGATGGTAAGTAATGTTTAAAACAGAGGGTATATTTTCGTACGCGACTCATAACATAACTACTTAGCTTGTTTACAGGGCCAGTTAAACGAGACTTTTAAGCCATAGTTAAGTTTTGGTTACCGTAGTGACATTAATTGTAGGGACATTATTTTTATACATTTCTGGACGTATTTAAACTATACAATTTTGTTCTCACGTCATATATATAATATATACATATATGTATACACATTAGTATAACTAGGGATTTCTAATCATATCTTAATGCATGTTATTTAGAAGATATTAGAGTAAGTTTTTTTTTTTTTTTTTATATGCTTTTATTTATATTAATTATTTAAGTTTATGTAGTAGGTTTTAGATTAAACGATACTTTTTACCATTATTTGTTATATGATATTATTTATTACATGTGATTTTAATTTGCTTTTAAAACTATTAAATAATTTGATATTTTTTAACGGTTTGGGTAGATTATTGTATATTTTAGCACCATCGTACATCAAATTTAGGGTTCCGTATCGAGTTCTAGGAAAACGTAGTGCTAAGTGATCCGCGTTTCTGAGTTTTATTCTTTGGTATTTACTTTTTGTATTAAACGTTATTTCTGAATGTATATCACCATCTACTATTTTACGTATGAAAAGACATGTTTTATATACATAAATTTGTTTTAAATTCATAAGACCTGTTTTATGGTATAATGTTTTTGTTGGTGTTAAATAGTCGTAGTTGAATAGGACTTTAATAGCTTTGTTTTGAGCAATCTGAAGATCTTTGAGGTTAGATACTGCTGCATTACCCCAGATTTCAGCTAGATATTCTAAGTGAGGTTTAATTAGAGCATTGTAGATATTCATACGAACTTGTTTTGGGAGACACTTCGAAATATTGCGCATGGCGGCTGTTAGTGCTGTAATTTTAGGTCTTATTTTTGCTATTGGGTTGGTCTTGATTATTTCATTATTTTGTGTCCTTAATTCTTCAATCGCCTTATGAAACTTAGTATTTTCTGTTTCTCTGTCGGCTTTGAAGCTTTTTAGCATCTCCTTGATTTCCGAATGAAGTGATGTCATATCATCTAGATCCGTATGTCCTTTGCGTTTTCTCATATTAGCATTAGAGTTCTCAGGGTTCAATGATAAATCAGGATTAGACAACGATTTATCTCCAGGTGATGAACGCCCGCCATCCAACATTGTGTTCTGATGATTTTGCGTATACTATGCGTTCTTATCTCCAAGCGCAACACCGGCACCGGCAAGTAGTGAGTCGTATTAAAACCACAATAACGAGTTGATCTATTATCGGCTTATTGATAAGCAAAATAAGTTTCAATTTGCTATGGCGAGTATTAAACTTAAACGGATAAATGCAAACGCGATGCACTGCAGTGTTATCTTAGTGGACGTCGGAGAGTGAAAAAAAGCACTTCTCACTATTGTAGGTCAAAGCCGTCCAATATCTGCCAGACATTTTATCTTCAAATCTCCTTGTAAGTGTGATCGTTCATAAACAAATGACTGTAGGTAGATTTCAAACTTGGATCAAACAAGAGGCTTGACCTGAACGGTGACCGGATAAAGCCAACGCTTAATTGACAACGGCAGAACCATTAGAACCCAACCAGCACCACTAAAATAAACCATAAATCTGTAGATACAAGACTGATTTCCAAACGCCAACGCCCACTTGCGTCATTCCGCGCCGCGAAGGTAATTCGAAGCCGTATGGTTAGGATCGAGAAAACATATGATTTATGTTAACGCGCTTGTGTGGGTGTAGCGTCGCTGTGTGCGCTCAATAAAGTGAGGCATGCGCACTACCGCTACCGCCATCTGTTGACAGCCACGTGGTGTCGCAGCGCGCAGGCCCGGAGCAATCGATCCCGTCACCTTGACGTTAATAAATTCATAGCGGGCACCGGCAAACTCACCAATACACTTAGTTATGGTAAAATAAACTCTAAACGAATGCAATAAAAACCTTGATGAGTGAATGTTAAATTATTAGGCCTGTACCTACGTGACTGGATGTTTTTTGTCGTTATTGTTGATTGATCGAGTATCTACGGATGTCAGTCGTGCGGTATGAATGTAAACACCTAATTATACTACTTTAATGCTAGGGTAGGACCAAAACTGGAATGTGGATAGTAGTAATTATTTTGGATAGGTAATTAATGTCTAAAAAGTGTAATGTGCCAGTGGTCAGTTTGACAAAATAGGTCAATAGAAATATTTTTAGTTTTTTTAGGTTATAGATATACTAAACGCAGAAAAAAGTAGATATTATAACATTACCTTCCTAATCACGATGATATTATTATACAAGGTCAGACAACGAGCTCTTCAAATTGCCCTGATATGAAATACTATGACCTTCAATTTGAACCACTTTCATCTTCACTTTTCTCCTATTCTCACTTATGTCACCGGTAGCATGTCCTGTTTCTAAACTAATTAATAAGTACTTGACTGCGCGAGTATTTTCCGACTCACGTCAGCATGAACATAAAATAAAATGCTGACATTAAAATCAACACTAGAAAAAAGCAGTGGGGTGTATCGGAGAAACGACCGATAATTATGTTAAATGGATACTTCATACGTTGCGTTTCTATTTATTCTCATCACTAAATAGAATGATCATCAATTTAAATCTTCCAAACGTAATAATATTATGCTTTAGTATTTTAGCGCCATCTATCGTTATATAATAACGGAACTAAAATTAAATAAGTTATTGGCCAAAAACTTCATTTTAGGTACAAGCTTTTACTGCCGACTGTACTTTTTTTCATAATCATAAACTACTTGTTGAGTCGGTTCAAACAAGCCCAAACACGATGGGTTTTTCTTGTGTAGTTTAGGAATTGCTATGACCACCTTCTGTCTCCATCATCAGATCAGCTCTATGTCATAATAATATTGCATTGTCATCCGATTTATACATGCATGCAAAATTTCAGCTCAATCGGAAACCGGGAAGTGGATCAAATTTAACTTGCAAGATTTTATTACAGACCGTCAGACAGACAACGGGACAGGTGAAACTAAATAAAAGCTTGTAAAAACGTTGGGTGTAGGGCAGGCTGGCTGTCTGGGCAGCTAACTCATACACACTGCCAACAAAGAAATATCCACTTCAAGACAAGGTGCGACGTGAATGTGACATTAGGACGTCACTGGTGCGTTTTGTTGGAAATCCCAGAGCCTAACGAAAGGCGTCGATGAGGATCATAGGGCGAGTTTTTGGACAAACAGTCCGACATGACCTCTTGCTGACCTCGCGATTCATGGGATCCATAACATACAAAAATTTCAATTCAGGAGGTTAGAAGCCCTGTCGAATAATATTTTAATAAAAAAAAATATTAAACAGTTTTCTAAACATAATTTTGTACATAATTGATCATCATTTGAATTGTTGCACCTGTCCTACTAAAAAGCAACTGAGTAAACTAAAATCCTATAGTTAGGACTCCACATACAAAAATAAAAAAACAGACACTCAATTTTAAATACAAGCTCAGTAGCTATCTATAAGCGAGCGTATTAGTCAATTTATTGAGAAGAAAGAAAAGAAACCATAAAGAATGCACTTGTTTAATGTTACAACACAACACACAACGTAACAACACAAGAAAGCCAAAAAAAGGATCCCCACTCAATAAATTTCAAAAAGTAGAATTAGGAAAATTTAGAATTTTCGTTATCAACGTTACTGCTTAATATAAAAATAATCCCCACCAAAAAAAGTCACGTCAAGCTCAAGCAGTAACACATTATAGTAAACGTCAACGATTCGTCAAAAACTGTCCTTTTTTAGTGTTTTAGCAAGATAAACCCAACAATCACTTCTATAATATATTTTTCTCCTGCCTGCGCGTAGCACCTAATTGCAGCGTAGACCAAAGTCTATTAGATATCTTTCGCTGATGACTCGGCGATATATATCTATCTAATAAACATAAATCTTTGACATAAATCCTCTTTACTTGGTGACAGCTTTTTGGTTATATTATTATTCATCATTATTTACCAGCTTGATATACACATGTAGCTTCCATAATCTTGGACAAATTTTTAATAACTTTCCATCTAACAAACATAACATCATGATAACTATCTCTTTCAGATTAATACATTGGAGAGGCGAAAGTTACCGCCGTCACAAAACTACTGCGTGGTAGTTGCGTTTGCATTTTGAAAATATTAGTAAGAAATAAAGAGTCCCTAATCCCTAATCATTTATTTGCTTTGAAATTCGTGAAAACTGCAGCACTAAGTGCCAATTAAAAATTAAAACATAATAACGAATGGCAGTATCTACAGATGTATTCGCCTTTTTCATGTATTTGCGATAACTCCAAAAGAGTACTAATCTCTACCAAAAAGATAATTTCATATTACTGTGTCAACATTTAAAAAAATCTTCTTAGTTGCAACTTACATTCGTTGCTCTGTTACACAGAAATTTGTCATTTTCGGAATTACCCTGACACCTTAAGGTGTTTTTAAAATAACGGTATTTATTCCCTTATTTTAAAAACTGTTCTGGAAAGGCTGTTACATAAAGATTTCATTCTACATAAATTTAAAGAAACTCTGCCCACGGGACGAATTCAATAAACCCATTTGAAACGACGAACCGCAGAACGCCAGATGTGGCCCGCTCCCTTCCGATAAACATAATATTTGTTTGAATCAGTCCGAATTGGGAATAATATTAAGCAATTTTTCCTTTCAGTAAAGATGCATCATTCGTTTTGTGAACGATACGCCAAAATTAAAGGGAAATTAAGCGGAAAACTCCATTGCGGCTTATTGTTTCCACGGACGGAGAAAGTCTTCTTTTAAAACAGTAAAGTGATCAATTATCAACAGTCCTTGCGCAAGTTAGAGTAAAACCCAGTTTTAAAATAAACCTCCTAGTACGATCGCTCTCTTAAATTCGGGACCCATTTCACAAAAAAATCTTTGAATACCGTACCTTGTCTCTCCTCTCACCTTTCGACGTAGACAGACCCTGATCATTTTGCTGTACGTCAGTGGTGACATAGCTCCTGATACAGCAGTTCGGCGCTTAAAGCCGCTTGTAGAAGTTCGTCGAACGTTACCACCGACTCTCGAGGAACTCTATCCTTTATGCGTTCGTGCAGCGCTGTATAAACGAGGTTTATTTGGTGCGTCTCAGCGATGATCGGCGGTGGCAGTTGCGCGAACAGAGCGCGCTTTTGAGCAATAAACGACTCTGTCAGCATATGCTGATATAGTGATATCACATGGCTGCTTTACGGTGACAATGTCCCAGAGCAGTAGATGGGCTGGACGCAGTGTGACTGTCAACCTTAAGGATCCCAAATTAAACTCCTTTACTGTAACTAGACATTGTTTCATTTTGAGAGTTGCTGTGTATACGTAAGATGTGAACGGAAAAACTGGAGACGCTCAGTTTAAGATTGGTTACTGGTACTCTTTGCATTTAGGGTTAATTGCAAAAAAAATAGTTAAGGACTTAAATGATGTCTACATTTTAATCGATTCCTTTGTGTTACGAAGGTTACCAATATAGTATGACTAATTTTCGTAACACCAAACAAGGTTTCTATCCTCTTTGGTAACACAAAGAATCAATTATAATGGAGACATAATTACGAGTAAGTCCTTAACTATGTTTTTTTTTTGCAATTCACCCTTTAGGTTTCATTTAATGAAGTGTTTATATTTATTCTTACCCTCGATTCATCCCTCTACTGAGTTTCACGTTTGTCCAAGGCGTATTACTATAAAATCCACCTCTTTATCACTCTTTATCCCAGATGCAGCATGGGCTCGCGCTAATAAAGTTTCGAGAGTAATATTTACCTTGAAATCTCACGCTATTACATCAGCAAAATCTAATATAGGCAGAACATACTAAATGAAAGTGAAGTAAGTACTTATATTCGTGGGCCAGTTTAGTTAAATTGGTAGTGATACTGTCTATGAGGCTAGAGGTCCCGGGCTCGAATCCCGGTAAGGGCATTTATTTCTGTGGTGAGCAAAAACATTAGTTCTTGAGACATGGATGTTTTCTACGTATTTTAGGTACCTATATCTATTAAATATATCATCGTCTAGTATCTACCCATAAAACAAGCCTTATTGAGCTTACTATAGGACTAGTTCGATTTGTGTATAAAAATTGTCCCGTAATAGGTATTTATTAACCGACTTCAATAGAAGGAAAATGAGAACCTCCTCTCAGTTCGTCTGCATGTTAGCTTTTTTTAAATCTATGTATGTTCCCCGATAACTCTTGACTATGTTAGCCAATTGTGATAATCCTTGTTTCAAAGCAGGTACTCCCAAATTGGTCTTATATTAATTTGGTGAAGGTCTGATGATGGGATCTAGGAGGAATCGAGGGAACTCCTCAAATATGATAGGCACGCGTATGGCGCTTTCGGTATTTTCTGTAGTTAATTGGAGTCAGTTTTACTTTCTGACTGAACACCTTTAAGTACTTAGAAAAAAAACATTTATATATTACACTTGAGGCCTTTTACATCTTGAAGCTCTTAAAGCTTAAAATATGAAATCTGAGGGTTACTTCCGCAATGTTTGCGAGCGTGCATAAGATACTCGACTACTCTTAGTTTAAAATATCATTAATATCCATAATAAAAATGACAATTAGGTCCAGCTCTCGTACGTTCGAAAAGTTACGTGATTACCCTGCTATTATGTACCTCTACTAGTATATATTTTATCGAAACATAAATACAAACGAACGCGTTTCCGTGCAGTCTCAATCTGTAAGGCAAGTTGGCAACGCGAACAGCGCCTCTGGCGGCCTTTAGTGGTAATTATTTGTTGCCATACAAATTGAGACTAAACCACACTAAACGCAAACGCAATCGTTTTCATAAAATAAACTTAAGTATTTTTATAAAAATATCTTAGAGGGTACTTGACCTAATAACCCTGACCTAAATGACCATTTTTAGAAAAAAATGTGGCCCCTTCATCTTCTCACGTCTTTATTTGTCCACCATACACTTAAATGTGTTTTAATGATCTGAAATAGTTAAATTGTTTTAAAATTTTAAAGTATTCCTGTTAGGTAATTAGTCATGTTGTGTTCCGTATTTTGTAATTCATTTTTTGAACGGATGTGAGACATCGTGTTACCGGAATTCTTTTTTTTTCAACAAAGTTAATGCTAAATGACAATGTGCACCATTCATTACGCAGGAATTTCTCAAATGTCAAATTAATGACGATGACTGAGTTTTTTACTTAACTGCGGAACGCCAACTTTTTTTTGGTGTCATTTGATTTGGTCGATTTTTATTTTACATGTAACGCCCTAACATTGCCCTATATTTTAACTATTTAATTTACCAATCCTATTCCTTTAAATGAATAAACCAAAATTCAGAATTCATCCACCAAAATCCAACCTTACCTCACAATACAAACGTTATCTTTCCTTTCCCAAGTGTTTCCACTCCGCCGCAGAAACCTCCCGGTACCAGGCTCGCATATTCCGAGGGAGCTCATCGGAAGGGACCAGACTCGTGACGTCACAAGACACGCCCACGCGCCCCTCTACTAATCGCCGTCCCGACTTAGGATATCGTTGAAGTTATAATAGGATATGCGCATAGTGTCTTGGAATGAGTAGGGATTAAATTGGACTAGGAAGTTTTTCTCGTATTTATAGGTTAAGTGACTGTTGTTAATTGTGTAATGTATCAAACTAACGTTAGGTACATAGAAAATTTTCATTTCTAGAACAATATGTGTGCATGGTCTGTCCCTATGTCATGTCATGGCTGTTTATTTTAATGTAACCATTAAGGCGTAGGGTAGGGCAAGCCATTCTCCATACAAAGGTTGTGCAAGTTTTTTGCGTTAGTTTTGGCATTACAGCATTTAATTTTATTTTATGTTTTTACATATTGGATATACGCAGAACTTGATGTTAAAATTAGGCATTATTTCAAAAAAAATCAAATTCAAAAATATACAAAAAATAATTAAAATTAAAAAAAGAAAAACATCAAGACATAGCTAACAAAAAATAAGCATATGGACCAAAAAGTAACTGGAGTGCAAACACAAACGAAGAAAAACTTGCACAAAGTTTGTATGGAAAGAGCTTGCCCACCCCTTCGCCTTAAGGTTATGTTACCTAAGTATCTTCTTCTATGTCGTTTCGCTCTGGGCGGAGCGGTCGTGGTCACGTCGAGGCGTCCACGTCAGTGGTAGTGGCGGACACAGCTCTCCGCACGATCTCCCGCCATCTCTCCCTGTTGGCAGACTGTCAGGCGCAGTCAGACACGCGGTTTCCTACAGCGGATTTCACTTGGTCAGTCCAGCGCATAGGTGACCTGCGGCGTGATTTGACACCCTCCTCCTTTCCCTGCACGACCAGCCGTTCGATGGAGTCGTTATCCCGCCTAGAGACATGTCCAAAGTACTGTAGTATGCGCGACTGTATACTATGGCCGACAAACGTTGTGATGCTGAGCTCCTGGAGTATGGACGCGTTCGTGCGGAACTCCGTCCACGATATCCCGAGCATCTTTCTCCAGCACCACATTTCCAGAGCATCTATCTTCCCCTGTCCACGTCTCTGCCGCGTAAAGAAAAATGGGGAAAACAAGTGTTCGCACGAGCCTGACTTTGGTGGCTTTCGTAATGTTGCGATTCCTCCACACTTTCCTTAACTTCTCCATCGCAGTTCAGGTTATGGCCATACGTCGTTTTACTTCATCTACGCAGCCGCCGTTGTTTGAGATTAAAGCCCCGAGGTATACGTTAGGCCTGAACCACATCGCAATTCGCAATCTGCGTCACTTCTGGCGAATTGTCGTTGACGCGATTCACGATCATAATCTTGGTCTTAGATCGGTTTATTTTTAACCCAAACATAAGGCTTACGCGCTCCATTCTATCTCCTATCTGCAATCGACATATTGCGAACGACATTAAATACTAATATTGCAAATAACATTCAGGCGAGTGAATAGGCATCTTCTGGGTGAGCTTGCTTTATCGTCAGCCTCATTTTTGCCCCCTGGATAGCCAAGAGCAATCCCATTTTTAATAAAAAAGGGCGTGCCATGAAGGGTTTTAAGTATATCGCGTTTTTTGAAAGGCGTCATTATTTCTCTGAATTCTCTGATTATAGAAAGATGATTGCTTAAAATTAACAAAAAGTAAAACCTTTATATTCTTGTTTTCCTTTAGCCTACCCAAATACTTCATTATAAACGACACAATTAAGTAAAATCATGGTATTTAACCTAATCTAAAATCTCACGTGGAAGATAATATGAATAAAACTTCACAAAGTCGAAATTGGTTCAAAAATTCCATTTCTGAAGAGTGTTGCATGTAGTTATTTCGTGCGCGGAAGACATAATTAAATGTGTCTCTTACACGAGGGGCGTGGCTTACAGAATCGAGGTATCCTCTTAAGTTCTTATAGTACCTAAGTAGGTACCTACGTAACGTAGCTATCTGTCTACATTTTTGACTAGGTATGCAATACATTTCGCTGGTTGCAAATGTTGAGGCTCGTGGTTGTGTGTGGACATAATATGAGTAAAACAGAAACGGGGGAAATGAAGTAATTATGTAGATAATGTCTATTCGAACACGCTACAACTATCAACAACAGCAACACAACAACAACAGCAACAACAACAGCTCATTTGCTACAGCCCATTTGCTTATGTTTTTTACCTATAGCGTTCACTTTGTAGGCCGTGAAAATCTGCGGGCAAAAATCCGAGCACAAAGCGGATACCGAGAAGACGAGAAACTCATCATATCGTTTCTCGAGGGTTCTCAGGTTTTCTCGCCGTGAGTCTGTAGGGGCTATAATATGGTTGGCCGGAGTAGGTATGCGTAGCACTTATTAATTATGCACTTATTGTTAATAAATGTCTTCTTTCTTTCTTTCTTTCTTTATTATATGGCCGCATTCGAGTGCTGTCAACTCTTTTAGAATTACAACCCTTCGAATCTTTCATAATATGTTTCAAATTGTATTGAATTCATTTAATTGTCTATCTATTACGTTAGGTATTCATTTACTACGTATTCACGAGTTCACACAGGACGTGTAGATTCTACACATCCTGTGTGAAACCTATACTTTCTATCAACGAAGTATTCGTATTTCGTTTGTTTCATTTTCGTACAAGCGGTAAGGTAGACGCAAAGCAAGTGAAGGCCGAAGGGCGAACGTTTCCGCCCCAAGCGACCTGTGTTGAGCTGGCAACGTTGCATCACCTTTTCATATGTTGAGGGCAAATGCAGTTACAGAGTGAATAATCCGTGCCTTTCGTGAAAACTCCGAGTAGGTACGACTAGACCCGAAGTGGATAACAATTATCGTACTTATTAAATGATTGACACGTTGTTTGTTAATGTGAAACTTTATTATTCAACGTCAAATGTCAGAATGAAAACTGGTAGTAATTTGACATGACAGCTGTAAAATAATACGGTAATAAAATGAAATAAAAAGAAATTTATTCAATAACACAGACAAGTTACGAAATTAAAACCAAACATACAAAAATATAGTATGTCTGCGTATTGAAAGGGTTCGAGACTCAGCGAGCGCTGATTTTCAGTCTCCACCCAGCAGGGGGCCAATTCTCGGTCCGATCGAGATGCATGTCTATAGTGACATTGTATAGAATGGTAGAGTCACTTGTATGAAATCTCGAATAGAGATCATCTCGATCGAACCCGAGAATTGGCCCCCATAGCCTTACAACTAAGTCTTAAGCCTAATGATAACAAACGAAGCGAGTTCCCTGTCATGACGAGAAGATATATAACTAAATTTAAACTGAAATGCGTAGGGGTTTTTCTACATTTTACAATTAAATAAATACCTACCGCTTTTTACTGCGTAGGTACATTTAAAAGATTACTTCCTGACTGGCGCGGGATGCGCGGAAGCCGGGCATTACGATTGCAGTCCCAACTGCGCAAACGTAATAGGTTTTGATATTATCTGGTCACGCGAAAGGATAAAATACCACATATCTTATTGATCCCGTTACGCCAAGCTAGGAAGTCGCCTTAGGCCGGGTTTGTTAAGAGGGTTAGTGATGAAATTTTGGTATCTTGATACATTTTTCGACTTATCTTAACGATATAGGTACCTAAGGTCTAACAGATTTTTATAAAACCGTGCCTTACCTATATATAGTAAACCTGAACAGTGCAAGCATATTCACAAGAAAAGTTTAACGAATAACTCTAACCTTACGTAACAACGTCTTGCGGCGGGTATCCTTATTAAACAGACCTACAGACCATGCAACGTTACCTTGAGGGTCAATTTATAAACTTCACAAGATACTCAACCTTCTTGTAACTCATTACGAGTATTACCTCAACCTATCTTATAAAATCACTCTAAAAAACCTAATACGCGTCACGACCTCAATATACGAGTAACCTTGACTTAAAACAAAACTTAACAACTAAGACTTAAGATCGTGATTCAAAGGGCAAGGAAGCGAAGGGCTTGAGAAGGGCGTGGCGAGGGGGCGGGGCGAGGCGCTCGGGCCCGCCCCGGGGAGGGGGCTTGCGTACGCGCGCACGCCCTGGGCAAATGCAGTATTATTAATTCATTATAATTAGGTTGTTATAATGATTGTTGTTACTAGGGAGTGATGTATAATTGCTTTTATATGGTTTAAGGTACTTGTTCGATACTAAGTAGGCACTTACATACCTATGTTGTTTTCAATTAGATTATTAGAATTATGACTTAAGACACACTGAAGGTATACATTTTACTCCATCATTATAAGTAGGCTTTCCTACAATTGCTAAATTTTTATGTCCTCTGCCTACTCCTTTTGGATATAAAGGTGATGTAGGTTCATGTGTGTATATGTATGTTACATACCTATATTTTATTCAAAAATTTGGGACAAGTGATGATAGCAACATACCTAGGCACTCACAGCGACGCGACGCGAGACTAAGAATATCTACCCTCCTCTTTCTAATTTGCACAGTGCGAGTGAGACGAGAGTCGCTGACTCGCGCTCGATGTAACGTGGCAACAAGTTTATTATTTTATTTAGGTATTTATGGATCAGTCTTACAAATTACAAAACTAAAATGATACTCGTACCTACTACTCGTAGTTCTTATAGGTAGGTAGGTAACGCCACTTTTCGTCAAGCACACATGTTGCTAGACGCACATATAGGTCCTATCTGGTTTATCTTTATCACATTTCTTTTTTGTTTTAGGTAGGTCATCTCGGTCTTATTTGGAACAGAGCAGCCCAACTGAGGGAGTAACTTATCTACCTATAGGTACTGAAGAACGCAGCTTAAAACCACTAACAACTCTGTAGGTAGGTAATAGGCACTTTTTTTCGTGGAGAACACCTGCGATCCAGGTACCCAGTCATAGGGGAATGTCTGGGTTACGTGGCATTTCTATCCACTAAAAATTCTACGGTGACCGCCATCTGCGCTCTAATGCGGAGGACTCCAGGATCTCAGTACTGAACGCACTGGAGCCCCTGAAAACCTTATGATGTGTGTGGCATGGCGAAGCACCAAATTGGAGTCGGTTTTATTGGGTATAAAATTATTGATTTGAGGATTCGTTGTATGGACTACTAGAGACAATCGCAGGTTCCTCTGTCTCAACCTAAAAAACCTTTAGAAGAGGTAGGGCACAGCGAAACGTCATCTCGCTCAAATTTGGAGCAGCCCAACTGAGGAAGTACCTCCACCATACAGAAGACCACAGCTATAATAGCATCACTACTTGCCTCTTAGGTAGGTACTTATGCGGTGTTGTGTTCCTGGTGGTGAGTAAGAGGCCAGGGCTCCCGAGGATGCGACGTGTTGGGAGTGAGGGGCCTGCATATGTCTCTAGCTTGACAGCTGGAGACATCTGCGGGTCCCTCACTCTCAACACAGCGCATCTCCAAGTCCATAAAGGGTCGGCAACGCACTTGTGATTCCTCTGCAGTCGCAAGTGTCCATAGGCTACGGTGTCTGCTTATCATGAGGCAGGCCGTAAGCTTGTTTGCCACCGTCGTGGTATAAAAAAAACTTAGTGCGTCATCGGGAGCTCTGGTGACCGCACTCACCACCAGGATCACAGCACCACATAGGTACCTACTACCGTGTAGACTCGGGCAATAATAGGTTTCTTCCCCGCCTGTCGTAAAAGGCGACTAAAGGGGGTCATTAGGGTTGCGAGTACACCTCGTAGCGGGGACCACAGCACCCGACCATCAACCGCAGGGAAGGTGAAGTCGGTTGATAGGGGCCAAAAGGAGTACCTAAAGCGCAAGGGGGGTCTCCAGTGCGTTCAGTAGTGAGATCCTGGAGTCCTCCGCATTAGAGCGCAGATGGCGGTCACCGTGGAGTTTTTAGTGGATAGAAATACAACATAACCCAGTCATTCCCCAATGACTGGGTAGGTACCTACTTGGATCGCAGGTTTTCTCCACGAAAAAAAAAGGCTGCCGGTGTCCATGTCCACTTACCATTCGTAAATATTTGATATGCATCTGAAATTTTATACCACGTTGGTGGCAGACAAGCGTACGGTCCGCCTGATGGTTAGCGGTCACCGCACCCTATGGACGCCTGCAACTCCAGGGTTCTAACTTGCGCGTTACCGACCCCTCAAACATTTATACACTCCTTTCTTGAAGAATCCCATACTGTAGTCCGTCGGGAAAACCTCGGCAAGGAGCTCATTCTACAACCGGAGCGTCTGAGGGAGGAAGTTCCTCTGAAACCGTACCGTACGCGACCATTCAGGTTCTAAGGTGTGAGGATGAATGCCCTGCCGACGCGGCGAGCAGTGCGACAAAAAAATGCAACAAAAATGCCTATTTTATATGATATTGGTGGCAAAAAACCAAATGGCCAGCATGGTGATAAGTGGTCACTGTAGCCTATGGACATCTCTTTCCTCCTTATAGACTGGGTGGCCTTGCTAGAATATAAACCGACAAGACAAAATGTGTGTGTCGTTTGGCCTTGTTTCACAGACTGGAGTAAGGTTGCGTGATCTAAGTATGTTGAATGTGTTTGCAAGTTCATAAAGGTCAAAGTCTTTTGTTAAATCACTGACTACATATGAAGGGTCCACGAAAAAAACATGTCTAGACCACTTAAATTTCATAACAAAAAGCAACCTAACTGATAAAAACATAAGGTGCAAATTGCCTTTGAAATTTCAAAGGACTAGACATGTTCTTTCCTTGGCCCTTCATATAAAGTCAACAACTGTTCCATTCCTAGTTACGCTTGCCGAGTTAAAATGGTCTAAGTAATGATGAAGCTTTCAACCTGGAACATTATCAAATAAATAAATAAATATTGGGGGACAGCTTGTATTATGGATAGTAGACGACGATATTCATATTTATATAGATAACTACCTACATAGAAAACATCCAAGACCCAAGAACAAAATAAATATCCGTGCTAAATGAACAAATAATGCCCTGGCCGGGATTTGAACCAAGGATCTCTAGCTTCTAGGCTAAACATGCCGTCAAATGTATGTAGGTAGGTACGTTGGTACTTATCGGATTTTTATACCATATTATCTATTTTAATTTAAAAAAAAAAAAAATATTTTTAGACAACAATGGTCCATAAATACATAAGTACCTTACAACTAACATACATTGGTACAAACATTATAACTTAAAAACTAGCACTATACAAATAAACACACTACAACCACAGAATAAATAAAAGTGAGTAGGTACTGTATTAAAATGAACTCGTTCATTTCACACAATAATAATGTATTAATTAAATTTAAGTTCTCATGTGAGTGATTGTGAATTCGTAATGAGAAATTTTAAATAAATAAGCATTCTGATTATTGTGTAACTTTAACTTAGTAACATATATATGTATGTAGTCCGACCTCTAACCACTAATGGCTTTAGCAGTTAGCAGAAAAGAGTAACGATGTGAGACTTTACTATGGATGATAGAATTGATAGACGAAAATACTTAATTATTTGGAATTTGGTTAAAATGTATTTTGGTTAGATTCGCAATGAATTGGACAGGTCTACTACTGGTACAATCTACCGTCGTCGCGCTGAAATGGACCTTAGTTAGTTAGAAATGAAAGACATAAAATAATTAGACTAACTTCTTAAAGTTGAGTCTAATTATTTTATATGAAAGACATAAAATAATTAGACTCGACTTCTTAAAGTTGAGTCTAATTATTTTATGTCTTTCATTTTATTCAGTTTGTGTTGTTTGACTGATTTAAATTAAGTGTTATTAAGTAAATAACATTTGATACTTACTTATATTGTTGCCAAATTGAAACTAAGACTAAGAAGTTGAGAGGTGTTTTTATTGATTTCTGTTCTTTCAGGCATATAGCCGTGTATACTTATATAAATGACGTAGCATATTTAGTTCTTCGAAACTCAAGAACATTTATTTTTAATTTTCATACAAAATAATTGAATATATCTCTACCGATTTATCGCTTTATTTTGCGATTTATTTTACATTTATGGAAAAGGACCTTAAAAGTTAACGTGGAGTTAAGCGAAAGGTTTTGTCAAGTATGACAATGACAAATTTGAATGACACACGCACTTCAATAAAACCGCACACAGTACTTACTTACTCAGTATTATGTATATCAAAGTGGTTTGCGTTTTTTAATTGGGGAGTCCGTGCGAAATATTGGTGAGACCATCTGAGTTAAAACGTTGGCCTACCTAATTTAGTACAATTGAGAACCTTTAGGACGAGATGATGCGATGCGATCTGCTATGCTTACCTACCTAATTGTTTTTTTTTATCCTATTGAATTGATTGATTGGTCATTTCATTCGTGAATCCAAACCTCTCGCAAAGCTACGGGCCGACAGCCCGATCCAAGATTCAAAATGTGATTGTGATATCCCCAATTTTAACGCATCCGTTTTACAAAAATAAAAACGATATCCGAAGGATTTCTTGTACTATCTGACGACTAAAATTAAACGCAAACGAAGCATTCAGCAGAATATACCATAGGCACTACCTAAATGGAATTTATTTAACAAAAGGATAGTAGGTAATTAAACAGGAAAAAATATTAATACTTATCTAAAATACAATTACACGAGAAACTATGTTTTTATACATTTCTTTGGAATCATCACATCAGTCTTCACGCATTTCTACACTTATTAGCACTTCCCAATCCTTCCGCGCCGCTATAAATCTTTCACCTCAATTTTCACCCATTTTCGCTTAACTCAGCGACTTGTAACTTCACATACTGATACATCAAGTCCCATCATGCAATATTATCATACATTCCTTCCATAAAATGTTGTCAAAATGATCTTTTAGCCGTAAAATCTTCATGTAATTCGGCAAGCACCCGGGCGCGCGCGGGCCGCGCTAGGCCTAAATATCGGGAAACTGCGACGGGTTGCTGCGACCCTGGTACCGCCCGCACAAATGTTACACGCATTTACAGGCGTTTCGACAACATTTTCTACACATTGGACAACCTTAGATAAACATCTGAACATGATATTGTGAAAAGCACAAAGTAGCGATATTTTTTGTACTTACATTAGTACAAAATATCGCATAGGTAAGTACTTACTACTAATTGTTTTCGACCGTCATGTCTCTAAAGGGTAATATTAGAAAGGCCTGTCAAATTTTGTTCCATTTGTAGTCAACATTAACATTACAATACGGTATTTCACTGATAGTCAAATCAGCAACTTTTTACGAAACGTCAAAAACACTCGGTCAGTATGAAGTTCGTAGGGAAATTGTGCCTTATGGACGTCACAATATTGTATGTATGGTCAAGCTGCGTCCTTTTTTTATGTTCATCCTATTTAAAAATCTTTAAAATTGCAGAAATAAGCTGAAGTATGATTTTTATCAGAGTGTTTTTGTAAGATTTGTTTATCGGTAACGTATAAAATAGATTTTTTGTTGTAAAATACCATATTCTCGACACTGTTATAGATGAAGTAGTACACCTACATATATTATTAGAAACAGTATGGTCTATAAATTATTCATAATATTCCCTACTTGGCTATAATAAGTTGAATAAATGACATTATTTGACGGCCTGTTTAGCCTTGTTGGTAGTGACACTGCCTCCGAAGCTAGAGGTCCCGGGTTCGAATTAGTGTTGGTAAAGACTTGAGTCTTTGGAGTCTTCATTCCGAAGACTTAGGTTTTTAGACTAATGGAAGCTTGAGTGTTCTGTAGAGACTCGAGTCATCTAAAAAGACTCGAGTCTTCTATAGAGACTTGAGAGTTATGTTTACTAAGTGCAAACAAAAGGCTTTTAACTCATTATGATTAGAACTCAACTGTACTTGAAGAAACACGTAAGGTTACGCGGCCTACTCAGTGAAGTAGGTACTTTAAAAATTAGTTCATAGGATAGAAACTTCAAAAGTGAGCCTTTGCCATTCAGATTCAAGTATTTTGAGGCACGCCTTTTACTTTAGTAAAAGGAAAATACTATAAATGATACGATCGTTCGAGTCTTTTCTAAGGCTTGAGCACAAAGTACAATATATATACTGAGATAGAGATACCAGTGAAATACTCCACATAGATCGTAGCGCCGTTGTGTATTTAGTAAGAACTAACCGCACGACCGTTGCATCCCTGTCAATACAATAATTATGCAAGTGCGATAGAGATAGCACCCAGTGACATCTGGTACAAACAAGTTAAACTAACATTTCCATAGAAAAATTCGTACTTTGAGCTAAAAGGCCCCTGGGCTTGAGTTGTGACTACAGGACTCGATAAGACTCGAAAAAGGACTCGACTCATGACGCAAAAGACTCGGAAGTCTATATAAGTCGAGTTCTTGAATTCGAGACTCCAAAACTTTAGTCTTTGCCAACACTAGTTCGAATCCTGGCCAGGGCATTATTTGTGCATTTAGCACGGATATTTGTTCTGGGGTCTTGGATGTTTTCTATGTATTTAAGTATGTATTTATCTATATAAGTATGTATATCGTCGTCTAGGGGTATAGTACAAGCTTTGCTTAGTTTGGGACTAGGTCGATTTGTGTAAGATTGTCCCCCAATATTTATTATTTAGTTATTTATTATTTCTTTAATAAAATAACCATAATTAACACCATATTAATCGTTTCATTTATCCAACAGTGAGAAACTTAATTAATGATTCCAGAGTCCGTTCCGAGGCCATAAAATACTGAAAAACAATCAAATGTTGACAATAATTATCGTGTCAATTCAAACCAGCCAGCGCTCCTTTCTAATTTATTCTCTTTTCAAATTAAATTCCTCTTTCACGGTGCCGCTTTCTCGCGGGTCACGAGTTGCACACTTCATATCCGTTCTCTTCTGAATGCACAATAGGAATCGCGTCGTCTCTCTTCCTCTCAAACACCGCCGCGTCCCGCGTTCACTGTCGCACGTTCGCGGCGTTGCCAGCTAGCGCGGCCTATGCGACGCGATGTGACCTTGTCGAGTCGACGCGCTCTAGTGGTGTTGCGATGCTTCAAGAGTTTCAAGACTGATAAATAATGTAGATTTACTACCGATGATTATCTTGACACGCGAGGAAAATTGTTCTGATAAATGGATTGTAGTAATTAGATTCGATAGCATTATTGCAATAATTAACAGAAGTATGAATAAATATCGAGTACCTATTATACCAAAGTGGGCATATTGCGCAAAGCGCGTATTCGTTCGAAGGAAGACTTCGAACTCTTCGAAGGACTTAGGTATTGCCATGTTAATGACTTTGTTCAGAATTAAAATGCAGTGCCCTTTGGGTGAGATAAGGCCCAATTTTTTGATTCCGTTGTGATTTGGTTGTGATACAAATGTTATCCATAAGTATAAATAGTATGACAAATTTTCGTGTCACAACGGAAACAATTAAATTGTAGTCGAATTAGTTCCAAAAATTTGGTCCGCACCACTTTACGAAGATTACTCGGTACGACAATTATACTACCCCTAGTAGAATGGGGTCATTCATAGTTTAAAAAAACAGAAGTCTCTTGTGGTCAATAGTAAACGGGTTATGAGCATGTAACTAAGTTATGTTTTTATTACATTGATTTACAAACATATACAAATGGAGACATCGTTTATGCGGATTAGGTAAGAGTCCATTCAAAAATTGTTCATTAAGCCTTACTTTAACTTTTGATGTGTCCACATGAAGCACGCGAGCCTAATTCTGTGTACCTATGGACAAAAATTCTAAGATCGAAATTACGAAACTTTCGTACCTATCTGAAGCAGCTATTTTATAGGTACAGGTTACAGGATGTCCCAAAAGTAATGCAAGATTTGAATTTGCCGCTATTAGTGCATATAAGTGAAGGCAACCAAAAACCAAAACAAGTAAATTTTTAACAAAAAAACACCGACTCGAAACTTTGCCAGCAGACCCCATCCTCTTGGTATATAATTTGAGGAGATCCTTCGATTTTTCCAAGATCCCGTCATCAGATCCAGACTTGGTGACAATGGGACCAACTAGAAGACACATCACCATTTCAAACAAAAAAAGAATTTTTGAAATCGGTCCACTAGTCTCCGAGTAATCGGTGAACATACATAAAAAAAAAATATTCCGACGAATTGAGAACCTCCTCCTTTTTTTGAAGTCGGTTAAAAATGGAGCGTTACACGCTGGGACAAGGTGTTGAATTTTGAAAAATAACGAAAGTTTGGCGGCCACAGTTCCAAAATATCGTTCCAAATACCTTTGTTTGTGAAAAAAGTCATTGAAAAATCCAGGGAGACTGGTTCAATTCGTACAGTTGATCAGTGGTCGTCCAAAAACAAGCCCTTCTTATGTCAATTTCGAAGCAGTGCGTAAGACTATTCATGAAAGTCCATCGGGAACGTCAAATTTTCGAAATACGGCCGCAAAACTTTCAATAAGTTTCAAATATTGTTCAATAATAATAATACGTGGTCCTATTGTGTAACGCTCCATTTTTTACCGACTTCAATAGAAGGAAGGAGGTACTCAGTTCGTCTGCATGTTTGGAGGAGCGCTCGTGGCCCAGCGGTGCCGGCGAACCGCGTGCGGTAAGCGAGGTTAAGCAATGTGGGCGCAGGTCAATTCTTGGATGGGTGACCGCTTTGAGTGGTTACTAACTGAGCGCGCCCGTGCTTTGGAAGGCACGTTAAGTCGTTGATCCTGGCTGTTGTCTATGACAGCAGTCGTTAAGCCAAGTTAGAGGCCTTCGGGCGGCTTGAGAACTTCTAACAGTCAAGTTGCCCACTCACTTGACAAAGGGGGGTCGAAGTTGCACAACGTCCGTAGGGAGTACCCACCGTTACCCTACACATGACCCCTGGGTGGTGCTAAAAGTGCAAAAAAACTGTGTGTGAGTAGGCAACTTGACTGTTAGAAGTTCTAAAGCCGCCCGAAGGCCTCTTACTTGGCTTAACGACTACTGTCGAGACAGCAACCGGGATCAACGGCTTAACGTGCCTTCCAAAGCACGAGAGCGCTCAGTTAGTAACCACTCAAAGCGGTCACCCATCCAAGAACTGGCCTGCGCCCACATTGCTTAACCTCGCATACCGCACGCGGTATACATATAGGCGGGTGCCGCTGAGCCACGAGCGCTCTAGGTAAATAATATTACAAGTGTATAGGTGGATTCACAAGAAATTAATGACAGTGAATCGATACGCTACGCTCATTAATCAACGGATAAGTATACTTAGATGTAATAAACATTACTCGGGATTCATAATTTCAGCCGATAGACGTCCACTGCTGGACCAAGGCCTACCGAATTTTCACAATGACCGGTGTCTTACGCCGCCCTCATCCAGCGACTTCCCGCGATCCTGATGACCAGATAGTCGATCTCCAAACGCTGTATGTCTTTCGGTACCTGACCGCCACTGGAGAATCTTTCTGCCTTAACTGCCATCGGCATATGTTCTATGAGCTATGTGCCACTTGCTTAGCTCATCAATATTATACACGTAAGTAGTTGTTTTAAAACTATTCCTGCAGACGTACTGTCTAATACAGTTTTGCGTCATTATTGACTTTACGTCATTATAATTGAGTTAAATGTGAACAAATGGAAAAGATGACTGATCCTTGGCCCAGGATAGGATGGATCGACAAAGTGAGAGACGATATGAGTAGCATATAGGTCTGTAAGTGAGTGATGAGAGGACGGGACGTAGAGAAGTATACAAAGGAAGAAAAGACAAGCATCTTTTCCATGAGTGTGGTCCATCTTAGACCTTGTCTTAACTTTCCCGCAGGTTAGACTTACCATTTTTGTAACCTCATGACCGCCACACTACGAATGAAGTGACGTACTCTGTACGCCACGGAACTAACAATCTAGTACGTTATGATCATGTATTGATGACTGTGGCGTGTGAGGCATTCCATTGGCTGTCATCACGACTAGATGACTGGGGCGGTGAAGAGGTTAAAGAAGATAAAACATGTTGCAGCGACTGTCAGTAGGTAATTAGAAAAAATGCAAGCGCATAATTACTATCAGGAGGGCCGTACGCTTGTTTGTTACAAATGTACATAGTATTAAAAAAAATGTGATCGTTAAAATCGCCGTGAAAGATGGCAAATAAGTGGAATTGAAACCAAATAGGTAAAAAATTAAAAAACCGATAGAAACGAAAATAGTAGGTAAGGCACTGGTCCCACCACCGGCGACGAGCGATAAACGAGAAGGATTTAATACTATGAACGAGTGGGCGAGCGGGCGAGCGCCGGCGGTGGGACCAGTGCCTAAAACAAGAGAATCTTTAAATTGTAAAAACACACCCAGGACCTTTTCGGATGTAATTTGTTTAAGTATTTCGGCTTTTTTGCATTCTGCTGGCTGCTTGATACGATATCCACGGCCACATTATGTTATCGTACAGTTTGGATCCTAAATTACACGACGATACATAGTACGATTGCGGAGAAGAGGCTCCTCGTGAACGCTTTAGTCTCAGAGTAGATAGGTACCCCAGAGAAGAAGAAATAATAACACCACTACCGAGCGAGATGGTCATATATTAAATTGAACAAGAGCGACAGAGAGAGATATATCACTTGTTGTTTATGGTAAACACAAATTAAAGAGGTTGTTTATGGTAAGCCGCCAGCCGTTTAAGACAACTTCTTAATTTAGCTGCATAAGAGGATTTCCGTCCATCTTGGTGAAACGCGTATAGGATCTCTATGATTTTTTTTACTCTGACGCTCTAGTTCTGGATCGATCTTGGATAACCTGTACCTTCAGTATGGTATTTTGAAACGAAAGTGAGTATCTACAGAGATGTTTGAGATTTTTTAAATATCGGCGTCGCACACGCGAGTCTCCTAGAGTAGCAGTCGTCCATAAGCTACGGTAACTGCTTACCACCAGGCGGGCGGGACGATTTTTGCCACTGACGAAATATAAAAATGTATCAGTAGGTATAAATCATAGTGATTACTGATTGGTTAAGTTAACGATGTCTGTCATACTTACCCATTATATTTGGTTAAGTTAATGATATCTGTCAAACTTACATTACTTACCCATTATATTTGCCGGAGCGCTCGTGGCCCAGCGGAGCCCGCGTACCGGCTTAACCAGCAACGTGGGGGCGGGTCAGTTCTTGGATGGCTGACCGCTTTGAGTGGTTTTTAACTGAGCGCTCCCGTGTTTTGCAAGCCACGTTAAGCCGCTGATCCGGGCTGCTTTCTACGACAGCAGTCGTTAAGCCAGGTTAGAGGCCTTCAGGCGGCTTGAGAACTTCTATCAGTCAAAATGCCCACTCACTTGACAAGGGGGGTCGCAGTTGCACCACGTCCGTAGGGAGTACCCACCGTTCCTACACGTGAACCCTGGGTGGTGCTAAAAGTGCAACAAAACTGGCAACCGTACTTGTCTTCTCGAAGACCACACGGTTCGAAAATAAATGCCATACGATTATTACTATTATTATATTTGCTTATTAATTTGATGATATTGATGAGACCCGGATTAACCTAAAAACATCGATCCATAAGTACATCAACATCACATGTTATAAAACGAAAGCTCATTATAATTACACACGTGAAAACAACAGGAACAATAACAACAACATGATCATGAGAAAAGATTGTAGCTCTTCAATTACTCTGGTCTTAAAACAATGGCGTGGCGTGGCGTTATTTAAAACCTTCTGCTTCATCGAAAATGTCCAGGGAATAATTCCTCCTGCCAACATGCAAACACTGATGAATTAACATCCACAATACAACAGGTCCTATCTCCATTGCCCGGGAAGCAAAAATGTACCTTAATAATTTATGACAAGGTTGATTTTTAACTGGATGTAGTTCCATTTGTGTTTTGAATTTGGAACTTACGTTCTTTTCTTTATTTTTGGCTGCGGTAGGCGGTCGTTGGAAAGGGACGGTTTTTTATGTCCCTTGGGAGTTTTTACGTGACGTCTGGATTTGGCCCGTATATCCGGCGATTGTGATAAATCCCTTTTATCGAGAGTTCAAGGAACTGAAATTGACAAATAATGGTAGACTCATTATGGGCTACTATACTTGAGTTCAAAAAAGTTGATGTCGGAGAGTTGACAGTTATTATGTTGTTGCGTGGTAAGTTATCTATTCCCGATTAAATGTTGAGATGATTTGGAATACAAGTGCAATAAAAAGCGTTTAGGAAATGACCAAGTAATTGTCCTGGTGTTAGTAATAAGGTTTAATGTAAGAGGTATAACAGGAAAAGGTGGTAATCGCACTTATGAGTAACGGAACATCCTTTGTAGTCTGCTTCATTACTAAAAAGCAAGTCTCTGGTACGTATGAGGAACTATTTACTAATTTTTGAAGCAAGTTAGTTATTAGGTACGTTTATGAAGTAATTAATTTACAGCAAAGAAGTGGTCGGTCAAAAATAAGCATCTACACCTGCTAAGTGTAATGCCTCATTTAAATCTTGAAATTTAACTACCAGCTGTTAAATTGTTTCCAATATTATTAATTATACACAAACCAAGACTACACCAAAAATAGGAAGTCATAAAACACGACACGACTATCATCACAAAATAAACTACGGAACAGGCCAGACGAGACTACAAGCGCCATCTGTTATCGCTTTTACAAACTACTTGGTTATAGCACGTGGCGGTTCTGATTGGCCAACTGTGACGTGTCGGCAGTCGGCCGAGTGAGATAGTGCAATAGGTGAGTTTGTGTGTTGGAGGAAGGTAAAACAATAACAAAGCGTCCCATCGATTCGGAAGTTGAGTGCGCATCACGCGTGCTGTTAGTGATAACATAGGGAGCATTTATTGCCGGTGAGCAATAATCGTGTTGGGCTTAGGGTGCGTTCGGATACCCCGATAAGGCAAATGAGGGTTCTAACTTGTGAATTATATCAAATTTACGTGTCGCTTGAGCTAGCTTTCCTAATCTTAACGAGTCTTAACCTACTTACATTAAATGGAAATATTATTTCATAGACCGATAGAACCAGTTTTGCTAAACATTTTCAAAATATGAGAGAGAGAGAGAGAGAGATTAACTCGGCTACCGTGTTTTTGACTCGCCATTTTTTGCGAACTGCTGTCCCTGCCCAGCTAGTACTACAGGTAATACTGTCACGTTTTATAGCCTTAATCATCCAGGTTGACTGGTAGACAATGCCGTAGCCTATGGCATTAAGTCCGCCTTTTGTTCGATTTTTCTTTTGTGCAAGAAAGATAAAATACATAAAACATGACGATAAAAGTGATATAACCTACCGTGATAGCTGGGATGGTGCATTCGTGTTTTTTAAAGGGTCAGCAACGCGCATGTGATACCCCTGGAGTTGCAGGCGTCCATAGGCTGCGATAGCCGTTTTCCATCAGGCGGGTCGTACGCTTGTTTGCCAGTGACGTGATGTGGTATAAGTTTTTGGTCAAAAATTTCATTTGTGGTACCTACAATATTTTATTGCCAACTGTACTTTTTCTTCTTACTTGTTGAGTTGTTTCGAATGAGCCCAAACACGATGGGTTTATCTTGTGTAGTTTAGGAGTTGCTATGACCACCTTCTGTTTCCATCATTAGATCAGCTCTATGTCATAATAATATTGCATTGTCATCCGATTTAAACATGCATGCAAAATTTCAGCTCAATCGGAAGTGGTTCAAAATTAACTTGCAAGTTTTGATTACAGACCGACAGACAACGGGACAGGTGAAATTAAATAAAAGCTTGTAATATAGGTAATAAAGGGCCCGTCGACGAAAAATATACGGGAAATAAGAGTATCTGTTTGTTCCATTAGAACTGACGGTTGAATAGATATATTTATTAAATAGGTAATAAAGTTAAAAAAACTTAAGAAAAGGCCCTGTTGTATTGTATGTACTATAGTTGTGTGTGACGCGTTCGAATACACAATACATATATAAAATGTGTAACACAAACAAAACAAATGTCTATTCAAACACGTCTACTACATACAACAGATCCTTAAGTTTTTAACTATACCTACCTACCTACTTACGTTTTGCTTCCAATTTGATATTCTCTAAACTATTATAACTTTTACAATTCCTGAATTTTTAAACCAATTTTGCTGACTTTTGTAATGTTACCATTTACTTTTAAGGTTACATAGTAAGCAAGGAACCCTTTAAAGTTTCGCCATGTCCGTCCGCCTGTCTGTCCGTCCCGCTCAGTTAAAAAGTAATGGGGGGTTTAATTAACCATTTTTTAATTCAGAAATCCTTTTGGTCATACGTAATAGAGTCAAGTGTGCGTTATTTAGCATTATCTCGTATTATTGAATTGGACCCGGGTATGTCCTAACACTACAACCAAAACCGCCGGGGGATGGCCAGCAGCATACCTGGTGAGTGCGGTGGAGATACTGCGATCGCCAACCCGCATGCTAAGCGAGGCCATTATGACATTTATTCCCCCCAAAATTTGGGGAGGCCTATGTCCAGCAGTGGACGTCTTCCGGCTGATATGGATTATTGTATGTAGGTAAGTATTTGGAAACACATAAACTCACGCCTATATTCCGAAAAGGGATGGGCAGAGCACACGAAAGTTAATTTCAGTGCCACTTTTAGCTATTATATGTAGGTTTAAGGTTTATCTAGGTCTGTGGGTTTAAAGATGGATAAAATGTGATATTGCAGTGAAAGTTTGCTAGCCCATCTCCCACAACACACTTCAACCTGGTTCCCATAGTCGACTCTTACGACATCTAAGGGAAGAAAGGGGGTGCTATTATAACCCGGCACCATACGGGGACATGCTTTAATTACCTATGTCGCAAATAAATGACTGATTCCTGATAAGGCGGGCCAGACCTGACTTGAGAATTCGTATGTTTTTATACCTACAACTAGTAAAATCCCGGAAAAGCTGAGCAAGTATGGAGTCGGCTTCTGAAAATTAATATTTTTATTATTTAGTTTCCAGGATTCCGGGATAAAGCATCATGAAAAGGTAACTTTTAATTTTTGTAGGTTCTCACTATTTTCAGCGATTTTAGCAACATTCTCTTTGGTAAACAGTTTTAACGACATACAGGTTGTAACAAAAAAACAGTGATGGTCCGTTTAAGGGCGTCATAGGTATTGTGTTTTGATTACGGAATACGTATGTGTTTATGTTATCCTACTTTTCGGTATTCCGGGAAATCCCGGGATAATTAGTAAAATTAATTTGATTCCGTCTCCATACTACTCAACAACAACGCGATGTAGGTACTGAGACTGAAGTGCCTTTTTAAGGCACGAGTGAATAGGCATCTTCTGGGTGAGCGTGAGCTCGCTTCATCGTCGGCCTCATGCTTGCCCCCTGGCTAGATGCTGGCCAAGAGCAATCCCATTTTTAATAAAAAAAAGGCAAATAAGAATCGGAATTTCCGATGCCTGCTTGATAACTGATGGGTCCTGGCTTTGGGTCACTATGCGAGTTTTGCCAGTAAACTATATAACCCGTCCATGACGTGGCTGTCATGGGTTGGACTGCTTATCGGGTTGATTAGCTAGTCAATGTGACGATGTCTATTTTTTTTCACTTATCACACCAAGTCTCCCTAACCCACCGGTGAACATAAATTGTGCCAGTTACATCTCGTGTTTAATCGAATGCGTCAAATATATTTAAGGACAGCTCGCTCTCATCGATTTTTGACAAATTTTGATTTGATATTCCTCCGTCAAAGCTATAAATAAGTATATTTATGGCACAAACGGTTATCGGTTCTTCAATCCTTTATCTACATTTGCACGAGCCGAATCTGAAAGTAAACTTGAATACTTTTTTTATACCACGTCGGTGGCAAACAAGCGTACGGCCTGCCTGATGGTAAGCTGTTACCGCAGCCTATGGACGCCTGCAACTCTTAGGGGTGTCACATGCCCGTTGCCGACCCTTTAAGAATTTATACACTCCTTTCTTGAAGAACACCACACTGTAGTCCGTCGGGAAAACCTCGGCATGCTTCTCTGAATCCGTACCGTACTTACTTATTTTTATATGACTTATGGTCTAAACAAAGCTCTATTTTCGATATTAATACCTTTGCTGTTAATGCACTTTTATATATGAAATCTACATAATATTTTTTATTGACGTCTTTAACAACTTAAGTGAGATGTTTATTTTTAACGCATTTTCACAAAAGTTAAGGTAAAAGAAAAACTGGTTCATTGGCCTAAAATTGCCTAAGTCTCATGTCATTTATCTCGAAGACAGTGAGCTTTAAAGTAAATATGGGATACTATTTCGGTAAATCTCGTTGTTTGTAATACGATAAACAATAAAAAAACACGAGCAAATGGAGAGTTAAGGATGATTCACAGTAGACCGTTCCGTGTCCGGGCCGGCCCATTTAATTCTAGAGAAATACGCCGGCCGTTGCGTTTGCTGTCATAGAAAACGGGCGGGCCCGGACACGGAACGGTCTACTGTGAATCATCCCTTACACAACGAAATTCAGCTAGGAGCTCCTTAAATACAATCAGAATACGAACACGATCATATTGATGAACATTTTGATAAACTTAAATGCGAATTGTCGAACCAAACAAACCTCTTAGTGCTATTCGCCACACTGTGTATTCGCGTAGGCCCAGTATAATCTGTGGCGTAGGTGACCCGTAGCACTCGTAGCGCACGTAGCGGCCGTGTGCTACGGACGCCTACGCCCGTCTATTAATACATATTATTTATTTACGCCCACGACTTGCGTGGGACGTAACGGGATTTCGAGAATGCCAGGCATCCAGAGAATTGTCACAAAGAAAACTTTTATAACGAACGATTTGTAAGATTCTTCTTTGTACACGAAGGTTCAAAGGAGTTCCTGTCTTTTGGTACTTTTACGAGCCGTTCATATAATTATTTTGAACTAGCTTTTGCCCGCGACTCCGTCTACGTGCAACTAGTTAAATTATATAAATGATTGCTATTAAATTGTCGTAGGCGCATGTTTAAATATCGCTCGCCCATACAAACTACTACCCCCTTTTCTGATTTACGGAATAAAAACTATCCTATGTCCTTTCCCGGGACTCAAACTACTTCTATATCAAAATCTAAATCGGTTTAAGCGTGAAGAGGTAACAGACAGACAGACAGACGCAGTTACTTTCGCATTTATAATATTAGTATGAAAGTATGGATCAGTACGGATATAGCTCTGCGTATTTTGATACAAACGTAAGCACAATTACCCAGTAGTCGGGGGCGCGGTGGTAGGTTAGATCGGCGTGTGGAAGCGTCCATAGGCTACGGTGTCTGCTTAAGTGTTTCACATTATGGTGGCACCACACTTCGAGTATTTGTGCAAATATTCGTGTTGCAACTTGCATCTCTTTCTTTAATATCGCAAAAGAAAGGGAGGCGAACACGTAACCCGAAGTGTGTTTCCATCATCAAGCAGGCCGTATGGACGCTTGCGCCTCAAGAAAAGTATTAAGCGCGTTGCTGAGCCTTCTCTGATTTGAGCGTTCGTTGGTGTGTTTGAAGGTTCGTGTTTACAATGAATGAATTAAGACCCTCTATACACAGATACGAGACTCGCCCGTGAGATTTTTTTTTATTGAGGGACAATCTTAGACATATCGGTCTAGTCCCAAACTAAGCAAAACTTATATTATGAGTATTAGACGACGATGTACATACTTATATAGATAAATCAATGCTTAAATACATAGAACACATCCAAGACTCAGGAACATATTCGTTCTCATCATCATCATCATTTTAGCGTTATTCCCAGCACAGTAGCATCCTGAAGGATGCCTGGGGTCCGCTACCTAATCCCAAGAATCGGCGTAGGCACTAGTTTTTACGGAAGCGACTGCCATCTGACATTCCAACCCAAGGGGGAAACTAGACCTAAATGGACGTTCTCACCACACAAATAATGCCCTGACCGGGATTCGTATTCGAACCCGGAAATTCCGGCTTCGTAGGCAGGGTCTCTACCAACTAAGCCAAACTGGTCGTTTATGAAATGAGGCCTCTGTACACACATACGCAACTTGCATGCGAGTTTCGTCACATTGCGTGTTACCGTTGTATAACGAATTCAATAGATAGATGAGATAGAGTAGAAATATTTATTTTCGTTAATCATAGGTTTATGTATCATACATTGTTAAACAATATAGTTTTGTGTAATTCAATAGATCTGTCAAACCGCGCAATGTAGTGAAAATCGCATACGAGTGTGTAAATAGTGCTTTAATGACCCTTAGTTTCTCACCAGTTGAAGTTGTGAATTGCCTCTAAATTCTGAACTTAAGGGTTTACTAACCTCTGTATTAGTTTTGCTTGTTGTCGCTGTTCGGGACACAATGCTACGATTTATTGTATACCTGTTATGTAAACACCAAATCTTACAAAGTTCTAAACAATTGTCTGGGCCTCTATTTTCTAGATTGGTTACATACACGTTATGTACACTGTAGCATTAGTTCATAGACTGTTAGCTTAAGAGTCTCCTGACACGAAATAGTTATTACGAATTTATTTAGACCTACTTTATTTTTATTTAGACCTTTAGAGACCTTTCACACCTCTAAAACCTCATGTATTGACTAGGTATGGGGACTCTTTTCATCTCCGCTTTTATCTATATTATATTTCACCATAGAGGCTCTTTACATCTCTGTTTTTATAACTTATAGGAAAAGTTCATCGACACATTCGACAGTGTGCCATGTATTTATTTGTTGGTTGATGCTGCTTTGTATTCATGTCACTACATTACATTATTGTAATTGGATTGTAATCCTTGACATGTAAAAGAGCCCTTGAGCCCTACTTGCAGAATAAATGTGTGAATTTGAATTTGAATACAATGAACTGAACACTCACTCCCGCTCGTACTGAAGTCATATACGTACATAGTTAAAGATTGCATACGAATTAAATTATTTTTAGCAGAATGGAGGCATTAAGGAACATATACACCTGAGGATCATGTATAGTTTTCGTGGCCAACCCTAAAAACGAGTTTACCTAAGTCATAAGTCATTTATTCGTAAAGCTATTTTACACGTTATAAACTGGCAACCTACCGTCTACCTACCCAACCTACTATAAAGTAATTCTCATTAAAATATAAATGAATGCAGACTGTTAAGTAACAGCGCACCGAAACTTTTAACCCTGTCTTTAGATGATTTGTCTTGGCTGGAAACCATTGAAAATTTTCCTCAACTTGTTTTCTTTTGTCTTACATTTTACAGGAATTAACTGTCAATGTTGTGCTAAGTATGAAGTTTTTTGCTCACGATTGCGAAGAATTAACTCTTGATTACAGTTAATGGCGATAATGATCTGACACCAGGGTGTAGGTATATTTCTCTGTACAGTCAGCGTCATATAGTACGTAGCAGCCAAAGTGGCCAAATTCGGTACACCATTCAAAATATATGGTGTACCAAACTATTTGGCCACTTTGATTGCTACGTACCTACTGTATGACGCTGACTGTACTAGACCTGTAATGCAATATATCTCAACATTCATATGTTTTTTATGTTAAATAGTTTTGGAGTTATTGGGGGGTCAAAAGTGGTTCCAAACGGTTTCTGTAAAATAACACACGGCTGCTGTCCGCCAGTCCCTGGGGTTAACTTGGCTGGACACGCTGCTGCGTGTCTAGATATCTCAACATTAATTTAGCTGTTCTAGAGTAACTAATTGATATTAATTGGATTCTATTCCGAGCAAATTGCCCCTTTGACCGCCATTTTCCGGCAAAGTTACTAACTACCTAAATTAGTATACGCTGTTCCTTTTATACTAACTCGCAATCAACTTGCCCTGCTGATACCTACAACTAGATAGGTCACGTTACGTATAATTCAAACATGCACACATACACATCTTATCAATACATCCGTCCTCTTCCCTCTTCATATAAAACTATTTCCCTCGCAATAAACACTGATATAACTATCCAAGCAATATAAAACCTTAACATTAGGGTTTAAAGTTGGAATCCCTTTAACACGCACACATGGAAATAGATTCCCTATCTGCATGAGCACAATCACTGAAGCTTCTATGTGTGAGTATTTAATTGATCGAGCTAGTAAAGTGTCAACAGAGGTATTACGTTTTTAAATTAGATTAAATCTCGACGCTCGGTGTCCTTGTCTGTTAAATAGAGACGGAAAGGGAGAATTGTTCGTTATTGAGATTTCAGTTGCGTAGTCACACCCTCGGTAGTAACGAGACGCGGATCGATCTGCTCCAGTTGGTCGGGTGCGAGAGAGAGCGCATTTCCGCGGATTTGTCTGAAGATAGCTTGATTAAATACAGCGTGTAACAGAACGAAAGACAAACATAATAATGACTAAAAATCAGGTGTTTACCGTATCGAGCTTTAAATTTATTATTTCTTAACAACAAATTTTAACAATTTTATGGTTTTAGTAAAATGTCCACAAACACGTTAAGGATGATTCACAGTAGGCCGTTCCGTGTCCGAGCCGGCCCGTTTTCTTCTAGAGAAATACGCCGGCCGTTGCGTTTGCTGTCATAGAAAACGGGCCGGCCCGGACGCGGAACGGTCTACTGTGAATCACCCTTTAAGGGGAAAGCACTACTTATCCCATGGCATAGGAAGTAGAGTAAGTGTAATGCGAAAAATGTAAAAGATGTTTTTTGAAATAAATAAAAATAAATTGATTGACATTGAAAAATTTAAACGCGCATACTAGCGTAGCAGGCCGAGAACCGAACTCGATGTCTCTGGACTGCCGGCCCATTGCATAAGCAAGCACAAGTACTACATTTTTGGCAGCTCAGCTCAACGCAGCAGGGGCGGAGTGGCATATGCCATTGCATATGCCACTCCGCCCCTGAAACGGTCCATTGACCATTTCAATTTTTCTTTGTACTTGGATCTTTATATATGTATGTATGAATGTTACAATAAAATGGTGGAATTTTCCACATTAAAGTTGCGATACATAACAATTTTGCAATAAAAGTATATCTAATATTATGTAGTCATAAGCATTAATTCGGTTCGAAGTGTCTTTGCATCAGTCATCAGGTATGGAACGCACATTGATTACGCTTGTTGTCTATAATAGGGTAGTTTCCTCATGTTGAAATTTAAAACATTTTGCCATTCGTACACCAGTACACCATCAAACTAACACAATAAAATGAATATTACAAATAAAATCAGGATAATAATTAAATACGAGACTTAAAAGTTAGTAATTTTTTTTTATCATCTAACAGTTAAACAAAGGCTACCAAAATAATTTACAATTATTCAATAAAAAAGAAATTGTATGACAACTATGTCCTTAAATGCAGTATTCCACGGTTAAAATAGGAATTTTCTTGTTTTTCCACACATCATTAGTACGGGGCGCGTGCACTGTGTGACGTCATAAAAATCTGTCAATTAGTATGGAGCGTTTTTGGTGACCGGGAACAATATCCACCTTTGACCCTCATTGGCGGCTTTTGTTGTGCTTTAATCGTAGTTGGTCCCATACAAACATTAAATCCTCTTTAAAAACTGGTTCGAATGGCATCGTTAATATTTTTTTGGCAAATAGCCTATTGCTATTCTTTTTTGAGTCGACTTAGGCCTCTTAGGGCCCACCCCCAATACAGTGTAGTTTCCTGTAATTTTCTTGATTTGGTAAATGCTATACGAAATGAAATATCAACAAAAACCCACTAGGTGTAGAATATTAACTAAAACATGAAAGTATAACACAAGTAGGTATAACATTTGGATCCTCACTGTTCTCAGAAAATGATTTGCAGCATATCTCTAAAACAATAAAAAATAGGGTAAATGTGGCAACTGTGGATCACCCTTTTTTGAGAGTCAAATACATATAGGTCCGAAACTATACTTAGTCTAACTCTAACCGAAACTAAACTATGTTTTCAGAAGCCGAACCGAAACTAAACTATATCTGATAAATTTCGAATAATATTCTTTTTTGTAAAAAGTTAATATTGTATCCTTAGGGGTGTATATACTCGTACAGCGATTCAACCCCGGGATCACAGCGAACCAGGTGGGTATTTTAATATACATATGTGTTATGTTATATGTGTTATTGCTGCAACTAAAAAAAAAATTGAAAGAAAAATTTATGTTACAATCAAAATATACTACGCGTATGTTATTGAAATTGGCATAAGGTAGCCATTAGACATGTTCAGCCGAAACATGAACCAATTTCAATAGAGTCGATTTTAATAAGGTGTGTATCTTATTAAAGCTTTTATATAATAATTCTTGTAGATTAACTTGATAACATTTTGTTTACCATTAACTTGAATAAGAAAAATCCCTACCATTTTTAATCATCTCACTGTACCCACTTTGGAAACGACTCTTTCTGCACCACCCCAATCATTTTTATTGTACGACGCAAGAAAATCTTCTGTGATAGGAATTTCTTATTATCTGTCATATGGAACTTAATAACTGTTTATTATCTAAAAATATAATTTAGTAAATAAGACAAATGGCTGCAGTAGAAAAAAAACACCAAGGTTTAGGTCATATCTTTAATTTTGTACCCTGATATCACAATCTTAACTTTGTACCACTATTGACCCGGATGTACACTACTGGCCTGAGCGGTGTATAAATAATATACACTGCTGCGAATAGTTTGAAGGGAGTGATGCCCAGGCGCGGATATACTGTGAAAGAAACGCAGCTATATTCCTATTATTTCAGTGCAATATGGCACTGACCAAGTCTGCACAATTAACCCACTGTCGCACCAACTACCCTATAATATGACCTTTTTTCTTCTCCGGGGGGAAAATCCATTATGGATCCTTGTCTTGGCCTTGCACCGACTAAAAACCCTCCGATCGTCCTCGTCAACTCATTCCGGACGGCTCTGGGTTCTCCATCGGAACTCACCAGTGCCGCCCTAGAGTCACACCTCTGTGCGTCCCACTATCTGTTTTCGTAGACGATCGCAGCCCCCAACTCCCCAAAGACCCCCTTTTAGTCGCCTTGTACGACACGCAGGGGGGTACTGTAGCCGTATTCTATGCCCAGGATACAGGGCGCACCTTATAACATGACCTACACCAATGTCTCTAGATGCATTTTCTGGTAATGCCTTCGTGTATACCGCGTCCTCACTCACACAATCACAACATCACCCCTTACACATTGACCTCTCCCATCACTACGGCACACAAGCTCATTATTTCAACAACGCTGAACCCTACACACAACGGCCGCTGGCACGCGATTCTCGCCCTTACAGCCTGGCTCTGCAATGTGTCCTACATTTACCGATCAGTAAGATAACCTCAAATTTTGAGGAATCGTCTCGGAAAGATCATGTTATTTAATGCGGAGGGATTCACTGACGATTTTGATTGTTATTATTAAGTATTTAGAGGTTAATTTGGTGTGATTTTATTAGTGTTGTGTTCGTTGTATCATTTTTGGTGACTGAATCGCGAAGAATGTGCGAGCGGATTTTTTCGCGTGTTAATGTGCTTGTGAAATGAGTTAGTGTAAATGAAAATTCACTTGTGGCTGAAATGAGCGTGAGTAACTTGTTTGTACTTGTTTGGTATTTTTAGATTGCAAAGTTACGTGAGATATTTATAAATACTCTAGAATACATTTAGAACAGATTTATTTTAGTACTCGCGATATATTTCAAAATGCATAGGATGATAAAATTGGAAAATGGCAATGGGGTTTTGTTATATCGGTATCCGGATAAATCTGTCAATATTAAACGGGCGAGTATTTTATTCATTATTAGGTATTTAGACGTATCTAATAGTATTACCGTTATGATTGAGATAGTCAATTTAGTAGGTGAAGCCAATTACGGTTTTTTTTATTAACTGCAATAAAGCGATCGAACTTAATTAAATTAATTCGAAATAATTTTGTCGGTTTAACCAATGAATGTCTCTAGCTGTGAACACGATAAATATTCAATTCCAATCAGTAAAGGGTCGACAACACACCTGTGATTATTTTGGAGTCGAAAGCTTCCACAGGCTTTGGTGTCAGCTTCCCATCAGGTAAGCTGTAATCCTGTTTGCCACCGTAATTGTAAAAAAAGAGGATTTCCTAATAACTACAATCAAGCTAAAGTAAATAACATCGAGATAATTTTATCAGGTGTAGCAATAAATTTGCGAGTAGAATTTATGAATAAAAGCTTATCAGGAATGTGTCATAATGTGCCGTTGCAGTGAATACCTATTGAAATATTTCTAGCAGCGGCCGTTGAGATTTTTTGAAAAATTTTCGTATAAACAAATAAGTATTCATTTATTTTCGACCAATTTAGATAATTACAAATAAATTAATAAACATAGTCATTACATAAAAAAAAAATATTTAGAATAAAAATGTCCTATTCAATTTTTTTTATATGTGTGCCTTTAACTCTTTTACCTCCGATGAACGACGTTAGTTATGATTTTTATATTCAATCTTATCACGCTTATTTTAAGAGACCTTGTGTCCAACACTGATACTGCGTCGAGGACTGGTACAATTAATTTTAGTTTTTATTAGAACGTCTCCAATTTTATTATTTTTTGTTTTACATGTTCTTAATATGCTGTATAAAAACTGCATGCATACGCTGTATAATGTGTGTCTTTCTGTATGTGTGTGTCTTCATGTTTTATGTCTTTTGGTACACTATATGTAACACATATTAAAATTTGTCTATGCGACTGTTTGCTATGTTCTGAATAAATAAAATATTAAGTATAGTAATTTAATTTGCCCATGTTGCCGACAGTTTTTTTAGCGCTGCTATCATTTTCGTCGCCTTTCTTCGCAATCAGTTAGTACTTTAAACCTAATTGAAGTAAAGAAAAAAATATACATTTCTGGCAGTATTGCGCGAAAAACACTAAAATACCTACGCATATAAAAATATGTTTTTTATTGCAACATTTCCTAAACTGGGTCGCAACTTGCGATCTATGGTGGGTAGCGTAAACACTGAATGGGCCCTGACATTTTTGCACAATCCTGTACTAATAATAATTACGTTCATTTGTGTCCCCATGAGGCGATTTTTTTTTACGTGATTTTCGGTCAATTCAACTTTGAGAACCACTGTTCTATTGTGTATTTGTATAGGCCGCTATATTCAAACGAGTCCATGGAAAATTGATTTTGTCGTCAACTCCCTCGTTATTTGTTTAGGCACGATAATTGCGACATTCGTGCCATAATAAGTGATAAAATGACCAACCATTTACTTATTCGTATAACCTTTTATTATGCTGTGACGTCTCGTTTTGAAACATTTTTCATTTTAAAAAGTCTGCTTTTTATAAATTCTTTTTCTCTTCTTCCCTTCGAGTATGGCTATACTGGATAAATTTGTGACAATTATTTAATATTAATAAAAGAGAAGCAACTTTTTCGAGAGTTAGCTAAACGGCTAGTCGATGTAACCGGGGACAAAAGAGCTGGCGGCTTCCTCGCCCAACGCATAAGTATTGCGATCCAGCGAGGAAATGCTGCCAGCATCCTCGGCACCATGCCAATTTTAGACTTAGGTTTTTAGATTTGTAAGGGTTTGTTTTTTATCTATTATGGATAAATAAAATACTTGATACTCATATTAAAAATAAAAAAATAAATATTATACTTCAGCCTTTAATATTGTGAAGTATTATTTTAATTTCCTCTAATGAGAGTTTAGATCAGGTAAAATGCCATCATTTTAAGTTTATTGGGTTGATTAATAGATCATTGTTTTAGAAGACTAAGTAAAAAATTGGAAATAAGTCTAAACTTTGAATTTTTTTCCTATCAAGAAAAATTTAAGCAATCATGTTTCGGCTCTACTCACAAAAACAATAAAATAACCAAGAGCAATATATCTGAAAATCGTTAGGTATGGTTGCCTCGTTTGCGGTGTATTCATCTTTATTATGTAGGTATTCATTATCTTTTATCACTAAATACTATTGATATTAAATAATGTATACCCAAATAAAACCGACTTGAGGAGTTCCCTCGATTCCGTCTGGATCCCATCATCAGACCTTGACCAAATTTATATGGGACCAACTTGGGGGTACCTGCTTTAAAACAAAAAAACAACTATCAAAATAAAAGCCAAATTAATATCAAAATAATTAGAAGAGTTATCAATTGTCATACATAAAAAACAAACATGCAGACGAACTGAGGACTTCCGTCCTTCTATTGAAGGCGGTTAATAAGTGCACCACCAAGTTCCTCTATCTATATATGTCTTATACGCACTAAACTTAAAAAAACTACGGCCACAAGATATTTTATCTGGGAAATCATCCCCTAACGAGGTGGAATATGAGACAGAAGTTTGTATGGACGTATGGTATGAACGCAAAAACTAGTGTTAGTAAAAGCTATGAGCCGTTGTGTCCGTACTAGGGGAATTTTATGGGTCCGTAAAACATTGTAATTGCGACGATCTTCATAACATTCACAATCTGTAAGCTATTTAGATTAGTATATCTGGCAAATATCTAGAGATAAAAAAGTAATAGTAAAAGTAGTTTATTCTTCAAATTAGACATATTACATGCACCTATGAACGTCAATAAACTACCACCGGTTCGGAAAAATAAACCTCTGCCACGAGAAAAACCGGCGTAAGAAACTCGGCGAGGTGTCATTTTCTCAAAACAATATAATTGTATAGTTAAATATAAAATTACAGTCTCAGTTACTACAAATTAAGAGATAAGTTGTTTGCTACGTGTATCCTCTTAAGTTTTTATTAGATTTGACTGATATTTGTATGGAAGATATTTGGATTGAGGCTACTTTGGTGGAGCGGCACGCGACTTTCAATGGGCAGACCCTGGGCTCTATTCCCGGCTCTAGCCAACGTTTTTTAAAAAACGTATGTACAATACGTACAATCATATGATAATAAGTATGTGTCAACAATTTAAATTTTGGTAAAGCTTTTATTTCTGACTATCTTTTTTTCCATAGTCATCAACTACCCGTTGAGACGATCCTAATGAGCCCAAACACGAAGTGTTTATCTGGTGCACTTTAAGAGGCCACCGAAGTTGATAAGGGGTAATATCGCAACATTTTCGAGAAAGCGTAAGGTAGATCTAAATCATAACTTCTATAATTAAAATTAGAGATTCACCTATCCTACTTTTACGTACGTTCCAAAAGTTACGTGTTTACTCTTCTGGTCTAAAAGTCGGTCTCAATATTTGACATACATACTAACAGGGCAAATTAAATAAATCTAGTAAGTACTTTACTTATGTTATTTTTCACAACTCCTCTACCTCGCCACAGCCGCTGAAGGTTAAGCAGCGATAAGTTGTCTAGCAATAAAAGAAACCCAATCAGTCATCTCGGATTGCGCACCAATTCGTCTATTCTGAAACCCGACACGTTTGTTATTTCGCCAATATATTTTTTAGGGATCTGCGATATTTTAGTTACATTGTGCTTAGGCTTTATTATTTAATTTTGTTTTATTCCAGAGACTGTTTAGAGTTCTTTTTTTATATATGTTTTATTATTGTTATTATTTATGTTTTGACGACCCTATTGTGAAATTAACTACATTCGACAGTGCTTGTTGCTAGAATTTAATTAATTTGCTAGTTTGAATAAAGAATATTTTGACTAAGACTTTGAACCTGAATTGAATTCATGTCATTTTGGAGTACCTATCTTTTACTATTTAGGTAATTTTCAAAAGGTAATAAATATATATCTAATCTGAACATTTAGTTTAGACAAACGCCAAAATATAAAGTGATGGGTTAGTATTGCAAATCGTAGTTGATTACAGTTTCGTTAAGTTTAGATACAAGGACTAAATATATAGGTGATATTTAATGTAAAATAAACAAAGTAGAAAATATAAAAAAAAATCGTACCTATATAAATGATAAGTCAAAACATGACAATGTATCTGATCATAAATATGGTAAATATTAAAGACATGTAAAATTTATTTTTTATTAATAAATGATTGAAACTGATTCATCGGAGGCTATAAAGCGGACAATTCCCATCTAGCGGTGAAGCCTGTCATCGATCTCGGGTTTCGGTTCAATTTCGCTCAATTGGACATCCAATACGTCGCGTCGCGTCGCCACGTCACTGGGCCGGTTTTATGTGGCGGGACTCTGGAACACTTCGGCTTCGATAGATTGCTTAACTAATTGGTGGTTCGAAACTAGGATGTGTGTGAGAGCATCTTGGTTCGACAGGAAGCTGTCATACACTGGATTTGTTAACAGTATATTGTCTCCTATGTCGGATGAAACCGAGATTTTATATAATTAAACGGAGCTAGCTGTAAAATCTAGAACTATTCTGAAATATTTTGTTGCCCTTACGGGGTGGTACGAGTATGTTTCGTCTAGCGTCAAGCCCGTTTCTTTCCTTAAAAAATAAAATAAAAATGAAGATTAACTAACAGTTTTAGTACCGTGTCAGCCAATACGTATTTCCATACTTAGGAATACTGTTATTTTATACCACGTCGGTGGCAAACAATCGTACGGCCCGCCTGATGGTAAGCGATCACCGAAGCCTATGGACGCCTGCATGACGCAACTTCAGGGGTGTTACATCCGCATTGCCAACCCTTTAAAAATTTATACACTGTATATTTTCATTGCCAGAATCTTGCCTGACACCGATAAAAAGGATTAAACTAAATAAAATAATCTTATGATAGTAAGGTTCGAGATAATAGGTACTTTGTCCTCTATAATCTATTTTTATATTCTTTTTTTTTCCTGTAAGTAGTTACGATTTCTATTCGTTTCACGTGTAAAAAGTTATGTTTTCCTGTAATAAGTCTATGTATGTCTGTATGTTTATTATCTTCCTATTCATTTTGTACATGTTCCTGCATTTGTTTACCTTTATACATTTCAATTCTCATCTACTCAAAGGTTAACTGGAAGAGATCCCGTAAAGGGATAAGTTTGCCTTGGTACTTAATTTTTCCTTTTGTAATTATTATCTTACTACTACTACTAAACTTGTGTTTTACTTTTCTATTTTAAGCTCGCAGTAATAAAAAATCTTAGAATTTTTCTTACGCAGCTCGCTTTTTGTGATTTTTGATTTAACTAACGTATACCTGTACATATACCTATTCTCAATTAAACTAACGAAAGTTCTTCAACCCCCGACGCAATAAGGGGTCTTAATGAGTTTAATATTTAGATTTAATTTGTATGTCTTTGTGCCGTCTGTGGCATCGTAGCTCCTAAATGGATGAATCGATTCGTGTGCAAGTTTTTTAATCGAAAGTCTCCGTAGATGGTTCTTAGTTTCGTTAGTTGAGTCGAGGGATTTATGAGGAGGAGGAGGGTAATTTCAAAGCTGAATATTAGTGTTAATAGGTACTTAGATTGACTTTCCAGTTTCTTTCTAGGGATATGTTTTATTCGAACTTCACTAGAACCTTGAAAAAAAGTATAACAAAATAAATATGTCCCATAATTATATACAAGGGTATTAGGAGCTATATCAGCTTGCTATTATTACTGTAATATATCAACCTCAAACTCGCGTATTTCCATTGTATCTTTATCTCACAAAGATCTTTTAAAAAGGTAACCTTTCTTATCTTCCTATGGATTACGTGAATGTCGAAAAACTCGGAGACTAACGCGAAGGGAGGCCTCAAGAGTGCTTAGTGAGGAAAATAATAATCCTTATGCCAAAGTTGTCATAGTAATGACCACAGAACATAAGGTACTCTATTTAATTGTTCTGTGTTAATGACAAAGTTGGATGTTAGAAGAAAATACAGTAAACTGACAAAATACATGTATACAATTAACTTCTATCGTCCGTGTAAACTGTAGAACACTTTTTCGCTTTAGAAAAATAATTCTAAACATTTTTTTAAGGTGGAGGCTTAATTAACCCTCTCCTATTAATACTTCTACCCCTTTTTCACCCTGCTGAGGAACGATTTCCTGAATAAAAGTATCCTACCTATCGCTGCTTATGAGAGCAGCTTAAAAAATTAAACAAATATCATCACGTCATAAGTTTTAACGTAATTAACATAAATTGAATATTCTTTCCGTTGTAGTATCCGGAAAAATTAAGGAAAAACTAAAAATAACAGAAAATATACTTAAAAACCAAAAAATAATAACATAACAACTTAAACAAAAAAGCAATATTTAGTAGGAAATAGAAAACTTTATTATTTATTTTTATAAACTCAATACAAAGGCAAATTGCAACAAATAGGTATGGATCAATTCAAAGTGAAACCAAGGTAGTTGAGCTTGTTTGCCACCGATGTGGTATAAAAAAAAACGTTTTATGTACCTACGGCAAGAGGCAATGTGTGTAACCGCCTTTACATATTCAATTATAAACTTTATATCCGAATTAATCCAAGTTTAAGCTCATAATTCTCCGGAGCACAGATTCGGAGAAGTGGGGATAATGGGTTTCTGCGAGGGGACGCGCTAGCATTAATTTTATCCTATTATAACGTTGATTATAAAAATATTGGTATGATAATATGTAAAAAAGGTAAATTGAATGAAACTCTATACTGGTTATCTCACAGTGGGGGGGACTATAGGAAACTTTTCTGGGTTCAACATGGGTCGGAGGACGTATAAATTGTAGTCGAATTAGAACCTAAAACCGGTCTAAAAATGAAGGGTTCCGTACCTACTACTACTCCACGTTTAAAACTATTATCCTTTACTTTGATTGATACGTTGCATTTTTATTTGTATCGGACGGCGTTGTGACTAGGATTGAAAAAGGTATGCTTCCGTGGTTTGTGTATGTTGAGAGGATGTTGTGAAAGCAGACTGACTAAGAGGATTTACGTTCAGAAGATGGATGGAAGGGTTGGAAGGGGACGACCAAGGCGAGGGTATCTTGATCATATTTCTACGATACTGAAAAAAGGCCAAGTCAGAAGTACCCCCGCGACCGACGAGCATGTATGAGGAGATGTATGGATGTGTTTGAAACGAAATAAGTATGTCAGGACCGTAGTTTTGGCATTTTGTGGTCTCTGCCTACCCCAATAGTATACGGGCGTATGTATATTTTAGATTCTGACCCAACCAGCGGACTTACAAGGTCGACGTATTTACTAATGTAATTTTCTCAAAGATGACCGTAAACGTGGACGTTATACATATTGGAAGGCGAAATGTACAGTTTATGGTCAGTCATATATAAATAAAAAATGCTGGCTCGCCCCGCTCGACTATAATGCTACATATTAATTCTATTATTTGTAGAGACTCAAACTTAAAAAAAAAACAACCATAAAAATTAAGGCACAGCTCGTATACAGCTAATTTAAAACGTATTTTTCTGTAAGAAACGCGACGTTTTTGTATGTGTCTGAAATATTTGCGGTTTTCGGTGGAAAATAACACTTGCGATTTTTTTTTAATTCAAACGGCTGGAGAGAAGAGGAACAGAGGCATTAAGATAAGAACCATATTATTGATAAAGCCGCCGGTTAAAGTTATTTAAATCCCTTTGAAGTAGATCAACATCTCCCACACACACGTGCGGTATGCAAGGTTTAAGCAATGTCAGCTGGGGTCAGTCCTTAGACAGGTAACCTCTTTGAGTGGTTACTAGATGAGCACTCTCGTGCTTTGGAAGGCACGTTAAGCCGTTGATCCCGGCTGCTGTCTATGATAGCAGTCGTTAAGCCAAGTTCAAGGCCTTCGGGTGGCTTGAGATTTTCTAAAAGTCAAGTTGCCCACTCACTTGACAAGCCTAATCCCAATAAGGTCTAGTTTCCCCCTTGGGTTGGAAGGTCAGATGGCAGTCGCTTCCGTAAAAAACTAGTGCCTACGCCAATTCTTGGGATTAGGTAGCTGACCCCAGGCATCCTTCAGAATGCAACTGAACTGAAGGATTTGAAAAGCTCTAGTCTTTATTGTAAGGGAATAAGTTTTGATTCCTTCATATGCGTAGCTCCATTTGATACTGACTGTACATTTTACATTTACTATGTGTTATGGCGTCAGCGATATCATTTATAAACAATACAAAAAGTAAACGGCCCAAATGTGACGTGAGCTTACTGATGCCGTCGAGGTCGACAAATCGGGAATTCTCGCACTACAATTGTTCGTTAGTTTAGGAACTGACGAACAATTGTAGTGCGAGAATTTTTATAAGCAAACGAGAAGCACATCATTGCTTATTCGGCAAATATATGGGTATTCAAAGCACGTGTTCCAACTCACACGGTCTATACAGAAATACCCAATAACAACCACTAATTCGTCTTACACCAGTCAACAAATAAGCCCAATCACGAATTGAACAACAAACTTTTTAACGAAGTAAAACAAGCGACAAGAGACCTTCTGCCTATGCCTCAAGGGCATAAATGGACGCGAACTTTCGTGGTTTCTCGAGTGACAAGGGGAGACACGGGTATTACCAGTTGAATGCTGACATTGACCCAATTCGTTTCCCCGAGAGGGAATCTATTAGGCCGTGTTCTTAATAAATTCTGACGGTAACATTTCACCTCACCGTGCCTTGGGTGTTAATGTGTTGATTTTTGTTTCCTGGTGTGTCAATTTACAACATAGTTTGGCTATATGAATAGTAAAATCCAATTATCTCTACTCATCTCAATCAAAATCTTAAAACGTACTTATTGAGACTTAAAATTGTCGAAAATTGAGTATTATTTTTTTAATTGTATAAAAGTAAATTCTTTATCCTCTTCCTCTTCCTAGTATATATCAACCAGCTCTGTAATCTACACATTGAAAATGCATCTATCTTCTCTTATGCTGATGATACAGCAGTTGTGTTCTCGGGAAATACCTGGGAAGAAGCTAGAGAAACCGCGGAATTGGGACTTTCCAAGATCGCCCGTTGGCTACAAAACAACCTGCTTACCCTTAACACTAATAAAACTAACTTCATGTGTTTTACAAAATACACTAGGACCCAACCCGACACAACATTTATGATAAAAATACATACCTGCATCTGCAACAGTGCAATCAGCCCTAACTGTGCTTGCTCCTTTATACAAAAAGTAGAGTACACTAAATACCTTGGTATTATGATTGACCAAAGACTAACATGGCACGTTCACACAGATGTCATCATGACCAGAACACGTAAACTAATATGGTTGTTTAAAAACCTAAGACACGCTGCCACAAAAACTGTTATGAATCAAATTTATGTTGCTTTGGCTCAATCAATCCTCACATATTGTATGCCGATCTGGGGTGGGGCCACAAAAACTAAATTTCTTGAACTTGAAAGGGCCTAGAGGGCACTGTTAAAGGTTATGTACTCAAAGCCTTTTATAAAACTTGTGACTTACTGACAGTAAGAAAACTTTACGTTTTAAATGTGATACTAAAGAAACATAAAAATACCATTTATAAAAATGACCCTATAACTTCACGTAGAAAGCCTAATGTAATTCCTGTAGTAATCACCAAATCAGCATATGCAAAAAGACAATTTACTGCTCAATCTACAAGATTATATAATACGGTAAATAAAAATATTAACATCTACCCAGTGAGGCTCAAAGAGTGCAAGACAATGCTAATCAATTGGCTTAAAGCTAAAAGCTATCTTGAAATTGGAGATCTCTTAACATAAGTAGTTAGATGCCCTAGATTGATCAAAAAATAAAATTCTGTAAGATATTTAAGCCATATCAATAGTAAATCTGAAGTAATAAATCCAGTTGCTTCTTATTATTATTATATTACCTATATAAATATAAGTATATTATTAGATGCTATCGTAGATCATACTATTTACCTATAGACTTTGCACATACTCTCTCTCTCTCAAACACACACAGACACCACACACACACACAAACACACACACACACACACACACACACACACACACACACACACACACACACACACACACACACACACACACACATTTTATTAATTATCTTTTTTCTAGGCTTAACTAATATAGTATTAATCATGTGGTAATGATTTAGGTTATAGCATTTTCTGTACTTTAAGTTAAACTGTATCACCTTTGTTAGTTAAGATACTTTACTACGGAAGAGTGGTGTCTCTTATCACAAGTATCTCTGAATACTTAAAAATAGACATCTACCCTGTTACTGTAAAAAAGTTTGTATGCTAACGAATAAATAATTTTGAATTTAAATTACAAGCAACCATCAGGATTCTTTATCATGCTTTTAACATAAATACACTCAAGAGCAACAAAAATTAGTAAGTACACTTTGTATGAAAATTCAATGCAAAGTAAAACCATTTCATTTGCTCTTGAGTGTATGTAATAACAGACAATCGTAAATTTGCTAGGCGAATTAATAAAACAAGAAAATTATTAACTTGGACATGACATGCATGTCCCAAATCGGTCGAGGGGTTGCCGAGATATAGGGGGTTATTATCTTTACTAATATTATAAAGCTGAAGAGTTTGTTTGTTTGAACGCGCTAATCTCAGGAACTACTGGTTTGAATTGAAAAAATATTTTTGTGTTGGATAGTCCATTTATCGAGGAAGGCTTTAGGCTATATAACATCACGCTGCGACCAATAGGAGCGAAGACGCGAACGAAGTCGCGGGCAACAGCTAGTTAATAATAATATGATCAAAGTTACTCGAATTATCGAAAAATCATTTATACATACATATACAGGGTGTTTTTATTGATTTCCGTTCCTTCAAGCGTATAGCCGTGTATAGCCATAGAAACGACGTAGCATATTTAGTTGTTTAATATTCAAGAACAAAAAATATTTTTCATTTTTATACAAAATAATAAATATATCACCAAGGGTGAATGAAAAACGGCCTTAAGAGTTAACGTGAAGTTAAGCAAAAGTTAATGTCAAGTATGACAATTCGGAATTCGAATGACACGCCCGTCAACATTGTTTAATTGTAAGTATCTTTTATACTTTACTAGGGGTGTTAATTAACGAAAATGAATTCTTGAATAACTTCGAAATGGTACGAATTGGGATACTAGTGTCTTAGAGAAGATTGCTTTATTTCATCTCAGGATTGAGCCTTCGCAATTAACGGAATTCAATAAAAACATCCTATATATTATGTATGAATCCAGCCATTCATCATGTGTGCCAAGAGAACTAGGTAGTTACCTACAAAAAACGAGTCACTTGGCAACGACCACTTTTTGTATGGCAGCTTTAATAATAAATTCCCGCTATCTCTTATCTGTTTCACACACGAATGCAGCCTAACGGCGTACGTATCAAGGGCCTATGTTTTATTGGAGTATACAATACAAGAAAATTACGAAACAAAAATAAAACAGCCGTCATTAATTAAAAGCATGTATTTACATATTTTTGTTGTAATACACTGCACAACAATCTTATACAGGTTGTTTTTATTGAATTCCGTTAATTGCGACGGCACAATCCTGAGATGAAATGAAGTACCTAATCTTCTCTAAGACTCTAGTGGGCATCCCAATCCGAACCATTTCGAAGATATTCAAGAATACATTTTTGTTAATTAACTCCCCTAGTATCTAGGATAGTATGAAAAATCCTTAACAATTAAACAAAGTTGACGAGCGTGTCATACAAATTCCGAATTGTCATACTTGACATTAACTTATGCTTAACTTCACGTTAACTCTTAAGGCCGTTTTTCATTCACCTTTGGTGATATAATTAATTATTTTGTATGAAAAAAAAACTTGAATTTTGAAAAACTAAATATGCTACCTTGCTTCTATGGCTATACACGGGTATGTGCTTGAAGGAACGGAAATCAATAAAAACACCTTGTATAATAGTTTTATAATTTTCTTAAAAAATATATGATTCTTACAGAGGGCACGAAAAAACGTAAGAATAAGAATCACCCAAGACGAGGTTCGCATACCCGCTGCTGGCTGCTGCAGACCGCTATACAGAAAAAAAACATCATGTGGTCCGAAATAGACTAATGAATTCAGGTGTAAGCAAATTTAATTTTTGCTTGCATTAAAATGATTATTAATTTATTTTAAGCATTGTTTTTATCTGTTACGTCAGTTATTTTAATATTTCTACATAACTGATGTTAAAGAAAAGTATGTCTCTACTATTTTATTTGTCGTAACATCTTAGTTTGGAAAAAAAATATTCTAGGATTAATTCCCGCACGCGTGCGTGAAAGTAATTATTTAATTTTAAAAAGTTACTTTCTCGCTCGCGTGGGTAAAACATCATTTTTTATGCCCATGTTAACTTCCACAAAGATTTAAGTACTTTCTGAGCATATGCATTAAAAAAAGTTTTTTGACAAATGGATCGTTATTTCAAAAAGGTGAAAAACAGTTTTATATCGTTGTAGACTAGAGAAAATGTAAACACGTAACTTTTCGATATCATTGTGTGTGTGTGTGTGTGTGTGTGTGTGTGTGTGTGTGTGTGTGTGTGTGTGTGTGTGTGTGTGTGTGTGAGCAAAAAAGGTACGGGTTTCAATGTCCTTGACCACCTATTTAGATGGTTTTTCCGAAATAGCGGTCATAAATACCAATTATAGGTACATAGTTAGCGTTCGGATTTTGGGCGTCATTGCTTGCAATATCGGGGACACGACTAATATAAATCAATAATACAAACATTTGTTCAATTATTGTGTGCATGTATTAAAATAAAAAAAAACACCGTACCACACAGTAACAGTTATTTTTCATCATTCACAGTTGTCATGAAATTCAGTAATAATATTTTTGCCAGAAATTAAATTATATCTTTACAAAACAAACTCTTTTATTATTGTTATTTTAATCATGTCTACATTAGTGCGAGTAATGACGACCAAAGTCCGATCTCTGGATAGTTTAAAAGCAGTAGCGATTTCTAATAAAGAAATAGCCTCTTTTGGATATTCGGCATAACTGACCGAGTGAGCTAAGCGATCGAAGCTCGAATCTCTCCGACTCAGCTTGAGCAAAGATGCTTTTGTATTTCCGGATGTCCATTCGGCTGTACTCTCCTCTACAGATCGCATTTCTTAACCGATTATCGTGAATTTTTATGAGCAGTGTCGATAATTACACAGATACTTTGTTGATTCGTTTTTGGAAATTTTTAAATTTGTTAAAAAAGATCTCAGAGCCACTCCGTATTTATTTTTCTAAAAAAATTCAAGCAAAGAAATTTTAATAGGATACCTGTCAAAGCTCTAGATATATTTTTGCACGTTTAGTTTCAGAGCCTTAGTTAGGCCTCCGAAAGTCACATTTTAACTAGATGGTACAGAGAAGAGAACTAGAGTAACTCCTCATTTGTTTCCCTCCTAAAGATGAGCCACCTTTTTACTAATGTCGGATATTAAGATAAAAGCTCGCTCCGCCCGAAAATAAATAAAATACACGGCGTATAGCTACGAGTATTAACAGGATTACTTTTCGGTTGATCCTCGCCAACGCGCCGACGTATGTAATATTACCTACCTAATATTATGTAATATTTCAATGTTGGCATAAAATGTTGGTATGATTATAAAATAATATTAGTAGAATCGGATGGGATAAATTGAATATTCAACAAGGCGTCTCTTGGAGCATTATGATTTTATATAAAAACCTAGGGTATAAGTACAATTGATTTTTAATTTATTCAATCAAATAATGTAATCTTTGGAGATTTGTCAAGACAAATAAAATGCTCCAGAAATACTTTTATTTCACTTTTCGTTGAAAATAAATAGTGAAGAAACTGTTGCTACAAATTTCAGTAAATATGTAGTTTGTTTGTGACAGGTAGGTACTTTAAAACGTGATTCAATCATTAAAACAATAACAACATTAAAAGTTTTTTTAGTTATGCGAGATTACCAAAAAAAGTATACCGAGATGCAATGAAATGAGAAACCCCTTTGATACTCGTACCCCTACGAATATGCACCTAATGGCCTATTATGTTAGCAACAGAACAATTACTTACTAGTCTTACTACAAATACAATAGTCAAAATGATCTACAAACGTTTTTATTATACAGCAGTAGTTCGAAAAAAAAAACTCTACCGTGGACCTCTGCTGCTGATTGTACACACTTCAAATTAATAACCAAGTGTCGACATTAATTTTTCCCGGATAATCCATATTTGAATTTCATGACCCGCGATTGACCGTTTAGTAAGCGAAATACTTTCGCAAGCTCGTATCAAATTTTAGCTTTCACTCCCAAAATGAACTGTCAGCTCAAACAAAGGTACAAGGTCAAATTTCTATTGCATAATTAAGTGTAAGCTTAGGTTGTGGAAGTAATCCGTCGATTAACGGAATATCCATTGATATTGGACTGAATTAGCGATGGGTGGCTTGTACTTTTCCAAACTGAAACTTTCCTTTAAATTTCATAACCTTTACAGAAGTTGCAATAAATTTCTGGCTATGTTTCTAAGTCAATATCCATAATCATTCTCATCAATACTATTTTGTGATTACCATGAAACTTTTTAATGCAGACAGCTCATGCGTTTCATTTGACCAATCAAAGTAATTATGACGAAAGAAAGTAAACCTAAGTGCAATTTAACATGTAACGTTTTTTCAGTAATACTAACCAATGGTTCTCGAGCTAAAATGTTTCGCAGTTTAGGAAAACTATGAAATATTTCAGAAATTACCCATCACTAGGCTGGTAGAACGTAGAACATTGCCGTTTTACATAATTTATGAGCTGTTTATATTTATGAAGCAAGATAGCGTATTGATCGCTAATAAACATAACAGTGATGGTATATTGTATGGGACTTCTTTGGGTAACATAATCTAAAATTAGATCTTGTTTGTTGCGAAAAACATATTTCCAAATGAGATAGACTCGAACAAAATACAGCACTTTAATTATTTTTTAACACGCACACGGACAGCTCATAAAAAAATAGTTAAAAAGCTCACTTTTATAAACCAAGCTATTTAACACTACCCCACGATAGGTTTAGCAAGAAAAAAATTGGCATCCCCACATTACCTATATGGTACCCTATTTTTAGGGTTCCGTGCCCAAAGGATAAAAACGGGACCCTATTACTAGACTTCGCTGTCCGTCCGTCCGTCCGTCCGTCTGTCACCGGGCTGTATCTCAAGAACCGTATTAGCTAGACAGTTGAAATTTTCACATATTGTGTATTTCTGTTGCCGCTATAACAAAAAATACTAAAAACAAAATAATAATAATAATTAAGGGGGGCTCCCATACAAAAAACGTGATATTTTAGCCCTTTTTCATGGCTACCACTCGCCGAGCTAGATCTCAAGAACCGTACGTAATAGCTAGACAGTTGAAATTTGAACAGATTATGTATTTTTATTGTGGCTACAATAACAAATACTCAAAATAATAATAATAATTAAGGGGGGCTCCCATACAACAAAGTACTTGTTGGCGTTTTTTTCTGGTACGGAACCCTTCGTGCGCGAGTCCGACTCGCACTTGGCCGGTTTTATTTTTATTTTACCAAGATGTAACTATAGCGTCTTGTCGCCGTGATTGATGTGAGCAGCTTTCTAGAAGTTACGGTTACTGAGCTATGTCGCGGATTGACGAATGGATGGATGGATGGACAGCGCCAAACTATAAGGGTTCCTTGTTAACTATAGAACCCTAAAAAGTGTCAAATGTCGATATCATTTAAATAGAACATTAACCCAACTGAATAATGATACCTGTACAATAAATGATCAGAACAAATAATGTATTTACAATGTAACACAAGTCAGTCTGTAGGGACCTATACACATTAAGTATTTACCTATACAAAATGTTTTACATTTTGTATGGGTAGACATAATGGATCGACAGGTAATTTAGCAAAAGGGCCAAAGCGGTGTTATATCCAGTAGAAACACATCTACCTATTTTTTTTTGCTGTTCTTGCACTATTCTAGTCTTTTATATTCGTAAAATTAAATCTTCCATATATCTTCTATATGTAGTTTACGGTAGTAGTAAGTATGTAGTTGAAGGAGTTCAAGAACATGACATTTAATGTATTCTCGAGTCTGCCGGTTTGCTTTAAATAATACAGTTGGTCTTATTTATAGCGCTAGCATACACGCTATGTTTGAAAATGAACTATACCGAGCAGCGCCATCTGTGGAGAATTCGCGAAATTTCAAGGAAAAGTGCCTGAAGTCTGCTGAAACCGTAGTTGAAATTACATCTCGTGAGCCTTTCAGGCGTCAAGGTTTTTGTCATTCCGCATATACTCCAGAGATGGCGTTTTTAGTTAAAATGTCAATCTTTGTACAGTGAAGAGCAAAAATGTGGGTGAATACAACTTACTCAAAAATATGTCCCATAGCTCTTGTGTCGGCGGATTAAGGTTTCGGTACATTTTTATGAGAGAATTAAATCGATGTATTGTGAAATTAAGTATTGTTGTCAGTGTATCTCAAACAAGACTTAAAATATATACATTAGTCGTAGAGTGACGTAGAGTAATCTTAAAATTGTCGCCCTTCTCCTAGTACCCTATGCTTAGAGAGAGAGATTCATTATATATTCATTTATTTGTGACCCATAGGTATGTACCTACATACATAATAAAGGTCTTACATAATTGTTTTACATTAAGTACAGTATTGCTCTTTGGGTGACCTTGAGCCTTCTTATGAGGCCCATAGTAAGCGACCACGTTTCAGTACCATATGTCATCCATCACTGGTAACACACACTGGTTAAAGACTTTCGTCTTGAGACACTGCGGAATATTGGACGAAAAGATGTACCGTAGCTTCCCGAACGCTGCCCAGCCGAGTCGGATTCGACGATTAACCTCTTTCTCGAAGTTGGACTTACCTAACTGGACAGTCTGTCCTAGGTATATGTAATCGTCTACAACATCGAGCGTAAAGTGTCCTTAGATCCTTAGATCAACTCGCTCGGAGGCTTTACTAAAGTCATTGAGCATTGTACTTAAACCCTCCATGGTCTCAAAGAGCAATGGAAAGGGCTATGCTGGGAGTTTCTCTGCGTGATCGCATCAGAAATGAGGCCATCCGCAGCATAACCAAAGTGACCGATATAGCCCTTCGAATCGCTAAACTTAAGTGGCAGTGGGTGGGGCACATAGCACGCACAACCGATGGCCGTTGGGGCGGAAAGGTTCTCGAGTGACGACCACGTACCGGAAGGCGTAGCGTGGGCAGGCCACACGGTGGACTGATGACCTGGTAAGGGTCGCGGGTGTCCGCTGGATGCGGGTGGCGCAGGACCGGTCATTGTGGAGGTCTTTGGGGGAGGCCTATGTCCAGCAGTGGACGTCATTCGGCTGAAATGATGATGATGATGATGATCAAGTACAGTATATGCGTACAAATATTTTAAGATGATTTGGACATGTAGAGAGGATGAATGAAAGAAGATTGACAAAACGAGTATATGAAGGAAGAGTGGATGGAGAGGTTGGAAAGGGAAGGCCGCGGCGAACATACTCCGACCATATCGGAGACATTCTGTAGAAAGGCCAGGTCAAGAGTACCCTAAATCGACGCGCATTCATGAAAATTGTTATGAGAGTTCATGAAGCGAAAGTTGTATTGTCAGGATCGTAGCAAGTGGAAATCCGTGATCTCTGCCTACCTCTCTGGGAAACAGGCGTGATTATATGTATGTATGTAAATATTTTCAAAGTAGCTTAATTAATAATGATTATCATTCAGACATGCATCAGGGAAGTAAATTTTGTAAGAGAGAAAAAGGAAGTTTGCTGTAACTAGTCTTCACCAAAAAAATCACTTATTTTACAATTACTCAGATGTACCACTAGAAAGGCGTTCTTTTTAAGAATGGATTTACTCTAAAAAGTCCCAATGTCCAAAAGGATACCGAGACAGCGTGAGCATTTACGTCTAAGTTTGTTTCATCACGAGCCAAGATGAAGAGCCTACAGTTTGTTTACAAGCAACAGGTCCTTGCTGGCTTCCTTTAAGTAAGGCAAACCGTCCTCCGTGCGGACTGGTGAAAAGGTGTTTTACTATACGACCAAAATACACACACACCCAAAATACATTTGTTTTTACTTTCATATTTCATTATCAATTTCACCGTTAGTTTTTTTTTGGAACAATGTCAACTATGTCAATTTATATGGCGGTTACTTACTTATGGGGCCGTTGTTGTTATTTAAAAATCGCTATATGCCTTTTATGTAACTATTTTAAGGTAATATTATGACCGCTCTTTCAGGAAAATAGCGAAAATACGTTAATATAAAAAAACTTTTATGTTCACTTTTTAGAATTAACGATTCGTTTTCAGTTTAAAAAAAATGCATGACGATTTCCGGAAGATTCTGAGCGCTGCCGACGATCTCAAAATTTTGGCTGCAATCGCTTTAAAAGTACTCTCATTTAATTTTTATGATCTTACCTATACATGTGTAACATATGTATGTAATACATATTTTGGTATTTGGAAGTACTTATTCCAATATAGGGGCTTTTTTCCAATGCTATTTTGGTTATTATGACTATTGTGCCCTACAACCATTTTTACGTAAATTACTCGCGTGTCATGCTGTTATAATCAAAATATGTATTTTAGTTTTATCGAATTATATATATCCGATTTTTCCGTTTAAAAAGCGACTTTTCTGTCCAAGCATAAATGCTCAAATTTTGAAATCGAAATAGAAAAAACTTTATTTCGACAACCATGCTAAAAAATGATAATATACAATTTAAAATTACTTAATACTATAGTTGCGTAAATGGGGTCCACTCAGCATGTGTCGGGTCACAAAAGGTGTCCCGACGCTGGTTTTCTGTGGGTCCCGATAAAAAATGAGTTGCGCGACCGATCCACACAACTGCACAGACAATGCATTTACATTGACACAATAATTATTACATCTTCAGAGCTAGTACTAATTTTGTGACCAAAATAAACATAAAATAAACAACAGTCGAATTAGATAGGTAAGATAATAAACACGGAAACGCTAAATTGGAATTTGAATATACAATAAATGTTTTTTAAATTCAATTTTAAATTTAGAACACGTGGTAATATTTATAATCGGTGGTGGAATGTTATTCCAGCATTTCGTGGAAGTATACTTGAAACTGTCACGTTTTTTTTCGTTTAAGTTTTTTTTCAAGCTCCGACATCTTAAATAATTTTTACTATAACGTTAGTTTCCGTCACTAATGGAATAAGTAGCGAAAGAATTCGCCAATAAATAATAATTTCCGAATGAAAGTAATTATCATTAATCAATGTCTGTTACGAGTATTTCGTCTTTTATCGAAATGAGGACAAATCGTGTTGTGATTTTTTTTTCATTTGTACGAGTACTACGTGACTCGTTTAGGGGGGGTTGTCAAAATACCACTTTTGGTCACCGTGGGGAGGAAGGGGGTAGCTTCTCGTCACGTAGCTAGTGGAATATTTTTGAGAAATATTCTAATTGAAGCAGACTCACGCGCAACGGTTTACCCCACCACTAAAATTTCTCCAGTTTCGACCTAAATACAATTACAATTTAACTACGCATACTCTTTCGACGTCATGCAATGAGGGGGAGGGTGGGGGTCTTGGCATATACTACGCTTGGTCACCGGAGGGGGGAGGGGGGTAAAAAAACTGTAAAAAGTTGGTCACGTAGTTTGGGTATGCTCCCTTAATTGTGATATGAAGATCCATATAGAGAGATAATTCTGTTCATTTCATTATTATTATTAAATGTTATTTGACGGTCATGATGCGAATTATTTAATTTGTGGCATGACTACAGATTTATTTTGTAATTTTTATCATGTAAAAAAATAATCTGAACCTTAATAAACTGCTGCTGCTGCTTAACTTAAAAAAAAAACTGAATGGGTATATATACTCTAAAATACCATACCTAATATAGGTACTCACAGATTTTTCCTCACTTTAACAGACACAAACATAAAGCACATAAAGCTTATCGGAAGCTTCGGACATGTGCCGTCCCGCCCGCCATTGTGTACCCAGCTTTACAGACTATTACAAACTTATTTATGCGTACGGTAAAATGTGGAACTGCTTGTGCTACCTACCATTTGCTTAAATTTGTACAACGTTTGAGGTGGATAGTTAAGTTTGTGCTTCAAGTAAGATAATGGTGACGTGGGACGGATGTAGTTTACTGAATGTTCGCGTACGGTATTATAATATGTTGATGTATAACTATAACCGATAATGACACCGAACGCTTTGAAGCAAAATGAAGATTACGGATTTCAACCGAGGCCGTATTTACGCAATCACAAGTGGAGTGGTGGTCGGACCGCATCGGAACACGCGCAAACATAAACATTTGACGATTATGGGTTTGTTTATGAGTCTATGTTACAGACACAAGCGTTCTTCGCTTAGCGAAATAGCGATGTGGCGAGTCGATTTTTATCCATCTCGGATAACGTGAGTTATTCGGCCGCTACATTGAGCACTATGGGCCTCTAATTTATTGAGGTGTTGAAAAAGTATACCTAAATATGATTGTTAGAGATGTGGATGATGAATGACATTATAAATAATAACTACGGTGTAACGAATGTCTAGCTAGAATAATAATGAATAGTGATCATTATGAGGCTAAATAGCATGAAATACATTTTCGGATTTTTTAATACTTTGGTGCACCCCATTTTTGTTCATCAAAAGATTTTCAAAACAGGCAGCTCGGCCGCCCATCACTAACCTCGCTTAAAAGCTCTACTTTCCGAACGCCGCACACGGTGGGTGTGACACCCACCCTGCTTGTGCATAAACACCGCCTTACGGTAGGTATAGACATGGTTTCGTTCATGACGGGTGGTCAATCTGACAAGACTCATTAATTAATTCCAATGATACCAATGTGTTGCACGCAATCTCTATCGGGAAACAAGGCTAACGTCATAAGTGGAACACGCCTAGTTACTAATAAGGTTTTAGTCAAAAAAAATATTTTTGGTAAGTACAAGCTTTTATTGCCGACAATACTTTTTTCCATAATCATAAACTACTTGTTGAGTCTGTTCGAATGAGCCCAAACACGACGGGTTTATCTAGTGTAGTTTAGGAATTGCTATGACCACCTTCTGTCTCCATCATCAGATCAGCTCTACGTCACAATAACATTGCATTGTCATCCGATTTATACATGCATGCAAAATTTCTGCTCAATCGTAAACCGGGAAGTGGATCAAATTTAACTTGCAAGAATTGATTACAGACAGACAACGGGACAGGTGAAACAAAATAAAAGCTTGTGAAAATGAATAAAAATTGCGCGCACTAACATACTGATAGCATATTTAAATGCGAATTGTCGTATCAAATTGACTTCTCACTATGGAGATAAGCGGCAGCTCGTGCGATATAATTGATCAATATGTAACGATAGGATACGCCTTTGATGTCAGTTGCAGATAATAAGGGGGAGGGAAGCTCAGTAAATAGTTTATTGCGATATTGCGAATATATTTATGGAACATATCGTTTTATGCTAAGTTGTGTTGAACAAAGTAATGGCTCTCCGTGACTGCTTTAGGTTTGAAAGTTTTTAGTTAAATAAAATAAATACGTAGATTGGTATTAAGGCCGAAGTGGATCAAATAGTACTGACTAATCTGAGGTTTAATTTCATAATGGTATGGACTAATCTTGGAATTAAATTAACTATTCTAGGGCTGCTTGAATTCGGCCTTATGCAAGGAGTAACGCATAAGGTATTATTAAGGATATTACCTGACTTGCGGGGGAGAATCTGTAAATGCGATATTTTCAACTTTACCGAGATCTTACTGATGACTTGCAGTTATCACTTGTCAGTTTACTGACATGTATGACATTTGCGCAGTAGTATATTTCACAGAGCTTATCGCCCCGCTTTCGCAATCAGGAAGCCTCATTTAAGTAAAGGGATGCAGTATAGATATAGAATCTTGACCGCATCGACACATGTGATAGCCTCCCAAAAACCCAGCTGTCCCAATGCAGCTTCGGTTTGTAATACGACGCGAACATAAAAGTGGTTATACATGCACTGCAGTGGGATCTTAGGCTATCAACGAATGCCATCGACAAATAGATCGACAATTTCATTTTCATCCAGTACATAAGCCTTTGATTGATTGCTATCGCGGGAGGCCAAGTAATAATACGGAAATTTGAGTTACGGCCCTTGTTAATTAGTTTGTTTCGGTGTGTAGTTACGTTGTCTACGTTATCGAACTTAAGTAATTTCGGTAACTAGTTCGCTATAGGTACTTCTAGTTTACACAGTAAAATCAATCTCCGTTAGTAACAATACAAACTAAACAATAAAAGCGGCAAAGTGCGGGACGGACCACGCGCCGTGTGAGGTGACGTCCGTCGGTAACATATTCTTCCGTCCGTCATATGTGTACTCAAAAATATGTTTTTGTTAGGAACTATGGACATGTTGTGTTCATGGTTTAAAACAGGCGGCTGTCGCTTGGTTTGTTACTTCGAGCCAGCGCGCGCCAATGTTGCGAATGTTGCGATTGCGTTCGTCCGCACACGTAAATATATTTCTTTTATTATTATTGAGGATGTCATAATTACCCGTTCATCTTTTCTTCTCATCGAATAGTTTGTTTAAAACGTTATAAATTATGGCGTCTGTAAATTATAGATTAGGCACGTTAGCTCGGCGTCTATAAAAGCGAAAACGTAAATCATATTCATAAATATTTTAATGCTAAACAAATACTAAGTGACAAACAAAACCAAACTTGATATTTTTCCACCAAACACGCATAAAAAACAAGTCATTGTCCTTTGGATTTTCCAGCGCTCTCCCGAAATTGCCTATTCTGTAACCTAATCCTCCAGGGTGTTGTTTCCATTCGTGTTTTACCGGATCATTAGGTAGATCGGTGGAGCGATCGCGACATCGCTACGATCTCTAAGGACCATTCACAACGCTTGTCGAATCGCCTTTGACTAGCCTGGGTACGACTGAACTCAGATTATTATCGATTACAAAACCCAGGGTTAAGGCGAATGCAACTGTCGAAATGTTGTGTCGTTCGCTCTATAATGTTAGCTCGATATGCTCATGCTGCACGTGCGCGGCATGAAAATAAGGTTCCTTCTTGTCAAAAGGCACCATTATTTCAAGAAAGTGACTATAAACATTTTATATTAAAGTATTTTGATTCCTTTTGCCGTAAACTTAGACAAAATAACACTTAATAATAAAATAGAAAAATATTTCTTGCCACACAACACATGGAAAAGTAGGTAGTTAGAGTCTGGCTACTGAAATATTACCCATATTTTTGGCGGGAAATTCATAAAATTTTGGGCTGGTCACACTTTGTGTAGTAGGAACTATAGTTTTGATACTAGAAAATATTTTTGAGTTTACCTACCTAAGGAAATAAGTTAAATATACGTCGACGTGCACTCAAAGTTATCCCACATAATTTCTGACACTGCGTACAGTATAGTCAACGAAAAAAATTGGTATGTTTACACTTTCTCACCATATGCCATTTTAACAAGGCGAAAAATTATATGTAATGTAAATAAGACCTAGATCGATAATACCGTAATATTAATCCATCACCAAAAAAATTACATAAGTACATACATACATACATACATATAATCACGCCTGTTTCCCATAGGGGTAGGCAGAGATCACGGATTTCCACTTGCTACGATCCTGACATACAACTTTCGCTTCATGAACTTTCATAACATTCTTCATGCATGCGCGCCGATTTAGGGTACTCCTGACCTGGCCTTTCTGCAGAATGTCTCCGATTTGGTCGGAGTACGTTCGCCGAGGTCTCCCCCTTCCAACTTTTCCATCCACTCTTCCTTCATACACTCGTTTTGTCAATCTTCTTTCATCCATCCTCTCTACATGTCCAAACCATCTTAGCATACCTTTCTCAATTTTCGTCACTATATCTTCATTCACTCCACACCTCCGTCTTATAACGGTGTTTCTCACTCTATCTCTCAAAGTAACGCTACACATACTTCTCAGCGCTCTCATTTCCACTGCATTCACTCGACTCTGATGTTTCTTCTGCCACACCCAACTTTCACTACCATACATTAGTGTCGGCACCAACACTCCTCTATGCACGGCCAGCCGCGCCTTTTCTGACACTTTCTGGCTACTCATAAAGGCGTGAAGTGCCCCATTCACTCGATTCCCAGCTATCACTCTCCTTTCAATATCTCCTTCATGCTTACCGTCTCTCGTGAACAAAGTCCCCAAATACACAAACCCATCCACTTGCTCCAACCTCTCTCCATCTACAGCAATTTCACAAACTGTCATACACTCATCTCTTTCAAATACCATCACTTTCGTCTTGCTTACATTCATTTTCATTCCTTTTCTCGCAAATAATCCGTGCATGCTAGTTACCATCTTCTGTAGCTTCTCAGCCGATGACGCTAATAAAACCTGGTCATCGGCGTAGAGTAGACATTTGATAAGCAACCCATTCATTTCCAACCCACATTCATCGTCTTTCAAATCTTGCAAACAACTGTCCAGAAATAGATTAAACAGCCACGGTGACGCTACACATCCCTGTCTAACACCCTTTTCGATGCTAAACCATTCAGTGTAGGACCCGTTTACTCTCACGCAAGCAGAGGAATCCTCGTAGAGAGATTTCAGAGCTTGAATGAGATGGTCGCTCACTCCATATCCGGACAGTACCGACCAAAGTTCATTCCTCACCACTCTGTCATAGGCCTTCTCCAAATCCACGAACGCGCAATAGACCTTTTGACCTTGGGCCAAATATTTTTCGGCTATGCATCGTAACGAGAAGACCTGATCCGTACATCCCATACCTTTCCTAAATCCCGCTTGTACATCCCATATTTTCTCATCGGTTTCTTGCATTACCCTTTCAATCAACACTTTCGCATATAATTTGCCAACGATGCTGAGTAAGCTAATGCCCCTGTAGTTCTTGCAGTCAAGTTGTGAGCCCTTTCCCTTGTACAGTGGCACGATGACCGCCTTGCACCAATCTTTTGGAACTATGCCGGTATTAAAACATAAGTTGAAAAGGCGATACAACTGACTTGCTACGACGCCTTGCCCAGCCTTCAGCATCTCGACTGAAATTCTATCATACCCCGCTGCCTTTCCTGGTTTCATTCCTTTCAAAGCTTTTACAATTTCATCCATACTAATACTACACTCCTCATGTGGCAGTGCATTATCATTCACTCCTGACGTATTTTCCTCTTCTCTCTCAAACAAACCTTCAAAATATTCCTTCCATCTCCCTAATATGCATTCCTCATCATTCAATAAACTTCCATGCTGGTCTCTAATCGAGGTTAGCTCTGAGGTCTGAGTTTTACCTCTGGCTAGTCGAATGGCTTTCCAGAAAAACTTTATGTTTGCCCGGAAATCCTGAGACAACCTCTGATCCATCTCATCATTCTGTTCATCTTTCTTTCTTTTAACTACCTCCTTTACCAGAACATTCAACCTTTTATAGTTACTTTTCCTTTCACTCACGTCTTCAAGCGTGGCTTTTTGACTTCTTTGGTCAGCTCTTATATACATAAGTACAGTCAAAAACAAATATAGATGATCATTCTAGTACTTTGTCGCGCTAGCGTAACAATACTGCGATATTTGGGATGCGTCAAAGTAGTGAAAATGACAAGCTACTAATGTGATCATCTACTTTTGCTGTTGGCTGTACTATGCCAAATTCCAACTAAATCGGAAGCCGCGATACTTCAATACAATACAATTTAAAAATAATAATGCTTGGTGTTGTATGGGGCCATATGCACGGTAATTGTTATAATGGGATATGCTCATATGACGATCCGTATTACGTCAATATTGAATAATATTGGAGCACAAACCATACAATATTGTGTACCGTGATAATATTGACATCCTAGTATTGTGATTATTAACTTTGTAAAGGGGCCCTTTTATTACACTAAGGTTTAGTTTATAGTGATTTCTATATTATGCATACTCTCAGTGTAACAAAAAGTGATAAACCTAATAAATAAATAATTGTCGAATTACAAAATTGGCCAATCAATGGTGGTATTTGACATTCAGTGAGTTTCAAACGTCTGTTTATGAAGTAGACAATATTTTATATTTTTATATCAAATAACTACAGACCAGTCTCTCCACAGATTTCCTCTAAATATTGGTTTTCAGTAAGTAGCTCCTTACGCTCCAATGTTTCGATTTTATTGATATTTTCGAGAACTTCTAGTTTATCCGTTTCTTCACACCATTGTTCGGTTTATGATATTCAGCTTTTAATAAATTCACGTAACTAATCAAATTTATAGGCAAATGTTAGAACTAGTACATAAAGTATCAAAATATCTATAGAGCACAGACCTACAATTTAAAAAAAAATCATAGACAATTGGTGATACCACAAGAAAATATCTGTCAACAAATTTTGGCTAGCCAGACTCTATAAGTACATGCATTATTTGATTTTATTATATTATGTGACAAAAGGAGCGAACTCGGAATGTAGCTTAGAAGTAGTATATAGCAGATAGAATTTTGACAAGGAATTAACTTTTCTAAAAAATTTCAAACAATGAAATCGTTAATGATATGCCAAAGTTGAAGAATTTCCTTCCATTGCGAGGTTTGACAATGTTACCTCTACAGATTTTTAAAGTGTTGGCATTGCGCGTGTGAGTACCTCGCTGTAAGCGTGTTTAGGTTATGGTACGGATAGACTGTAAACTTGCCAACTATTTGGCACAAATAAATCTTTCGGTCAATTTATACTAGGGGTGAGCGGTGAGAAGAACCAGGACATGTTGTGAATAGCTGAAGAACGTGTACATTGACTAACGTAAGGATCCCTATTATTCACTATTGAAAGATCCAGTGTCTGGAACTTAGTGGGATTAGCTTTAGGTAGGACGAAATTCTGTTCACTGGTGAGTGGTGACCTTTAGTAAGGGGCCGCTTTGTAATACTTAGCGAGTTAGTGCATTTAGAGATATGTATCCAGTATCCATATTAGATGAGAGGGTAACTAATACACCAAATACAATAGAAGGCGGAGGCATATATATTATACATACATGTATGTTTTCTATTGTATTTGATACGTTTCCAGCAGTGGGACGAAAATATTTATTTCTGAGTATCTTCAGCGATTGAGGATTCAGTTTGTTTAGTCAAAAGTAGGTACACAATCAAGTGCAAAAATATATGCATACAACTCGACGACCACTTTGGCTTAGTTGGTAGTGACCCTGCCTACGAAGCAGGAGGTCCCGGGTTCGAATCCCGGTCAGTGCATTATTTGTGCATTTATCGCAAATATTGTTCCTGAGTCTTGGATGGTCCCTATGTATTTAAGTATGTATTTATCAATATAAGTATGTACATCGTCGTCTAGTACCAATAGTACAAGCTTTGCTTAGTTTGGGACTAGGTCGATTTGTGTAAGATTGTCCCCAACTACTTACTCAAAAATATGTCTGTATTAAAGTTTCGCTAGATATTTGTGGGTCACAAACATTCAGTTCATCTCTTTTCTCTGGAAATATGAAAAGTTGTGAGATTAGAAAGCTTAATAAATTATTTTTACCCCTAAGCCGTTAACTATTTGCCACAGGAGATGCAACTTTTGTCTTTTTTTTCAACTGGCTATCATCCAGGTAATTTACTTAAACATTTTATTTCTACAGCAAACGGCGACGGATGACAGTATGAGCGACGACGTATTCGAGGAGCCGACGTTGCGTGCGCCCGCGCTGCGCGGGACCCCCTCCCCGACGGGTTATCGAGACTATCAGCCCGCTGAAACACCGCTCAAGACTGTCAATGATGACGACGTGCCTATACACAAGGTGAGTGGTGAAAGCAGTGGCGTAGGTGTCATGGCCCGCACCCTGTAGCCGAGGCATAGAATACGGCTATGGTTTCCTTTACCTGTGGTACAAGGCGACTAAAAGGGGGTCCTTGGGGGGTCGAAGATGGTCGCAGTTGAGGGCTGCGATCGTCTATGAAAACAGATGGTGGGACCAAAAGAGGTATGACTCTAGGGCGGCACTGGTGCATTCCGACGGAGATCCCAGAGCCGTCCGAAATGAGCGGAGGACGATCGGGGGTTTTTAGTCGGTGCAAGTCCGACATAACCTCCGCAATGCCCCGGGGTGCGGTGGTATCCATAATGGATTTTCCAGCCGAGAAAAAAAAGGAGTCTTTGGGCCAGGGAAATTGTGTTGACGATGTCAGCTAGTGCAGTGCTCGTGGCCCGTTGATGGCTCCCGGTTGTAAAGACTGCTCTCCCTGGCTCCATCATGACTGCGACAGATATGGCTGTCATCTTGCCATTTTAGTTGCGCTACCGTTTACCGATATTAATTATTTATTTTATTTGGAGCATCAACAGCAATACAATACAAAGAAATATATAACCAATGACTTACGTCAACAAAAATACAATAATTTAAATGTTGGTGAATCCGTAGGTGGTAATAAATTCGTGCTCTCTGTAAAATCATGAATATTTTGAATACCACTACAAAATTAAATAATATCCTATAATTTCAGAAAGCAACCCATCTTTCTTACTTATTTTGCTTTAATGTTTATCACTATAATTTGAACTTCTTGGGTCAAAGTTCAGCAATATGCTGAATAAGTATTGTTGAAGTACCCAAACAAACGTTTAAAATTCATGACAGAAGTCTAGACTAAATATTATTATGTATAATATTCACACCTAACACCCGTTGGTCGTTGACATTATACTGGATTTTTATAAACATAAGTCTCTTACTTATCATTGGATGTTAGCGGATTTATTTTAGGTAAGAATCATAGGTTAGATTCCGTATAAGGTTTTGAATCAAAAAATACGAAATATTTTATTGTTTATAGATACCTGAGTTACGAGTACCTAAATATTTGAGTCAAGCTTTAATGAGATATGTTGGAAATATATGTCAAGTTGAAGATATATATACTTAAATGCGTAATTTTTCGACGTAGTTTAAAACGTAGTTTAAGTTTGATTTGTTTTGTATTTGCGTATTGTTACAGCGACTCTCGAATTTTAAGAACCCTTTTTATGTAAGTATTGCGTACTATTGATATACTGAACCAAATTGGTAGGCATACAGATTTGATAGTAAATGTTGATATAATAAAGAGTAACATTAGTTTATGTGATGACCATGATTTTTGTTTCCAAGTCTATGATGTTTTCTATGTATTTATATATATTAAATAGTCGTCTAATACCCATAACACAAGCCTTTTTGAACTAATTATGGGGCTATTTAGATTTGTGTATGATTGCCCCCATATATAGATTTAATTACGACCATGTTGGCTTAGTTGAGAGTGACCTTGCCTACAAAGCCGGATGTCCCGGGTTATTTAATTATAAAAATAAAAATCGAGCAAGAGCATGTCGGGCCATGCTCAGTGTAGGGTTCCTTAGATGCCCAATGAACTTAATTAAAAACTGGCCAAGTGTGAGTCGGACTCGCGCACGAAGGGTTCTGTGCCATTATCTATAAAACCTGCAAAGAGCCCGAATCGCACTTGGCGGGTTTTTAATATTTGTTGTTATAGCGGCAACAGAAATACACCATCTATGAAAATTTTAACTGTCTAACTATTGCGGTTCTTGAGATACACCCTGGTGACAGACAGACGGACTGACAGACGGCGATGTCTTAATAATATTAGGGTCCCGTTTTTACCCTTTGGGTACGGAACCCTAACAATAACAATCGCAGCGTTTCATTTCAAAAATTTCATCCTCACTTTACGTGTAGGGGAGGTACCCTAAGATTTTACCACTTTGTCACATTTATTGATTCATGTATCCATACTAAATTGCAGCTTTCTAGCAGCACTAAACAATCACAGAGTAAAGCATCGGACAGACAGTCAGACAGACGGACATGGCGAAACTCTTAGGGTTCCTAGTTGACTCCTGAACCCTAAAAAAAGCTTGGCGCACTTGTGACTGTCTAGAGTCAGAAGCGTTCGTTGCTTTACCATTAGGCAAACCTATATGTGCTTGTTTGCCGCTGTCGTAGTATATATTTTTATAAAAAAATATCCTTGGAATTTCAAGTGAACATGGAAAACAGATTGCCCTTTGTGGATCCACTCGCTAGTCGGTATGCTTTGTTTGAACTTCGGTCATATTTTTTTTTACGTTTTCAATTGTATGCATACCTGTGCCTGCAAGTTGCATACTATGTACTTATATCTGTTTTAGTGTACAGTAAAATCATCTTAAAAAAATTGCCTAGTGCGCGTCGCGGCTGAGCTGCTTTTACAGGTTCACACTTTACTTTTTTGAATCTGAAATTTATTACAGAATAAAGTAATTTTTTTTTTATACAACTTTGTAATTATTGAAAATAGTTCCACAAAAGTTGGAGCGCTCGTGGCCCAGCGGCGTCCGCGTACCGGGTGCGGTATGCGAGGTTAAGCAAAATAAAATAATATATTACCTTCCAGCATTACGAAGACAAGTCTCTTATTGATCTCTTCATTTTGGAAGAGATCGAACACTGTGAGAAGACCCCGCCGTGCCGCATCCGAGCCCACTATGTGTTTCAGCTCATCTGTCAAACAATCGATTATCTTTTCATACTCTAGACTCCTGACACCCAGCGTCCTACACATAGTACATAGGTTAAGCAATGTGGGCGCAGGTCAGTTCTTGGATGGGTGACCGCTTTGAGTGGTTACTAACTGAGCGCTCTCGTGCTTTGGAAGGCACGCTAAGCCGTTGATCCCGGCTGCTGTCTACGACAGCAATCGTTAAGCCAAGTTAGAGGCCTTCGGGCGGCTTGCGAACTTCTAATAGTCAAGTTGCCACTCACTTGACAAAGGGGGGGTCGAAGTTGCACTACATCCGTAGGGAGTACCCACCGTTACCCTACGCGTGACCCCTGGGTGGCGCTAAAAGTGCAACAAAAACTGGCAACCGTACTTGTCTTCTCGAAGACCCCACGGTTCCAATATAAAAGCCATATGATTATTATTATTAGTTCCACAAAAAATATTAAAATGTTAATATTTTCGTTTTTCATATAATATTGTACGACTTTTCTAACTTTAGAAAGTTGAAAAATGCCATAAACTTTGTCAAGCCAGGTTGTCTCTAGTAGTATTACTTGGTGCAATTAAATATTTGCGTAAAACTAATACTGTTAAAATTTGTGGTTGGTAATATTACTTATTTTAGTATTCGGTGTACCTCTTGCATTTCGTTAAATTGTCAAAAGCGCATTTACATGTTGTCTATGTGGTACTCGTTTGGTACAGTCAACAGCAAAAGTAGATGACTATTTTAGTACCTTGTCACTTTCACTACTTTGACGCATCCCAACTGTCGCAGTATTGTTAAATTACGTTAGTGCGATAAAGTACTAAAATGATCATCTACATTTGCTGGTGACTGTACAATTATTTTTAAAAATCGAACTAGTTCCATAGTAAACTCATTAAAGCTTGTGTTTTGGGTACTAGACGACAATATATTTAATAGATATGTATAAACTTAAATACATAGAAAACATGCAAGTCACAGGAACAAATGTTTCTGCTCACTACAGAAACAAATGCCCTTACCGGGATTCGAACCCGGAAAACTACAAACTAACCTAAAGTCGTCGTCGAAGGTAGATGATAACTGCCGTTTTCCATTGTAAAAATTACAGCTGAGTAGATATTATATTTACAGGTACGTTTTAAAAGTTACGCATGTGTTTACGTTAAGTTACCCAGCTGGCCGACGGAACAGAAAAACAAAATATTGTTGTGTGACTCAATTTAAAAATACTATAAAAACATTTTCCTAGTTGTATTCCCAAGCTTGAATGCAATCCTTTTTATGAAAACTCAGAGATTTCCCGATATTGGCTTCTGGAGGACTTTAATACGAAACTAACCAATATCAGAATATTGCCAAGTTTATTGCTTTAAAACCCCGAGGCCTCGAGGGAACTTGAAATACCGTGGAATCGCAATCCTTTTGAAATACCTAATTAGTTAGGTAGAAAGCAAAATCAGCAATGGACGAACGTATAGTCTTCTTTAACTATCTAACTACTTTTACTACTACATCAAACACAATCCCCATCACAGATATAAGATTAGATTAGATTAGATTAGATTTTTTTATTTGCAAAGAATAAGTAGTTACATCAGTGTCCTTAGGTGGTACGTGACAATAGGTAGCTCATTCTGCTATTTTGTACTATAATACTAGCATGCAAATATTTCGAACATTATTGATCTATATTTTTATACAGGAAATCTTTCACACTGTAGTAATTTTTTTCAGTTAAAAACTTGACTAACTTATGCTTGAATCTATTTAAAGGTAGCTCTTGTATACATTGTGGTAACTTATTAAAAATTTTCATGCACATGACAAAGCAGTGGTTTGAGTATAAAGCTGTCCTTGGAACATAATTATAAACCAACCGTCCAGGGTTTCGTTGGTTTCTGGTAGAATTTGTTCCAGCTGTTTTAAACAAATACATATGTCTCTTGACAAACATACACATCCAGTATATACAAGCAAGGCAAAGGCAGTATATTAAGTTTCGTAAAAAGTGGCTTGCATGATTTATATGAGGCTACACCGCAAATCGCACGTATAAATTTTTTTTGAGCTACGAATGCAATGCTGGAATCTGTACAGTTTCCCCACAAAATAAGCCCGTATCTCAAAGTTGAGCTAACATACCCATGATATGCGGCTAAAGTGGCTTGTAACCCTGAAATACGTCTTAGCCTACGTAATACATATACGAATCTATTTAGTTTACACCGGATTTTTTCTATTTGTGCTAGCCAGTCCAAATGTTTATCCAAAACAATTCCCAAAAAAGTTACGCTTTGCTTTTCCTGTATTTTAGTACCTGCATAGTTCAAATCGAGCCGAACATTTTCACCTCGTTTTGAGTTAAAATGTACATAGTTGGTTTTATTAATATTAATTTGTAAATTCTGTCTCTCCAACCACTTTATAACAATTTCAAGTGCATCGTTTACTTTGCGTTCATGTTCCTCAATATTTTTATTACTTTTGGATGTTACTATAAAAGATATATCATCAGCAAACATAATCGATTTATATGGTATTATGTCAGGCAGTTCATTTATATAAATGATAAATAGTAAAGGTCCAAGTACACTGCCTTGCGGAACACCAAAGTAATAACATTTAAATTCAGATCTGTAACCAGTTTCTATATTGAGATCATTAAGATTAGCGATTTCCACACATTGTTTTCTATTTTTTAAGTAGCTTTTTAACCAGTTGAGCGGAAGACCTCTTATGCCATATTGTTCTAGCTTCTCTAAAAGTAGCGAGTGATCAACAAAGTCAAATTCAAAAAATTCAAAATTCAAAATAATTTATTTGTAGAACATAGGTATATGGCTGGTCAAAAACTTATAATTATGTATCACTATGTCTTGCCATAAGGCATACAAATATTCTAAGTCAAGATGTAGCATGCATCCGGTATATAAAAGAACAAAAGTATTTAATATAAAAAGCGTGCTGATATTGTTACAGTTCACAATCCGTCAAGTACTCTTTTATTGAATAGTACGCTTTTTTTACAAAAAGTTTAAACAGCCTTATAAATGCTTTTGACATGTCTAGAAATAATGCAGTAGTGAGTTGTTTTTCGTCTACACATTTTACAATGTGATGAATAAGGTTAAAGCTAGCTAGTGTCGTGGATTTATTTTTTTGAAAGCCGTTTTGCTCTAGTTTTATTATTTTAAACTTATTTAGGAAATTCATGAGTCGTTTGTACATACATTTTTCAAAAAATTTGGCAAAAATGGGAATTAAAGTTATAGGGTGGTAGTTTCCCATATCTTTCTTGTCATTATTTTTAAACAATGGCTTTACAATGGAGATTTTTAGCTGTTCTGGAAAGACGCCACATTCGAAGGAAGAGTTAACTAAATGTGCAATGATTCGACTGAGTTCAGATTTACATTTTTTTATGACATTTGTAGAAATTTCATCAAATCCTACCGCATTAGTATTATTTAGAGACATAATAATATTCGTTATTTCAATTTCGGAGAATGGCATCAAAAACATATTATGATTATTATTCGAAAGTGAATCTCTATGGTGCCGATCTCTCAATTTATTTTTATTTGTGTTCGTTAATCCAATGAAATAATTGTTAAAATACGATGCTATTTGATGAGGTTGATTAATTTCTTTATTTTTTATGCATATTTTCTCAATATACTGTTTCATGCTTTGACTTTCAGTTTCTTTTTTTATTATATCCCAAGATGCTTTGCATTTGTTTTTGCTATTAGCTATATAATTATTATTTTTATTTTTTTGCGCCTTATTGATACATTTCTTCAATAGTTTTGTGTAGGTATAATATTGATTTTTTTTATGTTCATTTCTTCCGTCTTTGTAGTATTGAAATCTAAGCAACCTCTTTGATTTACAACTTATTTTTATTCCCTTTGTGATCCACTTTGGTTTTTTAATGAGTCCACATGTGACTTTTAACCGCTGTACCGGGAAACAAAGGTTGTAAAAAAGTGTGATCGTCTCATGGAATTTATTGAAAGCTGTATTAAAGTCATCTTCTATATATACTTCGGAAAATGATAAGTTAGATAAGCATTCTTGAAACTTATTCACATTGTTTGAACAGTAATCGCGTTTTAGCTTATAATAATACTTAATTTCAAATAAATCTGACTTCACGCTAAAACTCAGCATCTGCGCAGTATGGTCAGACAGACCAAGGGGTAGCACAGCTGATTTAGCATTTTTAATATTACTTAAAATATGGTCAATACAAGTTTTCTCTCGTGTTGGTTTTTTGATGTGTAGTTTCATATTATAATTTCTTGCGATATCTATCAACTCTCTGCTTGTTTTAGTTAGCATTAATGTATTAATATTTAAGTCGCCACATATAACAATTTGTGTAAATTTTTGATTCAATTTATGTAGCATAAAATCTATTTTTTTTATAAAATGATTTGGCAACGAGTTCGGTGTTCGGTACAAACAAATAATTACAACATCATACTTGGGAATTATTATACCACAGCATTCAAAAACTTTTTCAACTGCAAGTTCCTTCACACATTCTAGCTCGTTGTAGTTTATACCTTGTCTAACCATTATACATACACCTCCTCTCTTTTCCTGTCTACGAGAGTAAGATGCGGCAAGTTGGAAGTTTAATAATTTACAATTATTCTCATGTCCTCTTTGAATAAACGTCTCAGTTAAACATAAAATGTGTGGTTTACTATCATTTTCAGACAGTTCATTTAATGCTACTTCCAAAATATTTTGTTTAGGAAGAATACTGGCAATGTTTTGGTGCATAATTCTAAGTACATATGAATTATCCTGCTTAGGAGCGAAAAAGGTGATTTTTCGTCTGATTTATAGTTGGAAAATAGTCGTTGATTTTTTTCTGTGTAGTTTTTTTTAATTTTCTTGTCTTTGACCCATGTTTTTCCATTTCAGTTTTCCAGATTATGAAGTTGCTCAGGTGATGAATTATGTTTTCTGTACCACGTTTACTGAGTTGCCCCGTTGACAAAAACATATCAAATGACAGGTTCAGGTTTGTGTTATAGGAGTAATGGCTTTCGTGAAATAGTGCGTCGTGTAATAGCATCGTGTTGAAGTCTTCTATCTTACTGTTGTATATGGGTTTACCGAGTTCGTATGTAGGACATGCTATGATTATATTTGTGTGTATAATAACTTTCAGGGACTCCTTAATATACTGAATTAATTCACGGTTTTCTTCATTTAATTCGAAGTCTTTTTCCCCTATTATAACAAGGCAGTAGTCGTCCAATGTAAAAGTTTTTAATTTATTTTCTATTTCGTGAAATAACTCATTTACACCTCCACCAGGAGTGATATAGTGGCAATAGGAAAAGTTCTGTAGTATTGCGTGATTGCTGATTAGTTTTGTGATTCCGTGCTTATTGTTTGTACTTATAATAGCTAATTTCCTTTTGTTAGTGTCTGATTTTCGTTGTACTAGGTGTTTTAAGGATATTCTTGGAGGGCTTGTTATTTTTAATGTCTCCGTGTTTTTACCGCATCGATCTGTTTCCATAATATTCTTATCCGTTCCGTTCAGTTCCGAGTAATGTCGTTGAGTCTTATTTTGGTGGATTTGAGTTTCATTTTGTGGTAGCTCTTCCGTGCCGAGATTTTCAATAGACTTGCTGTGTTTGAGGTTTGTCACAATTTTTTTAGTAGAAACATTGATGTCCTTTTTCTTTTGCTTAGGAGTAGATCTTCGTGACGGTGTGCCCTTGTCTCGCAGATTTTTTAATGTGGCGATTTGTCTCTCTAAGTCAGTTTGGTTTTTCGTCAACCGGGTGATCTCTATATTCAGATTTGCAATCTCTTCATGTGCGCTAGTTAGCTGAGTACTAAGTAATGCTATGTTTTCCTTCAATTCTGATAATTGTGAGCTCTCAGTAGCATCAGGCATACTTTGTACACTAATGTTGTAATACTTCTCAATAGATTCATCGAGAGAGCTGCTCGGTGTCCGTAGGGGCGAATTGATAACATGGTCTGTGATATGCTTTCTTAATGTTACATTATCTGTACTTTTATTTAGTGGAGAAATATCTTTAAGCTCATGATTTTTCTCCGATATTTGTATTTTGCCCTTTGTGTCGGTTTTTGATGAAGATACTTGTTTGGCCATTTCAGCTCCCAGACATCGACTGCATATCCAAGTATTCTCAGATTCGTTCTTCATAAGTTGAAACTCTTTAAGTGTGATTTTTGTACAATACAGATGTAGGTGTGATTCGCATTTGGAACATTTTACCCGTTCCTTGGTTTTAATTTCCTGGGTGCATTTTGCGCATTTCATTGTTTGTTTCTTGTTAGCTGACATTTTAAATAGTGTTTTAAAATTTAAATTATATGTGTCTATTTAATATTTAAATAAGAAAATGCCCACACTGTGATTTGAACTCTCTGAAGTCCGATACGGACCGAAGTATAAGCGAGTCCAATTCGGACTGCAAGTTGACACTTGACGTTGTCTTGTTATGACAGGCAGAAATGTCACAATCCGTCCAATCAGCTGTACACGGTGTTTGCGATGCCGTTATGTGAAACGGGATATTTCGTGGTTTTAAGATAGTGTTTAAATGTTAAACGGTTAAAAACATGATTCTTACCGCTTTCAAATCAGTTCCCAGATCTCGTGAAGTGCTATTTTGTGGTAAAAATGATGTGACTTGATGGGATATGCCACTTTCCAATGTTTGTTGGTTTCACAACAGTGTTAGTACGTATTAACTATTTATTTGTTATTTAAAACGAAAAGAGCTCTGTCTTTGTATGTTTACATGGCTAGTGTTGCCAGATCTATAAGCATAAGAATATAATATTAAGTATTATTATATCGATGATCCCAATTAAAAAAACCGGCCAAGTGAGAGTCGGACTCGCGCACCGAAGGTTCCGTAAAAAGTATTTTTATTATATGATGTAACTACAAATTTACGGTTGTCGCAATTTTTCCTTTATCTGTGCTATAAGACGTTGCTTAGTACCAAATTTCAAGATTCTGAGTTCACGGGAAGTACCGTGTAGGTTTTGATTCCCTTGCGAGTGTCGAAAATTTGCGGATGCGGCATAAACGGCTGTATCTTTTCATTGCGTTGGCTTAGAAGTTCTCAGCTCTAAGGGACAGTAAACCTGAGTATTCGATATAAATTCCAGCTTGATAGGTATCAAGCCGGGTGGAGGTCCACGCGTTCCTAAGAAAAAGGGTATTGACAGACAGAGACAGACGGACGGACGGACAACAAAGCGATCCTATAAGGGTTCCGTTTTTTCCTTTCGAGGTACGGCACCCTAAAAACTCCAATGTTTAGTTAGTGTATCTTTGCAGTACGTAAGAAATGAAATGATTTATTTTGCAAGAACATACACAGGTGTTAGGATTAAATGTCAGTGAGATAAAATAGTTGAGTGCGGTGGAGATACTGCGATCGCCAACCCGCATGCCAAGCGTGGCGATTATGGCATTTACCCTCCATGAAATCGGGGGAGGCCTATGTCCAGCAGTGGACGTCCTAGGGCTGATATGGTGGTGGTGGTGGAGATAAAATATTTGTCATGAAAGTATGATCCGCCACAATACTAACTTGAAATATCAAAATGTTAGATTATCAAAATATTCATTTACTTAGATTATAATATGGTCTAGTCAGCAAAAATAATTTTTAGTTATACAGGGTGACATCGGAGACGTGATCAGAAACAATGTGACTCGATGAAGTATTGAAAGACAAACTCAATAAAGATGAAAACACAGTTAGTACTTGCAATATTGACAATTATTTCTTAAATAATTAACAGAAAAAATAATGTTGCATACAACTTGGTCACCCTACACCACACGACGTCTTGTCATCCCTCATACAACGTGTGTCAAAAGTGATAGGGTGACCATGATGTAAGTATGGCGTTATTATTTTTCTAGTAAAAGTTTGAAAAAATAAACTTGTTTTATTCGATGTAACAACTATTGCATTTAAAACGCGATCATGTGTAGCGTCTGAAAAATTAGCTTCTGATTACGTCTCCGATGTCAGCTTGTATAGTTACCAATTAAAATCGTATAAATTGAATGTATCAGGAGAGGTATGGATGTGATCGAAGAAAAAGGACCCTAATGTAAGGACTGGTAAGGACCGTATTAAGGACCGTAGTTGGTATTTGGTATTCTCTGGTCTCTGCCTACCTCAGTGGGATAAGAGCATGAGTATGTATATGTATGTATTTGTATAAATAGAATTAGCATAATTTATATTGCATTTTCATGGCCGTTGGGGCGGAAAGGTTCTCGAGTGGCGAGTACCAGGCGTAGCACGGGCAGGCCCCCACAAGGTGGACATGATGATGATACTGTATTATTGTATTATGAAAGAACTTGATCTGTATCTATAAGCACGTTTAACATTAAATAGGTGTAAAACTTAATTCGTATCCTTCGCCCGGCCTGGTAAAAAGAGTGTTCAACCAAAACACGATTTTCAGCCAAAACTGAAACTGAAATTCGGCTCTTTCAGAAACTTTAATCGACGTATTAAAATTGTTATACAAATGCCAATATAATATTATTTTAAGACATTATGAACATAATAGCCCTTATTTGTTTCACCTTTTTGGAATTATGTTGGCAATATAGAATAAAGTAAAATATATGAAAAATATTTAATTATTTAGGCCATTATTAGTATGTATCTAGTCAAAAAAAAAAAAAAAACAATAATAATTGCATTTATCTACAAGAGTGTTCCCCTGTTTGTTTTCGATAACTAAGACCGATTACGACTAAGGCGACTTCCTGATTTGGCGGGGCGGGAGCGATATGTCATAGGTATTTTGCTCTTTGACGTGAATTTACCGATGTGAGATTTAGGCGCCTTCCTGACTTGTCGATGCGGGGGCGGTACGATATGAGAAAACTGTCAGCTGTCAGTGTCAACCGATACTAATGCGGTACTGCCCCACTTCTGCGCATGGTATTACTACTGCGCTTTTAATAGGTAATACTGACATTATTTCGTCAAGTGAGGAACTCTCACATCAGTAAATTCACGTCAAAGAGCAAAATACCTATGACATATCGCTCCCGCCCCACCAAATCAGGAAGTCGCCTCAGGCTGGGTTGCACCAAACCGTTTGTAATCGTAAGTAGTGTTCGTTAAAATTTGAATGTGTGGAAAGTTTGACAAGTTTCTCTGAGATGACAGCTGCCGGCACAATATTTAACGTTGATCGGTCTGTGATCGTAAGTTGGTGCAACCCAGCCATACTGATAACAGCTTATTGTTACAGACAATACTCCTGGGCGACAGTGGCGTCGGCAAAACGTCCCTGCTCGTCCAGTTTGAAACCGGCAAGTTCCAGGCGGGAAATTTCTCTGCGACCGTTGGAATCGGCTTCACGGTAAGTTAACTTACCGCGCTATCCTACTTTTACTACGAAGGTTACTCGTAAAAAAAAGCAAAAGTCTATCACACTGCTATTGTAAGTAAACGAGATCGACACTGAACCATCACTTGGCACCTCAAATCTTAGTTCATATCAATAAAGGTGAACATGTACATACGTCTGTTTGAGATATGTACATATTTCATTTCTGTATTGTATTTTATTATTTTATAAATACCCCTTTACAAACGAAATATGGTAATTGTGTCAAAATAAAATTCACTTTAAAGTCACTTGTTACAAATTAACAGTTGTTGTTTTAATCGGTGTAAAGGTTATATACTACCTAAGAAAGTGTTGCAAAAACTCAAATTATGAAGCGAGTAAGATAAATTATAGTAAACTCGTATAACTAAAGCTCATATGAACACAACATGTGAGAATATTAATCAGTGTCTGCTACTGCCAACAGTGAACGAAAAAAGCATTTTTTTTAATTCGCTGACTCTCAACCGTGAATTGAAATGCAGTTAGTATATAAAATGCAGGATATTCGTTTTGTTAAATTGTGCCACTTTTTCCTTACACGATGGACTCGAATTTATCTGTATGTTTTATCATATGTTAAAAAACGGCGTTCGTTAACCCCCTTATTGTGCTATCATACCAATTCGAAAGTAAAAAAGATTGTGGCTTCCCTTAAAAATAAACAGTCCTCGGGACATGATAATATACCGATACAGGCTATTAAACCATGTATTGACCATATTGCTGAACCATTAGTGCATATTGTCAATTTGATGATTGAAACTGGAATATTCCCTGATGACCTCAAAAAAGCTTTAATTAAACCACTGTTTAAAAAGGGTACTAAAACAAGCATGAATAACTATAGGCCCATAGCCTTATTACCTAGTTTCTCTAAAATTTTCGAAAAGGTAATACATAAAATGTTAACGATGTTTTTGAACCGAAACAATATTTTAACTTCAAGCCAATTCGGCTTTCAAAAAGGAAGATCTACAACTACAGCCATATTTGAAATGTTGAAGCTTGTTTGGGAGAATGTGAATAACAAAATTCCTTGTGCCTCCCTCTTGATAGATATGTCGAAAGCTTTCGACTGCGTAAGTCATGATGTTATTTTAAAACAACTTGAACATATTGGGATAAGAGGAAATGCTCTTCAGTTATTTTACAATTATTTGTGCAATAGAGAGCAAGCAGTAGAAATTGTAAACTACAACGTTCACAATAAAACAGTAGAACGGATACAATCTACGTTTGAAAAAGTTCAATTGGGAGTTCCTCAAGGTAGCATTCTTGGCCCACTCCTATTTCTAATCTACCTTAATGAACTCCCAAAAGTTGTCGAGGTACCTTGCGTATTATATGCAGATGACGTCACTCTATTATTCTCGAATAAAAATTCCAATGGGAATATTGAGGAACATATGAATTGTGTACTAAGTAATATCATTCAATGGCTCAGTACTCTTAACCTCTATGCAAATCTTGATAAAACTAAGCTTATCCAATTTAGGAACTATAAAACTGTTCATAAACCACTTATAGTGACAAATGCGGGAACTCAAGTAGATGAAGTAAACCATGTAAACTTTCTTGGAGTTCAAATAGATTCGCACTTAAATTGGAAAGCACACATAGAAGAGATTAACAAAAAAATTTCTAGCAGGTGCTATGCGTTATCAATTCTGTCTGAAACTTGCTCGGAGACAGTAGTAAAAAATGCATATTACGGTAATATTTATCCGCTACTTACTTACGGAGTCATATATTGGGGTAATTCTACTGATGCACATAAAACCTTTATACTACAGAAACGATCCTTAAGGACTATTTATCGAATGTACATCGATGAATCACTCCGAAGTGTCTTCCGGGAAAAGCGTTTCCTGACACTTACTGGCATATACATTTTGGAATTATGTTTACTTGTAAAAAAACATCCAGAATATTTTGCAAAGAGATCATCGAAATACAATGTTCGACCTCAATACAAACATGATATGATACTTCCGAAAGCTAACACCTCGATGTATCAGAAGAGTGCATTTGTATCAGCTATTCGGGTCTATAATAATCTCCCTAGTGAATTAAAAAGTCTAGAAGGAAATCGTTTTAAAAGGTCCTTAAAAAGTTTCTTGACCGAAAATGTATTTTACAGTTTGAAAGAATTTTATAACCATGTACCTAAAGTGTAAACACGTGTATTATACCTAGGCTAAGAATTTAATCATTGTATGCCCGAAAAGGGTAAAAACTGTTGGAACGCATAACATGTACCTACTAACCTTCCTAACTACACAGTTTTATACAATAAATTTTCTGTTTCTGTTTCTGTTTCTGTGTAAAATGTACTCTTATAGAAAATATCATCATGAGCAAAAATCTGTGAGTTCGGAGAGAAAATAATATCGGTTATTTAAGGTAAGACTTTTATAAAGCCTCAAGAGCTCTTTTATCCTATTCGCATAATCGACTACGGAATAAAATGTTTAATTTTTTTCGGGCAGGGTTATACATACTTAAATAACAATGGTTTTTTCCTTCTATTTCTATCTTCAATCTAAATCTAAAATAATTAAGTGTCGCATATTTAATGTTATAAAAGTGTAAAGTGAAGTGAAGTTGGCAGTAAGTGTGAGTGAAGTTATAGAGAGTTATCAGTTAACATCGCAAAGTGTCCCATAGAGTACATAGGTATGGTACTTAATAAAAAAATGCAGTGGTATGCAAGATATCAGGGTGGTAATATTTCCTGCTGTGATTACTTGGCAATCTAAGCGGTTTCTTGTGGTGAGACATCAGTTTTATTTTATCGAATTAAAGGCGCCGTTACATTGGATATTTATCTAGTTATTTGTTAACGTTGGTCAAATCATTTACAAATAATTATGCGCTAATTTCGAATATAGAAATAGGTATGTACATACAAAAAATATACATAAAGGCTCCAAAATTAGAAGTTGGCATTGTTGTACCTCTATATTAAGACCGTTACCGTATTAAAAGGTAACGTTGCTTGGTATGTTTAAGATTTAAATAAAATATACCCATTTTGGAAATAGGCGTGAGTTTATATACCTATGTATGTATGCATATATGTTAAAGAGACGTAGGGCGCAGCGGAACGTTATCTCATATATGGAGCAGCCCAACTGAGGAAGTACCCTCAACCGCCTTACTGAAGGCTAGTCATAATAACATACCTTTTTTTTAATAATAATATTTTTATTTTGTAAAACTGTAACAAGGTATACATGAAACATGTTGAACGATAATAACAGCATTAGTCATGATTGACTGTTAGTTAGCTACTTGCTCCATATGTATGTGTTGTTGTGTTCCTGATGTTGAGTAAAGTCACCAGAGCTTCCGAGGATATAATGCTGTGTTGAGAGTGAGGGATCTGCATTTGTTTCTAGCTGTCAACACACCGAATCCTCAAGTTAATAAAGGGTTGACAACGCGCTTATAATTCTAGAGTCGCAAGCGTCCATAGGCGATGGTATCTCCTTACCATTAGGCAGGTCGTAGGCTTGTTTGCCACCATTGATGTGTAAAAAAACATGTAAGTAAGTAAAGTAGTGTACATATACAAATACATATTTACTGCTGCTACTGCTGCTGGATAAATACTTATTGGATTCTTTTCTACTTGATTAAATTACGTTATACTGAAAACTAAAGTTTGTCATTTTTTTTGGTTACGTGCGTTACAGCTATTATTGCTGGCGCTGGCGCTTCGCCGATGTTACTATACATTACAGGAAATCCTTAATCAATCAATCAATTTATATATTGCATGGTCATGTGTTTACCATCATAGGTGTTAGTTATTGTTTAGTTTAACCAGTACATCATGTCCTGCCGAGAGGCGTACAATATTTTCAATGTCGTTATGATAATAATCTATACATAATTAAATGCCAAATGATTCCTTACATCTAATTTTCAGAATTATTGAAATAAATTGATAATAATATAGGTTCATTTTAGTACCTTATGGAATAATTTAAACATTATTTTATAGACCCAATTTTACTGACATATCTAGGTAGGTTTCTTTTATGTAAAACGCTTTCTTTTAAAACCTAGAATAGTCATTAGAATTTATGTTGATATAGTATTATGTTAGTGTTAAGTAGATTTAAGTAAATTTCTGTGTCCTTGCAGAGTGCATATTATAATATATGTATTTTAGTGCTATGTTGTAAATACTCGTATGTGTTATAAATAATTTGAGTTTGAGTTTATATAAATAACGCGAGAGTTTTTATAAATTTCTCTTTAGCTTTCCTAATCCATGAGCCGACAGGAAGCAACACAATTTGAAGTGAACAGTAATTATGAAAACCTTCTGTAACTCCGCGAATCGACAGCCATGTTTAGAGATATTAAAAAAACGACCAATTTCGGGCTTAAGACGTAATTGTTCCTTAAAAAACATAGAAAAAACTTTTTCGTACCTATCTTATGAAAGAATTTAATAAAGAATTTCGCATTTTTTAACTTTAGCTGATTTTAAATAGAAAAGACAAGCATAATTTAGTTTAGTTCTTGCCATTCAAAGTTATTATCTATGTTCGTCAAATTAAGTTATTTTCATCATGTTTTGAAAAGTCTTATGCTTCTAGATAACCATATTAAGAGGGGCATAACGCCAGGAAAAAAGTAGAAATCATCCGCGTGTCCCGAGCCTGGCCCGCTGTGCGGAAAGACGATGCTTCTGTTGCTGCCTCGCTCACTCCGAATAGTATATGCCCATCCAGACAGATGAAACATTATTATTTTATAACCGATAGTTATGTTTATTTGTTAATTACAATTGGAAATTAAGAACGTCCATAGACTACGGTGTTAATTAGAAATTAAGAACGTCCATGGACTACGGCGTCAATTGGGCATTAAGAGAAGTCTCCCTGACAGCCGCGCGGCCGGCCATATGCTAACAAAGCCGGAAGAGATATGCTACCTAAAGCTGGTAAAATTAAAGTATAAAATCTGACTAAAGAGCAAAACAAATGTGTTCGTCAATGGACTTTGAGTCTATTACAGACTATATAAGCAGTGTCAAGTAGGCAGACAACGTCTTTCGTGGCAAATTTGTACACACTATTATAATTAATATTAAATTAGAACCGGAAGAAAACCTTATAGGGATAAGTTAGCCTTTGCACTTTAATCTTACCCTCAAGGTACTGCTGGTTTTTACCCTCAATGTTCAAATAATCAAAATCCAGTATACGAATTTTAACCGATAATATTTAATAGAAATTGATTCTGAAGGGGATGCCAATACGATTATACGTAGTAGGTCGAGTTACAAAGTATCCAAAATGGAATACAAAGCTTCGTTTAAATTTGTAAAGCGATTGTGATTTACTCGAATTTATTTAATTATTCCTTTACAATTAGAACTAAGGCATGGCGCAGATAACCGCTTCTAGAATGGGTTAAGATTGCGGTGACAAACGAACGAACAGCTTGCTGATGACCTGACACCTTTGCATACGAGCATTTACTTCTAAGGAAATGAGCGAACATGAGGGAATAACATGAGGGTTAATAATTTGTATTAGAGGACTCGTTGGGTTAACAACGAGAGCGAAATAAAATGGAGGACACTTCAAACGGATGCCGTTTTATCTTGTGTTGACTAGAAAATCGGTAATTTTTATATTTTTGCAGGAGGGCCGATAATTAGCTATTTACATTTGCTCAGATCTTCGGTTATTGAGGTAGGTAATTATGTCAACGTGTAAAATCATGTGATTATCTAACCTAAGTTCATAAGAAAAGCAAAATAGGTATGAGTTCGTAAGTAAAAAAATCTTTCAATGTCGAGTCAGTAAATACGAATCAAAGGAAACCTTAAATTTTAAAACTAATTATCAGTAAACAAGTATCGAGCTCAATAATACGTAGGTAAATACGAACCTCAATTAATGAATTACAGTTTTCATAGCATCCATATATTTTATTTTTAACGTAATCAAATATTCCATTAAGGCGACTTCCTGACTTGGCCGGACGGAGTCGCTATGTGGTATTTTATCCTTTCACATGGCGACATGGCTTACTGATTTCCTCAGTTAACGGGATACTGTCATTGTCCGTATTAGGTACGTTTGCGCAGTAGTAATATCAAGCGGGGCAGTACCCTATTCGTAAGTAATTAATTTCTTGAACAAAAAAAAACAAGTAACGATACTACTTTCTTGTGAACAAATCCTTAGTCAAAGGATTGAAAGAGAAACCTTGCCACAAATGCCAGGTGGATAGCTACGTCACGTCCGTAGGGTGTATTATACTTGAGATTTTTTAACTTGCAAATTTCATTAATTAATTAATATCTCGAAAATAGAGTCGTTTTGGATTATTAGTTATACAGCTTTTTTAATCCATTTGACTTTAGAAGCGATGGTTATTTGTCGAGTTACTGAAATTCACCGTGTATAAAGAAACCAATCGTAAATAAACTGAACGCCTTTTCAATATATCTATTTCCGCTCACATTTGACGTAGGCATATTATAGGTAGGTGCAATACACTTAAACTAACACAATAAAACCATGTCTTCTAGGGGGGGCTTTCATTTTAAGTTTGGCTTTACATTGAACCCTGATTCTGTGCCGTTCAGTAAAAAATAATGTCAGTTACTTCATCGCCAATTGCTTAATATCGATACAATCCTCTCCTCAACTCGTCATTGAAAACCTCCTTCATAGCAGCTTTAAAATAAGTGAGGCAATACACTCTACATAAGTAAGACTTAGTTTGAACTTGTTTCTCCAAAGCAAAAAGGTTTCCATTTGTACACATAAATTATTCTGTTTTTACTTACGTTTAAGCACTCTTTCAATTATATAAATCAAAATCAGCATATTATATTATATGTATAATAAAATAACTTACAGTCGAAAATACTTTTCATATCTACATGGCCTACATGCGTAAAATATGTGTCTAGGTAAATATTTAATATTTATTAGTAATAACTAAAAAATAAGAAAGTATTATTTGTACATTAACCTCTCGTTTTCAGTCCTTTCAAATTAGCCACACTCAGTACTTATCACTGCGTGGGATTAGTTCTGGCAATTGTAGGTTTGAAGTATAGAAAAATTCTTTTTGAAGTTTATTCCTTTGTATGATACTGTATAAATGTTAGAATAATAACAATTGTATGGCATTTATTTTTCGAACCGTGAGATCTTTGAGAATAGTACAGTCTTCTGTTAACTGTATACATGTTATATTATTGTTATTGTAAGTTCAGTGCTTCATTCTTTACATTATTAAATATATGATTTATTTTAATGATATTTTTTTTACAGACCCTAAAGAAACAGCGAGTTGTACTTACAATGCATTCTATTCGGAATTTATTGAACGAGAATCCACTAAAAACCGAGAATATTTCCTTTCAATTCATCAACTCATCTAAGTGATTGCAAGCCAGCACTTCAAATTAGTTGGTAACTAACCGACCTATTGACTCTACACAGCTCTTCAACAACATTTATATATTTCAAAATTGGAACAGAATTCAATTTGTTTTGTTCGTTTGTTTTGAAAAGAAAACAAACCCTAATCTATTTTATAAAACAGGTAAATGAAAGTTCATTGTCAATTTTGCCTTTAGGAGGATAGAATCCCATATTATAATTATTCATCAATAATCGCAGTTTCAATTCCAAAACAATTTGACATTGACACGGCAACATCGGCGTGACGAGGCGGGGCGGGGGCCGGGATCTCGGCTCCTGTAGGAGTGTGTAGTCAGTCAGTTCGTGGCAGGACTCCACTAAGGGCGCCCCGGACCGCGGGATCGCTATTCGACATTCGAAATTCGAAGTGCGCGATTGTTTAACGGACAATTGTTTGTGTACTATCTAAACCGTGTCCGCATCGTCGGGTTGTGTCCGCGTCATAACTTATATAGTGAGTCTTTCTTGGGTGGATGATTCTTAAATTTTGAATTTGAAAAAAAAAATATTAATGCCGATTTGATTGCGTTGCATTATTAACTGTGCAAATTGAGAGAGAATTTGCGATTAAAATATTATATAAATGACTGCATATTATTCGCAAATCTGGTTTAGTGTCAGTTTTAGTTACTTAAATAAAACGGTATATTATAAGGTTAATTAGTTTTTTTACCGATTTGTAGTTGTAAACTAATTACACAACATATTTCAAGTTATGATGAAAAACTAGGTAGTTACTGAATTTCAATTACTTTTTGTTATTCACTCATCACAAAGAGCAGTTATCTACTATTTGCGTTCCGTATGACACACAACATATGTAGATATTTAATTTATCTTATTTAATCCGCAAAATGTAAGTTTTATTTTTTCAACATTTTTATTGCAATTATTTTACTAGTGAAAGTAGAATATTCACAAATCAATGTTTGTCGTAAACAAGGCGTTTAACACACATCAAAGGTGCAGTAAAACATATTAAAACACAAAATTACGTAATTAGTAACTTTTAATGGCTTCCAAACAGCAATGGGCCGTAACATTGTAAAAGTTTGTTTGATCTCTTATTAGATTCTCATTAAAGCCTGAACGAAAAGTTGGTTGAAACAGAAGTTTTGACGAGAAACTCGACTTGACAAAGATGAATAATGATTATTAATTTCCTTGTTGATAAAACTTTTATTAAATTTGCGTCGGCGTAAGTTACGGTCTAGCGACACCTCTATCTTAGTAAAATCGGAAAGTGATGACATAGTCCGCCACGTAAACCAACTAGAAGCAAAAACCTTTTTGTTCTTCCCAAAATAAGGACGAATGCTGGCAAGCGTGCTCCTTTGTACATAATATGTAGTCACCACAATACATTTTTAAACGAAGTCGATGTAATCTCGCAATCCCACTCCCTGTTTAAGTCTGTTGTCACCAAAATGTATCTGTAGTTCTGTATCTTAATGTTGTCCTAGTAATCTAAAGCTTAGCCTGTTCATTTCTTAGTCATATTATTATAACAGTTCAGCTACAATTATCATGTACCTATTGCCTTCTAATTTAGCTTAAGCAAAGATTATCGCTTCGTACATTTGAATATGAATATACTATATGTTCTTAGTGAGATATATCCAAGGAAACATCTGTATCTTATTGTCTATTATATTATTTGCCACTGTATTCACTTTGTATGATTGTTTCTGTGTTATCTCCATAAAAATAATAATAATAATAGTCCAGCTAAGTCGATTACGTAACGGTACAAACGGACGATGTGCAACTCTGTCATCATACCATACAAAAATTACAGTTAAGTCTAGCTGACGTACGTCTGACACCTTGCATTATCATTATCATCCCTCTGGGCTCTTGGGTCCCCCGCACGCTCGGCTGAACTCAATTCTCCATACAAACGTAGTTTCATTCTCATTTTAAAACGCCGTGCTGCAATAACATGAAACTTTAATTTTGTATTAATCAGTGACGATGCTAACGAAAATTCTAAATTTCAAATTAAAAGGAAAAACCGGCCAAGTGCGAGTCGGACTCGCGCACCGAGCGTTCCGTAAAAATATTTTTATTATATGATGTAACTAAAAATGTACGGTTTGTACCATTTTTCCTTTATCTGTGCTATAAGACGTTGCTTCGTACCAAATTTCTAGATTCTGAGTTCAGGGGAAGTACCCTGTAGGTTTTGATTCCCTTGCGAGTGTCGAAAATTTGCGGCATAAACGGCTGTATCTTTTTATTGCGTTGGTTTAGAAGATTTTTTCACAGCTTCAAGGGAGAGTAGACCTGAGTAGGTATTTGATATAAATTCCAGCTTGATACCTCCACGCGTTCCTGAGAAAAGGGGTCTTGACAGACAGACAGACGGACGGACAACAAAGTGATCCTATAAGGGTTCCGTTTTTTCCTTTCGAGGTAAGGAACCCTAAAAATTGAAAAATTTAGTGCTCCGAGCAGGATTCAAACCTGCGACATCTGGCATTCTCCTCCTCCAGCCTCCTTAAGGCGTTGTAAGAGGGAACTGTGAAGGATTTCGTGCCCGAGCTTGATTGTTCCGATAGCTCAGAGGCTAGAGCGATTGACCGCGTACGTATGTCGCAGGTGCGAATCCTGCTCGGAGCACTACATTTTTCCCTTTAATTTGTAACATGAAACTTTGTATACACAATGAGAGCGAAACTACGTTTGTATGGAGAACTGAGCGTCCTGCGGACTCTTAAGGGTAAGTTTCCATGCAAGTTACATCTAACTGATAGCTTTTTAGTATATGAAAAAAAACCCATCTCAACACATATGGTGGTACAACACAGACGCACAAACATACAGAGTTCATCGAATATGTTATTGTATATTTATGTCGCTTTATATATACGTGAAGAGTGTCTATATAAAGTGACATAAATACTTCTGATTTTCACCGACAAATAATATTGTCCAGATGAATAATGTAACTCTCATCAATACGAGGAGCCCTGTTCCCAGCACTGAAGCGTAATACATATAGCCTAATAATGATATACTGTAAGGCGTATTACGTAGTGAAAAATGGATAAATAACTAAATCTACAGAAATAAACACATGATAATGAAATTATACTACTGGAATCGCTGATGTCGGAGCGGTGAGCAACTGGTAGTTCTTAACTTAAGGCGAAGAAGTTATTAGCGTTCTCAATTTATCTATAATCGTCTTACAGTTTTTATAGATCATAACTATTAATTATATTGGTTTTCCATGTGTCTCTACGCAGCTGGTGATCCCAGTTTTGGTTATATAGAACAAATTCTATGTGATGGCATTTATTTTTACATATTTCAGTATTTTGTCATATCCATGTAAACTTATTAAGTAGCTCACGTCTTTAAGTTCCAGAATCGCTCGACATGTTTCAGACCGGTTCACGATCCTTAATCACGAGTACTTACCGCGGCGACGATGTTTAGCGCGATACTTGCACGATTTTCTCACAATATTATTGTAAACAGTAATTAATCGCCTATAACTAAATATATTAATCCTTGTGGTGACTTCGTGTTTCGGATGTGTGACAACATCGTTGGCCCGCTCGTGATGATTTACCAATAATAATATCGATTTTCAAACAAAACTCATAAGCTAAAAGTAGGTATAAAAATGCTTGGTAGGTACAGTAGGTACTCGTAATATACAGTTTAAGTAACTGCAAGCAAAAAGTCCTCAAAATGTCTGCATACGATCTATCATTGTCAAAAGAATAGAGTATCTGTACACATTGTGGCAAGTTCTGCAAACTTAGCAAATGTAAATACGATCCCCAACTCTTTGATAAGTAGCAATTTATCCTTCATATATACGTACTATGTATATGTATAGCAATGATCATTGAAATATGTTTACTTTCCATAAGAAATGTACACGTTGAATGCCCTTGGGTATATTTTTATTTACCTGCTAAAGTGAAGAGACGCACTTTAATAAACAGGAAAAAAATACCTAATGTATGAATATTGAACAAAGTCTCGGCAAATTAGAATCGCTCTTTGAAAGAAAGTAATTTCCTGAATTCTGACATATAAATAATATGAAATCTACAAAGAGAAAGTATGTTTGTAGTCATTATGTCATTAACGTTAAATATAGGTACTCGTATTTGTATAGACGACTCAATTTTAGGCGCGTTATAGTGCGCATTTAATTAGGTACTTTTTCTTCTCAGAATTTGTAATTTTTGGCTCCTACTATTAGAATAGAAATAGAAATAGGAAAGCTTTTTCATGGCAAACAGACAAAATGTTAAGAAGTTTTAGAATTTTTTAAAGTTTACCATGAAATCGTCCCGCCTCAGCATGGTACTGACTCAGGAGCCAGCGCTGGTCTTACGGCAGGACCATTGATGGGTCACGATCTGTGTGGCACAGCCAAATTCACATATTATGTACACATTTCATAATCAATAAAAAAATTAAATAATAATAAGGTAATAATAGAATCATGTTACGATTGATTATGATATTATGTGATAGGCATAGAAAAAAAAACAACTTTCCATACATTTTTAGGTTTCATAATGTGACGGTTTATTATATTCTCATAGTGAAATAAAAACTTGGGGACAAAAGTGCTCACATGATTTGGAGTGAGAAAAACCCATTCTTTCCTGATTCTGAAAAGAAAAGGAAGTGAAGTTACTTGAACTGCATTTTCAAGAATAACTGTACCTTAGCAAATATAGTCCAACCAGAGAAATATCGAAGGACACTACGTTTAAAAATATGTACTTTCAGCTCACAAAAGCTGTCTGGTGGAAATTCCACTCATTTTTTATCATTTTCTGTTTTTGTGAAAATCTGAAGAACCTATACAAACAGCCCAACATGCGCTCACGCGTATTATACGCACAGGCACATATCTAGAAAATCGATTTTGTTTCATAGTTATTTATGTTACACTGAAATGAAAGTGAGGAAACCCCTCATCTCTTGAACTATCTCGAGCTCACGACCACAGTTAATTAACCATGACAACATAATATAACATAATAAATGTATGTAGAAAGAGTTAATGCCATTTTTGCTCACATCACTTTTAGGAAGAACTAATACGAATATTGCTGTGATCAAATCTACAGCAGATGCGATTTTCTGATTCAATTTCTTCCCCATTTGCAAGCGTGTAATCACTTCTGCATGCGAAAATAGCTCTTAAAGCCCACAAAGCGTATAGGGCCCGATATGTAAATCGGATAATAGAGTCGCCACTGGTGTAATATGCGGCTTGGCGTCGCAATATCCATTAGAGGAAGTAAATCCGCTTGAAGTCTGCAAATAATGATACCTATTGAGGGTTTCACATGACAGGTGTAAGGATCGTGTTTCCGCATGCCATTGTGATAGGGAGTCTAATAAAAAAACCCGGCCAAGTGCGAGTCGTACTCACGCACTGAGGGTTCCGCACAACTAAAACATAAATGTGATTTTATGGTAGTTTCTGGTAAAATATACATAGTAATAAATATGATAACCTTTCAGGAACATATATGTCAATGAGAAGTTAAATAAGTCTTTGGAACAAAATGTGTGTCTGACAGACAGACGGACACGCGAGTGACAGCAATAAGGCTCCGGCTCGGGCTCCCTTCGGGTACGGAACCCTAATAAGACTATGCGGTTAAACTAACAAAACGACACATCGACAACAGCTCATCTAACATACCTAACCATCTAACATACATAAAATACCTAACCATCTACTGAAGGCAAGAAAAGCCGCAGGAACCTTTCGAAAAAAGCTGGAAAACGTTAAGCGGATGATTATTATCATAAATACCTATTTATGATATCTGTCTTGGTCCTGAAAAATGTTGGCGAAATAAACAGTTCCGTGCCTACCTACTAGTGGCTCTGTGAGCTGTAGACGTCGCAAAAAAAATGTTTTCTCTTTTTTCAAATTTCCACAAACTGGCTCGACAAAGAAATCCATATAATAATCGAACCTGTTCACAAAATTTCACGAGAATCGGTCGAGAAATGCGACCTTTAGAGGAGAACAGCCGACAGACAGACAGACATACGAAAGAATTTTTGTCGAAAGCTGAAACGGAGACGCTTCACTCGGTCAATTAGAACGTGCGATTTCTTTGCATTAATCTTCTGCGAAAATTCTCTCCGTTCACGATAAATAGGTATTTAAAAAGGATGAAGGAAAGCCTAAAGGCCTCGGTACACACAACATACGAGACTCGCATGCGAGGTTCATTACATAGCGGGTTACCGTGGTATAATGAGTTCAATCGATCTGTCAAACCGCGCAATGTAGTGAAACTCGCGTACGAGTCTCGTACGTGTGTAAATAAGGCTTAACTTGATTTGAATATTCCAAAAATAAACAAATGCTTCCTTGTAAATAAATAGCTTGCTTATGGAGATGTTTCGTCGTCAATAAAATCTGATCAGCAACCTATAGACCGTCATCAACGTCTGAAACTGGCGCCCAAGTTCCGTACCAACAAGCTGATTTATGAATAAAAAAACCGCCGTCAATTTACTTGGTAATAATCACTGAATTATCTTAAGCGCAAATATCCTATCATACTTTTCGAGAACAAAATAAAAACTGAAATCGCTATAGATATGTCTATAAAATTTGAGTTCCCTCAATTTCTCCAGGATCCTGTCATCGGGTCCTGATTTGATGACAATGGGACCAACTAAAAAACATACCCGTTCAAACAGTTTTTTTTTTAATCGGTCTAATTGTCAGTTATTCACCGAGTAATCGGTGAACATACATTAAAAAATCCGACGAATTAAGAACCTCCTCCTTTTTTGAAGTCGGTTATAAAGGTAACAAAGGAACCCTTATGGCTTTTAGTGCGACTCTATACATCTGTCCGTCACAGTAGATACGTATGTCAGGGTTCTTAAGAACTACTTATATACTATCAGTTTAAAATTTGGAAAAGTTGTAAATAACCCTAGCCGTATTGAAATTTTAACATGTATTTTTATTTTTTATAAAGAAGAGTCCCCGCGCGCTCGACTGAACTCAATTCTCCAAACAAACGTACCTAGTTTGGTTCTCATGTTACAACGTCATGCTGAAATAATATGAAACATTGTATACATAATGGGATCCAGCATATCTAGATTCTAGGTCAGAAATTAGTTTCTGTTGCTTGAAATTATAATGGAGAAAAAATACAGCGAGTTTTTGAGTTTTTTAGGTATTGTATGAAATCCTTTATAATCGCTGTATTTTTTCTTGCCGGACCCCATTGTGTATACAATGTTTCATGTTATTTCAGTATGGCGTTTTAAAATGAGATCCAAACTACGTTTGTACGAAGCATCGACCGAGCTGGCGACTCTTAATTTTAGTCTAACAGGCGACTCTAAATTTTAAAATCTAGTTACTATGCCAAGTAGAGTGTCAAATGCAAGGAGCTTGATGATGATGATGATGTTTATTAAATTTTTTTGGTAGTTTTCAATTGGTGTCCTCAAGTTTACTAACTGACATTTTTTTAATTATTTTGTCAACACGATTGATATTGATGTAAATATTACATGAAATGTACAACAATATCTCTCTCTAAGTTATTACTTAATCATAAAAATCCGTAAATCATCAAAATATCTGTCTGGAATCCGCAGCGCGTGAGTCTAACTCGAACTTGGCCGTTTTAATTTTTATATGTCTGATAATACGTGCTGCTGGTGGGCTAAGGTCTCCCCTGGTTTTCCAATCTCTGTCCTCCGCAACCCAATAGATTGCCAGAGACAACTATTAACGAAAGCCTAAAGAAGGCCTACCGCGAACCGAAAATTCGAGCCACAGATTTTAGTCCCGGACCTGGCTACTTTTTTTGCGCGTGGGTGGAGGAAATCTTCATTAGATTCTACCGGCTCGGTCCCGTTAGCATGCCCGACTCGAATGGGAATAGGCCCAGTCGCCTACGGACTAAAACCTCCACCCGGTGCAGTGTAAAATGTTGCTGAAAACGTAGCGCTATCGGTATACGCTTTGTTTCCGGGTGTGTAAGTATGTTGTTGGTGTATGTTTCGGGGGTGTGTATATTAAGTGTAGGGTGGGTGAGTATTTGGATAGTGTTATTAGTGTGTGTGAAATATACCTAGCTAAACTGTTAAATATGCGAGGGGTCATAGAAGAATGCGAAAGCCGTGTACGGGAGATTTTTTTTTCGTGACTGATAAGTCACCAGGAATGTTAGTAAGTATTTTACACTCGGGTAGCCTCTGTCACCTGGTACATTAGGGCTTAATGAGCTGATTCTTAAAATATACTTATTATAGGTCGATCCACAAAAGCTGGCACGGAATGTCTATGAAATTAATGACAGCTACATACATTTTCCGCGCCAGCTCTTGTGAATCGACCTATACACAAACAAATTATGACATCATAGCTGTTAATGTACCAGTTGACAGATGTCTAGCCGAGTCTAAAATACTTACTAAGACTCCTACTTACCTTTCCTGAAAAAAAAAAACACCTTACGCGAACTTCCCTACAGGATAGTAGTCAAGTCCTGGAATATTTTATTGTTTAGGGGTTGCAATAATTATTTGCCACCGATGTGGTAGGTATATAAAAAAAACTAACATTATAACGAACTTCCCTCTTAGTATACATTGTTTCGGTGTGTGGGTTTCTGCGTACCGTAAAATGGGGTAAGTAGGGACAAAACTGACATTAAAACCTCGATAACAATTTAATTTTACATATGCAAACTAAATGGTGTATATAATAAGTGTTCGGGACGTTTGTATTTTAGTTTTTATTTTATTTTGGGTAATTCCATTTCATAACTTTGAGCATAAACAGGAAATCCCACCTCACCCCGTAGTCCCTCGTAATTGGGGTGAGATGGGATTTCATACAAAGGTGATTTAAGAAGATTGTTGGATCTTATTTTTATTATTATGAGTATTACTATATTTCCATTTTAAATTAGAATACATTATTTTTGTACCAGTAGCCTTAAAAACCCATCTCACCCCCTTTCATCCCTTCTCTCCCCATTCATAGCCCAACTCTCCCTGCGAACCCTACTCACCCCATTTTACGGTATTGCGTCTACATGCTTACGTCAAATAAGAGTGTAAACACAATAGAGGGGCGTTTGATTCAAGATTGTTTTTACTCTAAATATATTATAGAAAGAATGGAAGTGAGTAGGGTATCACATTTTCAATTGCTTGTTCCTAGTAATTCACCAACAAAAACAACAACAAATATCCAACTTTGTAAACCTTGATCGTTCGATTAAAAGTCAATTATTTGCTCCCGTTCAACACTCGCAAACTTTATGACAGCCAATCAACAACCTTCGACAAAACAACAACAGCTGGGTTGTTCACAAATCATAGCCTACAGGGACCAGTAGTTAGCGCACCAATCCGTTGGTGTCCTCTCCACGCTGCGTTTTGAAAAGCGATCCCGAATCCCGCGTGACTTTTGTGGTAACTTGTGCACGGCTCTCCCCTGTGTGTTGTTGTTGTTTATCCCAGGGATAAGCTCGCTTTTGTACTTAAATCTTTTGTGACATATACCTAATCTTTTAACCTGTAATTGTGTACAATAAAGTGCTTACATAATATAATATACATTCAAGTACATACCTACATACTTCCGATTGTAAGATACCAGGCTATGGTGTCGTTCGAAGCAAGAAGCAAATCTGGAGTGTGAGTATTAAGGATGATTCACAGTAGGCCGTTCCGTGTCCGGGCCGGCCCGTTTTCTTCTAGAGAAATACACCGGCCGTTGCGTTTGCTGTCATAGAAAACGCGCCGGCCCGGACACAGTACGGTCTACTGTGAATCATCATTTAGCTGTAAGTTATAGTTTTCGCATATCGCGGACGAATTCAGTTCCCGACGCAGGTTGGGAAGTGAACACCCTTAATACACAAACTTAATCATCCATTACAGATTCTGAGCATTTTATTCGTCTTTTATGATGTAATGACGTCATGAGACGTCGTGATCTCTATTCTTGTTATTTATGACGCATTTATTGCGTCTGCGGTTGTCTGAATACATAATGCCTAATATACAGAATTGAGTCTTAACTTGTTGTACTTAAAGGCTAATTTCACAAGTTACGTTTGTCGCCGAGTTATAATGTGGGTTACAAGAAGCTCACGTTATGGAAATTGTCATAAATGGGATTTTAATTTTTATGGATATGTGAAACTACGTAGTTAAGTATATGCATCTAAACTTTTCAGATAATGGTAGATTGTATTAGGTAGATAGGTACAATCACGTAACCTTTTGATCGCACGATATATAAGTAGGTACTATAATTTTTACTTTGGAAAATGACAAAATGACATTACCTTACACACGCTCGAAAGCGTTGCGTAATGTTGCACCTTGAGCCCTTGAGGGTCTAAAATAACGATATGATTATTTGCCCGAGCGAAACGAGCGCAAATTGTTCGAGGGCTAATATGGCGCTCTTGTCTCGACTGACCCTATCAGGGGTGTTATTCACAAACCAACTCGTCTTCACCTCTCACCTCAAACCTCACTCGTTGTTATATGGAAACTGTCAAAATCTTACACATGACATTTGACAGTTCCCATAAAAACGGGAGGTGTGAGGCGACAGGTGAGGAGGAGTCTTTTTTATAAAATTTATAAGTAAAATAAGCAGGTTACATTACATCATTAATTTATATCTTAACAAAAGTGTAACTTAACAAAAGAGTGAACAGCGGGATTTATTTCGCGGTGAAAAGGTTTGAACAATTAAGTAGTGCCAATAGTGCCGCAGTGTTACAATTACAATCCGGCAAAAACTGATAAGCAATAGGCTCCATGTGACGTACCATGTCAAATAATTAATAACTATATTACAAAAACCCGGCGGCGGCGTCCTTGCCATTTTCACTTACCTCTTTTCCGTAAGCCGATAGAAGCTGAAATAATATGCCTCGGAAATATACGGCCCCATCCTGGGAATAAGCACTTAACAGGAATCTGTGTTTTCGTATTTTTTCCTATATGTTTCATACTGCCATATTCCTCTCCGTACAGCGAATTACCTGTACGGGTCCGTATTGCTTCTAGTTTCTTATTTTATGCAAACTAGTTATTAACTGTGAGATTTTTGCTAACTTGTAGTGAATTAAATGCTAAGCTTTTTCGATATAAAACATAATGGTATAGGGTAGTATGTAATGTTACTAAATAATTTTGTGTCATATTGTTATTTTAAATTATTGTATAGAAATAAGATTCCCCACACTGTCGCATTGGGGTTACCTGTAAAGATGGTTGTGAGTATGAAAATAAATAAATAAATAAATAATACAGGGTGATTCAGGAGACCTGAGCAGGACCAACACTACATACAAAGTAAATGGCAATGAATCGTTCACCATTGTATTTAAGTGAAACACCCATACCTTTTTCCTGTATTTTAATTTTTGTTAAGTGAAAGTTTAATTCTCTACAATCATGGTCACCCTACAACAACTGGTTTATAAAGATTAAACCTCTAACTGTTATGACAGCACTTTGATTACGAAGAAAGTAAATTGTCACATTGAGTGAGATACGATATTTCAAAAGTAATCGGACTCAGATGACATTTAATTTGACACGTATCACTTGACTGAAGTATTCTGATTGTAGAGTGACCATGAATTTCGTAAATAATTTAAAACATTTTGTTTTCAACACTACAGATAAATAAACGTTAATTTCACTAATAGTGTCCCGAAGCAGTAGCTTATGATCTACCGAATCTGTAGTGTTGATCTTGCTCACGTCTCCAGAATCATCCTGTATAATATATGTTACTAGCAATTACAATTTAATAAATTAATTTAAATAAAAGTAGCTTCGAGACGAGATAATAATAAAATAATATGGGTTTGGATACTTTAAGAACACAAACAACAAAGTACGTACTAATTCTTTAATCCATGATATCAAAGATGGTACTAAGTACTAAAATATTTCTATGTTTGTTTTGCGAAAACTCCACATTGATACTTATGTGCCTCTTTCGAATTTAATACGATTAACGATTAAAATAATTCCAAAATACTTTTGTTAATACTGATCAATACAAAGCACCTTAATATTTCCAATAGTATACTCATTATAAAAGTTTCTAACCAAAAACCAACCTTTCCCGTTAAATCTCGTAAAAATTTACCAAGGCATTAAATAAATTGAGAAAATAAAGTTAAGAAAGTAAAATTATGCGCTTGTTCGTTATCCAAGGTACAGAGGATAATTAAAAGTTTTATTCACCAGTAGAACGTAAAGAACACCGGCAAAGAGTTCGTACTCAGACCACCTTTTTAATTATGAGCGCAGGTTTTACATAAGGTAAACTTCAGGGATGTTTTCTTACAACAAGGCTTAATTAAAGTTACATTGTAGGTATTTGTTGAACCGGAACTCTGCATTAATTTTATATACTTACTCATTAATATCAATTCTCTTTAAGGCGACTTCCTGACTTTACGGGGCGGGATCAATATGTCATAGGTATTTTGTTGTTTGACGTAAGCTTACTGATGTGAAATTTCCTCACTTGACGAATTACTGTAAGTATTACGTTTGCGCACTACAACTTTGATGCGCAGAAGTGGGGCAGTACTGCATTGATATCGGTTGACACTGACAGCTTACAGTTTTCTCATATCGTACCGCTTCCGCATCGATAAATCAGGAAGAAAAGGCAAAAAGACTTCTTAAAGAACCAGTTTCAAGGAAATGAGGAGGTTTTCGATTCGACTATATTTGTTACATCAGGACATCATTTGTAATTCGAAATGTACGAAAGCTAACCCTCGAATGGTCCCATTCTGGACAACACTATTACTGGCGAAATACTAAATTACATGTATTACAATATTAGTTCAGGAAGTATTATAAAAATAGTCAAAGACAACAAGAAGGTGATATATTATAGGGCGGTACTACATCGCCGGATAGGATCGATAGAAGTCGGTTGTCATACTTTTATACTCATGTCTCAGTGTCCGCTCCAAGCGAAGTACGCGGCGGGGAGACGGCGGCTCTTTCCTATGTTTAAAGTGAACACTACTGCACTGCACGCACGCCGCCCTGCCCTCAAATGTCATTTGTCAAATGTTGACAGTTTCCATATATAAACGGGTGAGGTGTGAGGTGAGAGGTGAAGACGGTTTGTGAATAATACCCAAGGCACTCCACTGCACGCCCAAACGGCGCGAGCACTCAGGCGTAATGTAGGTATGTTTTTTTCGATACATGTCACAAGTGTGGCATTTGTTTGTTTAATTGTATGTAGTTTGTGTCATGATTGGAATTTGAATATTATATATTGTTGTTTTTTTTAATTTATTTTACCTCGCTTAGATTGGCGACTGGACTGCGACTCGGGGTCGCGGTATGTACCCCACATATATGCTCTTGTGGCACGGACGTGGACCGACTGGGACACCATGGATTGTGTTGTCAAAAAAGTGCAGGCCGTTTTTCGAGACATGCGACGCTTAATGATATAATCCGCCGGTCTCTTGCCACCGTCAATGTGCCTGCTCTTCTTGAGCCGACTGGCATGGTCAGGGACGATGGTAAGAGACCTGATGGGGTGTCTTTAGTTCCTTGGAGCGTGGGACGGATGTTGGTGTGGGATGCTACCTGTGTAGACACACTGGCACCGTCTCACCTCCAACGGACTACAGTAAAAGCGGGTGCAGCGGCGGAAAACGCCGAAATTCTAAAGCGTAATAAATACAAGGGTCTCGGCAGAGAGTACATGTTTGTACCTTTTGGCGTCGAAACTCTAGGTCCATGGGGTCCCAGCGCGCATAAGTTATTTGCAGAAATTGCGAAGCGTCTGGTTGACGTAACTGGTGACCGAAGAGCTGGCGGTTTCCTCGCTCAACGTATCAGCATTGCGATACAGCGAGGAAATGCCGCCAGCATCCTCGGTACAATGCCTCAAGGGCCCGTTTTAGATTTAAGTTAGTTTTAATTTTCTTTATATTATTTTGGTTAAGTATTCTTGTACATATTTTCGTTGTACTTACATAAATAAATGATTATCATTTATTTTTTACTTTACAAGCTATTGATTTTTTTTAATTTTCATTAAATGATTATCATTTATTTTTTACTTTACAAGCTATTGATTTTTTTTAATTTTCATGTAATCTAGTTTTAATAATTATACTGTTTAAAAATTGTGTTGACCTGTAAATTAGCTTTACAAAATAAATAAGTATGAGTATGGCGACGACCGAAATTACGCCGCTCACAACTTACAAAATTACGCTCGTGTAGCCTCACCCTTACTAATATTATCGAGGGAATCAAACTATTTGTAATGTTTCCAAGAATTTATAGGATTTGCCAGCCACCTTAAAACGGGTTGCCGTACCAACGATTATACATAGATAGATTTTCGTCAAGTCCCGACCGCAAATCTAATACTTTAAGGGGCTTGAAATAACGATGAGACGGCCTATTTAGGGTTACAAATATGTACCGAAGACTGAATTTTCCCTCCCTTTTGGAGACACATAATAAGATAAGATTATGATATTTTAGAGAATTAACGTGGCCGTAAATACTACCTAAGGCTAAATATGTCATGTCTTGTGTACATACTCTTTATTCTGTCACCTTTGAGGTAATAATACCTTAATTATAGGATATCGCAAGGCCCATTAGCGAAATTTTGAAAGTGTATTGAAGGAAAGGTTTCGGAGAAGGAAAACATCGTAAGGAAACTTGCATAGATCCGCGAAGAATTTCAAAGGTGGATGTGAATCCCAACCTGCACCGGGCCAGCGTGGGGACTAATGCCCAGCTGTGGGACGAATATAGGCTAATGATGATTAGTGTTTTAGATTAAAAAGAGGCTTTACTTACTAACAGCCCTCATGCGTTACACAAGAAGTTTAGTCCAACATTCTTAGATGCAACAAGTATTCCTGGCGGCGTATGATGGTTGGCATTTTATCACTAAACTTATCGTCGTGGATTAAGATATTTGTCACGTTCTGACAATTATGCGGGTGTGAGAATGACGGGTGTCTTATCCACAACGATAAGTGATAAACATACGTCGCACTCCAGCGGGCATTTCGCGGGCACGTCATGTGGTATGCTTTCCAAAAAAACCTCTTAATTTACTAGTATTCATACTTAGTATTTGTTACATACCTGTTATCATATATCAATCTTAAATTATCCTGTAATTGGCTCTGCTGTAACTAATAATGTTGTTACTTAGTTTTATCGCTGTTGGTTCTGCAATAAATAAATAAATAAATAATGCGTAAAGACTCTTTAAAGCGATGCGCCTATTTTTGTGGCCACTTAATATATGAAAATTAATATCTTTAATTCAATCTTATATTGGTATATTACTTGTCTTATTTAAAATTTAATGGCGTCAGTATACTCGGTTAGTTCGGGTGCCGCTATAGATACCTACCTAATGTACAGCATTAGTTACTGAGGTATTTAGAACTGCATATTTCAAATACTAGGTAACAAATACCAAGTAAAAATACGTTATTCTGACAACTCGAAAATTGATTGATTTATTGTGAAACTTACCATATGACGTGCGCGCATATCGCCCCCTCGAGTACGACGCATGATGTAAACAATTTAAGATTGATATATGATAACAGGTATGTAACAAATACAAAGTATGAATATAAATTAAGAGGTTTTTTTGTAAACCATACCATATGACGTGCCCGCAAAATGCCCGCTGCCCGGCTACTATGATAGCTTATACCGTCACGTTATATGGCCAAAATGTACTGAAACGTCACATAAAACGTGACGGTATAAGCTATCATACTAGCCGGGCTGGAGTGCGACGTATACGTATGGTGATAAAATGGCAACTATCATACGCCCGCTGATGCGACCAACTCCGTCTAAGCAATGTATTTAGGGCTGGCTACTCGTTTAGGTAGTCAGCATACGTAGATTAAGCCAAGATTATTATTTTTTATACAATGAAGGTGGCAAACTAGCCCACGATCTGCCTGATGGTAAGCAGACACCGTTGCCTATGGACGCTTGTGGTTCCAGAATAACAAGCGCGTTGCCGATTCTTATAAATAAATATTAGAGGACAATCTTACACATATCGACCTAGTCCCAAAATAAGCAAAGCTTGTACTATGGGTACTAGACGACGATATACATACTTATATAAATAAATACATAGGAAACATCCAAGATTCTGCCACAATATTCGTGATAAATGCACAAAAATAATGCCCCAACCAGGATTCGAACCCGACACCTCTAGCTTTGTAGGCAGGGTCACTACCAACCAAGCTAAAGAGGTCGTCGTGGTGGTTATTAACCAAAGGATTCGTTATGTTGACAGCCGGATACAAATTGCAGGTCCCTCACTCTCAACACAGCGCATCCTCGGGAGCTCTGGCGACCTTACTCACCACCAGGAACACAACACCACGTACTTAACGAGTAAGAATAAAATAAGAATGTTTAACTATTGTAGGGAAAAATTGCGGCGAAGCAAATCAAAAGTTGGTGGAAACAATCAAACTTTCGCCGGGCTTATTAGCGCGGGGCTGGCCAGTGGCGGAAAAAAGAAAATTGTTCGCGAATTCATTAACTGTTATTATTTTGCCTTGCGTAGTTTCATCCCTGTAGCTTATAATTTAAATGGACGTGAAAAAAACCTACACCTTAATCTTTGAATGCAAGAAAAGTTCTCAATTCTTCATAGTATGTACCACAGACCTAGATAAACCTAGATGCCCCCAATGTATGTACTTCGCGTGTATCTAAATGGTGCGGTGCACCAGTTGCACCACTTGCCGCTCAGTCGCGCTCCTGTCGTTCTAACTGTCAGACGTTTGCTGCACTAGAAAATGCCACACTGCGCCGTAATTGACTGTTCAAATTCAACAAGAGTGGTTAGTCGAGTAAACGGTGACGTTTCCTTTCATAAGTAAGTATATTTTCTAATAAATGTCGCCTTATTTAATTTAAATTTAATTATTTTCAACATGGAGTGATGTCGTGTCGTTTCTACCAAAATATTTACACACATAGTATATTTTCGAAGTACACCATCCATTGTGGCTTCTTACTTTAAACTATACTTAAAGACTTATTTCTAGGCCGCAATGGACAGAGAAGCAAACGATTATTTCGTAAATCTTCACGTTGTGTGTAGTTACCATACAATAATTTTATTCTTTTACATTAAAAATATTTAATAATTTTTATGTTAATATTATTTTTAGCAATAGATTCTTAAGCGTCACAGAAGCAGGGATCTTCTTTCATAAAGTAATTAGTAGAATATTTATTTGATTGTTGACTATACGTAGATATCAGGGCATTAAGCGAAGAAGAATATGCAATCATGTACTTAATTGCTTTAATAACCACAAGGCATTTATTTATTACACTATTTTACGTATTGAATGCTATCCAAAAAATGCACTATACTATATCTATTTTCATTATGTCTATTCGTCTCTCAAATGAACTATAGTTTCGCATCGAAAAAAGGTTGTTGTTATAAAAACATTGCAATCCTTCTTTTGGGAAATCGTGTATAAAAAAAAACTCGAAGAAGCGAAGCGTCTCCGTTTCAGCTTTTGACAAAAATTCTGTAGTATGTCTGTCTGGATGTTTTCATCTACAGTTCGCATCTCTCAACGGATTCTCGTGATATTTTATGAGCAGGTTCGATAATTATAGAATTTCTTTCTCGTGTCAGATTTTGGAAATTTTTGAAATAAAAAAAAATGCGATGTCTACAACTCATAGAGCCACTAGTAATATGTGAATCATTTTCTTATTGTCCGTCTATAAACTCGAAGTATGATCGATAGAAAATCAATCATAATAATATCGATTTATTATTACGGAACATTTTGTATGCTTAAAACAGACATATTACGTAAATTCATAGGTTAATTGCTTGAATTTTTGAAGTAAAATGCAGAACGTTGGAACAGTCAAAGCAATTAATTAATTAATCTTATTAGATCGTTGGAAACAAACTCCGTTCAAAACGCATTTCCTCTATTTTTAACCGACTTCACAAACAATTTAAATGGGATTCAGTAACATTAACACAGGTGACGCACGTGCAGTATAACTATTGCACTACTAACGCCATCTAGGCAAATTCCCAAAACATTTGGCACCGACTTCAGGAGGTGATAAAACTTTTTGTATAATAAATTTGTTAGGTAGGTAATTTTAAAAACGTATTTCGCTTTATTTAATGAAATCTTTATTTAACACAAACAAAATATTAAATTTAAAACAATATTTGACTTAAACCAAGCCCTTAAATTAACTAATCGAATAACCCACCCCGCGTCATTCCCGGTGCAAAGGTGCCCAAAACGCTTGCTGCGTTACCGCGTTGGACTGCAATAGACAACTTTTGCAACAAGAATGACCCGGAGCGGGGGTCAAGGCCCCTGTCCCGCATACGTCTCCCAACCTCGTATATAAAGGATTTGGCCTCCGAGCACCAACAGGCGGTCGTCTCCACCGCCAAAGGAACGAACAAGTAGCTCCTCAGGCTTGAATACTTTTCTCTTTTTAGGGTTCCGTAGTCAACTAGGAACCCTTATAGTTTCGCCATGTCTGTCCGTCCGTCTGTCCGTCCGTCTGTCCGTCCGTCTCCGTCCGTCCGCGGATAATCTCAGTGACCGTTAGCACTAGAAAGCTGAAATTTGGTACTAATATGTATATCAATTACGCCGACAAAATGGTAAAATAAAAAGTGGAAAAAAATATTTTATTAGGGTACCTCCCCTATACGTAAAGTGGGGAGTGATTTTTTTTTTCATCTTAACCCTAACGTGTGATATATTGTTAGATAGGTATTTAAAAATAAATAGGGGTTTACTAAAATAATTTTTTGATAATGTTAATATTTTCGGAAATAATCGCTCCAGAAGTAAAAAAAAATGTGTCCCCCCCCCTCTAACTTTTGAACCATAAGTTTTAAAAATATGAAAAAAATCTCAAAAGTAGAACTTTATAAAAACTTTGTAGGAAAATTATTTTGAACTTGATAGGTTGAATAGTTGTTGAAAAAATTACAAAAATAATTTCTGAACTAAGTTTGTAATTTAACCGTATAATCCAAACTCTTTCTTTAGTTATCACCGTCCTCTGTGGGCCCGTTTTTAGGGTTTTGTGTTTCTGTACTTAATATGTCAACTTAATGTGATGGACGGAAAACTACGGAACCCTACACTGAGCGTGGCCCGACACGCTCTTGGCCGGTTTTTTTAAGAGCCGCCAGCTCAGCCGCTGCCCCTGCCGCCCGGATGGTACCTACGACCGATGTGCGATATTAATTAGTGTTTAATTGAGGAGTGGAGTATGTTTACTAAATTTTATGTAAATAAATCGTAGATATAAATTTCATCTTATGATTGGATTGGAGATCCAAGTTTATTAACTTTTTTGCTTTTTAAAGGCGGTTTCTTTTATTTTTAAAATTATTTTTATGTTTACCTATCTATGTTTTATATATGAAAATTTCTTTTTTTTTCACATCATGAAACGCGATATTCAATGAAAACACATGACCGGAGCAAATTTGCTCGTTTTTAATTGAGATAAAAATAATTTGAAATAAAAAAACCGCCTTCAAAAAACAATAAAATTATTTGTATTTCACACTTTTTAGTGAATCATTGCCAGGGTGCATCTCATGACAGTTCCGATAAACCCAAACATGGCTACGCTACTCTATTTTAATATGGAATACCATTGCCTATGTTCCGTCTTCAATTATCAGGTCAGCTTGATGGTAACATTACATCAGCACCATTTAAATTGACTTAGTAATAGTCGTTTCACTATCTTGATCGAAATATCCTATCGCCACGCATGAAACACTTGGAGTTTTGGATGACCATCCGTGGTCTTATTTATCAGATCCAGTTCACCTAATGCTACTTTCCGAATATAAATGCTTAGTGGGTCACCGAAAATACTAAAATCGCTATATGTCTCTTTTGAATTTTTGGGGACTTCCCTCAATTCCTCATGTATCCTGATCTAGATTTTAGTATCAACGGGACCAACCGCAAAGCAGATGTTTTCTAAAAAACAAGAATTTTCTAAATTACACATTAAAAAAAACAAAGAAGATTCAAACGAACTGAAAACCTCCTCCTTTTTTGTGAAGTCGGTTAAAAAGGTAATAATTTCATTCCCTCCGTCACGCGGTAGAAGAGAAGAAACAAAAACAAAATGTAATCGTTAGTAAAATTCAGAAATAGACATTTGTCTCGTACTTTTCTGAAGCGTCAAAACGTTTCTGTATTTCCCTCAGGTCTAACTAAAGACCTGTTTGTGAAAAATGAGTATACATTTCATTTTCCGTAAGTCTGCACCTGTAGGATTTGGTTTCGCCTATGAAAGAGAAAATTCGCCGAAAATAAGGTAGCGTAGAAATTGTACTTTGCATCTTAGCATATAGGAGTAAGTTGTTGTGCCCATGGATTCCTCCTTGCAACTGTTTCTCATTGCTATCCTATCCATCATCATTTGAGAGAAACGTATACTCGTAGATATTGTAATTTCTAGATATTGGTGGGTGGATTTATGATATTTTTTATTATATCGTGGCGATATACTCGAAATTACTGCATGAAATTGTCAGGGTTAATCATACTTCTTCTTCTCGAGGATCTCACGGTTCGTAAATAAATGCCATACGATTAAAATAAAAAAATACTTCTTCTTCGTGAAGTAATTAATAAGTATTCAAACCGTATATATGTACGTACGTTATATGTATATTACACATTAAAATATATGAAATTTTTGTTCAAACACTATGCAAAAGGGTAGTAAGCGCGAATTCAGTGTTGAACCATGTGTATAAATTGTACCCATGCAGCTAAATCGAAAAGAGTTTTCTTCTCGATTTAGCTGCATGGGTACAGGCTCTTAGATACCAGGCGATTTGGTTCTAGAAGTGATATTGTAGTGTTATTGTGGTATGGAGATACCGAGATTTGACATGGTTAGGCGCGTTTAGAATCATGCGTACACATCGCATATGTAAAAATGTCGAACCGACGTCTTACTTATAAAGACTGTATCGATAAATATAAAGACAAGTTAACTCAACTGTTATGGATACTTTTTCTTTATGAGCACGGCCTTTTTTTTCTTCATCTTTTTGACACATTGGTATTATTTGTATTTTTAAACAATTGAAGGGATGTTTACAAAAACAACATATCTGCTTAGACCGGTTGACACTTCTGGAGGAACATTTATAATGGGCTCAGGAGTCGAGCAGTGTAGTCAGTTATGTTGTTTTTGTAAACATCCCTTCAATTGAAGTCTAATTTGTTAAAAACCGTGAAAATGAGAGGACTTACCGCTTAACAACGAAAAAGAATTTTGGACAAATATGTTCGCGAAACAGGCATTACCATAAGAAAGTTAGCAAAACATGAAAACATTAGTCGTTAAGCTGTACAAAATGCCATCAAAAAGTATGGTTGTGAGTTATCATTCGGTGACAAGTCTAAAACGGGTAGACGTGTTGGTACATATGACTCAAAAATGTATTAAAAATACGGCGATGTTTTGAGAGCAATCCCAGTATGACAATCAGAGACGTCGCTAAAATAAACTTCAATTGGAATAATACAAAGGACTAAGAATAACTTAAAAACATATAGGAAACAAAAAAGCCCAAACGTAGCCTGAAACAAGCTGCTTCAGTGAAACCAAGGCTCCGCAAACTGTACAATAGTGTTCTAACGAAGAATAAACAATGCATTATCCAAGATGACGAAACTTACTTAAAATTGGACTTCAAGACACTGCCGGGCCCCCAATTTTACACTAAACTGTGAGGACAGGAACTCGAAGAATCCGTTTCGTCGATTTTTGTGGAAAAGTTTGGTTCAAAAGTCATGGTATGGCAAGCTATTTGCGAATGCGGATTGAAGTCAACTCCATATATTACGACCTCGAATATGAACACCGATACTTACATTAAAGAGTGTCTACATAAACCTGTTTTACCCATGATCCGAAAGCATAAAGAAGGTATACTATTTTGGCCCGACCTGGCATTCTGCCACTACGCCAAGATAACCAGAGAGTGGATGAAAGCTAACAGTGTTCAATTTGTGCAAAAGGATATGAATCCACCAAACTGCCCTGAAGTCCGTCCCATTGAACAAATTGGGCAATAATGAAGCAAAAGCTGAGGAGGGCTAAGTTCACAGTATCAGATTCAATTGAAAGATTCAAAAAGATTGGACAAAAGCTGCCAAGACGGTGTCAAATAAGGTAGTACAAAACTTAATTGGAAGCGTTCGACGAAGAATAAGAGAAACTAGTTACCCGCGCGGCTTCGCCCCGTCGACGTACTACGAAGAATGCAAGCGAAGCCACGGGATAGAATATGCGTATTCGGAAGGTCGATTACAAAGTCGATTTAAAAACATTCGTGCTTGATCATCACGGGTAGTCGTCAAATTGACAGTAAATGTCAGCCTTATTTCAAGAAATAAGATCTACCTACTAACTATGAGAATTTCTATGAAAAATATGCATCTTAGCAACTTCAGTCAATTTGGCCATCTGATAATAATCAGATAATTTTAGTGTTTTGAATGTGTGTGCGTTGATTGTTTCAGTGTATAAGTAATGGTGCGTAGTAATAGGAAAATATTTTGTATGTGTGGTTTTTTATGTGCGTGTTACCTCCCCCAATTTACAAAATATTTTGTTCGGTAATGTACGCTGTTGGCGTCTCTTGTCTAAATAAGGCTCTAATAAGGTACGCAAACTCAGAGTACCCCAGAGAAGACGTCTAATAATAATATCGTTAGCGAGCGATATGATCATATCATATACTTACTAAATTGAATAAGAGCGACTGTGAGGGATATATCATTTGTTGTCTTTGTCATAGTTCCGCAATTAAGAATGTTCTGTGATATGACTCCCTTAGAGTACCCATGAGAAATTTTCAAATAATAATACCACTACCGAGGTCATGTACTAAATGGAATAAGAGCGACAGAGAGAGATACATCATTTGTAGTCTTTGTCATAGTTCCACTTTTTATTTGGCTCATTATCATGTCCACGTCATACCCGCCCAAATTAAAGAGGTTGTTTATGATAAGGCGCCAGCCGTTTAAGACAAATTCTCAATTTAGGTGGGTAAGAGCTTTTCCGTCCCCCTTGGTGGAACTTGTACTCGTATAGGATCTCTTTAGAAATACTCTAAGTATCCTCATAACCTATTCTATCTAATCTAGAAAAAAAACAATGCATGCGACATTGGAAATATTGGTATTAACATTTGATGCCGGAACCACGCAATGGGCCATTATGGGCCAACGTATAGGTCGCAGTTATGCATTAAAGGCCATCACTTTCCATCAGGTGAGACTAAGGGCAATCGCCAGTCAGTCAATCATAAAAAAACATATTTGCATCTCGTTCCACCGCATAACTGCGTCTTGTACGTGGCCCATCATGGCCCATCGTGTGGTTTTGGCATGACAGTTGTGAGGTCTATTTTGTCAAGTGAAGCCATCAACCTACATGCATTTCTATAGGGTTCAACTTTGCGTTTGATATCCTCAGACAAACATTGATGAATAGCAAATTAACCCCTTGAACACCATACTTTATGAACGGCAGTGACACTTACACGTCAACTAAAGCACGAAGGTGATTTTGACAACGTACGTCATAACTCCCATGTTGTCGACAATTAAAGGGTTTAATTATTTTGCTGACTTCTTAATTTTGTTAAAGTGTTTAACCTTGTAAGCGCACTATCAATAGAAATGCATCTAGGTGGATATCGCATTGGACACCGTCACCATGACGGTTTTGTCGAATCAATGGTGCGCATATACGTCGAATAAGTTATTGGCGTCGTAAAGGTTAATTAGTGCAACATTGTTTTCTCGTCGGTTTGATCTGAATCCACCGATAAGTAACGTTACTGATTGAACTTCTTTGCTTATGATCACCCTACTGGTATGGCAATAGGTGGAAGAGAGACACACTTAGACAAAGCTAGCCTCTTCTCTTTCAAAATGTTTTGCAGCTTATCTATGATTAACTCAGAAACAGTTCTGTAACTCACAACGAAAGTTAAATTGGGTTTGTCATTGTTTTGGCAGATATCAATATCAGTCAAGATATACGGAACGTATATTTGAAACGTCATTGGTTTGTATACCAACTTCTTTGAAGTATAAACCATGACAATTTAATATTGACATAATTAGAGCATAATAAAAAAAAGTTGACACAATACGTCTGTCATTTATGTAAACTGTAAATACTTAGACCGAATATTATGTATTGTCTTGTAAACAAATTAGTGATTTTACTTTCGTTTATAGTTAATAATATTGAGTATTTCTCGAGTTTTATATTGTAATGCTGTACCAGATATTTCTTACAGGAACATTTTAGTTCATATTTAATTTTATGTCATCCGGAATCATACCATAGCCAGTTCCCAAGTCACGTGGAGGTCACGTGTTAACGAAGCTAAATTTTGACACCTCGTACAATTCTACCAAGGTAAGCTGACCCCTCGCTTGTATGCGGCGTCATCGAACACTATTTTGAGGCTTATATTTGTCGGGGCATCCAGGATTTTTCGTAAATATCATTTTATTAATTTTCCAGGACAAAAATAAAAAAAACTAAGACCTTATTGCACATCTGCAGGATGGGACGAATCCTATGGTATATAATTTATCAAAATCGGTCCATAACTGTAGATCTGATGAGCATTATAAAGATCGGCTTTGCGTAATATATATATACTAGTTACCCGCGCGGCTCCGCCGCGTCGACGTACTACGAAGAATGCAAGCGAAGCCGCGGGATAGAATATAGCCTATCTATATTCTATCCCGTGGCTTCGCTCTCGATTACAAAGTTGATTTAAAAACATTTGTGTCACAGTCAATCATAAAAAAACATATTTGCACCCCGATCCACCGCATAACTGGGCCTTGTACGTGGGCCATGATGGGCTAATGAGATATCAACCTACATGCATTTCTGTAGGGTTCAACTTTGTAGGGTTGGACATCCTCAGACAAACATTGAAAAAAATAGCAAATTAACCTTTTGAACGCCATACTTTATGAACCACAGTGACACTTACACGCCAACTCATTTTTCATAAGAGACGGATATATTCGTCGTTGTATTGAATCGATGGTGCGCATATACTTCAAATGCGTTGTTGGCGTCGTAAAGGTTAATTAGTGCAACATTGTTTTCTTGTTCGTTTGATCTAATCCACCAATAAGTAACGTCTACTCCAATGAGAACTTCTTTGCTTATGATCTCTTGATCACCCTACTGGTATGGCAATAGGTGGAAGAGAGACACACTTAGACACAGCGAATCTCTTCTCTTTCAAAATGTTTTGCAGCTTATCTATGATTAACTCAGAAACAGTTCTGTAACTCACAACGTAAAGTTTAATTTGGTTTGTCATTGTTTTGGCAGGTATCAATATCAGTCAAGATATACGGAACGTATATTTGAAGCATCATTGGTTTGTATACCAACTTCTTTGTTTAAACCATGACAATATAATATTGACATACAGGAGCACAATAAAAAAAAGTGACACAATACGTATGTCATTTATGTAAACATTTCATTTATTTTCTGCTTTATTCGACAGAACTGAACAGGCCCTGTTCACATTATCCGATCCGGTATCCGATTTGAAATTTTTGTGTGCTTTTAAGTGGAGACAATTCGTTAGCAGCCGAAAATGATCGTACTATCTGTCCCGGTCTAATTCAACTTGCTTAACCACAAGGATCCAAACAGACAACTATAAGAAAAATCGTCTTGCTTAACACTGCGGATCTGTTAGTATTATTAATTACAAAAACTGGTCACTGTTCACATTGCACGACACGATATCGGTCACATTTCCATACATTTGTCGGAGCCGAAACCTTCATCAAATCGGATAATGTGAACAGGGTCTTAAGTTGGGAAATGAATGGGGCCCTTTACACGATTAATATAATGAAAAAATGAGATGTCAATATTATCACGTTTTTCCAAATAGTTCGTGTTTTGGTTCAATATGCATCAATATTCACGTAAATCGTATGGTGATATGAGTGTATCACGGGATAATAATCACCGTATAAAAGGCCCCATCAAATTAACGGATCACTAAAATTTGTATTTTCTTTATAGACCGCAATAATATTGACACCTCAGTATTGTAAAAATAAAAATCGTGTAAAGGGCCACAATAAAAAATAAGTTAAATGTTGACACAAAACGTCTGGCATTCATGTAAACTGTAAATACTTAGACCGAATACACCGAATATTATGTATTGTCTTGTAAACAAATTAGTAATTTTACTTTCGTTTATAGTTAATAATATTGAGTATTTCTCGACTCAAAAGATTTTATTTTGTAATGCTGTACCAGATATTTCTTACAGGAAAATTTTAATTCATATTTGATTTTATGTCATCCGGAATCATACAATAGCCAGTTCCCTAGTCACGTGTTAACCAAGCTAAATTTTGACACCTCGTACAATTCTACCAAGGTAAGCTGACCCGTCGCTTGTATGCGGCGTCATCGAACACGATTTTGAGGCTTATATTTGTCGGGGCATCCAGGATTTTTCGTAAATATCAATTTAATAAATTTTCCAGGATAAAAATCAAAAAACTAAGACCTTATTGCAAATCTGCAGCATGGGACGAATCCTATGGTATATAATTTATCAAAATCGGTCCATAACTGTAGATCTGATGGGCGTTGTAAGGATCGGCTTCGCGTAATATATATATATATATATATATAGATAGATAGATCATTAGAGGCTTGACTAGGTTTTTTATGTACTTTATTAGTTTCTACCAGAAAGCCAGAAGCAGAAGAATTAAATGCTCATTTAATTTGATTTCTAGAAAAACACAAATTACGAAGATATTTCTTTTTTTTTGTCCTTACTTATCGATACAGTCTTTATTGGTTAATGTTTAGTATTATAGATACGTAAGGAAGCGTTTATATTTTTTCATCCAACAATTCAGGAATTTCCTTAATTTTGTAAGGGAATTCGTTCAGCTGAGACTGAATAAAAATACAAATTGGGGAATATCTGCTGTAATTTAACTGAGTTTATTGGGCACGAGGCAATTTTATGAAAAAGTGTGAAAAGGCAGATGTAGAGAAAATATTTATATCTTGTTTATTTGATGATCATGTTTCGGCGGGTAATGTTCCTCAGTCGGCAATATTTGAAATATAGACCATGATACCAAGTGAGCTAAAGATTGTAACTGACATACATAGTTAGATAATATGTATGTGTATTTACACATGATTACAAAAATGAAAAAAGGTATAAATAGGTATGGACTAAGGACTAGATCTAAATCATAAACTAGACCTACATATAATAATTTTTAAGAAAAAAAAACCGACTTCAATGGGGGAGGCCGGTAAAAGATTATTATTCTTAGATGGTGCACTCTTAGATAGATATACAATAAAATAAAAATGGCTATAATGTATGTTTATAATGGAAGAAGACTAAGTACCCTCAATTCCTCATGGAATCATGAAAAAACCTTGCTTGCTTGACAAACAAAACGAAGAGAACAAATCGCCAAACGTGAACTACGCGTCGTTGAAGAGTTCCGTTCTGATCATCATCAGCAGTTTCACTTCATCAAATGTCACTTTTATGAATGAAAATGCTTGATTAGTTCATGAAAATACAAAAACCACTATTTGTGTGCCTTTCACATTTGAGGAGTTCCCTCGATTCCTAATGGATCCCATCATCAGAACTCGAGCATGACAAAAATCAATCGTGAAAATAGAACTTGCTTAACAAACACAGCTAGAAGGACAAATCGCCAAACGTGAACTTTTCGTCGTTGAAGAGTTCTGTTCTGATCATCATCAGCAGTTCCACTTCATCAAATGTCACATTTTTGTATGAAAATGCTCGATTTGTTGATAAAAACACAAAAATCACTATATGTTTGCCTTTAAGATTTGAGGATTTCCCTCAATTCCTCATGGATCCCATCATCAGAAATCAAGCATGACAAAAATTAATCGTGAAAATAGAACTTGCTTAACAAACACAGCTAGAAGGACAAATCGCCAAACGTGAACTTTTCGTCGTTGAAGAGTTCTGTTCTGATCATCATCAGCAGTTCCACTTCATCCAATGTCACATTTTTGGATGAAAATGCTTGACTTGTTGATAAAAACACAAAAATTACTATATGCTTGCCTTGAAGATTTGAGGAGTTCCCTCAATTTCTCATGGATCCCATCATCAGAACTGCGTTTTGACAAAATCGGGACCAACTTGGATATATATACTTACAATCAAAAAAAGAATTTTCCAAATCGGTTAAGAAATGTCGGAGTTATGGACTAACAAACATTAAAAAAAAAACAAAAAAAAAAAAACATACAACCGAATTGATAACCTCCTCTTTTGAAGTTTTGAAGTGTGAAGTGTGAAGAGTATTATTTAAAATCTCGATATAAAAGAGTGACTCAGGAGACGTAACCATAGTAACGAGCAACAAGGAAAAGTTGATTGACCCGTATATAGTACATATAAAATTATACTTATTTCATTTACATATTTTGGAAATCTCGGAAAGTTTCCTTTTCGGGAAAGCTCATATACTTCGGTAAAACACGAAAGATGCTGAGCAACGCTCGATTGGCCAGGTACAACTAAATTAATTTTGGAAAGTATTTCACTTTCCACTCCTTTTACACTTTTAAAGTCAAAAACGTCCCGTCTCGTTTAATTATGTTTACCCCTTTTAACAAACTTCAGAGAGAATTAATTCAATCTATTTTGTACGTCAAAATGAGTTTTACGTAAAAATACAATTTCCGTTTCCAATAACTACTTTCAGATACAGACCTGCGGTTGTTATGCCAAGCTCTCTACTGGTTTTTTCATTAATGGAACAATTTTAAAACAGCGAATGGCCTTGAATTATATCGTAGGTAATTTCCATCTTTCTCCGCGGAGAATTAACTATGCTAATATACGAGTATAAAGAAAGTAGCCCCAGAATTGACTCCTTGTAAGATCAAGCATTTGTTTGATAGGCGTTAATGTTTTGTTGTGGGTAAAATAAAAATTGGGCGAGATTATCAAAAAATGTTGAGCACGTATTTTTCTTTTGACAATCAAACAAAAAAATAGAAAGGTAAAGCGCATCAAAGTTCGGAAGAGGGCGGGGGGGGGGGGGGTCGTGACGTCACACCGAGCTAAAAATTGTAGAAGGCGACACGTCACACGGAACTTTAAACGGCTTTATCTTAATCATTTTTCATTTAATTGAAAAATAAAATATACCTGTTTACTATTTTTTGATAAGCTAACTGGCGGACTAATTTTGTTTTTAGGACACGAGCCTACTTCACTGCCGACTAGGCAAGTTCTAGTTTTCACTACAAAACTGACAACAAGGCAGTATCGGTCACATGCATAGTGCTACTACTCCCATACGATGTTCACCAGCTACATATGGGCAGAAAAATAATATACACGCGTCTTTTAAAGATGTCAAAATAAGAGCTTTTTAGATATGTAATTGTGTGCACCTCGTTTGAGAAGCTACTTTTATTGCTGACCATCAGTGGAGAGCGACGGCACATCGTTATTTAATCCTCATTTCCCTGTACATAAAATTTTGTGAGATATCCCGGATGAAATGTGGGTAAGCACCAGATAAAGAGAAGTAGCCCAGCGAGCCAGTAATTCCGTGTTTACGTTCAAACGGGCAATGAATACTCTAATCAAAGAATCCTTCTAATACTAAAGTAATTAGGACAGTTAGAAGCTTTGGTTATTTGTTAGTGTTGCATACCTACTCATACGCTTATAAACCGCGAAACGGATTGAAATTGGTGGCACACTTATTATAATTTACAATCATTAAAACAAAAAATAACTTTTATATCGAAAATTATCCATTTACCCACTTTAGAGTAAAACTTGACATACATAAATCTTGAAGAACTATAAAGTAAGCTTTCGAATTATTACACAACAAACGAACTTTTAACAAAAAAATCTCCTATTCATGGGCCTAAATTCAGACTTCAATAATTAACTTCAGGTTTGACACAATACTTCATTTTTTTATCAGTGATTTGCACTTATTACAAGGCATGGTGGTGGTGGTTTTGTATTCCTGGCAGTGAGTAAAGTCAGGTAAGGTCACCAGAACTCCCGAGGATGCGCTGTGGTAAGAGCAAGGGACCTGCATATACACTGATCCTCAAAAAAAGATATAACAGTTTTTTTTTAAGAAAGCTAAAAGTAAAAAATTACAGCATTTGAAAAGGGAGCGTTTTTCTTTATTGTTTTTTTTTCAGCCATCTTTTAAAAGGAGGTTGTCAAAAAGGAGTTTATATAACAAAACTAAATTTTCTACATAATGCTTTTTATTTCAAGTTAAATAGTACAGAAGTTATCGTCACGTTTATGAGTGTTATACCTTCTTTTGCAGGCCAGTGTATGTATATCAACACAGCGAATTCTGAAGTCAATAGAGGGAGTTGCATGTGTCAGGCCGTAAGCTTGGTTGCCACCGTCGTTGTATAAAAAGATTCGTTGACTAGACTAGCACAGTCTGAGCCCCGGCTGCACTGTTGCACGGCAACCGCAGATATTGCCACGCCCATACTCATCACTGAAGTAATTTAAACAACCAGTTTCATTATAAAGTTGGATTAAATCGCAGATGCAGCGTGGCTTAGTTTCTATGTAAAAAAATACAATTTACTTACGTTCAATGGTAGGAAGTCTAAGAACTATAATTAATATGGTAGCGAAGTTTACTGTAGCTTATCAAATTGTTTGTTACACAGATTTAGGTTTTGGTTTGCGAATAGAATAGGTCCATTAGCCACAGCCAAAAGTAAAGGCTAGGAAGTCAAAAGGTAGACTGCCAATAATTGACAACATTTCAAATTTTTAAGTACTATGAAATCTTAACTCATTTCGTTAATTTGTTAACAAGAAATCCCAAAATGTTTTTTTTATATTTTAATAGCTATTAGTTTTTTAAATATTCACGAAAATGTAAAGAAAGCCTACATCGTAGTAATGACGTCATTAGTATGAAATTGTGACAGTCACAGCGCACAAAATGAACAGCAGTTCACTTTCTTTAGTAAATCTGTCTTAGTAACAGTGCTTCTTTTTTTGTCACTTACTCTCTTTTAGAATGAGGAACTTTTGAAATTATTTTAATTATATGTAATTGGGATATTTTCGAGTTTTTAAAAATTTGGTTCTACTTAACTTTTTATCCTGTAAGTATTTGATTTCATCGGAAAAAAGCCTGCTTAAAAAATGAAATGTAGTCAATTCGGTTTAGGTAGAAAGCGGACGCCTAGATCCTTTTGGATGCTACCTGGGAACGCTAAAAATGAAAATAGCAGGATTTAGTGATAAATACAATCTAGTTTGAAAACTTGTGCACGGACAAGCAGATTAATAAAATGTAAACACTTATTTATTGTTCAGGGCAGGTTGTTAAGATATTTTTAAACCTTTGGTAATGTATAAGGGATATTTTGACGGCCTGTTTAGCCTAGTTGGTAGTGACACTGCCTCCGAAGCTAAAGGTCCCGGGTTCGAATCCCGGCCAGGGCATTATTTGTGCATTTGGCACGGATATTTGTTCTTGGATGTTTTCTATGTTTTTATCTATATAAGTATGTATATCGTCTTCTAGTACCCATAGTGCAAGCTTTGCTTAGTTTGGGACTAGTTTGATTTGCGTAAGAGTGTCCCCCAATATTTGTTTTATTTATTTATTTATATAATATACCTATTAATTTATTTGTCGACTCCACTGTAAAAGGAATGCAAACATAAATAGCGTCCGGCAATGACCTACATTGAGGATGATGTCTAGTGTTGTGCCAACAAGCGACTGCAGTTTAATTAGGACATGTTAACCGTGGTCCAGTGAGCGGGAACAAATACGGACAATATTGGAAATCGATCCCTGCTATTCAACAGGCCAATCGAAGTTTATTAAACTAATTAGTGTCATGTTTCGTAATTTGGGATTGATTAGCGCGGGTAATCAGTTGACGATACTCGTAATTGATATGGGTTCTGACTTTCTAAGGATTTGTTGAGTACATTGTAGTACTTGCCCATCCCATCAATGTGAAAATGGGGGCCAAGTTCAATATTAAGAATATGCGATGCTTGGTTGTCGTCTTCACAGACAAAAGAATTGAGATCTAAATACCCATTTCCATTCTCTGAAAAGGTGCCAAGTCCGGCACTAAATTGTTAACAGTCAAAATAATTAAAATTAAATTAGTAAAAACTATAAACAAATGTACCATAAAACATTTAAGAAATAAATAAAATAAAAAAACTGCTGCAGCACATCCCCGTCGACCATCAGCTTTCCGACAAATATACCGTCCATTGCCACTTCAGCTTGCTTATCTAGAATCGTCAAACAAACTGTGCTTTATTTAATTGATACTATACCTCTCTACGACCGAAACAGATAGACAAGCTAGAATCAACCCTCAATTCCTAGAAACAATGTGCTGATAAATTATAAACTAGTTAACTAGTTGCTATTCGGTCAGAGATATTTGCCGCAACTAACTCCAGTTAGAAACTCGTTAATTGGCTGGAGTATTCCCCAACTCTAACATGCAAGGCCAATACCTAACTTCATTAAGGGCTCCTAGAAATGTCTAGTCGAAATGGAGTATTTGAGGGCAAAGAATTTAAAGATCTGCGGAATCCTCAGTGGTAAATCTTTTGAATGCAATCTAATTGTTTAGAGCATTTTGAAAACTAACGCCATGTTTTAATCTTATTGGACATGACATGATACCTACTTGGGTTTTTATTTAAGAGCCTGCTTTGATAAATTACGCGTTACAAACGCTGCTGACTAGAATAGGAAAAATTTTTTTGGTATGTCATTATTGTCCAAAGGCATGGTTACCAAACAGAGTGAAAATTTTAAAAATTGATTACCCCGATAGGGATCTTAACCAACGACCTCTGGAATCCGTCCATCCATTTTTCACTTTGTTTACAAATTATAGAGTGAAGATTCCGCTTGTTATTATTTACAGAAAGGTATGATTGTTTTTCTGACGAAACATGATTGATTTTTACTAAATAGTAACGGCTGTCAAAAAAAAAAAAAAAACAAAAACTGGTTGGTGTAAAAAAATCTTACTGTAAGCCACTTACCAATGTTCGAAACTTCGCCGTGTAATGCAAATCTGGCTTTATCTGTTACTGTTAGTCATGATAAGAAAATAATTATATTTCTATCATTACAAGTATCATTTCATGTTTCAGGTGAACTACTCGTACTTGTCATTTTAGTTAGACCGGGTCAGTATGCCATTTTTACTGAAATTAACAATGAAACACTCCTAGCATGTGACACCCCTATTAGGAGTTGCAGAGGTCCGTCCGTAGGCTGCGGTGACCGCTTACCATCAGGCGGGCCGTACGCTCGTTTGCCACCGACGTGGTATAAAAAAAATTAGCGGTAAAAAAAGGGTAGGTATAGTCACATATTTTTGTGTTTAATATTTGTTTGTTTTACGTAGTAGAGAGATACGTTCAAGTTCCGTATCTCTTTCAGTGTCCACGGATTTTTTAATATCCGCTTCATGTATCTCCCTATGATATATGTATTGTTATATCAAAATTAAATTCAATGTGAATGCGAGACAAAAGGAAACAGGAAGTTCGTTCGGAAGTAAAAGCTCGGGGATAATTAAAAAACAAATCGAGCAAAAAAGGTTAATTACCGAGTTTTTCATATAACGATGTTTTAAAAAGCGTTTGTGCCAGACGGTTTACTTCATTTTACTTTTAAACCGGATGATACTTATTTGACGCCATGCTCTTCTGACGTACTCTTTCAAACTGGACATCCGGTAGACTGACTCGCGCACCGAGCGTTCCGTACACAATTATATTCATAAAGGTTATTTGGTGATAGTGAAAAAAAAAATAACCTAGATAGATATATAATATTTATTTTGCCTGAAAAATTTAAGTTAATCTTAAACATATGTAATAAGCTTAATAATATTTGGAGATAAGGGGAGCGGTATTTTTTCAACATTTTCCTTCTCAAATATATATATATATATATATATATTATTGTTAAAAATGGGATTACTCTTGGCCAGCATCTAGCCGGGGGGCAAAGATAAGGCCGACGATGAAGCGAGCTCACCCAGAAGATGCTTATTCACTCGTGCCTTAAAAAGGGCTAGGTTATATTATGTATATGGTATTTATGGTCTAGGGTATATATTATGTAAATGGATATTTGTTCTTGGGTCTTGGATGTTTTCTATGTATTTATGTATTTATCATATAAGTATGTATATCATCGTCTAGTACCCAAAGTATAAGCTTTGCTTAGTTTGGAACTAGGTCAATTTGTGTAAGATTGTCCCCGAATATTTATTTATTTATAAAGCAAAATATGGGAATCGTAGAAAAAAGACTGTTTTAGGATGTGCGATTCAAGCGCTTTGACATAGTCACTAGACTTTGAAAATTTGCCACCCCACAAAAACATATATACAAAAAAAATACATACAGACGAACATAAAGCCTCCGTCTTTTTTTGAAGTCGTTAAAAATACCTATTGTTTATAAACATACCTACTAGTTAATTTATTTCATAAATAACAGACAACTTAAAAAAGTTGAAAAGCCCCCGACATTTTCATTTCAAAGTTCAATATATCAAAAACGGCTGAACCGATTTTGATAAAACATGTCTAAGAACCATCACTGGAAATCAAGCTTTTTAAATAAAGAAACTGCATTAAAATCGGTTCACCCGTATAAGAGCTATGATGCCACAGACCGACACACACATACACATGTTAAACTAACACCCCTCTTTTGCATTCCGCGTCGGGGTATTTTTATATTTTTTTATTAAAAATGGGATTGCTCATGGCCAATGATGAAGCGAGGTGAGGCGAGATAAGGCCGACGATGAAGCGAGCTCACCCTGAAGATGCCTATTCACTTGTGCCTTAAAAGGTCTAGGTTATAAAAAAAGTTTAGATTAAGGTTATATTAGGGGTTTAAAAATGGAGATGCAGGACTCTCATGAAAAATAAAATACAAAATCAACTTTTTTTGCTTACTCAGTGTGACATTTTACAAAAGATTAAGACTGGTAGTGAAAAGAAAATCAGCAGTTGATTGTCCTGAACTGTCTATCTAGATAAAATGTCCGGTTTCAGTTCCAATACGTGAGTATATGTTGGGTAAATTTCATCTGTGTTTTGAACTATTTTACAATACATTTGCAGGTGCAGTTGCTGATTTTTATATATATTATAAAAACGGGACACTATTATTAAGACTTCGCTATCTGTCCGTCCTTCTGTCCGTCCGTCTGTTTGTCACCAGGCTGTATGTCAAGAACCGCGATAGGTAGACTGTTGAAATTTTCTCAGATGATGTATTTCTATTGCCGCTATAACAACAAATATTATAAACCGGCCAAGTGCGAGCCGGGCTCTTTGCCGTGTTTATAGATAATGGTAAGGAACCCTTCGTGCGCGAGTCCGACTCAGCATTCATCCACAAAATAAGACAATCAACTAACCAAAAATGAATGAATGAATAAAGAATAATTGATTTTTTGGGATAGGTAGTAGTATTATAAGAAATAACAATTTTCTCCGTTGGTGCCGGGTTCGAATAGCATCACCCTCTTTCTTCCCTTGGGTGTCGTAAGAGTCGACTATGGGAACCAGGTTGAAGTGTGTTGTGGGCGATGGGCTAGCAACCTGTCACTGCAATATCACATTTTCTCCATCTATAAACCTACAATTGTTAAAAGGGGCACTGAAATTATTTTTCTTGTGCTCAGCCTACCCCTTTTGGGAATATAGGCGTGAGTTTATGTATATATGTATGTAACAATTTACCTATTAAATCAAGACGTGATCAAGACATTGTAATCTTCAACCCGCCCTAAGTTCCTGGGCCCTCCCATGAATTTTCTGTTTATTAATTCGCTATGCATAAGTTACACGTTCCAATGGTACATGAGTATTATATTATAATATATGTATATTGTATAGTTTACTCTAATACGAGTACTATTAAAGCTAATTAGTTTCCCTTTGACATGAACAATTAATCGCCTTACACGTACTTCATTATTACGTTGCCGTGAACTAATTATCTCTCAGGTAATCTCTATGTGAGTGGTTTTTTTTTTACTATAGTTAAAGCGTTCGTCTACAATTGTATTGATTCCGCTGTGACACATACAATATATGGATAAGTTTCGTGGCACAACTGAATCTTAAAGTAAAATCGTTAAAATTGTATAGTAAATAAAGTAATATTTACTTTAAAATGTTATATGATTTAGTATAAAAAGATTACCACCACCACCGTATCAGCCTATAAGGACTTCCACTGCTGGACATGGGCCTTCCCCATTTTTTTATTGCCATAATTGCCACGCTTGGCAAGCGGGTTGGCGATCGCAGTATCTCCACCGCACTCCAGGGATGCTGCTGCCCATCCCACGGTGGTCTTGGTGGTAGTTTTAGGACATACCCGGGTAAAAAGATTACAGTGTAGGCACTGTGCCAATGATTACCTAGAGTGATCAGCAATAAACACTCAACCATTACTGTAGCAAGTGTTTTTTTTTTTAATTAAAAATGGGATTGCTATTGGTCAGCATCTAGCCAGGGGGCAAAGATGAGCCCGAAGATGAAGCCAGCTCACCCAGAAGATGCCTATTCACTCGTGCCTTAAAAAGGTCTAAAGGTCTTTTATTTATTAAGTGTAGTAGTTACATTACTATTTGACTAATATTCAGTTGAATCAGCGGTTGAAAGTAACTGTTTGTCTTATCTTTTGTTGAAGCGGTCGGGAAATTCTCTATTTCTGTAATAAATTGCCGGAGGCCTCCATGGAAATGTTATCGTAATAACGAGCAAAGTTACCGTCAACATACTGAACATATTATTATTCAACTTTCACTGTATATGTTATGTATGTTAGAATACCGTATACCTACAACATACACTAAACTCCCACTATTCTATCGAGTGACGGCAAGAATCTTCTTTTATTAAAATTTTGCATAAAGCAGTAACGCTGCTAACGAAAATTCCAAATTTTTAAATTAAAGGGAAAAATTTAAAAATTTAAGTGCGCCGAGCAGGATTCGAACCTGCGACATCTGGCATACACGGCCTATCGCTCTAGCCTCTGAGCTATTAGAACAATCAATACCAGAAATCCTTCACTATATAGATGTCGCAGGTTCGAATCCTGCTCGATCGGCGCACAATTCTTTTTCAATTTTTGCCTTCAATTTGAAATTTGTCTTTTATTCTACGACGATCTACCTATGCGGTGTTGTGTTCTTGCTAAATGGTCGAAATTTGATTCAGTTTTCATAAACTGTGCGACGTTTTTAGACGTAATATGAATGTGAGACTAATGAGCGTTGATTCATTTTCCATACTAGAATAAAAACGACAGTTTTAGGTACCATACCTAAAGTAACTTTGACACGCTATGCCTTCTTACTGAAAGCCCTTTCATGAGACTAGTCTCGTAAAGATTGAAATAACAAGGTTATCTCAAAGTAAGAGAAATCACTTAGCAGCTTAGCTGTCTCGGCGAACTTCGTTCCGCCCTCGACACGTTCCGTACAAAATATATTAGGAAAAAAAAAACAATTATTTTACCGATATTTTATTATTTATTCTGCTAATCGGAGCAAGGGAAATATAAGTATATATATATATATATATATATATATATATAATATATTGAGGATGTCGAGCTGTCCAACTTACCTACACCTTTTTTAGAGTCTGCAGTTGTTTGAAATTATAATGGAGAAAACATACAGT